>BSBM01000378.1:6443500-7787000 GCA_027924585.1 Larix kaempferi | reverse complement strand
ATTAAATGATGTATTAAATTAAGAAGTAAAAGTATTAATTAGTTAATTGAAGGGACGTAACCCTTCCTTAAGCACGCTCAAACCTTATAAAATGCGAGCTCTTATAATACATTAATCATCTTATCAATTCAATAATATATCTTTTATTCAAATATGGATCTCATGTCCTAGGTTTTCTGTTGCATCAATGTTCAACACCCTTACAATACTATATCAAAAGGACAACCCTCTCAGGAACCTTCATCTTCAACAACAGTTCCCAACAAAAGTAAAACTGTTCCTCAAAAGGATACAGTCATTCCTGAAATGGAATACAGTTTGGCTGAAGATTTGAAAAGAGTCAAAGCAAATATTTCTTTGTTTGAACTTATGAAAATCCCTTCTATGATGGATTCTCTACCTAAAAGTATGATAATCAAACAACCAAGGGAAACACAAAACAATAACTTAGACTCTTTTACCAAACCAGACAATCAGAAACCTGGAAGCAAGAGGACGCCTCCTTTCTTGCTTAGCTTCGAAATCTTCAACAGAAATGTACACAACTGTATGATAGATTCAGGTTCCTCCTCCAATGTGATGCCCCTATCTGTCTACAGAAAATGAAACGCAACTTGGGAACCTTGTCCTACTCAGATTGTCCATCTTGATAGATCTAAAGTGAGAGTAGTGGGGAGATTAAGAAATGTGTTTCTAACATTATCTGTGTTAGAAAAACAGGATCGCAGAGCAATAACAATAAATAGAAATGCAAATATAATCACACATACACATTACAAGAGAGACACAGATATATCGTGGTTCACCCAACTTGGGCTACGTCCACACTGAATTTACCAGTCCTTATTATTATTACCGTCCAGCAAGTCGAAGGGATACAACCTGCAGCACACCCGCTGCACTTCCTCTTCTCTGTTTTACAATCTCTCTCCAGATCTCAAAGATCTTTACAATGCATAAAACCTAATACATCAACCCTAGCCGTATTACAATGTCCTTCTTTTATAAGGGAAATACAATGGGAAAATACCACGGGATACCCAAAACCATGGGCCCGCAAAACAGCTGGCGAAAACAACCCCAAAAAATTTCTCCGGGGGCGTTGCCCCCGAACCCCCATTTCTCGGGGGCGCTACCCCCGAACCCCCCAACCAGGGGGGATGGGCCCCCCTGGAACCCCATGGGGGGGCGATGCCCCCCCACACCCCCCCCGCTGGGGTGAGTGTACAGTCCACCTACACATCATATAGAACTGGGGTACAAACACGGCTAATACAATATCATTTATGAGACTAGAAGATCTGGCTCCACAACCAACAATCTCCCACTTGGAGACTGATCACAACAACTCCACCGCTGCTGCACTTGCTGGACTTGGACTTGGAAAATTTCTCCTCTTCACCTTCATGCTAGAAGGCCAACTGAAACCGAGCAGGAACTCAGTTTCTCTCTGGTCACTACCTTTGTGAACATGTCTGCAGGATTCTGGCTAGTATGTATCTTTTCCAACTTTAACAGTTCATCTTCCAGAACAGAGCGTATGAAATGGTACTTGAGCTGTATATGTTTAGTCCTGGAATGGAATGCTGAGTTCTTTGCAAGATGAATGGCACTCTGGCTGTCACTATACAGTCTGCTATCCTTCTGCTTCTTACCCACTTCCTCCATAAACCTCTGCAACCAAATCATCTCTTTACTAGCCTCTGTAATGGCAACATACTCTGCTTCTGTTGTTGAAAGTGCAACAACCTTCTGTAGTTTCGAAATCCAGCTTACTGCTGTTCCACCTACAGTAAACACATACCCTGTGGTACTCCTCCTGCTATCCTTGTCACCTGCCATATCTGCATCAACATATCCCTGTAGAACAGTGTCTGAACCTCCAAAACATAATGCCTCAGTGGTAGTACCTCTCAAATACCTGAGAATCCACTGTACTGCCTTCCAATGTTCTTTACCTGGATTGTTCATATATCTGCTCACAACTCCCACTGCATGTGCAATATCTGGTCTTGTGCACACCATGGCATACATCAAGCTGCCAACTGCTGATTGATAGGGAACCTTGGAAATGTAATCTATCTCTTCTTGTGTCTTGGGACACATTTCCTTACTTATACTGAAATGGCTAGCCAAAGGTGTACTTACAGGTTTTGCATTCTGCATTCTGAACCTCTCCAACACCTTTTGTATGTACTCACTTTGAGACAATGTCAATTTGCGATTTTTCCTGTCTCTCATTATTCTCATACCAAGGATTTGCTTTGCAGCACCCAAATCCTTCATCGCAAATGAATTAGCTAGCTTCCTTTTGAGTACATTTATATCCTGCATGTCAGACCCTGCAACAAGCATGTCATCCACATACAATAACAAGATAATATATCTTCCATTGTCTAGCTTCTTGAAATAAACACAGTGGTCAGAATGACATCTACTATAACCTTGTTCTTTCATAAACCTGTCAAACTTTAGATACCATTGCCTTGGAGCTTGCTTCAAGCCATACAAGCTCTTTTTCAACCTACATACCAGATCCTCCTTACCTTTGACTTCATACCCTTGTGGCTGCTGCATATATATTTCTTCCTCCAAATCCCCATGGAGGAAAGCTGTTTTTACATCTAATTGTTCAAGATGCAAATCTTCTACCGCCACTAGACTTAAGATAGTCCTAATTGAAGTCATCTTTACAACAGGAGAAAATATTTCATCAAAATCTATACTTTTCTTCTGTGCAAACCCCTTTACAACAAGTCTGGCCTTGTACCGCTTCTTACCTCCTTCTTTTTCCTTCAACCTGTAAATCCATTTGTTTTGCAATGCTCTTTTACCAGCAGGAAACTTAACCAAATCCCAAGTCTGGTTTCCTACCAATGAGTCCATCTCCTCATTCATGCCTTGCTCCAACTTCTTTCTAGTTTCCACCTGCATTGCTTCTTCATAACATTCTGGTTCACCAGAATCAGTCATCAATAAATAATACATTGAAGGAGAGTATCGTTCAGGGAGTCTACTTAACCTGGTAGATCTTCTTATAGTTGCAGGAGTTTCAGATACTTGCTGCTGCTCTTGATTTTCTGGCACCTTCGGAACTTCATTTTCTTTAACTTCATCAAGCACTATGTACTCTGTGCTTTCCTTTTCCTGTTTCTTTCCCTGCAACTGATCTTTATACATGACCTTTTCATTGAATATCACATCTCTACTCCTGATGATTTTGTTATTTTCATAATCCCATAAACGATAACCAAATTCATCAACCCCATATCCAATAAAGGTACATTTCTTGGATTTAGCGTCAAGCTTTGTTCTATTTTCTTTATCAATATGGACAAATGCTTCACAACCAAACGTTCTCAGAAATGAGTAGTTTACCTTTTTATCTGTCCATGCTTCCTCTGGAATACCACCATCCAAAGCACTTGAAGGTCCTCTGTTTATTAAATAAACAACAGTATTTACAGCATCCGCCCAAAACTGTAAGGGCAACCCTGCATGTAGTCGCATACACCTTGCACGCTCCATGATCGTTCTGTTCATCCTTTCTGACACACCATTTTCCTGTGGTGTTCCTGGGACTGTCTTCTCTCTACGAATCCCATGGTATGAACAGTAACTATCAAACTCCTTGCCGCAGTACTCACCTCCATTATCAGATCTGAGACACTTCAATCTTTTTCCTGTCTCATTCTCAACCAAAGCTTTCCACTTCTCAAAAGTAGCAAACACATCAGATTTATGTCTAATGCAATAAACCCAAGTTTTTCTAGTTGCATCATCAATAAATGTAACATAATAATGAGAGCCACCAAGATATTGTACCTGAGCTGGTCCCCATACATCTGTATGCACAAGCTCTAATTTTTCATTCTTCTTCTGTTTCCCAACCCTGAGAAATCTGACTCTCTTCTGTTTTCCATAAACACAGTTTTCACAGAATTCCAAACTTACCTGCTTCAAATCCGGCAGCAACTTCCTTGAGTGGAGAATCTGCATCCCCTTCTCACTCATGTGGCCAAGCCTATGATGCCACAATGCTGTATCTGTTCCTGTGGATGCTAAAGAGATAGAATGGTCTGTATTATGAGGACATAAATACAACGTACCTACTCTGTCTCCTTTTGCTATCACCATTGATCCTTTAGTGATCTTCCACCACTTTTATCCGAACGTAGATAGACAGTCGCCATCTCCCAACTGCCCTGTTGAGATCAGATTTCTTTTCATAGCAGGAATATGCCTAACATCTTTCAACAACCAATCAGTTCCATTCTTAACTTTTATCCATACCTTACCCATTCCAACAATTTTACATGGCTCATCATCACCCAATAAAACATGTCCAAAATCGCCAGGAACATACTCATGAAAGTATTTCCTATGGGGTGTAGCATGACATGAAGCTCCTGAATCTACTACCCAATAATCACTAGTATTATCTAATGCAAGAATCAAAGCATCTTGTAACACATCACCTGCTACATTTGCTTCCTGGGTAGTTTCCTTCTGTGCATCTCTTTTCTTCTTTAGAGATTTGCAGTCTTTCTTCAGATGTCCTTTCTTTCCACAGTTCCAGCACTCTATCTTTCCCAGTCTGGACTTAGATCTGCCTATTTTAGACTTTCCACGATTACCTTGGCTCTTTCCTCTCTCCTTTTGTCTTCCTCTTCTCTCCATGGTCAATGCATTACCTGATGTCTCACTTGTGCTTTTTCTTCACATTTCCTCGCTAAGAATAACACCAATAACATCATCAAATTTCAAGGTGTTTGAACCAGAGACAGAGTTACTTACAGCCATGACCAAGCTATTCCAGCTTTCTGGCAATGAACACAAGATTAGAAGAGCCCTAACCTCATCATCAAAGGTCACACTTACAGAACTTAGCTGATTTGTAACCGTATTAAACTCATTTAAATGATCAGTAATAGATCCACCTTCAGACATCTTCATATTAAATAAACGCTTCATTAGAAATACCTTGTTGGAAGCCGAGGGTTTTTCATACAGCTTACCCAATGCTTTCATCAAACCCTCTGTTGTCGTTTCTTTTGAGATATTGAAAGCCACCGACGAAGCCAGGCTCAACCGTATTGTTCCCAGAGCCTTTCTGTCAAGAACCACCCATTCTTCGTCCTTCATAGTCGTCGGCTGCTTTGCTTTTCCTCCCAACGGTAGGTATAGATCCTTCTGGTACAGATAGTCCTCCATTTGCATCTTCCATAACCTGAAGTTTTGGACGTTAAACTTTTCGACCTTAAACTTTCCTTCTTCTGCCATTGCTCCCACTCGAACAAGAAACCCTAGCTTCCTGCGGGTTTAACTGCCAAATAGACCTTTGGCTCTGATACCAATTGTTAGAAAAACAGGATCGCAGAGAAATAACAATAAACAGAAATGCAAATATAATCACACATACACATTACAAGAGAGACACAGATATATCGTGGTTCACCCAACTTGGGCTACGTCCACACTGAATTTTCCAGTCCTTATTATTATTACCGTCCAGCAAGTCGAAGGGATAAAACCTGCAGCACACCCGCTGCACTTCCTCTTCTCTGTTTTACAGTCTCTCTCCAGATCTCAAAGATCTTTACAATGCATAAAACCTAATACATCAACCCTAGCCGTATTACAATTTCCTTCTTTTATAAGGGAAATACAATGGGAAAATACCACGGGATACCCAAAACCATGGGCCCGCAAAACAGCTGGCGAAAACAGCCCCAAAAAATTTCTCCGGGGGTGCTGCCCCCGAACCCCCCAACCAGGGGGGATGGGCCCCCCTGGAACCCCATGGGGGGGCGATGCCCCCCCGCTGGGGTGAGTGTACAGTCCACCTACACATCATATAGAACTGGGGTACAAACACGGCTAATACAATATCATCTATGAGACTAGAAGATCTGGCTCCACAACCAACAATCTGTTGATGCCCGGATCCACCAGACCATAGATATCGTTGTAGCTGACATCCCAGAAGCCTATGGAATGTGGCTGAGCAGAGATTGGTCAGAGAAGCTCAAGGGATACTTTGCCACTGATTGGTCTCACCTGTGGCTACCCTACAATCGACAACCAAACAAGATTAAGATCAGTAGGGAACCATTTATGAAGCAAACAGTCACTGACCTTAATGATTCAAGTGAACTTGCTTGTTATTTCAGTTCACATATTGAGCATTTCACATTTGATACCTTCTTTGGGGATTTGCCAGTTGATTCTTCACCATATGAGAATGTACAAAATGAATCACAAATCACCAATGTTACTTATGTACCATTCTCTAGAACTATTGTACATAATGTTTATAATGTTAATACAAATTTTAGGATAGATCCTATTGCATGGAATTTATTCTTTGATGGCTCCAGATCCAAAGATGGAGCTGGTGCAGGTTGTGTCCTTATTGATCCAAACGGGACTAAAACCATGATTGCTTGCATACTTGAGTTTGAATGTACCAATAATGTAGCTAAGTATGAGGGCCTGGTTCAGGGACTCAAGAAGGCTATTGACATGGGTGCACAAGTAATAGAGTGTTTTGGAGATTCCGAAATTATAGTTAAACAAGTAAGAAACAAGATACATGTTTGTCTCCATGTTTAACTAATTATCAAAAAATGGTAAGAGATCTTACTAATTCTTTCTCTACATTCAACATTAAGTCAGTCCCTAGGTCACAGTACTTTGATGCTGACCTCTTAGCAAATACAGCATCTACGTTGATTCCACCAGAAGGATTTTCACCTGAAACATTTTCAATAGAACTTATGTATAGGCCTTCCATCCATGACAATGTAACAAACTGGAAAGTGTTTGATGATGACTAGGAAATACTAGAGTTTCTCACAACCCAGGATACCTTTCAAGACATGGCAATAGATGAGGCCGAGCATGAGAAATCTCTGTCTGATCCTTCCAACATTATCCCAAAATCAGTGATCAACCTAGAGAATTTTTATGAATTGCAATATAAGTTCAAACAGAAGACCAATTGTAAGACCCAGAGTTCATCTCTGAATTACGAGCCAGTCAACGTAGGTACTGAGCAGAATCCCCAATTCATCAACCTTGGGGTTGATTGCTTTGTTGAAGAAAGAAGAGCTTTTATTGGATTGTGTAAAGAGTACAAAGATGTTTTTGCATGGACCTATGATGAACTAAAGACTTTTGACACTAGCATCATGCATCATAACATACCGATGAAACCAAAAGTGAAGCCTTACTAGCAGAAGCTAAGAAAGATGCATCTCAGTCTTGAACCCTCTATAAAGAAAGAACTTGAGAAGTTACTGATAGCTCGAATCATATTCCCTGTCAGACATACACAATGGATTTCCAACCTGGTACATGTTCAGAAGAAGAATGGGGAAATCAAACTTTGTGCCAATTTCAAAAATTTGAATAGAGCTTCTGAAAAGGATAACTACCCTGTTCCTCCTATGGAACAAATTCTACAAAAGGTAGGAGGGTCTGAGATGTTCTCTCTTTTGGATGGTTTTTCGGGATACAACCAAGTCATGGTTTCCCCTGATGACCAACTAAAAACATCTTTTAGAACCCCTTGGGGTACCTTCACCTACAGGGAAATTCCTTTTGGGTTGATAAATGCAGGGGCCACATTCCAGAGGGCTATGGATATAGATTTCAGACGTTTGATGCACAATTCTGTCGTAGTATATTTAGATGATATTACTATTTATTCAAAAAAATGACATGAACATTTTTCTGCTTTGAAACAGGTGTTTGAACACTGCAGGAAGTATGGAATTTCGTTGAACCCTAAGAAGTCCATATTTGCAGTAACAGAAGGTAAGCTCATGGGTTTCATTGTTTCTAAGGAAGGTATGATTATTGATCCTGAATGCACTGAAGCTATTTCAAAAATTGGTTTTCCTGGTTCCCGCAAATCCATGCAATCATTCTTCGGTAAGATTAATTTTGTACATAGGTTTGTTCCAAATTTTGCACAGATTGTTAAGCCATTGCAGCAGTTAGTTAAAAAAGATGTACAGTTAGCTGCTCTCAGGAACAAAAAGATGCATTTGTTGAAATTTGAAGGGCCATTGCGGAACCTCCTGCTCTGATGTCCCCTGATTTCAACAAGGATTTTATTCTATATACCTTTGCTACTGATCTTTCTTATGTAGTTGTATTGACGCAGAAGCATGATAATGATGCTAAGATTCCAATTTCATTCATGAGCTCAACGTTTAAGGGAGTGGAACTTAACTACTCTCAAATTGATAAGCAGAATTATGTGGTCTACAATTCTGTAAAACATTACAGACCATGCTTGTTGAAATCTTGAACTAAGGTCATCATGCCTTATACATCCATCAGAAATGTGTTGGTCCAGAAAGAACTAGGCGAGAAAAGAGCCCACTGGATGACAGCTTTGCAGGAATACAACTTGGAAATCAGAGCAGTGAAGATTGTAAAAGGACAAGGTTTGTGCCTGCTCACCGCTCAGTCAAATGATCTTGTACAACAGCAGACTGAATGGGAGCGGGAGGAAAATGTTCCTACAGGTTCTGTTAATGCCATAGAAACTCCAACATCTGAATGGTATGATCATATTAAGTTTTTCCTAAACTATGGGTTTTCTCCTGAAACCCTTGACTTAAAAAGACGCAGAGCTTTAAGATTAAAGGATGCTCCATATCATTTTTTTAATGGAGTTTTGTTTATGAAAAATTACGATGGAGTATTCCTTAGATGTTTGGAGAAGAATGAAACTGATGACATTCTTTTACAATTTCATGCAGGACCTGCTAGAGGCATTTTTCAGGTCAAACCACAACCCACAAGATTCTCAAAGCAGGATATTACTGGCCTACTTTGTTCAAAGATGCCTATGCTTATGTCAGAAGGTGTGAACCATGTCAGAAGTGTGCAAGGAAATTCAAAAAACCTGCTTTTCCTTTGTAGCTAGTAACAGTTTAGTTTCCATTTCAGCAATGGGGACTGGATTTTGTTGGACCAATTAATCTTGTTTCCTCCCTGCAACATAGGTATATCTTGATAACAACGGACTACTTTACCAGATGGGTAGAGGCAGTTCCTCTCAGCCAATGTAACACAAACCAAGTGATATCTTTCCTAGACAACCAAGTAGTCACAAGGTTTGGTGCCCCCGAATATCTTTTCTTTGACAATGCATCCTACTTTTCCTCCATTGATCTCACACAGTATGCCCTTGAAAAAGGGATCAAACTGAAATTTTCTGCCAATTATTATTGTTAGGAACCCATGTCTTTACTTTATTAGTATATTGTTGTTGGACGCATATGCTTTGTAAGTCGTCCCATAGTATTTTTTGATCCATAGTTTGTGTTATTGTTTTTTGGCGCATATGCTTTGTAAGTCGCCCGTAGTATTGTTGATCCATAGTTTGTATTGGCCCATGGTTTTGAACCATAGTATTGGCGCCTAGACTTAGTATATAAGTGTGTGTTGAGGCCTATGAACGCACCGTGAAGTTATTTGTATTGAGCTTGCTCAAAGAAGGTTGCCCCCTCGAAGTGGCCTGCGATCAATATAAAAGTGATTCTGAGTTCTGTTATTTCTACTATCTGGTGTATTTTCATTAATTAATTGTTGCAGGTTCTTCACATCTGGTATCAGAGCACTTTCTTGGGCTTGCTGGGTGGAAATTCTGCCAAATTTTTTTTTTCACATCTGTTGCAGCTTCGGATCTGGGAATAATATCTATCTGCTTAACTGTGGGAAGTACTTGGGCATAAGCCCCAAAACTCATTGTGAGGAGTACCACAGGAACCCCAAAGTAGTTGGCCCATTGAGAGGACCTACCAGTGAAAAGGGAAATGACCCCTACGTGATTAACTAGTTCCCACCCGTGAGGTAAGCCAAGAGCTGTCGTTTGTGGCAAAGCGGTTATCAGTTTTACCTGAGCCGTGGAGTGAGGGATACTGCCCCAATACGCAAGCCGTCCGACAGCATTGGTGGCCGAGTGAAACCATTGAACTGTTAGGAAGCCGCACAAACTTGGGGTCCATATCTATTTTCAGCTAAATTGTTTCCGATCACTGCCGCGCCGTTTCAAATCCATCCATTTCAAATCCATTCTGAAAGCCTTTCCAGATCCAGCCGTTTCAGATCTATTTCAGATCCAGCCGTTTTCGATCCATTTGGCGCCGTTTTAGATCCCTCTGTTTCAGATCCCTTCCACGCCATTGCAGATCTATCTATTTCAAATACCTGGAACCCCTGTAATCCCATTCTGCATATTTCATTCCTGAGGACCCTATCCCAAATTCCACTTCCCAAAGCCCGAAATCCCACATTTGTCTATTTTTAGGGTTTGCCATAACTTCCTCAGATTTTACCCAATCACCTTCAAATTTTACCATAGAGTTCCTTTCCTGATTCTACTTCTTTGTCCCTCTTTGCCAAATTTTCCCATTCTTTCACCCTGCTTCTAAAATCCTCATTTTTTACTTCCTTGTCCATTCGATAGTGTCCAAAACCTAGTCAAACCCCAATTACCCTTCAAATTTTTTCCCAAATCCAGATTTTCCTTTACTAAAACAGTTTCTGTTTTTGTTTTTCTACCCACTCAAAAAAAAAAAACTCCTGGTTATGGTTGTTACCCGTGCATGAGCAAAAACCATGGAAGAAACACTTGCAGCCATCCAAACCAAACTCCAGGATTTGGATGGAAAATTTCTTGGCCTCCATCTTGAGCATTCAGCCATGAACAACAAACGACAGTCCACGTCTTCATCAGACAATGGGTTCTCTTCTTCCAGCAATTTTCGTGGTCTGAAGCTTGATTTTCCTCGCTTCAATGGTACTGATCCGACTGGATGGATCTATTGTGCAGAACAGTATTTCAGTCTGCATAATACTTTTGATGTCACCAAAGTTCCACTTGCATCCTTTCATTTGGAACAAGAAGCTCTTCAATGGTACTGTTGGTACATCAAGGCTCATGAAGAGCCAAAATGGCCAGATTTTTGTCAACTCCTTTTGCAACGATTTGGTCCTAGTGCTTTTGATGACTTCACCGGAGCCCTCACTAAACTTCGCCAAATTAGCACTGTGAGAGAGTATCAAATAGAATTTGAGAAACTAGCCAATCACACAGAAGGATTGTCTGAGGAATTCTACAAGAGTTGCTTTATCAGTGTTCTTACAGATGAAATCCACTCAGAGGTTAAAATGTTCTGTCCCAATAGAATGATGGAAGCTCTGGGGTTGGCTAAGTTGGCCGAAGATAAGATTGCAGCCCAACAACACTCTAAACCCACTTTTGTTCCCTTCCAAAATATGGGTTCTCAACGACCTCATGTTTTTCCAGCTCCTCGACCAACTCCTATCAAGCATTTGTCTGAAACAGAGATGCAGGCACGCAGAGAAAAAGGGATCTGTTATAATTGTGATGATAAATTCACTCGGGGACATAAATGTGTTCAGCAAAAGCTCTATCTCTTGGATATGGATTCTCCACATGCCTCTAAAATTGGTGAAGAAGATCCAGATACAATGGATGATAAGGTCGACATTCAAGAGCCGCTTATTGACCCCCCCTCTCAGGACGACCAACCAGATATATCTCTCAATGCTTTATCTGGCGTCACCACCCCCCAAAACAATGCGGGTTAGGGGTTACTTCAAGAATCTTCCTCTTACAATACTCATTGATTTTGGCAGCACACATAACTTCATTGACCCTCGGATCGCAAAACACGCTGATTGTTTTATCCATCCTTGCTCTAACTTTGAAGTCATGGTTGCCAATGGGGGCACCTTACCTTGCAAGGGAAAGTGTCACAATGTGCGTATCTCTCTGGAAGATTATAAACTGTGCTCTGACATGTTTGCCTTGTCCTTAGGAGGATGTGATGTGGTTTTGTGCGTTCAATGGTTACGCACACTTGGCCCCATCTTATGGGATTTTACTGAACTTTGGATGCAGTTTTCCGTCAATGGGACACAACACAAATTTACGAGCTTACAACCAGGGTCTCTCCGCATCATCGGTTCACATCACCTGGAAAGATCCCTAAGAGGAATTCACATGGTGTCATCACTTAGCTCCATTCCATTCAGATGCACCTACCAACGGCCTCCACTACTTCCTTGGATAGATATGCAGGTGTCTTTGCTGCACCAGTGGGCTTGTCGCCTTCACGAGACCTTTCCGGTAAGCATTTAGCCACATATACATATCAGCAGGACATGATGGCTATTTTGCATACAGTATAGAAGTGGCAACCATCCCTATTGGAGAATTATTTCTGCATCAAGACTGATCTCCTGAGTTTGGAAAATTTCCTGGAACAACGGGTATCCTCCCCAGCACACCTGAAATGGGTTATCCAACTCATGGGTTATGACTATGTGATCACTTACCAGAAGGGTAAGGACAATATGGTGGCACATGCTCCTTCTCGCACATTTGATGACCCAGTTTCTCTTACAGCTATTTCTCTGCTTGTTCCAAATTGGTTGCAATATGTTCAAAGGGGTTATCTCTCCTATGAACTCCATGCTTCTTCATCGGCAGGGCACTCTAGGTTCCTCCAAACGTATGACTGGGAACAATGTAACTTCTTTTGGGAGGGACTGAAAATGACAATTCAATGGATGGTGGTTGACTATGATACTTTCCAGGTCAACATGGGTGAACTGACACTCCTTTCTGAACTGCTCGAACCCTTACCCATCCCTACACAGTTTTGGACAACTATTTCTATGGATTTCCTAGAAGCACTCCAGTGGTACAGTACCACATCTAAAAGGACACCATATGAAGCAGTCTCAGGACAGGCACCGCCAGTTCTTCTTCCATACACCTTCAGCATCTCCCCAGTTCAGGCAATTGACTTGATTCTTCGAAACCGTGATTAGATTCTTCTCATTCTGCAGGACAATCTTCACATGGCAAGAATTCGACTAAAACAACAAGCCGATCAGCACCATTTTGAGTGCACTTTTCACACAGTTGATATGGTTCTTCTTCTCCTACAGCCTTCCACACAATCCTCCCTGAAATTCAAAAGGCATCAATGGCTCGGCATGCAACCCGAGGATGCTACGGGGGAACCACTTCTTTTAGATTTTGCATCAATTTCCACACCTCAAGATTTGAGGACAAAGCTTTTTCGAAGGGGGAGGGGATGTTAGGAACCCATGTCTTTACTTTATTTGTATATTTTTGTTGGACGCATATGCTTTGTAAGTCGTCCCGTAGTATTTGTTGATCCATAGTTTGTGTTATTGTTGTTTGGCGCATATGCTTTGTAAGTCGCCCGTAGTATTGTTGATCCATAGTTTGTATTGGCCCATGGTTTTGACCCATAGTATTGGTGCCTAGACTTAGTATATAAGTGTGTGTTGAGGCCTATGAAGGCACTGTGAAGTTATTTGTATTGAGCTTGCTCAAAGGAGGTTGCCCCCTCTAAGTGGCATGCGATTAATATAAAAGTGATTCTGAGTTCTGTTATTTCTGCTATCTGATGTATTTTCATTAATTAATTGTTGTAGGTTCTTCACAATTATCCATAGGGTAATGGACTTGTTGAATCTTCTAACAAGAACTTGATAAATTTTTTGAAGAAGACAGTAGCCTCCCATCATAAAGTTTCCATACATAACTTTGCAATGCTCTTTGGGCACACTGAGTTACCCCAAAGGTAGCTATTGGAAACTCTCCCTATTGTCTAGTTTATGGAAAGGAAGCCATCCTACCATCTAACCTTACTATTCCCTCATTACAACTCGCCCAATTTGTTCAAGAAGATGATTACTCTCCTCTGTAGCATAGAATTGATACCTTACTTAAGTTGGAGGAAGACAGGGAAAAGGCTAAAAACAAATTGTATCAACATCAATAGATGGTTAAAACATGGTTCGATGAGAAATCCTCCTCTGATAGAGAGTTTTCAGTAGGGGATTTGGTATAGATATGGAATAAACAACATAAGGATAAAAATGAATACACCAAATTTCAATGCGTTTGGCTAGGACCTTTCATTGTTACATAAAAGATTGGTCCTAGTATTGTTCGATTGCAGACACTGGAGGGAGTCATTGACACTTATCCAATGAATGTTTCTCTACTCAAGAAGTATTTTGTCTAAACAATTTGATGCATTTTGTACATAAGTTTTGTTTGTTTGCTTTTCTTTTGATTGATTGCTTTTCCCTTTCATATTATTTTGTGTTTGGATAACTCCCACACACATTTGGAAATGGTTGATTGATCAGTTTGTCTCAAGATTGACACAGTCTGAAAGTTTTAGAATGCATGGTCAGTTGTAGCTTTCCTCAGCCTATGACAGAACTTGTTTTGTACAAGAGTTACAATCAATAATTGCATAGCCTTGATTGGTACTTTCCCACCTTGATCCATCTTTACATATGTTTTATTTGTTTAATTGAGGTATGGAGAATGATTGGTGTTTCTTATCTTATGTTTCATTGGTAAAGTAGCACATCTTAATAACCTGGTCAGCTTTATCTGCTCTGGATCCTATTACAGTCACTTTGATAATAATTTCTTAATAATTGTAGATTGAAAGATGGGGGTTCTTATCATAAGCCATCCCATTAGGTTCATAGGTGTTTAGTGGAATGACATCTTCACATCAAGCCACCAAACTTGGGAGATGACTTTCAGTTTCTGCTGAAAGGTGGAAGATCCTATTATAGGTCGGTCCATTCATGATTTGCAAAGCACTGGTGAGTAACACTATTGTTATGTGGTTACCAATCCATGGTAGTGTCTTCTAATTTACACTCTAATAAATCTTTGTTTTTGTTTATAAGACACTTGTTATATATGAGGACAGGGGGGTCTTATCACAAACCATCCTTGCCATGATCATGGGTTTGATTTTGGAATGAAATTATAATTATGTGGTCACCAAGCCATGATAGTTGCTTTCGGTGTCATAACTAGAAGACAAGGTGTCTCCTTACCGAGCTAGCTTGATCAGTTTCCAGGTCATGTATGTGAATGGCACTTCTAACATCTGATTACCAGGTCAGGGCAGTGGTCTTATATCAACAAGGTCTTATGTATAGTTTTCTATTTTGTTTCAAAAGAAAAGAGAAATAAAAAAAAGAGAAAAAGAAAAGAGAGAAAAAATGTATATATTGCCAAAAAACTATTTGCATATAAATAAAGCAGTTAATAAAACAAGGTGATCTATAATTTGGAGATCCAGAGCAGCTTTAAGTTTGCTTCTAGGTTCAACTCAAGCTAGTTTCCCATGATTGCATAATGATAAAGGATTCCTGTTATTTCTTACACCTCCTTATCAGATTTGCATAATTTTTAATGATTATGGGATGGGACTATATCAATCATATGCTTAACTCTGCTTGTTGCTTGTATTTCTTTATGAACATCTTCTAAATTTTGGGTTGAAATATTAGTAGAATGACATGTTTTCTTTAACTAAGGTTTTATTCACAGAGATAACTGGTTCGTCCCAGCCAGTCGCCATTTGTTGTAGGTACAACAGATCCCATGTTTTAATGGAACACAGGAGCCCCACGATTTTTTACTACAAAGGTAATGGTTTATATTCCTTTGTCCTTATGAGGTTTTTCATCATGTTTATTATGACTTTATGCCTTTGCATTGTTCTCATTTAATTAGAGCTTTTCCCTTTGAAAATTTTCAGTTTTTTATTGTTTTTTTCTGAAAATTGCGAGAAGCTTTGATTTCTCACAAAAGGTCATTTTCATCCTGCAAACCTGCAACCCTGCAATCCCACAATTGCGGATTGTGGGAGCTGTTTTCTCTCTTTTTATTTTTTCCCATCCCGCAACCCGCAACCCACAAGTTGCGGATTGCGGGAAGACTGTGTAAATATGTTTGTTGAAATTTTCATTCCACAACCCGCAAGCCGCAATTGCGGATTGCGGATTGCGAAAAGTAGTTTGAATAATAAAATGTGTTGTGTGTTTCTGCAACCCGCAATCCGCAATTGCGGATTGCAGAAAGGTGATTATATATAAAAAAGTTGTTTGCGTTCCTGCAACCCGCAATTGTGGGTTGCGAGAAGTTGTTGAATAAAATTTTTGAACTTTGCAATCCTGAAACCCGCAATCCGCAACTTGCGGATTGCGGATTGCGGAATTATCTTTTGATTCAATAAATGCAATTTCGATCCCGCAACCCGCAATTGCAGATTGCGAGAAGGATCTGCATACCTGTGAATTTGTCTCCGACAATTTATCTCCCGCAAATCTTTAAACTGATCTCAACCGTTGATTCCTTTGATCCAACAGATGAAATTCCATCGTTTGATCAAACGTGTGGATTTTGTGCTCTTCGTCGTTTTGGAAACCAAGTTTCTAACTGTCATTTTTACCTTTGGCCCAAATTCAAAGTCATAATTGTGGATTTGATTGATCTATAATGATAAGCTTTCAGATGCGACTTCAAGTTATACGTGATTTAATTGAAATTGTTCTTCGTCTTAATCCAAAATCTAGTTAACGCATGCTATGAGTTGCTTCGTTGCAGTTTGAATGATTGTAGCTTCCAGATTGTAAGCTTTTAATCATAGCAGATCATTTTGCTCAATCATTATAGTTTTATGAGTTCTTAAGAATGGAGACAAATATGAGGCAACGTATTCGTCGTCTAGATTTTAAAGAGAAGTCTTGTATTCAATGGTCAGAGGTTCTTTTCTAATAATCTTTGTATGGGCAATATGCAGACGGATCACAAATTCCTGGACAGATCTCGTGAAGGAGAAGAACTTTAGTCTTTGCTATATCAAGAACCTATGTCACCACCTTTTGATGCAGGTGTTCCTGATACAAGCAGTAGTAGCGAAGAGGAGGATTCTGAAACTTTATCTGTCTGCATGCAACTCCTTCAGAGCAAGAAAAAGGAAACCCCTCTAGAGCCAATTGATCAAGATGACACCATTATCCATGATTTTATAATCAATGAGGTTCTCGTTACTCCACCAGCCCCAGTGAAGAAAGACCCGCTGACTGATTTCTCCGTTTTTGAAGGCATTGTTAATCATCCAGAAGTTCCTAAGGAAGATTTTTCATATTTTTTATTGCCTAAAATTAGGAGATGAATCTCGTTTAGAAAATTTCGTTGAAGGCTTGGAGAAGATCACTTTGAACGGTGTTGTTTAGGATAATATGATTTTGTAATCCCTGTTTAAGGAGAATTTATCCTTTGTATTATTTTTTTAAATTACTATTTAAGGGGTAGATCTCTCTTAGAGGAGATGATCATTTTGGGGTAGAAATCGATAGAAGAAGACTGGAGATACTCTGTTTTATGCCAAGCTTGTAATTTCTTACAAACTTTTATTAATATAGTAATGTTATTCTCTTGCATCATCTTTTGTTTATTGATTAAGTTTATTTGATAAATATCGATTTTTACTTCAGACTATTATCTATGTTGTTTAATCATTTGCAATTATTATCTCATGCAGAGATCTCTGATCTAGATTTCTCCTTACGTTTGATCTTTGTATGCATTATATTTTAATTGAATTTCTTCAACTAAGATATTCATCTATTTCTGCAAATGATTCGCAGCAAATTATAATCTATGTTAATTTTTTAATTGACATATCAGCTATAGGTTAATCTTGAACGAGTTTAAACACTTAATATTGCACTCAGTTAATTTTAATTGATTGGTTTTAACTTAAGAAAATAAGGAATTGATCATCTTCACATTTCTGTCAAGTGGATGAACATACTTATTTATTTTCACATCAAGTTAATCTGCATTCAAACAAGACACCTTTTAGAGTAGGTCTAACTTAGCTTAGATTCCCTTTTCTAGGTAGATTTGTTTCAAACTAAACACACTTTTTTTTCCTTCATTGGAAGACAGATCCTTTTATGATCAAAATCAAAAGTGCCAGTGGAGGTCTTTGTATCCGTGGGAGATCACCATTCCAAACAGCTCGAGGATAGGTTAATACTTTCCTAGGATTATCTGAAGATTTTGGCTGGGTTTTCTTCCTCTGTTGAGAGCTTTGGAACCCATTCCAGCACCCTACACACCTGAGGCCTCAACACATCTCAACATATTTTCTCTTATTCAACCAAATTTTCATGTTTGCACGATTTCTTTTAATCTCTATTCCAAGTATGAATTTTGGAGCATCAATATCCTTCATGTAAAATTTGGAGGATAGTTGTGACTTCACCTCCTTTATGACATTCATGTTATTTCCAATTAGCAGCATGTCATCAACATACAATTGTAATGACCCTCTGGTTTAGCCCATGGACATATTATTGTTGTTATTATGTTTGATATTATGGCACAAAGTGTTGAGACTATGGTTTTCACATTATTATTATTTTTATTATATTGAACATTATTAATTAATAAAATAAAATAATTGGATCGATCGATGCCACGAAAAAGAGTATGAGGAACCAAGATGTTACGAGCAAGGGGTTGTGGGAAAAGTGTTACCTTGTGTTTTGACCTATGTGGATGTGATACACCCTTCTTGTGGACTTGGTGGACCCTCTTGATTTATGCACCCTCATGTGTTATGCTACCCCTTGGTTTTTATTTTATTCTGGGATTAATTTTATTTGGAGTTAGAGTTTTCCCCTCACCTAGTGCACCCCTCATGAAAAATTGTAACTCTCACCTTGATGAGGAATCTTCATCTCCCCTCTAATGCATCATGTTGATAAGTGTAACTCCCACTTTTCTAATTCGGGAATGTAACTCCTCCCTTGTGTGTGTCTCTCTTCCCCCAATTCAAATTTATCTTGGGAAATGGGATTTGGGTGGATGGGAGCTAGTCTCTCTTGTTGTTTGTGCATGCTCCTGGCTCTTGTTTTTGCTGTGGTATTGGTATGAATGGTTTTGGTTTCTCTTGACATGAGTTTTTGCTGGTTGGTGTGCCCTTGTCGAGCCTGTACCCAAGTTGAGTTACTTTGGAATTGCCACTGTTTTGTTCTGGAATTGCCTCTGGAGATCCTGTATTGGAAGTGATGTGGGATCCACTTGCCATTGGATTTGAGGTTGGACTAATATATTTCTGAATCTTTTATCTTGGACCCACTGGAATTTCCCTAGAGTGGAATTCGAGGAAGTCTTTCCATTGGATTGTGGTTGGACTGACATCTCTTAAAAAATTTGTCCTAGAATTGCCACTGGAGATCATGTATTAGAAGTGATGCGGAATCCACTTTCCATTGGATTGTTGTTGGACAAGTTTTAGATGATTTTTCTGGTTGAGTGCACTCTTTCTTGTGGCATCATGGTTCTGGATTGGGGGTGATCATTGCAAAGTGATTTTTGGCTTGCATTGTGTCTACCACTGGGTGGAACGTGGCACAGTCAATTTCGGTTGCATATTTTGCAAGATAAGTACTTTATTTTATGGTTATTTTAATTACTTGGATCTGATATGATTCTTATATGGTTTCACATGAAATGTATGAGAAAAGATATGAGCTAATTATGGAAGAAAACTCTCATAGATTTTAGTTACATTATGCTACTAGTTTTTCGGAAAAATAACTAACTAGTTTTTGGTAATTTTGTGAGCAACTGCTTGAGAAAAATGATTATTTGGAACCTCTACTATAGATATGATAATTGTGCCTCTGTTATTTATATTATGTGTACTTTTATTGTGCAATAGCTTAGGCATGATTGGAAACACCTCTCTACAGTGTTTCTAGCCTCTATTAGAAAACTAATTCACCGGTTGGGTTGTTTTATGTAGTTTCAAGACTTGGCATGTGAAATGTTTGAGAAAATTCCTGAGTGAGAGAATTGATATTAGATATGATAATAACACTTGAAATTTATGAAGAAATGTGTGGAATAGTTCCAAGATAGTTCTATATTTTCTTATCGAAATCCTAGTTTTGTTCCATTCACTAGCTCCTTCAAAAGAATTGTTTTAAATGGATTTATGACTTTGCATGAGAAGTGTTTGATGATTTACATGAGTTATACCTATGATAATATTGATAATAAATGGTATTTAGAGTTGGAATCGCTTCTCAATGACTGCAAATTGTTTATGCATTTATCTTACTTGATTCCTCAATTTCTAGCCAATTTGGAGAAGTAGATTTAGCGAGTTTGATGAATTAATAAGAGAACTTTTTATGAGACTAAAGATACATCCATTTGGTTTTAGTGGACCTCTGATTTTATTTCCATGAGCTACAGTAGTCAATAATTTCTTATTGTTTTTCATTTGGAAACTAGAAACGGAAACTAGCTTCAAATTGGTGGAAATTGGTAACCAGTTTGTAGATTGAATATATGTTTTCGTAATTTTTGGAATGTATAGCCATATGCTCTTTTTTTGGTATTTTAATTTTGTTGTAGAATGTTATTTTCCATATATTTACCCTTGCGTCTGTGTGCTCCAGAACTCAGTACAATTGATTGGATTAAATTCCTAGCAACGTTTATTAACTAGTATATTGTTTACTTTGTTAGTATAATGTTGTTGGACACAAATGCTTTGTAAGTTGTCCCGTAGTATTATATGTTGATCCATAGTTTGTATTTTTCCATATTATTGATCCATAGTACTAGATGCATATGCTTTGTAAGTCGTCTCGTAGTATTATATGTCGCATGGTATTGACCCATAGTATTGGCGCCTAGACTTAGTATATACGTTTGTGTTGAGGCTAACGAAGGCACCATGAAGTTATTTGTTTTGAGATTGATCAAAGGAGGTTGCCCCCTTGAAGTGGCCCGCGATCAATACAAATATTATTTGATCTGATATATCGTGTATTTCGTTAATTAATTGCTGCAAGTTCCTCACATCTGGTATCATAGCACTTTTTTGGGCTCATTGGGTGGAATTTATGCCAAAAAACAATCGCATCTGTTGCAGGTTTGGATCTGCGAATAATCCCTATCCGCTTAACTGTGGGAAGTACTTGGGCATAAGCCCTAAAAATAATTGTTAGGAGTACCACAGGAACCTCGAAGTAGCTGGCTCATTGAGAGGAACTGCCAGCAAAAAGGGCAACGACCCCTACCTGATTAACTAGTTCCCACGTGTGAGGTAAACCAAGAGCTATCATTTGTGGCAAACCAGTTATCAATTTTACCTGAGCCGTGGAGTGAGGGGTACTTCCCTAATACACAAGCCATCAGATAGCATTGGTGGCCGAGTGAATCCCCTAAATCGTTAGGAAGCCGAACATAATTGGGGTCCATATCTATTTTCAGCTGCTAAATCGCAGATTATATCTGTCCAGACCTCTTTCCAATCACTTCTGCGTCATTGTAGATCCATTTGTTTCCGATCACTTACGCGTCATTGTAGATCCATTTGTTTTTTATCACTTCCACGTCGCTGCAGATCCATTTGTTGCTAATCACTTACAAGCCATTGTAGACCCATTCTGAAACAAAAAAAAATTGTTTTTTTGCCATATTTCCTTTGTTTTAACTCTATTTCCCTTGAAAATTCACTGACATCCCTACAATCCCATTCTGCATATTTCATTCCTGACGAACCTATCCCAAATTCCACTTCCCAAAGCCAGAAATCTCACATTTGCCTATTTTTAGGGTTTGTCATAACTTCTTCGATTTTCACCCAATCGCCTTCAAATTTTTCCACAGTGTTCATTTCCTATTTCTGCTTCTTTGTCCCTCACTGACAAATTTTTTCATTCTTTCACCTTGCTTCTAAAATCCTCATTTTTTGCTTCCTTGTCCATTCGAAAGTGTCCAAAACCTAGTCAAACCCCAATCATCAAAGTTTTTCCCAAATCCAAATTTCTCTTTACTAAAGAAGATTTTGTTTGTGTTTTTCTATCCATTCACAGAAAAAAAACTCCTGGTTATGGTTGTCGCCTGTGCAGGAGCACAAATCATGGAGAAAGAACTTGCAGCCCTCAAAACCAAACTCCAAGCTTTGGATGAAAAATTTCTCAGCCTCCATCTTCAGCATTCAGCCATGAACACTAAACGACAGCCATACTCTTCTATAGACACTGGGTTCTCTTCTTCCAGCAATTTTCGTGGGTCGAAGCTTGATTTTCCTCGCTTCAATGGTAATGATCTGACTGGATGGATATACCAAGAAGAACAATATTTAAGTCTGCATAATACTTTTGATGTCCAAAAATTTCCACTTGCATCCTTTCATTTGGAATAGGAAGCCCTTCAATGGTACCGTTAGTACATCAAGGCTCATGATGAGCCAAAATGGACATATTTTTTCCAAATCCTTTTGCAATGATTTGATCTTAGTGCTTTTGATGACTTCATAGGATCACTCACTAAACTTCGCCAAATTGGCACTGTGAGAGAGTATCAGACAGAATTTGAGAAACTGGCAAATCACATAGAAGGATTGTCTGATGAATTTTACAGGAGTTGTTTTATCAGTGGTCTCAAGGATGAAATCTGCTCAGAGGTTAAAATGTTATATCCCAACACAATGATGGAAGTCCTAGGGTTGGCTAAATTGGCGGAGGACAATATCACAACCCAACAGTGCTCCAAATCCACTTTTGTTCCATTCAGAAATGTGGTTTCCCAATGACCTCCCATCACTCCAGCTCCTTTACCAACTCCTCTCAAGCATTTGTTTGAAGCAGAGATGCGACAATGTAGAGAAAAAGAGCTTTGTTATAATTGTGATGAGAAATTCACTCGGGGACATAGATGTATTGAGAAAAAGCTCTATCTCTTGGATGTGGATTCTTCGCCTGCCTCTGAATTTAGAAGAAGAGAACCTAGTGGCTGCAAAAGATTATGAATGTCGTTTATTGTGCATGGCTGAATGCTGAAGATGGAGGCTGAGAAATTTTTCATCTAGATCTTGGAGTTTGGTTTTGAGGGCTGCAAGTTCTTCATCCATGATGTGTGCTCCTGCGCGGGTGACAACCATAGCCAAGAGTTTTTTTTTTTAAAGTGAATGGGTAGAAAAACAAAAACAGAAGCTTCTTTAGTAAAGGAAAATTTGGATTTGGGAAAAACTTTGATGGGTAATTGGTGTTTGACTAGGTTTTATACACTTTCTGATGGACAGGGAAGTAGAAAATGGGGATTTTCGAAGCGGGGTGAAAGAATGAGAAAATTTATGCGAGGCACAAAGAAGCATAAATAAGAAATGAACACTGTGGCAAAATTTGAGGGCGATTGGATGAAAATCGAAGAAGTTATGGCAAACCCTAAAAAAAAACAAATGTTGGATTTCAGGCTTCAGGAAGTGGAATTTGGGATAGGGTCCTTAGGAATGAAATATGCAGAATGAGATTGCAGAGGTGTCAGTGAAGTTTCAAGGGAAACGGAGTTAAAACAAGGAAGATATGACGAAAAAACATAATTTTTTTTTGTTTTTCAGAATGGATCTCAAACGGCTTTCGGAATGGATCTGAAACGACTGGATCTGAAATAGCTCGGAATGGATCTAAAATGGCACGAAATTCATCTGCAACAGCTCTGGGCATATGTAATCTGTGATTTATCATTTGGCAATAGACATGGACCCCAGGTATGTTCAGCTTCCTAATGGTGCAGGGGATTCACTCGACCACCAATGTTGTCTAATGACTTGCATATTTGGTAAGTACCCCTCACTCCACGGCTCAGGTAAAACTGATAACATCTTTGCCACAAACGACATCTCTTGGTTTACCTCACAGGTGAGAACTAGTCAATCAGGTAGGGGTCGTTTCCCTTTTCACTGGAAGGTACTCTCAATGGGCCAGCGACTTCGGCGTTCCTGTGGTACTCCTCACAATGAGTTTTAGGGATTATTTCCAAGTACTTCCCACAGTTAAGAGGATAGGGATTATTCCCAAATCTGAACTACAACATATGCAAAAAAAAAATTCCAGAAATTCCACCCAACGAGCCCAAGAAAGTGCTCTGATACCATATGTGAGGAACCTGCAACAATTAATTGATAAAATGAATGATATATTAGATCACAGAATATTTTTATTGATCGCGGGCCACTTCAAGGGGGAAACCTCCTTTGAGTAAGCTCAATACAAATAATTTCACGGTGCCTTCATTGGCCTCAACACAAACTTATATACTAAGTCTAGGTGCCAATACTATGGGTCAATACCATGGAACATATAATACTACGGGATGACTTACAAAGCATATGCGTCCAATACTATGGATCAATACTATGGGCTAATACAAACTATGGATCAACAAAAACTACGGGATGACTTACAAAGCATATGCGTCCAACAACAATATACTAACAAAGTAAAGAGAAGGGTTGACACGGGTTCCTAATAGACTTGTGTTAGGATATTCCTATACTCCATCCTAGTCCCACCAGTATTTTGATCATTTACATTTTCAGTCATGCATGAACTTTTAGGGTTTGCATGCATTCCAGTCTTCAGTCCCAGCACCTAGCCCTCAGTTAACTAGCCCTCGGAGCTTCCTTCCACTCAGTCTCATCCCTCCTAGCCTGTCATGCGCCCTCCTTTCACCTACTGCATGAGAAGGGAACCTTTCTCACCTATCAGTCCAGTTTACTTCAATTAGCCACCAGTCTTTCCTTGATTTGAGGCCAGACTGACTCCTCACTGCTGTTATCACTCCAATTGACCTCCGATGAGACATGACTACCTGTTCTGACTCCAGTTAGCTGCTCATGCACCCTCCACTGAGCCTCCTTCATTTAGTTAGTGTCTCCATGTGCCAGTTACATTTAGTTACACCTACCACACTCAGTTAGACTCAGTTTGACTGACGGTTGACAGTTACTTGTGCATTGATGACTCCACCGATGATGAGATAGACTACTAGTTGTGCTCCGATGACACTCCAGTGATCTTTTGATCACTCCATGAAGGCTAATTCGAATTTCCACCTTGGCATTCGAATCCTCATGCATTGTACTACTTATTGTCCATATTGTGATTAATTAATTTGTGTGTGTGAAGTATTTTTGCTTCTATCCGAGTTCTACTATATTATTATTCTGTTGCTCATTATACTACATTGACCACTCTTCTATTTTCTTTCTTAATCAATTACTTTCTCATGAGGTATACATCATCTCTTAGATCTGCTGTGAGGATTTTCACAACTTGGCATGTGAAATGTTTGAGAAAATTCCTGAGTGAGATAATTGATATTAAATATGATAATTACACTTGAAATGTATGACGAAATGTGTGGAAGAGTTCCAAGATAGTTCTAGATTTGCTTATCGAAATCCTAGTTTTGTTTCCATTCACTAGCTCCTTCGAAAGAATTGTTTTAAATGTATTTATGACTTTGCATGAGAAGTGTTTGACGAATGTTTACATGAGTTATACCTATGATAAGATTGATAATACATGGTATTTAGATTTGGAATCGCTTTCGAATGACTATGCAAATTGTTCATGCATTTATCTTACTTGATTCCTCAATTTCTAGCCAATTTGGAGAAATAGATTTAGCTAGTTTGATGAATTAATAAGAGAACTTTTTATGAGACAAAAGCTACAGCCATTTGGTTTTAGTGGACCTATGATTTTATTTCCATGAGCTACAGTAGTCAATACTTTCTTATTGTTTTGCATTTGGAAACTAGAAACAACAACTAACTTCAAATCGGTTAAAATTGGTAACTAGTTTGTAGATTGAATCTATGTTTTCGTAATTTTTGGAATGTACAGCCATACGCTCTTTTTTTTGTAATTTAATTTTGTTATAGAATGTTATTTTCCATATATTTACCCTCGCGTTTGTGTGCTCCAGAACTCAGTACAATTGATTGGGTTAAATTCCTAGTAGTGCTTATTAACTAGTTGCATTGATTTAGCTTGAAAAAATCATCATTTATGTGAAAAGATATGACCTGCAAATGCAACTTTATAATGGTTGTAGGTTCGATTTTTGGTTCATTGGCATGGTTGTGTGTTGAATTCGTGCAAGACTAGATGTTTGTATTAAATACTAGTTAACTAGTCTTTTGGAGTCATTTTTGTAATCGTTTTGTTTAATTAATTGGAAAATGATAATTATGCCTTATTTACATGATATTTTTAATATGTCATTTTGACCCTTAGAATATATTAGCTTTTAATGTAAATATTGTATACATGTGATGTATGTTTTCCTAGCGTGGAGCTCAAGGCCAAGGCCCCGCTAGTGGATGCTTGAATTTTATTTAAAAGACAAGTATTAGATATTATGTTACCCATGTGCTATTTAGCCATGGAACATTGTAAAATTGATGTAAATAAACATCATGCAATAAAATACTAAAACTGGCTATGGAAGCAACTAATGAGAAGGGGCCATGTGTAGCCACTAGGGAGTGGTGAGGGGGTTGTGGGATTGAACCATAGGTTTCCAAATGTCATCTTGAGAACCCTTTTGACTTTTTTTGCCTGCATTTAATTCTATTGTAAGGAAGTTGTTGAAGAATTTAGTCCATGGCTTCAATGGAGCATGGGCAGCCCAGAAATTCGTATGGCAGGTATGGGCTCTGTTTTTCTTGTACCACAAGTCACTCTACCTCATGGGAGTTTCTTCTTCCTCATTCCCATTCCATTATTGAAGAACCCAGCATCATTTTCATCCATTACGAATTCTCAGCAGTGAGCAAAAACCAGAAATCGCAACTTTGCAAGAACCCACATTTTGAAGAGCCATAAACTCCCATAATTTGGTATTGATAGTAAAATCCAAAGAGGGATCCATAGATATAAACCTTGGGGAAAATTTGAGAGTATTAGATACGACGAAATCCATTGGAAAACCCAGTTTTTGTAGCCTAGAAATCTAGTGACGGGATTGAGTTATTCGATGACAGAATTGTGGGAAATCCAAGTGTGAATGTTTGAACAGAGGATTGAATTGCTTGAATTTAGCTTGATATGTCTATAGCTATGTGGTTGAGCTCACTGGCTTAGAATCCTCCTCCTTTGCTTATTGCATGCTTGATAAACCCAACTGTGTGTTGGTTTAGCATGACTGTTTGAGTGGAACCATGGCTGTGAGTGAGCCTGTTTAGTTCCTCCTTAGTGGATACACATCCCAGCTCGGGAGTGATCTCTCAGCTGAAAGAATATAGGCATAGCATGAGGATGGGATTGATTATTGTATGATTGTTTCATTATTATTCCTGGAAGAAATAGGCTGATGTATTCCCTTCTGCGTGTGTGTTATTATGGTTATTCCGTTGTGTTTATATTGAGTATGATTCTCCACTACATTTCAAGATAAGCATTCTTTGTGGTTAGAGTTATGTTAGTTCTGTGCTCTGCAATGTTTTAATTAATGACTGTTGTTTATATGCGGAATGCATGATGAAATGGTGTGTGGATAGTGTGTAATTTCGCTGTGTTTATTAACAATGATCTCCACGCATATGTTTTTATTTATCCATGAATTTCATTATTAATAAATGGGGCTGAGATTGTTAAATAAGCCTGGTATGTTTGTTCATGTTTCCTCCCTTGCAACGGATCGACAGGAGGGGACGTGACAGAGTGGTATCAAAGTCCATGTTGCAGCACTGGGGCTGCTTGGGCCAAACTTTGAGTTTGCAGACAAGTAACATAATGTTTTAACGTGGTATTGGTGAAGTTAGAGCGTCATTTTGGAATGGGAAAATGGCAGGATTAGAGTTATTATATGGGGAAGAGGACCACACAGTTGAATAGAGCTATGCAAGATCTTTCCAACGGTACAAAACTCGTCTCATTTGGATAAGGGACAAAGGAGTTATGAACCCCGCAAGTTGCAGGAACGAAGGTGTTTCTACAGTTGCAGATTTCGGGATTTTGGATTTCGGGTTGTGGGAACGCAAATTTTTTAAAATTGTGTTTTGGATTTCCGCAATTTCGGGATTTCGGGTTGCGGGAACGCAAATTTTTGAAAATTGCGTTTTGGATTTCCGCAATTCCAAACCTACAAGTTCGGGAATTCGGGATTTCGGATTTCGGGTTGCGGGAACGCAAATTTTTGAAAATTTCGTTTTGGATTTCCACAATTTTGGGATTTCAAATTTCGGGTTGCGGGAACCCAAATTCTTGAAAATTGCGTTTTGGATTTCCGTAATTTCAGATTTCGGCTTTCGGCTTTCGGGTTCGGGTAATTAATATATATATATATATAGCCCAAAATTTGATTTTTGGATTACAGGAGCTTGCGGAATCAGAATTGGATAAGTTTAGTGGCATTCTGAGGCCATTAACGAAGGCCATGGAAGGTCCAATAAGGATCTCGAGCTCATTATGCTCCAATTTGGCATAAAATTGGAATTAATGGCTTCTATAAATTAGTGTCCCGATGCTTGACAGAAGATCAGATTGAGCTGAAACTGATATGGAGCAGTCATAGAGTAGGCATAGTGTTAAGTTTGGAATTTTGGAGCTAAAATCCAAAGGATGTGGAGTCGGGGTGTGCAAGAAAGCCAAAAAGCACTATTCCAAACCACATTTTTGAAATTTTGAAAAGCTTGCAGTAGATGAAAGTGACATTAGATGAAGGATTCAAGAAATTTACTGAACTCAACATTTCATATTCTCATTAACACAGACATTTTCCATTAGACAGAGATTTTCCAAAAATGCTCAGTTTGGGAGATGGCCATTTTTGGCCCAAAATTTGAAATTTTGGAAAACCGTTAAAAGTGAAAAGTAGTCAAACCCAGAAATTCATAAAATATGAATGGTGCGTCGAAACAGAGATCCGCAAGTTACTGAGTGTTCCTTATTATATGGAATAACTTCACCCGATAGAAAAGTTTTCCTGAATCTTCCTATATTTGCTTCTATAGGTGGATGAAGTTGGCATTTCAGACCAAAATACAGCTGTGTGTAAAAGTGGAGAATTTTGGTGAAAATTGTCATTTTTGTAGTGTAATTTTCACACCTAAACTCAAAATGGAGCATGTGGATAGGCATTGGAAAGCTTATCCAGCAGGGAACAGTGGTGCATCACCAGAGTTTGAATGATATTTTCATATATCATAGATATTTAAAGCGGAAAAGTGCTAGTGGTTGTTTTCCTGAATCTTCCTAGATTTGTTTCTACAGGTGGATGAAGTTGGCATTTCAGACCAAAATATAGTTGTGTGTAAAAGTGCAGAATTTTGGTGAAAATTGTCATTTTTGTAGTGTAATTTTCACACCCGAACTCAAAATGGAGCATGTGGATAGGCATTGGAAAGCTTATCCAGCAGGGAACAGTGGTGCATCACCAGAGTTTGAATGAGGTTTTCATATATCATAGATATTTAAAGTGGAAAAGTGCTAGTCGTTGTTTTGACCAAAAAAAAATGTTGTCAATATGGACAATTCCTAGAGTTGCATGCCTAGAAGTAGCATGTAGGAATATTATGCATAAGTATATGTATTGAATTGTTGTTTGGTGAGAAAATCATAGTTAATGATTCCTTGTGCGCTTGCTAGAGACCATGAAATCGAACCAGCGATGATGTGGAAGAGGAAGTTCATGCAAGGATGAAGAGTTGAAAAGGGAGAATTCCTTAACCCCTGTGTTGCTAACTGTATTTATATTTTGTAAGTACATAAAATTATGGCATGAGCATGCTGAAAATGAAAGAGATTAGATGGATGGCATGAATATGCACTAGTTGACATATTAATAAACATTGCACAATGCATGAGCAGATGTTTGTGCACACATATGATATTACATATTGGTAAAAGTAGTAAGGTTCTACATATGCAATGAACCACTAATGGAAAATATTGTGGTCGATAATTACTATTGGTGTTGGTATTAGTTGTAGGACCAAAGACAACATAATTATGGCTAAATATGTTGATGATGTTGTTGCATGTGGCCAACAACCTTATGAAGAAAAGGTTAGGGCAGCAAATGATCAAGAGGTTGGTGGAAGAATTCTGTAATCCTCTATAAGAGACCAACTGATCAGCTAACACCTAAGGTGTAAATGGGATTCATACAGGTAATGGTTTAATTATAATGAATGCATATGTGTTGAAAGGGGATTGGGTAAGAATCCATTGAACCATATTTAGTAATCATAAAATGGTATGCATTTAGAGTGAAAATGCATTCATGTGAATGCCATACTGCTATAGTGCGGTGGAACATGGAGTGATGAAGGAAGAGGTCTCATACCATGTGATTGTTTAGAAATTTAGACTACATTCATATAAAATATATCATGCCATGTGTATGTTGGTTATGAGCTTAATAACCAAAAACAAGTGAGGACTGGTGGTCTTGATTATGGTAATGCATCATATATGAGGTAGTCATGGTTAGGCCATAATATGTTTGAATGCATAGTATTCATGAATCAATACAAGGTAGCATTGAGTGGATATGCATTAAGAGATTTTATAAATCTTGTAGTTATGCATTGAGTGGATGCATATGAAAGTTTGAGTAAATGTTGTAAATGTGCATGCATAAGTGTGGGTGCACATGTTGTGATGCATTGCATGAATGCATAGGGATGGTGCATGTGTTATTGAAAACTAAATAATGAATTAGATGATGAATTGATGATAATTCTAGGATCATTTCATGGGCTGTTATGAATGCAGAATAGTAAGTGCATGAAAAGGGAAGTCATGATTGATGGGCTACCGGAATGCTCCGTGGAAGGGCAGAGTTGTATAAATCATATGATTAAGAAGTAACAAGTATCTAAAGTTTCATTTAAATTACATGAGTGATGTGGTTGTACCTTGCAATTTTAGTATGTTAACGATTCACATGAAGTAAAATGAGTTTTGGTGATATTGATATGTTAACAGTTGGAAGTGTTTGAATTCTGGAGCGTTACAATTTTGAAAAATGCTTCAGTGACTGTTGCAAGAATGAAATATTATATGCATAGAGACTTACAAAGTGTTTGGCTGATTGAAGTTTCAGATTTCAGGTAGATTGTTCTAGGCATGGCAAGGTGGGTAAGTCCATGATGAAGGCTAAAAACTACCATGTGAAAGAGCCAAACCTCATGAGAAGGGTCCCATGGCTGTGAAAACAGTTTATGTGCATAATAGATTGTCAATTTGGACTTGTAGATTTCAGATTTGAGAATTTGTTGATAATTGCTAATCACCGTTGGCTTACCTAGAATTGTGTCAAGACGTGCTGTAAGTGGATGTTCATGTTATGCTAGCAAGCATAAAATCCTAAAGGGCAGAGTGGCGTGTATTGGAGAAAAATTCCTATGGCTTGAGGTAGACCACAACAGATAGCTGACTACCAGAAATTAACTCAATTCTTGGTACTATGCTGTATAAATGACAATGCTAAGATAATCAAGAATATAACCAACCTTGATCCAAACATTTGATGTAGATCCATGTTGGAGCTTTCAATCCGTGCACTTGAACCTGCAAATTAGTCTTACCAGCCAATACGCAACAAGTACATATAATATATAAATGATATTAACATCATCAATAGCAATGGTCCATGATATTATAAGTAAATGCAACCCAATGTAATATAATCAACATTCACAACATTAACGGACGAGAATATGAGTATTTCTATTAATACAAAACAAGAAGTACAATGTGATATGACCTCTTGCCGGCAACCAATATGAACCAAGATCTGGATCAATCCACTTGTGCCTCCACCACTTCAATCCTCCATGGAATGGCAAACTCAAACTATGACAGGAGTTTGGAAGGTGAACATAAAGGGTTCACAACTACAAGGATCAATGAGTGTAGACTCAAGATAGGGCAAAAATCCACTAGAGTTCTCTTTCTCTTCTTTCTCTTCCCGTCCATAAGCCATATGTGCTCAACATATAGTCCTCCCAAAGGTAAGTGAAAGGACACATCGAGGCATTTCAGGGAAAATGGAGGGCCAAAGGTCACCCTGTGATCGCTTTTTGGGAGTAAAAAGTAATAAACTAGTGATTTTTACCATTTTACATGCTACTCGCGGGCTATAGTGATGCAACTCGCGGGTATGCTCACTATAGTGATGCAGCTAGCGTACAAGGGAAAAAATAGGGAAAAATAGTGTCTAAAGGATATAAAGTGGATCTGAGTCAGTAAAATCGATCCTGCAAGCCAAAGAATGTTGATGCTCACAAGGTGGAAAATTACTTGTTACAACATAATTTTCCACCTTGTGAGCATTAGCATTCTTTGGCCTGCAGGATCCATTTTACTGACTCAGATCCACTTTATATCCTTCAGACACTATTTTTCCCCTTTTTTTTCCGTGTACGCTAACTGCATCACTACAGCGGGCGTACCCGCGAGTTGCATCACTATAGCCTGCGGGTAGCATGTAAAATGGTAAAAATCACTAGTTTATTACTTTTTACTCCCAAAAGGCGGTTATTGGGTGACCTTTGACCCTCCATTTGCCCAAGAAACACCTCGATGTGTCCTTTCACTTACCTTTGAGAGGACTATAAATTGAGCACATATGGCTTATGGACGGGAGGAGAAAGAAGAGCAAGAGAACTCTAGTGGATTTTTTCCCTATCTTGAGTCTACACTCATTGATCCTTGTAGTTGTGAACCCTTATGTTCACCTTCCAAACTCTTATCATAGTTTGAGTTTACCATTCCATGGAGGATTGAAGTGGTGGAGGCACAAGTGGATTGATCCAGATATTGGTTCAGATTGGTTGCCGGCAAGAGGTCATATCACATTGTACTTCTTCTTGTTTATTAATAGAAATACTCATATTCTCTTCCATTAATGTTGTGAATGTTGTTTATTCTAAATTGGGCTGCATTTACTTATAATATCATGGACCATTGCTATTGATGATGTCAATTTTGTTTATATATTATATGTACTTGTTGCGTATTGGCTATCAAGACTAATTTGCAGGTTCAAGTGCACGGATTGAAAGCTCCAACGTGGATCTACATCAAACGTTTGGATCAAGGTTGGTTATATTCTTCATTATCTTAGCATTGTCATTTATATAGTATAGTACTGAGAATTGAGTTAATTTCTGGTAGTCAGTTGTCTGTTGTGATCTACCCCAAGCCATAGTGAGTTTTATCCAATACAGAAATGGCGACTGTATTGGGGAGAACATCCATGTTTGGGGATTTTTTAGCATTAGTCCTTAATTAGAGTTGTTGTTTGTCGAAGCTCTATGTTACTGATTGGCCGTTGAGATACACTACAGAAAACTTTCATTTTCTGAGCCATTGGAATCTTTATTTACCCATTTGTTTTTCCTTACCCGCGGGCTAGATTTGCTCTACCCACGTACACCCGCTTATGTTTACTCTACTACTCGCGGGTACCCGCATGTTTTCCTTCGACAGTAGCGTACAACTCTAGTTTTGGTTGATTTATGACTTTTGGTTGTTGTTGGGTTGGCTTTGGATGATCTTGAGTCTTTGTTGGCCTGTTTCTTGACTATTCCATGCCTTGGTTGTGACACGAACTCTTCTTTTCTCTTGGTTGAGCCTTGTTGGTTTTTTACCCATCTTTGGATTTAGCCTTGTTGGTTTTTTCCTTTTGAGCTCATTCCTTTGGCTGAATCTTACTGTTTGGTGTTTGTCGAGTTGTCTTAGTGATCTCCTTGGCATATCAGTGACTAGATAGTAGGATTTTGCTTGCATTTTTCATTTCCTTATATTGAAAAATAAAAAAATGTACATATAGTTTTGCATTTTCCTTTTGCTTATAAGAGAAAATACAACAAAAAAAAATTGCTTTCATGTACTGCATCTTGCATTGAGTGTTTGCTGCCTTCATTTAGGTTCTGCTTGTTCATCGAAAATATAAAAGATTGCATTTTTATTTCGAAACCGTTGGGTTGATTTTACATGTTATTGACATTGTTTTATTGGATAGATGAGTCTAGGATTTGACGGTTTTGCATATTATTGAGTCATACACATCACTAGTTTAACGGCCATATCCCTTGAGTAATCACAGCCACTAAAATTAATGCTTAATCTCAAAATTTATTAGACCGATTTTATTTATAGGGTACACCAACTAGCATAGGTTTAGAGTCTTGGAATAGATCATTGTGAGTTAACAATCCAAGACTACTAGACAAAACATTAGGTGTCTGACTAGGGAGTGGAGGAATCCATGGTATATATCGGTGTTCTCAGGAAGCTCTACTCAAACCAGAGCTAAGCATGAGGTCACGGGAGGTTGGTTGAGGAGATATCCCTCTGATACCGGCAGAACGTGGGAGATATTTCCAGGATTTGTTCGTATCTGGGGACTCTTGGAGGATTTGACCCTCATATAGTTTCGGGCTCAGCTACCCTGCCCATACGACAGATCCCACCTATGACTGTCCCCCTGAGCATTGGTTATATTGCGGTGACCATAGTTGCCTTACCTATGTATCGCATAGGGTACTTGCAGTGGTTATGCTGTTTGTGTCCTGATTCAGATAGGGGTCGGACAGCACAGTTTCCATTGTATAGGGACTTGAACCTGTGTACGCAGTGAAGTCTGGGGGCTGTTATAACTGATTTTGTTACCTCCAGCTATAGTTTGGGAGTCTCAATCCTCTCCTAGGCGAGACATACTGGCTCTAGTGTCGGGGGCTCATTTAGCCACTCTGTTTGTATGCTCTTGGCTGTAGTTTATCTAGGTGTGTGCTTTTGATTTACTATTTTTTGATCGATAGTTGGCCTTTAGGGGACGTTTTGATTTTATATTCTCTCCGGAGATATCGTGGTGCGGAGTCCTGCTCTCCGCCGATCCCATCGGTTGGCTAGTTTGCAGCCTACCGAACTTTCACGTCAAGTTGCTAAGGGATGCCGGCGGGCTCCCTCCGAGTCTTCAGATTCTTACGAGACTTACATCCTAGATGTCATGACCATTGCACACTCTGACATGGGAGAAATCCCTACTATTCCATCGGGTAGAGTTGAGCACACTTCAAACACCCCTACTCCTCATGAGGCGTGGGGAGGTGATCCACCTAAGACCCAACCTAGTTTGTTTGATCCAGACCCACCCGAGGACGACCCATTCAATCCTTTGTTTCCACATAATTATTTATACGGGATGCCAGAGGTCCATGATGATTCAGGCCCTAAGTTCAACCCTACCGCATTCTCATATGGTATGCCGGATTACACCACAGTTGATCCTTCCACTACTTTTGGTAGCCATGCTAGCGCCATTCATGGTGTTAGAAACACTGCACCCACTGGGGGAAATGCCCTCGCCGGGGGCACCACATCGTCCACTCACACACATAATATTGGGACTGGTCATATTCATCCTAACAATGCTAATGTTGGAAGACAACTGCCTCTTAGGGCTATCCAACCTAATAGGAACACTGTTCGAAACACGACTCACCATCCACCACCTAGCACACATATCGCTACTCGTCAACCCAGGACCACTTTCGCGAATGTTAATGCTCCTCCTAACCACGGGGGTGGACATATACCGCACACTTTTGCATCCACCACCGCTACTAGTAATACTAATGTAGGAGGTGGGAATATATCTTATCGTCATGGTCATAATGCCACCATTCCTGCTACCAATAACACAAATGTTGGGGTTGGAAATACTTCCCATGATTATGGTCACCACACGACTGCACATGATAATCCTAATGCTGGGGGTGGGAACATACCTCACCATTATGGTCATTACAACTCGGTTCCAAATACGAATAGTAAGTATATGCCCCATACTTATGGTGGAAACCCTTACTACAACACAGTCGGTGCTGGCCACCAGTACAACCCACCTCAATATGGTGCCCAAAATACTTATATACCTGCTTACTCTCATACGGGTCAGGTCAGAGGAGGTTATCAACCTTATGGCCATGGTCCAGCTTATGGTCTGTCAGGTCCTCATTATCAGCAGTTTAATGCTCATGGTAAAGCTTTCGGTCCACCTTATAATTCGGTTCCATTCAACCAACCTTTTATGGGAGCTTATAATCAAGCTTTCCAGCTGCAGCTCCCATTCCTTGCACGTTTGAATCTTCCAGATCTTTCGAAGCTCACAAATTATCTGGTGTGTCACAACCCCAATTGGCCCCTGGTCCCTACCAAGCTCCCTTCGGACATTCCTAAGTTTGAGGGGAAAGGTGGTGAGGACCTGGGTGATCATGTCACAACGTTTTACCTTTGGTGCTCCTCCAACTCGTTGAATCATGATTCTGTTAGATTACGACTATTTCAACGCACCCTCACGGGGCAGCTGCGAAGTGGTATGTTGAGTTTCCTAGGAACACTTATAGGGGATTCAATGAGATCGCTTTGGTTTTCTTGGATCATTCCCAGTTACCGGTTCGCTATGATACTGGTACCGAAATTTTGTCTACCTTCCATCAGAACAAAGCCACACATATTTATGATCACGTTCAAGAGTGGCGTTAGCGGAAGAGATTAGTGAAAGCCAACATTCCTCCAGAGTTTCTATTGGAATGGTTCCTAAAGTCTCTACTCCCATACATTTCCAAGGATGTTTCGATGTCCGGCATTGTGATCGAGGAACAAGCTATCTTGAAAGTCCAATAGTTAGACCTACTATACTCTCAGTCTGGCATTTTGTATGACGTTATTCCTGACACACCGCGAACATGCCATGAGCCCAAGTCAGCTCCTAGACCACATGCCGATGGAATCATGGGATCCACAAGTACTCTCCTAGTAGATTTGGTGACTAATCAAATGCAAAATTTGTCACTAAAACTATCTACTCCCGGACAGGTTCACACCTTGTCCACTTCCACCCCGTCGTCTGATGTACACAATGTGCAATCAACGAAACCGTCAGGTAACCAGCAACCTGGTGGTAAGAAAAAGGGGAGAAACAACCATAGGGGTGGAAACAATGGGAATAACAATAATAGCAATCATAATACCCCTCGTAAGGAGAATTTCAACCCTCCTTAGGAAGGCGGAAATGTTCGTGAGGACCGTGAACCTAGGCATAAGGTGAAGTTTCCTTGTAAGCTCTGTGGGGAAGACCATCTTACTCACTTATGTCCTCAAATCGAAGAGGCATCGAATCATTTGGCACAGAGCCCAACTGTGTTAAAGGATCGCCTTCCTCATCATCAAAACATGGCTTCGCATGCTCCCACCACTGGTTATGCACCTACTGAGACGGCAGCATCTTCTTCCAAAACTAGTGGTTATGGATGTGTGAATATGGTTCAATCAGAGGTTAGTGTTGCCACTCGTCAATGCGATTATGGTGCACCACAACCTTATATGGGGAGTGAGCCTCCCCCTCCTCCTGACAATTCCTTGCATATCGAGAATCCCTCTAATATGCCATGGATACCAAAAGGTGTTCTTAAGCGCTCTACGCATAATCCTAATGCTCGAGCCGCCCATCACTACTCAATTATGGAAGATTTGGGCCAAAATCCATGTGCCATGTTGGCTCTTGAAGTCTTGCAGGCCTATCCTTCTCAAAAGCATGCCCTTTTGAGTGAATTAGGAGTTCAGGATGGGGGAAGTCCTAGTGTTATCAAGTTCGATACTACTGATGTTCAACCTCGCTTACCTTACCACGTGGCTTTTCAAATCCAGGTGGCGTGCCTTCAGAATTTTGTCAAATGTACTATGGTTGACGAAGGTGCTTTCGCGTTAGTAATGTCGTTAACTTGTTGGAAATATCTTGGCTCTCCTCCTCTACTCGCATCTAGAACCACGCTCACTGCATTCAACGGTTGGTCATTTAAGCCGCATGGAATTATCCTTTCCATTATTGTCTGCTTGGGAGGTAAATCTGTGCCTATTGAAGTCGAGGTGGTTGATGCGCCCATCGACTACAACCTTTTACTGGGTCAGAATTGGATGTACGCTATGAAGGCTGTCACATCTATTGTATTCAGAGTTATCTGCTTTCCTCATGAAGGAAAGATAGTGACCATCGATTAGCTGGATTTCGTTAACACTCCTTCCACAGCATCCACGGGATCCATAGTCCCACAGGTTACTGATTCTCAGTCGGCAACTGGGAACATAGGTGTTGGTATGTACCCTTCATTGATGGGAACTTATAGTTTTCCTGCACCTCTGAACTTTATCGGAACCATTTCCGACGATACATCTCCTCCTTTGCATAGTATGCCATTTCGGACTTCCTATTGTAATGATCCATGGAATTTACCATCCACGAGTTCTACATCTGGAGACATTGCGCACGTCGGGATGTCTATGCCACTGTCTGTAGCTAAGCTTGCTTACCAACATATTCAACAAGTCACTGCAGAACCGGATCTCTCTTCTTCTCAGATAGTCGAGGAAGATCCCGTTACACTGCCCGTTTGGGAAGCCAACTCATCTTATTCACACAACTGCCTTGATGATACTTTTCCTTCTGATGAAGCTATTATGGAGGCCATGTGTGGTAGTGAGAGGCCTTGGGAGGATATGCACCATCGCTCTTATTTCCTTCCCAACCTCGAGCTCGCTGAGTAGGAAGAGTTTAGGATGACTCTAGCAGAGATGGTTGGTCACCCTGTGACTCTTTTAGGGTCGCATGATGTTTTTGCGGAGGGGAATATGGCTAATATTTCCCCGACTATGTCGATTAGCATCTCTCATACTCCCAGAAAGGTTGAGAATGTCTACATCGGTGACGATTGCACTCTTGAAGAGATTGCTATCTACACTGAATTGTTTACAGAACTCTGAAAATCTTTCGCCTAGTCATATGAGGAGATGCCAGGAATAGACCCCCACATTGTTGAACATGAGATTAGGATGTATCCCAACACTAAACCGGTTTGACAATGCCTACGTGCTGTGAACCCTAGGAAGGAATCCGCTATCAAGGCAGAGGTGGAGAAACTGCTCAAAGTTGGTTTCATCTACCCCGTTCCCCTTACCAAATGGGTGTCAAATCCCACTCTTGTGGATAAGAAGCAGGGAATGATCTGCGTATGCACTGATTTTAGAGATTTGAACCATGCATGTCTGAAAGACAACTTCCCCATGCCATTCATCGATCAGATCTTGGATGCTTGTGTGGGAAATGAGATTTTTTCATTCATGGACGGCTTTTAAGGCTATAATCAGATTCAAATCAAACCCGAGGACCAACATAAGACAACTTTCATTTGTCCTTGGGGAACGTTTGCATATCAAAAAATGCCCTTCAGCCTTAAAAACGCTGGAGCTACTTTTCAGCATGCCATGACCATGTAGAGCTTGACCAAACAAAAATTTTAACCACTGAAATTTGAGATATCTACTCCCTACGAGGAGGCCTAGTTGTCGCTCCAACAAGATGTGTCTCATAGAAGTATTGCACTACATTTGCTATCCTCCGCAGCAGTCGTACCCAGTTACCTCGCACCCCCACTACCTAGCGCTGCATAGACTCTGGAAGCTGTGCCACCTCTGCCTGTGGTACCCTGGCAGTCATCCGTGATATGTTGGACTGCAAAGTCTGCTCTGCTGCAGAAGCTACCATCTCATCACCCCTTCCCCAGCGACAATGTCTCGGGAAGCCATTGGGTCTCACTGGGCCCTTGTCTGCGAGCAAATAGTCAAACATTAATACATGACACTACTCAAAAATCCATAAAAATTTAATACACAAAAAACCTAAAAAGAGTACTCACCGACGTCTCTGAAAACTGCATCTAGTGGGAGTGGCATGTCTCGGTCCTGCTGGAAGTCTATTCCTGCATAGGGGTAGTCATCTATCGCTATGATCTGTCGATCCCACCAGTGAAAGAACTCCTCTGTATATGGTGATGCCTGATGGCCACCACCCTATCACGTCAAGACCTCATCCCATCGAGTCATGGTTGGGTTGCGGAGACTATGAGGAGGGACCTCAACCCTTGGACTAAGCCCCGGAACCCGCTCAAAGAAGAAGCTGCATAAAATACTGCCATACCCGAAGTTTTTCGCATCCCCCTGCTTGCAATCTGTCAACTGGATCTTCATGGACCCCAGTAGCGTAGTACACCAGTCAAATATCATAGGCTGCATGCACTGTGATGCATAGAACATAACTGGCCTCGCTACCTTGTGAAGAGCTTTGGATCCAGTGATCTGCACTAAAGTTGCCACAACAGCCTTCATACTCAAGTTGACTATGGCTCAGATGGGCACCTGAATTCCCATTGCCCAAGTATTTGGAACAAAATATCTCTATATGTAGTCGGGGATGGTGATCCCACCACCCACAGTCTGAGATCGAAAGCTGGCCACCTCACCTCGGCAGGACAAACCTGTGATGAAATAGATATCTTCCACCTTCAGTGAAAGTATTTTCCCATCTAGGTTGAAGTTATGTGCATCAACATCCCAATAGTCTATCAAATGACAGAGCAATAAGTTTTGGGCCCTCAAACCCCCTATGCTCCAAAATTTGTATAAACCACATGCTTGTAGCACTTGCTGTGCACACACGTCGTTTCGAACGACCTCATCCACTAGGTCATGTTCTCTCTCTCTCCACTCTAGAACCATCCTGGAAAGAGAAAAACCCAAAGATTTGGTCAGTTTTTCTTATAAAACTAGCTTTACGGTCGTACCCACGGGCAGTTGTGCTCACAGAGGCGGGTACCCGCGGTCAACATGAGCGTTGACTGCGTGAACCCATCCCTACCCACGACCCACATAGTTATAGCCCACGGGTAGCACCGTGACCATGTAGGGCATGACCAAACAAAAATTTTAACCACTGAAATTTGAAATAAAAACATTAAAATGGAGGGTGGGGATGAGATTACCAACCTGCTCTAGACGGTTCGATGATCGGACGCCTGTAGCTCTCAGAATTAGCAACTGAACTTTAAGGTGAAAACTAACCACAAAACTCCAAATGGGTGAATAGTAAAACTGAATTGTAAATTGTAAATTTTTGTTACTATTTATAATTTTCAATATCCACTTGTCTATAGTTTTTGCTGTTATATGCTGTTTTGGACTAATATAATGTCTTGGAGTAGCATTTTTTACCAGATCTCTTCGGCGGAAGTTGTTTCCGAGCATTTCACACCTACGGCAGGTACATTTCACACCTGGCATATAGGTTAGATGTCATTTTCACATGCATTATGCATTTGACCTTTTGACCACTTTCATAAACCCTAGGTGCGACCCCGCTTCTTAACTGATGCGGAACCTTCACAATGCTATAGAAGTGTCGTTATGTGGCAATAGGGCATTTTGAACATGGGTACCCTAGTTAGAACCCCTTTGTGCATTCTGGTGCCCATGTCGTTATTTGTCCTTAGGATTGGGAGTCCTTTGTAGTTACGCCATGACGTTTTGATAAAGACTCATACTCTACTTTGTCTTATGCTGGCCATCTCCCTTAAGGAATCCCCTCAGTTATATCATGTTGTGATTGCATTGCATCATCATGCTTGCCGCTTGACCCTTGTGCCGGCTCCCGCTTACTCAGTTGTTAGCTTGGTGCCTGAGCACTTTTCCCTGTCAAGCGTTGCAGAGCCTCCATTTGTCCTTCACAATTTGATGACCTTTTGACCCTGAGGGAACACACACCCCGAGTGTCCACATCCTGCATACGCTTCATTGCATTGATCATAGGTATGTTCCACTACGTGGAACTAGTCTACTCGCTATTTGACACTCGTTCTCTCACTTGTTGTACTATAAGCAATTTTATTATTTTTCAAGCTTTTCCCAAATATGAAAAAGACCAAAAAAATCAAATATTCCAAAAAGCCAGATGGGATTATGGTTACTACTTCTAGTTGGCAGCTATTTTTTCGCCTTTGAACAGAGCATTCATTCCACTCCATACATTATGAGTCAGGACTATAGTTGGACCTTAGGAGCTGTACTTGTTTCTCTGTTTACTCCACCGATTGGTTAAGATTCTAGTCATTATGGAGCCCTTGGTGGTGCCTCCTACATCACACAGTCTATATTGAGTCTATGCTACCTGAGTCTATCCATATGCTCATGCTCTTGTTCAAAGGAAGCCCTGAAACCAGAGTCGGCCACTCCTCAGTTTTCTTGACTATTGCAAGTCGGCCACCCCTATTGAGTTAGTTCGTTTCACCTGAGATCTTGCAAATCTTTTAGCATAGCTGGTACCTCGTGCTGGTTGATGGGGGATGCCTTAATGCCCTCCTTCCAGCGAGTCTCGTTCCGTCGACTTCAACCCATTTATTCCGGGACTTGAGGCTTAGAGTTCGGTTGAGTACCTTGAGGCTTGCAGTCATTAGTGGCAGGTTCTCTCGCCATCAACAGTTTTGGGAATACATCAATGTCCCCTGATCAATGGATTCATCCTAGTGTTCAACTTCAACACATCTATTCACACTTTGATGATTGTGCTCTGTGCCTTGATGCTCATTTTCATTATTGGTGGGTTATCTCGCGTCTGTTAATAGTATACATCATTGACCGGTAATGAGATGATGTCACATTAGGTTCGACCCCAACTCCTTTATTCACTTGATGGGACTTGCACCGTCAAATACTAGTGTAGAAGACCCCAGGCGATAGTGGCATTCAGTATGCTACTTATGATTATGACTTTACATTTGAGATATCACCTCTCAGATATCAATAGTTTGTACCTCCAGTTTGCACCAGTTGTTTCCTTTTCAACAGGAGACCAAATCTTACTGTAGCGAAATTATGGCTATGATCACTTATGACATGTGTTCATTATGCACTGACTATTCATGGCCATTATATCAAATTGTTTTACTAAACCAACATGTATTCAGGGATACTATTGTATTATGACGAGTGAGCTGCTCCTTCCACTTGTGTCTCAATCACTCCACTTCTGAGATCTTTTTATAATGTATTTTGACCATCATAGCATCAGTCTCTAACCTCACACATTAGGGGGCATCTGTTACAACGTAATTTTCCACCTTCTGAGCATCAGCATTCTTTGGCCTACAAGATCCATTTTACTGACTCAGATCCACTTTATATCCTTCAGACACTATTTTTCCCTATTTTTTTCTCTGTACGCTAGCTGCATCATTACAGTGGGCTTACATCACTATAGCCCGCGAGTAGCATGTAAAATGGTAAAAATCACTAGTTTATTACTTTTTACTCCCAAAAAGCGGTTATTGGGTGACCTTTGACCCTCCATCTTCCCAAGAAACCCCTCAATGTGTCCTTTCACTTACCTTTGAGAGGATTATATATTGAGCACATATGGCTTATGGACAGGAGGAGAAAGAAGAACAAGAGAACTCTAGTGTATTTTTGCCCTATCTTGAGTCTACACTCATTGATCCTTGTAGTTGTGAACCCTTATGTTCACCTTCCAAACTCTTATCATAGTTTGAGTTTGCCATTCCATGGAGGATTGAAGTGGTGGAGGAACAAGTGGATTGATCCATATCTTGGTTCAGATTGGTTGCTGGCAAGAGGTCATATCACATTGTACTTCTTCTTGTTTATTAATAGAAATACTCATATTCTCGTCCATTAATGTTGTGAATGTTGTTTATTCTACATTGGGTTGCATTTACTTATAATATCATGGACCATTGCTATTGATGATGTTAATGTCGTTTATATATTATATGTACTTGTTGTATATTGGTTGTCAAGACTAATTTGTAGATTCGAGTGCACAGATTGAAAGCTCCAATGGGGATCTACATCAAACATTTGGATCGAGGTTGGTTATATTCTTCATTATCTTGGCATTGTCATTTATATAGCATATTACTGAGAATTGAGTTAATTTCTGGTAGTCAGTTGTCTGTTGTGGTCTACCCCAAGCCATAGTGAGTTTTCTCCAATACATTACTCTATAACATGGTACCACTTACAAGAGACAAACAGTATGAGGATGGCCTCATGACTAAGCAAATTGATTTCTGCAGTAAACAGAATTGCAAATTCATATTGAATTTAATTATTGCCTTTGATTGGTTATGAAACAATCAGATTTGAATTTTATTGTTAAATGTTGCTGACTATTTGGCTATTTAATAAGTGTTCCAGGAAGACACATTGCAGTAAGACCATGAGAGAGGGCCTGCAGAAGCCAAATTTCATGGGAAGGATCCCATATCTTGGAAATGGGTTTCGGGTGAAACGCCATTGGATATTTTGGTAATGTCCAATCTGTACTACATGATTGGTATACAATATGAGTGAGATTGTAAATATTATGTCAGTAATACATATGTGGTATATGGAATGTAAAAAGGAGTTGGGATGGCAAACCGAGGGACTGCCAACTCAGAGAAGGGAGCCCCCATTCCTCATTAATGGAGAAAGACTACATCTGCAAATGGATAAGTGTTCCATGACCCTAGCTAATAATATACATGTTTAATTTTAGAGTCAATATGCAGAGCATGTTTTGATTTTATTTCCATTATGGTAGACTGCTTGAGTATGAGTAGGGCCTACATGGCTCACATCGGAAAGGGGTGCACACTTCCCCGATGTCGGGACATGACAGGGTTTTCAATATTGACTACACCCTCGGGAGTGGACACATTCCTGGTGTTTCAATACTTGATAGTGAATGCTATGAATTATGTTTACAATTTTGGAGCAACAACGCTGATGAGTTTGCCTATACTACTTGTGATGTCAGCTTAAACATATGCAATTTGGTGTTGCACACTAAAGAATCAAAGTAAAAGGTTGTTATGAGGGGTTGTGGTGGAAGGGTTGATGTGTATGAAAGGATGTTGTGGAGTTTGTGGGGATTTTGATGAAGGGTTTTTATATTCCTAATAAACCGAGTTGGTATACTGGTTTGGCATTTTTTACTTGGATGTTGCACTAGTACAAAATGAGAGATAAGTGACCAGGCGACCAAAAAATTTGGTCACCATAGTTTTTTCAAGGGATAAATGACCAAAATTGAGAAATTTTAAGTGAGCTAACTAAAAATGACCAAGATAAATAACCAATTTGGTCACGGGATAAGAACTAAACTAAAAATGACCAAGATAAATGACCAATTTGGTCACGATATAAAAACTAAACTAAAAATGACCACATGACAATTGGTCTTAAATATAAAATATATAGTTTTTCCATTATATGGAATTTTTTCAATTATCATCTTAAATTTGATAAGACATATAAGCATAATACAACAAATACAAAATAAAACATTAAAAAATAAATAAAACAAAACAAAACATCCCCTCCATTTTTGTAATGTCCCCATTCAAATAAGTGCATAGTAAGACAATCCCATCAATCCTACTAGTTTCCTAGGTTGGATGGGAAAATGTGGGATGGTAATAAGGAAGCTAATAAATGATATTTAGACATTAGAGGGGTTCAAGAATTTAATAAATATGGTGAATAAATAAATTCAAGATAAATTCTAAGTGGCAAGTGGTTTTGGAGACATATGGAGGTGGTGGGACCCACACTAGCTTGATTTTTCATAATACATGGTATCTCTCTTTTGCAAATTCGAATTAATGGGAATGTGAACACTCTTGGGTGAGTTGGTAAGTCATAACACATGTCATTGAGCATCTTAGGTCGAATTGGGAAGGATTGGTAACCTCCATGGAAGATAAAGAGTCAAAGTAGAAGTTTGTGGACACTTGGGCTAGATTCCTTAGCCCCTATGACACCAATGATGGAGCATCTATGACAACTATGAAAAATTGCAGACCTAACCTCTGACATCTGACCACTATGACATGTCAGCACCAAAAATAGGCTCAAGGAAGGAGAATTTGGGAGTTGGAGAAGCCAAAGAGACTCAAAATCGAATTTGGGAGAAGATGGAAGGTTGGAACTAGGAGACAAGTGGCAAATGTGGAATATTTCCTAAATGGAAATCTATTGAATCTATTGAGAGGATTTCGACCCTTAGAAGGCTAATGTTGGTTATAAAATGTAGAAATGAAGAATGAGAATGGCTTTTGATGATTTGAGAAAAATTGCATTTGTGAAGAGAGAGCTAGTGGATGACTAGTTTCTTGCCTTAGCCAATTTCGAGGGTGAAAGATTCCCATCCAAGTTGGTGTTTGGAGAGGCCACTCAGGTCTTTCATGGTGATTTAATGGATTTTTTATTTGCAGGTAGTAGCTACAGGAAGTTTCATGGTTTGGTTTAGTGCATCACTTTCTCTCCACCATTTCCAGTTTTGAAGGCATATTCATGCTCCTTGAGGGAAGGCGTTTTTGGTGAGCACTTGTGCTTCTTGAGAGAGCTTATAATTATATATTTCTGATTGTAATAGATTTATATCCTCTTTTATTAATATTCAGAAAGTATCAGGTCGAAATACCCACTGGTTGTATGCAAAACTATTGATTAATGAGCAAACAATGTCCATTTCCCCAATGCATTGATGTATGACACTATAATGTTGATTATTTCGAATGGATGGATGATTCTCTGATCTATTTGTGATCAATATACTTCCATGGATGTCTTCTACAAGTTTCATGTACTGTACTTGAGCATTTGAAGCATTTTTACTCAGTTTAGTTGTATTGGGAGGTGAAATAGTGCCATTTCCCCAAGGGTCGAATTGGGGGATTTTTCTATTGAATGTGAGAGAGTTATAACAGTAGTAAAAATCAATTAATGGTGCATATGAGACCTTAATCACATACTTAACACATTATATACCTCTTTTCATAAATTTGTGGGAGTTTGGAGGCATTTGGAAGGCCATTTTCAGTGTTACCCGGGGGGGATTTGATACACAAATTACTAGTCAAAATTACCTATATTGATCAGAATACAAATCAAGTTTGCAGCAGTATTTGGAGGGCCATAAAACATCCCTTAACCTTATATTCAATTCTAAATACCATTCATACACTCCTACAGAAGATTTGGGAGCATTTGGGTTGATTTGGAGGTCAAAACAGTTAAACTAGTCAAAGGTCGAAATTGGGGAAAAAGTGGAAAAATTGGCATTTTAATAGAATTTTGAAAAAGGGTCATTAAAATTTTGAACCCCTCCTCGACCTTGTACAACATTCCACAATGCGCCATTTGAACCCCTCCCCGACCTCTATAGAACATTCGATAAGGTGTCATTTGAACCCCTCCTCGACCCCTATAGAGCATTCGACGATGCAGAGCATTTGACAGTGGAGAGCATTGTTATCATCATTGGAATTGGCTCACATTTACGCGCACAGGGTTCATTTCTACCTGGAAATATTATAGGAGGAGCAGAGGAGACCAATAGAGGAGATCATCATAACATTGTTTGGCACTCATTTCATCATCCCAACAAAGGATATCACTGGTGATGTCTTCGGTAGGTGGGTTTTGTAACTCAATCATTTTCCTTCAACCACTTACCCTTGATTTTTGTTGCCAAGGGTTTCAATCACCATAACTCATAAAAAATGGAGGTTGCATTCCTTTAACAAATAGTTAAATTTGAAGTATTTGTGTTTAGTTCAAATTTAACTCGTAAATCTTCAGTTTCTGGAGATTTAATCACTGGGGTTTTCTTCATAAGTAAAATTCTTAACTCTTATTGGGTTAGGTAGGATCATTAGTTTGGAGGTTCCCCTGGACTACTCCTTTCTCTTCACATTGAATTGATGACACAAAACTATCTTTTCAAACAAATATTTAACCAAATCGGATAATGGACCTCAGTTCATTAATGGAGGAATCTTGCATGCCATAATGATAGGGAAAGTATGGATAACTGAAGATACAACTTTCTAACTATTTTGTAGGTTGGGGAACCATGGGTGAAGAAGAAGGCTTCTCTGAGTGGATTCTTGATGGTCTTATTGACGCCAACTTTGAGGAGTTCATGACCGAATTGTTGTGCCCATTCGAAGGTATTTTTCAAAACCCTCATCTTTTTCTAATCAAATTGCATATTTATGTTTTAAGCTACAAATAAATGAAGATAGGAACTCTTATTGGGTTAGGTAGGATCACTAGTTTGGTAGTTCCCCCAAACAACTATTCATTTCTCTTCACATTTCATTGATGACACGCAACTATCTTTTGAAACAAAGATTTTTTGAAATCGTATAATGGACCTCCATTCATTAATGGAGGAATATTGCATTCCATGATGATAGTGGAAGGTTGGATAACTGAAGATACAACTTTCTAGAACTATTTTGTAGGTTGGAGAGCCGTGGGTGAAGAAGAAGGTTGCTCTGGGTGGAGCCTTGATGGTCTTACTGATGCCAGCTTGGAGGAGTTCATGACTGAATTGTTGTGCCCATTCGAAGGTATTTTTCAAAACCCTCATCTTTTTCTAATCAAATTGAATATTTATGTTTTAAGCTACAAAAAAATTAAGATAGGATTTGCATTTGCATATTTATGTTTTATTTGAGACATTACCATGGCATCCAATATGAATGTCCCTACATGAATCCATTGCGATATGGTTGACAACGAAATGCTTGGAAAATATTGTCATAAGCATATAAGGGGGGGCATCATTCACTGAAAGGACACTTAGATAGTGTTCGAGAGAAAATTAAACCATGTCTTGAAGTTAATACGGAGATTAGAGAGGAGTTTCTAACCCATATGGAGGCATGTGTAACAAAAAAGGCCAAGAAGAAAAAAATGGAAGATTAGATAGGGAGAAGGAGACAAATTGCGAGATTAAGAACCAAATCCAAGTAAGTCTTATGATTTTGTGTGTTTTTCTTTTGGAGGAAATGCAAAAGAGAAAGGTAGTAGAGTGTAAAACCCACTAAGGTGTTGAGGTCCTAGCTCTCAGACAAGGGCATATCCTTGTATGGGTTGGGTTTCACATCCACCCCAAATGTATTCATGGGCTTCTTATGCACCATAAAAGTATTCATGGATTTTAAGCCCATGATTAGCTCCAGGATCCCAAGAACAAAACCACACAATATTCAAAATTTAGATCAATTTATTGAAGGGATTGTCTCGGTATGTGCTCAATCGATGAAGGTGAAAATTAATTTTGTTTTCATTAATTTTTTTCAGGGTTTCTTTATTTCAATGAACATCTATATGTGTGTTAATTGATGTCCATGTTATTAAAGGAGAATATTTTCTTGAAGATAATGCTCTTCCACCATCGTGCCAAAAAGCACTCAAGTTCATGACTAGTTTAGGGATCAATTACAAGAAATACTATGTTTGTGTGAATGATTTCATGCCATACCATAGGAAAATTGGAAAATATGAAAAATGATCTAAATAAAGAGAGCTACAATACCATTCAATGTTCAAAGAAAGTAAAATATTATGAAAGGTCTTATGCCACATGTCCCTAATCCATAGATTTTATCGCTGTAAGTCACTAACAAGTAACTTAAGTATATACCATAACAATATCAAATTACAAATTAGTTCAAGAGATGAAGCAAAACCTCTCATAAAAATTGATATTAATACATTTAAATTGCATTTTTTCTTATAATATTTATGTAAGTTGCATTTTTCTTATAATTTTTGTTGCACATATCTATATGATTATTGAAAAATAAAAATAAAAAATACAACCAATTGAAAAAAAATAAAAATAAAACTAAAAAACAATAAAAAAATAAAAACATTAACAAAAGTTAAAAAAATAAAAATCATTACAAAATTGAAAAAAATTAAATTAAATAATTAAAAAAACAAAAAAACCTTGCCCACCTCTCCCATCCCAGCACCCGCTCCCTCCTCCCTCCTACCCCCATATAATTGATATATGATGTTAAGGGGCATAAAACCTTTTCATTCCCTCCAAAAAGGAAATTTCAAAAACCAAAAAGCATGATTGGGGAGGGTCTACAGATCAGTGGTTGACCAAGACGAGCTTGCAAAAGCAAAGCTTCTTGGAACAGTTCGAGATTGAGATCCAGTGGTTGACCGAGACGAGATTGCATAATAAAAGGTGCTTGGAGAAGTTTGAGATCGAGATCTGGGCGAGGGTTTACACATCTAGTGGTTTACTAAGACGAGCTTGCAGAAGCAAAGGTGCTTGGAGCAATTCAATATCGAGATCCGGGGGAGGGTTTACAGATCGAGTGGTTTATCGAGACGAGATTGCAGAAGCAAAGGTGCCTGGATCAGTTCTAGATCAAGATCCTTAGCCATCAACGATAGAGGCACAAGGAGGCACAAGGAGTAGAGGCGGCATTAGAGCTAGATCGAGAGCCATAGCTTTTCAAAAGTCTTGTTATTTCTTTCTTTATCAGGTGTTTCTTTTGTGAGAGAAGAATGGGAGCTAATCATAGGAGGCCTATAGGTCCAGTGTCAAACTTCGACGTATTATCGTCGGTAATCCCCCTTCCTCAATTCATGAATGTTGTTACCATGCAAATTACTTAAATATGCTTTCACTTGATATGGTATCTCTAGTTCTCAGCGCTTATTTGGGCTCTACCTTTATTTTTATCATTTGGGTTTTGGGATTATTGAGTAGCATTTTCCAAATGGTCTGAGTTTAGTTCCTGTACATCAATCGAAGCTATTCAATTGATCTCCAAGTCTGTGCAAATCGTTTCCTTGCGGGTTGCCAAGATTTTTTTAAGCCTATGTGATTAAAAGGGTTGAGTTGGTTTCAAAGATATCATCTGGATTGGTGATTGCAAATAGAGTTTTTTTCTTAGATTCTTGTGAGGGTTCTGGTTCTGTGATGATATAATTTCAATTTGCTTTGTTTTTTTGTGAATATGGTATTCGCTTAAGACATCCCAGAAGATGGAGGATAATATGGAAAGATGGAAGATAATATGAAATTATTATAGTATTCATTGTTTGATTCCCATTCATCTGCTTTAAATACAAGATGAATCAATGCATAAGGAATTGCAGATCTTTTTCACCACCATAGCCAAACATAGACAAAAGGTTAGTGTCGGGAAGCCAATAGCCAATCGTGTAACTCGGGATTCATTGTTGTCGATAATAGTCTGTATAATTTTCAGGAGATAAGGCACCAGAAGATAAGGTCATCGTCATCGTCCTATTGTCATTGCAAGTTCGCTTAGATCTACTGGTTTTGATTAAGGATAAAATGACATTCATGAATGGTTAGATTTTGGTTTAAATTATTCCTGTTGTTACACAATAATTAGATCTATCAGTTAAAAGAAATATGTTGTTCCAAGTTATGGATCTGCAATTTCCATATCACAGCCATTACGAATATTTGTTTGTTATAAATATTGTGCTTTTCAAATCTTATCCATCATAAATTTGTAGGTTGTATAGATGTTGTGGATCTCATTTCCTAAATTGTAGGTTTTATAAATCTGTAGGTAATATATCATTATTCCCATGCAATAAGGCACACTAAAGGATGAAATGAAAAAATCCTAGTGCCTCTTATATGGTTGTTATGAATGCAGAAATTGAACATCTGCTAAGCTACAAGAAATATTAAGCAGACAGATGAAGAAATAGATCCATTGTTCCAATCCAGCATAAATGTTTAAAAAAAAATTGTGCCAATTCAGACTAATCGCGCTTGGGCACTATAACTCTTTATAGTGGCTATACAATGTAAAGGCATCTTAATGGGTTGCAGTACAAAAAACAAAATCACATGCACTCAACATTGAGTAGGAAAATGTCTACATGGCGGGTCTTAATTAACCTAGAACGTAGTGATTAATTCTATTAAGAAAGGATAGTTCCATGAACTGTGTAAGCTACTTCATATTCATCCTTTACAGAGATTAGTCAACTCGGGTATATGTAATCTCTGTTCCCTGACTTTAATTACAAGGTTAATATGGGATTTACTCTTTATATTAATTTCAGAGAGATGACCACGTATTACTACCACTCTGTTACATGTAACTCCTCCTTATAGTTCCATGGCATGTACGGTTCATAAATCTCACTATGTAGACCATTGTTATATAATTGTAATTACCTGCTTGCTAACTAGTATCACGTGTAAATTCAGCATGAGAAGTTGGTCGTAAGGCTTAAGTTGCATGTTATTGTTGAGATTAGAGTAGATGACTGGTATCTATTTGAAGACCATACATTAATCATAATTTTGGGGGTTGACATTAGGCCATTCAAGATGCATCTTTATCTTACACACAGAATATTCATCTTACATTTTGTGAAACAAATGTCAAATGTGGATGAATAATGTAGAAAGGAATTTATGGAAAGTTGGACAAGTGGGCGGTCCATGACCCAAGGTAGCAAGACTTAATTTTGATCAACTTGCATTCGCACCTCTATAATTTATTTCAATAAATAAACCAAATCAGTGACAACTGAACATAACTACTACCCTTCAACTATCGAAACCCTGTTAGTTGGATAAGAAAAATCTTGTTATCATTCTTGTAGAATCAATTGTGTGGTTATTGCAACCCTAGAGCGTAGTATAATTAATTTTTGGAGAAATTTTAATTACTGTTGAAGGCCAAGTTTTAATGGGGTTAGGGATATGTTATTCCATTTAACAATACACCGAGATAAACGTGTCATAGTAGCTTTCTATTCACCGAAAATAGAGTTTGAGTTGTCGTTAGATGAACCATTGTGTAAGGTTGTCAATCAAGGAATGGCACTATCGCTCCTTTCGAAATATTTAGTATATTTAGATGGCATGTGGGAGAGTGTACCCTTCGTAGATGGGAACCATGTGCGTAAACCCATCTCCAGAATCCAATACAATTCTTGTGGCTTGTCCATAGGGATACATCAAAATCACTGCTTGATCGCAATATATGAGGCAGGGGTGCCAAATGTTTTGAACATGATTTAGATCATCTTCTCGCGGTTGGCCTTTGGATTGAGACAAGGCTCCATAATCAGAATAGGGTGATCCTCGGGAGCTACTCACATCTCGTTGTTGAATGTGTGTGCTTTGTGTTTTTCAAGATTCAAAGGGTTGTTAAGCTCATTAACAGGGTAAAATCACAATGCAAAGAATCCCATCTCAATTGTGTTATAATCTCAGGGGACAATACATAGAGACTTGCTATTAGACTGTTGTGTACCTACTCAATCGGTAGCAGCCTTTGGATTTTTGAGTTATGGCATTCCAGCTATGCATATACTACACTGTCATTTTCTGCATGGGGTATTGAATATATAGTCTCTCAGACCTCTCAGTTCATGAAGATACGTATTTGGAGCTCCAGGTCATGTTCGTTTGGTTGCTTTAGTTAATGTGGTGGTACCCCTTGGAAACATTGGTTTGGAATTATGCCTGCTCACAAAGACATCCCATAGATTAATGTCTACTTTGACATAGACACCAACGAACTCAACATTTTTGTTGAAGACATAACTGCTGGAGTAAAGAACACAATCACCATCAACGGTCCACTTTCCATAACAGTTATCTGGATGATGTGAATGTTAGGTAATTTTTTACCTATCTTCCTTTCAGAACTCCAAAGAAATAAAATTTGTAGTTTAATTGCCATGTGGTCTGATATTCTTAGTTTTTTTTTTGCAGTCTACACATTTGATTTCAATGGATATCTTTATTGATTTCCATGATTAAAGTCAACGACCAATAATATTACTTGAAGGTTCCATTATGACTGTTAAAGATCGTTGTGTTGACACCCAAAAGTGCTCACTACCTCATCTCCCTCATTACATGACTCATTTGTCCATATTTCCTACCATATTTGCCTCCAAAGCCTTAAAAACCCGTTAAAAAGCCTCCAAAAGGCCAAAAAACCCATTAAAAAGCCTCCAAAAGGCCAAAACCCCCCTTTTTTCCCCAAAAATAATGTAAATTCCTCCAAAATTAGCAAAAACCCTCTAAAAAGGGAATAAAAAATACAAAAAAGAGGAAAAAGAGGAAGCAAAAACCCTATACAGCTGACCTAAGCCACATGGTGCCCAAAACCATGGGTCAGCACTCCACCACTAAAAACCTATAAATAGGTGATGGAGGCTCCCCATTTTTCATCCACAATCATCCCTATCCTTACGCTGCTGAAAATTCTCTTGAAACCCTAACTCTCCACTTGGAGCTAATTCTTGAGAACCGTTTTGGCCCCATTTCCAAAACATCTTTGGAAGAAGGAGAAGGAACAACACTAGAGCTTGGAAGCAACCCTCTTGGACTGCTACAAAGGTTCTACCAACCTCTACATCTGAGGTAATTTTTAATACAAAAAGAGAGATCTTCACCATATTTTCATGTTTTGTTATTTATGCTTATGCTCATGCTAGGTTAAATTTCATATTGTTTTACTGCTTTTATTTACTGTTTATTGAACTGCTACTAAGGAAGCCCTTCTCCTTAGTAGGTGCTCACTTGCACAAGCTAGGGTGAAAACCCTAGCTACAGTTTTGGCGACTCCCCTAGTGTTCCTTTGAATTTCTGGTTATAGTTTTAAACGTTTTTAATTTTCTGCAATATTTTTCTGTTTTTTCCTTTCGGTTGTCGTAAACCGCGTCTTTTTTCCCCGCAGTTGCGATCCGATCGCGTCTTTCAGACTGTTACCTGCAATCCAACCGCTGCTCTCAGACTATTTCTCACGATCTACCAGCGGTTTTCAGTCTGTTACTTGCAATCTGACCGCGACTCTCAGTCTGTTTTGTGTGGTCCGACCGCGGCTGTTCACCCCTTTTCCCGCGATCCGCCTGCGGCTTTCAGCCATTTTCCTGCTATCCGCCTATGACTTTCGACCTTTTTCCCGCGGTCCGCTTGCGGATTTCAGCCATTTTCCTGCTATCCACCGGCGACTTTCGGCCTTTTTCCCGTGGTCCGCCTGCGGCTTTCAACCATTTTCCTGTTATCCACCTGCGACTTTCGGCCTTTTTCCTGCAGTCCGCCTGCGGCTTTCAGCCATATTCCCACAATCTTCCCGCGACTATCAACCTGTTTCCCATGGTCTGACTATGCAGATTTGCCACAAACCTGCGGTCTGTTTTCTGCACTTTTTCCCTATTTGAACCTAGTACTTTGCTGCAATATTTTCTGCACCTGCAGAGCCATCTGTCCTATCTGCAGCCTTACTTCCCTACATCATTTTCTCAGCAATATTATTTCTGTTCCATTTACAATTTTTTTTAAATTTCAGCATTTTAATTGAAAAGATAAAATTTTGCATTTCAAAGTTTAATTTCTGCATTGTTATTTTTAGTTAGAAAGTTGCCCACTCCGTGGCACTTTTACATGGGTTCATCATCTCACATGCACACACTCTGTCACCTAATTCAAGTGATCCCTAAAATACTACTTAACACAACCAACATTCTAACCCCACTTGGGGAACACATAAGAATTTTGTAGTTAGGTAGGATCAGGGGGATATGCATCCAAATAACGCCCCTCGGTTGCTTACACTTGAGATATAGTTGTTGTCCATTAGGGAACCAAAATCCCCTAGTACTTTTTGGCACGGTCACAACCAGTTTATCAGAGGGCCTCTCCCCTAGGAGGGTTGAAGTAGCCAGACTAGTTCCAGAGTCCTGAGTGGAATACCGCACTCCATTCAGTAACCGAAGGATACCTTTTGTAGTTCTCAATGTATCACCCGTATGGGGATACAGCGGCGATAGAACCAAACTGCAGATTCACTTTTTCTGGACATGTCATGAATGGGGTATCTTAGCTGCCTTTCTTCTAAAATTGACTTCCCAGTTTCCCTCCTGGTAGGGGGATATCTTTAGCCACTTGGCTCTACTATCCATATTGTCTGACTTGGATTTCATCACCTTGCAGAGGATATGTCTGGTTGAGTCAGAATACTATTTAGCTGGGTGTTTTCATGCTCCCTTACCTCCTTTTGTTCTAGCGAGACTACTATTTTTATTTTCTAGGAAACCTGCTGCTTGTTGGTATTCTGACCATTTCTGTTAATACTCCGCTTATTGTAGCACAACTGTTACAATAAGTGTTTTGAGTTGGTTGTTGGCCTAAGTGCCATATTTTTTGCGCTCTCCTTCTACACACTCGGTTGCATTAGGGTTTTTGAGTTTTTTTTCACTCAACACAACCCCCAGATACTTGACACCATCTATCACCATTGAGTCCCCGAGACATTCTCGGTGCCTCCGGGGCGAGCCCCCGCAACACGGTTCACTTGACATCATCCTTCATAGACGTAGATATTCATCACTTGATACCACTCATCATAGATCTCGAGCTTTGTCACTTGACTCCACTCGTCAACGGCATAGAACTCCGTCACCCGATCTAAACGCCCCTTATTTTACCTCTGATTCTGAGGCAGAGTCCGAGAACCCCACTTACACTGCAACAACCAGCCCCATGGATGGCATGACTTCCAACTCTTTCTTTGTAGGGACCATTGGTGGAGCATCCACCACCACACCAGCTATCACACTTGCTTTGGGTATGCCCTTGATGGGGCCCACATCTACCATTCCGATCACCGTACCCATTCCAGTAGCTAGCATACCCATCCCAACTCCATCAGTGACTCACACTACCCTTGGCGATGCAGGACCGTCCCATACCACTTTTGTTCCTCCACCTGGGAGCAACATCCCAAACCCAGCCCCTCCACTCGGGGGCATTGGCCCCAACATTGTCACAACCACTAGTATGTCACATCCTTCTACTAGTTTTCCATTCATGGCTAGTCTCAACCTTCCTGACCTGGCCAGACTGACTAACGATCCCATCGGACATGACCCTGCGTGGCCTCACATGCCCACCAAGCTCCCCTCCGACATCCCTAAGTTTGAGGGAAAGGCAGGTGAAGACCCCCAGAACCATATTATGTCCTTCCATCTATGGTGTTCCTCCAACTCCATAGTGGACGACGCTATCCGCCTCCATCTATTACAGCGCACCCTCACTGGCTCTGCAGCTAAGTGGTACAACGAGCAGCCCCATGGGACCCATGCCACCTTTACTTCCCTTGCCTCGACTTTCCTGCAGTTCTTTCAGTTACCTATCCGCTATGATGTAGGAGTTGAGATCCTACTGTCTTGCAGATAGAACACAGCTACCAACATCACCGACCACTTTCATGAGTGGTGTCGATGCCACAGCCTCTGCAAAATCAAGTTAGACGACTGTATCTTCTTAGATTGGTTTTTAAAATTTCTCCTTCCTGTCATTGCCAAGGATGTGGCATCCGAACGACACTAGTCCGAAGAAGAGGCCATCCTCAAAGCCCAGCAATTTGACCTCATTTACGCCTAGTCTGGTTACCTATATTCCATCATCCCTGACGCCCCGCGTGGCGATTCCTCCCGACACGATGCACCGAGGGCATCCCATGCCGCAGATGGCATCATTGGCCGTCTAGCCTCACATAACCAACCCTTTTCCATAGCACGTCCTAGCCATGGCCCCGACCTTTCGTGGGCTACATCTCAGTCCGGAGAAACCATGTCGTATGCTCTCATGGCACATCACCACCATTCCCACGAACCCTCATGTCCACCTCAGTGCTTTGGTCATGCATCCCCCACTTACACCACCCCGTTCGCACCTCAGCCATATTACCACCCATAGGCTACACCAGCTCCTGTATCCTCTCAAGCCCAACCTGCTTATTACCCACCACAGGAAACCCCTGCGGAAATCCCACAGCCCGTTCCACAGACATATCAGCAACCCCCACAAGGTTCAGCACCTGCGCCGCCTCCACCTACTTATTATCCACCGCAGCCTACTCCCGCACCTACACAACCCCAGAACCCACCTGCTGCCCAAGGGCAAGTGTATGCCCAACAGAATTCGCAGTAGAACCAAAATAACCAGCACCAACAGGGCTAGCAAAACTGTGGCAAAGGTCGTAACCATGGGAACAACCCCCCTCCATACCAAGGCAGTCAACCTCCCAATCCCCCAAACAACAATAACACGGCACCTGCCAACCAGAACCCTGACAGGCCACCCAAGCAAGCCAAAAATCCTAATTTGCGAACAAACCATCCTTGTTCTATTTGCGGGGTCTATGGCCACTACACACATGCTTGCCCACATTTGGAGAGGGCCCGGAAACTATGGACTGATGATGCCCACCACCAAGGGCACGCAGCTCCTCAAGCACCTCCCAACCCCCCACCACCCCAACATCAACCCTTGGTGTTACAAAACCCTTTTCCCACCCAAGGTGTGGTCAATGCTCAACCGCTGGCTCCGCCTCAAGGAAACGCGTCACCACAACAACAAATCACTTATGCCGCTCCTGATCAACCCATGTTAAACTCAGGTACCCATCACTTATTAATGATGTCCTCCACCGATGTCAACCTTCAAACCCGTCGGAACCAATATGGCTGCACCCCCGAATCCCCTCCCCCCGACAAAAACACCACTACTCATCCCATTGATCAGTCGTTACGCATACCTCCGACTCCACTAGATGGAGCCTCCAAAGCCCCTCACTTCCCACTTCGCCGCATCAACAATAACCCCAATGATCGCGCTGCGTCTAATTACAACATTGTAGATGACTTAGCCTAGTCCCCCACAGCCATGTCTATGTTAGAGGTCTTAAAAAACTATCCTTCACAACGCAAGACTTTGCTCTCTGCCATTGGTGCTATTGACCCAAATGATTTACGAATGATGGCTTTTGATTTGGACCAATCCGAACCATGCCTGCCTTCCACTTTAGCATTCCAAGTTTCTGTATCTATTCGGTATCTTGTTATCCATCGGTGCATCATCGATGAAGGTGCCTCTACATGCGTTATGTCCACATTCGTTTGGCAGAAGTTGGGATCCCCTACTCTCCAGCAGTCCACCACTGCGTTGCGAGCCTACGACGGTCGTTCAGCTCAACCCCAAGGTCTATTAGCTAATGTCCCTATCCAGTTGGCTGGTAAAACCGTGCTCATTGACATAGAGGTCATCAACGCCCAACTTGATTATAACCTCTTACTTGGCCGCAGTTACATGTACGCCATGTAGGTAGTTACCTCATCCATTTTTTGTACCATGATGTTCCCCCATAACGGACGCGTGGTCAAGGTTGATCAACTCACATATTATGATCCCAATGCCCCTGCTGCACCTGAAAATGTTCTCCCCATGGTTGAACAACCTACTTGCGGTGCAGCTACTTCGTTGGTTTCCTTAGTGGGACCCGGAGTCTACTCAGATACACCAATGACTTCAACATTCCAAGCCATTCCACCCCCGTCACCAGTGACCGAAATATCTAACCCTTGTACCCTTTCCCACAATGCACAAACACCCAACAATCAACCGCCCTTGTTACCCAAACCACCATTGGTACCTAGTCATATTGGTGTTACACCCATCCACACAATCCCCTTCCTATTCCCTCCCTAGGGGGTAGTAAGCGCCTTATTTATGGCTACTCTCAGCCTCCCTGGGTTAACCTTAGGACTACCCGTGTGGTATATTTCGCCTCCCGTTCCCCCACCAACACCAAATGTCATCCTACAACTGGTGCAACCCATCGCCACTACTAGTCAACCACCCCCCGATGTCTCTACTCCTTCCTCATCCACCAATCCACCCCCCATTGTCAAGAAAACTGGGGGCAGAGGCCCACAACGATACACTACTGTACCCCCACCCAAAACAGTTAAAAACCCCCTCGTTTTTTATGCTCCTCCTAAATGCTCGTTGTGTGATGAGTTAGGCCATCCTACCCATCAATGTCCACAATTACCTGTATTACAAGAGCACATGCAAATGCTTGACGACGACCCCAACATCCCGATTGTCCAACTCAATCCAGCCCCTAAGCCTCGTGATAAATCACTGCGTACCAACCACCCTTCTGCAATATGCGGTATTTACGGCCATTACTCACATCACTGTCCTCATCTCCTAGATTATAGAGCAGCTCTCTATGAGATGAATAATTTGGACCTTGAGACGGTGCCCCCCACCATTGAGGAGATCCACCCCCTAGTATCCCCCTCATCTGGAGAGATTAATACCATCTATATGATCTCCTCTACTACCACTCCCTCGTCAACCAATTTGACGATCCAAAGTTTCCACAATGATGAGGAGATTCTCGAGGCTGTTACTGCACCTGATTACCCCTAGGAGGATATGCACCATCGTTCATATTTCCTTCCGAAAGACTCCTCCACAGCCACCCAATTTTCGGTTGAGTCCAAATATTTCCTCTCCACCAAAGTCGACTGGTTTAAAGATCCCATTCCCGCCCCCAACGCCTTTGAGGAGGGTAACATGGCCAATATCTCACCCACAATCCGCATTGATATCTCTGCCCCAGCCGGTTCTCCTGAAATCATTTCATTAGGATCTTCCTGCACCAAGCACGAGATCGGAGGGTACAAGAACCTTTTCCAAGAGTTCCACGATGTCTTTGCCTGGTCCTACACTGAAATTCCTGGTCTTGCCCCCGCTATCATAGAGCACCACATTGACACCTCTGAGTTAGGGGGCATAATAGATTACCTCGAACCTGGGATAGGGGGCATGACCAATCATTTTGAACCTTCCCCATCACATCTATCTCAGTGTTTCAATGATCCCATTGTTCAAACCAACACATATGTGATCCACAATCACAAACCCCATGCGCATAGCATGGGGGCAGGTCATTAACCCTGCTCACTTTTTCACATGTGTGATCTCAACCATTTTTGAGGTCACATGTCACTTGTATATATGATTTGATTCGATACACCTAGTATTCTACCCCCACGGGTCATCATTTCTCCCCACCACTGCATCCTTGGCTTGGTCACCATTATTTGTAGCCATTTTTTAACCTAGTCATTTCCTTTGACCATTCCAGAGTCCTTATGACCTCCATTTTTCGCACCATTTGCACCGCCAAATTCATATTTCCGTGCCCGTGATGATGCTTGAGATCATTTCTCGCTCTCACCAAAAATTTTGGGCATTTTTTCCATGCCCCACACCACCTTGATTTGCGTGCCACATCGACCATTATCAATTTTCAGCATTCCTTATACCATCAGATTCAGTTTTCCAAGCGCATGATGATGCTTGAGATCTTTTCTCGCTCTCACTCCTAGATTTTTTGGGTATTTTTTCCAAAACGCCCCCCATCGCCTTAGTTTGCGTGCCACCTCGACCATTCTCCGTTCCTAACACTTTTTATATTGCCGGATTCAGTTTTTCGAGCACGTGATGATGCTTGAGATCATTTCTCGCTCTCACCGGGTACAATTTCAACATTGTGTCCCGACACCTTGCTGCCTCAGTTTGCGCACCACATCGGCCGCCATTGGATTGTTCCACATTTTTACATGAGCCATTCACTCCATTCATACTGCAATTATTTCATTATTTTTCCACCATTAATCACCCCGCAAGGAGGCCCACCAGTGTTCCCCCCCACCCTCGTTCTTGGTTCTCATCGATGTTCCTTGATTGAGCACTTCCTCCTTGCCTGACCATTCCTTTTGTTCGGTATAATTTTATCCATTTTTTAGGCCGGACAAGTCCTTTACGAAAAAGGCACTTAGGGAGTTTCTGTTAAGCTCTTTTCTGACTCCTAAAACAATGAAAAGATCGTCTAGCAATCTTGCTTCCTTTCATGCTCGTTAAAGTACCTGAAAGGGCGTCTATCTGGTATAAGTTTAACCCTTTTCCGAACCTGGTAGACTAATTACGAAAAATGAATACTCTAGTCACACCGACTAGAAGAGTTCTTCATTGCATCCTTTTATGCTTCTTCGGGCCTTGGAGACTAACACACAAAAAAGCACCCCCCATGGAGTCTTCTTATTTCTTTCAGACTCTCTAAAATTGAAAGCAACCACGAGCATGCACCATCCTGGGCTCGTACAAATCTACACAACAGTACCATTCCCTTATTTCAGAGTCTTCTTATCGCTTTCAGACTCCTTAAAATTGAAAGCAATCCCAAGCATGAATTGTCCTGGGCTCGTATAAATCCACATGACAGTACCATTTTGAACACACTTCTTCTAGTTCCTTAACCCATGAAGAAGTTCCCCCCGTGCCTCTTGGAACTATGATCGATCATCTTGGCAGCACCCCCAATCAGGTCACCTTTGTTCAGAGTACTCTGCAGTCTCCTGCCATTTTACACCAACTTGAGTATCACTCATCCCAGTCACTATCCTTGATCCATTACAGCTATGATCCATTTCCCACCAGTCAGTTTCATATGATTCTCGATCATCCCCCACATCATAATCTGAACAAAGGAAGTTTGAGTCCACCCACTCTACTTGCCCAATTACCCTCCACCCCCACAGTATGTCAGTCCTACCATCAGTACTCTCACACTTCGGTTCTCCACCTCGTGCTCCTATCAAGGAAACACCATTGCCTTGCTAATTGCAGGTCTCCCTCTATCGACAACAGCCCATCTATTCCAGAGGATAGAACCAGAGGTCCCTATGCCTTGGACTCATCACCATTTGTGGTGAGTGCCTACAGACCATTTTGAGAGGATTCATCAGTGCCTCTCTGAGTGGTTGTTTCTCACATGCTTGACTTCAACACCTCGATCGCATCGTTGAGAATCGCGCAGGGTAAATATCCCTTCAGTTATTGGTCGAAGACCCCAGATTTCCCCCAACTCTAGCACATTGGTGAGTCACTTCGGAACGCCCAGTTATATGTTCCCATGGATGTCCGGGTTGCATTGGCGATTGTATTCAGAAGCCATCCAGTTATATGCTTCCTTGAGTACCCAGTTTAGTTCCAATTCAGTGTACCATGGAGGGTATGACTCCTCGTCACTCTGATCCAACATCTCATCAGTTCCTCTGGTACCACACTCAGGAGCATTGTTGTTATTCCAGTGTATCAGTTCTTCAGCTCAGACATGGTCAGCCCAGCAGTATGTCCCAGATTTGTGTCCCCTCTGGACCCTTATGATGTACACAATGGTTCTCCATGTATCCTTCAGGCCCCCATTTTTGGGCCTCATTGTTATTTTTTATATATATCTAGATACGAGCATGGGTATGCCCGCCTCGTCCATATATTGAGATTCTTCCTCATTTGAGGCCATGTATATTTCAGGTCCCCATTTTTTTGGACCCCCTTGTTATTGTTATATATCTTGATATGAGCATGGGAATGCCCGCCTCATCCATATGTTCAAATTATTCCTCATTCATTATTGAGGTCATGTACTTTCAGTTTTTGCAGTTTGTTCGGGACCGTTGTTCCGGGCTCTAGTTCGTTTCTTCTCCTCTCCACATCCCAGGAAAACCATAAAATACTTATGATGTCTATTGGCCATACGATGAGCTCTTGCCCTCACACATCAGGGGGCAATCTGTTAACACCCAAAAAGTGCTCACTACCTCATCTCCCTCATTACATGACTCATTTGTCCATATTTCCTACCATATTTGCCTCCAAAACCTTAAAAACCCATTAAAAAGCCTCCAAAAGGCCAAAACCCCCCCTTTTTCCCCCAAAATAATGTAAATTCCTCCAAAAATAGCAAAAACCCTCTAAAAAGGGAATAAAAAATAAATAAAAAAAGAGGAAAAAGAGGAAAAAAGGAAGCAAAAACCCTATACAACTGACCTAAGCCATATGGTGCCCAAAACCATGGGTCAGCACTCCACCACTAAAAACCTATAAATAGGTGATGGAGGCTCCCCATTTTTCATCCACAATCATCCCTATCCTTACGCTACTGAAAATTCCCTTGAAACCCTAGCTCTCCACTTGGAGCTAATTCTTGAGAACCCTTTTGGCCCCATTTCCAAAACATCTTTGGAAGAAGGAGAAGGAACAACACTCGAGCTTGGAAGCAACCCTCTTGGACTGCTGCAAAGGCTCTACCAATCTCTACATTTGAGGTAATTTTTAATACAAAAAGAGAGATCTTCACCATATTTTCATGTTTTGTTATTTATGCTTATGCTCATGCTAGGTTAAATTTCATACTGTTTTACTGCTTTTATTTACTGTTTATTGAACTGCTACTAAGGAGGCCCTTCTCCTTAGTAGGTGCTCATTTGCACAAGCTAGGGTGAAAACCCTAGCTACACGTTCAATCAATGTAAAGGAGTGATCTGTGTATGGACGTAGGTCAATTTAAATTGTGGGTCCCTCCCCATGCGGAACCGTGAAACATTGAGTCTTATAACAACATGGAGTGATTTGGAATTGCTAGTGAATACCATGCAATTTGACACATATAGGGTCTGTAGAGAAGATGGTATAGACCGAAGTTGTAACTTCCATGAGCTTTATATCCCTTGCACATTGCATCTTGGTTATAATTTGTTGATACAAATCCTCAACCATAGATACCAATGTTTCCATACTTGCTAGCTCTTAGGGTTACCTTACTCACCCAGGCCCAAGTGACGTCTGCTCTACCAGGGCATGCTAGGGCTTCCTACTGGTGGCCCAAACCATCATTTAAGACCATGGAATCAGGCTCTACGTTATCGATCCACCATTCATCACAACAAGCTGGCTTTCAGTCATTGTCCATAATTTGAATCACACTCACTGCATTCTAATGTTCCACGATCCCCAGCCGAGGAATACTCTCAAAACTCCAACAATGAAAGTCTCCTAGACTTGATTAATTCGTACTTCATGAATACTCTCAAAACTATAGCATTGAAAGGCTCCTGGACTGGCTTAATTCGTACTTCACATAGTGTAGATTAAATTGCTTTCAGCCTGAGGTCATTATAATTATTTCAAAGAGAGAGTATTCTCCTTTGATGTGAACTTAAAGTACTGAAGAGAGATCATTATTTATGTTGATTTTTTAATAGTGTGAAGTGGTAGGTAACCTTAACATATGTCCATAATCTCTTTTGCTTCCCATGATTTGAAACAGGACCCTTTGACATCCTAAAGTCTAACAGCCTCTAATATGAATATTATCAAGAGACGTGACCCCACCTCAATCTTGATTATCCCAAAAATGATGGCTGGAGCAGAAGGTTGTGAGAGAAAAATGCCTTATCAAGGGATTTATGTATTCAATTCGACAGTTCAAGACAGTATTCTTTAGAATGGAAAGATGCCTAGTATCCTCTTGTTTCTATTGTCTTTGTGATGTTGAGACTGAAAATTGAATGTATATTTTAGCAAGATTTATTTGGAAAATAATTCTATATGCAAAGGAATAGACTCTAGACACCTTGGCTTATTCATATTAATATTCAAGTCCCCGTTACTGCTACAGATAAATAGATAGCAATATCACACAAACTTTATGAGTTCCTGTGCATGAAAGGTGGAGCTCTATATTTCTACCAACACAGGATATTGAATAGTTTATGTTTATATTTAGTAGGGAATATTTTGCTTTGTTCTGGGTACACCCCACGCTGCAAGCGGGACATTTTGATCAGGATGTTATAGCAGCATATAATCATGTATATATTTGATCGAGATTTGAGACTGAAACCTAACATAATCATGTGTATTTTAGCAAGATTTTTTGAAAATTAATTCTATATGCAAAGAAACAGTGTCTAGACACAGGCTTATTCATATAAAGATTTAAATTCCCATTACTAATATAGATAAACAAATAGCAGTATCATGATAAATATTCTAAGCTCAGTTTATGAAAGCGGAGCTCTATCGTTCTACCAACAAAGATCTTGAATAGTTTATGTTTATGAAGAGGTGTTCTTCAAATAAATGGAATAATACTTTATTAATGAAATGGGAAACCTAGTAAAGTTACAAAATATAGTAGAATATATATATTAATATATTTGGTGCCTTGACAAAATTCTGGACCTACCAGATCATGAGAATACAAACAAAATAAATACGAGGTGGAAGATATTGGATTTTTATGGTTTTTTTTGTAGAGAAGCTGTGTGCTAATTCTATGTTCAAAATTTTGATGTTTGACCTTGACTGGAACAGAATAATTTCACATCAAGTCAAATTTATCTGCAGTCTAGTTGTTGGAAAGGGTTTTGACTGTCTGACTGCAAAGCATGGCCACAATCACTGCAACTCAACTATTTAGAATTGCATAATTTCACATCTACAATATCTTTGTCATATTGGAAAACCTCATTTTGTTGATACTCCCTCTCATGTGAAACTCTTTCCCCGTAAGTGTCATGTTAACGCGACTATTTGAACTATGTTTTCTTAAATTGGTGGGAAAACTTTACTGATATCTTGTGAAAGACTTTGGGTAGAAGTCATCAGATTCTGAGAGTTGAATTTTTTATTGCCTTTGTGTTATATTTTCTTCTAATATCTCTCTATTTGATTAAAATACGGTTGTTTGTGGATTGGGAGAGCCATTGTGCTTGCAACATGTGGACCCATTGCCACGAGTGCATTCTACTTTCCCCAGGCAAGTAAAAGGTAATTATATTCTAGAAGTCTAATGTTGATTTTTTTGTTTAACATTCTGTTACTTTGTGAGTTACTGTTGAAACTTAAAAAGATAAAGGATATACTGTATGTCTTAGTCAAACATGCATTCTTCCCTTTAGCAGCATAGTTCTTTCTGTATATGTGCTTATTGGTGTTACAACTACATTGATCCTTTTCTATAATCATTTTCATCAGATTCACTCTTATAGCCTGGTTCAAAATGTAGTTAATTCTATTTCAAAAGCTATTATTTGTCGATGTTCATTGATTTTATTTGCAATAATGACTAGTTGGCCAATATTCTATCAAAATTGAAATTAAAAGCGATATGAGCTAACACTTGTTTTGAATAGGTTAGCTTGATGGAGATTGGGAGGTTGGAAAAATGTCTCCCCTGGTGATTACCATATCCTTTATAAAGCCAAGTGCAATTTATTGTAATATATAAAGGATAGGTAGAACCAGGCCAGTAAAAACATAATTAGAGTTAAGAATTGTCAGAATATTGTTTTGATACTTGATTTTTCTAGCTTCATCGTTCAAAATATTTTACAAAATATCTTGATGACCAGTGTAATTCCTCATGAAGAGATGGCTCTGATGGACAACTACAGTCCTATCATCTGATCTAATTTCATCATTTTGACCTATAACAAAAGCAGGTTAGGATTGGTACAAAGAGAGGATCTGAAGTTGTAAGATATGGTGTAATAGTTCTTTATTCTCTTTTGTGGTGCATTTGCTGCATCGAAGACTCTTCCCTTAACTTGTGCTGTAAGTATTTTTGTCCTTTACAATTATTTTGAGAATGTCACACTTGTGTTTTCTTTCAAAGTGGCGTGGAGGGTATATCATAGAGAGGAGGATTGCAAACTTATCTACTGACATATTATTGATGACAGTTCTTCTCCTTGTTAAATCTATTGTCACGTACCCTTCCATCAATCCGGTGCAAGGAAGGAAACGTGACCAAACATACCGGGCTTATTGGCAATCTCAGCCCCGTTCATTACTTGAAAATTCATAAATAAATAAAACTTCATGTGTGCAGGTTCAAACTAAAATACACAGCGGAATGAAATCAAATTCACACACAAACAGTAATACATCATCATATCTAACACATGCATATGGTGGTTCATCATGCAGAGAATTCAATCTCGTACTCATGCTATGCATAGACTTCATGTCGATTTCATTAATATGGCAATTAACATTCAAAATTAACACATTGCAAAACACATAATGCATATAAATTAAACCACGGAGAATACTTATCTTGAAATGTAAACGTCCAAACAACTGGCTACGTGAGAGCAACGTTCCACCCAACCATAGATCTCTGTCCAGCTTGTATTCTTTCAGCTGAGAGATCACCCCCAAGATGGGTTGTATATGGGCTCGTTCCACTAAGCAGGATCTAGATGGGCTCACCCACAGCCATGGTTTCACTCAAACAATCATGATAAGCCAACACACAGTTGGGTTTATCAAGCATGCAATAGGAAAAGAAGAAGGATGCTAAGCCAGTGAACTCAACCACAGAGCTATAGACATCTCAAGCTAAACTCAAGCAACCCAATCCTCTGCTCAAACATTCACACTTAGATTTCTCACAATTCTGTCAACAAATATCTCAATCCCATCACTGGTTTTCTAGGCTATCAAAACTAGGTTTTCCAATGGATTTCGGGGTATCTAATTCTCCCCAATTCACCCCAAGGTTCATCCCTATGGATCCCCTATTAGATTTCACTGTCCAATACCAATTATGGGCATTTATGGCTCTTCAAAACGCGGGTTCTTTCATAGTTGCGATTTTTGGTTTTTCTCACTACTGGGAATTCATTTTTGGACAAAAATTGATGCTGGGCCCTTCAACAGTGGAATGAGAATGAGGAAGAAGCAACTCCCATGAGGTAGAGTGACTTGTGGTACAAGAAAACAGAGCCCATACTCTGCCATATGAATTTCTGGGCTGCCCATGCTCCATTGAAGCCATGGACTGAAATATTCAACTACTTCCTTACAACATAAATAAATGTCATCAAGGAAAGTCAAATGGGTTCTCACAATGACATTTGGTAGCATATAGTTCATCCCCACAACCCCCTCACCACTCCCTAGTGGATACACATGACCCCTTCTCATTCGTTACTCCCATAGCTAGTTTTGGTATTTTATTGCATGATGTTTATTTACATCATTTTTACAATGTTTCATGACTAAATAGCACATGGATAACATAATGTCTAATACTTGCCCTTTAAATAAAATTCAAGCTTCCACTAGCGGGGCCTTGGCCTTGAGCTCCACGCTAGGAAAACATACATCACATGTATACAATATTTACATTAAAAGCTAATATATCGAAAGGGTCAAAATGGGGCATTACATCTACCCATTGGAAAGTTTTTGATCGACTTTGTTCATGAAAATCACAATGTAAGTGTCCTCTGGCAGCTCCCGACTAACTTATGTGTACCAAAGTGTTGTTTAATTGCAAATTTATGTCTCGTTCTCATTAATTACCATGATGATAATTTGTAAGTTTCATGCATCTCCGCGGGACGAGATAAATATATTTATGGCCAAGTATTACTGTGTCCGGGTACATGATTCATTTGGAGTGGCTCTAGCTCTTGGGCTCTTTGCAGCTCGATTCATCAAAGTATGGGCATAAGTGCTTGCTAGGGTTCAGTGATTGCCCCAAATAATATTCCTTTGTCTCAAGTGGGAATGTTAAAGATTCGAGAGAAAAATTCTATGGAAAGAGAGGTGCAATAGTTTTGACCTCCATAGATGTGGAAGCCTGTGGGTCAATTCTCCATTCACCAAAAATGTTAAGATTCAATGTCCCACGAACATGATAAAACTTGTCATGAATGTGACATTATAACCATAGGTTGCCACCATATTTTTGCAGATGATGAGCCCATATTTCAGTTGCATGATCTTGACCTCTAAACAATATTGAAAATAATTCTTTAGTGAGATACTCACATATGGATGTTTCATTTCTTAATATATGGGCTTCAACAACCAAACATCAATTCTTCTAACTCATCAAGTCTACATCATTGCATCATTTTTTGTGTGAAGCCATGTTTTTGGAAGCTTGGCCATTTTTTCTTCATACCATTATATGTGAGACCTTTTGCAAGGTTCTAATCTATGCATAACTGCACTGAAGGCTAAATTGGGGAATTCAAGCAATGAAAAAAATTCTAGCCAGCAAGTGAATATCAACTAAAGAACAAAAGAAAGCTAAAAAATTCCTACCTTAAGAGTATTGAGGCAAGTCCAACATATAGTGTTAAAGATTTAAGGGTGCTAGCTCAATGGTAGAGCACCTTCCTTATAGGTAGGAGGTTGGTGATTCGATTCCTCCGTGCCCTCTTTATATTCTGAAAACACTAAAAAGAGATAAATGACTAAAAAAATGACCAAAATTTGCATATAAATGACCACCAATACAACATGAGAGATAAGTGACCAAAAAAAGACCAAAATATGCATATAAATGACCACTTTTGAGTTGACGATCGCTGGTAGCAAATTAGCGGTCCTTTATCATGTGACAAAAAATGTGGTCATTAATTGTGACAATTAATGACCAAATATATGACCACAAGATAAGCTATAAATGACCAAGCTAAATATGACCACATTTTTGGTCACGTGATATATGGCCATTAATTTGCTACCAGTGGTCACCAACTCAAAAGTGATCATTATATGCAGATTTTGGTCGTTTTTTTAGTCACTTATCTCTCATTTTGTACTAGTGTTGTGAAGGTGTTGATGAAAGGGTTGTTATATGCCTATGGTTCCATAGTAGAGCCTTGACCTAGAAATGGTCGTGGTGAAGTTTCCTTTCAAGTCGACGTAAAGGTGTACTAGTTGGACATTAATTATTTGATGTTGTGGAGCAGCCTGCGTGCTGGCCGAACATCTAAGTCCATAGGCGATCCCAAGGCTTGCAAAGCAAAGCAAGACCCTGTGGACCAGAGAGGAAATGCACAATACAAATAAGTATTTGGTTATCTTGTAGCTTCTTGCTTATGAATATACATGTGTATATGATTTGGTTATGATTTCTTAAACTCTTGTTTAGAGATAAACCCTATGAAAATAAACTAAACATGTGAATTGATTCAATGTTTGACTGTAGGTATTGTTGGAAGAAAGGACTATGAAGGCATCCTAGGGATGCATGTGGACATGTGACCGTCCTAAAGAGCTTAGCATGAGCAGTAATGAAAGATGGTGCTAGTGGGACTATGTGGGTCCTAGCATCCAAGAGTTGTAGACAAACCATGTGGAGGGACTCCATGGTTGAGAGGTCTGGAATAGACCATAGAAACTAAGTGTCATAGACAAGACGAGAAGGTCAAGCATTCACGTTGAAGTGAAAGAGGCTAGGAGCATGAAACCACAGTGGTGGTGTGGGTTCCAGAATGGAACAAGACTAAGAGAAGAAAACTCTTATTGGTCTCTCTTTCCTTTTTTTTTATTGATGCATTTATAAAAACAGAAAATGGTTTAATGCATGTCATGACTTGAAATGATTTCGTTAATTGCTTGAAATAACCATGAATGTTGAATTAATGAAGTTCATGTGAATGGATGAACCTGAAGGAATTCATGTGTATGTTGGGAAAGCATGGAAAGTGTGAAAGTCTCGTGGGTAAAGCATGGACTACACATGTCAATGGGGCAATGAATTGACTGATCTTAATGTTTATATTATGTTTGACCTAACAGAAATTGCAATGATGTATTTGTGAAAATCCTCACAGCAAATCTAAGAGATGATGTATACCTCACAAGAGTAATTATGATTAAGCAAGAAAATAGAAGAAGAGTGGTCAATACAGTATAATGAGCATCAGAATAATATGGTACAGTAGAACTTGGATAGAAGCAATAATACTTCACACACACTAGTTAATTAATCACAATATGGACAAATAAATAGTACAATGGTAGGGAGGATTCGAATGCCTAAGGTGGAAATTCGAATTAGCCTCTCAGAGTAATCATAAGATCAATAGAGTGTCATCGGAGCACAACTAGGTGTCCTCATGATCATCGGAGCACAACTGGAAGTCTTCATCATCATCAGTGGAGTCATCAATGCTCAAGTAATTGTCAACCATCAGTCAAACTAACTCTGGTAGGTGTAACTGAGTGTAAGTCAGTGTAACTAAGTGTAACTGAGTGTAACTAACTGTAACTGAGTGTAACTGAGTGTAAACTAAAGACAACTGGACTGGTAGGTGAAGAAGGGTGAGTTACTCCCTAAAATCAAGGAAGAAGGGCGCATTAAGCAACTGGAAAGCTAAAACTGAATAGTGAGAATCTCCTGGGGGATGGCTAACTGAGGGCTAGGTGATGGACTGATGACTGGGATGCATGCAAAATGCATGCAAACCCTAAAAGTGCATGCATGACTGAAAAAGTAAATGATCAAAATACTGGTGGGACTAGGATGGAGTATAGGAATATCCTAACACCCCCCCTTAATCCATCATAGGCCCTGGTAACTAAGACCAAAGGTCACCCAATACAATGAATAATAACAATCAATAAACCAAGGAAGTGGGAAAATTTCATGGGAAACATACCCCCTCCTCAAAAACAGACTGTAAGTCACACACAAAAATAATTCCTCCAAACTCAAGCAGGTGTGATGCTTGGTCATATGTCTGTAGGTATCTTCTTCTTGGGAAGAAGTGGATCATGCTCAAAAAGCATGAGCTTATACTTGCTCTTCAGATCGAATGTGATGAGAACAAATCCAACAGTATGAGAATGATCCTTGAACCTGTGATTCGAATCAGCTAAGGTATGATCAAATATGTGAAAGTGTATATAGTCTTTTGTCTTCTCCTTCGAACCACCATGGGTGAGATTATGCCAAAAATAAATATTACATGTTTGCTTGAAATCAAAATCAGATTTAAGACTTAAAAAATAGTTTCTTGAGATCTCCTTTAAACCAACAGGGGTGAGATCAAAACTATCATATGCATGAGAAATTATCCCAAGCAGTAATTGCTTAGAACCCAATTTAGATACAAGACTTGAATCATGGTTTCTTGAGATCTCCTTTGAACCATGAGAGGTGAGATCAAAACCAGTATTTGCATGAGAATTTATCCCAAGCGAATGGAAATGGCCATAATTTTCAATAACCTTCTGAAATCATGAATTTATGATCATATAGTAGTATAAAAGAGGAGATAGCTGAAGAGGAGTGAATGCATTACCTTCAATAGCTGTTTTGACCTCTGAAATAATCATGTGATCATGATGCAAACCAACAGACTCCGGTGCAAGAGAGGATTTAGGACCTTCTACAATATCTAGAGTGTGAGCTGGCACAGAAAGAGAAGAAAGTTTGAGCATGAGTGGAGAATCTGCAAGTTCTTTGTCAACAACTTCAATATGAGATGATACTGGTTCATGATCTGAGAGACCATCAAGAGGAGCGAATGCATCACTTTGTTTGCTTTCGAATGGGTTGGGACCAAGTCCTTCATTCTTTTTTCCAAATCTTTCATCCAGATGGGCCCATAACTCTTTTGGAGTCTCAATATAAATAATGATTGGGAACAATATGTAATCTGGCATAGTAAGCATCATTCTTCCAATGTGCATGTCACCTTTATTCAACCAATCAATCTTCTCTTCAGAGGATTCGAACTTTCTTTCAAAATAACAATCAAAGAGATCATGGATCTTCAAATATGCTATTATTTTTTGTTTCCATTCATCATAGTTGAATAGAGAAAGATGAGTGATTTCTTCTAATTCTGGATACATTGAAGTTGTAGAAGACCTGCAAAAGCAATATAGAATAACTGCAACTGCTACTGCTGCAAAAATGTTGCAACTGCTGCACTCGAAATCTTGATAATAACTTGCAAAAAACTCTCAGGAATGGAGACAAACAATACTCTCAACATGCTCTAATACCATGTGAAAATCCTCACAGTAGATCTAAGAGATGATGTATACCTAACAAGAGTAATTATGATTAAGCAAGAAAATAGAAGAAGAGTGGTCAATATAGTATAATGAGCAACAGAATAATATGGTACAGTAGAACTTGGATAGAAGCAATAATAATTCACACACACTAGTTAATTAATCACAATATGGACAAATAAATAATACAATGGTAGAGAGGATTCGAATGCCTAAGGTGGCAATTCGAATTAGCCTCTCAGAGTGATCATAAGATCAATAGAGTGTCATCGGAGCACAACTATGTGTCCTCATGATCATCGGAGCACAACTGGAAGTATTCATCATCATTAGTGGAGTCATCAATGCTCAAGTAACTGTCAACCATCAGTCAAACTAACTCTGGTAGGTGTAATTGAGTGTAACTGACTGTAACTAAGTGTAAACTGAAGACAACTGGACTGGTAGGTGAAGAAGGGCGATTTGCTCCCTAAAATCAAGGAAGAAGGGTGCATTAAGCAACTGGAGGGCTAAAACTGAATAGTGAGAAGCTCCTGGGGGCTAGCTAACTGAGGGCTAGGTGCTGGACTGATGACTGGGATGCATGCAAAATGCATGCAAACCCTAAAAGTGCATGCATGACTGAAAAAATAAATGATCAAAATACTGGTGGGACTAGGATGGAGTATAGGAATATTTTGACAGTATTTCAGTCACATTTCAGTACAGGCGAGAAATTGAAGTGGTTGGTTGCAGCTGATACAAGCAAGTGTTGCTAGTAAGAAAAGTGTGGTCAGTTGTGTACATTTCCATGGCAACAAACCAAAGACTAATGGATTTGGATGAAACTCTTCTTCAAACAATTGCCAAGACCCAAGAAAATATTGGAAAACTGCTCAAGCTACAAAAGCAGCAGAATGAGATGAACCATAAGATTTTGTAGGACTCTGTTTGTCTGCAAAGACAAGTAAAAATAATTCTGGAAACAATCAACTGAGGAAAGGCCAATGGATCAATGAGGAGACATTCATCCAATCAATCCACTAAGAAACGTTCCAGGTGGGAAGACTCAAAGGAAATTGAGCAGGAAAAGATAAAGCAGCTAGTGAAATGTTGGAAATGTGGAGGGAATCATTGCCTCTGCAACTGCCCAACAAAGGAACATCAAGAGGGCAATAGTCATAAAGCTTTCAGACTTGTGGATGAGCTAGAAGGCCAGAATCAGCAGGAGCAGTTTGTGGAAGCCAAAGGACTTGGTCCTGAAAGTTCAAAGTAAAGGATAGAATGCAGGGTAGATCTGCAAAAATTTTGAAAATTTTGGACATGTAAATTGTATATGTATTCCTAAGTATTGGAACACCGATGACAGTGTTCTTCTAAGGGGGAGGGGATTGTAATACCCTATTTTGACACTTAGGATATATTAGCTTTTAATGTAAACATTGTATACATGTGATGTATGCTTTCTTAGCATGGAGCTCAAGGCCAAGGCCCCACTAGTTGATGCTCGAATTTTATTTAAAAGGCAAGTATTAGATATTATGTTACCCATGTGTTATTTAGCTATGGAACATTGTAAAAATGATGTAAATAAACATCATGCAATAAAATACCAAAATTGGCTATGGAAGCAACTAATGAGAAGGGGCCATGTGTATCCACTAGGGAGTGGTGAGGGGGTTGTGGGATTGAACCATAGGTTTCCAAATGTCATCTTGAGAACCCTTTTGACTTTCTTTGCTGACATTTAATTATGTTGTAAGGAAGTTGTTGAAGAATTCAGTCCATGGATTCAATGGGGCATGGACAACCCAGAAATTCATATGGCGGGTATGGGCTTTGTTTTTCTTGTACCACAAGTGAATCTACCTCATGGGAGTTGCTTATTCATCATTCCCATTCCATTGTTGAAGAACCCAGCATCATTTTCATCCATTACGAATTCCCAGCGGTGAGCAAAAACCAGAAATCGCAACTTTGCAAGAACCCATGTTTTGAAGAGCCATAAACTCCCATAATTTTGTATTGATAGTAAAATCCAAAGGGGGATCCATATATATAAACCTTGGGGCGAATTTGAGAGTATTAGATACCCCGAAATCCATTGGAAAACCCAGTTTTGGTAGCCTAGAAATCCAGTGATGGGATTGAGTTATTTGATGACAGAATTGTAGGAAATCCAAGTGTGAATGTTTGAACAGAGGATTGAATTGCTTTAATTTAGATTGATATGTCTGTAGCTCTATGGTTGAGCTCACTAACTTAGAATCCTCCTCCTTTGCTTATTGCATGCTTGATAAACCCAACTGTGTGTTGGTTTAGCATGACTGTTTGAGTGGAACCATGGCTTTGAGTGAGTCTGTTTAGTTCCTCCTTAGTGGATACACATCCCAGCTCAGGGGTGATCTCTCAGCTAAAAGAATATAGGCTGGACGGATATCTATGGTTGGGTGGAATGTTTCTCTCACATAGCCAGTTGTTGGAAAATTTCATCTTAAAGATAAGTATTCTCTGTGGTTTACATTGTGATCGTTCTATGCTCTGTTCTGAATGTTAATTATTCATGTTAATGAAAAGAAATGATTCTCTTAATATGGTTGATATGAATCTTGTGCATAGCATGAGGATGTGATTGATTATTGTATGATTGTTTCATTATTCTTCCTGGAAGAAATAGGCTGATGTGTTCCCTTCTGCGTGTGTGTTATTATGTGTAATGTCCCTCGTTAGGAATTTTATTAAAATGGCAATTTTCCACTTTTTTTCCGTAGTTCGACCTTTGACTAATTTTGATCTCTAGGTCCCAAATTGACTCCAAATGCCTTCAAATCTTCAAGGAAGGTGTATGAATGATATTAGGACTTGAATATGATGTTCAGGGATGAAATATGGCCACCAAAATACCTATGCAAACTCTCTTAATATTCTGGACCAAGTATGCAATTTTACTAGTAATTTGGGGTTCAAATCCCCCTGGGGTAAGTATTGAAAATGGCTTCCCAAATGCCTCCAAACCCACTCAAATTTATGAATAGAGATAGGGAATGTATTAATAATGTTATTAAGGTCTCATGTGCACCATTAATTGATTATTATATCTATTCCAACCCTCTACCATTCAACTGCAAAAATCACCAATTCGACCCTTGGGGAAATGGCACTATTTCTTCTCCCAATGCAATTAAACTGAGTAAAAATTCTTCAAATGCTCAAGTACAGTACATGAAACTTGTAAAATACATCCAAGGAAGTACATTAATCACAAATTCATCATAGAATCATCCATTCATTCGAAATCATCATCAATACATTGGTTCACAACAAGGTAGTGGGGAAATGGCATTGTTCTTCCATTAAAAATGAGATTTATACATTTCTACTTGGAATTTCGACCTGAAACTTTCTGGAGATGAAGAAAAGAGTATTTACTTCATATTACAAAAGAAATGGGTCATTATAATCTCCCCCAAAGAGTACAATAGCTCACCAAAAACGCCCTCCCTCAAGGATCAAGAATATGCCACCAAAACTGGAAATGGTTGAGAGAATGTGCTGCAATAGAAAAAACCATGAGCTGCCCTGTAGCTTACACCTGAAAATAAAGACTCCATTAAATCTCCAAATGAAAGGTCTAAATGGCCTTTCCAATTACCAACTTGGATGAGAATATTTCACCCTCGAAATTGGCTAAGGCAAGAAACTAGTCATCCACTAGCTCTCCCTCTGCACAAATGCAATTGCAAATTCTACAAATGATCAAAATCTTGTTTCATTCTTTGTTATTAACATTTATAAAGTTCTAATTGCCTCCATGGGTTGAATTCCTTCCAAGAGACTCATGCCAACTCAAGTTGGGAAGAGATTCCAAAGAACGCCACTTGTACAACAATTCCTAGTCTCCCACTTCCACCAAATCACATGTGGAAGCATATTAGCTTCCCTAACACCCTTGAGCGCCCTCTTGGAGTCTATTTTTATCCCTGACATGTCATATATGTCATGTCAGCCTTCAAGTCTGATTTGTGTCATAGGTGTCATAGCATCTTCATCATTGTTGTCATAGAGCTAGGGAATCTAGCCCAAGTGTCTCACTACCTCCAAATTGCCTCTTCCTCTTCCATGGGAGTTACTCTTCCTCTATATTTCGACCTTGGATGAGTCATTCCATGAATAATACCTTTTGGACTCCACCATGTATGTTACCATTCACCTTGAATTCGAATTGGTGAGAGAATGATGCCAAATGTAGTGGGGAAATCTAGCCATATGTGGGTCCCACTTCCTCCATGTGTCTTCATGATCAAATGCCACTTTGATTTTCACTTGTACATATTTATTTAGGTCCTTTATTAAATATTTATTCCATTCTAATTTTCAAACATCATTTATTATTCCCATTATTCCAAATCCCAAAGCTTCCACCCCAAACCTAGGAAACTAGTAATTTTCCTCCTTGGCAATTATTTGAACTTTAGCATCAATTTGACAAACTCTACTGAATAGGGACAATATGATTAGGCCATTGTGACCCAATGCCAAATTTTGGACATTGCAAATCCTCCCTTCCCAATATTTCTTGTCCTCAAGCAATTTTAAACATGGGTGTTGAAGAACCCGCTTTCTGTATAATTCTTTGAAGTTGCCATTGAATTGCCCAACCTTGAGTCTTTGAGTTTCCATGAAGATTTTAGAGATGAACCACCATGCTTGCTGCTGCACTACTCTGATTAAAATCACTTTATTAAGTGGGGAATCCATCTCCCATACTACTTGCTTCCCCCCAAAAAATGAAACCAATGAGACAAAAATTATTCCAGGGTCCCATTGCTTGTATTGCACCCCAACAATTAAGAGTGCTCTCCAACCCACACCATTAGATAAGATGATTCCTGGATCCCATTTTCTTGTATGCATTCTTCCAAACATCATGAGTACCAAATATATATCATTAAAGTACATAACAACATAATGAAAATGTACATCAAGGATATGCTTCATCAAAGAGTCATGAAAGTGCTTATACCTCCAAGCAAGTAGACCACCATTTTCCAATTGCATACAAGCTTCAAGTGACCAATAAAATCTGCTCCAATGACATAGGTGAGGATCCCATGTCCTATAATGCTGCTCCAAAAGGATGTGATATGCATCAAAATATTCATCCATGTATTCTTTCATCCAAGAAGTGAATGAAGAAACTCCACTAAAATCTGAACCAAATAATGAGCAAAAACAACAAGGAGACTTCAAATGACTCAAAGAAGTCTCACCCATACATCCATGAATGTGAGAATCATAAAAATATAACAAAGTATGTAGCTTCCAACAAAAATGTTCTTCAATCATAAATCTATTCTCCCAAGTGTTGGATGAAGTTCCTCCAACATCAAATGAATCAAGTGTTGAGCAAGAAAAACCATGAGTCTTCAAGTGACTCAAATGCATATCATAGGTGCATCCATGTAGATTTGCATCATCATAAAGTGACAAATAATGTTGTTGCAAATGTGAATAATAATGTGCTCCAACCATGTCATCATAAAAGGTAAATCTAGGAGTTCCATACTCCTCATGTGGTACCATCAAAAAGAACCCTTTCACCCATACTTCATTGAGACTAATACTGCAAAACATGGAATTGTAGGATGTAGGAGAATGAACTAACTCACCCAAATGATCAAAAAGTGCAGAAGTTTCATCATGGGAAGGATCCATGTGGGTAGTATCATGCAACTCCTTCAAAAGTGGGAAACCTTTGTCATAGATTGGTTCCAATGTAGAGGAATCATGCTCTTCTTTAAAAATTGCATAACCTTCATCAAGAGACAATTCAAGTTCCTCTTCCACCACATCAAGTGTTTGGATCTCTTCAAGTTCATCTTCAAACACATTAAGCACATTCAAATTCCCACATTTCTCATGAATCTTCTCCATGTCTTCAAGGAAGGATGTTTCCTCCAATGAAGTAGCTCTCCAACAAGATTTTGACACCAATGCTTGAGTGTCATGGAGAATGCTGAGGGACTCTTGGATATTATTTTCATTCATCTTTAAGGACCCTTCAAGAAAATGAGGCTCTTGCAAATTAACCTCCTCATCTTCTTCAATTTTGCTTGGACCAACTTCATGAAGCTCAAGTGGTGATGGGGAAGTTGATCTTGGTTCTTCTTCAACTGCTACAAGGTATTCATTATCATGCTTAATGGAACTTGGGCTTGCAGCAACACTTTCAAAAGTGATCTCTATGTCACCAACATAGAGGTGTGAGCACCCATCAGTAGGTACTCCTTCATAGTTTAAGCATCCATCAGTAGATGCTCTTTGGTTCATGTCTAAGCTAGAAGGTGTCTCGAAATGATCTTCCATATTTTCAATAGAATCTTTTTCATGCTCTTGTGATGTCTCTTCATTTTTATCCTTCAAGCAAGATGATGCATTTTGCCCCTTGTTTTCCTTATGATCAATATCTTTGGAATCTCTTTTTGAAGAATTCCCAAAAGCTCTCCTCAAGTGGGACATAATTTCATGCACACATGTATGATACTCACTCCAAGGTTCTTTACAAGAAGGGCATAAACCTTTCTTTACTAACTCCACATCTTCATGTTTGGGCCTATTTTCAAAAACATGTTCAACAAAGTACTCAAAAGACATGGAATTTTGTGTATTTTTGCTAAAAGCAAGATATTCTTGATATTTTTGATATTGTTGGGGCAAGGTTTTATATTTTGCTCTCCATCTTTGGAACTCACTCATAGAATTATCCTTGGTTGGTGTGACACACTCATATTCATCAGATTTAAAGTCATAAGAATAATCTTCATTTCTCTTGAAATTGTAAGAAGTGTTGCATGATGGCATCTCTTCCTCGTACCATTCACATTCTGCTTCATATTGCTCATAAGCATCTGCATATTCCTCATAAGAATTGTACTCATAGGATTCATCATAATAGTAAGACATGGCTGCCAATTATTCTTGAATGTATGTTCCTAATCCACAGGTGAAAGGACCATGCTCTGATACCACTGTAATGTCCCTTGTTAGGAATTTTATTAAAATGGCAATTTTCCATTTTTTTTCCCTAGTTCGACCTTTGACTAGTTTTGATCTCTAGGTCCCAAATTGACTCCAAATGCCTTCAAATATTCAAGTAAGGTGTATGAATGATATTAAGACTTGAATATGATGTTCAGGGATGAAATATGGCCACCAAAATACCTATACAAACTCTCTTAATATTCTGGACCAAGTATGCAATTTTACTAGTAATTTGGGGTTTAAATCCCCCTGGGGTAAGTATTGAAAATGGCTTTCCAAATGCCTCCAAACCCACTCAAATTTATGAAAAGAGATATGGAATTTATTAAGAATGTTATTAAGGTCTCATGTGCACCATTAATTGATTATTATATCTATTCCAACCCTTTCCCATTCAACTGCAAAAATCACCAATTCGACCCTTGGGGAAATGGCACTATTTCTTCTCCCAATGCAATTAAACTGAGTAAAAATACTTCAAATGCTCAAGTACAGTACATGAAACTTGTAAAATACATCCATGGCAGTCTATTAATCACAAATTTATTATATAATCATCCATTCATTCGAAATCATCATCAATACATTGGTTCACAACAAGGTAGTGGGGAAATGACATTATTCTTCCATTAAAAATGAGATTTATACAATTCTGCTTGGAATTTCGACCTGAAACTTTCTGGAGATGAATAACAGAGTATTTAATTCATATTAAAAAATAAATGGGTCATTATAATCTCCCCCAAAGAGTACAATAGCTCACCAAAAACGCCCTCCCTCAAGGATCAAGAATATGCCATCAAAACTGGAAATGGTTGAGAGAATGTGCTGCAATAGAAAAAACCATGAGTTGCCCTATAGCTTACACCTGCAAATAAAGACTCCATTAAAGCTCCAAATGAAAGGTCTGAATGGCCTTTCCAATTACCAACTTGGATGGGAATCTTTCACCCTCGAAATTGGCTAAGGCAAGAAACTAGTCATCCACTAGCTCTCCCTCTGCACAAATGCAATTGCAAATTCTACAAATGATCAAAAGCTGGTTTCATTCTTTATTATTAACATTTATAAAGTTCTAATGGCCTCCATGGGTTGAATTCCTTCCAAGAGACTCATGCCAACTCAAGTTGGGAAGAGATTCCAAAGAACGCCACTTGTACAACAATTCCTAGTCTCCCACTTCCACCAAATCACATGTGGAAGCATATTAGCTGCCCTAACACCCTTGAGCGCCCTCTTGGAGTCTATTTTTAGCCTTGACATGTCATATATGTCATATGTCAGCCTTCAGGTCTGATTTGTGTCATAGGTGTCATAGCATCTTCATCATTGTTGTCATAGAGCTAGGGAATCTAGCCCAAGTGTCTCACTACCTCCAAATTGCCTCTTCCTCTTCCATCGGAGTTACTCTTCCTCTATATTTCGACCTTGGATGAGTCATGCCATGAATAATACCTTTTGTACTCCCCCAAGTATGTTACCATTCACCTTGAATTCGAATTGGTGAGAGAATGATGCCAAATGTAGTGGAGAAATCTAGCCATATGTGGGTCCCACTTCCTCCATGTGTCTTCACGATCAAATTCCACTTTGATTTTCACTTGTACATATTTATTTAGGTCCTTTATTAAATATTTATTCCATTCTAATGTTCAAAAATCATTTATTATCTCCATTATTCCAAATCCCAAAGCTTCCACCCCAAACCTAGGAAACTAGTAATTTTCCTCCTTGGCAATTTTTAGCATCAATTTGACAAACTCTACTGAATAGGGACAATACGATTAGGCCACTATGACCCAATGCCAAATTTGGGACATTACATTATGGTTATTCTGTTGTGTTTATAATGAGTATGATTCTGCACTACATTTCAAGATAAGCATTCTTTATGGTTAGAGTTATGTTAGTTATGTGCTCTGCAATGTTTTAATTAATGACTGTTGTTTATATGCGGAATGCATGATGAAATGGTGTGTGGATAGTGTGTAATTCCACTGTGTTTATTAAGAATGATCTGCGCGCATAAGTTTTTATTTATCCATGAATTTCATTACTAATTAATGGGGCTGAAATTGTCAAATAAGCCCAGTTTGTTTGTTCATGTTTCCTCCCTTGCAATGGATCGATCGGAGGGGATGTGACAATATTATGTGTTAATTAGGTTATAAACAAATTAAGTTATGTTAAGTGTCATCAATTATGTGCTAAGTGACGCTAAGTGTCACGATTAGTACACTAATTACTAGTTAATCATGATTAAGTGAAAATGACCTTTTTAGGTGCAAGTAATATGTGTTATGGCTTGGGATGGATGCATAATGATGTTAGATAGTGTTGGATAAGATTTCCCAACCTTGGTTAAAATTGTTTGTTGAGTTATGAATTTTATTTTAATTTAATTGGAATGATCAATATTTTGTCATAATTAAATTGTAGAAAATGAAATTAAATATTTATAAAATTATTCTGCTATGCTAAAATATTCTAATTAGTCATATAGAGCTAATTATATGTCCCTAAGACCTTTTGATATCCCCTAGGGACATTACAGGTAGTATCAGAGCTATGGTTCCAACTCTATGGCCGTTGGGCCTATTACAGACTCATAAGTTTATGTTTGTGTGCATTGGGAATTTATAAATGTGCTTTGTGAAGGAATCTTAACCTCCCTTATGTTAATGAAAGAATAAGAAGCCTCACTTCAAAGATGAGTTCGTTGTATGCTTTGGAATTAATTAATATTGCATATTTATTATTCAATAGATTGTCTGGTAAGTACTATGTGGTGCATATCTAATAATCGAGTAGATTGATTAGTTGATGCATGTTCACCTTGCATTGCCTCTTTTTTTGTTCAGTGATTTGATTGGTCGATACTTTTGCATTGCCTCTTTTACTTCTTCATTGATCTGATTGGTCGATGCTTATGCATTGCCTCTTTTATTGTTTAGTGACTTGATTGGTTGATGCTTGTGCATTGCCTCTTTTACTATTCAGTGACTTGATTGATCGATGCTTGTTTATTGTGCATTGCCTCTTTTACTGTTCATTGAATTGTTAATATTGAAATGCTTCTTATGGTATGATTTATTTACTGGTACATTATTATTATTAATTGATAAATAAATAATTGTCCTTATAATAGTATGTACTATGTACCATTATCAGTATTAATTTAATGATAAGTTATTAAGATGATATAGTTTTACTATTATTAAATATTGATATGATTTATTAAGTGGCATTTATATCATATATGGATTTTGAATTTTATATTGATGGTATGCTTTTATAGGCTTATTTATGCCACTTGGATAGTGGTGGTTATATTGATGAGTAACTCTTTGCCTATTTTGGGGAAATAGGCCACTTGTCTTAATCATGGTTCCATTTTCCTTTTTATTTTATTTTTTATTTTCAATATATGTGAGTAACTCCTTGTCTATTTTTGGAGGAAATGAGCCACTTGTCCTTAATGGTTCATATTCTCTTTTATTTTATTTATGGAGATGTAACTCCTTGTATATTTTTTTTAGGAAATGAGCCACTTGTCCTTAATGGTTCATATTCTCTTTTATTTTATTTATGGAGATGTAACTCTTCTATTTATTTTTTTTTCGGAAATGAGCCACTTGTCCTTAACGGTTCATATTCTCTTTTATTTTATTTATGGATATGTAATTCCTTGTCTATGTTTGGAGGAAATGAGACACTTGTATTTAATTGTTCATATTCTCTTCATTTTATTTATTTTATTTTATGTGTATAAGTAGGTAGTATAATAGTGTATGATAATGTTAATATATATGACATAAATTTAAATATGCACAACATAATATGTGTTGTAAGATAGACGAGGGGTATATGATATTGAATATAGCGTAATATAAATGTTATATATATATATAGATATAGATATATATATTTATATAATGTGTGGTATACATATAGTTTTTAAAAGTATATATATATATATAAACATGTTTATATATACTAGAATATGTATTTTGAAATATGTAATAGTTATTAGTATTACGTGTATATGATATTGTGTATATACTATATGTATCGATGTGAATATATGTAATGAAGTAAGTGTAAAGTATTTGGAGGTGTTTGGAAGTATTTGAAAGTGTTTGGAGGTATTTGGGAAAATTCAAAAGTGTTGGAAATATTTGAGAGTATTTGAAAGTATTTGAGAGTGTTTGGAAGTGTTTGGAGGTATTTGGGAAAATTCAAAAGTGTTAGAAATATTTGGGAGTATTTGGAAGTTTTTGGAAGTATTAAGAAGTATAGTATGATCAAAAGTATTATGTTTATGTCGATAGGCGTTTTATTTTAACGTTTGGGGGTGGGGGCTGGGTGGGTGATTTATTAATATTTTAATAATCGATGGTCAGATTTGCATGATCCCAGAATATGCTTCGTCTTACGCCGCAATCAAGCATTCAGATTTAGTGACTTAACTTACGTGCATGTTTAAATTGAATCGACACCCCTGACTTGCTAAAATAATTTAATTTAAATGCCAAGTGGTGCTCCTCAGCTCCACTCCCCCCACACTCCTGTAAGGATTGGCTGCCCTGTAAGACCGCTCACCACCCAGTGGCTGGAACTGGAACATTACTGCACTCAATGGCTGGAACTGGAACGTTACTCCATCGCAATGTGGCTGGAACAATGCATCGATTGCAAATACCACATAATGGTCGACAAGTTTGCTGGTGTGAATGAAGCATTTATCACTGAATGAATGCACGGAGAACGCAACACCAAGGGAACCCAATAGAATGCAGCAAGAAGGTAGTAGCAACGGAACGCAGCACCAAGGGAGCCCTCAACTGACTAATCACAAGTGCTTCTGTGTAATTTTCGATTTGTGTATTTCTTGACTGATTAGCCATTTCTGAAATATGAATCCTCGTTGTAGTTAGGTTTCCCTTTCCAGCAGTTGCAGGAAAGTATGTGTTCATCTCTGTAAAGAAGACGAGTGGAGAATCCATCTTCACAATGAAAATTTCTAGAAATTCTTTTTGGTAATGCAGCTGAGAAGTTTGATTAGGTTTTCAGTTTTATGGAAGCCGCGAAGTGGGTGGGGAAAATCTATTTGTCATATTTAAACTCTTCAATTTTGTTGGTTCATTATTTACTGTGGTTTTATGCTGTAGTAATCCTGGAATTTCATGTTCCGCACTACGAATTTTTTCCTGGAATTTCATGTTTAGCATTACCTATTTGTTCCGCATTACCTATTTGTTTCCTGGAATTTCATGTTTTGCATTACCTATTTGTTCTGCAGTTTTTCGCATTTCTTGTCTGGATATACTGTGAGAGACAGATCAAAACTTCTCATTAGCCGAGGTTGTCAAATAAAATATCTTATCTTTAGGGAGGACGAGTGGGGTAATCCCACATTTGGGCATAGAATTGGAAGTTTACCTACATATTAGAGGGGCATGCAAACGGCTTATGCAGTGGGTGACACGGAACGAACAATGGAAGTGAATTGCTTCAGTTCATGGGTGAACACCTCGAGAATAAAGCTCTACATCCTTAGCGACAAGCTAAACCGAAAGGACATAGTAAACCTGCTTCCGATCCAAATTTGTAAGCATGCTATGCGGTGCTGAGCTTATTAAGTAATGCCTCATTTATCGCGTGGCTTTGTTAGGAAGGTAACTACTTTACTTATGGAACCATAGTTGATGTGGTTGGCCATTTTGTATATAAATAAGGTTTCGAACCATATTGGACTTTTCATTTGGTATTTTTTTTTCATTTTTTATTGAAAACCATTTCAATTTCCTCAGTACCTTACCTTTGCACTATTTAGATTTCAATCCATAATTATGTGATAAAGAATTCATCAGCGACATAGTAATGGTGAGAATCCTCTCAGACCTGATTCCGCCAGGTAGCTGCCCCCATTTGTTGGTCACTCCTTCACCATTTCCAGGCCAAATTTTGTACAAAGCCCACTCTTTCACCATGGTGTATGTTAGGAACCCATGTCTTTACTTTGTTAGTATATTGTTGTTGGACGCATATGCTTTGTAATTCGTCTCGTAGTATTTGTTGATCAATAGTTTATATTATTGTTGTTGGCGCATATGCTTTGTAAGTCGCCCGTAGTATTGTTGATCCATAGTTTGTAGTGGCCCATGGTTTTGACCCATAGTATTGGCGCCTAGACTTAGTATATAAGTGTGTGTTGAGACCTATGAAGACACCGTGAAGTTATTTGTATTGAGATTGCTCATAGGAGGTTGCCCCCTCGAAGTGGCCTGTGATCAATATAAAAGTGATTCTGAGTTCTGTCATTTCTATTATTTCGCATATTTTTATTAATTAATTATTGCAGGTGCATCACATCTGGTATCAGAGCACTTTCTTGGGCTCGCTGGGTGAAATTTCTGCCAAAATTTTTTTTCGCATCTGTTGTAGGTTTGGATTTGGGAATAATCCCTATCTGCTTAACTGTGGGAAGTACTTGGGCATAAGCCCTAAAACTCATTGTGAGGAGTACCACAGGAACTCCGAAGTAACTAGTCCATTGAGAGGACCTGCCAGCGAAAAGGGAAACGACCCCTACCTGATTGACTAGTTCCCACCCGTGAGGTAAACCAAGAGCTGTCGTTTGTGGCAAAGCGGTTATCAGTTTTACCTGAGCCTTGGAGTGAGGGGTACTACCCCAATACGCAAGCCGTCAAACAACATTGGTGGCCAAGTGAAACCCTTGAACTGTTAGGAAGCCGCACATACCTGGGGTCCATATCTATTTTAAGCTGAACTGTTGTCGATTATTACTGCGTCGTTTTAGATCCATTCGTTCATATCCATTTTGCAAGCCATTCCAGATCCAACCATTTTCAATCCATTTGGCGTCGTTTCAGATCCCTTCCGAGCTGTAGCCACTCTAGTCTGGAAAAAAAAAATAAAAAAAATTCTCCATATCTCCCTTGTTTTCACTCTGTTTCCCTTGAAATTTTTGGGGAACCCCTGTCATTCCATTCTGCATATTTCATTCCTGAGGACCCTATCCCCAATTCCCCTTCCCAAATCCCGAAATCCCACATTTGTCTATTTTTAGGGTTTGCCATAACTTCCTCATATTTCACCCAATCACCTTCAAATTTTACCACAGAGTTCCTTTCTGAATTCTGCTTCTTTGTTCCCCTCTTCCAAATTTTTCCATTCTTTCACCCCGGTTCCGAAATCCTCATTTTTGCTTCCTTGTCTATTCGACAGTGTCCAAAACCTATTCAAACCCCAATTACCCTTTAGATTTTTTCCCAAGTCCAAATTTTCCTTTACTGAAGTAGTTTCTGTTTTTGTTTTCCTACCCAGTCAACTGAAAAAAAAAAAAAAAAAAAAAAAAAAAAAAAAAAAAAAAAAAAAAACTCCTGGTTATGGTTGTCACCCGTGCAGGAGCAAAAACCATGGAGGATGCACTTGCAGCCATCCAAGCCAAACTCCAGGATCTGGATGAAAAATTTCTCAGCCTCCATCTTGAACATTCAGCTATGAACAACAAACGACAGTCCGAGTCTTCATCAGACAATGGGTTCTCTTCTTCCAGCAATTTCCATGGTCCGAAGCTTGATTTTCCTTGCTTCAATGGTACCGATCCAACTTGATGGATCTATCATGCATAACAGTATTTCAGTCTGCATAATACTTTTGATGTCAACAAAGTTCCGCTGGCATCTTTTCATTTGGAACAGGAAGCTCTTCAATGGTACCGTTGGTACATCAAGGCTCATCTAGAGCCCAAATGGCCAGACTTTTGCCAACTCCTTTTGCAACGATTTGGTCCTAGTGCTTTTGATGACTTCACAGGAGCCCTCACTAAACTTCACCAAATTGGCACTATGAGAGAGTATCAAACTGAATTTGAGAATCTAGCCAACCACACCGAAGGATTGTCTGATGACTTTTACCGGAGTTGTTTTATCAGTGGTCTAAAGGATGCCATCCGCTCTGAAGTCAAAATGTTCTGTCCCAACACAATGATGGAAGCCCTAGGGTTGGCTAAGTTGGCAGAAGACAAGATTGCAGCCCAACAACGCTCCAAGCCCACTTTTGTTCCCTTCCGAAATATGGGTTCTCAACGACCACCTATACCGCAGGCTCCTTGACCAACTCCTATCAAGTGTTTGTCTGAAACAGAGATGCAAGCACATAGAGAAAAGGGGCTTTGCTATAATTGTGATGAGAAATTCACTCGGGGACATAGATGTGTTCAGCAAAAGCTCTATCTCTTGGATGTGGATTCTCCGCCTGCCTCTGAAATTGGTGACGAAGATCCATAAACACTGGATTCTCCGATCGACATTCAGGAACCGCCTATTGACCCTCCGTCTTAGGATGACCAGCCAGAGATATCTTTCCATGCTTTAGCTAGATTCACCACCCCCCAAGCAATGCGGGTCAGGGGTTACTTCAAGAAGCTTCCTCTTACAATACTCATTGATTCTGGTAGCACTCATAATTTCATTGACCCTCAGATCGCCAAACAAGCTGATTGTTTTATCCATCCTTGCTCCAACTTTGAAGTCATGGTTGCCAATGGGGGCATCTTACCTTGCGAAGGGAAGTGTCGAAATGTGCGTATCTCTATGGGAGATTATACCTTGCGCTCTGACATGTTTTCCTTGACCTTAGGCGGATGTGATGTGGTTTTGGGCGCTCAATGGCTACGCACACTTGGCCCTATCTTATGGGATTTTGCTGAAATTTGGATGTAGTTTTTCCTCAATGGCCAAAAACACACCTTGACAGGATTACAACCAGGTTATCTCAGCATCATCACTTCACATTGCATATAAAAACTCCTCAAGAAGAATTCACATGGTGTCATCGCTCAGCTCCATTCCATTCTGATGCAAACTTCAGTGGTCTCCACTACTCCTTTGGATCTACAACAAATTATGGATCGATATACAGGTGTTTTTGCTGAACCAGTGGGATTTCCACCTTCCAGGCCAGAAGACCATCGTATTCAGCTCCTTCCTGGCAGCGTTCCTCCCAACATCAGGCCCTATCGCTACCCATTTCACCAAAAAACGGAGATTGAAATGCTCGTTCGGGACTTATTAAAGCAAGGTATTATTCGCCCAAGCACTAGTTCCTTTTCTTCTCCAGTTATTCTTGTCCACAAAAAAGATGGGTCATGGCGCCTCTGCATTGACTTTCGAGCACTTAATCACCTCACCATCAAGGATAAGTTTCCAATTCCTATTGTTGATGAGCTTCATGGGGCTCACTTTTTCTCCAAGTTGGATCTTCGTTTTGGGTATCATCAAATTAGAGTTCATGAGGATGATATCCCTAAAACAGCTTTCCGCACAGATGATGGCCATTATGAGTTTTTGGTCATGCCCTTTGGCCTCACTAATGCTCCTTCCACATTCCAGGCATTAATGAATAAAATATTTCGACCCTACTTGCAGAAATTTATTCTGGTATTCTTTGATGATATCCTCATCTACAGTAAAACATGGGATGAACATCTCCAACATCTGGATCTTGTCATGCAACTTTTCTCTGACCATCATCTCCATGCAAAGCAGTCTAAATCTATTTTTGGACAGAAGAAAGTTGAGTATCTCGGGCACATTATCTCAGCACAAGGGGTTCGCGTGGATCCTGCCAAAATCGATGTCATGAACAATTGGCCGCATCCTCAGACACTCAAGAGCCTTCGTGGTTCTTTGGGGTTGACTGGCTACTACCACAAGTTTGTCAAGGATTATGGGAAGATTGCAGCTCCATTAACCGCTCTATTGAAAAAGGATGCTTTTACATGGACACATGCTGCTCAGTGTGCATTTGAAAAACTAAAACAAGTTATGTGTACTACACTTGTTCTAGCTATGCTCGATTTTTCCAAGCCCTTCACTATTGAGAGTGATGCTTGCGGCAATGGACTTGGTGTTGTTCTCTTTCAAGATGAACACCCCATTGCGTTCACCAGCAAAGCCCTTTCAGGTAAGAATTTAGATGCCTCTACCTATGAGAAGGAAATGATGGCTATTTTGCATGCAGTACAGAAGTGGCACCCATACCTATTAGGGAATCATTTATGCATCAAGACGGATCACCAAAGTCTGAAATATTTCTTGGAACAACGTGTCTCCTCCCTGGCACAACAGAAATGGGTTAGAAAACTCATGGGTTATGACTATGAGATCACTTACAAGAAGGGTAAAGACAATATTGTGGCAGATGCTCTTTCTCGCACGTTTGATGCCCAAGGTTCTCTTTCAGCTATTTCTATGCCTGTTCCAAATTGGTTGCAATTTGTTCAACAGGGTTATGTCAATGACTCTTCCTTATCTCAAATCATCCAACACTTGACCAACAACCATTCTGCTGTACCACATTACTCTTGGGATGGTGCTTCTATGAGATACAAGGGTCGTCTGGTGCTTCCCCAGAGCACAAATCGTCAACAGGCTGTCTTCTATGAACTCCATGCTTCTCCATCGGCAGGGCACTCTGGGTTCCTCAAAACGTATGAACGGGCACGGCGTAACTTCTTTTGGTAGGGCATGAAAAGGACAATTCAACAAATGGTGGCCGAATGTGATACCTACCAGCACAATAAGGGTGAAACAACACTCCTTCCAGGATTGCTCAAACCCTTGCGCATACCTACATAGATTTGGACAGATATTTCTATGGATTTCATTGAAGGGCTCCCTAAATCTGGCGGGAAGACAGTGATTCTCGTTGTGGTTGATCGCCTCTCCAAATATAGTCATTTTTGTGCTCTTAGCCATCCCTATACAACCTCTTCAGTTGCTCAAATTTTCCTGGACCAGATCTTTCGTCTTCATGGCATCCCTTCTTCCATTGTCTCGGATTGTGATGCGACTTTCACCAGTCATTTTTGGACTGAACTATTTCGCCACACTGGCACCAAACTGAAGATGAGTTCAGGGTATCACCCACAAACAGATTGTAAGACTGAAATTATCAATAAATGCTTTGAAACTTATCTTCGTTGCTTCACCTCTGAACAACAACATCAGTGGGAAAAGTGGCTCCCTCTCGCTGAATGGTGGTACAATACCTCTTACCACACTGCCTCTAAAATGACCCCATATGAAGCAGTCTATGGTCAGGCACCTCCAGTTCTTCTTCCATACACCCCCACCAGTTCAGGAAGTTGACACGATCCTTCAAAACCGTGATCAGATTCTTCGCATTTTGCGGGACAATCTTCACATGGAAAGAAATCGCATGAAGCAACAAGCTGATCAGCACCGTTCTGAGCGCACTTTTCAAGTCGACGATACGGTTTTTCTTCGTCTCCAGCCGTACAAGTAGTCCTCCCTGAAACTCAAAGGGCGTCATAAGCTCGCTCCAAAGTTCTATGGGCCATATCGGATTCTTCAGAAGATTGGGTCCGTTGCTTATAAATTGGAACTTCCTCCTTCTTCCTGCATTCATCTAGTCTTTCATGTCTCTTGTCTGAAGAAAGTTCTTGGCACCAACATTAGTGGACAAACGATTTTACCCGAACTGCATAATGAAGGATCCATCCTTTTGGAGCCGGAGGCCATCCTCAATCGGCGCACTCATCAGCTTCGCTCTCGCTCTATCACAGAGGTCTTAATTCAGTGGCATGGCATGCAACCAAAGGATGCTACATGGGAACCACTCCTTCAGATTCAACAACAATTTCCACATCTAAAGCTTTGAGGACAAAGCTTTTTTTTAAGGGGGAGGGGATGTTAGTAACCCATGTCTTTACTTTGTTAGTATATTGTTTTTGGACACATATGCTTTGTAAGTCGTCCTGTAGTATTTGTTGATCAATAGTTTATGTTATTGTTGTTGGCGCATATGCTTTGTAAGTCGCCCGTAGTATTGTTGATCCATAGTTTGTAGTGGCCCATGGTTTTGACCCATAGTATTGGCGCCTAGACTTAGTATATAAGTGTGTGTTGAGACCTATGAAGGCACCGTGAATTTATTTGTATTGAGCTTGCTCATAGGATGTTGCCCCCTCGAAGTGGCCTGTGATCAATATAAAAGTGATTCTGAGTTCTGTCATTTCTGCTATTTCACATATTTTTATTAATTAATTGTTGCAGGTGCATCACAGTGTAACGATGTAATTCTGGCAGGTAGCTTCTAGCATCTGTGGGCCACTCTTCCACCATTAATCCACCACTCTTCTTCCATTTCCAAGCCACATTTTTTACAGTGCATTTGGATTCCTGAATTTGTGAGCAAAATTTTTATGCACATACAAGCCATCATCCTAGATCTGGACCAACCCCTCTCAGGACCAAAAAAGAATTGAATACATTTGCAACCATTAGCAACCTTGTCACATTGGAAGGAACATCTCTGGCAATAATAATCTTGCTCATAGAATTGGCACAAACTTCACAGATAGCATATTGATTTTATATTGGGATTCTAAGGTTAGAATCATAAATTTCTACACGCTCATCCAAAGAATTTTTTGTGCTATTTTTAGGTAAATTAGTTCTCTGCTAAATTTTATAAAAAGATGTATTCAAATTTAAGTTAATGCTCTACATGATCAATAAGAGATTTTTTAAATGGAGATTATTTTGTAAGGGTTTCTGATAAAGTAGTTCTCTGCTAATTTGAATGAAAAGAGGCATTCCTATTTATTAGAAGATCAAGAATTATTGAAATCACAATTGTAATTTAATAATAAATGTTGTGAAATGGGCCAAACAAATTTGAAAGTTCCATCATTCAGGAGATCTAGTGAAATTGTTCATTAAAATTATATTGTTGGGCCTATTATATAGCTGAAAGGGTTTGAAGGACTCAGGTGCTTGGAGGTAGGTTTGTGAGAATTAGTTTAAATGACGGGCTTAAACATTGAGGTAAATTCACAGATCTACATTTATCTAAATTTTTAATTAAAAATTAGATAATATTGTTAACAAATTCTACAGTGAAAAGGTTATATCACATTTTGCATCTTTTGACATATTAATGAGTAATGTCTTAATAGAAACACTTCACAAGTATGGAAAAGACATTAAAAGATGATAGTCATTGGTTTAAATAGTAAATTATTTTTACATTGTAATATTAAAGAAAATATCTATAGTTTTATCGCAATAATGTCAATGAATTCAACAGTTTTGCATGAAAAATGAATTATGTATATATGTAGAGTCCACTGATATTAAGAATCAGTTATTTTTCTTCAAGATAAATATAAAAATCACATTTATATTGGGATCACTTCTATCCTAAATAATTTTATAAAGAGGATTCAATAATTTTCCATGGTTATAAATTAATCTTCCTTAGCTTTGAAGTGCTTAACAATTGACTGCTATACAAAATTCAATTGTTTTGGACATTTGGGTTGTCTTATATAAAAGGATGGGTTCCAGATTGTTTCTATCTCCTGGTGTTGCTCTTATTAGATTTATGTTGTTCATAATACTCTTTTTTTTTTTGGCAAAGTGGTGGAACCTCCTTGACTAGCAAGTTTGCCTTTGGCTAAGTTACCACGAACCAGGGGCATTTAAGCCGTCAAAATCACCCGGGGATGCACCTGGCCTAGACCACACCAACCCTTAACATGGTTGGATTTTTTGGTATCCGCGGGATTAGAACGGGTGACCTTTCCGCTTAGGGGGCGTCTTAACCATACCCCGCCACCAACTATTCTATATCTCACGTATTGTTCAGAATACTCTCTTACAATGAATAAAATTTGTTAATTAATTCCTTGTAGGTTTTGCCCACCTGCTATCATAGACCAACAAAGTACATTAATAAAACAACGGAAGCCATTGATTTTTATGCATTTTAAAAAATCTACTTATAACCTTGGAACATTTGGAACATTTGTTTGCAAATAATTTTGCACATTTCACACGAATATTTATCAAGCCCATGATAGCATCACAAATGAATTCAAGAATATAACGCGTACAATATTTCACAATACGGACAAAACTTTTAATGCACCATGCAGCTATTATAGCATGTGAGAAATTTCTAAGGTCCTGCGGATCAAGTTTATCCCAATTGCAAAATCAAATGCATACGGTATTCGAATCCAATGTCCAACAATGCTACTTTAACCTACAACTGCAAAACTCACCATCTTCATCAAGTGAGGCGAAAAACTTTGTTTTGCATATGACAATACGTTGAGGATTATTTAATATTAACAAAGTCATCCTTCAAAGTTATCTTTGTGGAGTATCAAATAACAAAAGTTTATCTTTGCACACAGATTGTTCCGAGGACAAAAACGAAAAATGCCATCTTTGTTCATGATTTTGACACCCTGTCGTCTCCTAAGAGAGAAACTAGAACTGAATTGGGCCATTGAGAAGAATTACATGACTCGAGTAAGAAACTACTCATAGCAGGTTAGCTGTACTGTACCAAATAATCATATGATCATAGTTAAAAATTTAATATTTATTAGTAATTAAAATGTAATTTAAAATTATTTTATTTTTTATTAATTTATATCTATATATATGATTGAAAAAATAAATTTAATATATATATATATATATATATATATATATATAAACACTATTTTATTATTACTTTTTATGTATTTTTGCTAACATCTTTAATTTATAATTATTAATATTTTATCCATTTATATAAAAACATTTTCATGAAACATAACTTTTAAAAAATATTATATATGATTTTTACTTAACTAAATATATAATATTAATTATAACATAAATAATGTTACTTATATTTCATAAAATCATTAATTATGTTAACTAACATTTATAAAATTATTATTTATGTTATTTATATTCTATTTATAATAATACTTATGAAAAAAAGAGTATACTATCTTAATATGTACTTCATTATTATTTTATATACATTTAAAAAAAGATATAGTATATATTTTTATAAATATTATTTAAAAAAAAAAAATTTAATACAATTAATTAATTATAACGTTATATTAAAATAATCATACAAAATAAATTTAATTTTCAAAGTTTTTATTCAATTAAAACAAATTCTACAAAGTAATTTTCACAAAACATAAAAGATAGATGTCTAAAAAATATATATGATTTGTCCACCATATTATATTATAATAGTAAATATCATAAATTTATTAATGATGTTGTTTATATTCTTTTTATAATAATACTTATAAAAAAGAGAATATATTATACTTTATTATTATTAGTCCCTGCCAATAGGCCAAAGACTATATGTTCTAGGTGTTTCTATTAGTTACAATCAATATATTGTTTTAACTAAAGTTAAATTAATGTTAACATATTAATGATCCAATGATTTAGAGATATTAATGATCCAATGATTTAGAGGGGCCTTGTATCGAGGTCATCCCCACCTTCTCTCCACCTGGCAATGCTCTCCACATAGATTTATGTCTATGTGGCAGTTGAATGCATGTCTTCCACCTATAAGATGAACATCCAGTCCACATATGTGCTCTTCACCCTTAAACCTTTTGTTTAAACTCATTTCTTCATTTTTCCTGGTAGGCTGATACTCTTGCCTAACCATGTCTTGGTCACTATTGTGAATCATCTACATTACTCTCCTCAGGCGTGCATTGCTCCTATGGTAAACTCTAAGGTTTTTTTTCTAATTATTTATACTTAAATATTTCCTGTGTATACTTTCAGATTGCCATCTTGTACAAGAAACTTTGTTTCTTTATTACTTAGGTATTACTGTTGTGCATTGTTTCTCATGATAATGTTATATTATGTTTTAGCTTTGTCGCAGGGTAATGGGAAAAGTATATTAGGGACTCTACCCGATGCTACCAAATTTGATCCATCTTTCCAGTAGGCAGACTCGGGTACACTTTTATCAATCACGTAAAATTATAACTCTTTTGCTTTGTTTTTAGGATTCATTGTTTCAGTCTCTTTTTGTGTAAAATTATAACTTTTTTGCTTCATTGTTTGAGTCTTTTTCTGTGGAGATAGTGGGGAAAGATAATATAATTGATTTTAACTGAACTTATTATTATTTTATTAAAATGTCCGTAAGGCCGAGTAGCCTCCCGACGGGAAAGGCTTGCATCCAACAAAAAAATTCCAAGATACAGTGAGTACGAGGCAAGAGGCAAGATCCATGGCGTAGTACGAATAATTTTTGGAACCCTGACTTGAGTCTGGTTAAGCATATTGACTTTTATATAGTTTTTGCTCTACTATTTCATATTGACGTATTGACGTTAATATAGTTTTAGTTGTTACTACTGGTCCTAATTCTTTTTCTACTGTGCATATTCTGCCACGAAAGGATTGATCTTGTTTCAGTTGAAGGTTGTGGCTAATTATGTGCCTTTTCTTCTTTATTTTTATTTTACGCATGTGTTTGTTGGTCGTGTGCACAGTATTACTCTATTGCGAGTTTTTTTTGTTTTTGTCTGAAAGAGAGATAAAGCTGTTGTTTCAGTTTGTTGTATTTTCTATGATTCTTTTTGGGCGTCTGTGCTTTTGGTTGAGGATTAGGGTCATTTCAATGTCTTAAGGGATTTTGGTTTTTAAATATTTAATTCCAAGAATAAGTGAAATTTTTATAATCCAATTGAAAGTTTCATTGTATAGTTTCGAGTGAAAGCATGCTAGTCTTTCTTTAAGGTGAAAAAATGAGTTTAGGAAGGACTCATCCCTCTCGAAAGCCTTGTCGGTTGGTCAGCTGTTCGGTCGGTCGGTCTATCGAAATATGTTCTCCTTGATGGCTTTTCTTCCTTTAAGTAGCCTGGATAGATTGAGTCACTGGGAAAGTATAGGATACGCGAGCCGGAATACACGAGCTGGGAAAGAAAGTGAGTAACCGGGAAAGATAGACTGAGATAAAGCTGTTGTTTCAGTTTGTTGTATTTTTTTTATGATTCTTTTGGGGGCGTCTGTGCTTTTGGTTGAAGATTAGGGTCATTTCGATGTTGTAAGGGATTTTGGTCTTTAAATATTTAATTCTAAGAATAAGTTCAAATTTTTTATAAAATATACATTATTAAGAGAAAATTTGATGATATCATTCAGTCTTTTTTTCGTTTGAATCTGTTCCATTTGTACAACGAATCGAATACATAGAAAGAACGAACAGAATACCTATTTCTAGACTGCAATAATCACAGCACTGAAACTAAATGGTACAACGAATGGAATACATAGAAAGAACTAACAGAATACCTATTTCTAGACTGCAATAATCACAGCACTGAAACTAAATGGTACAACGAATCGAATACATAGAAAGAACTAACAAAATACCTATTTCTAGACTGCAATAATCACAGCACTGAAACTAACTTCTGCACTCTTTTGAAATTGGATTCAAAACTCAATTATGTATCAAAGTTGCAATTGCAAAAATTTATGTGCACAGACCAATTCAAAAGATCTTTTCTTAGACATGTTGTCTCCATTGATCACATATCCCCAGATTTTAATTTGTATGTAATGGAACGTATGTTTGCTTTCTATGACAATTTCTGCTCAAATAATGATATTTACATAACGTATGTCAGAGGTTTACCTTAGACGGCCTGTCGAAAATTTGAATTGCAGCGCGATTCTCTCTACCGAATTGTCCTTCTCTCTCGCTAATGGCGTCGTCTGTGCTAACTTAGAATTCGGCCGCTTCCGCTAGATTAAGACGTCAACTTGAGAATTAGATTTTTTTTCAGGACTAGGGGATTTACATCCCTAATATAAGAGCAAAGTTAGAGTTGAAGTAGATTACTAATTTAGTTGGTAGTCTTAAATTTTGCATATAAAATTATAAATGAAGATAACTACAAACTCAGAAAAATTATGAATAAAGACAACTGCAAACTAATATGACTTCTTGCTTTAGCAACTCAACTTCTTTGATTGGTAAGTGAAAGTGAAAAATGTATTTATAAGTAGGAAAGTGAAAAATATATTCATTGCTTTTAAATCATGATTGATATTTGAAATTTGAAGGATAAATAACTATTATTTTTCATTTTATAGGTAAAAATATTATGATATATGTTTTCGAATTTTGGATTTTACTATATTAAAGTAAAAGTATTATAACTAACTAAAATTAATAATTATTAATCAAATGCATATTTTTTTCTTCAACTTCATGAATATCTATAACCCAAATTCATATAAATATAACCCAAATTCACATAAAAGAGATACATATTATCCAATATATGTATATATTTATATGGTTGTATCTATTATTATTAGTGGGTTATATGTGTTTTTATGTTTTTGAGTTTTTGTTTTTGTTTTTATTAGTTCACTTTTCTTGTATCAATGACTTCTCTTACGACATTTGTTGAGTAGATTTGTATGGTACATTACATCTAGAAAAATCTAAAGGAAATATTAGTTCTTGTATATGCTTTTCTACTTGTTGGGTTTATTCAACAATTATTGTTTTGTTGTTCCAATTTACAGTAATTTGATGTAGCGTGGAACAACGCCTCTCTTATTTTTTGGATTTTGGAATTGTTTTGAAGTAAACAAAATTATCTTTTTTCAATATTGAAAGCTTTTGTTTATCGGAATAATTTTTTTTGGTGGATGTGATGAATTTGATGCAGGGATGGGCATCAACCCAAAGCTCTTGATTTTTTTCCCAATAGATTAGAAAAGGGTTGTTTTCTATTATAATTTTAAAGTACTCAAGTTTCCCATGACATATTGCATGATTTACTCCAAATAGTCCGCCTAGATATCTATTGATGTAGCACTCTAGTACTTTTCTTATTAGATTATTTATTATTATTTGGAAAATGATAAAATCAATCAAATTAATGTAACTAACTTTTATCATTTAACATATATTTGTTTAAAAAAATTAAAATACAAAATAATATACGAGGATTCCAGATAGAAAAAATATCGAAAGAGTCCATAATCATTTGTGTTATGTTTGCACTGCCACTACCCATAATTCTAGCACATAAAGGTATAAAGTATGTTAATAAGCGTATTTCTTTCTCATACGATTCAAATAGTTTAATTTTCTTGGTTTATATTTATATATAATTGTACATTATTGTATAGAAAAAATTATCTTAAAATTTTAATTTATATGTTGATGATTTTAAATATTTTAAAATTTATTTATTCGACAATTTTGATTTAATTTTAATTTGATTTGTTTAATTTAAAATTTTGATTTTTTTTTTTATTTAAATATAATTCATACAATAATAAATATGAAAATTTAAATATTTCTTTAACTTCGTCTTTTTCATATATGTTATTTAAAAATTTATCATACTTTATTTTTGTTGGATTATATGAACATAAGGAGTTTTGATATAATTGCATAAGCAATATGTATTATATTAAGTAAGTTTTCAAACTTTAAATATGAAATTTAAATCATAGTATTCAGATCTTTATCATATTTTTAAAAATGGAAAAATTAAATAACTATAATTTTAATAAAATTAAATATACATTTTTTTTTTATTTTTTAAAATATCTAATAGGTAAAGACTAAGCTGCATGCAGCTCTTGTTTCATATACATTTTAAAATTTAAAATAATTAAGTACTTAAAATGCAATATTAAAAGAATCATAAAAAATAAATTTAGTTTTCAAAGCCAACCATGGAAAACCATAGCCAACCATAGAAAACCAAAGTCAACCAAAGCTAACCTTGGTCATCCAAAGTCAATCATGGTCAACCAAAAGTTAACCAATGTCAACCATGGTTAACCTAAGTCGAGCATGGTTGACTTTGGTTAACCAAAGGTCTACCTTCTTCCACCAAAAGTAAACCATAGTCAACCAAAAGTGAACCATTATCAAACAAAGTCAACCAAATTCAACTATGGTCAACCATAACCAACCATAGCCAACCATGGTTAACCAAAGTAAACCAAAGCCAACCATAGTCAGCCAAAGTCAACCGTGGTCAACCAAAAGTCAACCATAGTAAACCAAATTCAACCATGGTCAACCAAAGTCAACCATAATTCAACCATGGGATAACAAGTCAACCATATTAAACAAAAAATCAATTATGGTCAACCAATATCAACCAAAATCACCCATGGTCAACCATAACTAACCATGGTAAATGAAAGTCAACCAAGCCTAATCATGCTCAGCAAAAGTCAACAACGGTATACCAAAGGCAACCATGGTCAATCAAAAGCCAACCAAAGTCAACGATAAATAACCAAAGTCACCGATGGTCCAGCATGGTCGACCATAGTTGACTTTGGTTGACCATGGTTGACCAAATTCAACCATATTAAACCAAGTCAACCAATCTCAACAATAGTCAGCTATAGTCACCAAAGTCAAATAAATCCAACCATGGTCGACTAAAGACAACCATGGTCAGCCATCAGTGTTCAACCAAAGTCATCCATGGTAAATTATGGTTAACCATCGTCAACTATAGTCAACCAAAGCCAGTCAAAAGTCAACCATGCTCAACCATGTGCAACTAAATTCAACCATAGTCAACCATGGTCAACCATGTTCAAACAAAATCCAACCAAATTCATTCATGGTAAACTAAAGTCAACCATGGTCACCAAAAAGTGAGCCAAAGGAAACCAAAGTTAACCCTAGTAACCATAATCAATGAAAGTTATCTAAAGTCAACCATGGTCAATGAAAAAGTCAACCAAAACTCAACCATGGTAAACCAAAATCGACCATGTTCGACCAAAAGTCAACCAAAGTCAACCATGGTCACTTAAAGTCAAACATTGTCAACCATGGTTAAACTTACCCAACAATAGTCAATCATGGTCAACTAGAGTTGACCATGGTCAACCATAGTCAACCATGTTCAACCATAGTCAACCATGCTAAACCACAATCAATTATAATCAACCAAGATCAGCCAAAAGTCAACCATAAACAACCAAAGTCAACCATGGTAAACCATAGTCAACCACATTTAATGAAAGTCAACCAAAGTCATCCATGATCAATGAAAGTGAACCATGGTCATTTAAAAGTCAACCAAAGTAATCCATAGTCAACCATGGTTAACCAAAGTCAACCAAAGGCAACCATGGTAGACCAAAGTCAACCATGTTCAGCCAAATTCAACTATGTTCATCAAAAGTCAACCAAACTCAGCCATGGTAATCCAAGAAGTCAATTATTCAACCAAAGTAAATAATATTCAAGCAAATTCAACCAAGTCAACCAAAGTCAACTAAATGTGGCATATTTTTTTTATAATAATACATCATAACTGCATATGTTTTTATAATAAAAATATTAATAATAATATCTTTTATTATTATTATTATTATTATTAAATTCTCATTATAAATTATTTTCATTTATTATTTTTATAATTATATTCTCTTATTTTCAATTACAATTATTTTAATTAATAATTAATTATTATTATTTTAATTAATTTCTTACTTTCAATTATAATTATTATAATTCTATTTTTTATTTATAATTATTTTTAGTATTATTATATTTAAAAAATTGTTATTTTATAATAATAATAATAATTATTGTTGTTGTTGTTGTTGTTATTATTAATAATAATTATAATTATGGACTTTCTCTTGGAGAAGGAACGGGAGCTCTGGCGATTGCAGGTGGAAGGTAGTACAGTGATTTGAAGGTTTTATGATTTTGGTAATGGTGTGGGGTCTCTATTGGGACCTCTTTAGTATTCAGGCTGGGAAGGACATGGGTACAGCCACCGATGGTGAGGCCTTGGCCTCTTCTAGGAATATGGAAAAAGGAAAACAAACTAACAAAGAGCCTGCCCCTGGAAGTGGGACTGGGAACATGGAGGCAGGGACAAGTGGTGTGGCCACTTCTGTGCAGACAAGGATAGAATCAAGAAAGCCTAGGCATTGTATTCCAAAGGCAAACAAGATTCCCAAACTCCTGATAAAATCAGAGAGGGTCCGAACTGATATCCAACACATGAAGGAACATGCGCTCATTGGGAAATTTGTTGGGATGTGGCCAACTGAGAAAGTGCTGGTGTGGTGGATCAACACAACCTGGAAGCCCCAAGGACATTATGATCTCCAATTGGGAGCTAAAGGTTTTTTTACTGTGATTTTCTTTAATGAAGAAGACCGCATGAGGATTTTTGACAATAGACCATACTTTTTCAATTCGTCTGGACTATATCTCCACCCCTGGAAGGAACGATTCAACCCAGACAAAGAGAATTTAACCATTGCCCCGGTCTGGATCAGACTCTACTCCTTGCCTTTTGAATACTGGAAGGAGGAAATACTTATGGAGATTGGTAATGAGCTAGGGGTGTTCGTAAAAGTCTTTGAACAAACCAAGAAGATGCGGTACACTTCTTATGCCCGCATATGCCTCTATTTGGATATATCCCAAGACCTGCTGGCAGGAATAGACCTAACTTGGGAGGATGAAGATTGGTTCCAGGCCAATGATTATAAACATATCCCTTTCTGATGTCGGCAATGCCATGAACATGGAAATCTATTTAGGGATTGTTCGCTTAATAAACAGCCAGCAGGAAAGATTGACTCTGAAGGAAAAGACCAAGAAGGATTCAAAAGAGTTACTAGCAAGAAACGGCAAGCCAGGAAGATCGGGGGCTCGGAAATTCATAAGAAAACAATGATCCACAATAGGTACGAGGTCCTGCAATCTGGGGAAGAAGAAAAATATGTTGAAGTCATTTCTAAGAAGGAAAAGGTAGAAGCAACAAATAAAGAACAAAAAGATGACAGCACTACTCATATACTTGAGGATGATGCTCGGGGCTATGCAGGATCCTTGCAAGAGGAAGGCAGAGATGAAATGGAATTGGAAGATATGGATCTGCTAGGTCTGGAAGCAGCCTGTACAATCGAAAATCCAATTCCTATTACACCTCATCAGGTGTCACTCCTGGAGAAATTGATCATTAAATCCAAAAATCGCAAACCCTTGGGTATAATTTCTGAATCCCTCAAAGAGAGCGATGGGAAAAATATTACCAGGGGTGAAAAAAGGGGCAGGCAAAGCAAAATGCAGAGAATTCAGATGATAGGAAAGAATCTGGTGGCCTCAGGTCAGTATCCAACCATTGATGCGGCTCTATCATCCTCCAACTTCAATCGGTTATAAGATGCGGATTACATCTTGGAACATTAGAGGGTGCAAGAGTATCCTAAAAATCCGCCTCTTACGACGGAAAATTGAACTTGAGAAACCTGCTATTGTTTTTCTCCAAGAAACAAAGTGCTCGGAAATGGATCTTCAAGCCATTGGGAAGAAAGTCTTGAAACACTGCAATGTGGTTGCAATGGACGCTATTGGTGCGGCCGGGGGAATCGGCATTCTTTGGAACCCTAAAGAAGTAAGTATGTCCGATTGGATGGCTTCAAAGTTTATCTTATCGGTTGCTTTTCATATTTTAGGAACCAGAGTCAGAGGTTTTATGTCTAATGTTTACAGACCATCTCTGGCCAACCAAAAGAGTTCCTTCTTGAATTCCATCAGGAATCTCAAAAGAGAGACTGGTAATAGGCCCTGGATAATAGGAGGAGATTTTAATTTAATTAGGAATCTTGAAGAGAAATGTGGAGGTCGACGTTGTCTTCACCCCAATAATGAGGAATTTTTGGAGGTAATCGAAAATTTGGCGTTGATCGATGTTAAAACCTCTAATGGCCTCTACACATGGAATAACAATAGAAGAGGAGACAGAAGCATCACTTCTAGATTAGATAGGTTTCTGGTTTTTGAATCCATTATGATGGGAGGCGGGGATCTGTTTGCGGTAGTGCTGCCATCAGTAGGCTCGGATCACTGGCCGATTTGACTGGAATGGCATCGAATAGGAGAAAATCTCCGTCGTCCATTTAGGTTTGAACAATTCTGGCTCCTACACCCCGATTTTTCTGACCAATTACGACAGTGGTGGAAAACTTGTGACCCGATCCCGGGAACTAAGATGTATCAGTTCCAACAAAAGTTAAAATACCTCAAAGGAAAAATAAAGAAGTGGAATAAAGACATCTTTGGGAACATTTTCCAAGGTAAGAAGTTGCTTGACCTTAAACTTCAGGCGGTTGAAAAGGAGGTTATGGATCAGGGCTATTCCATGGAGTTAAAAGAGCAGGAGAAAATTCTTTTGCATGAACTCAACCTTAAAGACCACCAAGAGGAACTCTTATGGAAACAAAAATCAAGAAGCCATTGGCTAAAAGATGGAAAACGTAATACCAAGTTCTTTCACAAAGCCACCATCCAGCACCGTCATGGGAATAGGGTGGTGAGGCTTAAGAAGGAAGATGGCAATGTAGTAGAAACTCAACCTGAATTAGAGCAGACACTAAAAGATCATTTCGAAGACCTTCTAGATGAACCTAATATCAATAGGCAAGCTGAAAGGGAGAAGGTTCTCCACCACATCCCGAGACTGGTCACGGAAGGCCACAACAAACTCCTTATGGGTACCATCAGAATGGAGGAACTCGATGAAGCCATCAAACAAATGGCGGAAGACAAAGCTCCTAGACCGGATGGCTTCACCACAAACTTCTTTCACTCCTCCTAGGATTTGTTGAAAGTGGAGGTCTTGGCCATTGTGGAAGATTCTCGTCGAACCAGAAACGTTCTCAAAGCGCTTAATGCCACCTTTCTCACACTTATTCCTAAGGAAACTAGAATAGAGGATCCCGAAAAGTTTAGACTCATTTCTCTTTGCAATGTGATCTACAAAATTATCACAAAGGTTATAGCAAACCAGCTGCGCCCTCTTCTTCCTTTAATTATTTCACCTGAGTAAGCTGGGTTTGTGGAAGGACGTTAAATTCTGGATGGCATTATTCTATTACATGAATCTATTCATTCACTCAAAAAAGAGAAAATCCCAGGTATGCTTCTAAAACTTGACTTATCAAAAGCCTATGATAAACTAAACTAGACGTTCATTGCAGAAATGTTAAAAGCTTTTGGTTTCAGCAACATTTGGATGGAATGGATCATGAGTTTGGTATCATCCCCTTTCTTTTCAATTCTGGTTAATGGCACTCCCTCACAACCATTCTGTGTGACCCATGGAATTCGGCAGGGAGATCCCTTATCCCCTTTTCTCTTCATAATCATGGATGAAGGTTTAGGAAGAATGTTGCGAGCGGCCCAGGAGAACAATGTTATTCAGGGTTTGGACTTGGGGGAGGAACTAACCCCTCAAACACACCAAAAATTTGTTGATGATACTATGCTGATGGGACCTTCCTCGGTTCAGGAGGCTAGAAACATTAAGGGTATTCTTAACACCTTCCTTATGGGAAGTGGTCTAGAAATTAATAAAGAAAAATCTAAGGTTTATTTCTTCAACACTCCCAGAATTCACCGCAGAAACATCCTGCGCATTCTGGAATTCTTTGAAAGACACCTCCCGTTGAAATATCTAGGGGCACCCTTGACGGAATCCACTATCAGACAAATCTCCTGGAAGGACCTATTGGATAAATTCAAAACCAAATTGGATTTATGGACGGTCCGAGCTCTGAATTTTCCTAGCCACCTGATTTTGGTCAAGTCGATGCTTCAGGATATGCCGATATACCTGTTCTCTTTGATGGCAGCACCCAAAGTTGTTTTGAAAAAGATCTACAATCTGCAAAGGAACTTCTTGTAGGGAGGAACCCCTGACCAGAGAAAATGGACCTTAGTGAATTGGGAAACTCTATGCACTCCTAAAAGGTTGCGTGGCCTCGGTCTACGTGACCCAATGTGTGTTAATAAGGTCTTAGGAGCTAAAATATGGTGGAGATGGATCACCCACAGAGAGGAACCTTGGGATAGGCTATGGCATAGGAACTATGCCCCTAGGTAGCCCAAACAGGACCTCATCAGATTTGGCGAAGAACAACCTAGATTGAGTATTTGGAAGATGGCCTAGGAGAATCGTGATTTAGTCAAAAATCACAGTTTTGGGGAGATAAGAGATGGCAACTCTGCATCCTTTCTGCATGATGCATGGTAGCAATTCCCAAGACTCTCTGATGGGCAGGACAACCAGGAGTTGTTTTTATACTTACAGAGTAGCCCCTTGAAGAAGGTCCAAGACTTTTGGGAACCAGGACCTGAGGGACATCAGTTAAGACAGTAGAAATCGCTCCAGTGGTGGCAAACCTTAACTCCAGAAGAAAATATGGACAATTTCTACGAGGAAATCCTCAAACGTCAAATACCCTGGGCCAATGGGCCGAACACAATCATATGGGGTTATTCTTACACAAGGAACTTCAATATTGCAGAAGCGGTTGGTCGACTGAATGGACATGACCGGATGCCCAGGGATGACAAATGGAAAAAAGATTGGGAGATGAACCAGTGGCCTAAAATTGCCACTTTCGGATGGTTGCTGGTCCACCGTCGTATCCTGACCTGGGAAAACCTTAATAAGAGGGGCTTCTTCGGACCCTCCTGTTGTAGCATGTGCATGATCGAGAGTGAATCCATTAATCATCTGATTGACGAGAGCCTTGTGGCCTCCTTCCTATGGAACAGGGGGGAAGAGGGATTTAGAAAAACTACTAGAGTTCCGGACCGACCGGACTTGAACCTGGCCAACTGGTAGACCAAACCCTTCAAAAGCGAACTTCTTAACAGAATTTGGGAATTGTTCCCAGGTTTCATGGTTTGGGAAATCTAGAAGGAGAGGAACCAGATAATTTTTTAGGAAAAAAAAAGAAGCACAGAGGCAATTTGGAAAGTTATGGAAATGCATATCAAGGAAACTTTACACACCAAAATTCCACCCCCTGAAACTGGAAGTACCGATCCTGTAGAAAGACTTATTTTGAATGAATGGGGAATTTATAACTTATCGAATGACATGGCCAAAATGAAGCAAAACAAAGCAATATCCACTAGCCCTGACTTTTGGCAAACGCCTCCAGCTGCTACCTTGAAGCTCAATTTTGATAGGGCAGCAAAAGGTAACCCAGGGCCTGCAGGATTTGGGGGAGCCATCAGAAATGACCATGGTCTGGTGTTAGGCACTTTCTGGGGTAACCTGGGTGAAACTACCAACAATGTTGCCGAATTAGAAGGTATGGTTAATGGAATTAACTGGGCGATTACAAAAAAGTGGTTACCTTTAATTATGGAAGGGGACTCCAACATTCTAATCACCATTGCGCGCTGTATTCAGAGAGGTGCGCCGGTTTCGAAGGTCTCTCTGAATTGGAGATGGGAAGGAAGGCTGCACCAGCTTCAGGAGATCCTGAGCACTTCTCCAGCTATCAACTTCATTCATATTCGCCGAAAAGGAAACAATTTAGCTGATGAACTGGCCAATGTAGGTGTTAAGTCAAGTGTAACGTTCAAAGCAGGACCCTTGGACGAGATGGGAGATCACGTGGCCAGACATCGTTGTGAGATGATTACATCCACTGATCTCAGTCCTAATATGAACACCACCTGCCATGAGGATCGTGAATCACATGGCGACCGAGTAGAAAGGACACTTGCTGACGGTAACTCGACACGTGTCAAATCCTTAACATCCTCCTGATGCAACGTATCCATTTGATGTCTTATCACCTTAAGCCATTGAAGTCGGTAGAACGCTGGGTTTTATATTACATGCTCATTTGGTCCTTGCGTTTTAATTCACCTAAGGGTTCGAAAGAAGTTAGTAATGGTATCATCAAGAGTATTGATAGTAGTGTGTACCGCGATAAAGGCATTTATGATCCCATCTCTTGTGAAGGTACTGAAAGCAGCAACTACTGCAGGATCATCATCTTCCAAGCAGGTGAGATCATGGGTCGGTACAAAATCGTTAATTCAAGCACTCATGAGAATTTATGGAGGGGTACTCTTCCCATTTTTGGACACAGGAACGAGTATTATAAATCAGCGACTTATGACAAGAAGGGCCAGAGATGCAATTTTAATATCGTCTGCTTATCCTTGCCACCCGGCATGCGGTTTGAGTTTAACTGGTGGAGTAATTGGCTTCATATCAAAGTTGGTTTTTCGACGTCGTTTGGGTCTATTTTTCTGAGAATAATGCCTCCCCGTATCCGTTTGAGTAGTCGTCGTGGGACGGGAAGAAATCCTTGGGGTAGGGGGAGACATGCTGGTGAAGGTCCTTCTACTCAGTCCAATTCCCAGGAGAATTCTAACCCTCTGAATTTTGATTGGGCGCAATTCTATCTGGAGGAAACACCATCTGACATTGGTAACCAGATAGCCTACCTGGAAATTGCTTTGCTGGAAGAGGTTGAGACTCGTCTGGGCCATCAAGTTATGGCTAACCCCTTCTGAGCTTGCAGGATTCTACAAGCTCGTGAATTACACATCAAGGAGAATATTGTTCGTAATATGCAAGATGTCATTGCAGGTATGAAGGAGAATCAACAAAGCGAAATGGAGAACATCGGGACTCTGGAAGCTTTGATGGAGGACCTTAGCATACAACCTCCGCAGGGCGCCAATCACAGGGTTCCTAGGACTTCAAACTCGGAGCAATAGGTCGGCATGGTTCGGATGGCTGGTTTTTTGTTGTGTTCTGCTTCAATTATGGTTCGGCCTGATGTTTCTCATCGGTTATCACTGGTAGTTTTTTCGACTCTATAGTGAGGTTTTAATCTCTTCTACATCTCAATTCCTTTCATGTTATCTTGGTTAGCATTGTTTTGGCTACCAACCTTTGGAGGTTTTTGTTGAAGTCTTTGATTATCTCTGTTAAACTGGTTTCGACTCCTTGGGGTTGATGTGGTAAATTTGGTTAGTCTCCATCCTCCCCACTGGGATGGGACTTTGGAATGTTTTGGTCCTTTTTGGGCTCCTTGTACTTTTTATGTACGTTCTGTACTTTATTAATAGAACTTTGTCTCTCTCTTACCTAAAAATAATAATAATTATAATTATTGTTATTATTCTTTTACAAAATAACAATAATAATAATAATAATTATTATTATTATTATTATAAAGAATAATAATAATTATTATTATTATTATTATAAAGAATAATAATAATAATTATTATTATTATTATAAAGAATAATAAAAAAATATAAATATAAATGATCATTATTATTAATATTATTCTTATTATAATTATAACTGTCAATCCTCATTATAAATTATTTTCATTTATTTTTTTTTCTTATTTGAATATAACTATATTTTCTTTATTTATAGTAATAAAAATAAAAATATTTCTTATTTTCTTATTTATTATACCTGTCGAAGGCAAGTATATAGCAATCAATTTGTATTTGACTTTTAATTAATTTACAAATTTTCATTTTAAATTTTATATAGTTTCCTATTGTTTTAGAAATTTTAATTATTAAATTGATTTTAAAACAAATAAAAATTTATATTTTATATTTTATAAATTATATAATTCTTATTTTTTATTGGCTATTTTTATTTATTCTTATTTTTTATTGGTTAGTAAACTTGATTTGACTATTAAGCCCTGTTGAGATATGACATTTCTAAAATTAAAAAATTAAAATTTATAAAAAATCCAATTGAGACACCTGTATAATTTTTGATTAAATATAATAATTGTTTCAGGACACTCTGTCTATGGACTATCGAATGACGTTGACGCTCATAACTCGATCATATTTTTTATTTTTTACTGAAAGTTATGTAACAAGTGTGCACCTCAATCTTCCTTTTAAAATGCTGGTAATTGAAAAAATTTCATTAGCTTCACTTTGGAATCCCTGGCAATAGGTAGGATACATTCTTTTATACTTGCCATCAATTCAAAAATGGGTTAAGCAATGACGTAAGCTTATGTATGTAGGTTTTGATCCATAATATTTTTTTGTAAGTTTTACAAAAGGATATTTTAATACTTTTAAATAAAACCATTTATCTAAAAGTGATCAAAATCATAAAATGATATAATATCAGCCTATCATGAATAAGGCCCATGTCATCATGCAAATGCTTTTCACATAGGATAAAAGCTCTTAATTAAAATAACGAAATTTGTATAATTTTTAAAAGAGCTTTATAATACTAATAATCTACTATAAAATAATCTCTTTTCCTTAAGAAAAACATTTTTTTTAAAGAGATTTAATGAAATTATGAATGAATTATATTAATAAATAAATAAAATGTAATCATTCATAATTTAAATCATGTCAATAAAGAATAAATTAATTAATTAATATCCTATCCAAAGGTGAAAGTCAATTAATAGGCTATTAACCATTTACTCCTGTGTGAAAACGACCTTCTGAAGGCTAAGGTTTTTCTTCATGTCTGCGCGTGAGCCACATTCACATGCCCATATTCATTTCTTTCTCCTTTACCCCACATCTTAACTTTGAAGGTCAACATGAGGGTAGCGGTCAAATTTTACCAGTAACTGTCAGTAATATATAGTTTTTACCCGTAATTCTCATTAATAAACTAATTCCACTCCACTTTTACTTGCCCTCGATTAATGCGCTACCTACAATTAATTAAGACTTCTGCCTACTTTAATATTATTGTAACAAAAACCATTCATTTTAATTGCCATTGTCTCTCCTCTGCCTCGCACATCCTTTAGATCTTTCCATTACTTTCTTTTAAATCTTGCCCCTAACTTTACTTTTCTTTTACGTATTTTATGAAGGGTAAGTGAGTTTGTCTAGTCTAGAAATGGGGTTAACATGATTCTTGTTTTCAAAAAATCTAGTTGAAACTCTCAACTACCAAAGCTGAATTGATTTGAATACTTCAACGCAAAATCTAGATGATAACCAATAAATACATACTTGCCTCCAATTTTTGAAATATGGTTGGGTTTCATAAATTTTTCTAGAAGAGTTTGTCCACATTTATAAACTATTATTTTAAAACTATTTCCATCTTAATTTTTACTTTGGGACTATATCCAAATATTAATTAAATTACTTATAAACTATTTTCTTAGCTTACTTATAAATTATTTTCAAATGGCAGGTATAAGCAGCTTTGTTGCTATTTTCACTTGTTATTTATTATTTTTTTAACATTTTATAAAAATAATAATAATAATAATAAAATATTCTTATTTTCTTATATATTTTTTAAAATATTTTATAATAATAAAAAATATATAAATAAAAAATATAATTATAATAATTATAAATGAAAATAAGAAATTTATTAAAATAATAATAATTATTCATTATTCACTAAAATAATTATAAATGAAAATAGGAAAATATAATTATAGCAATAATAAATGAAAATAATTTATAATGAGAATTCACAACTTTAATAATAATAATAATATAAAGATTGCAGCAACCGTATCTAGTTGGACTATTAATAGTCGAATCCGACTCTCATATTGAATGATAAATAAGAATAATATATTAGATGATGAATATAAAATTACAATAAGATGGCCTTTATAGGGCTTGAGAAAGCATAGTGAAGGGTTACGCCCCTTCACTAGTAACCTAATAAACTATTAATTTATAATTAATAATATTAATTAAATATTCACAGCATTGCCTTCCCCTTAGGAAAGCTTTGTCCTCAAAGCTTGAGTATTTTCCTAATGTCGTCTTTTATTCTGGCTCCATGTCGCATTGATGACTTGAGAGGTTCAATTTTGATTACGGTCATTGTTTCCTTTTGTTTCTTTTGCTTCAGAATCTGTATTAAATCTATATTTGGTGAAGTTTCGTTTATGTTTTTACCACTTGCTTGGTTGTTACTTTTAACTATTTTTGTTCTCGATTGAACAGACTTGATCAACTTTTCCATGATAGCTATTTTCATGTTGTTATTTCGATTAACCTTATAGTTGTTCTTATTGATGTTCTTTATAGCAGTCCTTATGATGACATCTTCTCTTTGTGTGTTTATGTTTGTGACATTCTTGTTGACATATTAATCTTCATTACTGCCCTTTTCTTTAGTCTTTATCAAAAGTTCTTTTGTATTTTCTTCCTTTGGGCATACAGCTTCCATCAGATACTTAACTGCATAATTGGCTTGCTTCTTGCTATAATTTTGATCAAGATCCATACTCTCTTCTTGGTTGACATAATAGTTTGTTGTATCTTCCTCTTTATCATTTTTATGTTCTTTAACTAGTTTTTCTTCTAGGCTTTGAAAATCATATTTAAATTTTTCGGAGTCCTTGTCTTCAGAGGCCTTCGGGTTGCTTTGTTGGCTTATTTTATTGAAGGTGTCATCAATAGCTTTTTGAGCAGCTTTTACAACTGATTGTTCCATTCGATCAAACAGTTCGTCCATTTTCCTATGAAATCGATTGGATATCTCATCCAATTCATCCCACATTGCCTTCATGGCTAATTGTAAAATTTGAAGAGGAATATAATTATTATTATTATTTAAAACAATAAAATTATTATATTATATTCTTATTTTTATTATAAAGTTTTTTTTTAAACAATATAATAATAATAATAAAATATTTTATTATTAAATTATAATTTATTTTGTTTTGTTATGGTAGGGTTTACATGGAGAGGGATGGGAGGTGGTGGCTAGAAGAGGAGGAGCAACGGAGGTGTTCGGGAGCGATGGTGTGATGATAGGTTACCTGGTGGAAGGGAGGGAGTTGTGTGGAGCATTGGGTAGCGGAAGGGAGGGAGCCATGTAGAGAAGCAAAGTGGGAGATAGGAGTGGTAGTGCAACGGGGGGGGTGGCGGGGAGAGCGGTGGTGTGGCGTGGCACATGGGTGCGTGGGAGGAGGAAAGAGGAAGGCGTTAGAGCAGGAGGGAGGGACATGGTGAAGAGATTTTTGATGAAAGAGGAGGTGCGGTTGTAGTGGAGGAGGCGCAATTGTGGTGGAGGAGGATGGGGCAGGTTGGATGGGAGCACAGGTACGACCGCGGGAGGAGACGCAGGCGCAAGGGATGACGCGGGAGCTGGAGGATGGCAAGTGATGGTGTGGGGGAGTGGGAGCAGAGCAGTGGAGGATGTAGGCGGTAGCTTGGAAGGGGAGGGTGTAGCAGCGGCAGGAAGCTACGTGGGGTGGAGTAGCCCGAGGTGGAGATGCGTGGGGGTATAGGGAAGTGGGAGCACAGGGGAAGGGCGCATGGTAGGCAGAGTGTGATGACGTGAAGAGAAGTAGAAGAGGTGGAAGGGCGTGCGAGGTAGAGGGGAACGTGGAGGAGGGTGAGTGGATGGCGAGTGATGTAGAGTGGAGATGGCACGAGAATGAAGGGAGGAGGGATGAGCAATGGATTTGTAAGCCATGAAGAACTAAAACCATGCTCTGATAGTAGGAGGATCCGAATCCAAGCTCATGTCGAAGGAGCCGAATCTGTGCTACGATACCAAATGCAGCAACCGTATTCGGTTGGATTGTTAATAGTCAAATCCGACTCTCATATTGAATGATAAATAAGAATAATATATTATATGATGAATATAAAATTACAAATAAGATGGTGTTTATAAGGCTTGAGGAAGCATAGTGAAGGGTTACGCCCTTTCACTAGTAACCTAATAAACTATTAATTAAATATTCACAGCAAATATATTATTATTATTATTATTATATAAATGATCATTAATATTAATATTATTCTTATTATAATTATAATTATAATCATACTTATAATTGTCAATCCTCATTATAAATTATTTTCATTTATTATTTTTTCTTATTTGAATATAATTATATTTTCTTATTTATAATAATAAAAAATAAAAATAATGAAAATAGTCTTATTTTCTTATTTCTTATTTTCTTATTTTTTAAAATATTTTATAATAATAATAATAATAATCTTATTTTCTTATTTCTTATATTTCTCTAAATATTTTATAATAATAAAAATAATTATAAATAAAAAATATAATTATAAAAGGGGAGCAGCAGCAGCGCGCGCTAGGGCACGAGCAGGTCTGAGGCACGAGCAGGGGCTCGTCGAGTGAGCATGGCGGAGCCTGGGGGAGGGGAGGACGCCCCCCCCCCCTTCGATCTCGTATGAGGATTCCTTCAGAAGGCTCCTCCAAAGCAGAGGCAAAAAGATCTCACCCCCGGTCATTCCAAAATTTATCAAGAAGCTGGAGGAAATCCCTGAAATTGCCCTTCCTGAAGAAAAACCAATGAAAACAGCCTTGGCTCTGGCTAAGAGAGGCATAGTGGGCCAGTTCATGGGGTTATGGCCTTCAGCCAAGACCACAGATGACTGGATACAGAGGAATTGGAAGCCCAACCTGAAACAAGGTGTTACCTGTTACCCCGTAGGGAGAGGGTTTTTTGTGTTTGAATTCATCTCAGAAGAAGACCGGGATTTAGTCTTCAGAAATGACCCCTACTTCATGGGAACGCAGGGCCTATATCTGAACAATTGGACACCAGAATTCGACCCCGCGACCGACCTCCCCAAAGAGGTTCCAGTGTGGGTCAGGCTCCCCAATCTCCCAATGCATTGCTGGGACTTTGATACTTTGAAGAGAATAGGGAACGGAATCGGCCACTTCATTGACAAAGCCGATAACAAAGGACAATACTCCTACGCCAGAATCTGCGTTGAAGTGGATCTTGAAGCCGACCTACCTGAGGCAGTAAAATTAACAGTTGGATCCTGGACCCACTACCAGAAATTGGACTATGAACACTTGCCCTTCAAATGCAGGAACTGTCAAGAACACGGCCACTTCCAAAGATAATGTCCCAAAATGGCTGCTGAAAAAGAAGACGCTGAAGGATGGAAGAAAGCCAAGAAAGGGAAAACCTTCAGCAACACCAAAAATAAGGAGAAAACGATCCAAGAACCACCAAAGGAAGGCAACCCAGCGTCCAACCTTCAGGAAACTTCCAACGAGGCCCAAAACCCTGCACATGGTACAGAAGCTGGCGAAGTTCGGGTGACACAAAGCCCAAACGATTCTGCCCTGCATCGGTCTGCCTCTAATCTTCCAAAGGAACACACCAGCCTGAGCTCGGAAACAGGAGTTGATTCCTCTGAGGAAGGTGATACTAAAGCAAGTAGTCCGTCAGTCTCGCCAAATCAACCAAAGTGAGGACGGAAGCCTGAGAAGAAAAGAAGGGAAGAACAGTCCTACAAGGATGTAGTTCAAGGCTCACAGCACACCATTCCAGAAATGATGAACACCAGATCAGGGATGAAGATTGGGAAAACCCCGAAAGGGGGCCATCCTCCTCAAACAAGTAAATAATGCAATACGTCTCCTGGAACTGTAGAGGACTAGGCACCTCTCTAAAAGAAGAAGCTATAAGGAATTTAGTAAAAGTATTGAGGCCGGAAGTCCTCCTAATCCAGGAGACGAAAAATGGAGGAGGAAGCTCTCCTCCGAGCAAGGAACTCATTTTGGAAGAAAGGCCTAGGTAGGGCTGTGAGTGCTAGAGGAGCCTCAGGAGGCTTGGAAACTTTTTGGGACTCTGTTAAGATCGATCTTGTAGAATAAGAAGGCACCACGCATTGGCTATTCACCAAGCTGCACCATAAAGACTCCGGTCACTTTGTAAGTATCTTTAACCTGTATGTTCCTGTCTCTTTTGTGGAAAAAAAAGAGTGCTGGGATTCATTAAAAACCTTCCTAAACCAGCATAACCCTGAAAATCTAGTTGTAGCTAGAGACTTAAATGTAACCCTTTCTCTAGCAGAAGAAAAAGGGGGATCAATAGTCCGGGATCCTTCCAGAGAATGGGTGGAAGACTTGATGTTGGATTGGGACCTTCTAGATATCACCCTGGACAGAGGAAAGTTCACCTGGTCCAATAAAAGATTTGGGCCTAGCCACATTGCTGCCCGTCTAGACCGATTCCTTATTCATTCCTCCTTCCTTACTCTTGGCCTCATGGCTTCCTCTAAGATCCACGCGCATTACACCTCCGATCATAAACCAATCTCGCTCACCCTCTCCCCTGAAGATCAGTTAGGCCCCATCCCCTTCCGTTTCATCCCTTTATGGGTAAATCAGGATGGCTACCTTGACATTGTGAACAAATCCTAGAATGAACCGATTTATGGGTCTCCCTTCTTTGTCTGGGAAAGAAAATTAAGAAGGCTCAAAGCTGATCTGAAATCTTGGGCTAAAGATCTAAGATCCCCTACAGATGAAAGGAAAAGAACCCAGAAGGCTCTGGAATGGCACCAACTGGCCATGAAAGACTCTCCTATCACCCTTGTCTTGCTCAAATGGGAAGCTGATCTCCAAAGGGAATTCCACAAAGCGTGCAGAGAGGAGGAAATCTACTGGAGAGTCAAATCAAGAATGCTCTGGCTCCAAGCTGGAGACAAAAATACCACTTTCTTTCACAAGCAGGCTCAAGCTCAGAAAATCTACAACTCCATCAATGAAATTCAAATGCAAGACCAAATAATAAAGGATATCAATGGCATTAAGGAGGCTGCCCACTCCTTCTTCAAAAAGCTTTATTCTGCCCCGGACCTGGACCCAGTGGATCCGAACTCCTTCCCTCTCTCAGTGATTCCAAATCTGGTAAGTGAGGAGGACAACCAGCTACTGAACAATCCTGTGAGTATTCATGAAATTAAAAAATCCCTTTTCAACATGGACCCGGACAAAGCTCCCGGGCTGGATGGATTCACAGCCCGGTTCTATGTCTCTTGTTGGGACATAATTGTGAGTATTTTGATCACAGAAGATCTAGGAGCTATGGAGAACCTCACAAAATCGAATTAATTTGCAAAAACAGTGGAAAAACTTAAAAAAGATGATAATTTTACACACAATGTATGCTGAAACCTTTGATTAACTGACTGTCTAACATGTGAAAATGTTAGTAACAGGTTTTTATTACATCCATGAGAAAATCGAGAGCATTAGGTGGCTCAAGCTGAGTGTACAAGTCATCAATGCCAAATTGGCCTCAATCCCCCCTAGGTGGGTCCAACTCAATCCCAATCACCCCAAACAGCCACGAATTCTGGTGTGGAGGTGGCTGAAGCATGCTGGATCAATAATGAGCTCAAGGCAGGCGTGGGTGAGCAAGTAGAGGAGTTTTGGGGGCCCAAGGGAGCATTAAATGCTCCAAATCTAGCCAAAAATGGGCAAAAATCCACCCTAGCGCCCTTGGTCAACTAAAATTCCCCAAAAAAAGGAGAGAGGGCGCACCAGCAATTAATGAGGGCGCACTTGTGGACAAAACTGGAGGCTGGGTGAACTGGTTTGCTTGGAAGTGGGTGTGAACACTCTCAAAAGTGGGTTTTTGACCAACTATAGTCACTTAATCCAAAACATGGTTTAATTAAGCACATGGGCAATAAAATTTATGGATTATGGTACTAAGTGTGGATTACTGTTCTAACACCCCCCCTTAACCATAACTTAGTACATCTCATGAAATATAAGTGGGAGGCCTTGGCAACAAAGGCTCAAGTCACCTCAATACAAACAGAAATTTTATTTGTCCATATGAACCGAGGAAAAGAAGTAAAACCTCATGGGATAAAAACTTCCCTAAAAAATGGACATGGGGATGAACCTGCAATTAAATTGCAGCAATCACCATCCATCACTCACTCCAAGCAAAGCTCTCAAGTGAGTGAAGGTCTTCTCAGTAAAGCACTTGGTGAAAATATCTGCAGTTTGCTCGGTGGATGGGCAATACTGCAATGAAATCACCCTGTCATGCACCAAGCCCCGAATGTAATGCATGTGGATCTCAATGTGCTTTGTTCTTTTCCTCTGTACTGGATCAGTATATATCTTGATGGAACTTTGATTATCCACCCAAATATTGGTTGGAGAATCAATAGCAACACCAAACTCCCGAAGAATGCCTTGCAACCAAACACACTGTGTGGCTGCGTTCACTGCTGCCCTGTACTCGACCTCTGCTGATGAAAGAGAAATTGTATGTTGTTTCTTACTTGACCAGCAAATAGGACCTTCAGCAAACATAAACACAAAACCTGAATTGGACTTTCTATCGATGGGATCTCCCGCCCAATCGGAATCAGAAAATCCAGCTAGTTGAAGTGAAGAACCAGCTGCATAGTGTACCCCAAAGTTCTTTGTTCCTTGGACATAATGAAGGATCCTTTTGGCTGCCTTCCAATGGATCTCATGTGGCTGCTGCATATACCTTGCTACAGCACTTACAGCATAAGACAAATCAGGTCTTGTATGTGTAAGGTACAGCAAACTTCCAACTAGCTGCCTGTAGAGAGTGCAATCCACCAATGGAGAGTCTTCAAATTCACCTAGTTTTATGCCTGAAAGGAATGGGCACTTGGCTGCCTTACATTCAGCCATTTTAAACTTGAATAACAGGTCTGAAGCATACTTAGATTGACTCAGCAATATACCTCTCTCAGATTGCTCAATTTCCAAACCCAAAAATTGCCTTAGCAATCCTAGGTCGCTCATGGCAAATTCACTGTGCAAAGAAGCTTTAATTGAGCCAATTTGTTTGGTGGAGCTCCCTGTAATTAAGAGATCATCAACATACAGTACAATGACCTGAAAATTATCATCACAATGCTGCAAATAAACATTTGGATCAGACTTGCATCGACAGAAACCAATTGAGAGCAAAAAAGCATCCATTTTGGCATACCAAGCCCTGGGGGCTTGCTTGAGTCCATAGAGTGACTTCTTCAACCTGCATACAAGTGTGGGATCCTCTTGGAATCCTTTAGGTTGCTGCATATATATCTCTTCCTGTATCTCACCATGCAAGAATGCACTTTTGACATCCATGTGGTGAACTTCCCAACCTTTACTAGCTGCCATGGCTAGAGCTAGTCTAATTGAGTCCATCTTTGCAACCGGTGCAAAGGTCTCTGTATAATCCACACCATGGATTTGTGAGTATCCCTTAGCCACTAAACTATCCTTATACTTCATATCAGAACCATCAGCAACAGGTTTGGTTCGAAAAATCCACTTACATTGCACAAGTTTCCTCTTGGGAGGAAGAGGCACCAAATCCCATGTTTTGTTCTCTTGGAGAGACTGGAATTCTTCTTGCATTGCTGCTCTCCACCTTGGATCATGATGAGCTTCCTGATATGATGTTGGATCAGATCCAATCATCATATAACAGTGATCAGCAAGTTCACTTTCATTTGCAAAGGAAGCATTGATTGTTTGAGATCTAGTCTTCCTAGGCTCTTGGGGATTGCCTGCCAATTCACCTGCAGCTTCTATGATTTTTTCAGCCCACTTGGGCCTTGATGGTGACTCATGTACAGCAATTTCATCTTCAGCCATGTCATCTTCAGCAATATCAGAAAAATCAGAGGTGGAATCATCACTAATCTCATTAAGGTGTGGAGGAGAGGAGCTTTCCCCCGGTGCAAGCTCAAAATATGGAATTGGTTCTTCTTCGAATTGCACACTTCTCTCAATGAAAGTTTTAAGTGTGGATGTGTCAAAGAGCTTGTATCCCTTTGTGTCCTCACCATATCCAACCATGATACATTCCCTGCTCTGTGGCTCCAAAGCCTTCCTCTTTTCTGATGGAATTCGAGCCCATGCTCTAGACCCAAAAATCCTGAAATTTGACACATTTGGTTTTTGGCCAAACCATGCCTCATAGGGGGTTTTTCCTTTGACTGATTTGTGAAAGCTCTGTTCTGAATATGAGCAGCACAATTGATGGCTTCAGCCCATAGCTTAGGGCTTAGATCCCTACCTTCAATCATGCAAGTAGCCATCTCCTTGAGAGATCTATTTTTCCTCTCTGCCACACCATTTTGCTGAGGTGTGTAGGGGATTGAATGTTGCATTTGGATGCCACATTCCTCACAAAGGTGCTGAATGTTATTTCACATATTCCTTTCCATTATCAGTCCTAAGGATCTTTATCTTATGACCACTATGGTTCTCCACTAGGGCTTTCCAAATCTTCAATCTCTCAAACACTTCTGACTTCAATTTAAGGAAGTAAACCCAGCAGAATCGAGAGTAGTCATCTATGAATGTAAGTACATACCTTGATCCACCATATGATGGAGTGGGAAGAGGACCAATGAGGTCTGAATGTACCAATCCAAGTGGTTGAGTGGCTCTCCTTTCCATTCCCTTCTCATAGCTGCGCTCAGGATGCTTTCCAACTACACACCCAATGCATGCACCATTTGATGATTTGATTTCTGGAAGCCCTTCCACCATCTCGTCCTTGTGCAGTGTCTGGAGGTATTTGTAGTTCATGTGGCCAAATATTTCATGCCACAACTTGGAGGTCTTGTTGGCATGAGAGACAAGAGCATGGTCACTAGAATTTGGAATGAAATTTGAGAATTTGTACATTCTCTCATCATGATCTGCATACCCTACAGCCACAACTTGATTTGAGGAGATTTCTGAGATTTCTACCAAATCTGGAGTAAATGTCACTCTCTTGGCTTCTCCTGTATGGGTCATTTGATAGACTGATAGAAAATTTGCAGCCAATGAAGGTACATAGAGCACATCACTGAAATAGCCATGCTCCATGTCAATCCTACCAATCCCCTTGGTCTGGATTTCTGAATCATCTCCCATTCGAACTGTTGGGCCACCATTCGAATGCATAGAGGAGAAGAGCTCTCTGGATGAAACCATATGTCTGGAAGCTCCTGAATCAATGATAAAGGATGAGGGATTTGAAGTACCTGCTACCAAAGCATGACACTTCTCCTTATTGTCAGGGTTTGAGGTGCTCTCCTTCTTCCTTGTGCCCTCAGGGACTGGGATGTTGTTCTTCTCCAGCAGCTGCGCCATTGAGTCAATGGTTTTCTTCATACATGAGATCTCTGGATGCCATCCCCTATGACAATAGGTGCATTTGGTCTTTTCCTTTCCCTTCTTGTCCTTCTCCTTTGACAGATTCGAACCCCCATCTGCAGACTTGGTCTTGTCAAACTTCCTCTTCTCTTGCTGCTTCGAATTCTTGGCTTTCTGCTTTCCTTTGCTTGCATTTGAAACACCCATTGCCAAAGCTTGGTCCTTTGATTTTATGGTGCCCATCTGAACTAGTTTGTCCTGCTCTTGAGTGAGACACTCCATGAACGTAGCTAGTGATGGCATTTGCCAATTTCGAAGGGTCATTTTGGCTGAGTGAAATGTGCTAACAAATACTGAAAACTCTGGGCCTAGCTTCGAAAGGATGGACAGAATCAGTTGTTCCTCCTTCTTAACAATTCCACATTGTTGCAGTTGAAGCACCAGTGACTTGAATTTCGTGAAGAACTCCTGGATGGTTTCAAAATGCGCTGGGCTCAAGCTAATGAGCTCGTTTTCAAGCTGGTGGCCTCTCAGTTCATTAGTTTTCCCAAAGAGTGATTCTAGCTTCACCCATACTTCATTGGGGGTTGTCAAACTGTCTGTATGAAACAAGAGTTCCCTTGAAATGCTCAGGCATAGCAATCCATAAGCTTCATCAAGTCGATTGTAGTACTTTGCTTTCTCCACAGCAGAGTTTGGTTCCACTTCTGTGCCCATGGTCACTCTATAGAGACCCTTAGATCTCAGCTTGATGACCATCTCAGCCTTCCAATCGAAAAAATTGAAGGGTGTGAGCAACATTTGGTTTGCTTCCATGACTGCTGCGTTAATGGTGAGAAAACTACTGAAACACCTGCAAAAAACACTCAATTTTTGTCTGGAAATCCTCTCTAGAATGCAGTTCAATGCTCAATATTGACCTGCAACTCACTAACTCCACGATGGCTCTGATACCATGTGATTATTTTGATCACAGAAGATCTAGGAGCTATGGAGAACCTCACAAAATCGAATTAATTTGCAAAAACAGTGGAAAAACTTAAAAAAGATGATAATTTTACACACAATGTATGCTGAAACCTTTGATTAACTGACTGTCTAACATGTGAAAATGTTAGTAACAGGTTTTTATTACATCCATGAGAAAATCGAGAGCATTAGGTGGCTCAAGCTGAGTGTACAAGTCATCAATGCCAAATTGGCCTCAATCCCCCCTAGGTGGGTCCAACTCAATCCCAATCACCCCAAACAGCCACGAATTCTGGTGTGGAGGTGGCTGAAGCATGATGGATCAATAATGAGCTCAAGGCAGGCGTGGGTGAGCAAGTAGAGGAGTTTTGGGGGCCCAAGGGAGCATTAAATGCTCCAAATCTAGCCAAAAATGGGCAAAAATCCACCCTAGCGCCCTTGGTCAACTAAAATTCCCCAAAACAAGGAGAGAGGGCGCACCAGGAATTAATGAGGGCGCACTTGTGGACAAAACTGGAGGCTGGGTGAACTGGTTTGCTTGGAAGTGGGTGTGAACACTCTCAAAAGTGGGTTTTTGACCAACTATAGTCACTTAATCCAAAACATGGTTTAATTAAGCACATGGGCAATAAAATTTATGGATTATGGTACTAAGTGTGGATTACTGTTCTAACAATAATCAAAAGGGACTTGTACAGAATGATCAAGAAGGCTCAGATCTGCTCTAAATTGGGAGGCAGCACTAATTCCTCATTCCTAGCTCTCATTCCAAAAGAAAAAGGAGCCAGGAACTTCAATAGGTTCCGTCCAATCTCCCTCTGCAATACTGGTTACAAAATCGTAACCAAAATAATGGCCAACAGACTCAAAAAAATTCTGCCAAAATTGATTCCGAAAAACCAGGGTGGGTTTGTTAGAGGTAGACAGATTCTGGACAATATAATCTTAGTCCAAGAGGCCATTCATTCCAGCTACAGGAAGAAAGATAAAGGATTGGTAGTTAAGCTGGACTTAGCCAGTGCCTTTGACCGAGTCAAGCATGACTTCCTCTTTGCTGCCATGAGGAACTTCGGGTTCAATCAGAACTTTATTCAGTGGGTTAAAGCCTACATATCAGCTCCCTGGATAGCTCCGCTGATCAATGGTCGGCCTACCAAGTTCTTCTAGGCCTCAAGAGGTTTAAGGCAAGGCTGCCCTCTCTCTCCAGTTCTCTATGTCATCCAGGCTTCCATTCTAAGTTTCCAGCTGAATATAAGTCTCCAAAACAGAGCTCTCTCAGGCATAAGAATAGCTCCCAAGGTCAAAAATGTAAACCACGCCCAATTCGCTGATGACACTCTGTTATTGGGAGCGGCCATCCTCAGAACAGCTAGGAATTTCAAATCAGAACTTGACTGCTACATGAACAGCTCTGGAAGTGAAATAAACTTCCACAAAAGTAATATTTATGGTTGGAATTGCTCCCCCCTCAAAATGCTGAATATATCTCAAATCCTTGACATGGAAGGCACCTCAATTTGGGACACCTTTACCTACCTGGGCATCCCTATTTTCAAAGCCTCTCCTAAAGTTGTCCACTGGCTGCCCCTTCTTGACAAACTCAAAAACAAAATCCAAGCCTGGGGAGCAACCTGGCTCAACAAGGCAGGTAAAATTATTTTGATTAATTCTGTCCTCACCAGTCTTCCTATTTATCAGTGTTCAGTTCTGTTAGCTCCCAAAACCATAACGAACAAGATTGAAGAGCTGCTCCGACGATTCCTATGGGAAGGGGGACGGAATAATGAAAAGAAGCTGCATCTTGTTAGCTGGGACAAGATCAAAAAGCCAAAGCTAGAAGGGGGCCTTCAAATCAGAGATGTGGCCACCCAAAATCTAGCCATGGGTGGCAAAATCCTCTAGAACATGATTTCTGGCAAGAATATTTGGAGCAAGCAGATCCTCCGGAAAAAATACTTCACAGGAAACAGAAAAAGGTGCCTCGAAAATCCTACTAAAACGCAGACTGGCTCTCCGATCTTCTTGCTCTGCAAAAGAGCACTGCCTTACTTCACTGTCAAGCTCACTTGGATACCTGGAAATGGAGCAAATATAAAAATCTGGGATGATTCTATTCTAGGTGATCAACCTCTTAACAATCTGAACGAGCTGAGGAACATCCAAGCCTGGCTTACTGAAAACAATTGCAGCACGCTATGGGATATTTCCTCATGGGGAAATGATGATAAAGAAACCTGGGCAAGCTGGAACCTTGGAGATTATCCTGACGAGCTCAAGGAGGAAGCGTTGTTGCTGTTGGATATCCTTCAAGGGAAATCGCCTATCACTGCCAGATCCAAAGATAAACGGCACTGGGGCTATGGCACAGGCAAATACTCTGCATCTGCTGATTATGCTTCTATTCTGGAACGGCCTTGGGCTCCCCCCAATCCAGGCCCGTGGAAAGCTTTATGGAACCACCCGTCTATCCCGAAAATTGATATCTTCACCTGGCAATTGCTTCATAACAGCATTCTCACCAATGAAAACCTCAAGAGGAAAGGCTGGGTTGGACCTTCTTGTTGCCCATTGTGAAAATGCGCTGAAGAAAATGCAGACCACTTGTTCATAACCTGTGATTTTACTCAAGAGGCCTGGAGAATAATGCTTGGTCCCATCACTATCAGCTTCCCCAACTCAGTAGTGGAGATGGTAAGTCGCTGGCTCCACCTTTATCCCTATGACCTGAGCAAAAAGAATCTTATCAAAATCACGTGGATGTGGATCCCCAAGTTCCTATCATGGAAAATTTGGTTGGAGCGAAATAATAGAATTTTCAAGGATGAAAGCAGGGTCCCAGCTCAAATCGTTGTCAAAGCCCGGGTCATGCTGGCTGAAGCATTAAAAATAAAGGCTCCCAAAAGCAACACGACCCCTCTCTCTAATGAAGAAGATCAATGGTTTAAGGAGTTCCAGCCAGCTCATAACAGCAATGAAGCCATGAACTCGCCCCACAAGGCCAACTGGGAAATTAGACTGGCTGAAATGGATTTTATCAAGTGGAGATCAGTGCTAAATGAATGGTGTCTCTTCTTTGACGGGGCCTCGAAAGGGAACCCCGGGCAAGCTGGAGGAGGTGGTATTATTCTTGAACCTTCAGGCAAAATCCATTTGTCCTATGCATGGGGCCTAGGACAAGCTTCCAACAACCAAGCTGAAATTCTGGCGCTGTGGCAGGGCCTAATCCAGGCAAGGAATCTGAACATCCAAAAGATTAATATTTTCGGTGACTCCAGGCTGATAATTAAAGCGGTCCATGCCAAGAAGGTTCCCACGGACATTTATCTTTCCCAAATTTTTAGGAAAGTCCGCCTCCTCCTCTCTCACTTCAGAAGTTGCAAGGCCCAGCATGTGCTAAGGAATCTAAATAGCCTTGTGGACACTGAAGCCAATCGTGGTGCTCTACTGAACAAAAGCCAGCTAATTGTCAATGGAGGAAGCTCAAATTGCGCGATCCCATAAGGATAAGGAAGGAAGATCATCAAGATCAGAAGCTATAAAGGAATTAAGCTGGAAAGGAAGACCAGTTTTGTGAATCTGAATTTGTTATGTAAAGACCCTGGCAGCCCATTTGCCAATCTTAATTAAATTTTAACCGTTTTTGTCAAATATATATATATATATATATATATATATATATAATTATAATAATTATAAATGAAAATAATAAATTAATTAAATAATAATAATAAATAATAATAATTATTAAGTAATTATTCATTATTCATTAAAATAATTGTAAATATAAATAAGAAAATATAATTGTAACAATAATAAATGAAATAATTTAATAATAAATGAAAATAATTTATAATGAGAATTTACATCTTTAATAATAATAATATTATTATTATTTTTAAAACATATGCTACATTGAGATGTATTATTTATAAGAAGAATATATGTATACACAATAATATTTATTTTAATTATTATTATTATTATTATTATTATAAGATATTTCAATATTTGTTATTTTATAATAATAATTATTATTATTATAATAATGATAGATGTTATTATTATTATTATTATTAGATAATTATTATTTCAAAATATTTAATTATTACTCTAAATTATTTATAATTTATTAAATATAATTATTAACTAATTATTTTTATAAAATATTTAAAATATTATTTATTATTAAATATTTAATTAGTAATATATATTATTTATAATTTATTAATTACAATTATAAAATAAGTATTTTTATAAATAAAAACAATTATTTTTTTAAAATAGTAATACTTATTATTATTAAAATTTTCACAACTATAATATTAATATTAAAATTCACTAAATATTTCCCGTTGGTCGACCATTAACTAGCAAGCCATATTAATATTAATAATATGGTTTATATATGCCGATCGGTGTATATAGGCCATACATTTAAATATGGTTGATATACGTCAATCGATGTATATAAGCCATATTATTAATATTAATATGACTTGCTAGTAGTATATATGTTATAATGCGTACCTAATATGATAACATTAGATTAAGAAATTATACTGCTATAATTGTATGGATATTATGGTATAACATAATAATTATATGGGTGTATAAAATATAGGATATATAGGTTATATGACTAATATGTTGTGTATATGATTAATAATAATATGATATATGATTGAATAATTATAATATGTATGTAGACAAATGAGCGTATGTATAGAAATGATACCTAGTAATAGTAAGTATGGTGTATGGTATGAGTGTATGATGGACCTGTGTTGTGTAGTTAGTAATTTTTTTTCATTAGAATATTTTTGTGGTAGGATTGGTTATTTGAGGTGACTATGTATTTACTTTGGTTGATAATATAACTAGTGTGCTACATGTAAATAATTAGTAACTTAATGTATGGTTAGTATATGGAGATTAGATGGGATTGTCCTCAAAGTATGTATAACATTTCTATTGATGGAGTATGTATGTAGGCATGATGTATGATTGTGTATGTGTTAAGTGTTTTCATGAATGTAGTATTAGTAATGTTTGTGTGATGATGTTGGTTGTATACATGTATTATTAATGTATGGATATTATATATATCGTTATGTGCTAATAATGATATATAATGTTATGATAAATAGTAACTATTCGATATGATTGCTATGGTTGATGTATGATGTTTGAATGGTTGATGTATGTTGTTTGATACTATTGGTTGTTAATGATTGACATTTGTTGATTAATGGTTGATACATGTACGATATTTTCATTACTGTATGTATGGCTATTATTGGTTTCTCTTGGGTGATTGATGGGTGATCAAGGTATGATTAATGTAAATACAATTATCTTTGGTGGTGGTTGATGATTGATTGGTTGTCATTGATTGATATTGATGATCGATGTATGGTTGTTTTATTCTGATTGATGTATTCTGATGGATGTACTCTGATTGATGTATTCCGATAGATGTACTCTGATTGATGTATTCTGATTGATGTATTCTGGTCGATGTATTTTGTTCAACGTATTCTGGTTGATGTATTTTGCTTCTCATTGATGTATTCCAATTGATGTGTTCTGGTTGATGTGTTATGGTTGAGGTATTCTGGTTTATGTATCCCGGTTGATGTATTCTATTTGATATATCCTAGTTGATGTGTTATATTTGATGTATTCTAGTTGATGTATTTTTCTTCTCGCTGATGTATTATGATGAGTTCTAGTTGATGTATTCTAGTTGATTTACTATGATTGATATTTGTATGGTCGGTTGATGCATGTATGATTTTCATTGGTTGATATTTGTGTATGATTTATATATGATTGATATATGGTCGAGGTATTATGAATTGATGTATTTTGGATCGACGTTTGTATGACTGATGTATGAATGATATTGGTTGATGTTACTGGTTGACACTATTATTATTAGTTGATATATAATGTCTTTTTGAATGTTACCTAAAGAGGACTTATGCTTTGTGTGGAGATGAAATGTAGTATGTTTAACTACTAGTCGTTATGGCCCTTTTTGGTTTCTTAGTTAGATTGGAGTTATTTCATATAAGTTCGCTTACCTGTTACATTAACTGCATAAAATGTTCAAGTCATCTTTGCAATCTTTGATATCTTTGTGATATTTATCTTTGCGATCTTCATTAGAAAGTTATCTTTGTGATCTTTTTTGAAAGGTATTTTGGTGGTATCTTGGTGAAATTTCATGTGTAGGTATCTTGGTAATATCACGGTGGTATTTTGTATGTCTTGTTGAAAAGTATGTACTAACTGTGTGATTGATTAAAGCATGATTCAGGTACCTCTGTTGAATATGTACTTCATGCATCCTTATATATATATCCAATACTAATACAAGTATCCTTGTTAGAAAAATATCCTTGTGATATTTGTTGAAATTATCTTGTTAGAATATCCTTACGGTATATCAAATACCTTTGTTGAAAGGTATCTTTGTAAAGTATCATGGTAAATATCATGCATCCTAGCAGGGAAAGTATTTGGGTGATAAATCATGTAAAAGCATATTGGTAATGCATCTCATGTGATTGACTGATTGGAATATATTTCATATATCTTAGATGCATTTCATGCATCTTCTTGATAGAGCATATTCATGATGCAATTCATGTATATGCCAGTAAAGTATTTGAATTTCATGTGATTGATTGACTGGAATGTATATCATGAAGAAATAGTACACACTTGATGCACTTCATGAGATTGAATGGTACACTTGATGCACTTCATGAAATTGATTGATACACCTGATGCATTTCATATGATTGAAATTGACTAGAATAAGATTCAGGTAGATGCATTTCAAGTATTTTGTTGAAGAAGTATCTATATCTCATGTACCTTATATATACTGATGTATTTCGTATGATTTATTTTATGTATCATGTATCTTGAAGATGTGTTTTATGTATCTAGATGAACAATATATATATATATATATATATATATATATATATATATATATGTTTGTTGATAACCGTGTGTTTGTTGGAATGTGAAAAGTATATTTGTAGAACAATATCTTTATATCATGTATCACATATTTTTATATACTCGATGTTAATCATATGAGTGATTGAAATATGATTTTCAGGTGGATGTATCTTTGTTGAAGTTTGAAGGCCTTGTAAAGGGGATTGAATACCCTGTGATGGAGATTGAAGATTGTCCCTTGCTTCCTTGATCCCACTCTACTAGTCCTAGTTCTCCCATGGGAAGTGGATACAGAAAGAAAAGTAGGTGGTAGTGGGAATTACTGTGTTTAGAAAGATGTTATCTTTATGAGGCATGTATGGGCATGTCTGTGAGAGTATGAAAGATGTTATCTTTTTGAGGCATGTATGGGCATGTGTTAGAAAAACAGGATCGCAGAGCAATAACAATAAACAGAAATGCAAATATAATCACACATACACATTACAAGAGAGACACAGATATATCGTGGTTCACCCAACTTGGGATACGTCCACACCGAATTTGTCAGTCCTTATTATTATTACCATCTAGCAAGGTGAAGGGATACAACCTGCAGCACAACCACTGCACTTCCTCTTCTCTGTTTCACAGTCTCTCTCCTGATCTTAGAGATCTTTACAATGCTTAAAACCTAATACATCATCTTTCCTAGCCGTATTACAATGTCTTTATTTTATAATGGAAATACAATGGAAAAATACCACGGGATACCCAAAACCATGGGCCCGCAAAACAGCTGGCGAAAACAGCCCCAAAAATTTTCTTTGGGGGCGTTGCCCTGAACCCCCGCCGGGGGACCGCTAGCCCCCGGAACCCCCAGCCAGGGGGGATGGTCTCCCCTGGAACCCCGTGGGGGGGCAATTCCCCCCCCACACCCCCCCGCTGGGGTGACTGTACAGTCCACCTACATATCATATAAAACTGGGGTACAAACACGGCTGATACAATATCATCTATGAGACTAGAAGATCTGGCTCCACAACCAACAATCTCCCACTTGGAGACTAATCACAGCAACTCCACCGCTGCTGCACTTGCTGGACTTGGACTTGGAAAATTTCTCCTCTTCACCTTCATGCTAGAAGGCCAACTGAAACCAAGCACGAACTCAGTTTCTCTCTGGTCACTACCTTTGTGAACATGTCTGCAGGATTCTGGCTAGTATGTATCTTTTCCAACTTCAACAGTTCATCTTCCAGAACAGAGCGTATGAAATGGTACTTGAGCTGTGTATGTTTGGTCTTGGAATGGAATGCTGAGTTCTTTGCAAGGTGAATGGCACTCTGGCTGTCACTATACAATTTGTTATCCTTCTTATTCTTACCCACTTCCTCCATAAACCTCTGCAACCAAATCATCTCTTTACTAGCCTCTGTAATGGCAACATACTCTGCTTCTGTTGTTGAAAGTGCAACAACCTTCTGTAGTTTCGAAATCCATCTTACTGTTGTTCCACCTACAGTAAACACATACCCTGTGGTGCTCCTCCTACTATCCTTGTCACCTTCCATATCTGCATCAACATATCCCTGTAGAACAGTGTCTGAACCTCCAAAAAATAATGCCTCAGTGGTAGTACCTCTCAAATACTTGAGAATCCACTGTACTGCCTTCCAATGTTCTTTACCTAGATTGTTCATATATCTGCTCACAACTCCCACTTCATGTGCAATATCTGGTCTTGTGCACACCATGGCATACATAAAGCTGCCAACTGCTGATTGTTAGGGAATCTTGGACATGTAATCTGTCTCTTCTTGTGTCTTGGGACACATTTCCTTACTTAGACTGAAATGGCTAGCCAAAGGTGTACTTACAGGTTTTTCATTCTGCATTCTGAACCTCTCCAACACCTTTTGTATGTACTCACTTTGAGACAATGTCAATTTGTGATTCTTCATGTCTCTCGTTATTCTCATACCAAGGATTTGCTTTGTAGCACCCAAATCCTTCATTGCAAATGAATTAGCTAGCTTCCTTTTGAGTACATTTATATCCTGCATGTCAGACCCTGCAACAAGAATGTCATCCACATAAAATAACAAGATAATATATCTTCCATTGTCTAGCTTCTTGAAATAAAAACAGTGGTCAGAATGACATCTACTATAACCTTGTTCTGTCATAAACCTGTCAAAGATACCACTACCTTGGAGCTTGCTTCAAGCCATACAATCTCTTTTTCAACCTGCATACCAGATCCTCCTTACGTTTGACCTCATACCCTTGTGGCTGCTGCATATATATTTCTTCCTCCAAATCCCCATGGAGGAAGGCTGTTTTTACATCTAACTGTTCAAGATGCAAATCTTCTACTGCCACTAGACTTAAGATAGTCCTAATTGAAGTCATCTTAACAACAAGAGAAAATATTTCATCAAAATCTATACCTTTCTTCTGTGCAAACCCCTTTACAACAAATCTGGCCTTGTACCACTTCTTACCTCCTTCTTCTTCCTTCAACCTGTAAATCCATTTGTTTTGCAATGCTCTTTTACCAGCAGGCAACTGAACCAAATCCCAAGTCTAGTTTCCTACCAATGATTCCATCTCCTCATTCATGCCTTGCTCCCACTTCTTTCTAGTTTCCACCTGCATTGCTTCTTCATAACATTCTGGTTCACCAGAATCAGTCATCAATAAATAATACATTGAAGGAGAGTATCGTTCAGGGAGTCTACTTAACCTGGTAGATCTTCTTACAGTTGCAGGAGTTTCAGGTACTTGCTGCTGCTCTTGATTTTCTGGCACCTTCGGAACTTCATTTTCTTTAATTTCATCAAGCACTATGTACTCTGTGTTTTCCTTTTCCTATTTCTTTCCCTGCAACTGATCTTAATACATGACCTTTTCATTGAATATCACATCTCTACTCCTGATGATTTTTTTATTTTCATAATCCCATAAACGATAACCAAATTCATCAACCCCATATCCAATAAAGATACATTTCTTGGATTTAGCTTCAAGCTTTGTTCTATTTTTTTTTATCAATATGGACAAATGCTTCACAACCAAACGTTCTCAGAAATGAGTAGTTTACCTTTTTATCTGTCCATGCTTCCTCTGGAATACCACCATCCAAAGGACTTGAAGGTCCTCTGTTTATTAAATAAACAGCAGTATTTACAGCATCCGCCCAAAACTATAAGGGCAACCCTGCATGCAGTCTCATACACCTTGCACGTTCCATGATCGTTATGTTCATCCTTTCTGACACACCATTTTTCTGTGGTGTTCCTGGGACTGTCTTCTCTCTACGAATCCCATGGTATGAATAGTAACTATCAAACTCCTTGCCGCAGTACTCACCTCCATTATCAGATCTGAAACACTTCAATCTTTTTCCTGTCTCATTCTCAACCAAAGCTTTCCACTTCTTAAAAGTAGCAAACACATCAGATTTCTGTCTAATGCAATAAACCCAAGTTTTTCTAGTTGCATCATCAATAAATGTAACATAATAATGAGATCCACCAAGAGATTGTACCTGATCCAGTCCCCATACATTTGTATGCACAAGCTCTAATTTTTCATTCTTCTTCTGTTTCCCAACCCTGAGAAATCTGACTCTCTTCTGTTTTCCATAAACACAGTTTTCACATAATTCCAAACTTACCTGCTTCAAATCCAGCAGCAACTTCCTTGAGTGGAGAATCTGCATCCCCTTCTCACTCATGTGGCCAAGCCTATGATGCCACAATGCTGTATCTGTTCTTGTGGAAGCTAAAGAGATAGAATGGTCAATATTATGAGGACATAAATACAACGTACCTACTCTATCCCCCTTTTCTATCACCATTGATCCTTTAGTTATCTTCCACCACTTTTCTCCGAATGTAGATAGACAGCCGCCATCTTTGAACTACCCTGTTGAGATCAGATTTCTTTTCATAGCAGGAATATGCCTAACTTCTTTCAACAACCAATCAGTTCCATTCTTAACTTTTATCCATACCTTACCCATTCCAACAATTTTACATGGCTCATCATCACCCAATAAAACATGTCCAAAGTCGCCAGGAACATACTCATGAAAGTATTTCCTATGGGGTGTAGCATGACATGAAGCTCCTGAATCTACTACCCAATAATCACTAGTATTATCTAATGCAAGAATCAAAGCATCTTGTAACACGTCACCTACTACATTTGCTTCCTGGGTAGTTTCCTTCTATGCATCTCCTTTCTTCTTTAGATATTTGCAGTCTTTCTTCAGATGTCCTTTCTTTCCACAGTTCCAGCACTCTATCTTTCCCAATCTGGACTTGGATCTACCCGTTTTAGACTTTCCACGATTACCTTGGCTCTTTCCTCTCTCCTTTTGTCTTCCCCTGCTCTCCATGGTCGACGCATTACCTGATGTCTCGCTTATGCTTTTTCTTCGCATTTCCTCGCTAAGAATAACATCAATAACATCATCAAATTTCAAGGTGTTTGAACCAGAGATAGAGTTACTTACAGCCATGACCAAGCTATTCCAGCTTTCTGGAAATGAACACAAGATTAGAAGAGCCCTAACCTCATCATCAAAGTTCACACTTACAGAACTTAGCTGATTTGTAACCGTATTAAACTCATTTAAATGATCAGTAACAGATCCACCTTCAGACATCTTCATATTAAATAAATGCTTCATTAGAAATACCTTGTTGGAGGCCGAGGGTTTTTCATACAGCTTACCAAATGCGCTCATCAAACCCTCTGTTGTCGTTTCTTTTGAGATATTGAAAGCCACCGACGAAGCCAGGCTCAACCATATTGTTCCCAGAGCCTTTCTGTCAACAACCTCCCATTCTTCGTCCTTCATAGCCATCGGTTGCTTTGCTTTTCCTCCCAACGGTAGGAATATATCCTTCTGGTACAGATAGTCCTCCATTTGCATCTTCCATAACCCGAAGTTTTTGCCATTAAACTTCTCGACCTTAAACTTTCCTTCTTCTGCCATTGCTCCCACTCGAACCAGAAACCCTAGCTTCCTGCGAGTATAACTGCCAAATAGACCTTTGGCTCTGATACCAATTGTTAGAAAAACAGGATCGCAGAGCAATAACAATAAACAAAAATGCAAATATAATCACACATACATATTACAAGAGAGACACAGATATATCGTGGTTCACCCAACTTGGGCTACGTCCACACTGAATTTGCCAGTCCTTATTATTATTACCGTCTAGCAAGGTAAAGGGATACAACCTGCAACACAACCGCTGCACTTCCTCTTCTCTATTTCACAATCTCTCTCCTGATCTCAGAGATCTTTACAATGCATAAAACCTAATACATCATCTTTCCTAGCCGTATTACAATGTCTTTATTTTATAAGGGAAATACAATGGGAAAATACCACGGGATACCCAAAACCATGGGCCCGCAAAACAGCTGGCGAAAACAACCCCAAAAATTTTCTTCAGGGGCGCTGCCCCCGGTCCCCCCTGGAACCCCATGGGGGGGCAATGCCCCCCACACCCCCCCCGCTGGGCTGACTGTACAGTCTACCTACATATCATATAAAACTGGGGTATAAACACGGCTGATACAATATCATCTATGAGACGAGAAGATCTGGCTCCACAACCAACAACATGTTTGTTATCCTTTTATAAAGACATGTATGTAATATGCATCAAGGACGATGCATGGTTTAAGGGGAGGGGGATGTAATGACCCTCTGGACATATTGTAGTTGTTATTATGTTGGATATTATGGAACAAGGTGTCAAGACTATGGTTTTCACATTATTATTATTTTTGTTATGTTTAACATTATTAATTAATAAAATAAAATAATTGGATCAATCGATGCCATGAAAAAGAGTATGAGAATCCATGATGTTATGAGCAAGAGGTTGTGGGAAAAGTGTTACCTTGTGTTTTGACCTATGTGGATGTGATACACCCTTATTATGGACTTGGTGGACCCTCTTGATTTATGCACCCTCGTGTTTTATGCTACCCCTTGGTTTTTATTTTATTCTGGGATTAATTTTATTTGGAGTTAGATTTTTTCCCTCACCTAGTGTGCCCCTCATGAAAATTTGTAACTCCCACCTTGATGAGGACTCTTCCTCTCCCCTTTAATGCACCCTCTTGAGAAGTGTAACTCCCATTTTTCTAATTTGGGAATGTAACTCCTCCCTTGTGCCTCTCTCTCTCTCCCCAATTCGAATTGCTCTTGGGAAATGGGATTCAGGTGGTAGAAAAATGAAAGTGCCCAACATATGAGCTTCCAACTCATACAGTATCAAACGTACCAGATTCAAGATGATCAATTGAACTCCAAGTATGCAAATGTTTCAAAAAGTGTCAAAAGCAAGCGCTCAAGGTAAATTTCAACAAGCCATGCACTACACGTCAAAGGTCAATGTGGACAATGGTGAATATAAAAGGAAAACGCAGCCAGGTAGTTGCATTTCAGTCAATCAAATATAAGTTCCAAGTGTTGATAGAAAATAACTGAAGAGTGCTAAAAAAACATTATATAAATTTCCATCTATTGAGATTGTGTTGAACCTATCCCAGTGTAAGCTAAACACCATAGGTCCATAGTATTTATGAAGACTACTAGTTCCAATTTCCAAAGGTTCAGAAGTTTGGATTGTTTGTCCTTCGCATATTGTGATTGAAGATAAAAAGAAAGAAAAATATGAGCGAGGCATTTGACGGTATATATATACAGCATCAAGTGAAGGAGAATTGAATGTGAGATTGTAGCCTTTCAATCTAACAATCAAAGCAACTGTTCTTCATCCATTATATCTCATTTGGGTAAAGTGAATGTCTTGCAAATATATGAAAATCATATGCCACTAGTCATAAAAAAATGGAGCTCGAATAGATATTCAAAGTGAACCTCTTTATATGGAAAAGTGTTTTGGCCATAATTTCATTTGGCTCTGCATAATCAAAGAAACAGGGCAAGGCGCTACCAAGTCAAAGTACTATGTTTTTCTATGTTTTAGTCATTGTCTTTCGGCACAAATTGCGAGCATCTAGAGATGAATTTTGGAAAATTGGAAGAGGATTTTGTCAATCATGGGCCTCAAAAACAAAACCTTGCTCATTTTTCCAAAAGGAGTGATGTTTTGGCAGATTTGAATGAATCTCTATAGCTCATTTTTCCATATTTAAACAGTAAATGATTTCCTGTTTTAGTCACAAAGTTTGAGCACAGTTTTCAAATATCTGGAAAGGATTTTTTGAAAACCATGAGAGGTTTTTTTCAAGCATAGACCCATCTACAAAAAAATATCTCATATTTCACACATCTATCATGGATCAAGAGATCTAGAGGGATATTTGAGACCCATTTTTCAGAATTTCTCCAAGCTTTTCTTTTGAAAAATGCTTGACTTGTTCTAAAAAACAAAGCATTGAATTTTCAAAGGTAACAGCTGGTCCAATGGTTTATGAATCTTCTCCGAGGAATAATTATTATTCCCTACATGTGTTATCATCAACATTCAAATAGAATCAAAGGAAAGATCCAATTCAAGTTTGTTCAAAGCAATCTCCATAAAATTAGGATCTACAATAGCTCTCCACATTTCGGGTTACACATCATCTTTTGGTTATGTGTATTTGGGGCTAATAGGATCTTCCATCCTTTCTTATGTAACAAAATGATAAGAATGTAATATATATAAAGGTTTTAATTTCTAATGAACGGGGTTCCATCCGATCGGCTGAGAGTGGTAAGGAAGTCGAGAGTTGTATTCTGAAGTTTAAGACTTACTCTGTAAATTGCCATTGGAGACCTATAATCTGAGATGAGTTTTTATCTATTATGAGCTTGTTTTAAACTATCTTTAAATATGATGCTATGAAGTATTTTTTAGACTGGTTTTTGTATGAAATCCTTCGTAATGATTTTTTCTTTATGAATGCTCATGCTTAGACTAAGTATGCCAGATTCCGTGTTTGGAATGTCTTTCTAAACTTAGTTCTTTATATTGAGACATGATGAACTGTTCGTTCCCTGTTTTAGAAATCAGATTGAACCTGTTCAATCACCGATATATTTCTTCCTTCATTCTAGTTATCCAATCTCATTCACAGAATCTGATGTTTCCAGTGTTCTTATTCCTGCTCACTTTGTAAACCAATTCTTGACCCCTTGCACAACCTATCCTACAATCCAAATTTCAATTTTGAGGTGCCTAAAATTTGTGCTTAACATTCAATGCAGAATTTAGGACTAACAATTACCATGATAGATATTAAAATTGATTCATATGGACATGTGCTAGGTTCCCCTATTTTTTTTTTTAATTTCCAAAGAAAATAAACTTTTCCTTAAAATTAGACCATTTTTAATGGTTTAATTGGAAAATTTCAAATTGTAATAAAAATGTGGCCTGGAGGCGTATTTTGGCGTGGGGATGCTTTTTTTCACACTCAAAGTGTCCTCTTTACCCTAAGACCCACTTTTCCTAGGTTTCGGGAGACTACGTCATCTCTAGAAGCATTTTTCCTTAAAAATGCGACAAAATGGAAAAAAAAATTGCTAAAAAATACAAAATGACACAAAAAACATATATATATATATATATATATATATATATATATATAAAATAAAGGGTGAGTTGGAATGTGCCAAATAAGTTGGCGTGTCATCCTATGTGACTTAGGAGAGTCTTGTAAAAGTATTTAGTCACATGTTGGGGTTCAATTTAATATGTTAACATCATGCTAAAGTGAAGGATGCGAGCCATCCCTCTCATATGGGCACATATCTCATAATTTGGTGACTTGAGTGAGGTGGATCTCCCTCATTAGGAGGTGAAAATTACAAGAAAAGACAAATCTCAAGGTTGGCATATGCATCCCTCTCACTTGGGTGATCTCTTGCATGTAGCAACTGAATATCATGGATTTATTATGCCATCCCTCTCAATCGTCATGTGAGTGTTATGTGGGCATTGCTCATTGGATGGGTGATCATTCCAAGGAGAGGGGGTGCACATCCCTTTGAGGTGGAACCCACCTCATCAATCGCATCCCAATCCAATCCCTTTATTTATGTTAAGAGCTCGCCCTTCTCTTAATCAATCTTAGATGGTGCCCTCTCTTCATGAAGGTTGCGCCCTAGCTCTCCATTTTGATATAAAAGCAAGCATCCTCTCCTCATTTGAACTAGTTAGAGTCAAGGAGTGAAAGGATTTCCCATTGTCATGTTATCATTGTTATTTTTCTCAATAAAGAGAAGCTTTGGAGGCTAAGTGTGTGGTGTCATTGTGTTGGATGAACATTGCAATGGTTCTACTAAGGTAACTTGTGAATTTTTACATTTCTTGTGTATGTGTCTTGTGAATCCGATCTTGATAGGGTTGTTATTAGTTGATAGCAAAGAGATAGCTAGACTTTCTACTTATTCTTAGATATATGTGATTAGAAATCTATATTTTGCATGCTTATAAGTTTATATGCATGTTCATTTGTTCTCTTTTGTATATACTATCGAATCTCATGGGTATGTGTTCAAGTGTGTGATTAGATTGCAGGTAGCTTAGCTTGGAATAAGAGTTGATATAGCTTGTTTATTCTCATCTCCAAGCATATCTTTTAGACATGGTCCTTCGACATCCAACCAAGAAGCCTCTTGGTTGATCTTTCCGGCAACAAGCAAAGCTTCTTCTCTCTTCCTCCTTCAAACTTCAAAGAACTTCATTTTTCAAAAAAAATTAGCAAGCATTCACATCTGTAGTTTAGATCTATATCATAAGTATATTTGATATGAATTTCTAGATCTAGAATCATTTGAAAAGTTTTATTTTGCAAAGCTAGATCTATTATTGAGTAGTTTTCCCTTTGCAAGTCATTTCATTGGAAAATTTAAAGGCTTAAAGTAGAGGTTAATTACTTTGGGTGAAATTTCTGCCAAATTTTTTTTTCGCATCTGTTGCAGGTTCGGATTTGGGAATAATCCCTATCTGCTTAACTGTGGGAAGTACTTGGGAATAAGCCCTAAAACTCATTGTGAGGAGTACCACAGGAACTCCGAAGTAGCTAGCCCATTGAGAGGACCTGCCAGCGAAAAGGGAAACGACCCCTACCTGATTGACTAGTTCCCACCCGTGAGGTAAACCAAGAGCTGTCGTTTGTGGCAAAGCGGTTATCAGTTTTACTTGAGCCTTGGAGTGAGGGGTACTGCCCCAATACGCAAGCCGTCAAACAACATTGGTGGCCAAGTGAAACCCTTGAACTGTTAGGAAGCCGCACATACCTGGGGTCCATATCTATTTTAAGCTGAACTGTTGTCAATTATTACTGCGTCGTTTTAGATCCATTCGTTCATATCCATTTTGCAAGCCATTCCAGATCCAACCATTTTCAATCCATTTGGCACCGTTTCAGATCCCTTCCGAGCTGTAGCCACTCTAGTCTGGAAAAAAAAATAAAAAAAATTCTCCATATCTCCCTTGTTTTCACTCTGTTTCCCTTGAAATTTTTGGGGAACCCCTGTCATTCCATTCTGCATATTTCATTCCTGAGGACCCTATCCCCAATTCCCCTTCCCAAATCCCGAAATCCCACATTTGTCTATTTTTAGGGTTTGCCATAACTTCCTCATATTTCACCCAATCACCTTCAAATTTTACCACAGAGTTCCTTTCTGAATTCTGCTTCTTTGTTCCCCTCTTCCAAATTTTTCCATTCTTTCACCCCGCTTCCGAAATCCTCATTTTTGCTTCCCTGTCTATTCGACAGTGTCCAAAACCTATTCAAACCCCAATTACCCTTTAGATTTTTTCCCAAGTCCAAATTTTCCTTTACTGAAGTAGTTTCTGTTTTTGTTTTCCTACCCAGTCAACTAAAAAAAACAAAAAAACAAAAAAACAGAAAAACAAAAAACTCCTGGTTATGGTTGTCACCCGTGCAGGAGCAAAAACCATGGAGGATGCACTTGCAGCCATCCAAGCCAAACTCCAGGATCTGGATGAAAAATTTCTCAGCCTCCATCTTGAACATTCAGCTATGAACAACAAACGACAGTCCGAGTCTTCATCAGACAATGGGTTCTCTTCTTCCAGCAATTTCCATGGTCCGAAGCTTGATTTTCCTTGCTTCAATGGTACCGATCCAACTTGATGGATCTATCATGCAGAACAGTATTTCAGTCTGCATAATACTTTTGATGTCAACAAAGTTCCGCTGGCATCTTTTCATTTGGAACAGGAAGCTCTTCAATGGTACCGTTGGTACATCAAGGCTCATCCAGAGCCCAAATGGCCAGACTTTTGCCAGCTCCTTTTGCAACGATTTTGTCCTAGTGCTTTTGATGACTTCACAGGAGCCCTCACTAAACTTCACCAAATTGGCACTATGAGAGAGTATCAAACTGAATTTGAGAATCTAGCCAACCACACCGAAGGATTTTCTGATGACTTTTACCGGAGTTGTTTTATCAGTGGTCTAAAGGATGCCATCCGCTCTGAAGTCAAAATGTTCTGTCCCAACACAATGATGGAAGCCCTAGGGTTGGCTAAGTTGGCAGAAGACAAGATTGCAGCCCAACAACGCTCCAAGCCCACTTTTGTTCCCTTCCGAAATATGGGTTCTCAACGACCACCTATACCGCAGGCTCCTTGACCAACTCCTATCAAGCGTTTGTCTGAAACAGAGATGCAAGCACATAGAGAAAAGGGGCTTTGCTATAATTGTGATGAGAAATTCACTCGGGGACATAGATGTGTTCAGCAAAAGCTCTATCTCTTGGATGTGGATTCTCCGCCTGCCTCTAAAATTGGTGACGAAGATCCATAAACACTGGATTCTCCGATCGACATTCAGGAACCGCCTATTGACCCTCCGTCTCAGGATGACCAGCCAGAGATATCTTTCCATGCTTTAGCTAGATTCACCACCCCCCAAGCAATGCGGGTCAGGGGTTACTTCAAGAAGCTTCCTCTTACAATACTCATTGATTCTGGTAGCACTCATAATTTCATTGACCCTCAGATCGCCAAACAAGCTGATTGTTTTATCCATCCTTGCTCCAACTTTGAAGTCATGGTTGCCAATGGGGGCATCTTACCTTGCGAAGGGAAGTGTCGAAATGTGCGTATCTCTATGGGAGATTATACCTTGCGCTCTGACATGTTTTCCTTGACCTTAGGCGGATGTGATGTGGTTTTGGGCGCTCAATGGCTACGCACACTTGGCCCTATCTTATGGGATTTTGCTGAAATTTGGATGTAGTTTTTTCTCAATGGCCAAAAACACACCTTGACAGGATTACAACCAGGTTCTCTCAGCATCATCAGTTCACATTGCATATAAAAACTCCTCAAGAAGAATTCACATGGTGTCATCGCTCAGCTCCATTCCATTCTGATGCAAACTTCAGTGGTCTCCACTACTCCTTTGGATCTACAACAAACTATGGATCGATATACAGGTGTTTTTGCTGAACCAGTGGGATTTCCACCTTCCAGGCCAGAAGACCATCGTATTCAGCTCCTTCCTGGCAGCGTTCCTCCCAACATCAGGCCCTATCGCTACCCATTTCACCAAAAAACGGAGATTGAAATGCTCGTTCGGGACTTATTAAAGCAAGGTATTATTCGCCCAAGCACTAGTTCCTTTTCTTCTCCAGTTATTCTTGTCCACAAAAAAGATGGGTCATGGCGCCTCTGCATTGACTTTCGAGCACTTAATCACCTCACCATCAAGGATAAGTTTCCAATTCCTATTGTTGATGAGCTTCATGGGGCTCACTTTTTCTCCAAGTTGGATCTTCGTTTTGGGTATCATCAAATTCGAGTTCATGAGGATGATATCCCTAAAACAGCTTTCCGCACAGATGATGGCCATTATGAGTTTTTGGTCATGCCCTTTGGCCTCACTAATGCTCCTTCCACATTCCAGGCATTAATGAATAAAATATTTCGACCCTACTTGCAGAAATTTATTCTGGTATTCTTTGATGATATCCTCATCTACAGTAAAACATGGGATGAACATCTCCAACATCTGGATCTTGTCATGCAACTTTTCTCTGACCATCATCTTCATGCAAAGTAGTCTAAATCTATTTTTGGACAGAAGAAAGTTGAGTATCTCGGGCACATTATCTCAGCACAAGAGGTTCGCGTGGATCCTGCCAAAATCGATGCCATGAACAATTGGCTGCATCCTCAGACACTCAAGAGCCTTCGTGGTTCTTTGGGGTTGACTGGCTACTACCACAAGTTTGTCAAGGATTATGGGAAGATTGCAGCTCCATTAACCGCTCTATTGAAAAAGGATGCTTTTACATGGACACATGCTGCTCAGTGTGCATTTGAAAAACTAAAACAAGTTATGTGTACTACACTTGTTCTAGCTATGCTCGATTTTTCCAAGCCCTTCACTATTGAGAGTGATGCTTGCGGCAATGGACTTGGTGTTGTTCTCTTTCAAGATGAACACCCCATTGCGTTCACTAGCAAAGCCCTTTCAGGTAAGAATTTAGATGCCTCTACCTATGATAAGGAAATGATGGCTATTTTGCATGCAGTACAGAAGTGGAACCCATACCTATTAGGGAATCATTTCTGCATCAAGACGGATCACCAAAGTCTGAAATATTTCTTGGAACAGCGTGTCTCCTCCCTGGCACAACATAAATGGGTTAGAAAACTCATGGGTTATGACTATGAGATCACTTACAAGAAGGGTAAAGACAATATTGTGGCAGATGCTCTTTCTTGCACGTTTTATGCCCAAGGTTCTCTTTCATCTATTTCTATGCCTGTTCCAAATTGGTTGCAATTTGTTCAACAGGGTTATGTCAATGACTCTTCCTTATCTCAAATCATCCAACACTTGACCAACAACCCTTCTGCTGTACCACATTACTCTTGGGATGGTGCTTCTTTGAGATATAAAGGTCGTCTGGTGCTTCCCCAGAGCACAAATCGTCAACAGGATGTCTTCTATGAACTCCATGCTTCTCCATCGGCAGGGCACTCTGGGTTCCTCAAAACGTATGAACGGGAACGGCGTAACTTCTTTTGGTAGGGCATGAAAAGGACAATTCAACAAATGGTGGCCGAATGTGATACCTACCAGCACAATAAGGGTGAAACAACACTCCTTCCAGGATTGCTCAAACCCTTGCGCATACCTACACAGATTTGGACAGATATTTCTATGGATTTCATTGAAGGGCTCCCTAAATCTGGCGGGAAGACAGTGATTCTCGTTGTGGTTGATCGCCTCTCCAAATATAGTCATTTTTGTGCTCTTAGCCATCCCTATACAGCCTCTTCAGTTGCTCAAATTTTCCTGGACCAGATCTTTCGTCTTCATGGCATCCCTTCTTCCATTGTCTCGGATTGTGATGCGACTTTCACCCGTCATTTTTGGACTGAACTATTTCGCCACACTGGCACCAAACTGAAGATGAGTTCAGGGTATCACCCACAAACAGATGGTAAGACTGAAATTATCAATAAATGCTTTGAAACTTATCTTCATTGCTTCACCTCTGAACAACAACATCAGTGGGAAAAGTGGCTCCCTCTCGCTGAATGGTGGTACAATACCTCTTACCACACTGCCTCTAAAATGACCCCATATGAAGCAGTCTATGGTCAGGCACCTCCAGTTCTTCTTCCATACACCCCCACCAGTTCAGGAAGTTGACACGATCCTTCAAAACCGTGATCAGATTCTTCGCATTTTGCGGGACAATCTTCACATGGAAAGAAATCGCATGAAGCAACAAGCTGATCAGCACCGTTCTGAGCGCGCTTTTCAAGTCGACGATATGGTTTTTCTTCGTCTCCAGCTGTACAAGCAGTCCTCCCTGAAACTCAAAGGGCGTCATAAGCTCGCTCCAAATTTCTATGGGCCATATCGGATTCTTCAGAAGATTGGGTCCGTTGCTTATAAATTGGAACTTCCTCCTTCTTCCTGCATTCATCTAGTCTTTCATGTCTCTTGTCTGAAGAAAGTTCTTGGCACCAACATTAGTGGACAAACGATTTTACCCGAACTGCATAATGAAGGATCCATCCTTTTGGAGCCGGAGGCCATCCTCAATCGGGGCACTCGTCAGCTTCGCTCTCGCTCTATCACAGAGGTCTTAATTCAGTGGCATGGCATGCAACCAAAGGATGCTACATGGGAACCACTCCTTCAGATTCAACAACAATTTCCACATCTAAAGCTTTGAGGACAAAGCTTTTTTTTAAGGGGGAGGGGATGTTAGGAACCCATATATTTACTTTGTTAGTATATTGTTGTTGGACACATATGCTTTGTAAGTCGTCCTGTAGTATTTGTTGATCAATAGTTTATGTTATTGTTGTTGGCACATATGCTTTGTAAGTCGCCCGTAGTATTGTTGATCCATAGTTTGTAGTGGCCCATGGTTTTGACCCATAGTATTGGCGCCTAGACTTAGTATATAAGTGTGTGTTGAGACCTATGAAGGCACCGTGAATTTATTTGTATTGAGCTTGCTCATAGGATGTTGCCCCCTCGAAGTGGCCTGTGATCAATATAAAAGTGATTCTGAGTTCTGTCATTTCTGCTATTTCACATATTTTTATTAATTAATTGTTGCAGGTGCATCACAGTGTAACGATGTAATTCTGGCAGGTAGATTCTAGCATCTGTGGGCCACTCTTCCACCATTAATCCGCCACTCTTCTTCCATTTCTAGGCCACGTTTTTTACAGTGCATTTGGATTCCTGAATTTGTGAGCAAAATTTTTATTCACATACAAGCCATCATCCTAGATCTGGACCAACCCCTCTCAGGACCAAAAAAGAATTGAATACATTTGCAACCATTAGCAACCTTGTCACATTGGAAGGAACATCTCTGGCAATAATAATCTTGCTCATAGAATTGGCACAAACTTCACAGATAGCATATTGATTTTATATTGGGATTCTAAGGTTAGAATCATAAATTTCTACACGCTCATCCAAAGAATTTTTTGTGCTATTTTTAGGTAAATTAGTTCTCTGCTAAATTTTATAAAAAGATGTATTCAAATTTAAGTTAATGCTCTACATGATCAATAAGAGATTTTTTAAATGGAGATTATTTTGTAAGGGTTTCTGATAAAGTAGTTCTCTGCTAATTTGAATGAAAAGAGGCATTCCTATTTATTAGAAGATCAAGAATTATTGAAATCACAATTGTAATTTAATAATAAATGTTGTGAAATGGGCCAAACAAATTTGAAAGTTCCATCATTCAGGAGATGTAGTGAAATTGTTCATTAAAATTATATTGTTGGGCCTATTATATAGCTGAAAGGGTTTGAAGGACTCAGGTGCTTGGAGGTAGGTTTGTGAGAATTAGTTTAAATGACGGGCTTAAACATTGAGGTAAATTCACAGATCTACATTTATCTAAATTTTTAATTAAAAATTAGATAATATTGTTAACAAATTCTACAGTGAAAAGGTTATATCACATTTTGCATCTTTTGGCATATTAATGAGTAATGTCTTAATAGAAACACTTCACAAGTATGGAAAAGACATTAAAAGATGATAGTCATTGGTTTAAATAGTAAATTATTTTTACATTGTAATATTAAAGAAAATATCTATAGTTTTATCGCAATAATGTCAATGAATTCAACAGTTTTGCATGAAAAATGAATTATGTATATATGTAGAGTCCACTGATATTAAGAATCAGTTATTTTTCTTCAAGATAAATATAAAAATCACATTTATATTGGGATCACTTCTATCCTAAATAATTTTATAAAGAGGATTCAATAATTTTCCATGGTTATAAATTAATCTTCCTTAGCTTTGAAGTGCTTAACAATTGACTGCTATACAAAATTCAATTGTTTTGGACAGTTGGGTTGTCTTATATAAAAGGATGGGTTCCAGATTGTTTCTATCTCCTGGTGTTGCTCTTATTAGATTTATGTTGTTCATAATACTCTTTTTTTTTTTTGGCAAAGTGGTGGAACCTCCTTGACTAGCAAGTTTGCCTTTGGCTAAGTTACCACGAACCAGGGGCATTTAAGCCGTCAAAATCACCCGGGGATGCACCTGGCCTAGACCACACCAACCCTTAACATGGTTGGATTTTTTGGTATCCGCGGGATTAGAACGGGTGACCTTTCCGCTTAGGGGGCGTCTTAACCATACCCCACCACCAACTATTCAATATCTCACGTATTGTTCAGAATACTCTCTTACAATGAATAAAATTTGTTAATTAATTCCTTGTAGGTTTTGCCACCTGCTATCATAGACCAACAAAGTACATTAATAAAACAACGGAAGCCATTGATTTTTATGCATTTTAAAAAATCTACTTATAACCTTGGAACATTTGGAACATTTGTTTGCAAATAATTTTGCACATTTCACACGAATATTTATCAAGCCCATGATAGCATCACAAATGAATTCAAGAATATAACGCGTACAATATTTCACAATACGGACAAAACTTTTAATGCACCATGCAGCTATTATAGCATGTGAGAAATTTCTAAGGTCCTGCGGATCAAGTTTATCCCAATTGCAAAATCAAATGCATACGGTATTCGAATCCAATGTCCAACAATGCTACTTTAACCTACAACTGCAAAACTCACCATCTTCATCAAGTGAGGCGAAAAACTTTGTTTTGCATATGACAATACGTTGAGGATTATTTAATATTAACAAAGTCATCCTTCAAAGTTATCTTTGTGGAGTATCAAATAACAAAAGTTTATCTTTGCACACAGATTGTTCCGAGGACAAAAACGAAAAATGCCATCTTTGTTCATGATTTTGACACCCTGTCGTCTCCTAAGAGAGAAACTAGAACTGAATTGGGCCATTGAGAAGAATTACATGACTCGAGTAAGAAACTACTCATAGCAGGTTAGCTGTACTGTACCAAATAATCATATGATCATAGTTAAAAATTTAATATTTATTAGTAATTAAAATGTAATTTAAAATTATTTTATTTTTTATTAATTTATATCTATATATATGATTGAAAAAATAAATTTAATATATATATATATATATATATATATATATATATATATAAACACTATTTTATTATTACTTTTTATGTATTTTTGCTAACATCTTTAATTTATAATTATTAATATTTTATCCATTTATATAAAAACATTTTCATGAAACATAACTTTTAAAAAATATTATATATGATTTTTACTTAACTAAATATATAATATTAATTATAACATAAATAATGTTACTTATATTTCATAAAATCATTAATTATGTTAACTAACATTTATAAAATTATTATTTATGTTATTTATATTCTATTTATAATAATACTTATGAAAAAAAGAGTATACTATCTTAATATGTACTTCATTATTATTTTATATACATTTAAAAAAAAATATAGTATATATTTTTATAAATATTATTTAAAAAAAAAATTTAAAAATTAAAATAATTAATTAATTATAATGTTATATTAAAATAATCATACAAAATAATTTTAATTTTAAAGAAGAATAAATCATTTTAAAGAAGAATAAATCACCGCTGCAAAGCTCCCACTGAAACCAGGTTTATCACAAATCCAAGATCGAGCCAAACCCTTGGAAACAAAGGCGTCCCTCTGAACCCAAAAATGCTCTGATACCAAATGTAAGTTTTAAACCTTAACAGTGAAGTACAAACTCATATGATTCTTAAGCATTAACAGAAAATACACAATGGCACACACATTACACAGAGATTTTCACCTGGACACCCTTAACCGGGAAAAAACCAGCCAAACTTAGAGCCGCATAGCTCCTTTTTCATTATATGTTTATTTTACATGTACAATACAATAAATGGTATTCTGCAGCATCTAAAACCCTAATTCGTTTACCCGAATTAGGTTACAACCCTAATTCCTTTTACTGGAATTAGATTAGAGTACAATGGGTCGAAAATCGCGAAAAAGCAAAAAGAAACCCAAAAAAATTTTGCGCTCCGCGCGGACTCCGGGGGCCTAACGGCCCCCTCCGTGTCGTTTCGGAACCTAACGGTCCGAAACGAAGGGGGTGGGCCCTGTCGGGCTACCCCCCCCCTCTAAACCCCCCCCTCCGGACGCGCCCGGCGCAGGCGAATCACTAGTGCCGTAGGGATCGTGTTGTACACGCAGCGACCATGTGAAGAGATATAACATACCCAACATGAAATTGGTGACGAAGATCCAGAAACACTGGATGCTCCGGTCGACATTCAGGAACCTCCTATTGACCCTCCGTCTTAGGATGACCAGCCAGAGATATCTCTCCATGCTTTAGCTAGAATCACCACCCCCCAAGCAATGCGGGTCAGGGGTTACTTCAAGAAGCTTCCTCTTACAATACTCATTGATTCTGGTAGCACTCATAATTTCATTGACCCTCGGATCGCCAAACAAGCTGATTGTTTTATCCATCCTTGCTCCAACTTTGAAGTCATGGTTGCCAATGGGGGAACCTTACCTTGCGAAGGGAAGTGTCGAAATGTGTGTATCTCTATGGGATATTATACCTTGTGCTCTGACATGTTTGCCTTGACCTTAAGCGGATGTGATGTGGTTTTGGGCGCTCAATGGCTATGCACACTTGGCCCTATCTTATGGGATTTTGCTGAAATTTGGATGCAGTTTTTCCTCAATGGCAAAAAACACACCTTGATAGGATTACAACCAGGTTCTCTCAGCATCATCAATTCACATTGCATGGAAAAACTCCTCAAGAAGAATTCACATGGTGTCATCGCTCAACTCCATTCCATTCAGATGCAAACTTCAGTGGTCTCCACTACTCCTTTGGATCTACAACAAATTATGGATCGATATACAAGTGTTTTTGCTGAACCAGTGGGATTGCCACCTTCCAGGCCAGAAGAACATCGTATTCAGCTCCTTCCTGGCAGCGTTCCTCCCAACATCAGGCCCTATCGCTACCCATTTCACCAAAAAACGGAGATTGAAATGCTTGTTCGGGACTTATTAAAGGAAGGTATTGTTCGCCCAAGCACTAGTTCCTTTTCTTCTCCAGTTATTCTTGTCCACAAAAAAGATGGGTCATGGCGCCTCTGCATTGACTTCCGAGCACTTAATCACCTCACCATCAAGGATAAGTTTCCAATTCCTATTGTTGATGAGCTTCATGGGGCTCACTTTTTCTCCAAGTTGGATCTTCGTTTTGGGTATCATCAAATTCGGGTTCATGAGGATGATATCCCTAAAACAGCTTTCCACACACATGATGGCCATTATGAGTTTTTGGTCATGCCCTTTGGCCTCACTAATGCTCCTTCCACATTCCAGGCATTAATGAATAAAATATTTCAACCCTACTTGCAAAAATTCATTCTGGTATTCTTTGATGATATCCTCATCTACAGTAAAACATGGGATGAACATCTCTAGCATCTGGATTTTGTCATGCAACTTTTCTCTGACCATCATCTCCATGCCAAGCAGTCTAAATGTGTTTTTGGACAGAAGGAAGTTGAGTATCTCGGGCACATTATCTCAGCACAAGGGGTTTGCGTGGATCCTGCCAAAATCGATGCCATGAACAATTGGCCGCATCCTCAGACACTCAAGAGCCTTCGTGGTTTTTTGGGGTTGACTGGCTACTACCGCAAGTTTGTCAAGGATTATGGGAAGATTGCAAGTCCATTAACTGCTTTATTGAAAAAGGATGCTTTTACATGGACACATGCTGCTCAGTGTGCATTTGACAAACTAAAACAAGTTATGTGTACTACACCTGTTCTAGCTATGCCCGATTTTTCCAAGCCCTTCACTATTGAGAGTGATGCTTGCGGCAATGGACTTGGTGCTGTTCTCCTTCAAGCTGAACACCCCATTGCGTGCACTAGCAAAGCCCTTTCAAGTAAGAATTTAGATGCCTCTACCTATGAGAAGGAAATGATGGCTATTTTGCATGCAGTACATAAGTGGCACCCATACCTATTAGGGAATCATTTCTGCATCAAGACGGATCACCAAAGTCTGAAATATTTCTTGGAACAGCATGTCTCCTCCCTGGCACAACAGAAATGGGTTAGCAAAATCATGGGTTATGACTATGAGATCACTTACAAGAAGGGTAAAGACAATATTGTGGAAGATGCTCTTTCTCGCACGTTTGATGCCCAAGGTTCTCTTTCAGCTATTTCTATGCATGTTCCAAATTGGTTGCAATTTGTTCAACAGGGTTATGTTAATGACTCTTCCTTATCTCAAATCATCCAACGCTTGACCAACAAACCTTTTGTTGTACCACATTACTCTTGGGATGGTGCTTCTCTAAGATACAAGGGTCGTCTGGTGCTTCCCCAGAGCACAGATCGTCAACAGGCTGTCTTCTATGAACTCCATGCTTCTCCATCGGCAGGGCACTCTGGGTTCCTCAAAACGTATGAACGGGCACGGCGTAACTTCTTTTGGTAGGGCATGAAAAGGACAATTCAACAGATGGTGGCCGAATGTGATACCTGCTAGCAAAATAAGGGTGAAACAACACTCCTTCCAGGATTGCTCAAACCCTTGCGCATACCTACACGGATTTGGACAGATATTTATATGGATTTCATTGAAGGGCTCCCTAAATCTAGCAGGAAGACAGTGATTCTCGTTGTGGTTGATCGCCTCTCCAAATATAGTCATTTTTGTGCTCTCAGCCATCCCTATACAGCCTCTTCAGTTGCTCAAATTTTCCTGGACCAGATCTTTCGTCTTCATGGCATCCCTTCTTCCATTGTCTCGAATCGTGATGCGACTTTCACCAGTCATTTTTGGACTGAACTATTTCGCCACACTGGCGCCAAACTGAATATGAGTTCAGGGTATCACCCACAAACAGATGGTCAGACTGAACTTATCAATAAATGCTTTGAAACTTATCTTCGTTGCTTCACCTCTGAACAACAACATCAGTGGGAAAAGTGGCTCCCTCTCGCTGAAAAGTGGCTACCTCTCCCAGTTCTTCTTCCATACACCCCCACTAGTTCACCAGTTCAGGAAGTTGACACGGTCCTTCAAAACCATGATCAAATTCTTCGCATTTTGCGGGACAATATTCACATGGCAAGAAATCGCATGAAGCAACAAGCTGATCAGCACCATTCTGAGCGCACTTTTCAAGTCGACGATACGGTTTTTATTCGTCTCTAGCCGTACAAGCAGTCCTCCCTGAAACTCAAAGGGCGTCATAAGCTCACTCCAAAGTTCTATGGGCCATATCGGATTCTTCAGAAGATTGGGTCCGTTGCTTATAAATTGGAACTTCCTCCTTCTTCCTGCATTCATCCAGTCTTTCATGTCTCTTGTATGAAGAAAGTTCTTGGCACCAACATCAGTGGACAAATTATTTTACCCAAACTGGATAATGAAGGATCCATCCTTTTGGAGCTGGAGGCCATCCTCAATCGACGCACTCGTCAGCTTCGCTCTCGCTCTATCACAGAGGTCTTAATTCAGTGGCATGGCATGCAACCAAAGGATGCTACATGGGAACCACTCCTTCAGATTCAACAACAATTTCCACATCTAAAGCTTTGAGGACAAAGATTTTTTTTAAGGGGGAGGGGATGTTAGGAACCCATGTTTTTACTTTGTTAGTATATTGTTGTTGGATGCATATGCTTTGTAAGTCATCCCGTAGTATTTGTTGATCCATAGTTTATGTTATTGTTGTTGGCGCATATGCTTTGTAAGTCGCCCGTAGTATTGTTGATCCATAGTTTGTAGTGGCCCATGGTTTTGACCCATAGTATTGGCGCCTAGACTTAGTATATAAGTGTGTGTTGAGACCTATGAAGGCACCGTGAAGTTATTTGTATTGAGCTTGCTCATAGGAGGTTTCCCCCTCGAAGTGGCCTATGATCAATATAAAAGTGATTCTAAGTTCTGTCATTTCTGCTATTTCACATATTTTTATTAATTAATTGTTGCAGGTGCATCACAGTGTAACGATGTAATTCTGGCAGGTAGTGTAGTGTCCCCTCCTACCATATAGCAGGATAGAGAGGACGTGGTGCTCAATCCGGGCAATTAGCCCCATATTCATTGAATTAAACTCATTCATACAAAGAACTGTATATGTGCATGCTATGGAAACACGACGGTAATTAAACAAATACTGTTGATCTCTAGCACACTTTCAAGATTCTGTGACAGCCATGAAATAAAGATCTTTGCAGAAGTATAAAAGATCATATGGAAATGTAAAATGATAAGGAAACATAGCGGGATTAAATTCATTCAACACATCCACATAAATTCATAATATTCATCAATGATAATTGCAATTTAACACAAGAGAATACTTATCTTCTGCGAAAGTAGTCCCACGCAACTGGCTATGCAACTGCAACGTTCCACCCAACCATAGGATAGTGTGCTCCTCAATCTCTAAGCACCACTGCCACCCCCGAGCTGGGCATGATCTCTACAAGGAACCAGGGAACAACAGACTCACACGTAGCCAGGCATACACCAAAATGAGCCAAGCCAATCTACAATTGGGTTTATCAGGCTGCTAGGAGATGGAAAGGAAGAGTTGCTAAGCTAGTGAGCTCTAGCACAGAGCCAGGGATAACCTTGCAAGATCTATCTAGCTTGGCACCCACAATACCTACACACCCAGCACAAGGAAGTATTCTTTTCTCTGCTATACAGTCCCTCAGGCCATACCTTCCCTATCTAGTGCTCTCAGGGTATGCATAGAAGAGTAACCAAAGCCCTCTTGATCTTCTTGAGAGGTTGTCTCCCCCACTAGGTTTATCAAGCTACTTCTGTCCACTACCACTCCAAAACTTCAATTCACAGGTTCAAACCAAAATGGGGATGCACCCAACAGCAGAACACAATTATGGACATAATGAAAATCGTTTGTACAGTGACAAGCATGAAAATGATCCCCTAGGATTCAGAAAAACGTGGGAAGGTTAAAAATGAGCAATGGAGGTTTGGAGAAAACCCCAGGTAGCAGAAAACGTTTTTAGGAAAAACGCCCATGGCAAATCAGGGACAAAATGAACTCCCTACAGTCCCAAATCGCAGCCCCTCCTTCCCAGCTACTATCCAAAACCAAAAATGGGTTTTTGGGCAGGGAGAACCCTGCGTTTTTGCTCCAAAAACGTGACTGTAACTCCCAGCCTTCTCTATCTGCGTGAATGGGTGAAGACTCCCCCTTCAGAATGGCTTTGGGCACCATTTCGTGGGTGATTTCTTGCCCAACAAGAAAAAACACGAATTTCCAGGTTGATGGCTTGCCCATGCACGAAATTGGCTGCCATACTTCTTCATTTCCAAGGCATTAACTGCCTTGACCAATTTCTTGGAAGAATTAAATGATTGGGTGCATGAGACAAAATGGGTAGTTGGTGGTTTATGGGTTTCCCCATTGACACATGGATTAATACCATTGGCTCAAGGGTTTGAATAATTTCCCTCCCTTTTCCTTGTAGAATCATGCCCCATCTCTTTTGTTGCATTGCATAGCCGGTTGTGAGTTTTCCATTAAAAATTCGTAATTACATGATGTCTTATATACATTGTGCCCATCTCGCACAAGAACCATAGGCATCTATTTTTAATTGTCGATACAAAATGCTAAATCAACGGTGGGGCCTTGGCCTTGAGCTCCTCACCATGATTAAATTACAATATTCACATCATTTACGATTTTATACAAAGGGGGTCAAAATGGGGACATTACAGGTAGCTTCTAGCATCTATGGGCCACTCTTCCACCATTAATCCACCACTCTTCCGCCATTTCCAGGCCACGTTTTTGATAGTGCATTTGGATTCCTGAATTTGTGAGCAAAATTTTTATGCACATACAAGCCATCATCCTAGATCTGGACCAACCCCTCTCAGGACCAAAAAAGAATTGAATACATTTGCAACCATTAGCAACCTTGTCACATTGGAAGGAACATCTATGGCAATAATAATCTTGCTCATAGAATTGGCACAAACTTCACAAATAGCAAATTGATTTTATATTGGGATTCTAAGGTTAGAATCATAAATTTCTACACGCTCATCCAAAAAAACATTTGTGCTATTTTTAGGTAAATTAGTTCTCTGCTAAATTTTATAAAAAGATGTATTCAAATTTAAGTTAATGCTCTACATGATCAACAAGAGATTTTTTAAATGGAGATTATTTTGTGAGGGTTTCTGATAAAGTAGTTCTCTACTAATTTGAATGAAAAGAGGCATTCCTATTTATTAGAAGATCAAGAATTATTGAAATCACAATTGTAATTTAATAATAAATGTTGTGAAATGGGCCAAACAAATTTGAAAGTTCCATCATTCAGGAGATCTAGTGAAATTGTTCATTAAAATTATATTGTTGGGCCTATTATATAGCTGAAAGGGTTTGAAGGACTCAGGTGCTTGGAGGCAGGTTTGTGAGAATTAGTTTAAATGACGGGCTTAAACATTGAGGTAAATTCACATATCTACATTTATCTAAATTTTTAATTAAAAATTAGATAATATTGTTAACAAATTCTACAGTGAAAAGGTTATATCACATTTTGCATCTTCTGGCATATTAATGAGTAATGTCTTAATAGAAACACTTCACAAGTATGGAAAAGACATTAACAGATGATAGTCATTGGTTTAAATAGTAAATTATTTTTACATTGTAATATTAAAGAAAATATCTATAGTTTTATCGCAATAATGTCAATGAATTCAACAGTTTTGCATGAAAAATGAATTATGTATATATGTAGAGTCCACTGATACTAAGAATCAATTATTTTTCTTCAAGATAAATATAAAAATCACATTTATATTGGGATCACTTCTATCCTAAATAATTTTATAAAGAGGATTCAATAATTTTCCATGGTTATAAAGTAATCTTCCTTAGCTTTGAAGTGCTTAACAATTGACTGCTATACAAAATTCAATTGTTTTGGACAGTTGGGTTGTCTTATATAAAAGGATGGGTTCCAGATTGTTTCTATCTCCTGGTGTTTCTCTTATTAGATTTATGTTGTTCATAATACTCTTTTTTTTTTGTTAGCAAAGTGGTGGAACCTCCTTGACTAGCAAGTTTGCCTTTGGCTAAGTTACCACGAACCAGGGGCATTTAAGCCGTCAAAATCACCCGGGGATGCACCTGGCCTAGACCACACCAACCCTTAACATGGTTGGATTTTTTGGTATTCGCAGGATTAGAACCGATGACCTTTCCGCTTAGGGGCGTCTTAACCATACCCCGCCACCAACTGTTCTACATCTCACGGATTGTTCAGAATACTCTCTTACCATGAATAAAGTTCGTTAATTAATTCCTTATAGGTTTTGCCCACCTCCTATCATAGACCAACAAAGTAAATTAATAAAACAACGAAAACCATTGATTTTTATGCATTTTAAAAAATCTACTTATAACCTTGGAACATTTGTTTGCAAATAATTTTGCACTTTTCACAAGAATATTTATCAAGCCCATAATAACATCACAAATGAATTCAAGAATATAACGTGTACAATATTTCACAATGCGGACAAACCTTTTAATGCACCATGCAGCTATTATAGCATGTGAGAAATTTCTAAGGTCCTGCGGATCGAGTTTATCCCAATTGCAAAATCAAATGCATACGATATTCAAATCCAATGTCCAACAATGCTACTTTAATCTACAACTGCAAAACTCACCATCTTAATCAAGTGAGGCAAAAAACTTTGTTTTGCATATGACAATACATTGAGGATTATTTAATATTAACAAATTCATCCTTCAAATTTATCCTTTGTGGAGTATCAAATAACAAAAGTTTATCTTTGCACACAGATTGTTCCGAGGACAAAAACGAAAAATGCCATCTTTGTTCATGATTTTGACACCCTGTCGTCTCCTAAGAGAGAAACTAGAACTGAATTGGGCCATTGAGAAGAATTACATGACTCGAGTAAGAAACTACTCATAGCAGGTTAGCTGTACTGTACCAAATAATCATATGATCATAGTTAAAAAATTAATATTTATTAGTAAATAAAATGTAATTTAAAATTATTTTATTTTTTATTAATTTATATCTATATATATGATTGGAAAATAATATATATATATATATATATATATATCAACACTATTTTATTATTACTTTTTATATATTCTTGCTAACATTTCTAATTTATAATTATTAATATTTTATCTATTTATATAAAAACATTTTCATGAAACATAACTTTAAAAAAATATTATATATGATTTTTACTTAACTAAATATATAATATTAATTATAACATAAATAATGTTAATTATATTTCATAAAATCATTAATTATGTGAACTGACATTTATAAAATTATTATCTATATTATTTATATTCTTTTTATAATAATACTTATGAAAAAGAGAGTATACTATCTTAATATGTACTTCATTATTATTTTATATACATTTAAAAAAAATATATAGTATATATTTTTATAAATATTATTTAAAAAAAAAAATTAAAAATTAAAATAATTAATTAATTATAATGTTATATTAAAATAATCATACAAAATAATTTTAATTTTCAAATTTTTTATTCAATTAAAACAAATTCTACAAAGTAATTTTCACAAAAAATAAAAGATAGATGTCTAAAAAATGATATATGATTTGTCCACCATATTATATTATAATTGTAAATATCATAAATTTATTAATGATGTTATTTATATTCTTTTTATAATAATACACATGAAAAAAGAGAATATATTTATTATTAATCCCTGCCGGTAGGCAAAAGACTATATGTTATGGGTGTTTCTATTAGTTGCAATCAATATATTGTTTTTACTAAAGTTAAATTAATGTTAACATAAAATTTGTATTTTAAATTAGTTAGAAAAAAAAAATTACTATTTTATAATTGGACAATCACCTTGAATTGACTATTTTTTATCATTGCCAAACATTAAAATAAATAAATAAAAAATAAAATCTTATGTTCAAACTTTACCACCATACAACTTCACTCTCCAATTTACCTTGCATGGCAAGTAATCTTCTGCTATTGCTATTTCTGCCCGGTGCAACTTCGTATTAATGATCCAATGATTTAGAGGGGCCTCATATCGAGGTCATCCCCACCTTCTCTCCACTTGGCAATGCTCTCCACATTGATTTATGTGTACATAGATTTATGTCTATGTGGCAGAATGCATGTCTTCCACCTGTAGGATGAACATGAATCCAACTATGTGCTCTTCACCCTTAACCCTTTTGTTTAAACTCATTTCTTCATTTTTCCCAGTAGGCTGATACTCTTGCCTAACCAAGTCTTAGTCACTATTGTGAATCATCTACATTACTGTCCTAAGGCGTGCATTGCTCCTATGATAAGCTCTAAGGTTTTTTTTCTAATTATTTATATTTAAATATTTTCTTGTATACTTTCAGATTGCCATCTTGTACAAGAAACTTTGTTTCTTTATTACTTAGATACTACTGTTGTGCATTGTTTCTCATGATAATGTTATATTATGTTTTAGGTTTGTCGCACGGTAATGGGAAAAGTATATTAGGGACTCGAGCCGATGTTACCAAATTTGATCCATCTTTCCAGTAAGCAGACTCAAGTACACTTTTATCAATCACGATAAAATTATAACTCTTTTACTTTGTTTCTAAGCTTCATTGTTTCAGTCTCTTTTTGTGTAAAAATATAACTCTTTTGCTTCATTGCTTGAGTTTTTTTTGTGGAGATAGTAGGGAGAGATAATATAATTGATTTTAACTGAACTTATTATTATTTTATTAAAATGTCCACAAGGCCGAGTAGCCTTCGGACCGGAAAGGCTTGCATCCAACAAAAAAATTCCAAGATACAATGAGTACGAGGCAAGATCCTTGGCGTAGTACGAATAATTTTTGGAACCCTGACTTGAGTCTGGGTAAGCATATTGACTTTTATATAGTTTTTGCTCTACTATTTCATATTAACGTTTATATAGTTTTAGTTTTAGTTGTTACTACTGGTCCTAATTCTTTTTCTACTGTGCATATTCTTGGCATTGGCTTATAGCAGTCAAACATTCTGCCACGAAAGGATTGATCTTGTTTCAATTGAAGGTTGTGGCTAACTATGTGCCTTTTCTTCTTTATTTTTATTCTACGCATGTGTTTGTTGGTCGTGTGCACAGTATTACTCTATTGGTAGTTTTTTTTGTTTTGTCCGGAAGAGAGATAAAGCTGTTGTTTCAGTTTGTTGTATTTTTTATGATTCTTTTTGGGCATCTGTGCTTTTGGTTGAGGATTAGGGTCATTTCAATGTCTTAAGGGATTTTGGTCTTTAAATATTTAATTCCAAGAATAAGTGAAATTTTTATAATCCAATTGAAAGTTTGATGGTATAGTTTGCAGTGAAAGTATGCTAGTCTTTCTTTAAGGTGAAAAAATGAGTTTAGGAAGGACTCATCCCCCTCGAAAGCCTTGTCAGTTGGTCAGTTGTTCGGTCGGTGGTCTATCGAAATATGTTCTCCTTGATGGCTTTTCTTCCTTTAAGTAGCCTGGATAGATTGAATCACTGGGAAAGTATAGGATACGCGAGCTGGAGTACACGAGCTGGGAAAGAAAGTGAGTAACAGGGAAAGATAGAGTGAGATAAAGCTGTTGTTTCAGTTGTATTTTTTTATGATTCTTTTGGGGGCGTCTGTGCTTTTGGTTGAGGATTAGGGTCATTTCAATGTTGTAAGGGATTTTGGTCTTTAAATATTTAATTCTAAAATAAGTGAAATTTTTATAAAATATACATTATTAAGAGAAAATTTGATGATATTATTCAGTCTTTTTGTCGTTGAATCTGTTCCATTTGTACAACGAATCGAATACATAGAAAGAACGAACAGAATACCTATTTCTAGACTGCAATAATCACAGCACTGAAACTAAATGGTACAACGAATGGAATACATAGAAAGAACGAACAGAATACCTATTTCTAGACTGCAATAATCACAGCACTGAAACTAAATGGTACAACGAATCGAATACATAGAAAGAACTAACAAAATACCTATTTCTAGACTGCAATAATCACAGCACTGAAACTAACTTCTGCACTCTTTTGAAATTGGATTCAAAACTGAATTATGTATAAAAGTTGCAATTAAGATTATTACTATCATGTCTATGACGATCAGAACTAAAGCTGTCACCATAGATAGATAAACAGGAGAAGATAACAACAGTGCACTAATCATCTCATGATCTTAGGTAGTAGTAAGTATGCATATTTCCAGCAGGCCAGGCAATGCCAATGCCAAGTAAGAGCCTTCTCAGTTGATTCTGCAACCGATAAAAACAAATGCAAAACAAAATTAGAATGAGTGTGGAAAAGTAATAAAACAAGAGTAAAACAAAATTAAAATTAGTATGAAAAATTAAATTATAATACGTATAAAATATGTGCATCTTATAATTTATTTTTAAGATCATAACTAAACCAGATATCAATAAGATTTGATAAACATCTAACTAAATTAAAGATCGATCAATCCCCACTATTAATTCTATTTCTAAAAAATACCAAACTAAGTAAAAACAAGAAAGAGAAGGAGGGTACATGTTGCAGTTGGTGTTAGGGGAGATTTTGCACCGCAGGAACCCGGCAGAGCAGAGACAACAGCTGAATTAACGTTGGGGTATTGGGAATAAGCCTGCTTAGACATCCACACACTTGTCTCCTTGCTGGGGTGCTGTTGGCCAGACCTTCCAACTTCTTCACTCCTCCGCAGCAACCGGGAGTTAGTTTCCCTTTCCCGGATGTGAGAAATCCAACACACTGACCCAGATCCGAAATCACCGTTCCACAACGTATGGCTGCAGATTCAGCTTGCATCACCATCATCTCCATAGACACTAGAAAAATAGCAAATACTCCAAGGAGCAGCAGAATTACCGGTAATCTTTTGGGACGGTTTGCTAGATCTACTATCCACTATATGTGAAAAGTTTATTGAACAATTACGTGAAATGAATTTCTGTATTAATGCAAATGTTGCAGGTAGGGTATTTTGTTCAAATCTCGATACCTAATAGTCCACCTTTCAACAGCTGTATCTCTCAGTGCATCGAAGCATGAGCCACTCTTTAAAATTGGGTCGGACATTGAACATTGCAGCCTCGGTAAGCAGTCCAATTCAATAACTGGAATGGTGTATTAACGTGTGTGGGCCAAGTCTGAATTAGGGCGAGCCTTATGCACCGTCTAATTCAATAATTGAACTGGAGTATTAAAGTGTGATTGGCATGGCAAAAAGCAAAATGATATGAATTACGGCTAGCCACTGGGACTCGGGAGTGAAATTTATCGATAAATATTGGAGTGACGGGTTTCCGTTTGTGTTCGGCCTTATCCACAACTACACTGCACAGACAAAGTTACTATCTCAAATTTGTTTTACAGTATACTTCACCGTAACAAAATTAGCGCGTGGATCTAGAATTCGGCCGCTTCCGCTAGATTAAGACGTCAACTTGAGAACTAGATTTTTTTTCAGGACTAGGGGATTTACATCCCTAATATAAGAGCAAAGTTAGAGTTGAAGTAGATTACTAATTTAGTTAGTAGTCTTAAATTTTGCATATAAAATTACAAATGAAGATAACTACAAACTCAGAAAAATTATGAATAAAGACAACTGCAAACTAATATGACTTCTTGCTTTAGCAACTCAACTTCTTTGATTGGTAAGTGAAAGTGAAAAATGTATTTATAAGTAGGAAAGTGAAAAATATATTCATAGCTTTTAAATCATGATTGATATTTGAAATTTGAAGGATAAATAAATAGGTAAAAATATTATGATATATGTTTTCGAATTTTGGATTTTACTATATTAAAGTAAAAGTATTATAACTAACTAAAATTAATAATTATTAATCAAATGTATATTTTTTTCTTTAACTTCATGAATATCTATAACCCAAATTCACATAAAAGAGATGCATATTATCCAATCTATGTATATATTTATATGGTTGTATCTATTATTATTAGTGGGTTATATGTGTTTTTATTTTTTGAGTTTTTGTTTTTGTTTTTATTAGTTCACTTTTCTTGTATCAATGACTTCTCTTATGACACTTGTTGAGTAGATTTGTACGGTACATTACACCTAGAAAAATCGAAAGGAAATATTAGTTCTTGTATATGCTTTTCTACTTGTTGGGTTTATTCAGCATTTATTCTAACTCTTTGTTTTGTTGTTCCAATTTACAGTAATTTGATGTAGCGTGGAACAATGCCTCTCTTATTTTTTGGATTTTGGAATTGTTTTGAGGTAAAAAAAATTATCTTTTTTCAATGTTGAAAGCTTTCGTTTCTAGGAATAATTTTTTTTTGGTGGATGTGATGAATTTGATGTAGGGATGGGCATTGACCCAAAGCTCTTGATTTTTTTTCCAATAGATTAGAAAAAGGTTGTTTTCTATTATAATTTCAAAGTACTCAAGTTTCCTATGACATATTGCATGATTTACTCTAAATAGTCCGCCTAGGTATCTATGGCTGTAGCACTGTGGCACTTTTTTTATGATATTATTTATTATTATTTGGAAAATGATAAAATCTATCAAATTAATGTAACTAACTTTTATCATTGAGCATATATTTGTTTCAAAAAATTAAAATGTAACTAACTTTTATCATTGAGCATATATTTGTTTAAAAAAATTAAAATACAAAATAATATACGAGGATTCCAGATAGAAAAAATATCCAAAGAGTCCATAATCATTTGTGTTATGTTTGCACTGCCACTACCCATAATTCTAGCACATAAAGGTATAAAGTATGCTAGTAAGCTTATTTCTTTCTCATACGATGCTTATAAAGTTTTTTATTATAAATTATGGAATGTTGTAATAAGACGTTGCTTGGTTTTTTCTAAGAGATAAATATTACATTATAGGATTTATTCAAATAGTTTAATTTTTTTGGTTTATATTTATATATAATTGTACATTATTGTATAGAAAAAATTATCTTAAAATTTTAATTTATATATTGATGACTTTAAATATTTTAAAATTTATTTATTTGACAATTTTGATTTAATTTTAGTTTGATTTATTTAATTTAAAATTTTGATTTATTTTTTTTATTTTTTATTTAAATATAACACATAGAGTAATAAATATGAAAATCAAAATATTTATTTAACTTAGTCTTTTTCATATATGTTATTTAAAAGTTTATCATAATTTATTTTTGTTGGATTACATGAACACAAGGAGTTTTGATATAATTGCATAAGCAATATGTATCATATTAAGTAAGTTTTTCAAACTTTACAATTTATTAATATCAAATATGAAATTTAAATTATAGTATTCAAATCTTTATCATATTTTTAAAAATGGAAAAATTAAACAACTATAATTTTAATAAAATTAAATATACATTTTTTTTTATTTTTTAAAATATCTAATAGGTAAAGACTAAGCTGCATGCAGCTCTTGTTTCATATACATTTTAAAACTTTAAATAATTAAATACTTATAATGCAATATTAAAATAATCATAAAAAATAAATTTAGTTTTCAAAGCCAACCATGGAAAACCATAGCCAACCATAGAAAACCAAAGTCAACCAAAGCCAACCTTGGTCAGCCAAAGTCAATCATGGTCAACCAAAAGTTAACCAATGTCAACCATGGTCAACCTAAGTCGAGCATGGTTGACTTTGGTTAATCAAAGGTCTACCTTCTTCCACCAAAAGTAAACCATAGTCAACCAAATTTAACCATTGTCAAACAAAGTCAACCAAATTCAACTATGGTCAACCATAACCAACCATAGCCAACCATGGTTAACCAAAGTAAACCAAAGCCAACCATAGTCAGCCAAAGTCAATCGTGGTCAGCCAAAAGTCAATCAAAGTCAACCATAGTAAACCAAATTAAACCATGGTCAACCATAATTGACTTTGGTCAACCAAAGTCAACCATAATTCAACCATGGGATAACAAGTCAACCATATTAAACAAAAAATCAATTATGGTCAACCAATCTCAACCAAAATCACCCATGGTCAACCATAACTAACCATGGTAAATGAAAGTCAACTAAGCCTAATCATGCTCAGCGAAAGTCAACAACAGTATACCAAAGGCAACCATGGTCAATCAAAAGCCAACCAAAGTCAACGATAAATAACCAAAGTCACCGATGGTCCAGCATGGTCGACCATAGTTGACTTTAGTTGACCATGGTTGACCAAATTCAACCATATTAAACCAAGTCAACCAATCTCAACAATAGTCAACTATAGTCACCAAAGTCAAATAAATCCAACCATGGTCGACTAAAGACAACCATGGTCAGCCATCAGTGTTCAACCAAAGTCATACATCGTAAATTATGGTTAACCATCGTCAACCATAATCAACCAAAGCCAGTCAAAAGTCAACCATGTGCAACTAAATTCAACCATAGTCAACCATTGTCAACCAAAGTTGAAACCATGTTCAAACAAAATCCAACCAAATTCATTCATGGTAAACTAAAGTCAACCATGGTCACCAAAAAGTGAGCCATCGACAAGCATAGTTGAATAAATCCAAACAAAGGTCAACCATGGTAAACCATAGTGAACCATAATCAACTAAAGTCGACCATGGTAAAGTAAAGTCAACCATGCTCAACCAAAGTCAACCCTGCTCAATCGTAATCAATGAAAGTTAACCAAAATCAACCATGGTCAACCAAATATCAACCAAAAATAAATCACGATATACCAAAGTCAACCATGGTCACCCAAAAGTCAACTAAAGTCAACCATAATCATCCAAAGTCAACCATGGATAGATAAATTCAACCATATTCAACCCAAGGAAACCAAAGTTAACCTTAGTCAACCATAATCAATGAAAGTTATCTAAAGTCAACCATGGTCAATGAAAAAGTCAACCAAAACTCAACCATGGTAAACCAAAGTCGACCATGTTTGACCAAAAGCCAACCAAAGTCAACCATGGTCACTCAAAGTCAAACATTGTCAACCATGGTTAAACTTACCCAACAATAGTCAATCATGGTCAACTAGAGTCGACCATGGTCAACCATAGTCAACCCGAGTCAACCATGTTCAACCATAGTCAACCATGCTAAACCACAATCATTTATAATCAACCAAAAGTCAACCATAAACAACCAAAGTCAACCATGGTAAACCATAGTCAACCACATTTAATGAAAGTCAACCAAAGTCATCCATGATCAACGAAAGTGAACCATGGTCATTTAAAAGTCAACCAAAGTAATCCATAGTCAACCAAAGGCAACCATAGTAGGCCAAAGTCAACCAAAGTCAACCATGTTCAGCCAAATTCAACTATGTTCATCAAAAGTCAACCAAACTCAGCCATGGTAATCCAAGAAGTCAATTATTCAACCAAAATAAATAATATTCAAGCAAATTCAACGAAGTCAACCAAAGTGAACTAAATGTGGCATATTTTTTTTATAATAATACATCATAACTGCATATGTTTTTATAATAAAAATATTAATAATAATATCTTTTATTATTATTATTATTATTAAATCATCGTTATAAATTATTTTCATTTATTATTTTTATAATTATATTCTCTTATTTTCAATTACAATTATTTTAATTAATAATTAATTATTATTATTATTATTTTAATTAATTTCTTACTTTCAATTATAATTATTATAATTCTATTTTTTATTTATAATTATTTTTAGTATTATTATATTTAAAAAATTGTTATTTTATAATAATAATTATTATTATTATTATTGTTGTTGTTGTTGTTATTAATAATAATTATAATTATGGACTTTCTCTTGGAGAAGGAACGGGAGCTCTGGCGATTGCAGGTGAAAGGTAGTACAGTGATTTGAAGGTTTTCTGATTTTGGTAACGGTGTGGGGTCTCTGTTGGGACCTCTTTGGTATTTGGGCTGGGAAGGACATGGGTACAACCATCGATGGTGAGGCCTTGGCCTCTTCTGGGAATATGGAAAAAGGAAAACAGACTAACAAAGATCCTGCCCCTGGAAGTGGGACTGGGAACATGGAGGCAGGGACAAGTGGTGTGGCCACTTCTGTGCAGACAACGATAGAATCAAGAAATCCTAGGCAGTGTATGCCAAAGGCAAACAAGATTCCCAAACTCCTGATAAAATCAAAGAGGGTCCGAACTGATATCCAACACATGAAGGAACATGCGCTCATTGGCAAATTTGTTGGGATCTGGCCAACTAAGAAAGCGCTGGTGTGGTGGATCAACACAACCTGGAAGCCCCAGGGACATTACGATCTCCAATTGGGAGCTAAAGGTTTTTTTACTATGATTTTCTTTAATGAAGAAGACCGCACGAGGATTTTTGACAATGGACCATACTTTTTCAATTCGGCTGGACTGTATCTCCGTCCCTGGAAGGAACGGTTCAACCCAGACAAAGAGAATTTAACCATTGCCCCGGTCTGGATAAGACTCTACTCCTTGCCTTCTGAATACTGGAAGGAGGAAATACTTATGGAGATTGGTAATGAGATGGGGGTGTTCCTAAAAGTCTTTGAACAAACCAAGAAGATGCGGTACACTTCTTATACCCGCATATGCCTCTATTTGGATATATCCCAAGACCTGCTGGCACCTAACTTGGGAGGATGAAGATTGGTTCCAGGCCAATGATTATAAACATATCCCTTTCTGATGTCGGTGATGCCATGAACATGGACATCTATTCAGGGATTGTTCGCTTAATAAACAGCCAGTAGGAAAGATTGACTCTGAAGGAAAAGACCAAGAAGGATTCAAAAGAGTTACTAGCAAGAAACGGCAAGCCAGGAAGATCGAGGGCCCGAAAATTCATAAGAAAACAATGATCCACAATAGGTATGAGGTCCTGCAATCTGGGGAAGAAGAAAAAGACGTTCAAGTCATTTCTAAGAAAGAAAAGGTAGAAGCAACGAATAAAGAACAAAAAGATGACAGCACTACTCATATACCCGAGGATGATGCTCGGGGCTATGCAGGATCCTCGCAAGAGGAAGGCGGAGATGAAATGGAACTGGAAGATATGGATCTGCTAGGTCTGGAGGCGACCTATACAATCGAAAATCCAATTCCTATTACACCTCATCAGGTCTCACTCCTGGAGAAAGTGATCATTAAATCCAAAAATCGCAAACCCTTGGCTATAATTTCTGAATCCCTCAAAGAGAACAATGGGAAAAATATTACCAGGGGTGAAAAAAGGGGTAAGCGAAGCAACATGCAGAGAATTCAGATGATAGGAAAGAATCTGGTGGCCTCAGGTCAGTATCCAACCATTAATGCGGCTCTATCATCCTCCAACTTCAATCAGTTATAAGATGCGGATTACATCTTAGAACATTAGAGGGTGCAAGAGTATCCTAAAAATCCGCCTCTTACGACGGAAAATTGAACTTGAGAAACCTGCTATTTTTTTTCTCCAAGAAACAAAGTGCTTGTAAATGGGTCTTCAAGCCATTGGGAAGAAATTCTTGAAACACTACAATGTGGTTGCAATAGACGCTATTGGTGCGGCCGGGGGAATCGGCATTCTTTGGAACCCTAAAGAAGTAAGTATGTCCGATTGGATGGCTTCAAAGTTTATCTTATCAGCTGCTTTTCATATTTTAGGAACCAGAGTCAGAGGTTTTCTGTCTAATGCTTACGGACCATCTATGGCGAACCAAAAGAGTTCCTTCTTGAATTCCATCAGGAATCTCAAAAGAGAGACTGGTAATAGGCCCTGGATAATAGGAGGAGATTTTAATTTAATCAGGAATCTTGAAGAGAAACGTGGAGGTTGACGTTGTCTTCACCCCAATAATGAGGAATTTTCGGAGGTAATAAAAAATTTGGCATTGATCGATGTTAAAACCTCCAATGGCCTCTACACATCGAATAACAATAGAGGAGGAGACAGAAGCTTCGCTTCTAGATTAGATAGGTTTTTGGTTTCTGAATCCATTATGATGGGAGGCGGGGATCTGTTTGCGGTAGTGCTACCATCGGTAGGCTCGGATCACTGGCCGATTTGACTGGAATGGCATCGAATAGGAGAAAACCTCCGTCGTCCGTTTAGGTTTGAACAATTCTGGCTCCTGTACCCCGATTTTTCTAGCCAATTACGACAGTGGTGGCAGACTTGTGACCTGATCCTGGGAACTAAGATGTATCAGTTCCAACAAAAGTTAAAATACCTCAAAGGAAAAATAAAGAAGTGGAATAAAGACATCTTTGGGAACATTTTCCAAGGTAAGAAGTTGCTTGACCTTAAACTTCAGGTGGTTCAAAAGGAGGTTATGGATCAAGGCTATTCCGCGGAGTTAAAAGAGCAGGAGCAAATTCTTTTGCATGAACTCAACCTTAAAGACCACCAGGAGGAACTCTTATGGAAACAAAAATCAAGAAGCCGTTGGCTAAAAGATGGCAAACGTAATACCAAGTTCTTTCACAAAGCCACCATCCAGCACCATCATGGGAATAGGGTGGTGAGGCTTAAGAAGGAAGATGGCAATGTAGTAGAAACTCAACCTGAATTAGAGCAGACACTGAAATATCATTTTGAAGACCTTCTAGATGAACCTAATATCAATAGGAAAGTTGAAAGGGAGAAGGTTCTCCGCCACATCCCGAGACTGGTCACGGAAGACCACAACAAACTCCTTATGGGTACCATCATAATGGAGGAACTCGATGAAGCCATCAAACAAATGGTGGATGACAAAGCTCCTAGACCGGATGGCTTCACCACAAACTTCTTTCACTCCTGCTGGGATTTGTTGAAAGTGGAGGTCTTGGCCATTATGGAAGATTCTCGTCGAACCAAAAACATTCTCAAAGCGCTTAATGCCACCTTTCTCACGCTTATTCCTAAGGAAACTAGAACAGAGGATCCCAGAAAGTTTAGACCCATTGCTCTTTGCAATGTGATCTACAAAATTATCACAAAGGTTATAGCAAACCGGCTGCGCCCTCTTCTTCCTTTAATTATTTCACCTGAGTAAGCTGGGTTTGTGGAAGGACGTCAAATTCTGGATGGCATTATTCTAGTACATGAAGCTATTCATTCGCTCAAAAAAGAGAAAATCCCAGGTATGCTTCTAAAACTTGACTTATCAAAAGCCTATGATAAACTAAACTAGACGTTCATTGCAGAAATGTTAAAAGCTTTTGGTTTCAACAACATTTGAACGCAATGGATCATGAGTTTGGTATCATCCCCTTTCTTTTCAATTCTAGTTAATGGCACTCCCTCACAACCATTCTGTGCGACCCGTGGAATTCGGCAGGGAAATCCCTTATCCCCTTTTCTCTTCATAATCATGGTTGAAGGTTTAGGAAGAATGTTGCGAGCAGCCCAGGAGAACAATGTTATTCAGGGTTTGGACTTGGGGGAGGAACTGACCCCTCAAACACACCAACAATTTGTTGATGATACTATGCTGATGGGACCTTCCTAGGTTCAGGAGGCCAGAAACATTAAGGGTATTCTTAACACCTTCCTTATGGGAAGTGGTCTAGAAATTAATAAAGAAAAATCTAAGGTTTATTTCTTCAACACTCCCAGAATTCACCGCAGAAACATCCTGTGCATTCTGGAATTCTTTGAAGGACACCTCCCGTCGAAATATTTAGGGGCACCCTTGACGGAATCCACTATCAGACAAATCTCCTGGAAGGACCTATTGGATAAATTCAAAACCAAATTGGATTTATGGACGTTCTGAGCTCTGAATTTCCCTAGTCACCTGATTTTGGTCAAGTCGGTGCTTCAGGCTATGTCGATATACCTGTTCTCTATGATGGCGGCACCCAAAGTTGTTTTGAAAAATATTTGCAATCTGCAGAGGAACTTCTTGTAGGGAGGAACCCCTGACCAGAGGAAATGGGCCTTGGTGAATTGGGAAACTGTATGCACTCCTAAAAGGTTAGGTGGCCTCGGTCTGCGTGACCCAGTGTGTGTTAATAAGGTCATAGGAGCTAAAATATGGTGGAGATGGATCACCCATAGAGAGGAACCTTGGGATAGGCTATGGCACAGGAAATATGCCCCCAGATGGCCCAAACACGACCTCATCAAATTTGGTGAAGAACAACCTGGATCGAGTATTTGGAAGATGGCCCAGGAGAATCGTGATTTAGTAAAAAATCACAGTTTTTGGGAGATAAGAGATGGCAACTCTGCATCCTTTCTGCATGATGCATGGTAGCAATTCCCAAGACTCTCTGATGGGCAGGACAAACAGGAGTTGTTTTTATACTTAAAGAGTAGCCCCTGGAAGAAGGTCTGAGACTTTTGGGAACTAGGACCTAAGGGACATCAGTTTATACAGTAGAAATTGCTCCAGTGGTGGCAAACCTTAACTCCAGAAGAAAATATGGACAATTTCTATGAGGAAATCCTCAAACATCAAATACCCTTGGCCAATGGGCCGAACAAAATCATATGGGGTTATTCTTACACGGGAAACTTCAATATTGCAGAAGCTTATACAGTAGAAATCGCTCCAGTGGTGGCAAACCTTAACTCCCGAAGAAAATATGGACAATTTCTATGAGGAAATCCTCAAACATCAAATACCCTTGGCCAATGGGCCGAACAAAATCATATGGGGTTATTCTTACACGGGAAACTTCAATATTGTAGAAGCGGTTGGTCGAATGAATGGACATGACCGGATGCCCAAGGATGACAAATGGAAAAAAGTTTGGGAGACGAACCAGTGGCCTAAAATTGCCACTTTCGGATGGTTGCTGGTCCACCGTCGTATCCTAACTTAGGAAAACCTTAATAAGAGGGGCTTCTTCGGACCCTCCTGTTGTAGCATGTGCACAATCGAGAGTGAATCCATTAATCATCTGATTGACGAGAGCCCTGTGGCCTCCTTCCTATGGAATAGAGGGGAAGAGAGATTTAGAAAAACTACTAGAGTTCCGGGCCGACCGGACTTGAACCTGACCAACTGGCAGACCAAACCCTTCAAAAGCGAACTTCTTAACATAATTTGGGAATTGTTCCTAGGTTTCATGGTCTGGGAAATCTGGAAGGAGAGGAACCAGATATTTTTTTAGGAAAAAAAAAGAAGCACAGAGGCAATTTGGAAAGTTATGGAAATGCATATCAAGGAAACTTTACACACCAAAATTCCACCCCCTGAATCTGGAAGTACAGATTTTGCAGAAAGACTTATTTTGAATGAATGGGGAATTTATAACTTACCAAATGACATGGCCAAAATGCAGCAAAACAGAGCAATATCCACTAGCCCTGACTTTTGGCAAATGCCTCCAGCTGCTACCCTGAAGCTCAATTTTGACAGGGCAGCAAAAGGTAACCCGGGGCCTACAGGATTTGGGGGAGCCATAAGAAACGACCATGGTCTAGTGTTAGGTGCTTTCTGGGGTAACCTGGGTGAAACTACCAACAATGTTGCAGAATTAGAAGGTATGGTTAATGGCATTAACTAGGCGATTACAAAAAAGTGGTTACCTTTAATTGTGGAAGGGGACTCCAACACTCTAATCACCATTGTGCGCCATATTCAGAGAGGTGCGCCGGTTTCAAAGGTCTCTCTGAATTGGAGATGGGAAGGAAGGCTGCACCAGCTTCAGGAGATCTTGAGCACTTCTCCGGCTATCAACTTCATTCATGTTCGTCGAAAAGGAAACAAGTTAGCTGATGAACTGGCCAATGTAGGTGTTAAGTCAAGTGTAACGTTCAAAGCAGGACCCTTGGACGAGATGGGAGATCACGTGGCCAGACATCGTTGTGAGATGATCACAGCCGCTGATCTCGGTCCTAATATGAACACCACCTACCATGAGGATTGTGAATCACATGGCGACTGGGTAGAAAGGACACTTGCTGATGGTAACCCGATGCATGTCAAATCCTTAACATCCTCCTAATGCAACGTATCCATTTGATGTCTTATCACCTTAAGGCATTGAAGTCGGTAGACCGTTGGGTTTTATATTACATGCTCATTTGGTCCTTGCGTTTTAATTCACATAAGGGTCCGAAAGAAGTTAGTAATGGTACCATCATGAGTATTGATAGTAGTGTGTACCGCGATGAAGTCATTTATGATCCCAGCTCTTGTGAAGGTACTGAAAGCAGCAACTACTGCAGGATCATCATCTTCCAAGCCGGTGAGATCATGGGTCAGTACAGAACGGTTAATTCAAGCACTCATGAGAATTTATGGAGGGGTACTCTTCCCATTTTTAGACACAGGAACAAGTATTATAAATCAACGACTGATGACAAGAAGGGCCAGAGATGCAATTCTAATATCGTCTGCTTATCCTTGCCACCCAGCATGCGGTTTGAGTTTAACTGGTGGAGTAACTGGCTTCATATCAAAGTTGGTTTTTCGACGTCATTTGGGTCTATTTTTCTGAGAATAATGCCTCCCCATATTTGTTTGAGTAGTCGCTGTGGGACGGGAAGAAATCCTGGGGGTAGGGGGAGACATGCTGGTGAAGGTCCTTCTACTCAGTCCAATTCCCAGGAGAATGCTAACCCTCTGAATTTTGATTGGGCGCAATTCTATCTGGAGGAAACGCCGTCTGACATTGGTAACCAGATAGCCTACCTGGAAATTGCTCTGCTAGAAGAGGTTGAGACTCGTATGGGCCATCAGGTTATGGCTAGCTCCTTCTGGGCTTGCAGGATTCTACAAGCCTGTGAATTACACATCAAGGAGAATATTGTTCGTAATATGCAAGATGTCATTGTAGGTATGAAGGAGAATCAACAAAGCGAAATGGAGAACATCGGGACTTTGGAAGCTTTGATGGAGGACCTTAGCATCCAACCTCCACAGGGTGCTAGTCACGGGGTTCCTAGGACTTCAAACTCGGAGCAGTAGGTCGGCATGGTTTGGATGGCTGGGTTTTTGCTGTTTTCTGCTTCGATTATGGTTCGGCCCGATGTTTCTCGTCAGTTATCACTGGTAGTTTTTTCGGCTTATAGTGAGGCTTTAATCTCTTCTACGTCTCAATTCCTTTCCTGTTATCTTGGTTAGTATTGTTTTGGCTACCAACCTTTGGAGGTTTTTGTTGAAGTCTTTGATTATCTCTGTTAAACTGGTTTTGACTCCTTGGGGTTGATGTGGTAAATTTGGTTAGTCTCCATCCTCCCCATTGGGATGGGACTTTGGAATGTTTTGGTCCTTTTTGGGCTCCTTGTACTTTTTATGTATATTCTGTACTATATTAATAGAACTTTGTCTCTCTCTTACCTAAAAATAATAATAATTATTAGTATAATTATAATTATGGTTATTATTCTTTTACAAAATAACAATAATTATTATTATTGTTATTATAAAGAATAATAAAAAAATATAAATATAAATGATCATTATTATTAATATTATTCTTGTTATAATTATAACTGTCAATCCTCATTATAAATTATTTTCATTTATTATTTTTTTCTTATTTGAATATAATTATATTTTCTTTATTTATAGTAATAAAAATAAAAATATTTCTTATTTTCTTATTTATTATACCTGCCCAAGGCAAGTATATAGCAATCAGTTTGTTTTTTACTTTTAATTAATTTACAAATTTTCATTTTAAATTTTATATAGTTTCCTATTGTTTTAGAAATTTTAATTATTAAATTGATTTTAAAACAAATAAAAATTTATATTTTAAATTTTATAAATTATATAATTCTTATTTTTTATTGGCTATTTTTATTTATTCTTATTTTTTATTGGTTAGTAAACTTTATTTGACTATTAAACCCTGTTGAGATGTGACATTTCTAAAATTAAAAATAAAATTAAAAAAAATAAAATTTATAAAAAATCTAATTGAGACACCTGTATAATTGAATAACGTTGACACTCATAACTCGATCGTATTTTTTATCTTTTACCGAAAGTTATGTAACAAGTGTGCACCTCAATCTTCCTTTTAGAATGCTGGTAATTGAAAAAATTTCATTTGCTTCACTTTAGATTCTGTGGCAATAGGTAGGATACATTCTTTTATACTTGCCATAAATTCAAAAATGGGTTAAGCAATGACGTAAGCTTGTGTATGTAGGTTTTGATCCATAATAATTATTTGCTTCACTTTAGATTCCGTGGCAATAGGTAGGATACATTCTTTTATACTTGCCATCAATTCAAAAATGGGTTAAGCAATGACGTAAGCTTGTGTATGTAGGTTTTGATCCATAATAATTTTTTGTAAAGTTTAATACTTTTAAATAAAACCATTTATCTAAAAGTGATCAAAATCATAAAATGATATAATATCAGCCTATTATGAATAAGGCCCCTGTCATCATGCAAATGCTTTTCGCATAGGATAAAAGCTCTTAACTAAAATAACGAAATTTGTATAATTTTTAAAAGAGCTTTATAATACTATAAAATAATCTCTTTTCCTTGAGAAAAACATTTTTTTGTGAAAGAGATTTAATGAAATTATGAATGAATTATATTAATAAATAAATAAAATGTAATCATTCATAATTTAAATCATGTCAAAAAAAATAAATTAATTAATTAATATCCTATCCAAAGGTGAAAGTCAATTAATAGGCTATTAACCATTTACTCCTGCGTGAAAACGACCTTCTGAAGGTTTTCTTCCATGTCTGCGCGTGAGCCACATTCACATGCCCGTGTTCATTTCTTTCTCTTTTACCCCACATCTTAACTTTGAAGTCAACATGAGGTAGCAGTCAAATTTTACCAGTAACTGTCAGTAATATATAGTTTTTACCCGCAATTCTCATTAATAAACTAATTCCACTCCACTTTTACTTTCCTCAAATAATGCGCTACCTACAGTTAATTAAGACTTCTGCCTACTTTAATATTATTGTAACAAAAACCATTCATTTTAATTGCCATTGTCTCTCCTCTGCCTCTCACGTCCTTTAGATCTTTCCATTACTTTCTTTTAAATCTGCCCCTAACTTTACTTTTCTTTTACGTATTTTATGAAGGGTAAGTGAGTTTGTCTAGTCTAGAAATGGGGTTAACATGATTCTTTTTTTCAAAAAATCTAGTTGAAACTCTCAACTACCAAAGCTGAATTGATTTGAATACTTCAACGCAAAATCCGGATGATAACCAATAAATACATACTTGCCTCCAATGTTTGAAATATGGCTGGGTTTCATAAATTTTTCTAGAAGAGTTTGTCCACATTTATAAACTATTATTTTTAAACTATTTCCATCTTAATTTTTACTTTGGGACTATATCCAATTATTAACTAAATTACTTATAAACTATTTTCTTAGCTTACTTATAAATTATTTTCAAATGACAGGTATAAGCAGCTTTGTTGCTATTTTCACTTGTTATTTATTATTTTTTTTAAACATTTTATAATAATAATAATAATAATAATTTCTTATTTTCTTATATTTTTTTAAAATATTTTATAAGAATAAAAATAATATAAATAAAAAATATAATTATAATAATTATAAATGAAAATAAGAAATTTATTAAAATAATAATAATAATTATTCATTATTCACTAAAATAATTATAAATGAAAATAGGAAAATATAATTATAGCAATAATAAATGAGAATAATTTATAATGAGAATTCACAACTTTAATAATAATAATAATGTAAAGATTGCAGCAACCGTATCTGGTTGGACTCTTAATAGTCAAATCCGACTCTCATATTGAATGATAAATAAGAATAATATATTGGATGATGAATATAAAATTACAATTAGATGGCCTTTATAAGGCTTGAGGAAGCACAGTGAAGGGTTACGCCCTTTCACTAATAACCTAATAAACTATTAATTTATAATTAATAATATTAATTAAATATTCACAACATTTCCTTCCGCTTAGGAAAGCTTGAGTATTTTCCTAATGTCGTCTTTTATTCTAGCTCTATGTCGCATTGATGACTTGAAAGGTGCGATTTTGATTACGGCCATTGTTTCATTTTGTTTCTTTTGCTTCAGAATTTGTATTAAATCTATATTTGGTAAAGTTTCATTTATGTTTTTACCGCTTGCTTGGTTGTTACTTTTAACTATTTTTGTTCTCGATTGAACAGACTCGATCAACTTTCCCATGATAACTATTTTCATGTTGTTATTCCGATTAACCTTATAGTTGTTCTTATGGATGTTCTTTATAGCAGTCCTTATGATGACATCTTCTCTTCATGTGTTTATGTTTGTGACATTCTTGTTGACGTATTGATCTTCATTACTGCCCTTTTCTTCAGTCTTTATCAAAAGTTCCTTTGTATTTCTTCCTTTGGGCATACAACTTCCATCAGATACTTAACTGCATAATTGGCTTTCTTCTTGCTGCAATTTTGATCAAGATCCATACTCTCTTCTTGGTTGACATAATAGTTTGTTGTATCTTCCTCTTTATCATTTTTATGTTCTTTAACTGGTTTTTCTTTTGGGCTTTGAAAATCATATTTAAATTTAGTTTTGGAGTCCTTGTCTTCAGAGGCCTTCGGGTTGCTTTGTTGGCTTATTTTATTGAAGGTGTCGTCAATAGCTTTTTGAGCAGCTTTTACAACTGATTGTTCCATTCGATCAAACAGTTCGTCCATTTTCCTATGAAATCGATTGGATATCTCATCCAATTCGTTCCACATTGCCTTCATGGCTAATTGTAAAATTTGAAGAGGAATATAATTATTATTATTATTTAAAACAATAATATTCTTATTTTTATTATAAAGTTTTTTTTTAAACAATAATAATAATAATAAAATAATATTTTATTATTAAATTATAATTTATTTTGTTTTGTTATGGTAGGGTTTACGTGGAGAGGGATGGGAGGTGGTGGCTAGAAGAGGAGGAGCAACGGAGGTGTTCGGGAGCGGTGGTGTGATGATAGGTTACCTGTCGGAAGGGAGGGAGTTGTTTGGAGCACTGAGTAGCGGAAGGGAGGGAGCCATGTGGAGAAGCGAAGTGGGAGATCGGAGTGGCAGTGCAACGCGGGGGTGGCGGGGAGAGCGGTGGTGTGGCGTGGCACATGGGTGCGTGGGAGGAGGAAAGAGGAAGGCGTTAGAGCAGGAGGGAGGGACGTGATGAAGAGATTTTCAATGAAAGAGGAGGTGCGGTTGTAGTGGTGGAGGCACAGTTGTGGTGGAGGAGGATGGGGCAGGTTGGATGGGAGCGCAGGTACGGCCACAGGAGGAGACGCATGCGCAAGGGATGACGCGGGAGCTGGAGGATGGAAAGCAATGGCGTGGGGGAGTGGGAGCAGAGCGGTGGAGGATGTAGGCGGTAGCTTGGAAGGGAGGGTGTAGCAACGGTAGGGAGTTGCGTGGGGTGGAGCAGCCTGAGGTGGATATGCATGGGGGTATAGGGAAGTGGGAGCACAGGGGAATGGCGCACAATAGGCAGAGTGTGATGACGTGAAGAGACGTAGAAGAGGTGGAAGGGCGTGCGAGGTAGAGGGGAACGTGGAGGAGGGCGAGTGGATGGCGAGTGATGCAGAGTGGAGATGGCACGAGAATGAAGGGAGGAGGGATGAGCAACGGATCTGTAATCCGTGAAGAACTAAAATCGTGCTTTGATAGTAGAAGGAGCCGAATCCGAGATCATGTCGAAGGAACCGAATCCATGCTATGATACCAAATGCAACAACCGTATCCGGTTGGACTGTTAATAGTCGAATCCGACTCTCATATTGAATGATAAATAAGAGTAGTTTATTATATGATGAATATAAAATTACAATAAGATGGCCTTTATAGGGCTTGAGGAAGCATAGTGAAGGGTTACGCCCTTTCACTAGTAACCTAATAAACTATTAATTTATAATTAATAATATTAATTAAATATTCACAGCAAAGATATCATTATTATTATTTATAATATAAATTTATCATTAATATTAATATTATTCTTATTATAATTATAATTGTCAATCCTCATTTATAAATTATTTTCATTTATTATTATTTTTATTTGAATATAATTATATTTTCTTATTTATAACAATAAAAATAAAAATAATGAAAATATTTCTTATTTTCTTATATTTTTTAAATATTTTATAATAATAATAATAATATTTTCTTATTTTCTTATTTCTTATATTTCTCTAAATATTTTATAATAATAAAAATAATTATAAATAAAAAATTATAATTATAATAATTATAAATGAAAATAAGAAATTAATTAAATAATATTTATAATAATAAATAATAATTACCAAGTAATATATTCATTAAAATAATTGTAAATTAAAAATAATAAAATATAATTGTAACAATAATGAATAAAATAATTTAATAATAAATGAAAAATAATTTATAATTGAGAATTTACACCTTTAATATTATTATTATTATTATTAAAACACATGTCACATTAAGATGTATTATTTACAAGAAGAATATATGTATACACAATAATATTTTATTATTATTATAAGATATTTCAATATTTGTTATTTTATAATAATAATAATTATTATTATTAATTATTATAATAGATGTTATTATTATTATTAGATAATTATATTATTATCCAAAATATTTAATTATTATTTCTAAATTATTTATAATTTATTAAATATAATTATTAACTAATTATTTTTATAAAATATTTAAATATTATTTATTATTAAATATTTAATTAGTAATATATATTATTAATAATTTATTAGTTACAATTATAAAATAAGTATTTTTTATAAATAAAAATAATTATTTTTTTAAAATAGTAATACTTATTATTATTAAAATTTTCACAACCATAATATTAATATTAAAATTCACTAAATATTCCCCGCTGGTTGACCGTCAACTAGCAGGTCATATTAATTTAATAATATGGCTTATATACGTCGATCGGCGTATATATGCTACACATTTAAATGTGGTTGATATACGTCGATCGGTGTATATAAGCCATATTATTAATATTAATATGGCTTGCTAGTAGTATATATTTTATAATACGTACCTAATATGATAACATTGGATTAAGAAATTATACCGCTATAATTGTATGGATATTATGGTATAACATAATAATTATATGGGTGTATAAAATATAGGATATATAGGTTATATGACTAATATGTTGTATATATGATTAATAATAATATGATATATGATTGAATAATTATAATATGTATGTAGACAAATGAGCGTATGTATAGAAATGATACCTAGTAATAGTAAGTATGGTGTATGGTATGAGCGTATGATGGACCTGTGTTGTGTAGCTAGTAATTTTTTTTCATTAGAATATTTTGGTGGTAGGATTGGTTATTTGAGGTGACTATGTATTTACTTTGGTTGATAGTATAAGTAGTGTGCTATGTGTAAATAAGTAGTAACTTAATGTATGGTTAGTATATGGAGATTAGATGGGATTGTCATCAAAGTAGGTATAACATTTCTATTGATGGAGTATGTATGTAGGCACGATGTATGACTGTGTATGTGTTAAGTGTTTACATGAGTGTAGTATTAGTAGTGTTTGTGTGATGATGTTGGCTGTATACATGTATTATTAATGTATGGATATTATATATACCGTTATGTGCTAATAATGATATATAATGTTATGATAAATAGTAACTATTTGATATGATTGCTATGGTCGATGTATGATGTTTGAATGGTTGATGTATGTTGTTTGATACTATTGGTTGTTAATGATTGACGTTCGTTGATCAATGGTTGATACATGTACGATATTTTCATTACTGTATGTATGGCTATTATTGGTTTCTCTTGGGTGATTGATGGGTGATCGAGGTATGATTAATGTAAATACAGTTATCTTTGGTGGTGGTTGATGATTGATTGGTTGTCATTGATTGATATTGATGATCGATGTATGGTTGTTTTACTCTGATTGATGTATTCCGATAGATGTACTATGATTGATGTATTCCGATAGATGTACTCTGATTGATGTATTCTGATTGACGTATTTTGGTTGATGTATTTTGTTCGACGTATTCCGGTTGATGTATTTTGCTTCTCGTTGATGTATTCCGATTGATGTGTTCTGGTTGATGTGTTATGGTTGAGGTATTCTGGTTGATGTATCTCGGTTGATGTATTCTATTTGATGTATCCTAGTTGATGTATTATATTTGATGTATTCTAGTTGATGTATTTTGCTTCTCGCTGATGTATTATGATGAGTTCTAGTTGATGTATTCTGGTTGATGTACTATGATTGATATCTGTATGGTCGGTTGATGCATGTATGATTTTCATTGGTTGATATTTGTGTATGATTTATATATGATCGACATATGATTGATATATGGTCGAGGTATTATGAATTGATGTATTTTGGATCGATGTTTGTATGACTGATGTATGAATGATATTGGTTGATGTTACTGATTGACATTAATTATTATTAGTTGATGTATAATGTCTTTTTGAATGTTACCTAAAGAGGACCTATGCTTTGTGTGGAGATGAAATGTAGTATGTTTAACTACTAGTCGTTATGGCCCTTTTTGGTTTCTTAGTTAGATTGGAGTTATTTCATATAAGTTCGCTTACCTGTTACATTAACTGCATAAAATGTTTAGGTCATCTTTGCAATCTTTGATATCTTTGTGATATTTATCTTTGCGATCTTCATTAGAAAGTTATCTTTGTGATCTTTTTTGAAAGGTATTTTGGTGGTATCTTTGTGATCTTTTTTGAAAGGTATTTTGGTGGTATCTTGGTGAAAGTTCATGTGTAGGTATCCTGGTAATATCATGGTGGTATTTTGTATGTCTTGTTGAAAAGTTTGTACTAACTGTGTGATTGATTAAAGCATGATTTAGGTACCTCTGTTGAATATGTACTTCATGTATCCTTAATATATATCCAATACTAATACAAGTATCCTTGTTAGAAAAATATTCTTGTGATCTTTGTTGAAAGTATCTTGTTAGAGTATCCTTACGGTATATCAAATACCTTTGTTGAAAGGCATATTTGTAAAGTATCATGGTAAATATCATGCATCCTAGTAGGGAAAGTATTTGGGTGATAAATCATGTAAAAGCATCTTGGTAATGCATCTCATGTGATTGACTGATTGGAATATATTTCATATATATTAGATGCATTTCATGCATCTTCTTGATAGAGCATATTCATGATGCAATTCATGTATATGCCAGTAAAGTATTTGCATTTCATGTGATTGATTGACTGGAATGTATATCATGAAGAAATAGTACACACTTGACGCACTTCATGAGATTGAATGGTACACTTGATGCACTTCATGAAATTGATTGATACACCTAATGCATTTCATGTGATTGAAATTGATTAGAATAAGATTCAGGTAGATGCATTTCAAGTATTTTGTTGAAGAAGTATCTATATCTCATGTACCTTATATATACTGATGTATTTCGTATGATTTATTTCATGTATCATGTATCTTGAAGATGTGTTTTATGTATCTAGATGAACAATATATATATATATATATATATATATGTTTGTTGATAACCATGTGTTTGTTGGAATGTGAAAAGTATATTTGTAGAACAATATCTTTATATCATGTATCACATATTTTTATATACCCAATGTTAATCATATGAGTGATTGAAATATGATTTTCAGGTGGATGTATCTTTGTTGAAGTTTGAAGGACTTGTAAAGGGGATTGAATACCATGTGATGGAGATTGAAGATCGTCCCTTGCTTCCTTGATCTCACTCTACTAGTCCCAGTTCTCCCATGGGAAGTGGATACAGACAGAAAAGTAGGTGGCAGTGGGAATTACTGTGTTTAGAAAGATGTTATCTTTATGAGGCATGTATGGGCATGTCTATGAGAGTATGAAAGATGTTATCTTTCTAAGGCATGTATGGGCATGTTTGTTATCCTTTTGTAAAGACATGTATGTAATATGCATCAAGGATGATGCACAGTTTAAGGGGAGGGGGATGTAATGACCCTCTGGTTTAGCCCCTTGACATATTGTTGTTGTTATTATGTTGGATATTATGGAACAAGGTGCCGAGACTATGGTTTGCACATTATTATTTTTTTTATCATGTTGAACATTATTAATTAATAAAATAAAATAATTGGATCTATCGATGCCATGAAAAAGAGTATGAGAATCCATGATGTTATGAGCAAGAGGTTGTGGGAAAAGTGTTACCTTGTGTTTTGACCTATGTGGATGTGATACACCCTTATTATGGACTTTGTGGACCCTCTTGATTTATGCACCCTCATGTTTTATGCTACCCCTTGGTTTTTATTTTATTCTAGGATTAATTTTATTTGGAGTTAGAATTTTTCCCTCACCTAGTGCACCCCTCATGAAAATTTGTAACTCCCACCTTGATGAGGACTCTTCCTCTCCCCTCTAATGCACCCTCTTGAGAAGTGTAACTCCTCCCTTGTGCCTCTCTCTCTCTCCCCAATTCGAATTGCTCTTGGGAAATGGGATTTGGGTGGTAGAAAAATGAAAGTGCCCAACGTATGAGCTTCCAACTCATACAGTCTCAAAGGTACCAGCTTCAAGATGATCAATTGAAGTCCAAGTATGCAAATGTTTCAAAAAGTGTCAAAAGCAAGCACTCAAGGTAAATTTCAAAAAGCCATGCACTACACGCCAAAGTTCAATGTGGACAATGGTGAATATAAAAGGAAAACGCAGCCAGGAAGTTACATTTCATTCAATCAAATATAAGTTCCAAGTGTTGATAGCAAATAACTGAAGAGTGCCAAAAAAACATTATATAAATTCCCATCTATTGAGATTGTGTTGAACCTATCCCAGTGTAAGCTAAACACCATGGGTCCATAGTATTTATGAAGACTACCAGTTCCAATTGCCAAAGGTTCAGAAGTTTGGATTGTTTGTCCTTTGCATATTGTGATTGAATATAAAAAGAAAGAAAAATATGAGCGAGGCATTTGACGGTATATATATATAGCATCAAGTGAAGGAGAATTGAATGTGAGATTGTAGCCTTTCAATCTAACAATCAAAGCAACTGTTCTTCATCCATTATATCTCATTTGGGTAAAGTGAATGTCTTGCAAATATATGAAAATCATATGCCACTAGTCATTAAAAAATGGAGCTCGAATAGATATTCAAAGTGAACCTCTTTATATGGGAAATTGTTTTGGCCATAATTTCATTTGGCTCTGCACAATCAAAGAAACGGGGCAAGGTGCTACCAAGTCAAAGTACCATGTTTTTCTATGTTTTAGTCATTGTCTTTTGGCACAAATTGCGAGCATCTAGAGATGAATTTTGAAAAATTGGAAGAGGATTTTGTCAATCACGAGCCTCAAAAACAAAACCTCGCTCATTTTTCCAACAAGAGTGATGTTTTGGTAGATTCGAATGAATCTTTACAACTCATTTTTCCAGATTTAAACAGTAAATGATTTCTTGTTTTAGGCACAAAATTTGAGCACAGTTTTCGAATATCTGGAAAGGATTTTTTGAAAACCATGAGAGGTTTTTTTCAAGCATAGACCCATCTACAAAAAAATATCTCATATTTCACACATCTATCATGGATCAAGAGATCTGGAGGGATATTTGAGACCCATTTTTCAGAATTTCTCCAAGCTTTTCTTTTGAAAAATGCTTGACTTGTTCTAAAAAACAAAGCATTGAATTTTCAAAGGTAACAGCTGGTCCAATGGTTTATGAATCTTCTTCGAGGAATAATTATTATTCCCTACATGTGTTATCATCAACATTCAAATAGAATCAAAGGAAAGATCCAATTCAAGTTTGTTCAAAGCAATCTCCATAAAATTAGGATCTACAATAGCTCTCCACATTTTGGGTTACACATCATCTTTTGGTTATGTGTATTTGGGGCTAATAGGATCTTCCATACTTTCTTATGTAAAAAAATGATAAGGATGTAATATATATAAAGGTTTTAATTTATAATGAACGGGGTTCCATCCGAGAGGCTGAGAGTGGTGAGGAAGTCGAGAGTTGTATTCTGAAGTTTAAGACTTACTCTGTAAATTGCCATTGGAGACCTATAATCTGAGATGAGTTTTTATCTATTATGAGCTTGTTTTAAACTATCTTTAAATCTAATGCTATGAAGTATTTTTTAGACTGGTTTTTGTATGAAATCCTTCGTAATGATTTTTTCTTTATGAATGCTTATGCTTAGACTAAGTATGCCAGATTCCATGTTTGGAATGTCTTTCTAAACTTAGTTCTTTATATTGAGACATGATGAACTGTTCGTTCTCTGTTTTAGAAATCAGATTGAACCTGTTCAATCACCGATATATTTCTTGCTTTAGTCCAGTTATCCAATCTCATTCACAGAATCTGATGTTTCCAGTGTTCTTATTCCTGCTCACTTTGTAAACCAATTCTTGACCCCTTGCACAACCTATCCTACAATCCAAATTTCAATTTCGAGGTGCCTAAAATTTGTGCTTAACATTCAATACAGAATTTAGGACTAACAATTACCATGATAGATATTAAAATTGATTCATATGGACATGTGCTAGGTTCCCCTAAAATTTTTTTAATTCCCGAAGAAAATAAATTTTTCCTTAAAATTAGACCATTTTTAATGGTTTAATTGGAAAATTTCAAATTGTAATAAAAATGTGGTCTGGAGGAGTATTTTGGCGTGGGGATGCTTTTTTTCACACTCAAAGCGTCCTCTTTACCCTAGGACCCACTTTTCCTAGGTTTCGGGAGACTACGTCGTCTCTAGAAGCATTTTTCCTTAAAAATGCAACAAAATGGAAAATAAATGCTAAAAAATACAAAATGACCCAAAAAAAAAAAAATATATATATATATATAAAATAAAGGGTGAGTTGGAATGTGCCGAATAAGTTGGCGTGTCATCCTATGTGACTTAAGAGAGTCTTCTAAAAGTATTTAGTCACATGTTGGGGTTCAATTTAATATGTTAACATCATGCTAAAGTGAAGGATGCGAGCCATCCCTCTCATATGGGCGCATGTCTCATAATTTGGTGACTTGAGTGAGGTGGATCTCCCTCATTCGGAGGTGAAAATTACAAGAAAAGACAAATCTCAAGGTTGGCATGTGCATCCCTCTCACTTGGGTGATCTCTTGCATGTAGCAACTGAATATCATGGAGTTATTACACCATCCCTCTCAATCTTCATGTGGTTGTTATGTGGGCATCACTCATTGGATGGGTGATCATTCCAAGGAGAGGGGGTGCACATCCCTTTGAGGTGGAACCCACCTCATCAATCACATCCCAATCCGATCCCTTTATTTATGTTAAGAGCTTGCCCTTCTCTCAATCAATCTTAGATTGTGCCCTCTCTTCATGAAGGTTGTGCCCTAGCTCTCCATTTTGATATAAAAGCAAGCATCCTCTCCTCATTTGAACTAGTTAGAGTCAAGGAGTGAAAGGATTTCCCATTGTCATGTTATCATTGTTATTTTTCTCAATAAAGAGAAGCTTTGGAGGCTAAGTGTGTGGTGTCATTGTGTTGGATGAACATTGCAATGGTTCTACTAAGGTAACTTGTGAATTTTTTACATTTCTTGTGTATGTATCTTGTGAATCTGATCTTGATAGGGTTGTTATTAGTTGACAGGAAAGAGATAGTAAGACTTTCTACTTATTCTTAGATATATGTGATTAGAAATCTATATTTTGCATGCTTATAAGTTTATATGCATGTTCATTTGTTCTCTTTTGTATATACTATCGGATCTCATGGGTATGTGTTCAAGTGTGTGATTAGATTGCAGGTAGCTTAGCTTGGAAGAAGAGTTGATATAGCTTGTTTCTTCTCATCTCCAAGCATATCTTTTAGACATGGTCCTTCGACATCCAACCAAGAAGCCTCTTGGTTGATCTTTCCGGCAACAAGCAAAACTTCTTCTCTCTTCCTCCTTCAAACTTCAAAGAACTTCATTTTTTTTTTTAAAATAGCAAGCATTCACATCTGTAGTTTAGATCTATATCATAAGTATATTTGATAAGAATTTCTAGATCTAGAATCATTTGAAAAGTTTTATTTTGCAAAGCTAGATCTATTATTGAGTAGTTTTCCCTTTGCAAGTCATTTCATTGGAAAATTTAAAGGCTTAAAGTAGAGGTTAATTACTTTGGGTTTAAAATTCTATTTGGAAATAAAAAAAGTGTTTCATTGGATGCCCTCAAAATCAAACCAATATCCTCAAAAGGACTTGTCCTTATGAGTTATTTTCATTCATTTTTTACAACTAGTCGACTAGCCTATATTTTTTCCATATTTTTTGTAGTTGCCCAAATCACTTTTAAAAGTGATTTTGGGCACTTTATAACACTAATTATCTCACTGTCATGTTTAAAATTTTAGCAGGTTTTGGCACTTTTTGGTTAGAACTTTCAAGTTTGGGACATTCCAGAGCTTCCCGGGGCATCCCAGCTTCATCTGGTGTTTTGTCTTTGTATTTTTTTAAGCCTTTGGATCTAGATCTGTAAAGATCTAAGGAATTTTCTTTAAAAGTTTATTTTAAATCAAAAAATAAAAATGAGAGTAAGTGGGCTACCCAATACCCACACCCCATTCCCCCTGGGGGGGTTCGCATTTTTTTTATGGCGTAATTTTTTTCTAACAAGTTTTATTTTCTGCTTAAACACAAATATGCCCACACAACAGGCAGTATAATTTCAAATTTTAAACATCATAAATATTGTTTCAGTTGTTTCATTTTTTGCTTCAAAGTAACAAATTTGGCATTACTTTCCCGAAGTATGCTCTCGCCATCACATAAAGGGTTTTTCCTGAGTACGTGATCGGATGATCAGAAAAGAGACTCTTTTCCTGTAGTAATTAGCATAACACTTTAATTCATATATTTATATTTTTCAATCAAATGGAATAAACATTTAGTTTCCAACTCAAAGCATGCTCTTTCCCCTTGCAGGGATTTTCCTGGTCCTATGGGAAATCAGAAAGAGTTGCAACTAATCCTTAATTTTTCACATCTAATAAAAAATCATACTAATAAAATCAACAACCCGAACATAGTGAAAATCTGGCACTCAAACATTAATTATTGTATCAAGAAATTTCTCAGGAGAAGCGGGAACCACTGGGAGGCGACCTCAGGGCACAATTAGGCTACACCCTTATTGGTGTAGTGTTGAACACCGCCCTCGAGACTCCATTCCAACCCACACGTCTTCGTGAGGAGCCACCTTTAGTTAATTTATGGACATTAATCCTTGTACCTCACGGTATATCTATAGCTCCCCTTCTCATGTGATCAAGTCTCATCCTATAATCAACTAAAACTGATCAAGAAGCACTTGCAAAACATCTATAATACAACAACACTTTATTTTCTGAATCCACTTTGGCATTCGTCTTATTTTACAATAATTTAATCTTTGATTCAAATTGTATGTGTTACATGATTATTTTATGTTGTTGTTAATCTTAAATTATATTTTGCAAGTAAATTTTTTATTTCAGTCAATCGATTTCAAACTCCTAAACAACTCACCCATTCAAAATAAACTACTTAATCAACCTCAGTAACTCATAGGGACTAGCCCTGTTGGATTCATTAGGAGTTATGCCTAAACGGAGGAGTTGAGTGTTGAGTGACATTATCTCAACTCGAAACTTTCCCCCAAGGAATGCACCCAAGCAACTTGAATATTTCTATTGTGACAACCCCCAGGTGTGTGTTCTGACGACAACATTTTTTGGCGCCACTGCTGGGGATAAATATTTTTATTCCTAGGTATGACATTAACCTTTTAGTTTTTTACCTTATTTATATACATTTAGTTTAATCACTAAAATTTTACTTAATCCATCTGGCGAATCCACTAAAATTAAACTCAACAAGGTATTCTACGAGAAGGACAAATGACGGTTTGGTCAGTTTCATTCCTGAACCTGAAAGGGTTTACAGAAGGAGACAGGTCAGGATTGCTTCTCGGAGGATCCTTGAAAACTTAGGAGCTGAGTCTGTTGAATACATCCATAACTTATTTGAAAACAATAACCTTAGTAATAATTTCTTAGATCCAATGGAAAAAAAATTTGAACCCCTTAGTTTTACTCAGATAACAGGTTATCCACACGAATTACCTGACAAGGTTATCGAGAAATTGCCGACATTCCAAGGGAATAAATTCATTACTTCCACAACTCACCTCACCAAATTTGCAAGAAACCTACTATGGTGCTAAACAACCGCTCAAAAGCAAGAAGATGTTTACATGAGGCTCTTTGCTCTATCTTTAGAAGAATATGATTATGATTGGTTTGCAGGCCTAGATTCTAACATTTATTCAACATATGATGATTTCACAAAAGTATTCTTGGAAATATGGGGTGATAAGAAAGAGCCTCATTATCAGCTAAATGCCCTCCATTCAATTAAGAGAAATGAGAATGAATCCATGTATTGGAGAAAACTCACTATGGCTTGGGAATACCACAACAGACAGATGACTACTAGAAATCTACTCAATTCTCAAAGCAATGCTATTATAAATGACAATGTTAAGATAATGGAGAAATGTAACCAACCTCGATCCAACGTTTGATGTAGATCCCTGTTGGAGCTTTCAATCCATGCATTTGTAATCTGCAAATTAGTCTTGACAGCCAATATCCAACAAGTACATATAATATATAATTGACTTTAACATTATCAATAACAATGGTCCATAATATCATAAGCAAATGTAACCCAATGTATAATAAACAACATTCACACCATGAATGGACAAGAATATGAGTATTTCTATTAATGAATAAGAAGAAGTACAAAGTGATATGACCTCTTTCCGGCAACCAATCTGAACCAAGATCTAGATCAATCCACTTGTGCCTCCGCCACTTCAATCCTCCGTGAATGGAAAACTCAAACTAGAGAGGAGTTTGGAAGGTGAACATAAATGGTTCACAACTACAAGGATCAATGAGTGCAGACTCAAGATAGGGAAAAAATCCACTAGAGTGCCTTTAGTATTCTCTTCTTCCTCCCATCCATAAGCCATATGTGCTCAATATATAGTCCTCTCAAAGGTAGGTGAAAGGACACATCGAGACGTTACTTGGGCAGATGGAGAGCCAAAGGTCACCCAATGACCGCTTTTTGGGAGTAAAAAGTGATAAAATAGTGGTTTTTACCATTTTACTTGATACCCGCGGGCTATAGTGATGCAACTCGTGGGTACGCATGCTAGAATGATGCAACATGCGGGTAGGAACAAAAATAGGGCAAACTAGTATCTCTGAAGGATATAAGTGGATCTGAGTCACTGAAATGGATCCTACAGGCCAAACAATGCTGATGCTCACAGGGTGGAAGATTTCTGTGTAACAGATGCCCCCTAATGTGTGAGGTCAGAGACTGAAAGTGCTAAGATGGCCGAAATACATTATAAACTCAGAAGTGGAGTGATGGAGACACAAGTGGAAAGAACAGCTCACTCGTCATAATACAATAGTATATCTGAATACATGTCAGTATAGTACAATAATCTGATACAATGGCCATGAATTGGCAGTACATAATGGATACATGTCATAAGTGATCATAGCCATGATCCCTCTACAGTAAGATATGGTCTTCTGTTGAAAATAAGACAACTGGTGCAAACTAGAGGTACAAACTGCTGAAATATGAGAGGTGATATCTCAAATGTAAAGTCAAAGTCATATGTAGCATACTGAATGCCACAATCGCCTGGGGTCTTCTACACAAGTCTTCGACGGTGCAAGTCCCATCAAGTGAATAAAAGGAGTTGGGGTCGAACCTGATGAGACATCATCTGATTACCAGTCAATGATGTATACCGTTAACAGATGCGAGATGACCCACCAATAATGAAAATGGGCATCAAGCCACAGAGCACAATCATCATAGTGTGAATAAATGGGTTGAAGTTGAACACTAGGATGAATCCATTGATCAGGGGACATTGATGTATTCCCAAAACTGTCAATGGCGAGAGAACCTGCCACTAATGACTACAAGCCTCAAGGTACTCAACCGAACTCTAAGCCTCAAGTCCCGGAATAAATGAGTTGAAGTCGATGGAATGAGACTCATTGGAAGGAGGGCATTAAGGCATCCCCCATCAACCGGCACGAGGTACCAGCAATGCTGAAAGATTTGGAAGATCTTAGGTGAAATGGACTGACTCAATAAGGATGGCCGACATGCAATAGTCAAGAGAACTGAGGAGTGGCCGACACTGGTTTCGGGACTTCCTTTGAACAAGAGCATGAGTAGATGGATAGACTCAGGTAGCATAGACTTGACATAAACTGTGCAATGCAGGATGCATTACAGAGGGCTCCATAATGACTGGAAGCTTAACCAATCGGTGGAGAAAACTGAGAAACAACTATAGCTCCTAAGGCCCAACTATAGTCCCGACTCATAATGTACGGAGTGGGATGAATGCTCTGTTCAAAGGCGACACAACAGCTGCCAACAAGAAATAGTGACCATAATCCCGTCCGGCTTTTTGGAATATTTAATTTTTTTGGTCTTTTTCATATTTGGGAAAAGCTTGAAAAAGAATAAAATTGCTTATAGTACAATAGGGTAGGGAATGAGTGTCAAATAGCTAGTAGACTAGTCCCAAGCAGTGGAACATACCTATGCTCAATGTAAGGAAGTGAATGCAGGATGTGGACACTCAGGGGTGTGTTCCCTCAGGGTCAAAGGGTCATCAAATTGTGAAGGGAAAATATATAATCTCTACAGGGCTCGACAGGGAAAAGTGCTCAGGCACCAGGCTAACAATTGAGTAAGCGGGAGCCGGCACAAGGCTCAAGCGGCAAGCAGGATGATGCAATGCAATCACAACTCCACATAAAAGGGGAGTCCTTTTTCGTAAAGTTAGTCTCCTCACCCAAAAAAGTGTAAAACAATGAGAGAAGAACTCTTCTAGTCACGTATAACTAGAGTATACCTTTTTCGTAATTAATCCACAAAGGTCCGGAAAAGGGGTAAACTTATACCTAAGTGGATGTCGCTTCAAATCCTTTAACGAGTCTAAAATAACAAGTATACTCGGCAATCTTGTTTGATTTTGAAAAAGTCTAACAAAGGCTTAAAAAAGACTTTATAAAAATCTTTTCCGTAAAAGTTTAATGAGCCCGAAAAAGTAAACTCGTGACCTCCTTACTGTTTTTAATGAGCTCAAAGGAGATATGGAAGAATGCTTGTAATGGGAGCAGACGAGTGTCAGGGGCATGCGAGACTAGTTCCAAGTGCATGGAACAAAGCTATGCATAATGAAAGGAACATGAGCAAGATAAGGACACTCAAGGGGTGTCTGCGAATTCGGATGGCACAAGGTTCAAATGCATCATAACAATGGGGAGGACTAAACCTATATGCAAGGTTCCGAATATGCTTTCCATGAACGAAGCAAATGTTGAAAAGGATCGGTAACCAAGTATAAGTCCATCTAAGAATTTTGTCTCCAAGAAACATAAGTACCAAGATCATCTCTAAAACGTATGTAAAGAAAAATCTGATACAAGTCACTGTGGTAGAATCATCTTCAACTTTACTATTGTTAACCTCAGACATAACGCAGGTAGAGCTAACCACTGAAGGTGCCATAGTACCAATACCTGAGGGATCAAAATGATCATCTTCAAAATGAAGAGCAAAGCTGAAGGATGTGAAGGAATCTGCAAGAGAAAATTCATCATCACGGGAGTTGGAAATTCTAGAAGTAGAATCGAACTCATCAGGATCACCGATTCGGGGATCTATAGGAGAGTCTACAGACTCACCACTAGGGAGATCAGACTTTAATGTCAAACCGGGACTAGACAAAACTATGCCTGGATCAAAATCCAAATGCATGGAAGGTTGTACTCGAGGCTCATCTCATTCAATAAGATCAAGGGTGGGAAGGAGATAAAATTGATGATGAGAATCCTACCAAGGCTTGTCATTACCATTCATGGCCTCAATAAACACTTCATCTGAAGGTAGAATACCATCGAGGCAATCATGAGAACAAGACGAGTTGGCTGCCCAAACTGGCAGCATAACGGGATCTTCCTCAACTGTTTGGGAAGAAGATAGCATTAGAGAAATTTTGAGGTCAAAAAAAGGCCTCAAAACAAAGAAAATGTACTATAAAATACAACCAATCACATTCTAGTAGATGACATCATCCCCCTTGGTGAGGTGGCATTGCATGAGTTAAGAATGCTTATTTGTCAAATTTTCTATGGTGGACGAAAACACATAGTTAACCAAGGTAGTGGTGTAAGTACTTTTAAGTCATAAAGTAAAGTACTCATAATGATAGTCTTTTCATAAAATAATATTATTGTCAATTTCAAGTAAAGTACTCATAATGAATGTCTTTTCACACTTTCACATAAAATAATATAATTGTCATTTTCAAGTGAAGTACTCTTAATTCATAAAGAAAGTCCTTTCACATTTTTTTATAAAATAATATATTATCATTTTTATGTTTTTAATTTTAAATTATATATTCACTCCATTCTATTTAATAACATAATGTCAAACTAATAAATAATAATAATAGATTTAATAAATAACAATATAATAATAATAATAATGCAATGTGGATTATAATAATATTATTGACATTTTACATGTAAATAAATTTTCAATTAAATTACTTTATTAAATTCATGAGAAAAATACTAAATATAAAAAGTCAACATAAAATTTAAAAAAAAGCTCTTAAAAATGTATTTTATTATTTAATTTCATTTGCAAGTTCAAGACAAATAAATGTTAAAAGACAATATATTTTTGGGAATTTACAATGAATCTTAGTCACATCAATGTAGTCTTATTTTATTAATTTTATTTCTAGTGAATTTTGAAAAGTAACTCAACCATGGTTATTTATATTGTGCATAGAAAATAGTGTGGGAGGTGACTTGTCATATATACCTACCCCATAAAACCCCCAATTCATAATATTTTAATATATCTCATATTTTTGTAGTACATCTCTTAGGAGGCCCTTTTTTGACCTCAAAATCTCTCTAATGGATCCAAATCTGCAGTGGTTCGTTGAATATGATCGTAAGCAAGCTCCGCTACAGATAAAGGCATAGACATCCCAACATGCGCAATGTCTCCAGACGTGGAATTCGTGGATGGTAAAGTCCACAGATCATCTAAATAGGAGGTCCAGAATAACATATTATTCGAAGGAGGAGACGCATTGTCGGTAATGGTTCCAATAAAATTCACAGGTGCAAAATGGTTAAAAGTTCCCATCAATGAGGGGTACATTCCAACACCTATGTTCCCAATTTCTGGCTGAGAATTAGAAACTTGCAGGATTACAGATCCCGTGGATGCTGTGGAAGGAGTGCCAACAAAATCCAGCTGATCGATCATCACAATCTTGCCTTCGTGGGGAAAGCAGATAACTCTAAATACAGTAGACGTGATAGCCTTCATAGCGTACATCCAGTTCCGACCCAGTAAAAGGTTGTAGTCGATGGGCACATCAACCACTTCGACTTCAATAGGCACAAACTTACCTCCCAAGGAGACAACAAGGGAAGGGATAATTCCATGCAGCGTAAAAGATCTATCATCGAATGCAGTGAGTGTAGTCTAGATGCGAGTAAAGGAGGAGAGCCAAGAGCTTTCCAACAAGCTAACGACATTACTGACGCGAAAGCACCTTCATCAACCATAGTACATTTGACGAAGCTCTTAAGGAAAACCACCTGGATTTGGAAAGCCACGTGGTAAGGTAAGCGAGGCTGGACATCAGTAGTATCGAACTTGATAACACTAGGACTTCCCCCATCCTGAACTCCTAACGCACTCAAAAGGGCATGCTTCTGAGAAGGACATGCTTGCAAAACCTCAAGAGCCGACATGGCACATGGATTTTGGCCCAAATATTCTATGATGGAGTAGTTATGGGCGACTCGAGCATTAGGATTATGCGTGGAGCGCTTGAGAACACCTTTCGGTATCCACGGCATAATGGAAGGCTTCTCGATATGCAAGGAATTGTCAGGAGGAGGGGGAGGCTCATTCCCCAAATTCGGTTGTCGTGCACCATAATCACGTTGACGAGTAGCAACACAAACCTCCGATTGAACCATATTCACACATCCATAGACACTAGTATTGGAAGAAGACGTTGTCGTTTCATTAGTACCATAACCAATGGTGGGAGCATGAAAAGCCATATATTGATGATGAGGAAGGGGATCCTTCAACACAGCTGGGCTCTATGCCAAATGCTTCCATGCTTCTTCAATTCAAGGACATAAGTGAGTAATATGATCCTCCCCACAAAGCTTGCAAGGGAATTTCACCTTACGCCTAGGTTTACGATCCTCGCCAGCATTACTGCCTTCCCGAGGAGGGTTGGCATTCTCTTTACGAGGAGTAATACGATTGCTATTGTTGTTACTTCCATTGTTTCCACCCCTAAGATTATTTCTCCCCTTTTTCTTACCACTAGGTTGTTGGTTACCTGACGGTTTCATTGATTGCACATTGTGTACATCAGACAACGAAGTGGGAGTGGACAAGGTGTGAACCTGTCCGGGTGCAGACTGGTTTAGCAGAAAATTTTTCATTTGATTGGCTACCAAGTCTACAGGGCGAGTGCATGCAGACCCCACGATGCCATCGGCATGTGGTCCAGGAACTGACGTAGGCTCATGTCTTGTTCTCAGTGCGTCAGGAATAATGTCATACAAAATGCCAGACTGAGAACAAAGTAGATCTAACTGCTGGACTTTCAAGATAGCTTGTTCCTCAGTCACAATGCTGGACATCGAAACATCCTTAGCAATATATGGGAGTAAATATTTAAGGAACCATTCCAACAAGAACTCTGGATGAATGTTGGCTTTCACTAATCTCTTACGCCGATGTCACTCTTGAACGTGGTCAGAAATATGTGTGGCCTTATTCTGACGGAAGGTGGACAACAACTCAGCACCAGTATCATAACGAACCGGCAACTGGAAATGGTCTAAGAAAACCAAATCAATCTCGTTGAATCCCCATAGGTGTTTCCAAGCAACTCCACATACCACTTCGCGTCTGCCCCCGTGAGGGTGAGTTGAAATAGTCGTAATCTAATGGAATCATGATTCAAAGAGTTGGAGGAGCACCAAAGGTGAAATGTCATGACATGATCTCCTGGGTCCTCACCACCTTTCCCTTCAAACTTTGGAATGTCCGAAGGAAGCTTGGTAGGGACCGGGGGCCAAGTAGGGTCGTGACACACCGGATCATTCGTGAGCTTCTAAAGATTTGGGAGATTCAAGCATGCAAGGAACAAGAGCTGTGGCTGGAAAGCTGGATTATAGTCCCCCATAAAAGGTTGGTTAAACGAAACTGTGTTATAAGATGGACCAAAAGCTTAACCATGAGGATTAAACTGCTGATACTGAGGACCTGAGGACCCATAAGCTTTCCCATGGCCATAGGACTGATAACCTCCTCCTGGCTGACCCATTTGAGAGTAAGCAGGTATATGCATGTTTTGGGCACCATATTGGGGTGGTTGGTTATACTGGTGGCCAGCACCGACTATGTTGTAGTAAGGGTTGCTACCATGGGTATGGGGCATATCTGTACTATCCATAGCGGGAACCGTGTTGTATTGACCGTAATGGTATGGTATGTTCACACCCCCAGCATTAGGATTAGCTTGAGAAGTCGTGTGGTGACCAAAAGCATGAGAAGTATTCCCAGCTCCAATATGGGCGTGACTAGTAGCAAGGATAGTGGTGTGATGTCCATGTGGATAGGAAATATTCCCACCTCCTATATTAGCATTACTAGTGGCGGCAATGGATGCAAAAGTATGCGGTATGTGTCCACCCCCGTGGTTGGGAGGAACAGTATCATGTGCAAAAGTAGTCCTAGGTTGATGAGTAGCGACACGTGTATTAGGTGGTGGATGGTGAGTCGTATTCCGAACAACATTCCAGTTAGGTTGAGTAATCCTAGGAGGTGGTCGTCTTCCAACATAAGCATTGTTAGGAGGAACATGACCAGTCCCCATACTATGTGAGAAGGTGGACAACGTAGTGCCCCCAGCGAGGGTAGTGCCCCCAGTGGATATAGTATGGCTAACACTTTGTGTTAACACCCAAAAAGTGTTCACTACCTCATCTACCACATTATATGGCTCATTTGTCCATTTTCCTACCATATTTCCCTTAAAATCCCAAAAAATCCCATTAAAAAGCCTCCAAAAGGCCACAAAACAATCAAAATAGCCTAAAAAAGGCTAAAAAACCCCCTTTTTCCTCTAAAAATAGCAAAAACCCCTAAAAAGGGAAGAAAAAATATAAAATAATGAGGAAAAGGAGGAAAAAACCCTATACAGCTGCCCTAAACCATGTGTTTCCTAAAACCATGGGCTAGCACTCCACCACCAAAAAAAACTATAAATAGGTGATGGAGATCCATTATTCCATATCCACAATCACAAGCACCCTTACTCTGCCAAAATCTCTCTCGAAACCCTAGTTCACCATTGAACTATTTTCACCTTGAGAGCCACTTTTGGCCCAATCCCACCATTGGAGAAGGAGAAGGAGCATATTGAAGCTTGGAGCATCCTCTTGGACACTGCAAAGGGCTTCATCAAACCTTCACATTGAAGGTAATATCAATACAAAAAGCCTTCTTTTAAATTTATTGTTTATGTTTCATGCATGTTTTAGAAGTAATTTAATTTCTGTTTTAACTTAATTATTTACATTTACTAAACTGCTACTAAGGAGTCCATTCTCCTTAGTAGGTGCTCATTTGCACAAGCTAGGGGTAAAACCCTAGCTACAGTTTTGGCGACTCCCCTAGATTTTGAATTTCTGGTTTCGTTTTTAATTTTTTCTTTTCGGCTGTCCCTTTCGGCCGCCGCATACCGCGTCTTTCCTCTCTGCAGTCGCGTCCCGACCGCGCCTTTCAGGCCTTTACCTGCGATCCGACCGCGGCTCTCAGACTGCTTCCGACGCCCTGCCGGCGGATTCAAGTCTGTTACCTGCGATCCGACCGTGGCTAATCAGCCTGTTTGCCACGATCTGACTGCGCCTGTCGGCCATTTTCCCGCGTCCCGACTGCGGCTATCTGCCTCTTTCGGGCGTCCCGACTGCGTCTGTTAGCCCTTTTGCCGCGACCCGACTGCGTCTTTGTCCCTATTTTTCTGCGTCCCGACTGCATCTGTTGGCCCTTTTGCCGCGACCCGACTGTGTCTTTTTCCCTATTTTATGCGTCCCGACTGCGTCTGTTGGCCCGAAAGCCGCGACCTGACCGCCACTGTTGCCCTCAAACCCGCGGTCTGCCTGTTCTGTTTCGCCACAGACCAACGGTCTGATTTCTGCATTTTTCCTGTTTTGAGCCCAGCCCCTTTTGCTGCAATATTTTCTGCATCTGAACAGCCCTCTGTCTTACCTGCAGCTCACTTCCTTACAGCCTTTCTGCAACATAATTTCTGTTCCCTTTACAGAATCTTTTTAAAATTTCAGTATTTTTAATTCAGAAAATTTTGCAAGTTAAAAGTTTCAATTTCAACATTATTGATAGTTAGAAGTTGCCCCCCTTGTGGCACTTCTATTTTGGGTTCATCACCTCACGAGCACACACTCTGTCACATAAATCAAGTGAGCCTTAAAAAGTACCTAATTGAACCAACATTCTAACCCCACTTGGGGAACACAAAAGAATCATTGTAGTTAGGTAGGATCGGGGGGATAGGCTTCCAATAACACCCCTCGGTTATTTCACTTGAGACATAGTTGTTGTCCAAATAGGGAACCAAAATCCCCTAGTACTTTTTGGCACGGTCACGACCAGTTTATCAAAGGGCCTCTCCCTTAGGAGGGTTGAAGTCGGGAGACTGGTTCCGGAGGCCTGAGTGGAATACCGCACTCCATTCAGTAACCGAAGGGCTACCTTTCGCGGTTCGCGGGATATCCCTGTATAGGGGTATTGCGGTCAACGAACTAAACGGCAGATTCACCTTTCTGGACGTGTCATGAACGGGGTATCTTAGTTGCCATTCTTCTAGGATTGACTACCCGGTGTCCCTCCCGGTAGGGGGATATCATAGCCACTTGGCTTTCCTACTCATATTGTCTGACTTGGATTTCATCACCTTGCAGAGGATATGTTTAGTTGAGTCAGAATACTTTTAGTTAGGTGTTTGCATGCTCCTTTACCTCCCTTTGGTCTAGTGAGTCCACCATTTTTTCTTTTTAGGAAACCTGCTGCTTGTTGGTATTCTGACCATCTTTATTGTTACTCCACCTATTGTAGCACAGCTGCTGCAGTGGGTGTTTTGAGTTGGTTGTTGGCCTGAGTGCCTTGATTTTTAGCTCTCCTTCTGCACACTCAGTTGCATTAGGATTTTTTGAGCTGTTTTTATACTCACCTCAACCCACATAGATTTGACACCATCTGTCACCATTGAGTCCCTGAGACATTCTCGGCGCCTCAGGGGTGAGCCCCCACAGCACGGTTCTCTTGACACCACCCGTCATAGATTCCGATCATCATCTGTTGATACCATTCATCACAGGTCTAGAGCCTTGTCACTTGATTCCACTCGTCAGCGACGTAGGACTCCGTCACCACATAGTGACGCCCCTTACTTTACCTCCGATTTTGACGAAGAGTCTGAGAACCCTATTTACACGGCCCCTACTAGCCCCATGGCTGGCACGACTTCCACTCTGTTTGTTATAGGGACCATTGGTGGCACATCCACCACTACACCAGTTACTACACCTGTTTTGGGTATGCCCTCCATGGGACCCTCATCTACCGTACCCCTCACGGTACCTATTCCCGCAGCGGGAATCCCTATCCCCACTACATCAGTGGCTCACACTACCCATGGTGGTGCTGGACCATCCTCCACTACCTCAGTTCCCCCACTTGGGGGCACCACCCCAAATCTTGTCCCTCCACTTGGGGGCACTGGCCCAACTTGGTCCAACCCACTACTGTGTCACATCCTTCTTCCAGTTTGCCATTCATGGCTAGCCTCAACCTACCTGACCTGGCTAGATTGACCAACGATCCTATTCGAAACGACCCTACGTGGCCTCATATGCCTACCAAGCTTCCCTCGGACATCCCTAAGTTCGAGGGTAAGGCAGGTGAGGACCCACAAAACCATATCATGTCTTTCCACTTATGGTGTTCCTCTAATTCCATAGTGGATGACTCTGTTCGCCTCCGTCTCTTACAACGCACCTTCACTGGCTCTGCAGCCAAGTGGTATATCGAGCAACCTCATGGGACCCATGCCACCTTTGCTTCTCTCGCCTCGACCTTCCTGCAGTTCTTCCAGTTGCCTGTCCGCTATGACGCGGGCGTTGAGATCCTCCTATCTTGTAGACAAAACACGGCTACCCATATCACGGACCATATTCACGAGTGGCGTCGACGCCGTAGCTTATGCAAGATTAAACTAGATGACCGGATCTTCCTAGATTGGTTCCTCAAATCCCTTCTACCTGTTATTGCTAAGGATGTGGCCTCAGAAAGACCCCAGTCTGAAGAAGAAGCCATCCTTAAGGCCCAACAGTTCGACCTCATTTACGCTCAGTCGGGTTACCTTTATACCATTATACCTAACGCCCCTCGCGGCGATTCCTCCCAGCATGATGCGCCGGGGGCATCCCACGCAGCAGATGGTATCATTGGCCGTGTTTCTTCACATCCTCAACCATTTTCTATAGCACGACCTACCCCTGGCCCCGACCTGTCGCGGGCTACCTCACAGTCTGGAGCAACCAACTCATATGCTCCCATGACACACCACCATTCCCATGGACCCTCGTGTCCACCTCAGTGCTTCGGTTATGCGACTCCTGCTTATACTCCCCCAGTCGCACCTCAGCCTTACTACCATCAGCAGACTGCTCCAGATCCTGCGCCTTCACAAGCCCAACCCGCTTATTATCCGCCACAGGAAACCCCTGCGGCTCACCCACAATCTGCTCCGCAGCCATATCAGCAACCCCCTCAAGTTGCTGCACCTGCTCAAGCTCAACCTGCATACCATCCACCGCAGCCTGCTCCCGCACCTGCGCAACCTCAGAATCCACCTGCTGCCCAAGGGCAAGTTTACGCCCAACAAAACCCGCAGCAAAACCAGAACAACCAACGCAACCAGGGCCAACAGAACCGCGGCAAGGGCCGTAATCGTGGGAACAACCAACCTGCAGACCAAGCTGGTCAACCGGCTAATCCCCCCGACAACAACAACGCGGCCCCCGCTAATCAAAACCCTGATCGCCCACCTAAGCAGGCTAAAAACCCCAATTTGCGAACAAACCATCCTTGTTCTATTTGCGGGGTCTATGGCCACTACACACATGCTTGCCCACACTTAGAGCGAGCTCGGCAACTCTGGGTTGACGAGGCCCATCGCCAAGGGCATGCGGCTCCCCAAGCACCGCCCAACCCCCCCCAACCTCAACAACCCCCTTTGGTGCTGCAAAACCCCTTACCAACCCAAGGCGTAGTGAACACTCAGCCGTTGGCTCCCCCTCAATCCAACGCACCCCAACAACAACAGATCACTTACGCTGCTCCTGATCAACCCATGTTTGACTCAGGTACCCACCACTTGCTGATGATGTCATCTGCTGACGTCAATCTCCAGACCCGTCGGAACCAATATGGCTCCACCTCTGAAGCCAATCCCACGGATAAAACTACTAACGCCCATCCCACCGATCAGGCGTTACGTATACCTCCCCCTCCCATAGATGGCGCTGCAAAAGCCCCTCGTTTCCCACTTCGTCGTCTCAACAATAACCCCAATGCGCGCGCTGCGTCAAACTACAGCATTGTAGACGACCTAGCCCAATCTCCCGCAGCCATGTCTGCGTTAGAGGTCTTGAAGAATTGCCCTTCCCAGCGCAAGACCTTACTCTCCGCCATTGGGGGAATTGACCCAAATGATTCGAATTTGATGGCATTTGATTTAGACCAGTCTGAACCACGCCTACCTTCCAGCTTAGCATTCCAAGTTACTGTCTCCGTTAGAAATCTTGTCATCCATCGGTGCATCATCGATGAGGGTGCCTCCACATGCGTTATGTCTACATTCGTATGGCAGAAGCTGGGATCCCCTCCTCTCCAACAGTCCACCACTGCATTACGCGCCTATGACGGTCGTTCGGCTCAGCCCCAAGGCCTCCTCCCCAATGTCCCCGTCCAGTTAGGTGGCAAAACCGTCCTCATCGACATTGAGGTAATCAATGCCCAATTGGATTATAACCTTTTACTTGGCCGCAGCTACATGTATGCCATGCGCGCGGTTGCCTCTTCCGTCTTTCGCACCATGATGTTCCCCCATGAAGGACGCGTGGTTAAGGTTGACCAGCTCACCTACTATGATCCCAGTGCTCCCGCGGCCCCTGAAAATGTCCTCCCCATGGTTGAACAACCTGTTTCTCGTGCCACCACCTCGTTTGTTTCCTCTACGGGGCCTGGAGTCTACTCAGACGCGCCGATGAGTTCCACCTTTCAATCTATTCTGCCTCCATCATCCCACAGGGAAGTGTCTGACTTATGTACCTTATCCCACAATAATCAACCCCCTAATAATCAACCACCCTTGTTGCCTAAACCACCATTGGTACCTAGCCACATTGGTGTTACACCTATCCATACGATCCCCTTCCTAGTCCCTCCATCAGGAGTAGTAAGCGCCCCAGTCATGGCTACCCTTAGCCTCCCTGGGTTAACTTTGGGATTACCTGTGTGGTATCTTTCGCCTCCCGTTCGCCCGCCGACACCAGATGTCGTCCTCCAACCGGTGCAACCCATGGCTACTACCTCTCAGCCACCTCCTGGTGTCTCTACCCCTTCGTCCTCCACGACTCCCCCTCCTCCTTCCAAACCCACTGGGGGCAGAGGCCCACAACCTTACACTGCTGTACCACCTCCCAAGACAGTAAAAAACCCTCCAGTATTTCGTGCTCCTCCCAAATGCTCGTTGTGCGACGAGTTGGGCCATCCGACCCACCAATGCCCACAGTTACCCGCATTACAGAAGCACATGCAGATGCTCAACGATGACCCCAACATCCCAATTGTCGAACTAAACCCCACTCCTAAGCCTAAAGACAAGTCCCTACGCACCAACCACTCTTGCGCCATATGCGGTGTTTACGGGCATTACTCCCATCATTGTCCCGATCTCCCGGATTACAGAGCAACTCTCTATGAGATGAACAATCTGGATCTTGAGACGGCACCACCTACCATTGAGGAGATCTACCCCCCAGACTCTTCACCTTCTGGAGAGATTAATACCATCTATATGATTTCTTCCACCACTTCCCCCTCGTCAACCGATTTGACGACGCAAACTTTCCATACCGATGAGGAGATTCTTGAGGCCCTTACCGCCCCGGATTATCCCTGGGACGACATGCACCACCGTTCCTATTTCATCCCAGAAGAATCCTCCTCTCGCACAGCTAACCAATTCACAGTTGAGTCTAAAGACTTCCTCCCCACCAAGGTCGACTGGTTCAAGGATCCTATTCCTGCTCCTGACACCTTCGAAGAGGGTAACATGGCCAACATCTCACCTGTCATCCAAGTTGATATCGCTGCCCCAGGACGTGCCCCTGAAATCATCACTTTAGGAGCATTCTGCAATAAACAAGAGATTGAGGACTACATAAACCTTTTCAAAGAATTATGTGATGTCTTTGCCTGGTCCTATACCGAAATGCCTGGTCTTGACCCCGCCATTATAGAGCACCACATTGACACATGTCCTGATGTACCCCCCGTCCGTCAGAAACAGCGTCCTCTTCCTCCCTCCACGTTCCCAGGATGTACCCCTGAACTCATCACTTTAGGAGCTTCCTGCAGCGAGCAGGAGATTGAGGATTATAAACAACTCTTCCAGGAGTTCCGTGATGTCTTCACTTGGCCCTCTACCAGAATGCCTGGGTTCGACCCCGCCATTCTCAACCATCACATGGACACACGGCCGGAGGAACTTCCTGTTCATACTGAAACCGACTCTGAAGACCTTCCCTTACGCAACCCCCATGAGGGGTTGCATCCTAAGGAGTCTCTATCCCTATAACAAATTGCGACCTCGTTGGTCCGCATTGTACAGTTTGCTCTCTTTTTGTTTTTCACTTTTTTACCATCATCTTACATTCATCATTTCTGCATGATTACAGATGGACCACCTTCCACTTTGTTACACTGGCTTCGCTGATGGCGCAAGCCGCTGGTCTCCCAACCTGGCTTCTGCAGCATGGGTCTTGTACTCCCCTTCCAACGAAATGATTCACCTTGACGGGATATGAGTTTGATGAAATACCTGTATCTCACGGATCTGAAATCAGCCAGACGGATCGTCCAGAAATGCCACCTAAGCTCTGGTCCACTCTAATCACAAATCAAAGTCAACAAGTACAAATGACACATGTCATGTTGGACCCACCACTATTTATAGTCAGTTGACTTTTTCTTGTTTTGCTCATTCTGGCCCGATACGAAGTCCGTTTTTCACACCGTTTCCACCACCGGAATCAGCACGACGAGACCGTCATGATGGCCACCTCGTTGCATTATTTTCGTTTCATTATTTTTTGCCCATTTTTCAGACGCCACTAGTCGTCTCGGTTTGCGTGCCACATCGGTCGTTCTTCGTTTTTCACATGTTTTATATCATCGGATTCATTTTTCCAAGCTGGTGATGATGCTTGAGATCATTTCTCGCTCTCACCTCCAGATTTTCTGGGCATTTTTTCCAAAATGCCCCCGTCACCTCGGTTTGCGTGCCACATCGGCCGTTACCCGTTTTTGACATCCTTTATATCGCCATATTCATTTTTCCGAGCTCGTGATGGTGCTTGAGATCATTTCTCACTCTCACTTGGTACAATTTCAACATTGTGTCCCGACACCTTACTGCCTCGGTTTGCGTGCCACATCGGCTGCTATCGGATTGTTCCACATTTTTACATGAGCCATTCACTCCTGTCATACTGCAAATGTTTTGTTATTTTGCCACCATTTCATCTACCCCGCAAGGAGGCCCACCAGTGTTCCCCCCCTACCCTCGTTCTTGGTCATCATTACTGATCCTTGATTGAACACTTCCTCCTTGCCTGGCCATTCCTTTTGTTCGGTATAATTTTATCCCTTTTTCGGGCCGGACAAGTCCTTTACAAAAAAGGCACTTAGGGAGTTTCCGTTAAGCTCTTTTCTGACTCCTAAAAGAATGAAAAGATCGCCGAGCAATCTTGCTTCCTTTCATGCTCGTTAAAGTACCTGAAAGGGCGTCTATCTGGTATAAGTTTAACCCTTTTCCGGACCTGGTAGACTAATTACGAAAAAGGAATACTCTAGTCACACCGGCTAGAAGAGTTCTTCATTGCATCATTTTATGCTTCTTTGGGCCTTGGAGACTAAATCTACGAAAAAGCAACCCCCTGGAGTCTTCTTACTTGCTTTCAGACTCTCTAAAATTGAAAGCAACCACGAGCATGAACTGTCCTGGGCTCGTAAAATCCACCCGACAGTACCATTTCATCATTTCAGAGTCTTCTTATTTGCTTTCAGACTCCTTAAAATTGAAAGCAACCACGAGCATGCACTGTCCTGGGCTCGGAAAATCCACACGACAATACCATTTCACCATTTCAGAGTCTTCTTATTTGCTTTCAGACTCCTTCAAATTGAAAGCAACCACAAGCATGAACTGTCCTGGGCTCGTAAAATCCACACGACAGTACCATTTTACACACACTTCTTCTAGTTCCTTAACCCATGAAGAAGTTTTCCCCCGTGCCTCCTGGCACTTTGATCTATCATCTCGGCAGCACCCCTAATCAGGTCACCTTTGTTCAGAGTATTCTGCAGTCTCCTGCCATTTTACCCCAACTTGAGTCTCCCTCAGCCCAGTTATCCTCCCAGATCCATTACAGCTATGATCCCTTTCCCCTCAGTCAGTTTCATATGCTGCCAGATCATTCCCATTATCATACTCTGAACAAAGGAAGTTTGAGTCCACCCACTCTACTTGCCCAGTTGTCCCCCCACAGTTTGTCAGTCCTGCCATCGGTATTGTCACATTTTGGTTCTCCACCTCACGCTCCTGTCAAGGAAACATCATTGCCTTGATAGTTGCAGGTCTCCCTCTGTCGACGACAGCTCCTCTATTCCAGAGGATAGGCCCAGAGGTCCCTACGCCTTGGACTTATCACCATCTGTGGTAAGTGCCTACGGATCATTCTGAGAGGAGTCATCATTGCCTCTCCGAGTGGTTGTTCCTCACATGCTCGACTTCAGCACCTTGATCGCATCGTTGAGGATCGCATAGGATTATATCCCATCAGTTTTTAGTCGAAGACCCCGGATTTCCCTTGACTCTAGCACATTGGTGAGTCACTTCGGAACGCCCAGTTGTATGTTCCCGTGGATGTCCGGGCTGCGTTGGTGATTGTATTCAGAAGCCATCCAGTTCTCTGCTTCCTTGAGTACCCACTTCAGTTCCAGTCTAGTGTACCATGGAGAGTATGACCCCAGTCACTATGATCCAGCAGCTCATCAGTTCCTTTGGTACCACACTCAGTAGCACTGTTGATTGTTCCAGTGCACCAGTTCTGCAGTTCACACATGATCCGCTCAGCAGTATGTCCCAGATTTATGTCCCCTCTGGACTCTTATGATGTACACAGTGGTCATGTATCTTACAGGTCCCCCTTTTCGGGCCCCACAGTTCTGTTTATGTATCTTGATACGAGCATGGGTATGCCCGCCTCGTCCATATATTGAGATTATTCCTCAGTCAGTATTTGAGGTCATGTATATTTCAGGTCCCTATTTTTGGACCCCATTGTTGTTATTATGTTATATCCTGATACGAGCATGGGAATGCCCGCCTCGTCCATATGATCATATGATTCCTCATCCATTATTGAGGTTATGTACTTTTAGTTCTTGTAGTTGTTCGGGATCGTTGTTCCGGGCTTCAGTTTGTTTCTTCTCTTCTCTCCACATCCCAGGAAAACCATTCATGACTTATGATGTCCATCGGCCATACGATGAGCTCCTGCCCTCGCACATCAGGGGGAAATCTGTTAACACCCAAAAAGTGTTCACTACCTCATCTACCACATTATATGGCTCATTTGTCCATTTTCCTACCACATTTCCCTTAAAATCCCAAAAAATCCCATTAAAAAGCCTCCAAAAGGCCTAAAATGCCTCCAAAAGGCCACAAAACCATCAAAATAGCCTAAAAAAGGCTAAAAAACCCCCTTTTTCCTCTAAAAATAGCAAAAACCCCTAAAAAGGGAAGAAAAAATATAAAATAATGAGGAAAAGGAGGAAAAAACCCTATACAGCTGCCCTAAACCATGTGTTTCCTAAAACCATGGGCCAGCACTCCACCACCAAAAAAAACTATAAATAGGTGATGGAGATCCATTATTCCATATCCACAATCACAAGCACCCTTACTCTGCCAAAATCTCTCTCGAAACCCTAGTTCACCATTGAACTATTTTCACCTTGAGAGCCACTTTTGGCCCATTCCCACCATTGGAGAAGGAGAAGGAGCATATTGAAGCTTGGAGCATCCTCTTGGACACTGCAAAGGGCTTCATCAAACCTTCACATTGAAGGTAATATCAATACAAAAAGCCTTCTTTTAAATTTATTGTTTATGTTTCATGCATGTTTTAGAAGTAATTTAATTTCTGTTTTAACTTAATTATTTACATTTACTGAACTGCTACTAAGGAGTCCATTCTCCTTAGTAGGTGCTCATTTGCACAAGCTAGGGGTAAAACCCTAGCTACACTTTGGGTAGTGCCAGCGTGACTACCAACCATAGTGGAAGGTTTGACAGTATTATGACTAGGCATACCAAAAGAGAGTGCAGTGGGGTTGATCGTAGGGCCAGTTTCATCATGAGTCTCAAGCCTTCCGTATCTATAATCACGCGGAAATGAAGGAACGAAAGGCTCGTCCTATTCTTCATCCTCGGGTAGGTCGGGCATTCCGTAAAGATAATTATTCAGATTCGAAGGATCAAACGGATCCTGGTCAAATGGATTAGGCCAAATAGAACCAGGTTGAGTGTCAGGTGGATCACCTCCCCAATCCTCACAAGGAGTATGGGGATCGGAAGTAAGGTCAAATCTACCCGAAGGAGTAGGAGGGTCTTTCCCAATATCAGGATGCGCAGCCATGTAATCTTCAACGTAAGTCTCATATGAATCCGAAGACTCAGAGGGAGCCCTTTGGCGTCCTCTAGCAATACGGCGTGTAACCTCGAGTGGCTTTAAACTATCCAAACGAAGGGACTGGTGGAGAGTAGGGCTCCGCACCATGTTCTCTTCGGAGAGAGACACAGCATCTCCTAAAGGCCAACTATCGATAAAAAACAGTAAATCAAAAGCACACACCTAGAGAAACTATAGCCAAGAGCAGTCAAACAGAGTGGCTAAATGAGCTCTCGACACTAGAGCCGGTATGTCTCTCTTAGGAGAGGCTTGAGACTCCCAAACTATGGCCGGAGGTAACAGAATCAATTATAGAGACACCCAGGCTTCACTGTGTCGACAGGGTCAAGTCCACTACATGAACACAACTGTGTTGTCTAATCCCTATCTGACTCATGACACAAACAGCATAACCACTGCAAGTACCCTGTGCAGTACCTAGGTAAGGAAACTATGTTCACCGCAATATAACCAATGCTCAGGGAGACAGTCGCAGGTGGGACCCATCATATGGGCAGGGTAGCTAAGCCTGAAGCACAAGAGGATGAACCTCCAGTACCCCCAGATACGAACAAATCCTGGATATATCTCCCACATTCGGCCAGTATCAGAGGGATATCTCCTCAACCAACCTCCCGTGACCTTGTGCTTAACTCTGGATTGAGTAGAGCTTCCTGAGAACACCGATCTATACCATGGATTCCTCCACTCCCTGGTCAGACACCTAATGTTTTGTCTAGTATTCTTGGATTGTTAACTCACAATGATCTATTCCAAGACTCTAAACCTATGCTAGTTGGTGTACCCTATAAATAAAATCAGTCTAATCAATTTTAAGATTAAGCATTAATTTTAGTGGCTGTGATTACTCAAGGGATATGATCGTGAAACTAGTGATGTGTAGACTCAATAGTATGCAACATCGTCCAATCCTAGACTCATCTATCCAATAAAACAATGTCACTAATATGCAAAATCAACCAACAATTCTGAAATAAATATGCAATCGTTTATCTTTTCAATGCACAAGCAGAACCTAAAATGAAGGCAACAAGCGCTCAATGCAAAATGTAGTACATGGAAATAAAATATTTTTGTATTTTCTCTTATAAACAGAAAGGAAAATGCAAAAAACTAAATGAATATTTTTGTATTTTTTCAATATAAATGGAATGAAAAAATGCAAGCAAAATCCTAATATTCAGTCACTGAAGTGCCGAGAAGATCACTAAGACAACCCAATAGATCCTAAACAGCAAGACTCAGCTAAAGGAATGAGCTCAAAAGGAAGAAACCAAGAGGCTAAAACCAAAGATTGGTAAAAAACCAAGAAGGCTCAACCAAGAGAAACGAAGAGATCTGGTCACAACCAAGGCATGAAACAGTTAAGAAAGAGGCCAACAAAGACTCAGGAACCAACCAAACTCACCCAGCAACAACCAATAGCCATAAACCAACAAAAGCCGGAGTTACACACTACTGTTGAAGGAATACCTGTGGGTACCTGCGAGCAGTAGAGTAAACAGAGGCGGGTAAACACGGGAAGAACTAAGCTAGCCTGCGGGTGAGGAAAGGCAAATGGGTAAACAGAGAGTCCAAAGGCTCAGAAAAAGCAAGTTTTCTACAGTGTATCTTAACCGCCAATCAGTGACACAGAGCTTCGATAAATAGCAACTCTAAATATGGACTAATGCTCAAAAAATTTCTCAAACATGGATGTTTTCCCCAGTGGAGTCGCCATTTCTGTATTGGAGAAAACTCACTATGGCTTAGGAATACCACAACAGACAGATGACTACTAGAAATCTACTCAATTCTCAAAGCAATGCTATTATAAATGACAATGTTAAGATAATGGAGAAATGTAACCAACCTCGATCCAACATTTGATGTAGATCCTCGTTGGAGCTTTCAATCCACGCACTTGTAATCTGCAAATTAGTCTTAACAACCAATATCCAACAAGTACATATAATATATAATTGACATTAACATTATCAATAACAATGGTCCATAATATCATAAGCAAATGTAACCCAATGTATAATAAACAACATTCACACCATGAATGGATGAGAATATGAGTATTTCTATTAATGAACAAGAAGAAGTACAAAGTGATACGACCTCTTGCCGGCAACCAATCTGAAACAAGATCTAGATCAATCCACTTGTGCCTCCACCACTTCAATCCTCCATGAATGGCAAACTCAAACTAGAGAGGAGTTTGGAAGGTGAACATAAATGGTTCACAACTACAAGGATCAATGAGTGCAGACTCAAGATAGGGCAAAAATCCACTAGAGTGCCTTTACTATTCTCTTTTTCCTCCCGTCCATAAGCCATATGTGCTCAATATATAGTCCTCTCAAAGGTAGGTGAAAGGACACATCGATACATTACTTGGGCAGATGGAGAGCCAAAGGTCACCCAATGACCGCTTTTTGGGAGTAAAAAGTGATAAAATAGTGGTTTTTACCATTTTACTTGATACCCACGGGCTATAGTGATGCAACTCGCGGGTACACATGCTATAATGATGCAACATGTGGGTAGGAACAAAAATAGGGCAAACTGGTATCTCTGAAGGATATAAGTGGATTTGAGTCACTGAAATGGATCCTACAGGCCAAACAATGTTGATGCCCACAGGGTGGAAGATTTCTGTGTAACAATCCACGAAGGATTTCAATAAAAAATTTAGAACTATAGTTTCCAACATTCATGCTAACTTCAAACCCCCAAACAAGTCCATCCTTGTTTATTACATGAAAGCTTTATGTGGTGAACTGAAATTCATGTTAAGAGACAAAGATCCTGATACTCTAAAAGCTTCCCAGGATCTAGTTGTTAAAATTGATGAAAACATGCAATCATCAGGGAGATCTAATTTACCTAGATTTACAAGAGGAATGCATGTTGTCCCTAAACATCAGGATAAAGGAAAATCTATTGAAACTGAAACTAAGGATTCCTCAAAATATGCAATGAAAGAGATGATTGGTAGTATAAAAACCTTAGTATCAAACCACTATGAAAAACCTTAGATTTCTTAAATGACTGCCATGCAAAATAGGTTTGTCACTATGGAAAAGCACCATGCCTCTCATCTTTCCTAGATGCAAAGGTTCCCCTCTTAAGGAAACTAGGATAGATGTCAGAAGAAGGCTCCTCCTTATGAGCAGAGGCCACCCAACCAGTTAGATTCATCCAACATGGTTGAAGAATTAAATCCTTTTTGCAGACCTTGTAAATATTTCCATGAGGAATATACTTTCCATAGTGTCGTGACATCATGGAACATGGTTTACCAGAAACTAGTATCCAGGAAGCACCTTCAAGAGAGACTGAGTACATCAACAATATAGGCCATACCTACTCTTTGTCAAATCAACATTGGCAACAAGTCGTAGCATATAGTCAAGAAAAGGATTTCATCACACAAAATTATGGAGAAAATCCTACACCAGACCAGGTCCAGGAAATGTTTAATTCCATATTCAAGGGAGAAAATTATCAAAGAAGAGACAATCTTGCCTCAGCCAAAGCAAAGCAGTACACTCCAAAGGTTACAAATCCTCCCATAGTAAATAAATTGATCTTTGATATGGGTGATTGGTTAACGCATGCTAAAGTAAATGTACCTGTGACTGATATGCTTAAGATTCTAGAGCAGAAAGATAAGTTGTTGAAAGCCTTAGATAATCCTCAAGATAATATCTATGATACTCATCCTAAAACTAAAGCTCCACCTAAAAATGAGATTCTGCATAAATCTAAGGGGAAAGTTGTGGAAGAGATAAACACTTTTGGAGATGCTATGGTTATCTTGAATAGTATGGATCCAGAAGGGAATATCATCCACCCTTCTATGTTTCATTATTGGTAAATGACTTCTATCGTCATAACTACATGTTAGACTCGGGAGCATCACCCAATATTATCACCTTGAAGGTCATGGATCAGTTGGGTTTGAAAATCACAAGGCCATACCACAGTGTTTGTTCCATGGATGCAAGAGAAATCAAAGTTGTAGGAATAATCACAAACCTTGAAGTAAGATTAGCACATTATCCCGGAATCCATTTAGATATGGATGTATTATTCATTGATGTGTCGGATACATGGGGTATGCTTTTGTCGAGAAAGGACTACAAATTTGGGAGGGCACATCCAAATGGATTAGACTTATGCAACGATACCTGCATCAGAGAACACTCAGGTTAAGCTACATAGAGATGTTGAAAGAAAGTACCTTGTTGAAAATCCTAAGAATCCACATAAGGAATTTGTGGCCAAATCAAATAGTCTCGGAAACTATGCTATCTTATCTAACTTCATGGCTCCCATTAAAGAAAAGATAAAAGATGAAAAGTTAGATAATGGAAGTTAGACTTTGATCGAGAATATTCTAAATCTAGAAAAGGAGCATGAATAGTAATCATTTCCCCATCTAAGCAAACTTTCAACTTTGCTTTTAGATTAGAGTTTGATGCATCCAACAACATTGCAGAGTATGAAGCACTCTCACTTGACTTCAAAATTTTTTAGGACATGGGTATCAAAATGTTAAGTATAAAGGGTGATTATGACTTGGTGATTTCAAGGCTAGAGAATAAGTTTGCATGTAAATGTCAGAGACTAAAGAAATAGGAATGTTATTTGGGACACTATGGAGTGGTTTGATGCATTGAACCTTGAAGCAATTCCTATAGAAAAAAATAGCTTGGTTGATAAGTTAGCAGTAGCAACATCCACTCTTCAACCTACATATGAAATGATAAATGGTGATGAAAATCTTGAAATCAACTTTAGACCTTTGGTTCCTGGTAATGTAGATCATTGGAAGGTGTTTAATGATGATAAACAAATATTAATATTTATCCACAATGTTTTGGAATTTTCTTATTATAAGATCAATTTTAAAGAGGAAGACAAAGAATATTTAGAGCAAGATAATAACATTAGAAATCCTATTCCTAGCAGCTGTATAGGATTTGAGCATATGTTTGACAAGCAGGAAAGGAATAGAAATAAAACATAGTCAATGAAGCTGGGGGAATATATTGAGATTGTTAACACCTAAAAAGTGCTCATTACCTCATCTCCCTCACCACATGACTCATTTGTCTATTTTTTCCACCATTTTTGCCTCCAAAACCTCAAAAAACAATTAAAAAGCTACCAAAAGGCCAAAAAACCCCTTTTCCCCCCAAAAATAATTTAAATTTCCTCAAAAGATAGCAAAAACCCTCTAAAAGGGCCCTAAATTCCCAAAAATCAAATAAAAGGGAATAAAAATATATAAAAAGGAAGAAAAAGAGGGAAAAAAGGAAGCAAAAACCATAAACCATTGACCTAACCATATGGTGCCAAAAACCATAGGTCAATACTCCACCACTAAAAACCTATAAATAGGTGATGGAGGCTCCCCATTGTTAGGATATTTAGACACTTATGAGTTAGTTAAGATCAACTTGTGTAATATATCCGTTAGGGAAAGTGTGTTTCTTTAGTATGCATTAGTATGCATTTGTAAATACTTAATTCGATGGTCACGATATGTTCCCGACATAGAGTGATCCGACGGCTGAACTTCTCTTAGATCATACCTAACCTTGATCCGTGGCTTAACACTTGATTGGTCCATGATATCTATTTAAAGAGCATGGAGGGTCATTGTTTAGTTGATCGATTATGAGAACCTCATTTGTAACTTTCTTTCTTTGCATAATAAATTGTCCCGTAGAAGTTATTTGGCTGGGGCCGTGGAGTGTTTCTCTCACGAGGGTTTAAACCACGTCAAAACATCGGTGTATCGATCTGTGATCTGTTTGTGTGAAGTGGTTTCTGTAGGTGTTCGGTCTTTTGGGAGTACCTTGTGTACCCGAACATGGTATCAGAGCTTTTATGAAGAGCCGCTTCTGGTTATGATCTAGATTTTGAACCGTTGTTGCCGAAACATGAAATGGTTTCTGGTTCTGGTATTTCTATTCATTTTTTGGATATGGAAGGTGTTCTATTGCATTCAGAGCACTGTTTCCATTGGGAAATAGTTTTTGTTTGATCGAAAATGGTTCCTGGCTGCTTCAGAAACGCGTATTTCATTAGATCTGAAGGTATAATGTTACAGTGATGCATTTTATTTGTTTTAAAAATATCTCATATTTTATCAGTTTTTATTGTTAGATTTTTTTTGTTTTGGATTGTTGCTTTCCTTGTATGCATATGCTCTTTGTCGTGCACCTTGTGCGATCTCGGCAAATCAGAAATAAAAAGGGAAAGGGTTTTTCTCGGCTGCATATGCTCTTTGACATGCACCTTGCACGATCTCGGCAAATCAGAAATAGAGAGAAAACATAGAATTTTCAGGAAAGCTAACGAGATCTAACCCCATATTGTGGAAAAGTTTTTTTTGTTTCATTTTGTGGTGTGATTTGCAGGAAAAAAGGTAAGCACGAAAACCGAGCAAGAAAAGTAAAAAAAAAAAAAAAAAAAATATTTCCTCATTCCCATATTTTACATACATTTTAATCTAGCTCACTTGGTTCAAAGTTGCTTTATTCCTTAATAGGTGTTGAGTTCAAGTCTTAGGAAGTTACTTTTTAAAAACAAGTGCATGCAATTTCTATTTTCAAGTTATTTTTTTGTAAAAGTGCATATCACTTAAATAATAAAAAGTGAGTCACTTAAGTTCATTTTTATTGTTGCACTATTTAAAAGTAATATCATTGTAAAAGTGATTCACTTAAAGCAACTTTCTTGTAAAGTGATTGTCAAAAGGTTCATCTTGGGAATGGGGTTTCCTTTTTTAGCTAGACATTCTCTATCTGCCACGTCGTTGTTCGGGACATCTTCAATAGTTTCTTTGTTCAAGCATAACTTCATCATCCGAAGTCAGTTTTCAATGTTGTTTTTTTTTAAACCATCTATTTTTTTGAGCTCTTCGCATCTAGACTATTGGTTTCTACCTTTACAGCCATCAATTTAAAAATATGGCCGCCCCTTGTGATATTCTACTTACTAGTTCCAACTATTTCTCATGGAAATCTCGTATGGAGGAAGTTCTACGAAGTGGGGGACTTTTTAGAATTACCTCAGGGAAAGAAACAGAACCCACTGATGATGATAAGAAAATAAAATGGGCAAATAGATGTGACAAAGCTCGTGGATTGATTGGGATGTCAATCTCTACTGATTTGTGATTCCACATATCTGGAATTGATGAACCTGATGCTGCTTGGGACAAGTTGGAATCTGTGTTTGGTAAACACAATGAAATTCGAGGTCATCAACTCGAAAATGAGTTGATTTCTTTAAATCCAAGTGATCTTTCATGCATTCAAGATTATTTATATAAGTACACAACTCTTAAACTCTTATGTGCAGAATGTACGATTAAGAGGGAAGACAAACAATGCATTTATCATATTCTTTCAAAACTTGGACCTGCATATTTTGTTTTTGTATCTACATTTTACTCCATGAAAGAATCCTTGAATGCAGCTAGATATCAAGAGCCTAGTCTTGAATCCTTTTGTGATTCCTTGATTAGAGAGCAAGATAAGCTCATCCATATTGGAATAATCAACAATGCAGATACATCTGGGAAATCCTTATTGTCCCAATAGAAAGAAAAGTCCAAGCCTCCCAAGAAACAAAATGTTCGCAATAATAAGTCAAACAAGGGTCCCAAACCCTCTCAGACAACTCCTTCTTTAAAAAATGACAAAAGATCCAAGCCAAAAGGAAAGAAGACTGAGCGTCATTGCAACTATTGCGGAAAAGATAATCATGATGAATCTAAGTGTTTCAAGAAGATGGCAGCCTTGGAAGCAGTAATGAAGAAGCACCACATCAACCTAGATTCGCCTTCAGAATCTACCTCTCATGGATATGCAATTTGTGCTTCTGGTTATTCTTATAATGCATCTTCTTCTTCTACTTCAAATGAATGGCTCATTGATTCTGGAGCATCTTATCATATGGCTAAGGATCAAGCCATCTTTTCTATTATGCATGAATGTAACACCAAACAAATATTTGTTAGTGATGATAGATCTTTAAGTGTTGTAGGAGCTAGAACAGTTCCAGTAGATAATGGTCATTTTAGTGATGTACTATGTGTTCCAAGAATTTCCTGCAATTTGTTATCAATCTATCAGATCACTCATTCTGGTGAAGGTAAAACTGTGATGTTTACACCTCACCAAGTTGTAATCAAGGATTTTAAAGATCCTCAACAGGTCCTAGCTACCGAAATTGTTGATCATATTACCAGGTTGTACAAATTTAACAACTTTGGGTCATCCACTTTTCCTTCAGTTTTTGTTTCTCATAGTGATAACTTGAGCAAACTTTGGCATGAGCGATTTGGTCACTTAAATTATCGCTCATTGCAACAACTATGTAAAGACAATATGGTGATAGGTCTTCCAATGGTATCTTGCAGGGATGTTGTTTGTTCCAGTTCTGTACTCGGAAAACATCATCGGGATAGTTTTGACAAACATGCCTCTTGGCACGCCTCGGTTCCCTTGGAACTTGTGCATAGTGACTTGTGTGGTCCTCTTCCATCTGCTTCCTTTTTTGGTTTCAAATATTTCTTAACTTTCATTGATGATTACACCAGATGCACTTGGGTTTATTTCCTAAAACTTAAGAGTGAAGTATTTAGCATGTTCTTGGCCTACAAGGCCCTTGTTGAAAAACAATCGGGTCATCAAATTATTAAGTTAAGATCTGACAATGGAGAAGAATATGTTAACAAAAAGTTCACTACTTTCTACACTAAACAAGGCATCCAACAACAGTACACTGTTCCATATACACCACAACAAAATGGTGTAGCTGAGCAGAATAACCGCACTTTAAAAGAAATGGCTAATTGTATGATCCAATCTAAGGGACTAAGTCTTCAATTTTGGGCTGAAGCCATTAATTGTGCAAATTACATAGTTAATCGCACCCCCACTAAAGCATTACAAGGTATCACATCGGAAGAAGCATGGAGTAAAACTAAACCTGATGTAAGTCACTTCCGTGTTTTTGGTAGTGAAGCATGGGCTCACATTTCGGATGAAAAATGAAAAGCATTGCAGCCTAAAAGTGAAAAGTACATATTTGTTGGATATTCTGAAGATGTAAAAGGTTATAGACTTCTTCAACCACATTCTCATGATGTAATCATTAGAAGAGATGTTAAATTTGATGAAAATCTCTTGGCCTGCGAGCCTAACTCGGCGATTGTGCCATCTTTGGCATGCGAGCCTAATTTGGCGATTGTGCCTTCTTCTTCTTCTTCCAACTTCCTTGACATGTTTCCAACTCCAGTTTCTGATGATGACAGTGAGGATGAAAATCCACCTCCGCCTGCTCATGTTCCTCTAGTTGCACCAGCACAAGTGCGACCTTGATGGGTCCATTCAACATTGTTGGCTATAACTGACCCAGAGGTTTTCTATAAGACCCAGGTTCTTCGCGGTTTCCCCTTTACCAACAAAACCCCTTCGCACCGGCCCTTTCGGCAACAACCTGCAAGCAGGTTGAGGTCTCACCCGAGGTGTATCTATGGGGTACTGCAGAATCAGGTTTCCACAGTAAGTGATAAGTTACTTGGACGAATGTACTGCGCAACACAACAAAGGTTATGTGCTGCGAGGTGAGACTGCGCAGCGATGGGCCACGCTGCGGTCTGTACCACTATGTTCTTCTACCACAGGACTTCTGTTGAATCTGTGAACAATGCATCTTTATTCTATACTTAGATTATTTTGACACACTTAAGGCACTGAAACGAATATCACTCATCCATTCATTCAGGTGCTTAACTGACTATTCTTCTAACATTCATTCGTTACCTTAGGATGTTATGATTTGAACATAGATGACTGATCTAATCCAACTGTTATACATTCATTTACTGCGTATAAGAAAGTACTTAACCAAATGACTGATTCACTTCCTTCATACACAAGACCAAATGTTCACCATTCAACTATTCATACGAAACTTAACATATCATTTCCATACTTCTCTAATGGAAAATGCATATAAAAGCTCTCTCATAACAGTATGCAAGGAAACATCTAGACATTCATTGACAAAAAACATAAGTAATCATTCATTCATAAACACAATCGCACAACGCGGGATTTAACATGGTTCACTTCCTCGAGTGGGAAGCTACGTCCACAAGAATGGTTGGTAATATATTTCTTTAAAAAGGGATGGGGACAACCGTTCTTAGTCTATGCACTCAGCTGCAGACTCTCCTTCCTCTCAAACAGGTCTCTGCACACACAGCTATAGAGCCTTTACAATCTTCTTAGCTCAAAGAGATTTTACAATACAACAATCCAAAATTGTAACAGCAAAAGTAAAAGAGTAAACCATCCCATACAAAATTGTCTTCTTAAATAGATCATTCCCAAAGGTCATGTATTTACAATGCTAAAGACCTAAACCCAAAACCCTTAAGGTTTACAAAACTACGTCGGTTTCCCTAAACTGGCTTGCTGGCTCCTAGTAGCGTCTGCTTCATCGTGGCGGTTCTCCACGTCTTCATTCTATTGCTATAGGCCTCCCTGTTGCACATGTGCCAACAGGCTACTTCCATCGAACCGTTCATCTCTAACGGTCTCGCCCACCAGGCGTGCCAAGACGTCACTTTCCTTAACAAACTCGCACGTCAGCCGCCTTCCTAATTTACTCTTGCCCGTCGCTCGGCACTCCTGGAGCATCTTTCCAAAAAATAGGTTGCTATCGGTCTGACCGGTACCTATACCTGTCCTTCGTCCAGCATTTCGCTTTGTTGGCTCCATGTGGCCTCCTATCTCCGCAGCACTGCTTCTGCGCAGTACTGATCTTCGCAGCATCAATCAAAACATGTCTACTATGCACCTCTTCGTAGCATCCCCAGTACTTAGCAAAAATTCAATCTGTTTCAGAGCTACGCCCAGCTCAGGTTCTTATGCCTTCAAAAATGTTACCAAAATTGGACCAGTTGGGTCAGGCCCAACATGCCCCTAACTCTTACATGTGGCTTGTCCCCGCGCCACTTTCAACGTCCACCATCGGAATCTGCTCTCCGATCTGTGCAGTCAGCTTTGCTACGAACTCACTATAAGTGTTAGTCAGTTTCTCCATTGTTTCTTTAGTTTCTCGCTCAACCTGCTTGACTGTATCAAGCAATTGTGGTGTTATCTCTTCTCCGATTTGGGCTTCTACCTATTCCTTGTTGTCGCGCATCTCTTTTAGTTTATCTTCTATCTGCTGCGACACCACGGTGGCATCTTCTAGGAGTGGCTGCGATTGATTGTCTAACGCAATCTCCTTTTCCCTTAATACTTGGACTTCTTTCTTTAGGCTGGGTATCTCCCTGAATTTTAGTAGCCTATCTCTTGTTGGCAGGGTCTTTACCTCTACATCCAGTGCTTCCAACGCGGTCTGTTTCTCCTTTACCACGATCTTGATCTACTGCAGCCCTGGATTCTCTTTAAGGGCTGTGAATGCCTTCAAGGATTCATCAAGCAAATTCTAGCACTTCACAACCTCTGCTGCGATCTTTACCGCTTGACCTCTCAACTGTTGATCAGTGATTACAACCTCTGGTTTGATCTTTGCTTTTAGCAGGTTGATATCGGCTTCATAGAGTATTATCTTGTCCTCCATCTCTGATTAAGGGAGTGCACCATGTCCCTTATTTTCAAGACAGTATCTGCAGGATCGTCTTGGATCTGTACTTCTCCAATATATTCTACAATAGTGTTAATGGTATCCTCCAATCTCTGCCTTCGCGCTTGTTCATCTTCAAGCAACATTCTGCTACGTGAGCTCGACTCCTCGAGCTATCTATTTTCCATTTGTAGTTCCGCTTCTACTTTTCTTGAGTCCACAGCTCCGTCGCACAGCTCATCCCCGATTTGCATATTCAAAAAATGTAGACCTGGTATCGGGATTTTTGCCAAGTAGAGCTCTACCCGCTCGACATTTGTCGTATCCAGGGCCACGTCCTCTGACATGGGCAATGTGATCACCATTGGATCAAGATAGACAAGTCTCATTTTTATTGGTAGGGCAACAACAAGTTGCATTGGCCTCAGCTGCGAGGTTCCTCCGGACCTCCCTTCTGCTACTGGGTCACGCGGCAAGGCCTAGCTATTGTGCACATCTTTGACTTTTTTCCTTAGCCCTTGCATCGCGAGCCAGTTCCTCTACAGGTCATCTTGGATGGCCTTATCTTTCTTGTATTTATTGTCCATGAACTCCTCCAGCTGCTCATTGACTCTGTCTACTATCATATCAAATTCGTCCTCCTTCAGTATCGTGTCAGATGTTGCTTTCATCACTTTCATTTTCTTCCTCACCTTTGGCTGCGTTGGGTTCTCTGGTTCCTTCCTCTTTCCCGTTTCTTCCAAAATTGGACATGGTGGTGGAATTATTTCATCATATTTTGAATCTGTGGGGACATCTAAAATTTCCACACAGTACTCTGCGGGCCAATCTTTCATAATGTTCTCGATGTCCTCTTCTGTCATGTGGTAGTTCCCAGGGAAAAACTGTGGCTTCTTCATCTTCGCCTTCGAGGAAATAAACACACAACGCAAGTCAGCAGTAAAATTAACAATGCGTATGTATTTTCTTGTTACCTGCTTTGTTATCCTTGGTGTAGAGGTGATCACGGCACACAGCTGCATGTAATATTTGTAGAACACTTCTTGAGTTGCATGTTGGCACTACGGATTGAGATTTGCCCAGAGGTTCATGTACCTGACTCCTCTGGGTTCTGATTTATCAAAGCTGATGCCGACATAGTCCTCCGGCTCCTTCCATCCAATAAATGCAATGAGGAAAATCAACCATGTGAAATGGAAGTTTCCTCCATTCAACTGTATGTCATTGAGCTCTGCCATGAACTTGTTCAATAGATATTGGCACCAGTTGAACTCGATGCCTTCAGCTACTACATCACCGAGCAACACTGCGCCCGCAGGCACCTCCAGGGGTCTTGCTGTCTGCAATACCTTTGCTACAAGCAACTGGGTGACAAACTTGGTTGTTCTGTCTTCAATTTCGTTTGTAGGAAAACCCCGTTTTCCTTTGACCAGTGCATGAGTTTTCTTCATCTTGGCTACTGCATTCGTTTTGTGCTTTTCCCATGGAAGAACAACTTTGGGTCTTTTCCTCTCTTACTTAATCCCATAATGCAATGGATTAAGTCAATTCCTATGTCAACTGGCCAATCCATCCATAGATATCCTTGGTGGATTCGTGCCATCAAGGTACGAACTACTACATTCAACTCAGCCAACCATTCAAAATGGGGTAGTCGCAGCAGGTGCAGCAATCCTGACTGCACTACCGGTGTCAACCAGCTTTCGGCAACCAGATTGAGGGTTCCTTTGGCATATTTCTTCCAGCACATGTACTGGTCTGGTTGAAAGTCTAGGTACTTGGGATCATGTGGCTCATCTTTCTGCACTCCCAAGAGGTCATAGTCCTCCCATTTACAGTCTGGTATTTTGCACAATAGGTTGGTTGTAATTTTGACATGCTTCGAAAGTGGTGACAAGGGGATGTCGTATTTTGCATTCTTGGCTAGCTTATAGACGGGGGCATTCAGTGCCCGGGGTGAGATGTACTTAGGGGTCATATTCAGAGGGATTTCTTTCGTAAAATTGGGCTGCCTTAGCACCGTCGAACCCAACTTTGGATTATTGGTTCGAGGTGCAGTGATTGTCTCCTTGCCCTTGTCTTTCATGGTTGGATTGGTTCTCGGTGATCTACGGGATCCTTGGCCTTGTTCTGTTACAACATTCTTGGCAGGGGTTCTCATTAACTCTTGAATTCCTCTGTGTTGAAAGACTCTAAGTGTTTCTTCAATGGTAAGCTCTTCTTCTTGATAGAAAGGTTCAGACATTCACTGATTGGATGGGGGGGTATGGTAGCCAGACGACAGATGGATATTAGTGCAAGGGTTGCTCGCAAGAAAATTCTAAGTGCTTAGTAACACCCACGAGTCCTCTAGTGGTGTTATTTATAGGCGCAGCTGACCTTATCCCGTGCCCTTCAACGGCTAAATATGCATTAAATGTGCCCTCTTGCTGTTGAATACATCGAATTTTCCAATCCTTTCCTTTGTCAGTCTGTCCAGAATGGCTATCTTCCCTTTAAATGCTGAAGCGGTGGCTGCAACGGTCATCTAATGGTTATTTTCTCAAAAGTGGTATAATGGCTATTTTTCTCTAGGTGCTGCGCCGAACTACGTGGCAGGTCACTTACACTCCTGCGTAATTGATTCGCAGTGCAAATTCGACAGGTCACTTACACTCCTACGCAGTTCATTCGCAGTGCAATTTTTTATTTTTTTTCTTTCACGCAGCTTCAGCAGTGCTGCATGGTACGCACATTGTTCTACTTATCAAACATGTACATACTCCTTTACATTTCCAATGTCCAATTTCAACTGTACCTGACACTTGGAAATCTCTTCCTCTGCTTATCATTCAGGATTCTGCGAAGCAGGGCTGTCATGATACAGCTTTAGCCTGCTTCCATTTATCAAAGTTGGTAGACTATCGCCAGCTAAATTGGCTAACTGGACTGCACCAGTGTTAGTAACATGTATCACAGTAAATGGGCCAAGCCAATGCATCTTAAATTTTCCAGGAAACTTCATCAATTTGCTATCATACAGGAGGACTAGGTCACCTACCTGAAAGCACTTGTTCTTGATATGGCGATCATGCCAGGCTTTCTCGCGATCTTTCTGAGCTTGCTGGTGGAAGCCGACAATGAAGCAATCTTCCTCCAACCCAACAAGGTGTAATAACCTTTCTTCTAATGCTGCGCGGTCTGCCAACCCTGTGAACACAACGATCCTTAAATTAGGGACAATATATTCCATTGGCATTATAGCTTCCTGCCCATAAGCCAATTGAAAAGGTGTATGTCCTGTCAATTTCTTGCATGTGGTCCTGTATGCCCATAACACATAGGAGATGCGCAGGTCCCAATCATCTCTATTTACATTGCAGACCTTAGTGAGTGCGTTTTCCAATATTTTATTGAAAGCCTCAATAGTGCCATTCGCCTGTGGATGATATGGAGTACTGCGTTGATGACGAATGTGGAATTCCTCTGTAAGTGCCTCAATGGTCTTGTTCAAAAAGTGAGTACCTTGGTCACTCATTAAAATCCTCGGACAGCCAAATCTTGACAATATTTATTCAAAAATGAACTACACAGCAGTACTAGCACTGCAGTCCTTTACTGGATTTGCTTCTACCCATCTGGTGAGGTAATCAGTAGCAGTAATAATATACCTCACACCAGTTCTTTTCCCTGGTGGGTTTATAGGACCCACAAAATCAATTTCCCATTTCTCAAATTCCTGCAAGGTCAACTGCGGATTCAATGGCATCTCATCCCTTCACGAAGGTTTCCCTGTCCTCTGACAGAAATCACAGTTCCTGCAGTGTTCTTTGGAATCTTTGTGGATCATGGGCCACCATAGCCCTGCGCGCAATATCTTCTGCGCAGTAGCCCTTCCTACATAGTGACCTCCCTCGATCCCTGAATGCGCATCTACTAGAATAAACAGTTTCTCATGATCTAGTACGCATCTGCGCAGGACATTATCTGGTCCAAGTTTCTATAACTGACCTGCAATTATAGTGAAGTCTATGGCGCGCACCACTAGCTCCTTCTTCTGCTGGACAGATAATTCCTGCTGTGCCAGCCCTGTTGTTAGGAAATTAATGATATCCTTATAATAGTCATCGGCAACCTGTATAGAAAATAACTGCGCATCAGGCAGACTGTCTTCAATGTTCGTTGGCTCTTCTCCTGACTCAATCCTTGACAGATGATCAGGTCCCAAGTTCAGTCTACTTGGCTTAACAACAATCTCAAAATCATATTCCTGGAACAGCAACAGCCATCTGCATATGCGCCCCCCTAACACTGGCTTATTGACCAAGTATTTCAACGCAGAATGGTTAGTGAACATAAGGAAGTGCGCACCAAGCAAGTAATTCCTGAATTTCTGTAGGGCATATACCATCGCAAGGCCTTCCCTCTCGGTAGCAGTATAGTTCTTCTCTGCTGTTGAGAGTTTTCTGCTTGAAAATGCAATAGGGTGGTCAATACCTATTAAGATTTAATATGCTAAGACAGAAAATAGCAGCATTGCATTCCATTTCACAATAATAGCATATACAGGATCACTGAAGAAACAACAAGCACAGCATAAACACAAGAGACACAAATTTATCCTGGGAAACCCTCATGGCATAGAAAACCCAGCAAAGCTTCCTCAATATAGATGATCAGCAATATACAAAGATGTAACCCTGAGCATAAGCTCCTCCTTCTCCATAGCAGACCTCTCTCTCATAAGTGCGCTACTCTCAAGTAAGTGAGTGTGTGTAAAATGAGGAATACACCTCCGACTTGTCTTTTACACAAATCATGTAGGATCATATTTAACCATTGGGTTAAATGCCCCACTACAACTGACTGGTCCGACCCCTCTAGGGTGGTCTAATAACCCTTTGACCCACATAACACATACAGGGCCGACCCCCACTAGGGAAGTCTAATAACCCAAGTTACCACATTCCGACGGAGGAATAAACATCTCCGGATATACAAGAAGATCTTCACGGAGGAATGAAACATCTCCGGAATAATAAAGTACAATTATAATATTCTTTGAAGTTACAATATCTCAACACTCCCCCTTAACGAGAAGGATATTATAACAGCATCTGCACGAGCAAGGAGTCATCAACATCATACATGATACATCTATAAATCATTGGAAGCTTTCTCAACATCATCAGTAACTCAGCCAGTTACTGGAACATCTTCAATACTAGAACATCAACATCTTCAGTACTGAGCCTCTATCTTCTGCAGCACTCAAACAGCTACAGCAACATCAATATCTGAATCCTCACGATCGTCAGCATCGTCATCACACGATCATTAGCATCGTCATCACACAATCATCAGCATCGTCATCACACAATCAACATCGTCATCTAGATCAACACGATCAGCATCGTCACATCATCTCGATCTACAGCATCTGGTTCATCATGATCTACAGCATCTGGATCATCTCGATCTACAGCATCTGGATCATCTCGATCTACAGCATCTGGATCATCTCGATCTACAGCATCTGGATCATCACGATCTACAGCATCTGGATCATCTCGATCTACAGCATCTGGATCATCTCGATCTACAGCATCTGGATCATCTTAATCTACAGCATTTGGATCATCATGATCTACAGCATCTGGATCATCTCGATCTACAGCATCTGGATCATCAGGATCTACAGCATCTGGATCATCACGATCTATAGCATCTGTATCATCACGATCTACAGCATCTGGATCATCTCGATCTACAGCATCTGGATCATCTCGATCTACAGCATCTGGATCATCATGATCTATAGCATCTGGATCATCACGATCTATAGCATCTAGATCATCAGTATTAGTATCCACACCAATACAAGTATACACATCATCAATACAAGTATCCTCATCAATACAAGTATACACATCATCAATACAAGTATCCTCATCAATACAAGTATACACATCATCAATACAAGTATCCTCATCAATATCAATACAAGTATCCTCATCAATCAAATATGCATAGCAGCATACCCTGCAACACACACGATCATATTACAGGATGATCAATCCCGCTCTCTTTAGGACATAGGTCCATGGATGATACAATCCAGATCAAGTTCCAGGATGATCAATCCTTATCACTTTAAGACAAGTCTCATGTCTAGGGACGATGCAATCCCATCACGTACATTTTGAACCTAGTTCACGGACGATGCAGTCCTCTCACGTACATTTTGAACCCAGTTCATGGACGATGCAGTCCTCATGTACATTTTGAACTGAGGTCCAGGGATGATGCAATCCTATATTCAATTCTCGGAGACATCAGTCTACGGATCAATTCTGGGACCGAAGTCCGAGGAAGATACAATCCCCTACCTGTTCATTCAGAACTTCATTATCAAAGACCTAGTCTACGGCTCAATTCTGGGACCAGAGTCCGAGGACGATACAATCCCCCACCTGTTCATTCAGGACTTCATTATCGGAGACCCAGTCTACGGCTCAATTCTGGGACCAGAGTCCAGGGACGATACAATCCACCACCTATTCATTCAGGACTTTATTCTCGGAGACATCATGTCTACGGCTCAATTCTGGGACTGAAGTCCGGGGACGATACAATCCCCCACCTGTTCATTCAGGACATTATTCTCGGAGACATCATGTCTACGGCTCAATTCTGGGACCGAAGTCCAGGGATTATACAATCCCTCTTCTTTCTCGGAGACATCTGTCTACGGCTCACTTTAGGACTGAAATCCAAGGATGATTCAATCCTCACATGTCCACGAAGGACTTCATTCTCGAAGACATCTGTCTACGGCTCCTTTTAGAACATGTGTTCAAGGATGATGCAATCCCTCTTCTTTCTCGGAGACACCTGTCTACGGCTCCTTTTAGAACATGTGTTCAAGGATGATGCAATCCCCTTGTCACCTTAGACCCTGTCTAAGGACCATCCACCAACCTCTCTGTCGGCATCACCAATATAGGTATCCACATCATCAACCTCATTGTCGATGCAGGAAATCTCATCATAAGTGATCACATCACTCCCCCTTTCGAGGAGGATCCTTCTAAACTATATTAAGTTTGTCTCGAAAAACTTTACTTGAGGTAGAGGTTTGGTTAGTACATCGGATCGGTAGAGGTTTGGTTAGTACATTGGTAACTTGTTACAAATTCGAACATTAATTCCTTTCTGCACCATATCTTGTATATGGAAATGTCAGATCTCTATGTGCTTTGACTTATAATGGAACACTGGATTCTCTGCCATTTTGGTACAACTCTGTTTGTCACATAGGATCACAGTTGAGTCTATCTCTAAGTCAAACATTCCTGAAGCCATACTACTTCATAACTTAGCAGATCAAGAAGCCATATATTCTGCTTGTGCTAAGAGCCACATTAGATTGTTTCCTGCTAAACCACAAGATCATGGCTGATCCCAGACAATAACATCCTCTCGATGTGCTCTTCCTGTCTGATACACTTCCTGCCCAATCAACATCAGTGTAGCCATCTGAAGTCATGATCTCCAAGATAACATAGATCAAAGTCTATTGTATCCTTTAGGTACCGCATCACATGATTTGCAACTTATCAAGTGAACACATCTAGTTTCCACTAGATACTAACTCAAGGTGTTCACAGAAAAGCATATATCTGACCTAGTATTCGTTAGATACATCAATGACCCAATAATTTTTCTGTACAGAGTTATATCCACTTACTCTGATGAGTCATCTGTTAATAGCTTCAAGTTGGAATCCATGAGAGTGGCCATTCCAACACATCAATTCTTCTCAAGATTTCTCAGCATACTTTCCCTAGTTGAGAAAGATTCCTTACGAGCCTTGCCATACTTCTAGACCTAGGAAGTAATGCATCAATTTGAGATCTTTCATTTTCATTTATGTTTCTCATTCCCTATCAGAAAGATATCATCTACATACAATAATAGTATGATCCATAACCTTAAGGTAAAGGTTAGGAGCAACTTTACTTTTGGTAAAGCCCAAGCTTATCAAGAAACTGTCAGTTCTCCCTTTGTGACTGAACATCATTCACACTCTGCATTGAATGATCTTCTGCATATCTATCTGTGCCATCTCTCGTTAGATGGGTCTACTGATATGGGCCTCAATATCATTCGAACTCTGTGGTGAGTTCCTTCTTGCATCCATGTCACCTGTGTCTGGAAACCATATTCAACCTTGTAGCAAAGGTTGAGATCCACATCACCCATGGTGATCATTAAGCTCATCAATTGATTATCGATCCTGGGTACGCATACAGAACCTGATTCACACTTCTTCTTTAATTACATCATTAAGAGAATGGTCTTATCTAGTCACTTGGAGTAAACATCTCATCATGATTCTCTTCCTTTTTCTAAGAGAATCTTTTAGCCACGAGCCTTTTATATTTTGTTTGATTTGTAAATCTTCTTGTTGAACATCCATAACTTGTTCGGTGTTCATCATTCTTCATGATCTTTCCTACCTTTTATGTTTGTGTGGTTTCCTCCCGCTTGATATTCTGTATGTATTTTGAAGTTCTATTCATTCTGTACCACTGTGCATGCTCAAGTGTCATCCTCATGATCTCATACACAAACATACATTCATTAGTATATTCTCAATGTTATCAAAACATTGTAGTTCTAAATAATCTTGAAAATGTATAGTCATGATTATAGATAATATTCAAGGTTTCAGGGAAGTCTTCTTTTACTCATGCATATTCTTGTTTGATCTGGTTAGTTAAATTATCAACCAAGATAAGAGACATAATATGCATAAACCCTTGATTACTAACTTTATGAATAAGCATAACCAATCATACCAAATATACTTATATAAGGGATCCTAACACAAGGTAAGATTCTAACATGACATAGGAAAACATACCTAGATTAGTATACCTGCTTAGTTATGTCTAACATACCTAATCAATATCTTCTTTGATCTCTTCAAAGATTTAGAGATCCTATGCTGGAACCTGCATATCTCATAGGTTAAGCATAATAGAACAAAGTCATACATACCTCGTAAGTAGAACTTCTATGTGATCAAAGATTATAGATGAGTCTTTGTCTTCATGTTATCATGGTCATGGAACTTGATTTGTCTTTCGTGATGTACCTGTATCTTGTTAGCAGACAACATCAACCTCATAGAACACCACAGTGCATTAGTACAATCATATAGCCCTAAGCAATGAATGTCTTCTATCATTCACATGCATTCATACTGTTACTAGGGTGATAAGACAATTATAACATTAATCAAGATTGCACTAATAAATAATATGAAGACAGACATATTATGAACTTTATCAAGAATCATATTTCAAGACATACTTGTATCTCCTTAAGACATACATGTTGAGACTTCTTGTAGTCTTCTTATGTAAGGACTTAGCCTCAACTCCCCATGACACTTGATCTGGAGCTTGATTAGGGTTTGTTAGAGAAACCCTAAAAATTAAATCTTTGACTTTCACACTTCTGAATGGATGGAAGGATGTGTCTTCCTGAGCTGATCAAACTAGCATACTTCAATTTTGAAATCTCCAAAATTTGACCCCTCAAAATTTGCCTTCGAAACTTCTGGATCTTCTGGATAGGATCCCGAACTAGGGTTTGATGAAGCCCACCCTTTTGCCCAATCAAAAGGTTCGATCCAAGGCTCTAAACTCTTATTTTTCTGAGGAGCTTCCAGCCGTGGTTACAGACTTCAAAAATTCCAACTTTTGCTGAAGCCCTAATTTTCCATCTTTCCGATCAAAATCCCGAACTGGGGTTTGATCAAGTCCGATCTTCTACCCAACCAAAAAATTCGATCTTGGTCTCTAAATTTTGATTTTCCTGAGTAGCATTCAGCCGTGGATTCCGATTCTAAAAATTCTAACTTTCTTCGAAACCCTAAATTTCGGAATCCATGAATGAAGGTGCTCCAAAAATAATTATGTTTTGGCAGAAATATGTACCTGATTGTTTCTACTGTAACTCTGAACTTTTCGCTCCACGGGGTCTGAAAAATTTCTCTGTGGTATCCTGACCTGTCATATTTCCATCCCAATAGGTTTGACCTCAATTGGATTTTCTGAGAGAGATTTATGCCAAGTGTCGCAACGTGACCTGTTTATGGGATAAAACAGGAGAGCTAACTTGTATGGCATGCCACGTGTCACTGGTTCAACTTCAGCCTCTAAAAACGTTTCTTGAGATAGTACAGTCTGTGTAATACCTATCACTTTTTACGAAATTTCATTTGGAGCTTCCTAGCCCAATTTATGACCTTTTGCCAAGGTCACCTGATTTTTACTGAGATCTGGAAGAAGCAGAAACCCTAACTTGTACTGATCATAACTCACAAAGTACAACGAATATGAGGGTGTCCTTTGGACACAATGTACCTAGGGATGTTATCTACAACTTGTAAACTTTTCAGATCCTAAACCTTCGTATAAATGGATTTATAGCGAAAATTCCACGATGACTGGTTTTTGCTATGTAAAACCCTAACCTTCAAATTGTCGCAAGTGAAGCAAGTGTCGTAAGTGCCATACATTTCCTTCCTTCAGGTTAGATTTGATACCATGTTAAGATTTAATATGCTAAGACAAAAAATAGTAGCATTGCATTCCATTTCACAATAATAGCATATACAGGATCACTGAAGAAACAACAAGCACAGCATAAACACAAGAGACACAGATTTATCCTTGGAAACCCTCATGGGGTAGAAAACCCAGCAAAGATTCCTCAATATAGATGATCAGCAATATACAAAGATGTAACCCTGAGCATAAGCTCCTCCTTCTCCATAGAAGACCTCTCTCTCAGAAGTGCGCTACTCTCAAGTGAGTGAGTGTGTGTAAAATGAGGAATACACCTCCTCTATTTATACACTAATCCGACTTGTCTTTTACACAAATCATGTAGGCTCGTATTTAACCATTGGGTTAAATACCCCACTACAACTGACTGGGCCGACCCCTCTAGGGTGGTCTAATAACCCTTTGACCCACATAACACATACAGGGCCGACCCCCACTAGGGAAGTCTAATAACCCAAGTTACCACATTCCGACGGAGGAATAAACATCTCCGGATATACAATAAGATCTTCACGGAGGAATGAAACATCTCCAGAATAATAAAGTACAATTATAATATTCTTTGAAGTTACAATATCTCAACAATACCTCCTCCTGGCTAAGCTAGTACAATTCCCAAGGCAATGCATGATGCGTCAACATGGACATGGAATGGCTTCGTCCAGTCTGGAAAGACTAGAATCAGTGCAGTCACCATCTTTTCTTTTAGTGTATCAAAACCTTGTTCGCATTCCACGTTCCAAATGAACAATGCGTCTTTCTTTAGCATCTTTTCCATTGCTGCGGTTGTCTGTGCGTAACCCTTTATAAATTTCCTGTAGTATCCATTCTGGCCTAAGGTAAAGCACAACATCTTGACTGAAGTTGGTGTTGGCAAGTTCACAATAATAGCAATCTTTGCAGGGTCCACCATCAATCCTTGCTTACAAAAAATGTGCCCAAGTAGAATTCCATAAGGAACACAAAAAATACACTTCTTTAGATTTAAAGAGATCTGATGCTATCGACACTTCTCAAGCATCATTATGAGGTTCGCACAATGGTTCTTCAATAGACCAAAGACAGTCCAATCATCAAAATAGGCTTCGAGAAACTTATGCAGAAACTCTTTGAATGCTGCGATGACCACTCTGGAAAATATGGCAGGTGCGTTCTTCAGGACAAAAGGCATTACTGTGTACTGGAACAACCCCCATTCTGTAGCAAAAGTCATCTTATGCCTGTCTGCGGGATCAATCCTTATCTGATGATATCCGGAGAAACCATCAGTAAAGGAATAGGCCTCATTCCCTCCAACATTATCAAGCACTTCATCTGTAAAAGGAGTGGGGAATGGGTCGTGCATAGAAGCATCATTCAGTTTTCTGAGATTGACACAAATCCTGATATCACCCTTCGCTTTCTTGTCTTGAACAACCATGGGACTAATCCACTCTGATTCCTCGATAGGTTCAATGATTCCTACTTCAAGCATCTTATCCAGCTCTGCGCATACTCTTTCCTTGTAGTGCGGGTCTAGTCTGTACGGTCTCTGCTTTACAGGATTTGCGCCTGGCTTCAAAGGTATTTTAATGACTCCTAGGTCTCCCAAAATTCCTTTCATTTCTATAAATTTTGTCGGATAATAGCTTCTGATACTCATGCAAGGTGTCTGCGATCTCTACAACAATCTGATCGTCCCAATAGTCTCCGATTGCTGCGAACTTCGGTTCTTCTGTTGTGCCAATATTCACCTTCTGTGTTTTTACTGGTCCGCTCATATCTGGGATTTCTAATGGAGGTCCTTCTACGTCGCGTGCACCCTCCGATTCTTGTATGTTTATGTTGCGCGGATTGTCATCATCATCTTCATTTCTATCATCGATGTCTTCAGCTAGGTTGTAACACTCGATATAGTGTTCTTCATGTTCCTTCCATTACGACTGTAGGTGAGCAGGAACGTGATCTGTCCCGAAGAATTCCTGCAATGTCATATTTTTGTGAGGACAGTCCTCCCTGAATATGCATTCCTTAATTATCTGCAATGCCTCATGGATTAGCGGGTTCTCGTCCTCGAAGCTGAAGTCCCTCTGGAAGTTCGCAGTCAACATTTCCCAATCAGTGGTTTCCCTGTGCAACTCCAGGTCTAGGTACCATTTCTTTGGAATGTCATCATCCAGTGTATGTATGAATAGATGCACCCATTCTGTGTGTGGCCTTTCTGCCCATGCCTGTGAACAGACTTCAATGTGTTGACTAGGATCTGTCTGTCCATTAAACTTTCCAAAGGGTAAGGTAACCCGGTCAGCAAACCGAATCTGCATCTTAATTCTGCATTGATCCCAAGTGGTCAATGTCTGCTTGTGCGCATTCCACCATCTAGCGAGTGTGTCGCACAGTGCCATATCCAATGCTAGTAATCTATGCTCTTATGCAATAGCTGCAGTGTATTCTTGGATGAAATTATAAACATTAGCAGAACCATCATATGTGGGAATAGGACTTACCTCCTTCCCGATCCAGCGCAGTGATTTCATAACCTGTGCGCACCTTCTTGCTGATACTTCATGCATCTGACTTTGCCAATTTTCCAGCCTTGCTTCCGAATCAGAGACGCAGGAGTTGTCACATCTCCAGCTGAGTGTGCCATCTGCGGTAGGATTAATGTAATCTTCCTGGTTCGCTATGAGCTGGTATAGCCTATCCAAGTCTTGAGCCTTGGATTCCTCCTGAATCGGCTCACTGTATCTGTCACCATATACAGGGTCCAACGGTGCGATGACCCTAAGATGCTTTCCTTCAAATATCATCTTCTTTGTTTTTAAGTTGATAATAGCCAAGTTATCAATAGCCCAGTCAATTCCTAGCAATGCAGGAAAAGGCTGACTATCATCCATAATCTCGATAACTTCAAAGTCTGCATGACTTTGGACTCCATCGATGTCGACTATCACGTGAGCTAACCGGCCAAAAGGTATGACTTTCTCTTGGTTAGCCATTCTCAACTAGATAAGTGACCATGACAACTTTGGTCGACCCATCTGCTGCCATGTCTGCTTAGTTAAGACATTTACTTCGGATCCCAGATCAAGGATGACTTCATCCATTTCGAAATCTCCAATCTGCGTGGTAAGCCTCATTTCTCAGCCTGTTCTCTTATGCTTCCTTATGTGATGTACTGCACTATCAGAAGTCTTTGTTCCGGTCTAAGGCTCATACTAGTTTATGAGCTTCTGCAACTCTACTATGGCATTTCCACTTTTGAGTAGCTTCATGCAACTTCGGAGGAACTGCGCAACAGAAGTGCTAACATCCGTTGCAGTGCTTGTTTTATCATAAGCCGCTGGCATGTCTTCAACATGTTGTGCTTCACTGTGCAACGGGATCCTCTATGACTCTGTTGTTGGTTCTCTGAAGGTATCCCGTGCGTCGACAAAGACTTCCTTGGTCTTTCATAGGTCAAGAGCAGGTATTTTTCTCAGAGCTTTCCTTATCCATACTGTCTTAAGAGGAGATTGCTTTGTATGAGCCTCCCCTGATGTGGAAGCTTCTTCTCCCCTATCGTGGCCTGTCTAAGCGCCATTACGCGTGACCACATTGATGCTTGGGTCTACTGGTCTTTTCTCTACTGCGATCCACTAGACGTTTGTGTTTGGTGCGTGTGTCCGTCTTCTTTTCTGCATTTCCACCTCTAGCACTGGGAAATCTTCAATAAAATGCTCAAATGATTTACAATAATTGCATGCAATGCATGGGTTAACACAATCTCTGGATACGTGATCTGGCTGGCCACAATTATAACAAATGACCTGGCTACGGCCTCTTCCTTGCGCCGGGCCAGCATTTCTTCCTCTGCCACGGTATCCAGCACCACGACCTCTGTATCCTCCTTGGTCATATTGTGCATTCTCTTGTTTCGGCTGGTTATCCTCTTATACGCAGTACAAGCCAGCACCTCTCATTGAGTCCATATCCTGTTTTCTTTCATTCATTAGTTCATATGCACGGCAGTTGGATTCATCATGTCCAACTGATTTATAGAAATTGCAATATAAACTTTTAGGAATTTTCACATACTTCTGTATAAGATAGCAGTCTTCAGGTCTGTGTCCTGTGGTTCTACAAATTTCACACCATGGGTCCTGATTCTGATTTAATTTGTTGGGCGCACCACTATTAAGATAGTCGCGGAATAACGGGCAATGCTCTCGGTCATGGCCTTCTCCTTTACAACCTGTACACCAGACCTCATGTCTAGCTTCATACCTTTGTTCTTTGCCATTCTTCATGCTTTGCAGCTTTAGTGTTAGGGTGGTCAGCTGGTTTTGGATCTGAGACATCCCAGAACTAGTCTCACCAATCGGCGAAGCTTCTAGCTTCATTGCGATCTCCAAGGCCTCTGCCAATGAGGTAACCTTCTGATGCATCAATGGTAATCTAATATGGGGCAACAGCGCAGCAATGAACCATTCCTTGTGTTGTTTCGGAGCTATAACAAAGCTCACTTGGTCCAATAGGGTCTTGAATTTCTGATCAAACTCCCAAACCGTTTCAGTCGGTTTCTACTTTATTTCTTTCAACTCAGTTATACACTAAGATTCAGATTTGGGTTTCTTAAACTCAGCCATGAGCGCAGCTTTAATTTATGCTAATGTTCGCATCTGTGTGGTAGAGTATTTCATGAACCAATGTAAAGCTCTGTCCCTGAAAGTGGTGATGAGCTGTGCTCTCTTCACTGCATAATCCTGGATTTGTCTTACACTCCATACGGCTTCACAAAGAAACCAATGATGATCAGGGTCTTCTAGGCCAGTTCCTTTGAATATTGGGAGCTTCATATCAACATTTTCCACTGTTATATTAGGTGGTGGAGCGCCCGAATTAGTGCACAGCTGCTGTGAAGGGCTTTGCTCAGTGAAAACAAATGGTTCTATCGGGATAGACGTACTAGGATGAGTATTCTGCGGGGTGGGATGCATAGCGGGTGGGTTTTGAGATAAAGGTGGTGCGGTCTCTGCAGCCGGTGGGTTCTCAGGGGAAAATGGTGGTGCGGCTTCATTGTCAATGTTACATGGAATCTCGGTATCAATATGGAGTCCAGGGCCTCCAAGCTTCTTATTAAATTTATATCTCTTACCACTTTTAAGATTATGGGTATCTTCGTCAGAATCACTAAATATATTGTTTACCATGACAAACTTAAGAATATTACTGCATTCTTAAAACACCTTTCTCAGCTAACAACATCTTAATGTATAGACTGAGATTGTTCAGCAGCTTACCTTGGAAGCCTCCAAAAAAGTATGCTTATGCTTGGTTGTAGGATTTGAGTGTGTCTATAGCAAATTCTGTTATGAAGCCTTCTAGCATATGATCGACCCAAAAATCAACTGCACGTTTCAGCGAGCTGTCTATCGCTTTGAGATGCGTTGTGAGCTCAGGAGTCCACTCTGTAGGAACTCCTCCTTGAAAACAGGTTTTCTTCTCTGCGAGCCGCGAGATCCATGCGTGCAGCTCATTTGGAAATGATGCCCAGAAAATCTCGTGAATATCATTCAACAGATATCTATCTGACCACTGTGTGTCACTTAGGCGCGGATGTCTATTGTCTTTCCTTTTAAAGTCTCTTATGGTCTTATCCCACCAAGCTTGGATTTCTGTCTTTTCAGGATGCCATTTGTCAGAGGCTTCCAAGAACTGGTATTCTTTGTCACACATCACGATTGCAACTCATCACAGATTCTAGCATGGCAACGGAACCATTTGTTGGCTATAACTGACCCAGAGGTTTTCTATAAGACCTAGGTTCTTCGCGGTTTCCCCTTGACCAGCAAAACCCCTTCGCACTGGCCCTTTCGGCAACAACCTGCGAGCAGGTTGAGGTCTCACCTGAGGTGTATCTATGGGGTACTACGGAATCAGGTTTCCACAGTAAGTGATAAGTTTCTTGGACGGGCGTACTGCGCAGCACAACAAAGATTATGTGCTGCGAGGTGAGACTGCGCAGCGATGGGCCATGTTGCGGTCCGCACCACTATGTTCTTCTACCGCGGGACTTCTGCTGAAGCTGCGAACAATGCAGCTTTATTCTATACTTGGATTATTTTGACACACTTAAGGCACTGAAACGAATATCACTCATCCATTCATTCAGGCGCTTAACTGACTATTCTTCTAACATTCATTCGTTAACTTAGGATGTTATGATTTGAACATAGACGACTGATCTAATCCAACTGTTATACGTCCCTTTACTGCGTATAATAAAGTACTTAACCAAATGATTGATTCACTGCCTTCATACACAAGACCAAATGTTCACCATTCAACTATTCATACGGAACTTAACATATCATTTCCATACTTCTCTAATGGAAAATGCATATAAAATCTCTCTCATAATAGTATGCAAGGAAACATCTAGACATTCATTGACAGAAAACATAAGTAATCATTCATTCATAAACACAGTCGCACAATGCGGGATTTAACGTGGTTCACTTCCCCAGGTGGGAAGCTACATCCACAAGAATGGTTGGTAATATATTTCTTTAAAAAGGGATGGGGACAACTGTTCTTAGTCTGCGCACTCATCTGCAGACTCTCCTTCCTCTCAGACAAGTCTCTGCGCACACAGCTGCAAATCCTTTACAATCTTCTTAGCTCAAAGATATTTTACAATACAACAATCCAAAATTGTAACAGCAAAAGTAAAAGAGTAACCCCATCCCATACAAAATTGTCTTCTTTAATAGATCATGCCAGAAGGTCATGTCTTTACAATGCTGAAGACCTAAACCCAAAACCCTTAGGGTTTACAAAACTGGGTCGGTTTTCCTAAACCGGCTTGCTGGCCCCTGGTAGCGTCTGCTTCATCGTGGCGGTTCTCCAAGTCTTCATTCTGTCGCTATCGGCCTCCATGTCCCACACGTGCCAACAGGCTACTTCCATCGAACTGTTCATCTCTAATGGTCTTGCTCACCAGGCATGCCAAGACGTCACTTTCCTTAACAAACTCGCACGTTGGTCGCCTTCCTGATTTACTCCTTCCCACCGCTCGGCACTCTTGGAGCATCTTTCCCAAAAATAGGTTGCTACCGGTCTGACCAGTACCTGTACCTATCCTTTGTCCAGCATTCCGCTTTGTTGGCTCCACGTGGCCTCCTATCTCCGTAGCACTACTTCTGCGCAGTACTGATCTTCGCAGCATCGCTCAAAACATGGCTACTGCGCGCCTCTTCGCAACATCCCCAGTACTTAGCCAAAATTCAATCTGTTTCAGAGCTGCGCTCAGCTCAGGTTCTTCTGCCTTCAAAAATGTTACCAAAATTGGACCAGTTGGGCCAGGCCCAACAAACATGTGAAGCAGCTGGTGATCTTGCCGGTGATCCTAGAGATCAACGTCGAACATGTTCTCAGTTTCAACGAGCCTCTTCTCTTTTGGCTCAATTTTTCGAGAATCATGATCCAGAAACCTTTGCAAAATCTTCAGGAAATCCAGACTGGGATGTAGCTATGGATGAAGAATATCGTTCCTTAATGGTGAACAATACTTGGGATCTTGTGCCTCTTCCAAAAGGAAGAAAACTTTTCAGATGTAAATGGGTCTACAGAACTAAGTATGCATCAGATGGAAGTGTTGAAAGACTTACGGCAAGGTTAGTTGCCAAAGGTTTTTCCCAAGTTGAAGGGATTGACTACAATGAAACCTTTGCTCTTGTTGCAAAAATGAACTCCATCCGCCTTGTTCTTTCCCTTGCAGCCTTACATAACTGGGAAGTCCATCAAATGGATGTCAAGTCTGCCTTCTTACATGGTAATTTACAGGAGGAAATTTATATGGAACAACCTCCTGGATATGTTCAGAATAACTCTAGCCTTGTCTGCCACCTTAAGAAATCCTTATATGGCCTTAAGCAAGCTCCTAGAGCTTGGTGTGCCAAAATGGATAGCTTTCTCCTTGACACTGGTTTTTCTAGATGCCATTATGACCCCAATGTCTATACCAAGAAAGTAGGAAACCATCTCATCATACTTTTTCTATATCTTGATGACCTTATTCTTACTGGTAGTGACCCTAAGCTTATAACCCATGTGAAATCCAGTCTTAAGCAAAATTTTGAAATATCAGACTTAGGACATTTGCATTATTTTCTTGGTCTCCAAGTCCTGCAAAGCAAAGAATTAATCTTTCCTTCTCAGTCTAAGTATGCTTGTGACCTTCGTCGTCACTTTCACATGGAAGATTGCACACCAGCCCCTTCTCCCTTCCAGTCTATAGTCAAACTTTCTGCCACTTGTGTTGATGTATATGTAACTTCGGAATGTATTTCACCCATATGCATATTGTACTCCTATAGAGATGGTATTATTCCTCTATACAAAAGTGCTTGTATTCCTATAGAGATGTTATTATTCCTCTATACGGAAGTGTCGTCATTTATATTGTAAGTGTCGTAACTTATACTTGATGGGTTATTAGACCACCTTGTTGGGGTCAGCCCTGTATAAGTCATGTGGGTCGAAGGGTTATTAGACCACCCTATTGGGGGTCGGCCATGTGGTTCAAAGGGTTATTAGACCACCCTATTGGGTGTCGTCCCAGTCAGCATTATGTTATGTGGTTAAGTTAAGGCCAACCTAGTAAAGGTTATTAGGCAAGTCAAGTCAAGTATAAATAGAGTGCGGGAGGCACTCTATTTCATCATTCTATTCTCTCTCACACTCTTGGGAGAGTGGCACACTTGTGGAGGAGGAGAAGCTGCTGCTAGGAGATGTCTATCTCTTATGGTTGGGTTGTATCATTGCTCTATCTATCTCTGAGGAAGTTATTGGGGTTTTTCACCTTTATGGTTTTCCCCAAGTAAACTCTGTGTCTCTTGTGTGCTTGCATTATTGTGTCCATGATTGATATACTGTACATGTTGTTCTCTCAGTTAAGTTCCTATATCATATTGAAGTAAATTCTGAAAATAACATGGTATCAGAGCTAGCCTGAAAGAAGGCATGGTATGGCATGTATGACACTTGTTCCACTTGCGATGCTAGGGCTTGATATAGCAAAAACCAGTCATCGTAGAAATTTTGGTATAAATAAATTTTGGCGAGGTTTCAGGGTCTAAAAATTGTACAGGGAGAAGCTAAGATCCCCATGTACCTTGTATCCAAAGGAAAACCTCTAATTTGTTGTACTTTCTGATTTATGATCTGTACAATATAGGGTTTCTGCCTCTTCCAGATCTGAGTCATAAACAGGTGACCTAGGAAACAAGGTCATAACTTGGGCTAGGAATCTCCAAATGAAATTTCATAAAAAGTGACAAGAAGTGCATAGACTGTACTTTCTCAGGTAACTTTTTTAGAGGCCGAAATGGAACCAGTGACACATGGCACTCCGTACAAGTTTCCTCTCCTGTTTTATCCCATAAACAGGTCACGTTGCAACACTTGGCATAACTCTCTCTCAGAGAATCCATTTGAGGTCAGACCTATGGGGTTGGAAAGATGATAGCTTGGTCTATCACAGAAAAAAAAAATTCAGACCCTTTGGATCAAAAAGTTCGGATTTACACCAGAAACAATCAGGTACATATTTATGTCAAAATAGAATTATTTTTTAGCACCTTCATTCATGGCTTTCGGAATTTAGGGTTTCAGAGAAAGTTGGAATTTTTGTAATCGGACACTACGGCTGAATTCTGCTCATAAAAATCGAAATTTAGAGACCAAGATCAGAATTATTGGTTGGTCAGAAGGCCAGGGTTGATCAGACCCTAGTTCGGGACTTTGATCGGAAAAGTGGAAAATTAGGGCTTCTGCAAAAATGGGAATTTTTTAAATCTGTGACCACAGCTAGAAGCTCCTCAAAAAAATAGAAGCTTAGAGCTTTGGATCGAACCTGTTGATTGGGTAGAAGGGTGGGATTTATCAAACCCTAGTTTAGGGTCATGTCTAGTGAATCCGGAAGTTTCAAAGGCAAATTTGACGGGTGAAACTTTGCAGTTTTCAAATTCTGAGTATACCAGCTTGATCAGCTCATCAAGGTGCATATTTCTATCCTTTCGGAAGTTTGAAATTCAAACTTTGAATTTTTAGGGAATCTCTGACAAACCCTAATCCAGCTCCAGATCCAGTTCCTGCAAATCAAGTGGATTGGAATAATCCTAGAAGAGAATGGATTGGTCACCTGCATAAGTGAAAAAGTTCCTGTTTCAAAGGGAGATGAGGCTAAGGCCTTACATAAGAAGATTACAAGCAATCTCGACAGGTATGACTTATCCAGGTATGTTTCGAGATCTGTTCATGATTAAGTTTATGGTATGTTTGTCTTCATGTTATTACGGTTAGGACAATCTTGATTAAATTTAGATTTGTCGTATCAACTTAATAAAATTATGAATGCATGATAGAAGATATTCATTAATTAGGGTGTTGACACTTATGATTGTACTAATGCATTATGGTGTTGTATGAGGTTTATGTTGTCCTCTAACATGAAAGGTACACCAAGAAAGACAAATCATGTTCTAGTTCAAGAACATATGATCATGATGACATGAAGACAAAGATTCATCCATTGTCATGGATCACTTAGAAGATCTCTTTACGAGGTATGTATAACTTGGTTCTATAATGGTTAACCTATGAGATATGCAGGTTACTAGCACAAGTCATTGAAGAGAACAAGAAGACATCATGTGGGTATGTTAGACATAACCAGCTAACATACCAATCCAGGTATGTTTTTCCTATATCAAGTTAGAATCCTACCTTGTGTTAGGATCCCTTATATAAGTATACTTGGTATGATTGGTTATATTTATTCATAAAGTTAGAAATGTAAGTAATCAAGGGTTTATGCATTTTATGTCTCTTATCTTGATTGATGATTTAACTAACCAGAAGAGTCCTATGATCAAATAAGAATATGCATGAATAAAAGAAGACTTCCCTGAAACCTTGAATACTAATGTTTATTATCTGTGTTTGAAATGATCATGACTATACATGTTTAAGATTATTGTGTTTTGATAGTATTAAGATTATACTAATGAATGTGCGATTATGTATGAGACCTCAAGGATAACACAATGATGATACTAATAAGCATGCATAGTTATGGATATAAGTTCAAGGACAGGTAATCCAGGAAGCAAAGATCAAGAGGGAGCACACTCTAGTTGTTTCCTACAAGGAAGCAAAGATCAAGAAGGAGCACACTTTAGTAGTTTCTGCAAGGATGCAGATATTCAGAGGGAGTTGAACACTTCTCACAATCCACATCAGAATGGAGTTGTAGAAAAGAAGCAAAGACTGAGAGGGAGTCAACCCAACAAACAAACAAAGATAAGTATTTGAATTATCATTCCTTGAATATTTTATTGTTTAAATAATACTGTTCAATAATGTATATACTCATGTTCCTAGAATTAGATTGTGTATTATGCATATTAGAATAGTTGCATTGATGAACAGTATACTACTAATATACATGGGTAAGTGGCCTATGGCACTGTACAACATTCCATTGCTACTTATATAGAATGAAACCTCTTTGCTGACATGTTGGGAGTTGTGCACACTCTTAACAATGTTCTAGTAGAGATTGGAAGGCATCTAGAAAGTTACGGGATATGAACAAATGTTGTATTGAATCATTGGCTAATATAATTGCATGACTGTATGACATATTTCTTTATGTGTAAGATTTTGTTCTGAAAACTATGAGATGTTTTCTAATCATGCAATTTAACTTGTTGTGTAGGAAAGATCGTATACCATCACCTACAAAAGAAGGACTACAATATTTGTTCAGTAACAAAGTTATCTATTGAAAATATTGAAGATATTGAAGTTCCCAAGATCTGGGAAGAATGCCATGATCGAGGAGTACCAGTCGATCATGAAGATGTTTGGGATGAAGTCCCAAGACATGAAGGGGAGTCTATAGTGACTTCCAAGAGGATCTACAAGATCAAGCATGATGCAGGTGGTAGCATAGAGACTTTTGCTCCTGTAGCTAGATACACTTCCATTAGATTAGTACTTGCTCTGGCTGCAGTGATGAAGTGGAAGATACACCAGATGGATTTCAAGACAGCTTTCTTGAATGGTGTAGTTGAAGAAGAAGTGTATGTGGAGCAGCCACTTGGTTCTGAGACACATGACAGGGAGTCATATATGTGCAGAACTTGGTATGGTAGGATAGACAGTTTTCTATCCAGTTTGGTCTTTACCAAGAGTAAAGCGGATTCCAACCCTTACTACAAGGTCGAGGAAGGCAATCCAGTGATACTACTTTCGTATATGGATGACCTGTTTATTACAGGTGAAGATAGATTGATTGCTGACACGCAGCGGAAGCTTGTTGCTAAGTTCAAGATGAAGAACTTATGGATGATGCACTATTTTCTAGGTATGGAGGTGTGGCAGAGTGCAGATGGAATCTTCCTTGGACAAGGGAAGTATGCAGTAGAGATCCTGAAGAGGTTCAGGATGATGGAATGCAAGGCCATGGCCACACCTATGGCATCAAACCTGAAGCTTCTGTGTGATGCTTCATCTAAGCCGGTTGATATCACTATGTATCGTCAGATGATTGGGTCCTTGATGTATCTGACGAACACGAGACCAGATATTTGTTTTGCGGTGAACTCATTGAGCCAGTTCCTGACGGATCCGAGGAGTGTTCACCTGGTTGCTATAAAGCATACTCTGAGGTACCTGAAGGGTACAGTTGATTATGGGCTCAAGTATGATGTGAATCAAAAGTTTAACCTACAAGTTTATGTTGATTCAGATTGGGCAGGAAGTGCTGCAGATAGGAAGAGCACTTCTGGGTGCTGCTTCAGTATGGGATCAGGTGTGATCTCTTGGTTTAGCAGGAAGCAGTCCTGTGTAGCACTGAGTACAGCCGAAGCAGAGTATGTTGCAGCTTGTTTGGCTAGTTGTGAGGTAGTATGGCTCTGGAAGCTACTGTCTGAGTTATTTGATCTCCCGCTGGAGGCTACTGGTATCTTTTGTGACAACCAGAGTTGTGTGAATCTATCTAAGAACCCGGTGTTCCACGACAGGTCGAAGCACATCGAGATCAAATATCACTATATCAGGGATATGGTGTAGAGAGGAGCAGTGAAGCTCCTGTATGTTGCAATGGATGAGCAGATTGCAGATGTATTGACGAAGCCATTAGCCAGAGTGAAGTTCAAATACTTCAGGGAGAGGCTTGGTGTTCTTCAGATCGATGACACTTCGAGGAAGAAGTGATGGAGACATTTGTTGAATCCATTCCAAGCCTGTTGGAAGGAGGATCCTTCACATGGCTGTGGATGTAAGCACTGGATGATGAGCATTAGGATGATGCTCTAGTTACTGCTCTGTATGCATCATGTTGGATGATGGATATGATCAGTTCGATCATTTATATGTATGTATGTATGCATCATGTTGGATGCTGGATATGATCAGTTGGATCATTTATATGTATGTATGTACGCATCATGTTGGATGATGGATATGATCAGGTGGATCATGTATTTGTGTGTGTATCAGGTGGATACTTGTATGATCAGGTAGATCATGTATTTGTTTATGTATCAAGTGGATACTTGTATGATCAGGTAGATCATGTAATTATGTATGTATCAGGTGGATGCATTATGTATATTAGATGGATGCACTGTATGAATAGGTAGATCATGTATGATATGTATCAGGTAGATGCTTTGTATGCATCAGTTGGATATATTGTTTGATCAGGGTGATCACATATGACGAGCTTCAGGATGTTGCTCCAGATGATACGCATCAGGTTGATGCTATGATGCTGATTAGGTTGATCATGTGATGATGTACATCAGGATGATGTATGGTTTGTATCAGTTTGATACTCTATGGAAGTGGACAGGTTGTGCAGGTAGCATAGAAAAGATCCTAGGAGATCCTATAGTCTGCACTAGGATGCTCTTTCAAGGTAGCATAGAAAAGACCCTTTAAAAACCGGACAGGTAGAGCCGTGTGCTCGTAACATCCTGGGTTGCTCTATCGAGATCCTATAGTCTGTGTTAGGATGCTCTGAGTATATTTTGCTACAGTTTTGCATAGAAAAGATCCTTTAAAAACCGGACAGGTAGAGCGGTGTGCTCGTAACATCCTAGGTTGCTCTATCGATATCCTATAGTCTGTGTTAGGATGCTCTGAGTAGGTTTTGTGAAAGTTCACATAGAAAAGATCCTTTAAAATATGGACAGGTAGAGCGGTGTGCTCATAACATCCTGGGATGCTCTATCGAGATCCAAATAGGTAGAGCGGTTTGCTCATAACATCTTGGGATGGTCTGAGTAGGTTTTGTGAAGGTCAACATGTAAAAGAACCTACAGTCTGTGCTAGGTTTTGTTGACGCACGTAATCACTCCTGGGATCCACAGTATCACCATTGCTGATGAAGACCTGCAGGTGGTGGGACTACATCCAGTATGAAAAAGGACTGGCTCTGTAGAACATCCTATGACGAGTAGATTCAGATATTGGTTGAGATAGCAGCAGCAGTGATGATGACGATGAATCGAGGATGATGCATCGATGACGACGATCCAGAGAAGAAGACTTGTGCTAGCAGACCTGTGTCGAGAAATACCTTCCTAGTTAAGAGGGAGTGTTGATGTATATGTAACTTCGAAATGTATTTCACCCATATGTATATTGTACTCCTATAGAGATGGTATTATTCCTCTATACGGAAGTGGTTGTATTCCTATAGAGATGTTATTATTCCTCTATACGGAAGTGTCGTTATTTATATTGTGTCATAACTTATACTTGATGGGTTATTAGACCACCTTGTTCGGGTTGGCCTTGTATAAGTCATGTGGGTCGAAGGGTTATTAGACCACCCTATTGGGGTTCGGCCATGTGGGTCAAAGGGTTATTAGACCACCCTATTGGGTGTCGGCCCAGTCAGCATTATGTTATGTGGTTAAGTTAAGGCCGGCCTAATCAAGTTTATTAGGCAAGTCAAGTCAAGTATAAATAGAGTGCAGGAGGCACTCTATTTCATCATTCTATTCTCTCTCACACTCTCGGGAGAGTGGCGCACTTGTGTAGGAGGAGAAGATGCTGCTAGGAGATGTCTATCTCTTATGGTTAGGTTGTATCATTGCTCTATCTATCTCTGAGGAAGTTATTGGGGTTCTTCACCTTTATGGTTTTTCCCAAGTAAACTTTGTGTCTCTTGTGTGCTTGCATTATTGTGTCCATGATTGATATGCTGTAGATATGTCGTACATGTTGTTCTCTCAGTTAAGATCCTATATTAGATTGAAGTAAATTCTAAAAAATTAACAACTTGTACTTCACCTGAAGTAGATGCCACCTTGTATCATTAGCTTGTTGGTAGTCTCTTATACTTGACTCATTCCCGTCCTGACCTTTCCTTTGTCATTGGTTGTGTTTCCCATTATATGCAAACACCTCATGAAATTCACTGGAAAGCATCTAAAAGAATACTTCAATATATTCGAGGTACAATTCAGTTTGGGATTCATTACAGTACAGGGGGGAAACCTTTGTTGGTTGGTTTCACTGATTCAGATTGGGTCAGTGATCCTGATGATCGAAAGTCTACTGCAGGTTATGTTTTGAGTCTGTGATCTAGACCTGTCACTTAGGCTTGTAAGAAACAACAAGCTCTTGCTCTTTCTTCAGAAGAGGCAAAATATCGAGCAGCAGTTAATGCCATTCAGGAAGCTTTATGTCTTCGACAGATCCTTTCAGAGTTTGGATTTGAGCAGAAGCAGCCTACTCCACTTTTGTGCGACAATCAAAGTGCCATCAAGCTGGCCAAAGATCCAATTCTACATCAACGCAGCAAACACATTGAGCTACATATGCACTTCATCAGAAATATTGTTCATGATTTTGTTCTTGAAGTGCTCTTTTACCCTACAGATGATCAAGTTGCAGACATCTTCACTAAGTCTCTTACAGAAGTGAAGTTTTCTAAACTTCAATCTATGTTAGGAGTTCAGGAACTTGTCATTAAGAGGGAAAAAGGAAGCAAAAACCCTAAACCATTGACCTAAACCATATGGTGCCAAAAACCATGGGTTAATACTTCACCACTAAAAACCTATAAATAGGTGATGGAGCCTCCCCATTTCACATCCACAATCTATCCTATCCTCACTCTACCCAAATCACTCTTGAAACCCTAGTTCACCATTTAGCTAACTTCCCATTTGAGTGCCCCTTTTGGCCCATTATCCAAACACCTTGGAGAAGGATAAGGAACCCATGGGAGCACGGAGGAAGCCCTCCTGGACTACTGCAAGAGCTCCACCAACCTCAACATTTGAGATAAATGTAACTTTGTACCCATTTTTAATACAAAATAAAAACTCCCATTATATTATTGTCTTTTTATTTTCTGTTGATGCACATGTTAGCTTAGATTTTACCTTGTTTTACTGTCAAGTTTTATTATTTTACTGAACTGCTACTAAGGAGGCCCTTCTCCTTAGTAAGTGCTCATTTGCACAAGCTAGGGTGAAAACCCTAGCTACAGTTTTGGCGACTTCACTATTGGCCTTTGAATTTCTGGTTAAAAATTTAAAATTTTTTATTTTCTGCAAGTATTTTTCTATTTTCCTTGTTCGACTGTGGTTTTGGCCAGCTGGGTTTTCTGCCACAGATCGTGGTTCTGTTCCTCACAGCCGCGATCCAGATCGCAACTTTCTGCCCTTTTCCCGCAGCCCAGACTGCGACCTCGTGTCGTTTTTCTGCGACTCGACCGCAGCTTTCATCCTCTTTCCCACGGCCCCGACCAAAGCTTTCTGCCCCTTTGCCGCGCTCCAGACCACGCATTTTGGCCACGAACCCGCAATCTGACCGTAGCTTTCCTCCCTTTTTCCGCATCTTTTGGACACAGATCCACGATTCGACGGCAGTTTTCACCCCTAGAGTCGCACTCCAAACCACGCATTTTATCCACAGACCCACAATCCAACCACAGGGTTCACCCCTACAGCCGCGCTCCAGGCCGCGCATTTTAGTCACAGACCTGCGATCTGTTTTCTGCATTTTTACCCTTTTTTGAACCCAGAATTTTTCTGCAATATTTTATGCACTTGCACAGCCACATGTTCTGTCTGGAGCCACAATTACCTATAGCCTTTTTCCGCAGTTTGCTTTCTGTTCCATTTACAGAATTTTTAAGTTTAAGCATTTACATTGGAAACATAAAATTTTGCATTGCAAGTTAAATTTCTGCATTATTATTGGTTAAAAAAGTTGCCCATGCGTGGCACTTTTGATTGGGTTCATTACCTCACACGCACACACTTTGTCACCTAATTCAAGTGAGCCTTAAAACACTACTTAACACAACCAACATTCTAACCCCACTTGGGGAACACATAAGAATATTGTAGTTAGGTAGGACAGGGGGGATAGGTATCCAAATAACACCCCTTGGTTGCTTAGACTTGAGACATAGTTGTTGTCCTTTAGGGTACCAAAATCCCCTAGTATTTTTTGACACGGTCACGACCAGTTTATCAGGGGGCCTCTCCCTTAGGAGGGTTGAAGTAGCCAGACTGGTTCCGGAGGCCTGAGTGGAATACCTCAATCCACCTAGTAACCGAAGGCTACCTACTCGTTGGTCCGTGTGTGGTGATTCCTTTTAGGCCCACACGGTGATAGGACCGGAGCTACAGATTCACCTTTCTGGACGTGTCATGAACGGGGTAGCTTAGTTGCCTTTCTTCTAGGATTGTCTTACATGGTGTCCCTCCCGGTAGGGGGATACCTTTAGCCACTTGGTTCTACTATCCATATTGTCTGACTTGGATTTCATCACCTTGTAGAGGATATGTCTGGTTGAATCAGAATACTATTTAGCTAGGTGTTTGCATGCTCCCTTACCTCCTTTTAGTCTAGCGAGTCCACCATTTTTATTTTTAGGAAACCATTTGCTTGTTGGTATTCTAACCATTTTTTTTGATACTCTGCTTATTGTAGCACAGCTGTTACAGTAAGTGTTTTGAGTTGGTTGTTGGCCTGAGTGTCGTATTTTTTGTTCTCTCCTTCTGCACACTCGGATGCATTAGAGTTTTTTAGCCTTTTTCCACTCGACACAACCCCCAGATACTCAACACCATCTGTCACCATTGAGTCCCTGAGACACTCTTGGTGCCTTCGGGGCGAGCCCCCACAGCACGGTTCACTTGACATCACCCTTCATAGACGTAGAGCTGCATCACTCGACACCACTCATCATAGACCTAGAGCTTCGTCACTTGACTCTACTTGTCGATAACATAGAGCTCCATCCCTTGACTCTGACGCTCCTTATTTCACATCTGATTCTGAGGCAGAGTCAGAAAACCCTACCTACACAGCACCAACCAGCCCCGTGGCTGGCATGAATTCCAACCCTTTCTTTGTAGGGACCCTTGGTGGAGCGTCCACAACCACCCCAGCCACCACACCTGCTTTGGGTATGCCCTCTGTGGGGTCCACACCCACCATTCCAGTCACTATACCAATTCCAGTGGCTAGCATACCCAACCCAACCCCACTGGTGACTCACACTACGCTTAGTGGTGCAGGACCCTCCCATACCACCTCCACCCCCCCCTGTTTGGGGGTCACATCCCTATCACAAACCCAACCCCTACACTTGGGGGCATCGACCCCAATGTGGCTGCCACCACCAGCATGTCACATCCTTCTACTAGTTTTCCATTCATGGCTAGTCTCAACCTTCCTGACCTGGCTAGACTGACCAATGATCCCATCAGACATGATCCTACATGGCCTCACATTCCCACCAAGCTCCCATCAAACATCCCTAAGTTTGAGGGCAAGGCAGGTGAAGACCCCCAAAATCACATTATGTCCTTCCATCTATGGTGTTCCTTGAACTCCATAGTGGACGTATCTATCCGACTCCGTCTATTACAATGAACTCTCACTGGCTCTGCAGCCAAGTGGTACATCGAGTAGCCCCATGGGACCCATGCCACCTTTACTTCCCTAGCCTCGACCTTACTGCAATTCTTTCAGTTACCTGTCCGCTATGACGTGGGAGTTGAGATCCTCCTGTCCTATAGATAGAATACGACCACCCACATCACTGACCACATTCATGAGTGGCGTCGACGCTGAAGCCTGTGCAAAATCAAGTTAGATGACCGTATCTTCCTAGATTGGTTTCTCAAATCTCTCCTTCCCGTCATTGCCAAGGATGTGGCATCTGAGCGACCCCAGTCTGAAGAAGAAGCCATCTTAAAATCCCAGCAGTCTGACCTTATCTACGCCCAGTCTGGTTACTTATATACCATTATACCTGATGCCCCTCGTGGTGATTCCTCCCGAAACGATGCGCTAGGGGCATCCCATGCCGTCGATCGCATCATTGGCCATGTTGCATCACATAACCATCCATTTTCCATGACACATACTAGTAATGGCCTCGACCTTTCGCGAGCTACATCCCACTCTGGAGTAACCAATTCATATGCTCCCATGGCGCATACCTGTCATTCCCACGGACCCTCATGTCCACCTTAGTGCTTCTGCCACGCACCCCCCGCTTACGTTCCCCTGGTTGCACCTCAACCATATTACCACCCGCAGGTCGCACATGCTCTGGTATCCTCTCAAGCCCCCCCCCCCCCCCCCCCCCGCTTATTATCCGCCACAGGCAGCACCTGCGACAAATCAACCACCGGTCACACAGACATATCAACAACCCCCACCAAGTCCTGCACCTGCACCACCTCAAGCCCTACCAACTTATTACCCCCCATAGCCTTCTCCTGCACCAGCACAACCCCAGAACCCACCTACTGCCCAAGGGAAAGTGTACACATAGCAAAATCCACAGCAAAACCAAAATACGCAACGTAACCAACAAGGCCAACAAAATCACAGAAAGGGACGTAACCATGGAAACAACCCTCCTCCAGAAAAAGACGACCAGCCACCTAATCCCCCACACAATAATAACTCTGGACCAATGATGCCAACCGCTAAGGGCACGCAGCACCTCAGGCGCCACCTAACCCCCCACCACCTCAAACTCAACCCTTGGTGTTACAGAACCCTTTACCAACCCTAGGAGTGGTGAACACTCAACCGTTAGCTCCCCCTCAAGGAAACATGCCACCACTATAGCAAGTCACATATGCTAAGCCTGCCCACCCCACTTTAGACTGTTAAATTTTTAGAATTTATTTCAATCTGATCTAGGATCTTAACTGAGAGAACAACATGTACAGCAAATCTACAGCATATTAATCATGGACACAATAATGCAAGCACACAAGAGACATAGAGTTTACTTGGGAAAAACCATAAAGGTGAAAAACCCCAATAACTTCCTCAGAGATAGATAGAGCAATGATACAACCAGAATACAAGAGATAGTCTTCTCCTAGTAGCAGAGACTCCTCCTCCATAAGTGCGCCACTCTCCCAAGTGTGAGTGAGAGAATAGAATGTGTAAAATGAGAGAGAGACACTCTCTATTTATACACTAACTTGACTTTACCTTTACTTAACTAGGTCGGCCTCAACTTAACCACTTAACATAATGCTAACTGGGCCGACCCCCACTAGGGTGGTCTAATAACCCTTTGACCCACATGGCCGACCCCCAATAGGGTGGTCTAATAACCCTTTGACCCACATGACTTATATAGGGTCGACCCCAACAAGGTAGTCTAATAACCCATCAAGTATAAGTTACGACACTTACAATATAAATGATGACACTTCCGTATAGAGGAATAATAACATCTCTATAGGAATACAACCACTTCCGTATAGAGGAATAATAACATCTCTATAGGAATATAATATACATATATGTGAAATAGATTCCGAAGTTACATATACATCAACACTCCCTCTTAACTAGGAAGGTATTTCTCGACACAGGTCTGCTAGCACAAGTCTTCTTCTCTGGATCATCATCAACGAATCATCGTCCTCGAATCATCATCATCATCACTACTGCTTCTATCTCAATCAATCTCTTAATCTACTCATCATAGGAAGTTCTACAGAGCCAGTCCTTTTTCATACTGGATGTAGGCCCACCACCTACAGGTCTTCGCATCACTAGCCATACTGTGGAAATATCAGGACTTATTACGTGCGTCACAAAACCTTAAAAGAGTCTCTTGACTATCAAGAACCCTAAAGAGCATCTGAGGCCTTTTTCATCATGTCCAGATCTCCAAGACTTATTACATGTGACCCCACCACAAAACCTCGAAAGAGAATCCCAGGACTAATTACGAGCACAAGGCTCAACCTATCGGATCTCCCAGGGCACAAATTACATGTGGTCACCACAAAACCTCGAAAGAGCATCCCAGGACTGATTACGAGCACAAGGCTCAACCTATCGGATCTCCCAAGGCACAAATTACATGTGGTCATGGAAAAACCTCGAAAGAGCATCCCAGGACTGATTACGAGCACACAGCTCAACCTATCGGATCTCCCAGGGCACAAATTACATGCCATAGGACAAAACCTCGAAAGAGCATCTACCAGATATCCCAGGGCACAAATTACATGCCATAGGAAAAACCTCGAAAGACTATCTGCAGATCTCCCAGGGCACAAATTATATGTCCTCCCAAGCAAAACCTTGAAAGAGCATTTGCCAGATATCCCAGGGTACAAATTACATGCCATAGGCAAAACCTCGAAAGACTATCTGCAAATCTCCCAGGGCACAAATTACATGCTTATTTGCACAACCTGTTCCACGGCCACCGAGTATCAACCTGATACTCACCATACATCATCCTGATGTACACACGATCATCTTGATCATCATCACTACAACATCCTGCTGCATGTCATCTAGAGCAACATCCTGAAGCTCGTCATCCATGATCATCCTGATCATACAATGCATCTACCTGATGCATACCAAGTATCTATCTGATACATATCATCATACATGATCCACCTGATCATACAGTGTATCCACCTGATACAAATACAAATACATGATACATATCACCATACATGATCCACCTGATCATACAATGTATCCACCTGATACATATACAGATACATGGTCCAAGCATCCAACATGATGCATATACAAAAATACATACAAGTGATCCAACTGATTATATCCAGCATCCAACATGATACGTACATACATATAAATGATCCAACTGATCATATCCAGCATCCAACATGATGCATACACAGAGCAGTAATTGGAGCATCATCCTGATGCTCATCATCCATGATCCTCCTGATCATCATAGCATCGTCCTCTTCAGATCATCTCATCGTCCACGAAGCACAGCCCAGATGCACATCATCCAACACTTACACCACCGACATGGGAGAACACATCTACCACCATTCGGGGAAGGCTCCAGCCCTTACTTTTTCACCATGGGAGAACACATCTACCACCATGTGAAAAATGGCTCAGCAATTACATCACGACAAAGGGAGAACACATCAACCATGTCAGAAAAGCTCATGTGCATCTGCATCTTTCGGACTCATCACTTCCCTTCGGAAGGAACCTCGATCTAAAGTGCACCAAGCCTCTCTCTGAAGTACTCAAACTGCACTCTGTCCAACGGCTTGGTCAATACATCTGCAACCTGCTCATACATCGCAACATACTCTGCTTCGGCTGTACTCAGTTCTATACAGGACTGCTTCCTGCTAAACCAAGAGATCACACCTGATCCCATACTGAAGCAGCACCCAGATGTGCTCTTCCTATTTGCAGCACTGCCTACCAAATCTGAATCAACATAACCCTGCAGGTTAAACTTTTGATTTGCTTCATACTTGAGCCCATAATCCATTGTACCTTTCAGGTACCTCAGAATATGCTTTACAACAACCAGGTGAACACTCCTCGGATCTGTCAGGAACTGGCTCAATGTGTTCACCGCAAAGCAAATATCTGGTCTCATGTTCGTCAGGTACATCAAGGACCCAATCATCTAACGATACATAGTGACATCAACTGGTTCAGATGAAGCATCACACAGAAGCTTCAGGTTCGATGCCATAGCCTCGCAGTCCATCATCCTGAACCTCTTCAGGATCTCTACTGCATACTTCCCTTGTCTAAGGAAGATTCCATCTGCACTCTGCCACACCTCCATACCTAGAAAGTGGTGCATCATACCCAAGTTCTGCACATATATGACTCCCTGTCATGTGTCTCAGAACCAAGTGGCTGCTCCACATACACTTCTTCTTCAACTACACCATTAAAGAAAGTTGTCTTGAAATCCATCTGGTGTATCTTCTACTTCATCACTTTTATATTTCTCTATGCTACCATCTGCAGCATGCTTGATCTTGATATATCCATATGGAAGTCATAACAAACTTCCCTTCAGGTCTTGGGACTACATCCCAAACATCATTCTTCATTATCGACAGATCATGGCATTCTTCCCATATCCTGGGAACTTCAATATCTTCAATAGATAATTTTGTTACTGAACAAATGTTGTAGTTCTTCTTTTGTAGGTGATGGCATACGATCTTTCCTACACAACAAGTTAAATTGCATGATTAGAAAACATCTCATAGTTTTCAAAACAAATTCTTACACATAAAGAAATATGTCATACAGTCATGCAATTATCTTAGCCAATGCTTTATCCATATCCCGTAACTTTCTAGATGCCTTCCAATCTCTACCAGAACATTGTTAAGAGTGTGCACAACTCCCAACATGTCAGCAAAGAGGTTTCATTCTAGATAAGTAGCAATGGAATGTTGTACAGTGCCATAGGCCACTTACCCATGCATATTAGTAGTATACTGTTCATCAATGCAACTATTCTAATATGCATAATACACAACCTAATTCTAGGAACATCAGTATATACATTATTGAACAGTATTATTTAAACAATAAAATATGCAAGTAATGACAATTCAAATACTTATCTTTGTTTGTTTGTTGGGTTGACTCCCTCTCAGTCTTTGCTTCTTTTCTGCAACTCCATTCTTATGTGGATTGTGAGAAGTGGTCAACTCCCTCTGAATATCTGCATCCTTGCAGAAACTACTTAAGTGTGCTCCTTTGCTTTCTTGCAGGAACAACTAGAGTGTGGTCCCTCTTGATCTTTGCTTCCTGGATTACCTGTCCTTGAACTTACATCCATCCTTAATCACTATGCATGCTTATTAGTATCATCATTGTGTTATCCTTGAGGTCTCATACATAATCACACATTTATTAGTATAATCTTAATACTATCAAAACACAATAATATTAAACATGTATATTCATGATCATTCACAGATAATAAACATTAGTATTCAAGGTTTCAGGGAAGTCTTCTTTTACTCATACATATTCTTATTTGATCATAGGACTCTTCTGGTTAGTTGAATCATCAATCAAGATAAGAGCTATAATATGCATAAAACCCGTGATTATTCAAACCTATACCTTCATGATTCTTCTGGTTAGTCATATCATCAATTATGGTAAGAAACATAATATGCATACAACCATGATTATTCAAACCTATGACTTCATGAATAATCATTATCAACAACACAATAGTATAAGATCCTAACACAAGGTAGGATTCTAGCTTGATATAGTAAAAACATACCTGGATTAGCATGCTAGCTAGTTATGTCTAACATACCCGCATAATTTCTTCTGGTTCTCTTCAGTGACTTGTGCTAGTAACCTGCATGTCTCATAGGTTAACCATTGTAGGACCAAGTTATACATACCTCGAAAGTAGATCTTCTATGTGATCCATGACAATGGATGAATCTTTGTCTTCATGTCACCATGATCATATGTTCTTGAAGTAGAACATGATTTTTTTTCTTTCTTGGTGTACCTTTTATGTTAGCAGACAACATAAACCTCATACAACACCATAATGCATTAGTACAATCATAAGTTTCAACACCCTAACCAATTAATATCTTCTATCATGCATTCATAATTTTGTTAAGGTGATACGACAAATCTCAAATCAAGATTGTACTAACCATAATAATCATGAAGACAAACATACCATAAACTTAAACATGAAAAAATCTCGAAACATACCTCGATGAGTCATACCTATCGAGATCGCTTGTAATCTTCTTATGTAAGGCCTTAGCCTCATCTCCCTCTGAAACAGGAACTTCTTCACTTATGCAGGTGACCAATCCAACTTCTTCTAGGATTAACCCAATCCACTTGATTTGCAAGAACTGGACCTGGAGCTGGATTAGGGTTTGTCAGAGAAACCCCAAAAATTCAAACTTTGAATTTCAAACTTCCGAAAGGATAGAAATATGCGCCTTGATGAGCTGATCAAGCTGGTATATTCAGAATTTGAAAACTGCAAAGTTTCACCCTCCGAAATTGCCTTTTAGATTTTCGGATTCACTAGGAAGGACCCTGAATTAGGGTTTGAGTTTCCTGAAGTTTCACCCAACCAAAAGATTTGATTCAAAACTCTAATCTTTGATTTTTCTGAGGAGCTTCCAGCCGTGGTCACAGATTTCCAAAATTCCAATTTTTGCAGAAGCCGTAATTTTCCATCTTTCCGATCAAAGTCCCGAACTGGGGTTTGATCAAGCCCAGCCCTCTGCCCAACCAAAAAATATGATCTTGGTCTCTAAATTTCGATTTTTATGAGTAGCATCCAGCCGTGGTCTCTGATTACAAAAATTCCAACTTCCTCCGAAGCCCTAAATTCCAGAATCCGTGAATGAAGGTACTCAAAAATAATTGTGTTTTGACAGAAATATGTACCTGATTGTTTCTGGTGTAACTCTGAACTTTTCAATCCACAGGGTCTAAAAAAATTTCTTAAGATATCCTGACCTGTTATCTTTCCATCCCAATAGGTCTGACCTCAATTGGAATCTCTGAGAGAGAGTTATGCCAAGTGTCGCAACGTGACCTGTTTATGGAATAATACAGGAGAGCAAACTTGTATGGCATGCCACGTGTCACTGGTTCAACTTCGGCCTTTGAAAAATTTTATTGCGATAGCCTGACCTGTTATATTTCCATCCCGATAGGTATGACCTCAATTGGATTCTTTAAGAGAGAGTTATGCCAAGTGTCGCAACGTGACCTGTTTATGGGATAATACAGGAGAGTGAACTTGTACGGTGTTCCACATGTCAATGGTTCAACTTTGGCCTTTGAAAACGTTTCTTGAGATAGTACAGTCTGTGTACTACCTGTCACTTTTTACGAAATTTCATTTGGAGCTTCCTAGCCCAAGTTATGACCTTTTTCCCGAGGTCACCTAATTTTGACTCAGATCTAGAAGAGGCAGAAACCCTATATTGTACAGATCATAAATCACAAATTACAACAAATTAGAGGTTTTCCTTTGTACACAAGGTACATGGGGATTGGATCTTCGACCTGTAAATGTTTCAAATACGAAAACTTTGTCAAAACGTATTTATAGCGAAAGTGCTACAATGGCTGGTTTTTTCTATATCAAGCCCTAGCATCGTAAGTGCAACAAGTGTCATACATGCCATATCATGCCTTCTTTCAGGCTAGCTCTGATACGATGTTAAATTTTCAGAATTTATTTCAATCTGATCTAGGATCTTAACTGAGATAACAACATGTACAGCAAATCTACAGCATATCAATCATGGACACAATAATGCAAGCACACAAGAGACACAGAGTTTACTAGGGGAAAACCATAAAGGTGAAAACCCCCAATAACTTCCTCAGAGATAGATAGAGCAATGATACAACCAGAATACAAGAGATAGTCTTCTCCTAGTATTAGAGCCTCCTCCTCCACAAGTGCGCCACTCTCCCAAGTGTGAGTGAGAGAATAGAATGTGTAAAATGAGAGAGACACACTCTCTATTTATACACTAACTTGACTTGACCTTTACTCAACTAGGTCGGCCTCAACTTAACCACTTAACATAATGCTGACTGGGCTGACCCCCACTAGGGTGGTCTAATAACCCTTTGACCCACATGGCCAACCCCCAATAGGGTGGTCTAATAACCCTTTGACCCACATGACTTATACAGGGCCGACCCCAACAAGGTGGTCTAATAACCCATCAAGTATAAGTTACGACACTTACAATATAAATGACGACACTTCCGTATAGAGGAATAATAACATCTCTATAGGAATACAACCACTTCCGTATAGAGGAATAATAACATCTCTATAGGAATACAATATACATATATGTGAAATACATTCCGAAGTTACATATACATCAACATAGACTCAGGCAACCATCACTTGTTAATGATGTCATCCACCGATGTCAACCTTCAAACCTGCCGAAACCAATATGGCTCCACCACTGAAGCCCATCCCACCGACAAAGCCACAAATGCTCTTCCCACCGATCAGCCACTACGCATACCTCCAGTCCCATTAGATGGAGTCCCAAAAGCCCCTCGTTTCCCACTTCATCGCATCAACAACAACCCCAATGCTCGCGCTGTGTCTAATTACAACATCGTGGATGACTTAGCTCAGTCCCCCACAGCCATGTCTGCGTTAGAGGTCTTAAAAAACTGTCCTACACAGCGCAAGACTCTGTTATCAGCCATTGGTGCTATCAACCCAACTGATTCACGAATGATGGCATTTGATTTGGACCAATCTGAACCACGCCTGCCTTCCACATTAGCATTCCAAGTTTCTATATCCATTCGAAATCTTGTAATCCATCGGTGCATCATCGATGAGGGTGCCTCTACATGCATTATGTCCACATTCGTTTGGAAGAATTTGGGATCCCCTACTCTCCAGTCATCCACCACTGCGTTGCAAGCCTACGATGGTCATTTGGCTCAACCCCAAGGTCTCTTAACTAATGTCCCCATCTAGTTGGCTGGTAAAACAGTGCTTATTGGCATAGAGTTCATCAATGCCCAACTTGATTATAACCTCTTACTTGGCCACAGTTACATATACGCCATGCGAGTGGTTACCTCATCCATTTTCCGTACCATGATGTTCCCCCATGAAGAACGAGTGGTCAAGATTGATCAACTCACCTATTACGATCCCAATGCTCCCGCTGCACCCGAAAACGTTCTTCCCATGGTTTAACAACCTGTTCGCGGTGCATCTACCTCATTGGTTTCCTCAGTTGGACCCGGAGTCTACTCAGATACGCTGATGACTTCCACATTCTAATCCATTCCACCCCCATCACCAGCAACCGAAATATCTGACTTATGTACCCTTTCCCACAATATAGACACACCCAATCATCAAACGCCCTTGCTACCCCAACCACCATTGGTACTCAGTCATGTCGGAACCACACCTATCCATACAATCCCCTTCCTATTTCCCCCTTCGAGAGTAGTAAGCGCTCCGGTGATGGCCACACTAAACCTCCCGGGGTTAACTTTAGGACTACCTGTATGGTACATCACACCTCCCGTTTCCCCTACGACGCCCAATGTCATCTTACAGCCAGTGCAACCTATCACCACTACTAGTCGGCCACCTCTCGGTGTCATCGCTCCTTCCTCCTCTACCAACCCACCCCCTTTTCCCAAATACACTGGGGGCAGAGGCCCACAACCTTAGACCGCTCCGCCCATGCCTAAAGCCACTAAGAATCTTCCCCCATTTCGCGCTCCTCCAAAATGCTCTTTGTGTGATGAGTTAGGCCATGCTACCCATCAATGTCCACAATTACCCGCATTACAAGAGCACATGCAAATGCTTGATGACGACCCCAACATCCCGGTTTTCCAACTTGAACTTACCCCTAAGCCTCGTGATAAAAAACTACGTACCAATCACCCTTGTGCCATATGCGGTATTTACGGCCATTACTCACACCACTGCCCTGATCTCCCAGATTACAGAGCTGCTCTCTATGAGATGAACAACTTGGACCTCGAGACGTCTCCTCCCACCATTGAAGAGATCCACCCCCTAGCATCTCTACCAATAGGAGAGATGAATACCATTTATATGATCTCTACTGCTTGCATCCCCTTGTCAACCGATTTGACTACAAAATGTTTTCATAATGATGAGGAAATTCTCGAGGCTCTTACCGCACCTGATTACCCTAGGAAGATATGCACCATCATTCCTATTTCCTCCCGGAAGATCCCTCCCCCACCACAGCCACCCAATTTTTGGTTGAGTCCAAATATTTCCTCCCCACCAAGGTCGACTGGTTTAAAGAGCCCATTCCCGCTCCTGATGCCTTCGAGGAAGGTAACATGGCCAATATCTCACCCACAATCCACATTGATATCTCTGCCCCAGACGGTGCCCCTGAACTCATTACTTTGGGAGCCTCCTATACCGAGTACGATATCGAAGTGTACAACAAACTTTTTCAGGAGTTCCGCGATGTCTTTTCCTAGTCCTACACCGAAATGCCTGATCTTGGACCCGCTATCATAGAGCACCACATTGACACATGGCCAGATGTGCCCCCCGTTCGCCAAAAACAACACCCCATTCACCCATCAAAGCTCCCCGCCATTAAAGCAGAGATTGAGAAACTTCGTGCAGCAGGTTTCATTTACCCCATTGCATACACCACTTGGGTTTCTAACCCCATCCCTGTTAACAAAAAACAAGGCACCATCAGGGTATGTACTGACTTCCGCGATTTAAACCAAACATGTCCCAAATACAACTTCTCGACGCCATTTATTGACCAACTCGTCGATGCGTGCACGGGGCATGAAGTCCTATCCTTCATGGACGGGTTCTTTGGGTATAACCAGATTCAGATCTGCAAAGAAGATCAATACAAGACTACCTTCACCACCCCATGGGGCACCTTTTCCTATCGGGTCATGCCTTTCGGCCTTAAAAATGTTGGGGCCACCTTCCAGCGAGCCATGACCTATTGTTTTCACGACTTGGTTCATATCTTATTAGTCTATCTTAACGATCTCATAGCACGTTCCAAGAACCAATCCGACCACCGACAAGTTTTTCTACATTGTCGCAAGTATCAGATCCGCTTGAACCCACTCAAGTGTGTCTTTTGCGTTCCGGCAGGATGGTTGTTAGGTTTCATTGTTTCCCACAAAGGAATCGTTGTTGACCCCCTCAAAGTTCAATCCATATTAGACCTTCCCACACCACACACGCTCCGGCAGCTACAGAGCTTAAAGGGGAAATCTAATTTCCTCCGCCGCTTCATTCCTGATTATGCCACCACAGTTCATGGTTTCTTACGTCTGCTTCGTACTCACTTACCCTTTGTCTGCATCTGAAGCCCTTAAAAAATATCTCACACAAGCCCCTTTGATCTCCCCTCCAGATTTCTCTCAGGACTTCATCCTTTACATTTCGGCATCCGACCACGCCGTGTCAAGGGTCCTTGTTCAAGAAGACGTTGCTCTCCAGGAGCATGTCATTTATTACGTTAGCCAAACCTTTTCTGGACCACCCCTACGTTACCCATATGAGGAAAGGATGGCCCTTGACGTCATCTTTTCCGTACAGAAATTGCGACACTACATCCTCCTAAGTCATACTACCATTGTCGCCGACTCCAACCCCATGATCTACCTCTTGAACTGTTGCCTTCTACAAGGCCGCGTCGCTAAATGGGTAATTATCCTACAATAGTATGACCTAACTTTCACAACCCTGAAAAGTACTAAATCCCTTGCTCTTGCCTAGCTCATAACCGACCTCCCATCCCTTTTGCTGTCCCCGCCAATCCCCGATGAGTTACCAGACAATCATTTGTTCATCATCTCATCAGATGACCCATGGTATGGTGACATTCTGATATACCTTCGCACGTATAAGTTTCTCCCCGATATCAATTGTGATGGACGCCATCGTACTGTGACCATGCCTCTTGATACCTCCTTCTGGGCGATGTCCTCTACCGACGCAGTGCCGACACTATCCTCCATTGTTGTCTCACACGAGAGGAGGCTGAGCAAGTCCTCAACGACTGTCATAGCGGCGCCTGTGGTGGACATTTTTTTGGGATGGCCACAGCCCAGAAAGTAATCCGCGCTGGATATTTCTAGCCCACATTGTTCACTAACTGCATCACTGCATTCAAGCATTGCCATAATTGCCAACTCTTTGCCCCGAATGCACGGACACCACCCACCCCACTCCATCCGGTCGTTACCGTCGGTCCCTTTTGTAAATGGCCATCGACTTTATGGAGTGTAAACCCTCATCCGCCAATGGCCATAAATACATCATTGTTGCCGATGACTACTTCACCAAATGGGTTGAAGCCATGCCTACCTTCAATTGTAAAGCCGACACTGCTGCCCGTTTCTTCTTTAACCATGTCATCACAATATTTGGGGTCCCAAAACAATTTGTCTCAGATCATGGTTCACATTTTGAGGACGCCATTTGGCGCGAGTTGTCCACTCTCCTTAAGTTCAAACATCAGTATGCCTTTTCTTACTACCCCCAAGGTAATGACTAGGTTGAGGCCATTAACAAAATTTTGGAAACAATCCTCCAACGCACTGTTGATCGACATAAGTCCAATTGGCATCACATGCTTTTCCCCACATTATGGGATTACCGTACATCAACTAAGACTACCACCGGTTTCACCCCTTTTCACTTAGTTCACGGTGTCGAATATGTCCTCCCCATCGAGTGTCAGATCCCCGCCCTACACATCTCTATTGAACTTCTCCCCAACATATCCCCACTTGAACAACATCTATTGTTATTAGAACAAGCTGATGAAGACCGTCGCGCAGCCCTCCAAACAATTGAGGCCACCAAGAACCGCTCCAAAGCTGGTTACGACAAACATGTCCACCCACGAGCTTTCCGTGAAGGAGATCTAGTCCTCGTTTACGACCAAGCCCATGACAAGATAGGTAAAGGGAAGTTCGAATCCATGTGGCAAGGCCCTTACATAGTGCATACCTGCCTTGGACATGGGGCATATATTCTAACTGACTCAAAAGGACACCCCTTGTGCAACCCCCGTAACGAGTTGTATCTTAAACGCTTTTATCCTTAACAATACGACGGACCCGCTGGTCCATAGTCTACAGTTTGCTTTCTTTTTGTTTTCCAATTTCTTTCCTGCAACCTTACATTCATCATTTTCCTACATGATCACAGATGGACCATCTTCCACCTTATTACGTTGGCTTTGCCGATGGAGCAAGCCGCTGGTCTCCTAACCTGGCCTCTACAGCTTGGGTCTTATATTCCGCTTCACATGAGTTGATTCACCTTGACAGAATGTGCATAGGCACTGCTACCAATAACCAGGAGGAGTACGATGCTATGACCGGTCTCCTAACTGTTGCCCTTCATATGGGTATACGTCACCTTCATGTATTCCTTGAATCCCAGGTGCTTGTCTCCCAGCTTAACAACTGCTACCAAGTGCATGATCCTTGCCTCTTTAGAAATTTCCTACGCACAAAAAAGCTAAGCTGACAGTTTGAATCCATAACATTCACTCATGTCCCAAGAGCTCATAATAGTGTCACAGATCAAATGGCTAACAACATCCTCGATTGGCATATCAATCACACCATGTAAATCATCCATCATGCATAATCATCACATAATCAACACATCAAAAACATAAAAATCCCAAAAAATCCGACATCTACAACAACGGGCATCCACGTGCCTATCATAACAAATCATTTGCATCCACATGCAATAAACAACACAAACCAATACAGGCACATCCACGTGCGTACAAAAATAATCATCGCACGTCGCTGTCATATCCCCCATCTGAACAATCCTCACTCTCTGTCGCTGCTGCCTCTACTGTGGAATCCTCCTCTGCTCGCTCCTCCTCCGGATCCTCCTCTGGATCCTCCTCATCCTCCTATCGATCCTGAACCCTCCTCTCCTTGGCCAATACTGCCACCTAAATCAGAATCGATCGCCAATCCCGTGGATCCTTGTGACAGGCCCCGACCACCTCCGGAACAAGCTCCTGCCACCCCTCGTCAGAAACTCCAACCAGTAGCCGGTTGAAGGTAACTCGCAAGGACTCCAAAGTCTCGTCCACATCCCATCGTCGCACCTCCCCCAAATCTGGAAAGGCTAGCACTATTGTGCGACCCCTACGATCTCTATGCCTTGGCGGTGGCTCCGGTCCCACATCTACATCAAACCACATCACCAATAGTCAGGATCATCATATATATCTCTAGTAACCAATCTAACATAAAACCAACAATCATGAAGCTGGATACATACCATCTGGGCCCCAAGCCTACCCTAGAGGTCGTGGCGCCTCTAGATCTCCCTGATAGTCCATCTTGCGATACGGGTAGTCATCAAAAACCACCGACATCTGCAACCACTACAAATAGAGCTCCTGCGTAAAATATCACCCCACCTCTCCACCACTCCATCGGCACATCATCTAATCCCACCGCACCATCCACGGCTCCCTCAACCACCCAACCCGGATCGGTATTCTCAGCCGCAGCGTCGGAACCCGCTCCATGAAGAAAGCATGCAAAAATGACCCATAACAGAACCCCTTTCCAGATACTTTCACCTTTCTCAGTTGCCACTGAACACATGTGAGGAATATCTGGCCCCAAGCAAAGAAGGTGCCCTGTAATACCCGCTCTACCAACTGCATCTATCCCCCCAACACCCGGTTGGGCCCCTGTGACCCCAACACTCGAACCACACATGCTGCGATCACCCGAACTGATGGCTCCTCTAAGTCACAAATTAGAAGTGCATTCTTATGCACTTCTGCCGTAGGGAGGTAGTATCGATCAAGAATCTCCTCCATGTCCACATCCGTAGACCTTCGTGGTTGGGTATCCGCCACCCTACCCAAACACGGCAATCCCGTCAAAAAATACACATCTGCCAGGGTGAGCTCCAGTCTCTCCCCCTGCACCATGAAGCACTGTCTATCAAGCTCCCAGAATCCCACCAACCTGTTCAGTAACAGTACTATTGAACGCATCATCGGCACATATGCAAACTTCAACAGCCCGCACAACCCCAAAGTCCCCCCGACATGTCGATCATCCCGTATGTACTCCATGAGATCGTCAGGTATCTCGCGCTCTCACCATAGTACTCTCGACATCCTGTCAATCCCACAATGAAAACTCATCAAAACATCATCAAATAAACCATCATTTCCCCCCCAGTATGACTCCATAATCCCGATCCAGATCGTGGCTGTGGGGCCCAATGTCGCGATCTAAAATCGCGGCTATCGGGACTACAGCCACAATCGTAGATCACGCATGTGGGGGCCACAGTCGCGATCGTAGATTGCGGCTGTCCAGGCCATAGCCATGGTCACAGATTGCGGTTGTCCAGGCCACAACCGCGGTCGCAGATCGCGGCTATCCAGGCCATAGTCGTGATCTTGGATCACAGTTGTGGAGGCCACAACCGTGATCCATGATCACGGCCATCCCCTCGAAACCCACGATCCACACCCCTCGTGGACCATACCACCCTCCCTGAGGACCCACTACCCACCCGAATCGAGAAAACATTCAAGGTAGAAGTTCAGTGAAATACCTACAACTCGCAGAAATAAAATCAACCGGTCGGATCGCCCAGAAATGCCAAATCCACTCTGGCCCACTACACTCTCCTGTCAAAGTCAACCGCACAAATGACACTTGGCATTATGGGTCCACTTACTATTTATAGACAGTTGACTTTTTCTTGATTCGGCCATTTTGGATCCATGCGGAGTCCATTTTCCAAACCGTTTCCACTACTGGAATCAGAACGACGAGACCTTCAGAATGGTTGACTCGATTTCTTGTTTTCTCTGAACCCCTTTTTTGGAATTTTTCCCATGCACCTCGACATCTCGATTTGCATGCCACATCGGCCGTTATCAGTTTTTAACATTCCTTATACCATCGGATTCAGTTTTTTGAGCCCGTGATGATGCTTGAGATCATTTCTTGCTCTCTCCCCCAGATTTTTTGGGCATTTTTCACCAGCCCCTAGTCATCTTGATTTGCGTGCCACCTCGATCGTTATCCATTTTTTACATTTTTTTTATATCACAGGATTCAGTTTTCCGCACTCGTGATGATGCTTGAGATCAGTTCTCGTTGTCACAGTCGCCCCTTTTTGACATTTTGTCTGTCCACTGTGCAACCGCGGTCTACGAGCCACATCGACCGCCATCATTTTACACTTGCTTTGACACTGCAAGCATATCCATGAACTTTTCACTCCCTTCATACTGCAGTTATTTCGTTATTTTTCCAACATTCACCATCCCGCAAGGAGACACCACCAGTGTTCCCCCCCAACCCTCATTCTTGGTTCTCATCAATGTCCCTTGATTGAACACTCTCTCTTTGGTTGGCCATTCCTTTTGTTCGGTATAATTTTATCCCTTTTTCAGGCCGGACAAGTCCTTTACGAAAAAGGCACTTAGTGAGTTTCTTTTAATCTCTTTTATGACTCCTAAAAGAATGAAAAGATCACTGAGCAATCTTGCTTCCTTTCATGCTCGTTAAAGTACCTGAAAGGGCATCTATCTGGTATAAGTTTAACCCTTTTCCGGACCTGGTAGACTAATTACGAAAAAGGAATACTCTAGTCACATCGGCTAGAAGAGTTCTTCATTGCATCCTTTTATGCTTTTTCGGGCCTTGGAGACTAACACACAAGAAAGAACCCCCCTGGAGTCTTCTTATTGCTTTCAGACTCTCTAAAATTGAAAGCAACCCCGAGCATGCACCATCCTAGGCTCGTACAAATCCACATGACGGTACCATTCCATTATTTCAGAGTCTTCTTATCGCTTTCAGACTCCTTAAAATTGAAAGCAATCACGAGCATGAACTATCCTGGGCTCGTATCAATCCACATGATAGTACCATTTTGAGCACACTTCTATCCCTTCTTCCATCTCTTTAAACCATGAAGAAGGCCCCCACCGGTGCCTCTCGGCACTATGATCAATCATCTCGGCAGCACCCCCAATAAGGTCACCTTTGTTCAGAGTATTTTGCAATATACCACCCTCAGAGTCTCCTGCCATCCTACACCAACTTGAGTATCCCTCATTCCCGTTACAATCCCTGGTCCCTTAAAGTTATGATCCCCTTCCCACCAGTCAGTTTCATATGTTGCCCGATCACCCCCGCCATCATACTCTGAACAAAGGAAGTTTGAGTCCCCCCTCCCACTGACCCATGTTCCCTACCCTCATAGTATGTCAGTTACACGTCCAGTTCTATCACCTCTTGGTTATCCACCTCGTTCTCCTATCAAGGAAACATCATTGCCTTGCTAGTTGTAGGTCTCCCTCTGTCAATGGCAGCCCATCTATTCTAGAGGATAGGCCCAGAGGTCCCTGCACCTTGGACTCATCACCATTTGTGGTGAGTCCCTACAGACCATTTTGAGTGGAGTCATCAGTGCCTCTTCGAATGGTTTCTTCTCACATGCTCGAATTCAACACCTTGATTGCATCATTGAGATTTGTGCAGGGTATATATCCCTTCAGTTATTGGTCGAAGACCTCGGACTCCCCCCGACTCTAGCACATTGGTGAGTCACTTTGGAACACCCAAGTATATGTTCCTAGGGATATCCGGGTTGCATTGGCGATAGTATTCGGAGGCCACCCACTCAGATGCTTCCTTGAGTACCCAGTATAGCTACAGTCTAGTGTACCATTGAGGGTATGACTCCCCATCATTATGATCCAACAACGCATCAGTTCCTCTAGTACCATACTCAGAAACACTTTTATTATTCCAGTGTATCAGTTCTTCAGCTCAGACATGGTCAGACTGGCAGTATGTCCCAGATCTATGTCCCCTTTGGACCCTTGTGATGTACACAGTAGTTCTCCATGTATCTTTCAGGTCCCCTTTTTTGGGCCTCATTGTTATTTTATATATCTTGATACGAGCATGGGTATGCCTTCCTCGTCCATATATTGAGATTATGCCTCATTCATTGTTGAGGTCATGTATTTTCAATTTTTGCAGTTGCTTCGGGACCACTGTTCTAGTCTCCAATCTGTTTCTTCTCTTCTCCACACCCCAGGAAAACCATAAAAGACCTATGATGTCTATCAGCCATACAATGAGCTCCTACCCTCACACATCAGGGGGCAATCTGTTAACACCAAAAAAGTGCTCATTACCTCATCTCCCTCACCACATGACTCATTTGTCTATTTTTCCCACCATCTTTGCCTCCAAAACCTCAAAAAAACATTAAAAAGCCACCAAAAGGCCAAAAAACTCTTTTTTCCCCAAAAAATAATTTAAATTTCCTCAAAAGATAGCAAAAACCCTCTAAAAGGGCCCTAAATTCCCAAAAATCAAATAAAAGGGAATAAAAAATATAAAAAAGAGGAAAATGAGGGAAAAGGGAAGCAAAAACCCTAAACCATTGACCTAAACCATATGGTGCCAAAAACCATAGGTCAATACTCCACCACTAAAAACCTATAAATAGGTGATGGAGGCTCCCCATTTCACATCCACAATCTATCCTATCCTCACTCTGTCAAAATCACTCTTGAAACCCTAGTTCACCATTTGAGCTAACTTCCCATTTGAGTGCCCCTTTTGGCCCATTATCCAAACACCTTGGAGAAGGAGAAGGAACCCATTGGAGCACGGAAGCAACCCTCCTAGACTACTGCAAGAGCTCCACCAACCTCAACATTTGAGGTAACTGTAACTTTGTTCCCATTTTTAATACAAAAGAAAAACTCCCATTATATTATTGTCTTTTTATTTTCTGTTGATGCACATGTTAGCTTAGATTTTACCTTGTTTTACTATCAAGTTTTACTGTTTTACTGAACTGCTACTAAGGAGTCCCTTCTCCTTAGTAGGTGCTCATTTGCACAAGCTAGGGTGAAAACCCTAGCTACAGAGATACACATTGGAACAGATAAGGAACCGAAAATTATATAAATTAGAAAAGGCACCTCGGAAAAGGAAAGGAAAGATTTAATTGATCTTGTTAGGGAGTATAGAGATGTGTTTGCTTTTACTTATGATGAATTAAAATCTTATCGATATTATGTATTTCAGCACACTATACCCATGAAACAATAAATGAAATAAAACCTTTCTGGAAAAAACATAGAAAGATAAACCCCAAAGTAGCACCAATTGTCAAAGAAGAATTAGAAAAGATGTTGGCTACTGGAATCATTGCGCTAACAATAGATTCAACTTGGTGTTCTATTTTGGTGGTTGTGAGGAAGAAAAATGGATCAATTAGAATATGCATTGACTTCTGAAACCTCAATAAGGCATGCCTTAAAGACAATTATCCTTTGTCGAATATGAAAACCCTTCTCCAAAGGGTAACAGGTTCACAAATGGTGTCCATGTTGGATTGTTTCTCTAGATACAACCAGGTGTTGATCAACAAAGAGGATCAACATAAGACCAATTTCACCACTCCTTGGGGTAGTTTTGAGTACTTGAGAATGCCATTTGGCTTATTAAATGTGGGAGCTACCTTTTAGAGAGATATGGATTATGATTTTAAAGAAATAATTCATAATATCATTGAAGTCTATCAGGATGATTTAACAGTTTTATCTAAAGAAATATATGACCATGTTAATCACCTAAAACAAGTTTTTTAAATATGCCGTAAGTATGGAATATCATTGAATCCAACCAAATCAGTCTTGGGAGTGGATGAAGGAAAGTTGTTAGGACCCATAATCTCCAAACATGGTGTGAAGATAGACCCTAAAAGAGTTTAATCCATAAAGAAAGTGCCCATTCCCCATACTTTCAAATCCCTTCAGTCATTTAATGGTCAGATAAACTTTATTAGGAGGTTCATCCCTAACTTGGAAAAATTAATGATTCCATTGCAAGAACTATTAAAAAATGATGCTAAGTATAAATGCACAAGTGAAAGAAATGAATCCTTTAAGTGTATCAAAGATAATATTTCCAGATCCCCTGTATTAATCAGCCTTGATTACTCAAAGGAGTTTCAGATTTTCTCATTTGCAGTAGAACATACAATAGCAGGAGTCTTACTCCAGAAGAAAAGTGAAGGTCATGAGCAGCCAATATCTTTTATGAGCAGAGCTTTGCAGAACTCTGATTTAAAATACACTTCCATGGAGAAACAAGCTTAGTCTCTCGTCAAATCCATAAAGCATTTTAAGATGTACATTGGCTACTCAATAATAATTGGCTATGTCCCCCATTCTGCGGTTAAGGATATCTTGGCTCAACAAGGTTGCTTAGGAATAAGGGGAAAGTGGATCTCTAAAATCCAAGAGCATGACTTAGAAATAAGACCCACAAAGTTAATAAAGGGACAGGGATTAGCCAAAATGCTAACTCAAAGTAACGAAGAAGCCCTAGGGATGGTGTGTCAAGCCAGTATATCAGAACCATCCATGTCAGAAGGTCTTCAACATTTGAGTCAACAACAATGACATGTAGATATAATCTATCTTCTACATAACTTTGATTTCCCTAAACATCTACAGAGTTGAATCACAGAGTTGAGCAGATAATGAAGTTAGATGAGACCAGGAGGAGATATTTATACCAAAGCATCAGAAACTAGGAGAAGGTGAAGAAGACTTTTGACAAATCTGCAAGACCGAGAGATTTTCTGATCCATTCCAATAGATGAATTGTTGTCGAATGCTAACATCAACTGTGACAAGTCATCGAATTCGAGAAGCTCCAAACTCGACATGAATTCAACAAACTCAACAACTTCGACAAGTTCAGTGACCTTAACAATATCACGACATCGACATGTAGCATCGAATTGCGACTTGAGACTGTCGAACTTCAACAGATTGCCTCTCTGTCTTCCAGTCGACTGTAACGGTTGAACTTCCAAAACCGTTCTAACTTCTCTTGTAACTGAACGTAACGAGAAGGAACCCAAGCATCTCAGCACTCTATATAAGCATGTAAAATATTGTAATATACATCAGATAAGTTTTGATGACCTTTACATCCAGTAATAGAGAAATCAGTTCGCATTCTTGCATATTGTCTGTGAATGTATGTTTATGTGTGTCATGTATTCTTGCTTTGCTTATTCTATTTATTATTCTTCCTCCATAACAGATCCGACTCATTCAGTCAAACTGTTGTCCCCCCCCCCCCCACCCCCGTGCACCTGGACGCGCAGATCATTGGTATTAGAGAATTCTCAGCTTTGTTCGTGCTTAAGTTTTATGTATACACTTCCATTGAAGTTACCTGACTTATGCTGGCTCAAACATGCTAGCAAACTCATCAATCCAAGCAAACACTACCTCCAGAGATGGCTGAAGAAATAGGCGATAGATAAGTGCAATTGACGAGACACGGCAACTCATAGAGAAAGCGTTGGCTCGAAAAACTGAGATGTTTGCCCAGTTCAATGAGATTCTCACATGATTTGTTTCTACTTCAGGAGGATTTCTGACGAGAACTAACTCCGAAAAAATCATCCCCTTCAAATTACAAATGAATTTGGACATACCAAATCTAGAAGGCAATATTGACGCAGAATGCATCGACAATTGGGTACAACAATTGGAATCCTATTACTATGTGAATCAACTCTTAGAAGTTAACAAGATCACCATTGCATCCTTAAAGATGTCAACATTTGTGCACTGCTGGTGGGAGAGCCTCTCGACAAAGATGGAGAAAAGCGGAGACCCCATAGACACATGGGAGAAATTTGTCGAATACATCCGGAAGGAGTTTTACCAGCCCAAATACCTTGAACAACAGTATAAGAAGTGCCAGCAGCTAAGGCAATGGAAATACCAGTCCGTACAAAGTTACAATGATGATTTTTATCGACTCATGGCTAGACTTGGCATTCAAGAAGAAGAAAAATTGCTTGTTCTGAAGTATGTCGGTGGATTATCCTAGTACATTCAGCTGGAGATGGAATTTCTGACTGTCAATACCCTCACGGATGCATTCCACTATTCCAGCAAACTCGAAACCAAGCAGAAAGGAAAAGCACACTTCACGACTAAACCAACATCAGGATGACCACCCGACAAGAAGTCACTAGCCGACTTCGACAAGTCGAAATCTTCGCAGCCAACTCTGCCAAATCCAGATCACAGCAAAAATCCTTTTCACAAAAGAGAATGTAGCAAACAACCCCCATGAAATGGTGTGATTACCATCACTCATATTGGCATGATACGTCTGAATGCAAATCTCGGGAGACCTTTTTGGAAAAAGTGTCAACATCCGATGCGTTCGACAAGACTGTGGTAGAATCTGACCCAGAAGTAATGACTCTTTTGACATCAACATCAACAACTCCAATAGCCTCGACTATCGTCAACGAGGAGGAACGAGAGTGCATGTTCCATACACATATATGGGTTCAAAACAATCCATTGCATCTGATTATGGACAATGGAATCCAGAAGAACTTTGTTTCTGAAGAACTTGTGAAGAAACTAGGTCTTGTTACCACTCTGCATCCTCATACTTACAACATCAATTGGATGAAGGATGGAAAAGAGCTAAGGATCACTTGACAATGCAAGCTTGCCTACTTCATAAATCCTTTTGAAGATGAAGTACTTTGCGACGTGGAACCACTCTCCGTAGCAGACACCCTGTTTGGGAATCCTTACCTATTGGATCGCCAGGGAAGTTACCAGTCACGACCGCAGAAGGTGATTGTCAGGATTCAGAATCAACGGTACATCATACTAGAACGAGGACCTACACCAACGGTTGCAATGATAACTGCTAAACAAATGAAGAAGCTCATCAATCATGCTCATAAGACTACATTGATATGATAAAGCCACAACATTCTAGGAATACTGCAATAGCTAGTCAAGTCACCAACCAGTGCAGCTCCCAATAGAAGCAGGAGATCGACAATATTCTTGATGAGTACCAGAACCTATTCCAAGTTCCAGACGGAGTACCTCGACATTGCTAGGTAAAATACTCTATTGAACTTGCTCCTGGTTCTTCATTACCTAACACATCTGTTTACAGAATATCCATTCTTGAAAATGAAGAGATTTGTAGACAAATCCAATATGTGATCGACAAAGTTCATATCCGACCCAGCTCCTCCTCTTCTAGACGCCCAGTCGTCCTCGTTCCAAAGAAAGATGGGACTTGTCACATGTGAATCAACTACAGGGCCCTCAACAAAATATCGGTGAAGAATAGGTACCCTCTTCCACGGATAGACGAGATCATCGACTGTCTGAAAGGTGCTACATTATTTAATAAGCTCGACCTCAAGTCGGGATATCACCGGATTCCAATCGAGCCCTCAGATGTATGGAAAACTGCTTTCAATACCAAGGAAGGATTGTTTGAATGGTTAGTCATGCCTTTCGGCTTAACCAATGCACCTGCAACCTTCATGCGATACATGGATAACATTTTTTGACCATTCATCGACAAATGGGTCATTGTTTATCTCGACGACATATTTATTTTCAGTCAATCATGGGAAGAACATGTCAAATAGATTCAACAAGTCCTCGACACTCTCCAGCAACATCGAATCTACTTGAACATGGAAAAATGTTCCTTTGCGATGAACAACATCGAATATTTGGGGTTTCTAATTGACTCTGTAGGCATTCACGTTGACCCAGATAAAGTACAAATTCTCAAATATTGTCCCATTCCTCAAAGCATTCAAGAACTAAGAATTTTACCTTGTTTGGCGAATTTCTATCGATGATTCATACTCGGCTTCAGTCACATAGCATGGCCATTGAATCAATTGACGAAAGGAAATGGGAAAACTGTCTTCAAATGGACACCAACACAACAAACAACTTTTGAACATCTCAAACACAAGATCTGCACTGCACCAGTACTTGTGTTACCTGATTTGCATCAGCCCTTTGAGATTGAGACGAATGCATTAGGCTATGCCTTGGGCACAGTGATCACTCAGTCTGCTCACCCAGTCTCTTTTCATTCCGAAACTTTTAACGACACTGTTAGAATATTTTCGACGTACGAAAAATAACTGTACACCATTGTGCAAGCTCTCAAGCATTGGAGTCATTACATCCTTGGCAAGGAAACGGTCATTCTCACGGACCACAAGCCTTTACAATTCACCCCGTCCTAGTTGAAGTTAAAAACAACTCAACAACTCAAGTGGATTACTTACCTACAACAATTTTAGTTGGTAATTAAGTATCGGAAAGGTAAAGCTAATGTTGCTGCCAATTGTCTAGTCAACCACCCATTACTCTCCTTTTTACAGTGATGAGTATGCAGGGATATGACACCACTACTTGGCCTCAGTTGTATCGGGAAGACATCAACTTTTAACCAGTCTATCGACAACTTCAAACTGATAATTCGTCGACCTCTAAATATTTCCTAAAAGATACCTTTCTATACAAGCTTGGACAGCTTTGTGTACCAACTAGTGAGCATCGACAACAACTCATTTGGGAAGCACCCTACAGCAAGATTGTAGGAAACTTTGGAGTATAAAAGACCCTTGATATTCTCCATAATTATTTCTTTTGGCCTACACTTAAAACCGACGTCAACAAGTACATTCTATCATGCATGGTTTGTGCGATTGCTAAACCGCCTAATCGATGACAGGGATTGTACACACCTTTGCCAGTTCCTAGTCGACCATGGGAATCTATTTCTATGGACTACTTGATGGGATATCCTGCTACCAAACATAAGCATGACGTGATCTTAGCAGTATTCGACCGATTTTCCAAGATGGCCATTGTCGTTCCATGCAAGAAGACAACGACAGCGCAGCAGACCGTGTAGATCTTCTTCGAACATGTATGGAAACACTATGGTTTACCAACAACCATCATTTTTTACAAAGATTCCAGATTTGTTAGCATCTTTTGGAAGACACTTTGGCAGCAGTTGGACACAAGACTCTCATTGTCAACAGCTTTCCATCCTTAGACCGACGGACAGATGGAAGTTGTGAATAGCTTGGTAGTACAACTGCTTCGCATGTACAACCACAAGCATTGACGAACATGGGATCACAGTATTCCATATATACATCACAGCTACAATCGTTCTTAGCATAGCTCTATGAGAAAGAGTCCATTTGAGATCTGTTACGGATTTCAACCCTCAGTGCCTATTGACTTGATCTTCTCCCTGACACAAACGAACGACACTGGCTGCAACCAGTGAGAATTTGACAAAGCAGTCAAGTTTCGAGATCAAATCTGTGACATCCAGTGACAAGTACAAGACATGTTGCAACAAGAAAACATGAAATATAAGGCTCGACACTACAAGCATCATATCGCTCATTCATTCCAAATTGGGGATAAGGTCTGGTTACATATCAAGAAGGAACGCTTTACTGGCCCATACAAGAAGTTGAAACCTTTGCGATATGGCCCATACAGTATTCTTTAGCAAATTGGATAAAACAATTTCCAACTTGAAATTCCTTCATGCCTAGGCCTACGTCCAGTATTCAACGTGGATCTACTTTGACCATAACATGCACCACTATTGGAACATAATGACTTGCAAACAGCAGAACCCGAATACATCCATATACATGTTCAGGAGCCTCTTCCTTGAGACACCATTGTGGGATGATGAGTACGTAGTACAAGGATGAACACAATTCCCTTGTTTCAGGTTGACAAAGTCGGAAAGCTACCATCCCAAGGAAAATGGTACTCTGTTACTGAACTGACCAACAAGTTTCCTCACCTGACCGAGCAAATAATGGGGACCATTGTTTCTTAAGGAAGGAGGTTTGATCCATTCAAGTAGTTGGCATTGTTGTCGAATGCTAACATCAACTTCGACAAGTCATCGACTTCAACAAGTTCTTAACTCAACATGACTTCGACAAACTCAGCAAATTCGACAAGTTCAGCGACCTCAATAGTCTCACAACGTCGACATGCAACATCGACTTGCGACTTGCACCTGTTGAACTTTGACAGATTATCTCTTTGTCTTCCAGTCGACTGTAACGGTTGAACTTCCGAAACCATTCTAACTTATCTTGTAACTGAACATAACAGGAAGGAACCCAAGCGTCTCAGCACTCTATATAAGCATGTAAAATATTGTAATATACATTTGATAAGTTTTGATGATCTTTACATTCAGTAATAGATAAATCAGTTCGCATTCCTGCATATTGTCTGTGATTATATGTTTATGTGTGTAGTGTATTCCTGCTTTGCTTATTCTATTTCTTATGCTTCCGACATAATAGAGCCGACTCATTCAGTTGAACTGTTTTCCCCCTCGTGCACCTGAGCACGTGTGGATCCCATCCCGGTGAGAAGGTTTTGTTGTGGGATAAAAAAAAAAGAGAAGTCGAGAAACCATGGAAAGTTTGAAAGCATCTGGATGGGACCATACATCATATTTGAGCCAACATGGTTCAACTCATTCTTTCTTTGCATAATGGACGACAAAAGACTAGTTCTTCCGGTCAATGGTCGACATCTCAAGTTATTCTTCAGAAATAACAACTAGTGCCCATGGGGGCATTCTTGTAGCAGGGCCATTTCTAAACCTTTGCCTTGCATTGTTTCAAATTATTTCTTTGTACACTAGTTTTGTATATTATGATTCATGTATATTATTGATGTATTATAGTTTCATTTATGTACATTAGTTTGTATGCAACTTATATTTTAATTTGGTAAATATGTGTGGATACAATTTCATTCTAGTTTTTGTGCAGGAACCGGAGATTCTTGGATTCTCGTACACTCTCTTTGATTGAGAATCAAGAGCGAGTGCACGTCCCATAGTTGGAGCCATATGTTATCATCTAAGCTTCACATAGATGATTTCAATTAAGCCTGTAAAGATAGAACGGGTTTACTTTTTCACAATCAGAAGATCATAAGTCCTAGCAGGCCACCTTGGCCCATGTTTTTTTTAATAAAGTCACATGTCCATGCCCTGCGGAGAAATTGTAAAAATGTCATAACATGATGGTTTTTGTAAAGAGCTAGGATTTAGTTATTAGTCCTACTAGCCCATAGTGTTTTTTCCCTTGCCAATTATATGTTGTTGAATAAACAACATATAATTTTTGAGTTTTTCACCCATACCTCCAAAGTTGGGGTGGTTGGCATGATTTCTCAGTCTGAGGAGGTTATTAGAGTTCAAGTGTTAATGTATATTACCATGCTAGATATTAAAATTAAGTCGTATGGACATGTGCTAGGTCCCCGTAAGTTTTTTTTAATTTAGGAAGAAATATTTTTTTTTCCGTAAAATTAGACCATTTTTTAATGGTTTAATTGGAAAATTTTAATTTGTAATAAAAGTGTGGTTTGGAGGCGGATTTTGGCATGGGGATGCTCATTTTCACACTCAAAGCATCCTCTTTATCATAGGATCCACTTTTCCTAGGTTTTGGGTGACTACGTTGTCTTTGGGAGCATTTTTCCTTAAAAATGCGACAAAATGGAAAATAAATGCTAAAAAAATACAAAATGACCTAAAAAAAAATTAAAAAATATAATAAAGGGTGATTTGTCATGTGCCAAATAAGTTGGCGTGTCATACTATGTGACTAAGGCGAGTCTTATAAAATTATTTAGTCACAAGTTGGGTTTTGATTTAATATGATAACATCGTGCTAAAGTGAAGGATGTGAGCCATCCCTCTCATATGGGTGCATATCTCATAAGCTGGTGACTTGAGTGAGGTGGATCTCCCTCATTGGTAGGTGACAATTACAAGAAAAGAAAAATATCAAGGTTGGCATGTGCATCCCTCTCATTATGAAATTCTAAATCACAATAGATCATGGAGATGAATATACCTCACAGAGAAAGAATGAGCAAAAAAGATGAATTATAGTGAAAATTGTAGTAAAAATGAGCAGACAATTAATCATGCATGAGAACTCGGATAGGAACAAAATAGTGTGTACTCATTCAATAATTAGTATAGTCAACAATGTTGTTACAATGGAGAGAATTCGAGTCTGAGTCTATCTAGCATAGGAATTGTCACCTCAATCAATTATCTAGAAGTCCCAAACTTAGTTAAACTCAACCAAATCTTAGTGAACTGATGATACAGTCAATTAACTGACCAAGGATGGCACATCCATGAGTTTTTCATGCAAATCAATTAGAAAAGGGTGCATGCGGCCACAATAAGTGGTGATCGGAGCTCAAACTCCCAATTAGAGTCACCAAATGAGGGTCCTAAAAACATGCATGCAAGGCGCATTAGGTGGCTAATGGGACCTATATGACATCTACACACCACTAGGGGGAAATAAAATCACTAAGTGCTAGAAAATGGTAAATAATGCAAGTAGGACAAGGATGGAGTATTAAAATATCCTAACACCCCCCCTTAATCCAAACTTGTACATCTTGGGCCCTGGTTACTGAGACCAAAGGTCATCCATACAATCAAATAAATGATAAAAATAATTGTTCAAGAAGATAAGGAAATGGGGAAAAACCTCACGGGAAAAATACCCCCCCTCAAAAATGAACATCAGGAAACTCAACATCCTTCACATGTGCAAAACATTTGTGAGTGAAAAACTTTGTAAAAATATTGGCAATCTGCTCCTATGTAGGATAGTAATGTAGGTGCATTAATTCATTATACTCTAGGATCTTTGCTGAGAGAATAACATCTACAGTATATCAATGCATAACAATCATAATATGACAAGCATCACAAGCATCACAAGAATCAAAAGCATAGAGACAAGAGACACAGAGTTTCCGTGGGGAAAATCCTAAGGTGAAAAACCCCACAACTTCCTCAGAGATAGAGAGAGCAATGGCTCAACCAAAGTACAACCAAAATACACTGAGATAGTCTCCTAGTAGCAGATGATCCTCCTCCTCACTAGTGCGCCACTTTCTGAGTGAGAGAGATACACTTTTCCGAATGATCTAAATAGAGATCACCTGATCTCTATTTATACTAACCTTTTTTTCCCAATGACCTTATGGGACCGACTTGTCTAGCTAGGTACATCCACATTATAATATATATATTTCAGGGTCGACCCCACACATGGTGGTCTAATAACCCATCGGCAAGTACACACACTTGCGACACTTTTCAATCCACATGACGACACTTCCTTATAGAGGAATAACACATCTCTAATAAGGGTACAATAAATATATATGAAATACATAGATGAAATACATTCCGAAGTTACATATACATCAACACTCCCTCTTAACTAGGAAGGTATTTCTCGACATAGATCTGCTAGACAAGTCTTCTTCTCAAGATCATCGTCATCGATGCATCGTCATCATCATCGTCACTGTTGCTGCTATCTCAACCAATCTCTGACTCTACTCATCATAGGAAGTTCTACAGAGCTAGTCCTTTTTCATACTGGATGTAGGCCCACCACCTGTAGGTCTTCGTCATCACTGGCCATACTGTGGAATCCTCAGGACTTATTACGTGCGTCACAAAACCTCGAAAGAGCATCCCAGGCTGTTAAGAGCACACGGCTCTACCTATACAATCTCCCAGGGCCATATTATATGTGACCTCACCACAAAACCTCGCAAGAGCATCCCAGGCTATTACGAGCACACAGCTCTACCTATAGGATCTCCCAGGGACAGATTATATGTGGTCATGGAAAAACCTCGCAACAGCATCCCAGGACTTATTACGGGCACACAGCCCAACCTATCGGATCTCCTAGGGACATATGATATGCCATAGGACAAAACCTCGAAAGAGCATCTGCTAGATATCCCAGGGCCAGATTATATGCCATAGGAAAAACCTCAAAAGACTATCTACAAATATCCCTGGTCCAAATTATATGTCCTCCCAGAGCAAAACCTCGAAAGAGCATTTGCCAGATATCCCAGGGCCAAATTATATGCCATAGGAAAAACCTCGAAAGACTATCTGCAAATCTCCCAGGTCCAAATTATATGCTCATCTACACAACCTGATCCACGGCCATAGAGTATCAACCTGATACTCACCATACATCATCCTGATGTACACATGATCATCCTGATCATCATCACTGCAACATCCTGCTACATGTCATCTGGAGCAACATCCTGAAGCTCGTCATCCATGATCATCCTGATCATACAATGCATCTACCTGATGCATACCAAGTATCTACCTGATACATATCATCATACATGATCCACCTAATCATACAATGTATCCACCTGATACAAATACAAATACATGATACATATGACCATACATGATCCACCTGATCATACAATGTATCCACCTGATACATATACAGATATATGGTCCAAGCATCCAACATGATGCATACATACATAGACATATAAATGATCCAACTGATCATATCCAGCATCCAACATGTTGCATACATACATATAAAAATGATCCAACTGATCATACAAAGTAGAAACCAGAACATCATCCTGATGCTCATCATCCAGCACTTACATCCACAGCCATTGGAAGGATCCTCCTTCCAACATGCTTGGAATGGCTTCAACAAATGTGTCCATCACTTCTTCCTCGAAGTGTCCTCGATCTGAAGAATGCCAAGCCTCTCTCTGAAGTACTCGAACTTCACCCTGGCTAGTGGCTTCGTCAGTACATTTGCAATCTACTCATCCGTTGCAACATACAGGAGCTTCACAGCTCCTCTCTGCACCATATCCCTGATATAGTGATATTTTATCTCTATGTGTTTTAACCTGTCATGAAACACTGGGTTCTTAGACAGCTTCACACAACTCTGGTTATCACAGAAGATACCAGTAGCATCCAATGGGAGATCAAATAACTCAGACAGTAGCTTTGGTAGCCATACTGCCTCACAACTAGCTGAACAAGCTGCAACATACTCTGCCTCAGTTGTACTCAGTGCTACATAGGACTGCTTCCTGTTGAACCAAGAGATCACACCTAATCCCATACTGAAACAACACCCAGATGTGCTCTTCCTATCTGCAGCACTGCCAGCCCAATCTGAATCAACATAACCCTATAGGTTAAACTTTTGATTCACTTCATACTAGAGCCCCTAATCCACTGTACCCTTCAAGTACCTCAGAACATGCTTTACAGCAACTAGATGAACACTCCTCAGATCTGTCAGGAACTGACTCAATGTGTTCACCGCAAAGCAAATATCTAGTCTCGTGTTCGTCAGGTACATCAAGGACCTAATCATTTGACGATACATAGAGACATCAATCGGCTCGGATGAAGCATCACATAGAAGCTTCACATTCGATGCCATAGGTGTGGCCATGGCCTTGCAATCCATCATCCCGAATCTCTTCAAGATATCTACTGTGTACTTCCCTTGACCAGGTAAAATCCCACCTGCTCTTTGCCACACCTCCATACCTAGGAAATAATGCATCATTCCCAAATCTTTCATATCGAACTCGGCAGCAAGCTTCCTCTTAGTATCTGCAATCAATCTGTCATCTCCTGTTACAAATAAGTCATCCACATACAGGAGTATAATCATAGGATTCCCTTCCTCAACCTTGTAGTAAAGGTTGGAATCCGCTTTACTCTTGGTTAAGCCCAAACTAGATAGGAAACTGTCCATCCTACCATACCAGGTTCTGGGAGCTTGTTTCAAGCCATACAAGGCTTTCTTCAATCTACACACATATGACTCCCTGTCATGTATTTAAAAACTGAGTGGCTGCTCCACATATACTTCCTCTTCAACTATACCATTCAAGAAAGCAGTCTTGACATCCATCTGGTGTATTTTCCATTTCATTGCTGCAGCCAGGGCAAGTATTGTTCTGATGGAAGTATACCTGGCTACAAGTGCAAAAGTTTCTTCATAATCTATTCCCTCTTTCTGAGAGAAGCCATGAGCTACGAATCTTGCCTTGTATTTCTCTACACTGCCATCTGCAGCATGCTTGATCTTGTAAGTCCATTTGGAAGTCACAACAGACTTCTCTTTAGGTCTTGGGACAACATCCCAAACATCATTCTTCACTATTGATTGGTATTCCTCAACCATGGAATCCTTCCATTCTTTCTTTTCCGCTGCTTCTTCATAACTGGATGGATCTTTGTTCATAATGTCACAGAGTAAGGAAACATAGCTGGTATGTGATCTGGTTCTCTTCTTTGCTCTGTGTTCTTCTTCTGGAATGCCAAATCTTTCTGCATCTTGAATGAGCTCTCTAGCCCATGCAGGTTTCCTCTTGTGAGAGTTATCCTCACGGGGTGGATCTACAGGTTCTTTTGGATCTTCAACCTCACGAACAACTTCTGGAATTGCTTCAGTCATGGTAGTGTCTTGAAATCTAGTTTCCTTAGGTTCTTCATAAACTTCGATAGGTTCCTTCCTTGATTTGATGAATGCTGAGTTTTCATCAAATGTTACATCCCTGATGACATTAATCTTCTTGAACCCTGGAAAGTATATTCTGTAAGCCTTCGAGCTTTCACTGTAACCCACAAAGATACCCTTCTTTCCTGAAGGATCTAGTTTAGTCCTCTTTTCCTTTGGGACATGACTGTATACTGGACAACCAAATATTCTGAGATGGCTGACTTCAGGTTTCTTACCAGAAAAGACCTCTTCTGGTGTCTTGTTGTCCAATATCTTGTGGGGTGTTCTGTTCTGCACATATACAGCTGTTCTAGCTGCTTCTGCCCATAGATGCATAGGTAGATCCTCGTCATGCAGCATTGCCCTTGCTACTTCCATGATAGTTATGTTCTTCCTTTCTGCAACTCCATTCTGTTGAGGATTATAAGGAGTTGTCAACTCCCTCTTAATCCCTAAATCACTACAAAGCTTCTTGAAGTCACCTGAGGTGAATTCTCCACCATTGTCGGATCTGAATGTTTTGATCTTCTTGTCAGTTTGATTCTCCATCAAGGTTTTGAATTCCTTGAACTTATCAAACACCTCATCTTTGTTCTTTAAGAAGTATACCCAAGTCTTCCTGGAGAAGTCATCAATAAATGAGACATAGTAAACATACCCACTTAGAGAACTGGATGACATAGGACCACATACATCTAAGTGGATGATTTCCAGGATATCTTTTGCCTTGCTTTCATTGCTTGGAAAAGCCTTCTTAATGTTCTTACCTTTTGCACATCCTTTGCAAACACCTTCATGTCTGGTCTTGATTTCAGGAATATCTTCCTGGAGAAGTCATCAATAAATGAGACATAGTAAACATACCCACTTAGAGAACTGGATGACATAGGACCACATACATCTGAGTGGATGATTTCCAGGATATCTTTTGCCTTGCTTTCACTGCTTGGGAAAGCCTTCTTAATGTTCTTACCTTTTGCACATCCTTTGCAAACACCTTCATGTTTGGTCTACAGCCTTGCTTGCAATTGGAAGTGCCCTATAGTGCATATGAGTAGGTCTTCTATGCCAAAGTTCACTTGGCTCCATGGATTCATGTACCATGGCATGTTCAGGTTGTCCCTTTAGTTTATACAAACCTCCCTCTTGCTCTCCAATCACTACTGCATCATCTATGGTCTTTCCCTTTGGCCACATTAGGACTTGTCCATCCACAAATGCAACCCTCATACCTTTTGCATCCAATGCAGAGATGGAGACTAAGTTCTTCTTGAGCCCAGGTACATAAAGGACTTCTTTCATCTTCAAAGATTTTTCAGAATCTAGGTTGTAGGAGGCTTCACCACTTCCTTTGATTGGGTATTGATAATCATCCCCAAGTTTCACCTTATGGGGTGATTCATGTTCAGATAGATTCAAAAAAGATTCTCTAAACCCAGTCATGTGTTTGGAAGCCCCACTATCAATCAACCAATCATTACAACCATGGGAGATAGTACATGTGAGAGCAGAGATTAGAACATACTCTTCTTCACTTGATGAGTCATCATCACTACTTTATGCCCTAGCCTTCTTCTTTGGAGGTTCATCATCCTCGGCAGCATGAGCATGGAACTTTCTTTTGTTTCCCTTCTTCTTCTTGCTGAAGTTGTTGTTATTATCCCTTTTGTTCTTGGGACAATCTGAAGCAAAGTGACCCTTCTCATTGCATGTGAAGCATCTTAGATCCTTCTTATTCTTTTGATAGGATCTTTTGCAGCGAGAGTGCTCCTTCTTGGGCTTGCTTCTTTTGGTGTGAGTTGCGAGAGCTTGATCTTCACCTCCCATCTTTTCCTCACAAGCTACAAGTCTAGCTTCTTCTTGAGAGTATTCCTCCCATAGTTTACTGAAAGAGATCAATTTCTTTCTTGCACAGATTCCTTGAATAAAGGAGTCCCATGACCTAGGTAGGCCATTCAGAGTGGTCATAACAACTTCACCATTGTCCACTACTTCATCCACAGCTTCAAGTTGCTCCTTGATCTGAGAGACCTTGGAGAAGTAAGATTGAATGGTTTCTCCATTCAACATCTTGACCCCTTTCGATTGATTCCGCAGAGTCATCTTCCGATTTATGTTCTTCCCTTCAAATAGCTTGGTCAAAGAGTCAAACATCTCCTTGGGTGTCTTTAGAGAAGACACATGGGGTATGAGATGGTATTTGATAGAATCAGCAATGATTCTCTTTGCCTTGACCAAGTTCTTCTTATGCAATACCTTGGCCTCTTCATCCTCTGGGATAGGGATGTCTTCTTTTATATATGAGTCCAACTCATTCTCTTCCAGGATTAACCCAATCCTATACTTCCAAGCTCGGAAGTTATCAGCCCCTTCAACCTTATCCTCAAGCTTGGTGTGGTGAGACATCTTAAAGAGTACTTCAAAAGAAATAAAGAATATTTAGGTCTTACCACTTGAAATGATGAAAACTGGATCTGGTCCTGGATTAGGGTTTGTTGGAAAAACCCTAAAAATTCAAAATGTGAATTTCAATTTTCTGAAAGGATAGAAAGATGCGCTTTGATGAGCTGATCAGCCTGGTGCATTCAGAATTTGAGATCAGCAAAGTTTTACCCTTCAGATTTGCCTTTTTGTCCTCCCGGGTTCACTAGGGAGAGCCCTGAATTAGGTTTTGTGTTTCCCGGAGATATACCCAGCCAAAAATCTTGATCCAAAGCTCTAAACTTCGATTTTTGCAAGGAGCTTCCAGCTATATCTTCAGATTTCAGAAATTCCTATTTTTGTGGAAACCCTAATTTTTAGGGTCAAATCTGAAAATGCTCGGAATTGAATTCTGATTGGATAGATACATGCACCTTGATGAGTAGAGTCAATCTACTATATTTATTTTTCAAAATATGTGGAGAGAAACCCAATAAACAAGAAACTCAAGTTTTCGTCACTGCAAAATGTCTTCTTCTCAGGTTAGCTCTGATACCATGTTAAATTTTGAGCATTAATTCACAATACTCTGGGATCTTCACTGAGAGAATAACATATACAGTATATCAATGCATAACAATCACAATAAGCATGACAAGCATCACAAGAATCAAAAGCATGAGAGACAAGAGACACAGAGTTTCCGTGGGGAAAATCCTAAGGTGAAAAACCCCACAACTTCCTCAGAGATAGAGAGAGCAATGGCTCAACCAAAGTACAACCAAAATACACTGAGATAGTCTCCTAGTAGCAAATGATCCTCCTCCTCACTAGTGCGCCACTTTCTGAGTGAGAGAGATACACTTTTCCGAATGATCTAAATAAAGATCACATGATCTCTATTTATACTAACCTGTTTGCCCAGTGACCTTATGGGGCCGACTTGTCTAGCTAGGTACATCCACATTATAATATATATATTTTAGGGTCGACCCCACACGTGGTCGTCTAATAACCCATCGGCAAGTACACACACTTGAGACACTTGTCAATCCACATGACGACACTTCCTTATAGAGGAATAACACATCTCTAATAAGGGTACAATAAATATATATGAAATACATAGATGAAATACATTCCGAAGTTACATATACATCAACAATGGATTGGGAGCAGGTGTTGGATCTGGATCTAGATCTGCTTGAACTTTATTCTCAACATCAAGATGTTGATCCGCATATTCATTATAAGAGATGCCACTCTGATCTTCATTAGATGCCAATGGAGTAGGCAGAGAGTATGGAAAAAATTGAGAGAATTCATATTCCTTTGAGGCATAGTTTGCAACCCCTTTCGCTATAATATTCCCAATAGAGATATCTACAATATCAACTATGTTAGGACCAAATACCACTTTCTTCAATGGACTTATGTGAGTCATCTGATAGACGGACAACAAATTTGCTGACAAAGAAGGCACAAATAGAACATTTTTTAACTTCCCATGTTCTAATTTTATTGTGTCCTTCCCTTCAGCTGAGATATAAGAATCATCTCCCATGTGAATACTAGGACCATCATTGAGATCTAGAGAAGAAAATGATTCTTTGGAGGAAAAAATATGGTTGGAGGCTCCTGAATCTATGAGGAAGGCTTGTGGTTGTGAAAATTCATCCTTTAGTGCATGGCATCTCTCATGACCATCAGACTCACTTCCAGAATCAGTCTCTCTTGCACCTTCTGGGAGGGAAATGTTGTGATGTACAAGAAGTATGGTCATCTGATCTATCTTCTTCTTCATGCATGAACTCTCTGGATGGTTTCCTTTATTGCAATAGGAACACTTGGATTTCTCAAATCCCTTTTGCTTATCCTTCTTGGAGGAGGCTCCTTCCGATGGATTAGACTTTGCATTCTTCTTGGATTCAAATTGCTTATTCTCTTTACCTTTGTTCTTCCCTTTGGAATTCACACTTTTTGACTCACTAGCCATAAGAGCCTGATTTTTGGAGGCTTGCAAAGCACCCATCTGAATCAGTTTGTCTTGTTCTTGGATGAGAGACTCGGTGAATGCATATAGAGAGGGAAATTTCAAGTTGGGGATTGAAAATATCCCTGAATGGAATATAGAATCAAAAATGGAGAAATTCGTACCAATCTTTCTTAGAATGGATAGCACCAACTGCTCATCCTTCTTCTCAATTCCACACTGCTTGCATTACATGACCAAAGATTTGAATTTGGAAAATAATCGATGGATGGCTTCAAAAATACTAGGTTGAAGAGAAATCAACTCATTCTCCAGAATATGTCCCCTTAGCTCATCTTGTTTTCCAAAGAGGGTCTCCAACTTCAACCAAACCTCTCTTGGAGTCTTCAATCCTTCGAGGTGGAAGAGTAGATCTCTGGAAATATGAATTCACGTGAAATCAAATTCTTCATCCAATCTATTTAGATACTTGTCCTTCTCAAGAGTTGCTTCAAGTTCGACCTCCTTTCCCATTGTTACCTTGTACAGTGACTTGTTGCGCAACACCATCTGCATATCAACCTCCAATAAAGATAATTGAAGGGTGTCATGATCTTGGGACAGAGAGGAGCATTTGAATTCTCCATATGAACTGTCGGAGTGAATACAAGTTGAATTGTTGCTATTGCTGCACTGAAAAAATTTCAATATCCTGCAAAAAAATATCAATTTTGGAGATAGATTACTAATGAGCACTACTTTAGGACAATAGGCACATTTTTTTGGATCCTTCACACCTGGCTAGACCTCAAAGGATTTCTCCAATGAATTCAATGCAATTGCACCAGGATTTGTTGTGGAAATACAGAGGCTTCTGATGCACTACTGAAAGAATTTGCTCAACCTATGCTCATTGTGCTCTGATACCATGTGAAATTCTAAATCACATTAGATCATGGAGCTGAGCATACCTCACAGAGAAAGAATGAGCAGAAAAGGTGAATTATAGTGAAAATTGTAGTAAAAATGAGCAGACAGTTAGTCATGCATGAGAACTCGGATAGGAACAAAATAATGTGTAATCATTCAATAATCCGTATAGTCAACAATGTTGTTACAATGGAGATAATTCGAATAACCTAAGAGAATTCAAGTCTCGGTTTGTCTAGCATAGGAATTTTCACCTCAATCATTGCTCCTAAAGTCCCAGACTTAGTTAAACTCAACCAAATCTCAGTGAACTAATGATACAGTCAATTAACTAGCCAAGGAGGGCGCATCCATGAGTTTGTCATGAAAATCATTGAAAAAATGGTGCATGAGGCAACAATCAGTGGTGATCGGAGCTCAAACTCCCAATTAGAGTCACCAACTCATGTGTAACTCAGTTAGACTCAACTGAGTCACTGAGTGGACTCCTAAAATATAGGGAACTACCTCTGAAGGTCCTAAAATCATGCATGCAGGGCGCATTAGGTGGCTAATGGGTCCTAGATGACATCTGCACACCACTAGGGGGGAAAATAACATCACTAAGTGCTAGAAAATGGTAAATAATGCAAGTAGGACAAGGATGGATCATTAAAATATCCTAACACTCACTTGGGAAATCTCTTGCATGTAGCAACCGAATATCATGGATTTATTGCGCCATCCCTCTCAATCTTCACGTGATTGTTATGTGGGCATCACTCATTGGATGGGTGATCATTCCAATGAGAGGAGGTGCACCTCCCTTTGAGGTGGCACCCACCTCATCAATCACATCCCAATCCAATCCCTTGATTTATGTTAAGAACTCACCCTTCTCTCAATCAATCCTAGATTGCACCCTCTATTCATGAAGGTTTTTCCCTAGCTCTCCCTTTTTCTATAAAAGCAAGCATCCTCTCCTCCTTCAAACTAGTTAGAGTTAAGGAGTGAAAGGATTTCCCATTGTAATGTTATCATTGTTCTTTTTCTCAATAAAGAGAAAATTTGGAGGCTAAGTGTGTGGTGCCATTGTGTTGGATGAACATTGTCATGGTTCTACTAAGGTAACTTGTGAATTTTTTACATTTCTTGTGTATGTATCTTGTGAATCCGATCTTGATAGGGTTGTTATTAGTTGATAGGAAAGAGATAGTTAGTAAGCTTACTTTCTATTTATTCTTAGATATATGATTACAGATCTATATTTTACATGCTTATAAGTTTATATGCATGTTCATTTGTTCTCTTTTATATATACTATCGGATCTCACGAGCATGTGTTCAAGTGTGTGATTAGATTGCAAGTAGCTTAGCTTGGAAGAATATTTGATCTAGATTGTTTCTTCTCATATCCAAGCAAATTCCTTTAGACATAGTCCTTCAATATCCCATCAAGAAGCCTCTTGGTTGATCTTTTCGGCAACAAGCAAAGCTTCTTCTCTCTTCCTCCTTCAAACTTCAAAGAACATCATTTTTCAATTTTTTTAGCAAGCATTAAAATCTATAGTTTAGATCTATATCATAATAGATTTGATATGAATTTCTAGATTTATAATCATTTGAAAAGTTTTATTTTACAAAGTTGGATCTATTATTGAGTAGTTTTCCCTTTGCAAGTCATTTCAATAGAAAATTTCAAGGCTTAAAGTAGAGGTTAATTACTTTGGTTTTAGAATTCTATTTGGAAATTAAAAAAGTGCTTCATTGGCTGCCCTCAAAAGCAAGCCAAGATCCTCAAAAGGACTTGTCCTTTTGATTTATTTCCATTCATTTTTTACAATTAAACTAGCCTAGATTTTTCCCATATTTTTTGTAGTTGCCTGAATCACTTTTAAAAGTGATTTTGGGCACTTTATAACACTAATTAGCTCGCTGCATTGTTTTACGTTTTAGAAGTTTTTGGCACTTTTTTGTCAAAAATTTCAAGTTTGGGCCATTCCGGAGCTTCCCAGGGCATCCTAGCTTCATCCGGCATTTTGCCTTTGCATTTTTGTAAGCCTTTGGATCTATATATGTAAAGATACAAGGCATTTTCTTTAAAATTTTATTGTAAATCAAAAAATAAAAAGAAGAGCAAGTGGGCTATCCAGCACCCACACCCCATCCCCTCTGGGGGGCATTCACATTTTTTTATGGCGTGATTTTTTTCTAACAAGTTTTATTTTCTGCTTAAACACAAACACACACACAAAAAAAGCAGTATACTTTCAAATTTTTAACATCATAAATATTGTTTTAGTTGTTTCATTTTTTGCTTCAAAGTAACAAATTTAGCATTGCTTTCCCGAAGTATCCTCTCATCATCACATAAAGGGATTTTCCTGAGTACATGATCGGATGATCAGAAAATATACTCTTTTCCTATAGTAATTAGCATAATACTTTACTAAACATTTATGTTTAATGGATGGGATCGGAAGCTAGGGTTTCGATATGCGTGTTGGTTAGTGAGATGTCGGCTGCAGGCTGAAGGCAGTTGGCCTTATGGCCACTAATGTTGATACTGACATCAGCCAGATCGTCATCGAACACAGTTTTCTTGTTTAGGGCGATTAACCATAACACCTTTCGGTCTTGTTTTTACTACTTGGGTCGGGGGTAGCTTTGCTTCCTCTAACGTTTTACCCTATTACGGCATCGTCGTTTTTCCACTAATGGTTGGAGTTTTCTCGGTGGGGTTTCTGGCTATTCATCTACTCTTTAACCATGGATGGGGAGGATTTGACTAACTACTCATGCCACCACCTGGCGAGCGTGGACATTTGGACAACAGCTGGAAAAGTATGGGAGGGGGTGGAGGACTTAGGACCGGGGGGGCCTGTTGGGGTTACGACTGATCATTCTATACATATCTCAGATTTTTCACCTTCCTCATTTTTGGTTTCTTCCCCACTGGCTACTATTCTCACCGGGAAGGAGACGGTTGATGCTATCCATTTACTTGAGGACCTTGCGATGCCTTCTTGGTCCTCTAGCCCCCTCTTTTAGGAGTTTGTAGAGAGGGGTGGTGTAGCAAGTGGGGATGGGGCCTTAGTGACCGGTCGGGCGGAGTCGCGTTGGGATCTGGGCAGGCAGAAGGAGAAACTGTATGTTTCTGGACATTCGGGGTTACTTGCAGAGGGCTTGGGTACGGGTCCTATCAGTACACGGGAGCACAGGGGTTTTGCTATCCCATTGGTGGGTTCGGGGACAAGATCTGGTGAAGGAAGGGGGGGCTCTTCAGAGGATTCGACACGGATGGGTAAACGTTGTCAAAAAAGTCGGGTGAAATCGAGTCGCACCAAATATAACTATGCCCTAGGGGAGGACATTGAGTGGCATCAAGTATTACAAATGACGGACCTGACCCTGGTCAGGAAGGATCTTAGACGATCCTTTGCCATGAAGACTATTGTGAGGTGGTTCGAGGCTCAATGGAAGTCACATATTGGATATGTACAAGAAGTGGTGGAACTTACCAGGAATTGGTTCGCTTTTAATTTTCTCCAGGATGATCACGCACTTCGGATTCTCAAACAGAATTGGAATTGGGACCATTGCCCTGTTCTTCTCAAACCTTGGAACCCTATGTTTGATGCAAGTAGGGAACGCCTGGATATTGTTCCTATGTGGGTTCATCTTTTGAGGCTTCCCCTACACTACTGGTCGGAACAACACTTCCATGGAATTGGAAATATCTTGGGCTCCTACTTAGAGGGAAACTACTCTTTTTTGCATACACATCAACGGAAGGTTGCTAGGATTCTGTTCAGTTTGAATGTTCATGAAGGTTTGGTGGAAGATATGAAGCTTAGTTGGGATCTATATATTATTGTGCAAAAATTGGACTATGAGAATGTCCCCTTTAGGTGTAGAAGGTGCCATGCTTATGGTCATCCGGCAGTTGAATGCAAACTCCCTCTCAGGACTCGGAGCGGTGGGAGACGTAAATGGTCTAACGGGATTGACCACTCAGGCCCAACTGAACAGATGATGTCGACACTGGTCCAGATGCATGAGGAAGGGGCTGTTGGGACTCAGGGGGTTGATTCTGCATCGAAAGAAGAACAACTTCCGATTCTTGATGCAACTGATGTCGATCGGCCGATCATTTCGACACTCGTTCAGGAGCCTATGTTTACTGGTACTACTCCTCCCCCCTTTTCTCCCTCTATTAAAATATTCCTAAATAATTTATCTGTTTCTAGTTTGGACTGGGTGGAGGGTCTAAAAAATCTGAACATCAATCCCCTTTTGGCCACTGATACTCCCCCCCTCATCGAATCCACTACTTTCATGTTGGAGGAGGTGATCCCAACTCTGGAACCTGCACCTAACTCTAATACTCGGGAAGAAGCTTCCACTTCATCCCCACTAGAATCATCTGAATCTGGGTACTTTCTTCGCTCAGATACCAAACATGTCCCCGGGGGTTTAGGTAAGGGGAAGGAACCCGCATTGAAAGGAAGGGGGCGTAAGACTTTAATCTCTAAGGCTCAGTCTAAAGCTAGAATGGACCTTTTCGATGGAAAACAACAGTCAATTGAACAGGTGCTTAGATCAGTGCATACCCATAAGAAGGGGCGATTATCAAAATTATGTCCTTTAATTGTGTTGATCTATTTGTAACTTCAGAATATATTCACTGGTATCTTGTATGTATTACATCTGTACTATCCCGAATGGAGATGTCTTATTCCTCCAATTGGAAGTGTCGTCATTTGTATTCTATTGTTGTACCTCTAATGGAGATGTTTGTTCCTCTGGGTCGGAGAAGTCATTATTGTACTTGAGTCATGTAAAGTCATTGAGGTCCATCCTCCGATGTATGACAGGGCATTAGACCCCGGAGTAGTGTCACAAGTTATATTGTAAGTGTCGTAACTTATATTTGATGGGTTATTAGACCACCTTGGTGGGGTCGGCCCTGTATGAGTCATGTGGGTTAAAGGGTTATTAGACCACCCTAGTGGGGTCAGCCCAGTAACAAGTGGTAATGGGTTATTAGACTCTCCTAAAGGAGGTTGGCCTAGTTAGATTAATAGGCAAGTCAAGTCATTGTATAAATATAGAGTGTGTCTCTCTCATTCTATTCATTCACTCACTCACTCACTTCGCATTAGTGAGAGAGAGGAGGAGTGAGCACAAGTGGAGGAGGAGCAGCTGCTAGGATACTATCTCTTATTGTGGGGTTTGATCTTTGTGATCTTTGTATTGGTGCTCATTCTATCTCTGAGGAAGTTGCGGGGTTTTTCACCTTCTTGGTTTTCCCTGGTGAAATGCTTTGTGTCTCTTGTCTCTTGTCTCTTATGCTTGATATGTTGTACATATTTTTCTTTCAGTTAAGATACTAGATCATATTGAATTAAATGATGAAAAAATAACATGGTATCATAGCTAGCATGAAGGAAGGCATGGTATGCAATTTATAACACATGTTTCACTTGCGACAAATTAGAAGCTAGGGCTTGGTATAGTAAAAACCAGTCAACGTGGAACTTTCGCTATAAATAATTTTTGGAGAAGGTTCAAGATCTGAAACTTTTCTAGGATGAAGATGAAATGTTCATGTACCTTGTAGCCGAAGCTCAGCCTCAAATTCGTTGTACTTTGTGAGATATGATCTGTACAAGTTATGGTTTCTACCTCTTCTAGAATGCATCCCTAAACAGGTGACCTAGGAACAAAGGTCATATCTCAGTCTAGGAAGCTCCAAATGGAATTCCGTAAAAAGAGATAGTTAGGGGACGGACTTTAGTTTCACAAGTCCTGGTTTCAAAGGCCAAAGTTAAAACAGTGACATGTGGCACTCCGTACAAGTTCTCTATATTGTTTCATCCCATAAACAGGTCACGTTGCGACACTTGGAATATCTCTCTCACAGAGAATCCATTAAAGCTCAGATCTGTGGGGTTGAAAAGATGACAGGTCAATCTACCACAAGTCAAAGTTTCAGACCCTGAGGATCTGAAATTTCAAAGATACATCAGAAACAATATGGCATATATTTCTGTCCAAACAGAATTGGATTCTTAGCACTTTCATTTTTGGATTATCACTGCTGCAAGAAATTAGAGTTTCTGCAAAAGTTGGAATTTTTGGAATTTGAAACCATGGCTGGATGCTCCTCATCAAAATCGAAATTTAGAGACCAAGATCGAATTTTTTGGTTGGGTAGGACCCCGGGCTCTATCAAACCCTAGTTCGGGATTTTGACTAGAAAACCAGATTTTGACAGAAGTTGCAGATCCGAAATTCGCAGGTCAATTTTGGAGGGTCAATTTTTGGAGTTTTCAAAATCTGAGCACACCGGCTTGCTCGCCTCAGTCATCTGCATCTCCCTGTCCAGACAGAAGTTTGAAATTCCAAGTTTGGATTTTTAGGGTTTCTTTGACAAACCCTAGCCAGTTCCAGATCCAGATTCAACAAATCAAGTGGATTGGGTTAATCCTAGAAGAGAATGATTTGGACACCTACAGAAGTTCCAGTTCTAGAGGGAGATGAGGCTAAGGCCTTACATAAAAGACTACAAGCAATCCCGACAGGTATGACTTGAGGAGATACAGGTATGTTTTGAAATATGTTCATGATTAAGTTTATGATATGTTTGTCTTCATATTATTGAGGTTAGTACAATCTTGATTACTTTTAGACTTGTCTTATCACCTTAGTAAAAGTATGAATGCATGTGAATGATAGAAGACATTCATTGATTAGTTTTATGACACTTATGATTGTACTAATGCAATGTGGTGTTGTATGGGGATGATGTTGTCCGCTAACATGAAAGGTACATCAAGAAAGACAAATCAAGTTATAGATCAAGGACATATAACCATTGTGACATGAAGAAAAAGACTCATCCATAGCCATTGATCACATAAAATATCTACTTACAAGGTATGTATAATTTGGTTCTACAATGCTTAACTTATGAGATATGCAGGTTACTAGCACAAGGTCTCTAAATCATTGAAGAGAACAAAGAAGACATTGTTTGGGTATGTTAGACATAACTCACAAACATGATAATCCAGGTATGTTTTTCTTATATCAAGTTAGAATCCTACATTGTGTTAGGGTCATATATAAGTATACTTTCGTATGATTGATAATGATTGTTCATGAAGTTATAGGTTTGAATAATCATGGGTTTATGCATATTATGCTTCTTAGTTTGATTAATGATATGACAAACTAGAAGAGTCCTATGGTCAATTAAGAATATGCATGAGTAAAATAAGTACTCCCTGAAACCTTGAATACTAACGCATGTGATAAAATACCTGTGTATGAAATGATCATGACCATACATATTTAGAATCATAATATTTTGATAGTATTTAGATTATACTAATGCATGTATGATTATGTATGAGATCTTGAGGATGACACAATGATGACACTAGTGCACACTTAAGCGTGCATAGTGGTCCAAGATGGATATGAGTTTAAAGATAGATAATCCAGGAAGCAAAGATCAAGAGGCACACTCCAGAAGTTCCTGCAAGGAAGCAAAGATCAAGAGGGAGCACACTCTAGTAGTTCCTGCAAAGAAGCAAAGATTGAGAGGGAGTCCACCCAACAACCAAACAAAGATAAGTATTTGAATTGTCATTTCTTGTATATGATTGCTTAAATGATGTTGTTCAGTCATGTATATACTTATGTTCCTAGATTTAGGATGTATATTATGCATTTTAGAAAAGTTTCATTAATGAAAAAGATACTACTAATATGCAAGTAATGGGTAAGTGGCCTATGGTACTGTACAACATTCCATTGCTACTTATCTAGAATGAAACCTCTTTGCTGACATGTTGGGAGTTGTGCACACTCTTAACAATGTTCTGGTAGAGGTGGAAGGCATCTAGAAAGTTACGGGATATGGATAAATGTTGTATTGAAGCATTGGTTAAGATAATTGCATGACTGTATGACATATATCTTTATGTGTAAGAATTTGTTCTGAAATCTATGAGATGTTTCTAATCATGCAATTGAACTTATCTTGTAAGAAAGACCGTGTACCATCACCTACAAGAGAGACTTGTTTCGAAGAACAAGCAATGAAGACTCAACAACGACATTTGTTCCAGCAACGAAGTTCAAGAAAACTACCTATTGAAGATATTGAAGAATCTGAAGTTCCCAGGATCAGGGATACAGTAATGGAAGGATGCCATGATCGAGGAATACCAATCGATCATGAAGAATGATGTTTGTGATGTGGTCCCAAGACCAGAAGGGAAGTCTGTTGTGACTTCCAAGTGGATCTACAAGATCAAGCATGCTGCAAATGGTAGCATAGAGAAATACAAGACAAGGTTTGTGGCTCATGGATTCTCCCAGAAAGAAGGGATAGATTATGAAAAAACCTTTGCACCTGTAGCCAGATACACTTCCATCAGAACAGTACTTGCTCTAGCTGCAGTAATGAAGTGGAAGATATACCAAATGGATGTCAAGACAGCCTTCTTGAATGGTGTAGTCGAAGAGGAAGTGTATGTGGAGCAGCCACTCGGTTTTGAGACACATGACAGGGAGTCATATGTGTGTTGTAACATCCCAAAAATACCCAAAAATTTAAAAAAAATAAAATAGCAATAATTATCGAAGTTGTTAATGTGGAACATATAAAATAATTAAAATTCGTAACTGGAATAATTAATAATGATGACACGTCAAAAATAAAATATGATTTAATTGTATTTGCTATTTCAGAATTAAATGGATGCTAATCTCCTTAACGAAAGATCTTTTTATGATTATGCACAAGAATACAATTTTCAGATCTACTTAAGTTCTAAATGCGATTACATGCTGTACATAGGTTTGTATTATTATGATGTTCTTGATGATGTGCTGACAGTTTGTTTGTATGATGACGAAGGGGTCCTACGAGGTACCCTGGGGTTTACTTAGCTACGTTTAGCTAAGGCATTTGAATCCTGTTTCCATGTGCAGACCGCAGGTAAGAATTTCTATAACAACATGTGTTAAGAGCACATGTGTCTTTCAATTCACCATCAATGTAATATTAAAATGCTAAGTACTTCCTTGCGAAACAAGTTACTAGAGGTATGGATACTTGGTTCTAATTCTAGCTTATGTGCTGACTTACAAACTCTTCAATGTTATAAATTCACGTTATCCATTTGTTTTTATAATACTGTGTTTATTATCATATGACTATCGTCATTAATATCAAAGCGGCGATACCAATCTCCTTTGGTAATCCTAATAGAAAGCTTGTAGAAAAATAGTGTTTGTACTATTGAACTATCATTATATTTTGCATCTACAGAACTTAGACTATTCTAAGTCCTGAATTTATCATTTGATTATCATTACACAATTAATATATGAAAAGTATAGTGACTAGTGCTTGTGCTATGAACTTAGCATAATAGTGTATAACATCACCACTTAAACTATACCTTTAGTAATACATTTATCATTAGACTTTGCAATACATGGCTAACATATGAATATATTGTGAATATGGTGTCTATGCTATGATTTAACATTATAATTTACATGTGAACTATACTTATAGTCTTACTCTTCTCAATTGATTACACTAAATAGCTAAAATGTGAAACATATAATGTACATAATATCTAAACTAACATTGTACTTATGCATAGATAAAATCCTAACTATATCTATGGTCTCCATTTATCAATTGATTAACAATTTATATGGCTAATATAAAAGACATATAAGCTTTATCATAGAAGTGAAACGTAAATATTCTAAAGTGTCTATGCGTTCACATAAAACATTTGGCATATAATACAAATGTTACGATACCTAGCAAATAACTATAGAGACTATTATGAAATATGAACCACGAATCTAATAATGCAATTATTTCGATGTTGACAGAATATTAAAGTTTGTACTGTGCATGCTTTCCAAGCTGGCGTTGACAGGCCTAGCATTAATGTCGTTCAACTTGTAGGTGAATTGGAAGCCTAGTTGGATGGTTTCCACGTGACTGAGTTTGCATTAAGCACTGGAAGGGCTAAGTTGTGCCATGCACTAGCTCTCGGTCTGCTTACTTGGCGATTTGGTAGATGAAGTAATCAATGTGTATTTAATGCTATGGTTGCTCGAATATCAACATGCCAGATTTGGTATCGACACCACCGTTGATCTCTGCAAGATCTAGGGCTGAGAACGAAACCCTATTCTCGCGTTGGTAAGTATTGAAAATTGGTTTTCTAGCATTCATTGTTGCGTTTAGTGGTAAGGTTGCAGAGCCGACCTTTTGCTGCAATGTAGGGTTTTAGAGTTTGTTGAGAGGAGGACTCCTTCCTCGGTTTCGAACCTTGGACCTATGAGGGATAGTTTTATTAGTTGTAGGCTTACACTCTTGTACCATAGCACTACGATACAGCCATGGAAGTTGTGTGTGGTTCTTCTATTAGTTGTTGAATGTGATTTGTACCGGGGTTCGATTCTCCAAAATAAGAAATTGTCTTATGAGTTTTGAATTTGTATTTGTATGCAAACATCATTAGGCTTCATCGTTTTTGCTAGAGTGGTGTGTCTCAGTTCAGGAGCTTCGTTTAAAACGGTAAGTGTTTACGATAATGAAAATAATATTGTGTTGCTTGCTTTTATACTTGCATTTTCTTGTTTTAACCCTGCGAACTGTACCTTGGCAGGTACCCTCTTCGTAGGAGGTTGCTATGCAAAGGGTTTGGAATGGAGATGATACATCTACTTCCTGGTAAGCTCTAGTGGTTATCGAAACCTCATAGGTGCCTTTGGCATGGTTTTGATGGTGATTACTGTGTGCTGAGAGTTGGAACTATTCAACCTTGTTTCGGTGATGGCCGAGTGTTAAGTTTTAAAGTCTTATTTGATAAATGTTGTATAGAGGATAACCTTCAGTTGTTTAAGTTGATGTTCGGCTCTTTGATGCCTGGCTGCGTCGTTTGATAAGAACTTTGAACTCATGTGTGTACTGCTAAATGTAAAGGGTAAAACCCTGTATAGTTTGTGGAACCTTGACCTCGTTTTAATGTTTTTGGTTGATAAGGGTTAAACCTCTGTGTAATGTTGGAACCTTAACAAGTCTGTAATGTAAACGTTGTTATTTATAATTGTTGAAAGGGAAACCAAGAGCTGAGGGTTCACTTGCTCTTTTAAAACAATGGCTCGTTTGTAACGAAGTGTTATGTTTTGAAGTAATGGTTGAAGGGTTGTTTATATAACTGTATATAGTGGTTTCCTGTACTTCGTTATCGTTGTTGATATTTATGTTTTTGGAATCGTGATGAGATAAAGTTCGATTTGTTTATGCATTATCGACATGGCTAGTGCCACAGGGTTTTGTTTAAAAGAATGAAACCCTACCCTATATGTTTTGTTGGCTACCTCGAAATCGTGAACTGAGTCTTAACTCATGTCTCTAAAAGTTTCAATACTGTGTATTATTCTTGTTAGGGTTTGATAGATGATGATTCAAACAAATCATACTTTCGGCTAAGTGAAGTTATTTGATGTTTGAGTATCTTGTTCGTATTCTCAGTACGAGAATTAGTAAGTTAAAATAAAATGTTGTTTAGGGTTAGATAACAAGTCTGTTATTTCTTTAGAAATAATTATCTATTGTTGCCATGAATGGCTTGATGAGAAGTTTATGAACTGTGTAATCAAAATCTAGGGTCTTTGATATCTTAGGGTTTTGATTTTTACAATGACAGAGTTTGTATTTAATATTTGAAATCCAATGTGATAGTTAGTGAAGATATAATATGTGTACTTATAACAATCTTGTACAAAACATAGTTTTTTGCAGCTACTATATTTCTTAGAATATAAGTACTTGAAAATATAGAATTTATGATATTGAAATGCATGTGATTACTATCTGAAATAGTTAGAGTTGAAAAGAAAAGTATAAATCTATGCAGAAACAAAATGTGTTTTTCTTTTATTTAAGAATTAGATGAATGCTATGCAGCTGTTTATACTATACTGTAATATTTCCTGCATTTAAACATATGGTAGAATTTAACAAGAAATTCATCTTTTCAATCAATGGCATTATGCCTATCACTCATATTTCTTAACTTACTTCTCTATACTGGAGTACGATGCAGAAAACAGCATGGGGAAAAATATAGAGATGGTTATCGATTCAATCATTTCATAAATCTTTTGCATTTAGAATCATACTTAGATCAGAAAATAAAATAGATTCTTCTATATGACTGTAATTAATAATTGTATTATGCATAAACATTTAACTGTAAACAAAAGTAAGAACAGTAAAACCTAGTTGACTGTAGGAGAAACAAACAACCCAAGGAACCTATTCCACCCAACCTATTCCGGAAGACAGCCAAGTTACTTACCTTAGGACCCACGATCCTGTTCACTGAACCAACAGGAGGAAGATTCTGTAGGAGCCTTAGTACATCAACTTGCAGTAGAAGATAGATTATCCAGTCATAAAGACTCAGCAGTCAAAGAGACCTGCACCAGCACCTCTGGTTTTCCTTCTCAGTATAACAAGCAGACTCACAGTTGAACTCTCACATAGCCTCCCCATTCGAATCTCTTAGTGATCACTAGATGCACTTGAGGAATATTTCTTCAGAAAAACATTGTAGGGGCTGCCTGCCCAATTCGAATTGCCTTATCTAGGCTACCTAGGCCTTTTATTGGTTAACTGGTCATTAATGAGCTGCCTTCTCTCTTCCACCCACTTGGGGGATAATGCCACAATTTTAGGGGTATTTGTCCCATAACCAACAGCTAGTGGTGGAGTGCAAATGCTGCCATCTGTCCCACACCTTCTAACAGCTTCCATTCCTCCTAGTGGGTCAATGAACACTCTTTTAACAGTTCCCTTGGGTGTTTGTCTCCTATTTTAATTTATTAAATAATAAAAACAGTAATTACAATCATCCTTGACCAAACTTGGTCATAATTACAAAACTTTGTAATTATAATTTAACATAATGTATTTTGCAAATAAAATAATATTCTCAAAATTTGGGTAGGTGACATGTGTAGATTGAAGAAATCCTTGTATGGATTGAAGCAAGCACCCAGGACATGGTACCGCAGGATAGATAGCTTCCTATCTTGTTTGGGCTTTACCAAGAGTAAAGCGGATTCCAACCTTTACTACAAGGTTGAGGAAGGTAATCCAGTGATACTCCTACTATATGTGGATGACCTATTTGTGACAGGTGAGGATAGGTTGATTGCCGACACGAAGGGGAAGCTTGCTGTGGAGTTCGAGATGAAGAACTTGGGTATGATGCATTACTTTCTAGGTATGGAGGTGTGGCAGAGTGCAAATGGAATCTTCCTTGGACAAGGGAAGTATGCAGTAGAGATCCTGAAGTGGTTTGGGATGATGGACTGCAAGGCCATGGCCACACCTATGGCATCGAACCTGAAGCTATTGAGTGATGCTTCATCATATTCGGTTGATGCCACGATGTATCGTCAGATGATTGGGTCCTTGATGTACCTAACGAACACGAGACCAGATATTTGCTTTGCGGTGAACACCTTGAACCAGTTTCTAACAAATCCTAGACATGTTCACCTGATTGCTATAAAGCATATTCTGAGGTACCTGAAGGGTACGATTGATTATGGGCTCAGGTATGATGCGAATCAAAAGTTTAACCTGGAGGGTTATTTTGATTCAGATTGGGCAGGAAGTGCTACAGATAGGAAGAGAACTTCGGGGTGCTGCTTCAGTATGGGATCAGGTGTGATCTCTTGGTTTAGCAGGAAGTAATCCTGCGTAGCACTAAGTACAGCCGAAGCAGAGTATGTGGCAGCTTGTTCAGCTAGTTGTGAGGCAGTATGGCTAAGGAAGCTAATGTTTGATTTATTTGATCTCCAGTTAGATGCTACTTGTATCTATTGTGACAACCAGAGTTGTGTGAAGTTGTCAGAGAACCTGGTGTTCCATGAAAAGTTGAAGCATATCGAGATCAAATATCACTATATCAGGGATATGGTGTAGAGACGAGCAGTGAAGCTCCAGTATGTTGCGACAGATGAGCAGATTGCAGATGTGTTGACCAAACCAATAGCCAGAGTGAAGTACGAGTACTTCAGAGACAATCTTGGTGTTCTTTAGATAGAAGATACTTCGAGGAGGAAGTGATGGGGCACATTTGTAGGAGCCATTCCAAGAATGGTGGTAGCAGGATCCTTCCCATGGTTGTGGATGTAAGCATTGTGTGATGAGCATCAGAACAATGCTCCAGATGATATGCATAAGAACAATGCTATGATGATGATCAGGATGATCATGTGATGATGATGAGCATCAGGACAATGCTCCAAATGATGTGCATCAGGATGATGCTATGTATATGATCAGGATGATCATGTGATGATGATAAGCATCAGGATGATGCTCCAAATGATGTGCATCAGGATGATGCTATGTATATGATCATGCGATGATGATGTGCATCAGGATGATGTACTGTATGATGATGATCAGTATGATCATGAGTATCAGGTTGATACTCCGTGGCCGTGGACAGGTTGTGCAGTTGCATAGAAAAGATCCTGGAGATCTAGACAAGTTGTGCTAGGCATGTAAAAGATCCTAGGATGCTCTTTAGAGATCTTGCAGGATGCAAGATACTCTTTTAAGGTTTTGCAAGAGTCGCATAGAAAAGATCCTGGAGATCTGGATAGGTTGTGCTAGGCACGGAAAAGATCTTGGGATGCTCTTTAGATATTTTGCAGGATGCAAGATACTCTTTTAAGGTTTTGCGAGTTCACATGTAAAAGATCTTGGAGATCCAGACAGGTTGTGCTAGGCACGGAAAAGATCCTGGGATGCTCTTTAGAGATATTGCAGGTTGCAAGATACTCTTTTAAGGTTTTGTGAAGGTCACATGTAAAATATCTTGGGAGATCCGATAAGTTGAACAGTAAGCTCGTAAAAGTCCTGGGATGCTCTTTCGAGGTTTTGTTGACGCACGTAATCAGCCCTGAGGATTCCACAGGATGGCCAAATATGATGAAGACCTACAGGAGGCTAGGCCTACAACCAGCATGAAAAAGGGTTAGCTCTGTAGAACTCCCTATGATGAGAAGAATTGAGAGATAGCACCAGTGATCGAGATGACGAGTACAGCAGCAGTGACGATGATGCTTCGTGATCCAGTGATGATGATCCAGCTCCAGAATTAAAGACTTGTGCCTATATGTATTGATGACCTGTGTCAAGAGAATACCTTCCTAGTTAAGAGGGAGTGTTGATGTATTTGTAACTTCGGAAGATATTCACTTGTATCTTGTATGCATTACATTTGTACTATCCCCGACGGAGATGTCTTATTCCTCCGATCGAAAGTGTCGTCATTTGTATTCTATTGTTGTACCTCTGACAGAGATGTTTGTTCCTCCGAGTCGGAGAATTCATTATTGTACTTGAGTCATGTAAAGTCATTGAGGTCCATCCTCCCATGTATGACAGGGCATTCGACCTCGGAGTAGTGTCGCAAGTTATATTGTAAGTGTCGTAACTTATATTTGATGGGTTATTAGACCACCTTGGTGGGGTCGGCCCTATATGAGTCATGTGGGTTAAACGGTTATTAGGCCACCCTAGTGGGGTTGGCCCAGTAACAAGTGGTAATGGGTTATTAGACTCTCCTAAGGGATGTCGGCCCAGTTAGAGTAAAATGCAAGTCAATTCATTGTATAAATAGAGAGTATGTCTCTCATTCTATTCATTCACTCACTCACTCACTTCGCATTAGTGAGAGAGAGGAGGAGTGCACACAAGTGGAGGAGGAGAAACTGCTAGGAGACTATCTCTTGTTGTGGGGTTTGATTTTTGTGATCTTTGTATTGGTGCTCATTCTATCTCTGAGGAAGATGCGGGGTTTTTCACCTTCTTGGTTTTCCCCGGTGAAATGCTTTGTGTCTCTTGTCTCTTGTCTCTTATGCTTGATATGTTGCACATGTTGTTCTTTCAGTTAAGATCCTAGATCATATTGAATTAAATGATGAAAAACTAACAAATTGTCAGGGTCTGGATGGCCCCCTTAAAAGATCAGTACTTCGCCGGGTGGTCTCCTTGGAACACCTAGACATCGTTATGCTTCAAGAAACTCTGGGTGATAGTGAGGTGGTGAAATCTCATTTGGAAAGTTGGTTCAGTGGTTGGTCATTTGAGACTTTGGATGCTAGAGGTTGTTCTGGTGGTTTGGCTATTGGATGGAATGCCAGGTTTGTGCAATTACTCAATGTGTGGGGAATGGAGTTGATTCTTGGACTTTCATTTCGTGCTTTGGACTTGGGAGTATTATTTTTAATGTTTATGGCCCTTATCTTAATAGAATCCTCTTCTGGGATTCTTTGCTCAATAATTCTCTCCTTAGGGGGAACTCTGTGATTTTGGGCAGTGACTTGAACTTTTCTCTTGGCCCATCGGAGGTTTGGGGACCTCGTGCCAGGGTGGACTCTTTGACTGGTTTCTTCTCTCAGAGACTAGATGACAAAAATCTGATTGATGTTGAGCCTGCAAATCTCAAACCCACGTGGCAGAACAATCACACTGGGGATAACAGGGTGGCTAAAAGATTGGATCATTTTCTGGTCTTAGAACAGCTAGTGGACAGATTTTTTCTCTTAAGGCAGTGGGTGGGAGCAGGTGGAGGTTTTGATCACTTCCCTATTTTCTTCGAACTTTGGTGTGGACCCCAAAAACCTCCTGGTCCTCTTAAATTTAATCAAACTTGGCTGGAAGATGACACTTTCACTAAGCTGGTTCAATCTTTGTGGGTTCCTCATGATGTTACGGATCCACTCATTGCTTCTTTCCAGTTTGCTGCAAATTTGAAGAGGATCAAAGGCCCTATTAACATTTGGGCACATGAAAAGAGGTCAAGAGATGACAGAGAACTTAAACGAATCGAGGAGGATCTTCACAAAATCTATGAGGAGGAAGGAGGGGTTTATGGACTCTGGAGTCCAAGGAAATTTTGGTCAAATTGGAAGGTAGGAGGAATAATCTGTTGCTGGAGAAAGAGGAGACCTGGCGGTTAAAGAGACAGGCTACTTGGTTGGAAGCTGGGGACGAGAACTCCAAATTTTTTCATGCCTATGCAAAGGGCAGGAAAGCTGTGAACACTATTTGGAGCCTTGATAACTCGTTGGGGGTACCTCAGAATACTTTTGAAGGGATGGCTCGACTGACGGTTGAACATTTTCAAAGCCTATTTGGGGCTAACATATAGGACAATATAGCGGAGGTTATCAGGGTAGCACAGCTATTTCCCCGCTTCGTTGATGAGGAGGATAATCGTGCGCTGATGGAGGAAGTTTTCGAGGAATAATTGAAGGTACAGTCTTTCATAGTTTTCAAAAAGATAAGAGCCTGGGTCTGGATGGTTGGTCTATTGAGTTCTTCCTGGCTCTCTTTGATTTGTTGGGCACAGATCTACTTCAAGTTGTTGAGGATACTAGACTCTCTGGGAGGATTCTTGCCAGCTTCAACTCGACTTTTATTGCCTTGATTCCTAAGTCTGACAACCCATCCTCCCTTCATGATTTTTGACCTATTTCTCTTAACATTTGTATCTATAAGGTGGTTTCCAAGGCCATCGCTAGAAGGCTAAAAGACATCCTTTCAAGACATATTTCTGGTGAACAATTCCAGTTTTTGGAGGAGCGACAGATCCATGAAGCTATTGGGGTTGCTCAAGAAGAGTTACATAGTATCAAATAAAAGAAACTCAAAGGAGACTTTCTAAAAATTGATCTTGCTAAAGCTTATGACAAAGAAAGTTGGCTCTACATACATATGCTTCTAACTCACTTGAGGTTTGATATTGGTTTTATCAGGAGGATCATGAGTTATGTAACTACAGTTTATTTTTTTGTTCTTATTAATTGGTCAACCACACCTTTTTTCACTCTGAGCGGGGACTTAGACAAGGGTGTCCCCTGTCTCCTCTGCTATTTATTCTGGTAGCTAAAGGATTGAGCAGGGCCCTTGGGGAGACGAAGATAAATGGTTCCTTGAAGGGAATTCAGGTGGCGCCTAACCTTTTTCTCACTCACCTTCTCTTTGTGTACGAAGTTTTGATTTTTTGTAGTGTTTCTATTGAGGATGCGAATACTCTTCAGGGGATCCTGGAAGTTTTCTCTAAGGCTACTGGGATGGAGATTAATGTTGGGAAATCTACACTTTCTGTTAACTTGTTGAGGGATGTGGAAATTTAGGCTTTTGTTAGGGCTTTTCCATATACCATCTTGGAGGTGGATTTCAGCTTAAAATATATGGGCTACCAACTGAAACCTAATGCTTACAAGAAACTAGACTGGAGGTGGCTGCTAGATAAGCTAGATAAACGTCTTAAGATTTGAAGCCATAAATGACTTTCGCGGGTCGGTCGCTTGATTTTGGTAAAATCCGTGTTGGAGGCCATTCTAGTTTTCTGGATATCCTTATCATGGATTCCTAAAGGGATTCTTGAGGCTACCCTGAAGATCTGTTTTCACTTTTTGTGGAGTGGGAAAGGGGACTTTGTATCGCCCTGAGTGTGGTGGAAACGTATTGCCCTTCCTAAATCCTTGGGTGGTTGGGGTCTTAAGAACATTTTCTTATTCTCCAAAGCACTTGCAGCGAAAGGGGGGTGGTCACTGCTTCGGACCGAGAGCCTCTGGACAAAGGTGATTGTTTAGAAGTATATCGCTTCGGCTTCCATTGAGGAATGGGTGAGAAGTCCGATGAAGTCCTCTTATGGGGGGTCGGTTATTTGGAAGACGGGGTTTCCTCGTTCCTTGTTATTGACAACTTATTGGCCTGGGAACATTGGTGATGGGAAGCGAATCAGTGTGGGGGAAGACCCGTGGGTGGGCAGTGCAGGATGACATCTGTTGCTGGAGTAGACGGTGGTGACCTTAAGGAGCCGGGGGTATTACATTTTTGTCACAGCTGGTGGATCTGATTCAACTGAGGCCATAGACACAGACTTGGAGATTGGTAGGAACTTTAGGCCTTGCGGATCCAAAGCAGGCTGAGGTGACCCATCTTATTGTTGCTCTCAACCGCACACAGGTCTTTTTAAGGGATAGGGATGATGAACTTGTTTGGGAAAGTGATCCCCATGGTAATTATACTCCCAATGGCGGTTATATAATCCTCAATACTTTGGGGATCAACAGGGAACCGATGTGGTGGTGGAAGAAATTGTGGAAGGTTAAGAGCCCGCCCAAGACACAACTATTTATGTGGAATGTCTTGGAAAACAAGGTTCCTACATGGGACAACCTTCAGAAAAAGAACTGGCATGGGTCGGGCTGGTGTACTCTCTATAAATCATCGGATGAATCTGTGACTCACCTTTTCTTACTGTTCCCATATACCACTGAAGTTTGGGATGAATGTTCTCGTATTACAAGTATTCATTGTTTGTGGGAGGGCATCTCAGTGGCACATGCCTGGGAAGTATGGAATACTTTGCCTCTTTATAGAACTGTTAAATCACTTCCACTGTTAGTGTGTTGGGGCATATGGCTTGTCCGCAATAATTTTATTTTCTCTGATAAAGCATGTACCCTGTCGATTACAACTGCTCTCTCATGTGTCATTTTAACTGCTTTTCCGCAACACATTAGAGCCATCAAACAGCAGGACGTATTGGTGCTTGAGATTGATCAGTCTGTGCCTTGGGGTTTTTTCGATGGTGCGGCTCAGAATGATCTTTGTGGGGGAGGGGCACTTCTTTTTCTATCTAATTCACACTTCTTTGAACTTTCCTTGGGGGCGGGAGAGGGGGGAAACAACTATGTTGAGTTATTGAGCTTAAAACTACTCTTAATCTTTGTGACCAAAAAGGGGTGTATAAACCTCAACATCTTTGGTGATTCTCTTAATGTTATTAATTGGATAAATGGGACTCAACACTACAGGGATTTAAGATTATCTAATTTACTTGTGGATGTCTGAGGAGTACAGCAATCTTTTGATACTTTCTCATGCCGGCATGTGTATAGGGAGAACAACAAGGAGGCGGACAAAGCCTCAAAGGAGGGCTTGCAACTGGCTCTGGGGATTTGGAAGGTAAAGGAATGCATTGGTGGCATTGCACAGGACTACTATCATCGGCCTTTCATCGAATGAACATGGAATTTATTATGGAATAGAACTATTACTTTTTTTCATCTGTTTATATTCTCTGTTTTACAAATAGGATTGTCTCGATATAGCTTTTTTGTAAACTATTATAGCAAATTACTAGACTTTCATATGAGGGCTCGGGGAGCCGTATATACTCTATTGCCACCATTGCAGCTCTGACTGCACAATCATATTTTTTTTTGTAAAGCTTGGAATGAGCATATAATGAAGACTTTATGTCTTGAGAACTAAACTATCTGCAATGCACAGAGTCTGTGCATCTACTGAATGTAATTTTGTTCAACTCTACTGAAATGAAATTATGCTTTTTTTCCAAGTGAAAAAAAATCATAACACATTACTTTAGTTATTTATCTTTTGCAATCAAATGAAATAAAAAATTAGTTTCCAACTCAAAGTATTCTCTTTCCCCTTGCAGGCATTTGCCTAGTCCTGTAGGAAATCAGAAAGAGTTGCAACTACTCCTTAATTTTTCACATCTAATAAAAACTCATACTAATAAAATCAACAACCCTGAACATAGTGAAAATCTGACACTCAAACATTAATTATTGTGTCAGGAAATTTCTCAAGAGAAGCAGGAACCACTGGGAGGCGGCCTCAAGGCACATTTAGGCTACACCCTTGTTGGTGTAGTGTTGAACAATTGCCTCAAGACTCCATTCCATCTTGCACGTCTTCATGAGGAGCCACATTTAGTTAATTTCCAAACATTACTCCTTGTACCTCACGGTATATTTGGAGCTCCCCTTCTCCCGTAATCAAGTCTCATCCTATAATAAACTAAAACTAATCAAGAAGTACTTGCAAAACATCTACAATACAGCAACACTTTATTCTTTGACTCCACTTTGGCACTGGTCTTATTTTACAATAATTTAATCTTTGATTCAGATCTTATGTGTTACATGATTATGTTATGTTGTTAATCTTAAATTATATTTTGCAAGTAAATTTTTTCTTTCAATCAATAGATTTCAAACTCCTAAACAACCCTCCCATTCAAAACTAAACTGCTTAATCAGCCTTAGTAACTCATAGGGACTACCCCCCTTGGCTTCATTAGGATTTATGCCTAAACAGAGGATTTCAGTGTTGAGTGACAGTATCCAAACTAGAAAATTGCCCCTAAGGAATGCACCCAAGCAACTTGAAGATTTTCGTTTCGATAACCCCCAGGTGCGTGTTCCCGGGACAACAGTCCCTCTCACCACACGTCCAAATCTATAAATAAGTGACATCTTGGATGTGGATTCAATTGACTCCTGGAATTGAACTGTACTCTTAAAAATTGTCACTACAGTTCATTTCTTGTTGAAAATAACTCCCTTTAATCACAACCTGCAATTATTTAGACTCCTCACCATTGTTCAGTGACCTTTGTGCATCAATTCTACTCAATATTTATGTCCTCTATGCACATACAATCAATACAATTTTTCATTATGTGCTTGTGATGGAGTGTCTACCTCCATTTTTGACTTGTGTTCTCTCAATGCACAATACTACATTCCCCCTTCTCTGCTGGCTCTCATGAACTTCAAACTCCTCTTCAAGAAAGTTGTGTCTCCTCCAGAAATCCTCACCACTCACGGAATCTCTCATTGTATTGTTGACACTTAGGGTTTCCAGTACTGAAATTTATCATTGTCCAGCAATTTCCAAGCCCCATGTTTGTCAATTTTAACGTCTTTGGGCATCTACTATCATTAAAGATGGAAAATGTGTATAGTTGAAGGTTTGGGTCACGGGACAACCCTTATCATGGATTGATTGTGTATCAGAATCATGAATGAATGATTGTTGTGAATGCATAGAAGTTGTCTTCAATGCGTATGAAGAGGAGAGTGTAGCAGAATACAACCTGTGGTACACCAACTTCATTGATACCTAGCTCATTGAAATAAATAATAATCATCGATCGACATTGACATCGAGTTGCATATAGAATATGGTGAGTACAATTGCGTGAGCACTGTTTGATATTCATGTAAGTGCAATATCTTCCAAAATGTTGGACTACTTGGAGCAAGCAGATATATCACATTTTTAGACTGGAGCATTGAAGCTATAGTGACCATGTTGAAAAGAATATTCAACTCACCACCGACAAAAATTGGTGCCAGTGTCATTTGTTGAAACTGTGTGCTGGAAGAGACTATGTCACCTACCCAAATTCTGAAATTATTATTTGATTGGAAAAATACTTTATGTTAAATTTTAATTACAAAGTTTTGTAATTATGACCAAGTTTGGTCAAGGATGAATGTAATTACTGAATTATTATTATTTAATAAATTAAAGTAGGAGACAAACACCCAAGGGAACTGTTAAATGAGTGTTCACTGACCCACTAGGAGGAATGGAAGCTATTAGAAGGTATGGGACAGATGGCAGCAATTGCACTTCACCACTAGTTGTTGGTTATGGGACAACTACCCCTACAAATGTGGCATTATCCCCCAAGTGGAGGGAGTGAGCAGGCAGCTCATTTAATGACCAGTTAACAACTGAAAGGCCTAGGCAGCATACATAAGGCAAATTCGAATTGAACAGACAGCTCTTACACAATATTTTCTGCAAAAATATTCCTCATGTGCATCAGGTAATGACTGAGAGATTCGAATAGGGAGGCTATGTGAGTGCATTGTAAGTCTGCAAATTATTCTGAGAAGGAGAACCAGAGGTGTTGGTGTAGGTCCCTTTAACTTCTAAGTCTTTAAGACTGGATAACTATTACTACTGCAAGTTGAGGTCCTAAGCTTCTAAGTTTCTTCCTCCTAGTGGTTCAGTGAACAGGCTTGGGGGTCCTAAGGCAAGTAACTTGGCTGTCTTCAGGAATTGGTTGGGTGGAACAGGCTCCTTGGGCTGTTTGTTTCCCTACAAATTAACCAGGTTTTGTTGTTTCCTATTTTGTTTACAGTTTAATAATTCTATTTAGTGAAACTATCAAACTCTGTTTGTAAATATAATTATTTCTGATCTTTGTTTAAGTCTAAATGATAAAGCTTTGTTAAAAATCTGATTAGATAATCATCTCTATATTTTTCCACATTTTGTTATTTGCATCGTACTCTAGTATAGAGAAGCAAATTAAATGATAGATGGGAGATAGGCAGATTGCCATTGATTAGACAAATAATTATAGTAGTGCTATGATTACAATTTTGTCCTATATCTAATCATAGTATGAATTTACTGTATAACATCGACAGTAATAGAGAATCTTTTTGTTATTTCATAAAGGAAAAATCTAGTCTAATTTATGTACAGTCATATGTTTTTCTTTTAGCCCTATTCATTTAAAATAGTGAGTAAATATGATCAAATTAAACATTTTATGATTTCCAAGTAATAGCAGTTTCAAGATTTAACAGCTGCAGAAACTAGTCACTATATAGATTTCTTGACATTATACATACTTTACTTCTGCACAGAATTATAGATTTCATTTCAACTACATTTATCTCAGATAGAAATATTATACATTTCCATACTATACATTTAATGATTTTCTAGCATTTCAAATTTCACGAAATATAGTAGCTGCAATTTATTTCCATACAATTTATGTTATGAGTAAACACTCTTCACTTTTCTCATATATGTCATAGATTGTTTTCAATACAATTGTATTTTCAATAACTGGTTTTGTATCAATCTAATACAAATATTCTTATCATATTTTACATTACTTATACTTTGTTTCAATATCGAAATTCACAAATAGTATCAAACCCTATTTGTTTTTATTCCCAAACCCAGAATTATTTATACAGTCCTTCACTGTTCTGCTCAAGTCTTGTATGGCAAATCCTAAACTTTTCTTTCTCTTAACCCTAATAAAACCCCTCATACTTTAGCGAAACCTTTTGATACAATACAAAAACTATTACAAATCAGATAGTATTCGGTGTTAGGATATTCCTATACTCCATCCTAGTCCCACCAGTATTTTGATCATTTACATTTTCAATCATGCATGCACTTTTAGGGTTTGCATGCATTCTAGGGTTTGCATGCATCCCAGTCATCAGTCCATCACCTAGCCCTCAGTTAGCCATCCCCTAAGAGATTCTCACTATTCAGTTTTAGCCCTCCAGTTGCTTAATGCGCCCTTCTTCCTTGATTTTAGGAAGCAACTCGCCCTTCTTCACCTACCAGTCCAGTTGTCTTCAGTTTATACTCAGTTACACTCATTTACACCTACCAGACTCAGTTTGACTGATGGTTGATAGTTACTAGAGCATTGATGACTCCACTGATGATGATGAAGACTTCCAGTTGTGCTCCGATGATCATGAGGACACCTAGTTGTGCTCCGATGACACTCTATTGATCTTATGATCACTTTGAGAGGCTAATTCGAATTGCCACCTTAGGCATTCAAATCCTCTCTACCATTGTACTATTTATTTGTCCATATTGTGATTAATTAACTAGTGTGTGTGAAGTATTTTTGCTTCTATCCGAGTTCTACTGTATTATTATTCTGTTGTTCATTACACTGCATTGACCACTCTTCTTCTATTTTCTTGCTTAATCAATTACTTTCTTGTGAGGTATACATCATCTCTTACATCTGTTGTGAGGATTTTCACATGGTATCAGAGCATGTTGAGAGTATTGTTTATCTCCATTCTTGAGAGTTTTTTGCAGGTTATTACAAAGATTTCGAGTGTAGCAGTTTCTGCATCTTGCAGCAGTAGCAATTGCATTTATTCTATATTGTTTTTGCAGGTCTTCTACAGCTTCTATGTATTCATCAGGAATTACTCCTCTTGATCCACTCAATTATGATGAATGGAAACCAACAATGATAGCAAACATGAAGATCCATGATCTTTTTTATTGTTATTTTGAAAGAGAGTTCAAATCCCCTGAAGAGAAGATTGACTGGTTAAATAAAGGTGACATGCACTTTGAAGCAATAATGTTTTCTTTGTTTGCACGCCAGAGATTCCAATTCAAATACCGTAATGGTGTTGAAAATCCAAAGGAGTTATGGACTCCAAAAGAGATATGGGCTCACCTGGATGAAAAAATTGGCAGAAAGAATGAAGGACTTGGTCCTAACCCATTCGAAAGCAAGCAAAGTGATGCATTCGCTCCTCTTGATGGTCTCTCATACCATGAACCAGTATCATCTCATATTGAAGTTGTTGACAAAGAACTTGCAGATTCTCCACTCATGCTCAAACTTTCTTCTCTTTCTGTGCTAGCTCACACTCTAGATATTGCAGAAGGTCCTAAATCCTCTCTTGCACCAAAGTCTGTTGGTTTGCATCATGATCACATGATTATTTCGGAGGTCAAAACAGCTATTGAAGGTAATGCATTCACTCCTCTCCAACTATCTCCTCTTTTATACTAATATATGATCATAATTCCATGCTTTCAGAAGGTCATTGAAGAATATGGCCATTGCCATTCGCTTGGGATAAATTCTCATGCAATTACTAGTTTTGATCTCACCTTTCATGGTTCAAAGGAGATCTCAAGAAACCATGATTCAAGTCTTGGATCTAATTTGGATTCTAAGCAATTACTACTTGGGATAATTTCTCATGCATATGATAGTTTTGATCTCATCCCTGCTGGTTCAAAGGAGATCTCAAGAAACTATTCTTCAAGTCTTAAATCTGATTTGGATTTCAAGCAATTATTATTTGATGGTTCTTTTTGGCATAATCTCAAGAAACCATGATTCAAGTCTTGGATCTAATTTGGATTCTAAGCAATTACTACTTGGGATAATTTCTCATGCATATGATAGTTTTGATCTCACCCCTGCTGGTTCAAAGGAGATCTCAAGAAACTATTCTTCAAGTCTTAAATCTGATTTGGATTTCAAGCAATTATTATTTGATGGTTCTTTTTGGCATAATCTCACCTATGATGGTTCGAAGGAGAAGACAAAAGACTATCTGCATATTCATGATTTTGATCCTACCTCAGCTGATTCGAATCACATGTTCAAGGATCATCCTCATACTTTTGGATTTGTTCTCATCACATTCGATCTGAAGAGCAAGTACAAGCACATGTTCTTTGAGCATGATCCAATTCTTCCCAAGAAGAAGATACCTCCAGACATATGACCAAGCATCACACCTGCTTGAGTTTGGAGCATTTATTTTTGTGTGTGCCTTACAGTCTGTTTTTTTGAGGATGGGGTATGTTTCCCATGAAATTTTTCCACTTCCTTGGTTTATTGACTGTTATTATTCATTGTATTGGGTGACCTTTGGTCTTAGTTACCAGGGCCCAGTATGGATTAAGGGGGGGTGTTAGGATATTCCTATACTCCATTCTAGTTCCACCAGTATTTTGATCATTTACATTTTCAGTCATGCATGCACTTTTAGGGTTTGCATGCATTCTAGGGTTTGCATGCATTTTGCATGCATCCCAGTCATCAGTCCATCACCTAGCCCTCAATTAGCCAGCCCCCAAGAGCTTCTCACTATTCAGTTTTAGCCCTCCAATTTCTTAATGCGCCCTTCTTCCTTGATTTTAGGAAGCAACTCGCCCTTCTTCATCTACCAGTCCAGTTGTCTTCAGTTTATACTCAGTTACACCTACCAAACTCAATTTGATTGATGGTTGATAGTTACTTGAGCATTGATGAATCCACTGATGATGATGAAGACTTCCAGTTGTGCTCCGATGATCATGAGGACACCTAGTTGTGCTCCGATGACACTCTATTGATCTTATGATCACTCTGAGAGGCTAATTCTAATTGCCACCTTAGGCATTCGAATCCTCTCTACCATTGTACTATTTATTTGTCCATATTGTGATTAATTAACTAGTGTGTGTGAAGTATTTTTGCTTCTATCCGAGTTCTTCTGTATTATTATTATGTTGCTCATTATACTGCATTGACCACTCTTCTTCTATTTTCTTGCTTAATCAATTACTTTCTTGTGAGGTATACATCATCTCTTAGATCTGTTGTGAGGATTTTCACATTCGGAAGCTACAAGTAGGGTTTCTTTCATGAAGCAAAACTAGAATCATGGAGGCATAACCATTTCCGAATACATATAACAGTCAAACTATCTCTTCAACTTTTCAAAACTTGTGTAGAAAACAACGAAACTGGGGTATAGAAACAATTCTACAGTCGACCATCGGGTCTCGGCACGCATTATCAATGTTTACACAGTTTATTACCCATCATTTAAAAACATAACTATCCATTGCAAAGAAATCAAGCCATTGTTTAAATATAAAAGAAACCCCGATTTTTAGTTTCCTTTTAAAAATTCATAACAAAGAATTACAGTTCGGCCTTACAAGGTTCCCAACTTTCCAAAGAGTCACCCTCTTCATCTCTAAAACATTAAGCCGAGGCCATGGAACAACTAAACTACACAGGGTTTTACCCTGGACTGTAGCAACACAAAAACGAGAAACAAGTTCTCATCAACTATACAGCCAGGAATCAAATAGCCAAGTGACCACTTAAAAGATTAAGAGGTTACCCTCTGTACATTTGAATCAAAACAAGACAAACTTAAAAACTTTGCTGAAACAAGACGAAGGGTTCCAACTCTTTGCACATAGGAAACACCATCAAAGGCACCTACGAGGTTTTGAGAAACCACCGGAGCTTACCAGGAAGTCATAGCAACATTCCTTTCTCCAAACCTCTTCGTTCACAATTCTCATACGATTGTGGGGACCTGCCAAAAAAAACACGTAGTGAAAGGTTAAAACAAGATTTTTCTTTCAAAGACCAAATCAAGTATTACAGTATCATGCTGCAGTTTCATAACACTTACCCTTAAATTTTCGACGCTTCAGAGTATTGAACAACTACATCATTAAAACAACGAAGCAAGTAACATTTGACAGCAACCCTAAAGATGTCTTAGCCGACCATTCTCAACCGAAGAGAATTGAACCCTGTTCGAAAACTTATGCTACACTGGATTAAGAAAACCCTGTCACTATCTCAGTGTCGTGGCTCAAGTGCAGAAGGCTAAAAGCCTGTAACTATTCAAAAACTACCACTCATAGGTCGTATGATCGAAACTCTGAGAGATACACTCTTCAAACACTTTTTTTTTGGCAGTCTGTCGGCCACACCCTAGTGTAACAATGAAGACCGGGAAGTTTGCAACACATTACATACAACGAGGTTTACGGTAACAACATCAACGGTCGAGATTTGAGGAGATCAATGAGCTTAAGGATGCCAACAATGCTTCGTGGAAAGCTGAGCAACACTGCATTGATGCACCATTAATTACATCAACCACATCAGTGCCAACACCGCCTGCCAAGTAAACATCACTGTGTGCAACGTAAAGGAGAGACGTTACAATAGCCTTTCTATCTAGAACTCTTAGTTGTGCTATCGATCAAAGTTCACATGGGTGATCTACATGGTTTGACAACCAGACTTCTCATCATTGAGTTTGGTCATAACATTTAATACTTGATCGTAACTCTGTCAACCTGTCAATTAACCATTTAATGCACATCAACTTAGCATTCCATTCACGAGGCTTGGGTGAATTCAAAGCTTACGATAGTCATACTTAGGACAGGAGCTTTTGTAATATTATGTTTGATATAATGTTGGTGATACCATATTGCACCGTGATCAAAGTTTGGCATATGGTACAGTCCGACATTGCAAACATATAGATAGGATTGCATATTAAAAATTACATCGTTGTTTATTTTAAACATATCATTGCAAATTAACAATCATATCATTGTATTTTATGTGCATCGTTCATATGTAATTTATGTGCATAATCCATATAGTTCAAAGTTGGGCATCGTATATATTTGAACTACACATCATTGTAGTATGTAAATGCATAGTAACTATAGAATAGAACTAATCATATAATTATATGAATAAAAGTGATGCCAAGGGCATATTCTAAGTGATGACATTATAAATTATAATGTAGAGTTCATAACACTAGTCACTAGGCTATTCAAATACATTATCAGATTGTTGATAATCAAATAATGAATTCAGGATTAGAATAATCCAAGTTCTGTAGATGCTTAGTTTAATAATAAATTCAAAGATGTTCACGACAAAGACCAGAGTCTTACGATATTATTAAATAGCATTATAACAACCAACTGACGACATGTTTTCATAGCACTGAAGAGTTTTTGAAAGCTAGCTTACAAACTAGATTTAGAACCAAGTATCCATACCTCTAGTCACTGGTGTCGCAGAAAAGTTCTTAGCATTTTGCATTGACGTTGAATTGAAAAACACAAGTACTCTAAATACTATGTTGTCTGGTAGATCTCTTACCTGCGGTCTGCACATAGAAACATTTTCAAATGCCTTAGCTTTTGCAGCTAAGTAAGCTCCAAGGTGCCTCATAGGACCCCTTTGTTAACAAACAAACAAACCGTCAGCAATCCATCAAGAATATTAAAGCAGTACAAACTGTATCAACATGTAATATTAACCAAGAACTTAAACAAATTTGTAAACTGTACTTGTTTACGTAAACATACAAAGATCTTTCGTTAAAGAGGATTAACATCTATTTATACCTGAAGTAGAAATTACAACCATGTTACCTGAGGACGATGACGTGTCATCGTCATTAAATTATCTTAGTGATGATTTCAATTTAGTTTATATGTTCCACATTAAATAATTCTAATAATTATTGTTATTATAAATAAAAAAATTATTTTGTTATTTTTGGGATGTTACACCAGCTACCGTTGAATAAGGAAGCGATCACAGTAATGCAGGCTAGAAAGAAGTTGCATGAGATATCTTGGCAACCACATTGGGAAAACGATACCATGGATAACAATATTGTCTAGCGAACAACGACCAAAGCGTATCTACTCAGCAATGACGTAGAACTGACTATTGCGAAGATTGTTCTTGCAGATCTAAGTCACATGTGAACGACCTCTCGAGGAGAAAAACCGTGCAGTACTTATTTGATTCCATCAGCATGAGAGATAAAGCGTTTGAGGTGTTCGGTTCTGGTAGCGCTCATGAGAAATATGTTTGGTTCTCTCTTCAAATACTTTGCGCCCTAAACCTCGTGTTGACTGAAGGAAAAATAATAAAGACAGAAGACAAAGAGCCATCACTTTAGCTTGGCACACTAAAATAGGTGCATATTTGGCCTGAGGCATTGGACGAGCTAGGAAAAAAATGTGGCAACACATCAAACTTGGAACAATGTGAGACGATTGATCTCAAACCAAATTTTTCTCAATGACAATCTCATCACCAGTATTACCTTTACCTTATGCTTGATGGAATTTTACTAACCTAAAAATTATTCTTTTATTATTATATTTGGTTTGTGTTGGCTTTCAAGCGTTGGTATAAACGTTCATCTTGCCAACAAAAAGTGCTTAGTTGTAGTGTAAGCTATCCCTCTCGTTGAAAGAGGAGAATCAGACACGTTGTAGCCAATGGTGGATCATTGAGAAGAATTCAAGTTTGTAACCGATATAAGCATTCGTATTGAAGGAGGTCGAGTCTGCTACCATCGAATATGAATGATGCATCAGGGAGGAGTCAATGAATCGCTTGGAATATGCAAGGCCTTTGTTACTCAAGAGAATGGTGGGATCGTTGATTAATTTGTGTGAATACTGAGACAAAGTCAAATTATGAATTGAAGCTAGAGAATACTTGATGAGTCTAGAACAAATTGAAGGTCGTCAACAAATATATTGACACCAAAGAAGTAGTTGAAGGTTGATAATTAAAGTTAAACAAAGAGCTAATAGTGATCGACTGGATCTAAAGGCAAGAGAAACAACAAGATCAGCATCAAGCTGGACAGGACTCGCAGTACACTAAGCCAGATGAAGACACTCTGAGGTGATATATTTTGAACCACATCTAACCCATGACCGAGGTGTTATTTTTTGTAGCATATTGTTGGCGGTTTAGTGCGTTGATCATCCTTGAAGTATTTTTATTCTACTATATCATATTGATTTCCACACACCCCACATAGCACCGGTTGAAATTCAACCATTGGAACATATTTTTCATGTGAATAAAAGATTTTGAAAAATTCATTGAAGAACTCTCTGCTCCCTCCATGACTTGTTGAATGCAGCTAACTGTGTGTCAGAGAACCATTGGAGGAGGTCCTATAAATGGAAGATTCCTCAAACATTATCTCTCTTAAATGAAAAATTTTAAAAGGAATTTTGTACATAAACTGTGTAGATGTTGTTGTTTTTCTAAAATTTGTATATATGAAGAAAAAGAAATAAAAATGGATAAGTGGCATTGATATGTGAGGTTCTTTTCTACCTCACTAAGAGGATAGCATCCCCAGTCAGAGCCAGTTATTGACACATATATTTTTGGTGCTAAGAAGAAAAAGAGATTTGGAGAAATAGAATTGGACTAATGTGAATTATGCCTTTACAATTTGTTCCCATATGAACATGAGGAAATGAAAAATGCATAGAATAATATACACAAATTTCCAAACGGAAAATATCTCATCTGATTGTGATAATAAAAAGAAAGTGGTTTGAAATTGATAAAGGGGTGGGTTCTACAAAATAATTGTGAATCGACAGCTTAGGTTAAAGCAGAAATAAGATCAACGGTGGATGAGGATTCCGCAGCAGAAAGATGCAAGGTATATAATATGTTTTGAATTAGAGAAAGGACCGTTGAGCCAAGGTAAAGCGGGGAAGAGATCGACGGTCGATGATCAACAAATGTAAGATCAACGGACGACGTTGATTTCGCACCACGAAGAAGCGCGGAGATTGGAAATACTAAGTGGTTATGAAATCTAAAACCGCCTACCACGTGTCAACACGGGAATATTTCTTTGGTTGAAAAGCGGTCGGAGAAAACCACTTCCCATAGTTACGAAACCGCCTTGCTGGGGGTTATAAAGGGACAAGTGTGTATGAGACATTGTTGGGCAAGCCCAAGTGAAGGAAGTTTTGATGGAGAAAGTACAAGTTAGGATAACATCGACCAGTTTTGGGAGAAGCATTTCCGCAATTCTCGGGAGTAGGGTGTGGAGTGAAGCGAAGTGGCAGAAAAGGACTTGTCCCCTTAGTAAAGGCGAAGTATTAAGGACGATCAAGGTAGTCAGTTATGAATGAAGCGGTGGACTATCAGATACAGAAGTGAAGAGTAAATAAGTGAAATGGTGCAAAGGACGCGCCACTGCAGTGTTAGAGCCGCACGGTCAGAACTGCGACTGTTAGAGGAGCGTCATAGCAAGAAAAGCAGCGCAAAAGGATAGCAGAGCTCCAATGAAGTAAAGACAAAGCGTGGTCAATAGGAGAACCATGTCATTTTGGGTTTAAGGGTACTATGGAGGTTGGCCCATAGTTATTGTAAAGATGTGACCTTCAGGCACAATCTATATGAAGGACAATTTTGTATAAGGAAGGGTTAGATCTTGTTAGATGTGGTTGGAATATATCAATTATTGTTAGATCTAGGTTGAGGGAGATCTAAGAGAGGAAAAAGACTCTATAGCTGTGTGCGTAGAGATCTATTGTAGAGAAGAGTCTGTAGCTTAGTGTGCGGATTGGAACTGTTAACCCCTTCCAAGAAATATAAGAACATTTCCCGTGGACATAGCTCCCATCTTGGAGGTGAACCACGTAAATATCTGTGTTATGTGTTTGAATCTCTGTTATATTGTGTGTTCATGAATTTTTATGCTTATATATGTGTTTTCATATGAATGTGAATGAGAATGATATGATAAGTAGCGAAACATGTATGTATGAACATTGCGAATTCATGTTAAGTATGATAATTGCATAGTTACCGGAGTAAAGGTAGAAACAATTCAGCGAAGTCTATAGGTTGATGAGAACTGTGAAGTGTGTAGATACACATTGATAATAATATGTTAAAGTAGATGTTGAGTAAGCTGCTCACAACAAGCTCGCATAACTTAACCGTGCATCACCAGGTTGCAGAAAACTGATTATGTAACCACCCATCTTCGCTTCGGGTGAGACTTCAGCTTGCTCGGAGGTTGATGCTGAAAGGGCCGGTGAAGGGGATTTTGTTGGGTCTAAAGAAAGGGAACCACAAAGAACCTGGGTCAACCCCAAAGAAAGAAAAGGATAACCAACAAATGGTTTCGTTTCTGCGCTAAGAACTAGTGATATGCGATGTCGTTATGTTCTGTGAATGTGAAGAAGGAAGCACAATAAATGGTTCTACTACCACGCTAGAACTGGTGATGTGTTATGTGAAATCCAGAAAAATTAGAAATACAGAACTAGGTAACCCAGACAAGAGTTGAGTTTGCGAAGAAAGAGAACAAACATCTGCGTCTTACCACACAACAATGGTTGCAGAGGTATATATTCACTGACCTGCATCAAATTTTCCTTGCATCTTTTGCTACTGAGTTGCATGAGTGGATATCAAAGATAGCAGAATGGAAAAAACTGTTTTCAAGGAAGAGAACCTACAGTTTGGAATCTAGAGTTGATTCAAAGGCTTAAAGGGATTGTGTTGATGTATATGTAACTTCGGAATGTATTTCACCTATGTATTTCATCTATGTATATTGTACTCCTATAGAGATGTGTTATTCCTCTATAAGGAAGTGTCGTCATTTGTATTGACAAGTGTCGCAAGTGTCATAACTTGCCGATGGGTTATTAGACCACCATGTGTGGGGTCGGCCTTGATTAAGTTAACCATGGGTTATTAGGCTAAGCTAGACAAGTCGGCCCCATTAGTTTATTGGGCAGGACAGGACAAGTATAAATAGAGATCGGGAGATCTCTATTTGGATATCTCATTACTCACTTCTACATCACTCGGAAAGTGCCGCACATGTGAGGAGGAGGATCATCTGCTAAGAGAAGACTATCTCTTGTACTTGGGTTGTACTTTGGTTGTATTATTGCTCTATCTATCTCTGAGGAAGTTGTGGGATTTTTCACCTTAGGGTTTTCCCCGCAGAAACTTTGTGTGTATATTGTCTCTTATGTTTGCCTCTTGTTGTGATTGACATGATTGGCATGCTTGATATGATTGATATGATGTACATGTTATTCTCTCAGTAAAGATCCTAGAGTATATTGAATTAATGCTCAAAAATTAACATGGTATCAGAGCTTCCCTGAGAAGAAGACATTGTGTAGTGGCGGAAACTAGGGTTTTTTGTTTATTGGGTTTCTCTCCACATATTTTGGAAAGGTAGTAAGGTAGATTGACTCTACTCATCAAGGAGAATCTTTCTGTCTAATTAGAATTCAATTCTGAGCACTTTTATTTTTGGCCCTAAAATTTAGGGTTTCCACAAAAATAGGAATTTCTGAATTATGAGGACATAGCTGGAAGCTCCTTTGGAAAAATAGAAGTTTAAAGCTTTGGATCGAGATTTTTGGTTGGGTGAAGCTCTAGGAAACTCAAACCCTAATTCAAGGTCCTCCCTAGTGAATCTGGGAAGACTAAAAGGCATTTATGAAGGGTGAAACTTTGCAAATCTCAAATTCTGAATATACCAGGCTGATCAACTCATCAAGGCGCATCTTTCTATCCTTTCAGAAAGTTGAAATTCACATTTTGAATTTTTAGGGTTTCTCCGACAAACCCTAATCCGGGACCAGATCCAGTTTTCAGCAAATCAAGTGGTAAGACCTAAATCTTTTCTATTTCCATTTGAAGTACTCTTTAAAGATGTCTCACCACACCAAGCTTGAGGATAAGCTTGAAGGGGATGATAACTTCTGAGCATGGAAGTATAGGATTGGGTTAATCCTGGAAGAAAATTAATTGGATACTTACATAAGGGAAGAGGTCCCTATCCCAGAGGAAGAAGAGGATAAGGCCTTACATAAGAAGAACTTGGTCAAGGTAAAGAGGATCATTGCTGATTCTATCAAGGACCATCTCATCCCACATGTGTCATCTCTAAAGACACCCAAGGCAATGTTTGACTCTTTGACCAAGTTGTTTGAAGGGAAGAACATAAATCGGAAGATGGCTCTGCGGAACCAATTGAAAGGGGTAAAGCTTCAGAATGGAGAGACCATTCAATCCTATTTCTCCAAGGTCTCTCAGATCAAGGAACAACTTCAAGTTGTGGATGAAATGGTGGAGAATGGTGAAATTTTCATGACCACTCTGAATGGCCTACCTAGGTCATGGGATTCCTTTATTCAAGGAATTTGTGCTAGAAGGAAGTTGATATCCTTCAGTAGACTATGGGAGGAATGTTCACAAGAATAAGCAAGGATTGTGGCCCGAGAATAAAAGATGGGGAATGAAGATCAAGCTCTCACAGCTCACACCAAAAGAAGCAAGTCTAAGAAGGAGCACTCTCATTACAAGAAATCCTCTCACACCCACCAAAAGAATAGGAAAGATATGAGATGCTTCACATGTAATGAGAAGGGACACTTTGTTGCAGATTGTCCCAAGAACAAAAAGGACAACAACAACTTCAACAAGAAGAAGAAGGGCAGCAAGAGAAGGTACCATGCTCATGTTGCTGAGGATGATGAACCTCCAAAGAAGAAGGCTAGGGTAGAAAGTGATGATTCATCAAGTGAAGATGAATATGTTCTAATATCCTCTCTCACAGGTACTATCTCTCATGGATGTAATGATTGGCTTATTGATAGTGGGGCTTCCAAACACATGACTGGGTTTAAAGAATCTTTTGTAAATCTATCTGAACATGAGTCACCCCATAAAGTGAAACTTGGGGATGACTATCAATATCCTATCAAAGGAAGTGGTGAAGCCTCCTAGAACCCAGACTCTGGGAAGTCTTTGAAGATGAAAGATGTTCTATATGTACCTGGGCTCAAGAAGAATCTACTCTCCATATCTGCATTGGATGCCAAAGGCATGAGGGTTGCATTTGTAGATGGCCAAGTCTTAATGTGGCCAAAAGGTAAAACTATTGATGATGCACTAGTGATTGGAGAGCAAGAGGGAGGGTTGTATAAATTAAAGGGACAACCTGAACATGCCATGGTACATGAATCCATGGAGCCAAGTGAACTTTGGCATAGAAGGCTTGCACATGTGCACTATAGGGCACTACCAATTGCAAGTAAAGCAATAGAGGGTCTTCCTAAAATCAAGACCAAGCATGAAGGTGTTTGCAAAGGCTGTGCAAAAGGAAAGAACATAAAAAAGGCATTTCCAAGCAGTGAAAGCAAATCAAAAGGAATCTTGGAAATTATCCACTCCGTTGTATGCAGTCCAATGTCATCCAGTTCTTTGAGTGGGTATGTTTACTATGTCTCTTTCATTGATAACTTCTCCAGGAATACTTGGGTTTATTTCTTGAAGAACAAAGATCAAGTGTTTGATAAGTTCAAGGAATTCAAAACCTTGATGGAAAATCAAACTGATAAGAAAATAGAGACATTCAGATCCGACAATGGCGGAGAATTCACTTCAGGTGATTTCAAGAAGCTATGCAATGATTCAGGGATCAAGAGGGAGTTGACTGCTCCCTACAATCTACAATAGAATGGAGTTGCAGAAAGGAAGAATAGAACAATCATGGAAGTAGCACGAGCAATGTTGCATGACCAGGATCTTCCTATGCATCTATGGGCAGAAGCAGCTAGGACAGTTGCATATGTGCAGAACAGAACACCTCACAAGATATTGGACAACAAGACACCAGAAGAGGTCTTCTCTAGTAAGAAGCCTGAAGTCAGCCATCTCAGAATATTTGGTTGTCTAGTATACACTCATGTTCCAAAGGAAAAGAGGACAAAGCTAGATCCTTCATGAAAGAAGGTCATCTTTGTGGGGTACAGTGAAAGCTCGAAGGCTTACAGAATATACTTTCCAAGGTTCAAGAAGATTGATGTTCGCAGGGATGTAACATTTGATGAAAACTCAGCCTTCATCAAATCAAGAAAGACACATGTTGAAGATGATGAAGAACCAAAGGAAAATAGATTTCAAGACATCACCATGACTGGATCAATTCCAGAAGCAGATCGTGAAGTTGAAGATCCACAAATACCTGTAGATCCACCCCGTGAGAATAACTCTCACAAGAGGAAACCTGCATGGGCTAGAGAGCTCATTCAAGATGCAGAAAGATATGGCATTCCAGAATAAGAACACAGAGCAAAGAAGAGAACTAGATCACATACCAGCTATGTTGCTTTACTCTGTGATATTATGAACAAAGAACCTTCCAGTTATGAAGAGGCAGCAGAAAAGAAAGAATGGAAGGATGCCATGGTAGAGGAATACCAGTTGATCATGAAGAATGATGTTTGGGATGTAGTCCCAAGACCTGAAGGGAAGTCTGTTGTGACTTCCAAATGGATCTACAAGATCAAGCATGCTGCAGATGGCAGCATAGAGAAATATAAAGCAAGATTTGTAGCTCGTGGCTTCTCCCAGAAAGAAGGGATTGACTATGAAGAGACTTTTGCTCCTGTGGCCAGATACACTTCCATTAGATCAGTACTTGCTCTGGCTGCAGTGATGAAATGGAAGATACACCAGATGGATGTCAAGACAGCTTTCTTGAATGGTGTAGTCGAGGAGGAAGTGTATGTGGAGCAGCCACTTGGTTTTAAGACACATGATAGGGAGTCATATGTGTGCAGACTGAAGAAATCCTTATATGGCTTGAAGCAAGCTCCTAGGACTTGGTATGGTAGGATAGACAGCTTTCTATCCAGTTTGGGCTTTACTAAGATTAAAGCAGATTCCAACCTTTACTACAAGGTTGAGGAAGGCAATCCTGTGATAATACTCGTGTATGTGGATGACCTGTTTGTAACAAGAGAGGATGGATTGATTGCAGATACCAAGAGGAATCTTGCTGCCGAGTTCGAGATGAAGGACTTGGGTATGATGCACTACTTTTTAGCATGGAGGTGTGGCAGAGTGCAGATGGGATCTTCCTTAGACAAGGGAAGTATGCAGTAGAGATCCTGAAAAGGTTCGGGATGATGGACTACAAGGCCATGGCCACACCTATGGAATCGAACCTGAAGCTTCTGTGTGATGCTTCATCTGATCCAGTTGATGTCACTGTGTATCGTTAGATGATTGGGTCCTTGATGTACTTGGTGAACACTAGACCAGATATTTGCTTTGTGGTGAACACATTGAGCCAGTTCCTGAAGGATCCCAGAGGTGTTCACCTGGTTGCTGTAAAGCATATTCTGAGGTACCTAAAGGGTACAATTTGTTGGTTGTGGAGCCAGATCTTCTAGTCTCATAGATGATATTGTATCAGCCATGTCTGTACCCCAGTTTTATATGATATGTAGGTGGACTGTACAGTCACCCTAGCGGGGGGGTGTGGGGGGGCATCGCCCCCCCATAGGGTTCTAGGGGGAACCATCCCCCCTGGTTGGGGGGTCCAGGGGTAGCGCCCCCAAGAAATGGGGGTTCGGGGGCAACGCCCCTGAAGAAAAATTTTGGGGCTGTTTTCGCCAGCTATTTTGCGGACCCATGGTTTTGGGTATCCCGTGGCATTTTCCCATTGTATTTCCCTTATAAAATAAAAACATTGTAATACAACTAGGGATGATGATGTATTAGGTTTTATGCATTGTAAAGATCTCTGAGATCAGGAGAGAGACTGTGAAACAGAGAAGAGGAAGTGCAACGGTTGTGCTACAGGTTGTATCCCTTCACCTTGCTAGACGGTAATAATAATAAGGACTAGCAAATTCAGTGTGGACATAGCCCAAGTTGGGTGAACCACGATATATCTGTGTCTCTCTTGTAATGTGTATGTGTGATTATATTTGCATTTCTGTTTATTGTTATTGCTCTGCGATCCTGTTTTTTCTAACACAATTGATTATGGGCTCAAGTATGATGCGAATCAAAAGTTTAACCTACAGGGTTATGTTGATTCAGATTGGGCAGGTAGTGCTGCAGATAGGAAGAGCACATCTGGGTGCTGCTTCAGTATGGGATCAGGTGTGATCTCTTGGTTTAGCAGGAAGCGGTCCTGCGTAGCACTGAGTACAGCCGAGGCAGAGTATGTTGCAGCTTGTTCGGCTAGTTGTGAGGCAGTATGGCTCCAGAAGTTATTCAAGGTCTTGCCTATGGCATGTAATCTGGTCCTGGGATATCTGGAAGATGCTTTTTCGATATTTTGTCCTATGGCATATAATCCATCCCTGGGAGATCCGATAGGTTGAGCTGTGTGCTCGTAATCAATCTTGGGATGCTCTTTCGAGGTTTTTCCATGACCACATGTAATACGCCCTAGAGATCTGGATAGGATGAAAAAGGCCTCATATGCTCTTTAGAGTTCTTGCTAGTCAAGACACTCTTTAAAGGTTTTGTGGTAGGGGTCACATGTAATAAGTCCTGGAGATCTGGACAGGATGAAAAAGGCCTCAGATGCTCTTTAGAGATCTTGATTGTCAAGACACTCTTTTAAGGTTTTTTTGACAGTCACATATAATACAACCCTGGGAGAACCGACAGGTAGAGCCGTCTGCTCGTAACAGCCTGGATGCTCTTGCGAGGTTTTGTAACGCACGTAATAAGTCCTGAGAATTCCACAGTATGGCCAGTGATGATGAAGACCCATAGGTGATGGGCCTACATCTAGTATGAAAAAGGACTGGCTCTGTAGAACTTCCTATGACGAGTAGATTCAGAGATTGATTGAGATAGCAGCAGCAGTGATGACAACGATGATTCGCTGATGCTGATCCAGAGAAGAAGACTTGTGCTAGTGGATCTGTGTCGAGAAATACATTCCTAGTTAAGAGGGAGTTTTGATGTATATGTAACTTCGAATGTATTTCACCTATGTATTTCATCTATGTATATTGTACTCCTATAGAGATGTGTTATTCCTCTATAAGGAAGTGTCGTCATTTGTATTGACAAGTGTCATAACTTGCCGATGGGTTATTAGACCGCCATGTGTGGGGTCGGCCTTGATTAAGTTAACCATGGGTTATTAGGCTAAGCTAGACAAGTCGGCCCCATTAGTTTATTGGGCAGGACAGGACAAGTATAAATAGAGATCGGGAGATCTCTATTTGGATATCTCGTTACTCACTTCTACATCACTCAAAAAGTGGTGCACATGTGAGGAGGAGGATCATCTGCTGGGAGAAGACTATCTCTTGTACTTGGGTTATACTTTGGTTGTATTATTGCTCTATCTATCTCTGAGGAAGTTGTGGGATTTTTCACCTTAGGGTTTTCCCCACGGAAACTCTGTGTGTCTATTGTCTCTTATGTTTGCCTCTTGTTGTGATTGACATGATTGACATGCTTGATATGATTGATATGCTGTACATGTTATTCTCTGAATAAAGATCCTAGAGTATATTGAATTAATGTTCAAAAATTAACAGAATTTTGGTTGGATAGCTTACTGGAAGGCTATGTTACAGAATTTGTTGTGGACATGTTGAAGTCTTACAACACAGTAGAAGGATATTTCTTCCAATGATTTAGAGGTAAGTACCTGAAAAGCCTCAGTTTATACATTAAAATGCTACTAGCTGAAAAATGAGTCTTAAGAATGAAATTAGATTCCGAGGGTTTGAGTCTGTAATGTTCAGTAACACAGACGAACACATTGGTATTTTGAGAAGTGGAAAAAGATATAAAGTAAGCACCACAAAGAGGTCTCGTGAAGCCGAACCTCGCACATTCTTAGAAACTGAGTTAGGAAGTGATAGAAACTCATATCAGGTTGAGTCTGATAGTGAAACAAAACCTAGATGCACAGGTTATCAGCCTATTACTCCGTAGAAACCTATAGTTGATGAAAGAAATATTAATAGTTCGCAGAACACTAGTAGTAGTCACATTGCAGGAGCGAGTACTCATAATCATTCAAGTATTGGTATACCTTCTTCATTTCAGAACACTACACCTCCTAGAAGAAGAATGGAAGACGAAATTAAGCTACATATTTTTAAAGGAACCGGTCTAGAAGAACCAGAGCAACATTGGTTTCTATGCGAAGCCATATGGAACGTTAAGCAAGTACAGGATGATGCTATAAAACAAGCTCAACTAGTTACCACATTTAGAGACAAAGCTTTAACATGGTTCATGAAGTATTCTGTTGGACAAAACAGATCACTAGTCGATATAACAAATTCGTTGATTAGAGAATTTAAGAAACCTAAGTCAGAATCTCAGTGCATCACAGAGCTAAAAGAAATCAAACAGAAACCTAATGAGACTATGTGGGAGTTTGATCAAAAGTTCAAAGCTTTGTTAGATCAAGTTAGCTTTGAAATAGCACCGCAACAGCATCAAGAATAGTTCATAGTTGCATTGTTGCCCCACATTAGATTACCATTGATGCAACAAAAGGTAACATCACAAACAAAAGCATTAGAAATTGCGATGAGGCTAGAAGCTTCGCCCATAGGAGAAACTAGCACAGGTATGGTACAGATATGAGACATAGTTAGCCAATTTGACATTATAGCTACAAGATATGAAGAAAGGAAAAGAGATAAGAGAATAGGTTTGGTGTACAAAATGTAAATCCGAAGTACATTCCAAGGACCATTGTCCTGTATTCAGAGATTACATTGCTAGTGGAGCACCAAACCCCTTGAATCAACAGCAAGGACCATGGTGTGAGATTTACTAATGTAGAGGACATCGCCCAGAAGACTGTTACCTACTTTAGAAGTACATACAGACACCAAAGAACCTGTACTACACATTTTGTAAGTCAGTTGGCCATGATGATACCAACTGCAGAGCTTATGATCATGATAGAAAGAAAGCATGATGTTTACAGAGTCCAAGGAGAAACACCGCATAACAATGAAAATGCGTAGTATGATCAAGGCGCATAGAAAGGATGTGGTGGATACAAAGGAAGATGACGTAACACTAGCCAAGGACGAGGAAGAGGTCAAATTGTATGCTATAACTGCACTCAGTCAAGACATTTAGCAAGAGACTGTCAGAACCCTTACACTACTTGTAAGTACTGTAAGTCATTTGACCATGTCATTGAAGCATGTCCCATTTTGCAAGGAAAAATGCAAGAGAAAAGACCAGAAAGACAGAACCAGAATATACAGATTATCGCAGCTAAGAAAAGAAACAAAGATCGTAACATTCATGTTGTGACGCGAAGTAGAGCCATGACAAGAAATGACATGAAAAACGAAGCTTCGACCTCTAAAGATCACTTAAACAGACCAAATCATACTGATGGGCCTTGGGTAAGAAAAGCAACTGGAAAAATGCACGCATTTAACCCTAACCTAGAAAAAAAGGTATTCATGGAAGCAAGAAAATACTTTCAGAATTTAGAACCTTCGACCACAAGGACCCAATTACAAAGTGATCAGATACCGATACTAGATATGCCGATCTCCTATGATGGATCGCAAACTTCTCCAGAACAGATAAGTATTATTATGCAGTTCCTACAAATATGCATAAAGTTGCTAAGGCATGGAAAAGCCTTAGGAGAATTACAGAACCTATTGGGACATTACGAACAGCGTAATATAGTGAATAATGCACGTGGAGCAGTTCATCATATCAAGAACCATAGAAGGACAGGAAGAGAAATGAGGCTGAATGCGTAGATCGAAGATTATGAAATGAACCAGGTCATTCTCGACCTAGGCTTAGAGGTGAATGTCCTGACAAAACAAACATGGGAACAAATGGGAAAGCCAAAGTTATCTTGGTCGCCTATACAATTGAGGTTAGCTAATTAGCAAAAGGTTATACCTTTTGGGAGATTATCAAGTGTTGTTGTTGACATTGATGGAGTGCGAAGTAAAGAATACTTTGAGGTTATTGAGATCATAGATGGCAGCAATCCTTATCCTGCATTATTGGGGATTGACTGGGAAATTGATAACCTCGCAATCATCAATCTGAAGAAAAAACAAATGATATTTTAAGGACCGGATATCAGGGTCATCGCACCCTTGGATCCTTCACAAGGACCTAGATATATTGAACTAGTCCGAGAAGAATGCAAAGCCCAAGAAATTGATAATATCTACAAGATAATAGTGAATCAAGCAGATTACATTAATCCTACATATTATGTAACATTGAGGTGGAGATGCGACAATTCTTGTGGATCAGATTCAGACGTAGGAATGGAGAACTGGCAGAGTCGAATGCATGAAGTATCAGCAAGACAGTGTTTGAATATAACAAAGTCACTACGTTGGATTGGAACAGAGGTAAGTCCAATTCCTACCTACTTATGATGGTTTAGGAAATATCCACGCATTTCTTCATGAATATCTAGTGTCAGCTCCAGGAGAACATAAGTTAGTTGCTCTAGATATAGTATTGCGAGCTACACCTGCTAGATAGTGGGTTGCACATAAAGATAACCTAAACACATGGGAAAAAGGTAAGCACATGATGGAAATCAGATTTGCAGAGCAAACTATGATAGTACAAGAAAAATACAATAGACAGACTAATCCCAGAGATCATATAGAGTTTTGCTTGAAAGCCTAGATATATACACCTAAGACAAAATGGGTTCATATGTTTTGTTTGTGCATACATTGGATAAAATACCAAAGAACTGGTATACAGAAGCAGAACTTCGCAGAGGTACAACAGATTGGCACATAATGATAACCAACTTTCAATCCAATTTTAGTTTTGAGGATGATTGTTCGAGTTTCAATGAGGCTTTACAGATCATTAAAAAGAATATATTTAATGATGCGTCGTTACCTATCTATGAACAACCAAATTGGGAAATACAGTTGGAGCATGCCCTTGAATGTTATAACTTCGCGCTACACGAAGATGATGAGGACGGTCCTCGCGATGTGAATATACCTGATTCTGAAGGAGAACGCGATGTCGAAGGACCTGATTTAGAAATTCCAGACTTGAGTAATCCTATGAAGACTAGAAAGATCAATATTGGTACTGGAAATGAACCAAAATGTGCTTCTATTGGGGATTATACCACGACAGAAAGGGAAGGCTTATCTATGGTATACGCATTGCAGAAGTTTAGACACTATCTTCTAGGTTCGCATTTATGTATGTTTACTGACCATTCAGGGTTGAAGTACTTGTTCAATAAACCAGTGTTAGTGTAATGTCCCCATTCAAATAAATTCATAACAGGGAAATTCCATCAATCCTACTAGTTCCCTAGGTTGGATGGAGACATGAGGATTTGCAATAAGGGAGATAATAAATGGTGTTTGGACATTAGAATGGAATACATATTTAATAAAGGATCTAAATAAATAATTGCAAGATAAAATCAAAGTGGCAATTGATCATGAAGACACATGGAGGATGTGGGACCCACACAAAGCTAGATTCCTCATGCCACATGGAATTCTATTCTCACCCATTCGAATCCAAGGTGGATTCTAATGGTCTTGGGTAGTTGGAAGGTCAATATACTTTTCATGACTCATTGCAAGTCGAATTGGAGTGGAAGAGTAACTCCCATGGAAGAGGAAGAGGCATTTTGGAGCTAGTGGGACACTTGGACTAGATTCCCTAGCTCTATGACAACAATGATGAAGATGCTATGACACCTATGACACAAATCAGACCTGAATGTTGACATCTAACATAAATGACATGTTAGGGCTAAAAATAGCCTCCAATAGGGCGCTCAAGGGAGTTAGGGAAGCCAAAGAGACACCTATTCAAATTTGGTGGAAGAGGGGGCTAGAATTGGAGGGACAAGTGGCACACATTGGAATCTCTTCCCAACTTGAGTTGGCATGAATCCCTTGGAAGGAATTCGACCCAAGGAGGACCTTAGAATTTTATAAAATACAATAACAAAGAAGAAGCATGTATTTTGATCATTTTCAGAATTTGCATTTGTGAAGAGAGCTAGTGGAGTGCTTCTCTACTTGCCTTAGCCAATTTCGAGGGTGAAAGAGAGCTAATGGAGTGCTTCTCTACTTTCCTTAATGTATTTTTTGTTGCAGTTGTAAGCTACAGGGAAGCTCGTGGTCACTCTTGGTTCAGCTCATTCCTCCAACCATTTTCAGTTTGCTTGGCATATTCATGATCCTTGAGGGAAGGTGCACTTGATGAGCTATTGTACTCTTTGGGGGAGCTTATAATGCCCCATTTATTTTGTAATATGAATTAAATGCTCTGTTCTTCACCTTCAGAAAGTTTCAGGTCGATATTCCAAGTGGAAATGTATAAATCTGATCATTAATGAGAAAATGGTGCCTTTTCCCCACTATGTTGATGTTTTCCAATGTTGTGATGATAATTTCGAATGAATAAGTGAACCACTGATGGAATAATGATATATGGACTGTTAATAATGTTTGTTACAATTTTCATGTTCAGTACCTAATATTTTGGAGTCATTTGGTCCAGTTTCATAGCATTTGGAGAAGTTTTCCTATCATTTCCCCCAAGGTCAAAACTAGTATTTTGCTTCTAATTTTGAGAGTGTTGTAGCAGACCAAATTAATTGAATGGAGATGTATATGATACCCTGTTTATGTACCCTTTATTTAACCTACCTCTTTTCATAAATTAGAGAGGTTTCAGTACCATTTGGAGAGCCATCTTCAACCCTTACCCTAGGGGAATTTGCACCCCAAATTGCTAGTCATGTTCCCTACATTGACCAGAATTAAAAGAGGATTCGCATAAGTATTTTAAAGGTACAAAAGCATAATTGAACCTCATATTTATGTTCTAAACTCATCCATACACCTGCTTAGAAGCTTTGGAAGCAATTGGAGCAATTTGGAGACCAAGACATCATAACTAGTCAAAGGTCAAACTAGGGAGAAAAATTGAAATTTTCACTATTTTCATAAAAATAAAAAAAGGGACATTACTAGTGGTATCAAAGCATGGTATTGGAACCTGATGTGTTTAACCATTCATGAAGAGAAGGAGTCAAACAAATAAGCCACCACCCTTAGAACCTGAAATTGAAGGTGTTGTTGTTGAAGAGGAGGAAGTAGGAGAAGAAGAATATAGTGTTGAAACTATGACTAAGGGAACTTCATACGATGGTGAGGAATATATTAAACTCATAAGACCCATGTTTGAAGACATGACCAAGAACATAACCCAACAGCTTATGAAAGGATTCTAATTGATGGCTAGCCAACTTGGAAGCAAAGGAGTAATAGGAGATAGCAGTAGTTCACATTCAAAAGGAAAGAAGACAATGGGTGAGCACATTTTCTCAAGCACAAGACCCCATAATAGACCTAATGAATTTAAGAGCACACCAAGGCCTACTACACCTAAGTTCCTTGTTCCAAAAGAAGAACCTAACACCCAACTTGATCTTGATGCAATGGTGAAAGAATGGGAAAAATTGAGTGAAGATTGTAGAAGGACTCTACCATTTGATCAATACTTTGTTGTTTGAAACAAACTCAAAAAGAAGGAAGATAATAGGGCTCTATTCCAAAACAAAGAATTAAATTGTGTTATTGGTAAAATGCCACTTCCCACTTTTGATGGTTCCTCTCAAAGTTCTGCTAACACTTGGGTGCAAAAACTAGATGTGTATTTTAAGCTGAATCCAACGGTGGAAGAGGATGCCTTAAAAATGGATATTTTGCATCTAGAAGGAGATTCCAATGAATGGTGGTTTCATGGTATGAAAACTTTGGGATATGATCAAGTCACTACCTATGGAGAATTTTTTGACAGGGTATTAGATAGATTTGAGCAAAAGGACCCAGAATTACCTTTCAAAGAACTAGCCCAATTGAAGCAAGTGGGAACCCCTACTGAGTATATGATGGAATTTCAAAAATTATCAGTCAAGGTGGATGATATATCTATGGTAAGATTAGTATTGTTGTTCACTAAAGTTTTGGATGAACCCTTAAAAGGTTTAGTTAAGGCCCACAAACCCAATTCATTGAAGGATGCTATGAGTTTGACAAGGGATTTACAAAATGTACTACCTAGGACAATATTTCCTCCCAAACCCAACTTACCTCCCCAATTCAGATCTAAAAAGAAGCCATGGCAAGAAGATGAATGTGGAAAGGATAAGAAAGAGGAACTAAGCAGGTAAGAACTCAGAAGGAAGAAATTGTGTCACTCGTGCTTCCAACCATGGGCACCAGGACATAAGTGTGCTAAGGGAAAGGCCCAATTCATTGAAGTATTTTGTGATGATGAGTATAAAGGGGGCATGGAGGAAGAAGGACATATTTCATCCCAAGAAGAGGGATATACTACAGCAGAAGAAGGGAAACAAGAGAGAAATCATCCCTTACCTGATAAAGTAAGAATGGCAGTACTTTCAGCAGTGCCTCGTTATCACACTATTCGATGCAAGGGTGTGGTACTAGGACAAAGGACATCAGTTTTCATAGATGGAGGAGCCACTCATAACTTCATTGATGTAGACATGGTGGAGAGAAGGAATATACCTACTGAACCATTTGATGGCTTCAAAGTTGTCATTCCAGGTCACAACACAATGGAGTGCAAAACATGGGTTCCAAAGCTGCAAATCACCATAGGTAACTATACTTTTTCTGATAGATTTTATGTGGTTGATGTCCTGATACTAATGTGGTTTTGGGAGTGCAATGGTTGTACTCTATAGGGGAGCATACAGTAAACTATCAAATTCCTGAAATGAAATTCCAAGATTCGGAAGGAATATTAAGGGTTGTAAGAGGGCAGCACACCTATCTGAATCAGGTAGTTTCCTCCCACAGCATGAAACACAACAATGGAAAGGTTTTGGGAGACATTCCTCATGGAAGGCCACCTGATAGAGGAGGAACAAGTTTGCAGCATGATAAATTGAGATTGCTTGAGGGCAAACAATCTTGGGTGGGGAGGACTGTAATGTCCCCATTCAAATAAATTCTTAACAGGGAAATTCCATCAATCCTACTAGTTCCCTAGGTTGGATGGAGACATAAGGACTTGCAATAAGGGAGATAATAAATGGTGTTTGGACATTAGAATGGAATAAATATTTAATAAAGGATCTAAATAAATAAATACAAGAGAAAATCAAAGTGGCAATTGATCATGAAGACACATGGAGGATGTGGGACCCACACAAAGCTAGATTTCTCATGCCACATGGCATTCTATTCTCACCCATTCGAATCCAAGGTGGATTCTAATGGTATTGGGTAGTTGGAAGGTCAATATACTTGTCATGACTCATTGCAGGTTGAATTGGAGTGGAAGAGTAACTCCCATGGAAGAGGAAGAGGCATTTTGGAGCTAGTGGGACACTTGGATTAGATTCCCTAGCTCTATGACAACAATGATGAAGATGCTATGACACCTATGACATAATCAGACCTGGATGCTGAAATATGACATAAATGACATGTCAAGGCTAAAAATAGCCTCCAAGAGGGCGCTCAAGGGAGTTAGGGAAGCCAAAGAGACACCTATTCGAATTTGGTGGAAGAGGAGGCTAGAACTGGAGGGACAAGTGGCACACATTGGAATCTCTTCCCAACTTCAGATGGAATGAATTCGACCCAAGGAGGACCTTATAAGTTTATAAAATACAATAACAAAGAAGAAGAATGGATTTTGATCATTTTCAGAATTTGCATTTGTGAAGAGAGCTAGTGGAGTGCTTCTCTACTTGCCTTAGCCAATTTCGAGGGTGAAAGATTCCCATCCTAGTTGGTAGTGGGAAAGGTCATTCAGACCTTTCATGAGATATTTAATGGAGTTTTTGTTGTAGTTGTAATCTACAGGGAAGCTCGTGGTCACTCTTTGTTCAGCTCATTCCTCCAACCATTTTCAGTTTGCTTGGCATATTCATGATCCTTGAGGGAAGGCGCACTTGGTGAGATATTGTACTCTTTGGGGGAGATTATAATGCCCCATTTATTTTTTAATATGAATTAAATTCTCTTTTATTCACCTTAAAAAAATTTCAGGTCGAAATTCCAAGTGGAAATGTATAAATCTGATCATTAATGAGAAAATGGTGTGTTTTCCCCACTATGTAGATGTTTGCCAATGTTGTGATGATAATTTCGAATGAATAAGTGAAAAACTGGTGGCATAATGATATATGGACTGTTAATAATGTGTGTTACAAGTTTCATGTTCAGTACCTAAGATTTTGGAGGCATTTGGTCCAGTTTCATAGCATTTGGAGAAGTTTGCCTATCATTTCCCCCAAGGTCGAAACTAGTATTTTGATTCTGATTTTGAGAGTGTTGTAGCAAAAAAACTTAATTGAATGGAGATGTATATGAGACCCTGTTTATGTCCTCTTGATTTCCCCTTCCTCTGTTCATAAATTTGAGAGGGTTCAATACCATTTGGGGAGCCATCTTCAGCCCTTACCCTAGGGGGATTTGCACCCCAAATTGCTAGCCAAGTTCCCTACATTGACCAGAATTAAAAGAGGATTTGCAGAAGTATTTTAAAGGTACAAAAGCATCCCTGAACCCCATATTTATGTTCTAAACTCATCCATACACCTACGCAGAATATTTGGAAGCAATTGGATCAATTTGGAGACCAAGACATCATAACTAGTCAAAGGTCGAACTAGGGAGAAAAATTGAAATTTTCACTATTTTCATAAAAATTAAAAAAGGGAAATTACAGTTAGGGGGAAGAATATGCAGATGGTTGTTACTATTTCAGGAATATGATTCTGAAATCATTATGAAACTAGGAATATTGAACGCAGGACCTAACCATCTTTCATGCATTAAGTCAGGCGAAGAACCTAGTAATCTGGAGGATAATCTACCAAATGCGCAATTGTTTGCTATCCAAATAGAAGATGACTATTTCAAAGATATCATAGAATTTCTGACTATAGGATTAGGGCCTACAGAATTTACTACGCAACAGAAGAAATAATTAGTGGTAAGAGTAGTTGAATTTACTCTAATTGTTGGATAATTGTATAAATTGGGACCTGATGAAGTATTGTGAAGATGCGTACTAGAACACGAAAGACCTAGTATACTGACCGAATCACGTTTAGGTGTATCTGTAGGACACTACGCAGGAAGAGTTACTGCGCAGAAAATTTTGAGATCAGGACTACAGTGGCTGACGATACACAAAGACTCAAAAGAATATTGTTTGAAGTGCGATGCATGCCAAAGAATAGGAAAACCATCTCGTTGAGATGAGATGCCATTGATGCCACAATTGACATTGCAAGACTTTGATAAATGGGCTATTGATTTCATGGGACCTATTAACCCACTAGGAAAGAGAACTGGCTCAAGATATATCATCACAACTACATGTTATCTAATGAGATGGGCAGAGGCAAAACCAGTGAAGGACTGTACGCAGTTACCGCCGTGTAGTACATTTTTTAGAATATTTTGACTAGGTTTGGTTGTCCAAAAATTTTAATGAGTGATCAGGGAACACATTTCCTGAATAGAACTTTTGTAGCCTTGATAGAATAATTTCATATCCATCGTCAGAAGAACACACCATATCATCCACAAGATAATGGCACTATAGAAGCCTTTAACAAAGTATTGGAGAATGCATTGACCAAGGTATGCAACACAAACAGGTATGACTGGAATCTTAGAGTACCAGCAGTATTATGGGCATATAGAACAACTTTGTAAGAAGTTGACAGGTCATACACCTTTCAGATTAGCTTATGGACAGGAAGCTGTCATGCCCATGGAATTCATAGTACCAAGTTTGAGAATTGCAGCATGCATAGATATGGCGGATGATCAAACAATGGAAGAGAGACTACTACACTTAGTTGGATTGGAGGAAGATCACTTCATTGTAGGTTTTCACCAACAAGTGCAGAAAGATAGAGAAAAGGTATGGCATGATAGACACATCAAGAATAAATTTTTCCAGGTAGGAGACCTTGTCCTCCTCTATGATAGAAAATTTATGAAATTTCTGGGAAAATTCAAAATGCATTGGTTAGACCATACATTGTTAAGCATGTCACTAATGGTGGCGCAGTTCAGTTAGCCACACTACTTGGAGAAAATTTGAAAGGACTTATTAATGGGAGTAGACTAAAGCCTTATAGGGATGGCCCTACTCTTCCAAGTATCGGTTAAGCAATGCAAGAAAATTTTAAGTGTCAAGTGCAGTTGAAATTGGATACTAAAAATAAAGGATAGATTCAGCACACAGTTTTGGTAAAATGCGAAGTTTTCACAAAATGAAAAGATGTGCTGCGAAGAACACATAGCAAGCGAAGTTACGAAGTAAAAAAAAAAAAGAGGAATCGCACTGCGAAGTTAAAGTCAAGCAAAGGGAAATGCACAGTGAAACTTGCAATTCACCTACCTGCTAGCGAAGTAAAAGAAAACTAGCCGTTACAGTTTTTGGTCGGAAAGTAGTCGTTATACAGTACTTTCAGAAACAGGATGTTTCCGCATTTAAGGCATATTCGTCCGTTGAAGACACATTCAATGAAGGGAAAGGAACAAGATCTAAGCAATATTTGGCCAACAGACATATCATTTAATGCTAAGTTATCCGTTTTTGGGTGCGTCTTAGTGTTGCTACACCTGTAAATAGTAAAGACCACATACTTACCGCTGTTACCACGAATTTTAATTTTTACTACCTGTAATATTCAAGTTTTTACCGGTCACGAGCAATCGTTATCCGACAGTGTATGTCTGAGCAGTCGACTTTAGATGAAATTTTGAAATACCTCCAACATTCCGGTTTGTGAGGAGTCATGAAGACGCCCGTAAGGCAAGCAGTCCTAGAATGAGGTGGACCATCTAGAAATTCACCGAGGAATGTGTCACAGCAAAAGCAGAAATACAAGCAGAAGGCCATTGAACAAGAAAAGTCGAAGACCACGAGTGTTCTTAAGCAGTTTCCACTAGAACCACCTCAAGAGAGACCCATCCTGCTTGTTCCAGAGTACATCCCTCCAAGGAAACAAGATGCGCCAGAGGTGCTTCTAATGAAGAATCCATAGTATGAGATTTCGCTGCCACCCATGTCAAGTCATGTGCGGATTAAGGAGAATTTGCTCGGTAGAATCCCAGAGTGAAAATTCGTAGACCATGACTTGCTCCAAGAATCAAAGTACCCGCAATTTCAACCAAATTAGTACATGTGCAGGAAGTATGATGAAGCCAACAAGCAGACAACCGTTCAAGCTTAAGACTGCATCGCGTCGTTGCAGCCATCAAGGTTGTTGAACCTGCTGCGCATCCCACACTTTGATAGGATCCCAGAGCTCACGGCGGTTGTGTGCACACTACTTTCATGCACGCACCAGGGCTACTTGTTGTTAGACCGCAAGATAGACATCAACATCGATCTCATCTACCTGATCATGCACTTGAGCAAGAGAGGTGTTGTTCCTGTAGTTGAGTTTGTGGGAAAGAACAAGGACAAAGAGCTTGTTGAAAGGATGAAGAGAGAATTTGGTTTGCTCAAAGGAAACTAGTGATATACAACAACTGGAATTAGGACCAAGCTATGCAGTTCACAGTCCAACTCCTTGCAAGAAAAATACTAAGGAAGTGCAAACCGAATGAGGTGTCAGCCGCTGCAATATCCTTAGCTACGAAGGCCAAGGATGTAATTCAATATAATTGGGCAAGCTATCTGCTGAACGAATTCCTTGATGACATTCGAGATACACAAGATGGTGGAAATCAGTTCCACTACAGTTGGTTGCTTGTGTTGATCGAATTTGTAGGCTGGAAAGAGCCTAACTATCAACAGAATGTCCCGGTATTCATGGGAGATTTCTGATAACCGAGGTTTGCAAACATGTGGGAAAAAACAAAGCCAGATAGACAAAGGGTAAACAACATACAATTGTTTACTTATTATGAGCAGTTATGCGAAGTCATTCAGACAACTCCGCGTAACACTAAGGAAGTCACAACTCTCTATAATCGAAAGATGACTTTTAAAGTTGGACTTCACTTCATCTACATTCAGTCGAGAGCACAGCTAAAGAAACCTAAATGGTTTGAAGGCTTATATCAGCTAGAAGGGCAGAAAATCGATTTGATTATGGAAGATTGGCCACCTGAGTAGAAGTTCGATGCGCCAACCACGTTGATCACCACTTCATAAGAAAGCACAGCTGGAAATTCACAAGACCAAGATGATGACACAACAAGTGCACATAATCCAGAACCAAGTCAAGGCACATAACAACAACAAGCTATTGGCTTGTCAGCAGGCGAGAAAAGAAAGGAACCTGACACAACCATTTTGGAAGAAACACAAAGGAAGAAACAAAAAGCAACTAAGGCTCCGCTCGATGCGCAGTTGCACGAGGAAGAATATGATTGCATTGCAGTCCAAGCGTCTGGGCACATTGAAGAAACACTTGCATTAAAGGAAAGCAAGCAAGAAGCAGTCCAAGCAGGCATGATGGAGAGCCTCGCAGAACTGAAGAGTCTGGTACCAAGAGTTGAACAAGTCCAGTGCGACTTGGCGAGAGAATCAGATTCTGAAGATAGAGTAGGTGAGACAATCCAAAGGAAGAGAAAGGTGCCTGCCTTGACAATGAGACCTTGACTAGTCAAAATCGAGCCAATGAATGTCATATTCCACCGAATCTGGTTTTATTCATGTTTTATTCCATACCAAATCTAGCATAATTACATATATAAAAGAATGAACAACTTTTTTTATATATAAGTAGTTACATATAAAAACAACCAAAAATGGGAACCACAGGCCTGTGTCGGCCTTACGAAAGATAAGGAGAACCTTTCGCTACGATAAAGGTATAACCTTGTCTTATTCCCGATGAATAAGATATAGGGTAGGAGCATAGACCGACTGATGAGCTTATTGAAGGTGCGAAGCAGCTCGCACATGTAGACATTAACATTGGGATGTTTCCCATAGAAGGATTACATAATCTACATCTGCATGTTGTGGAAGAAATCCGAGATAGAGACATGGTCTCTTATAACTAGCATCTGAAGCTGGAGGAAATCTACAAAGGGCTAAAGGATGAATGTGCACTGAATACCAAGGAGTTAGCATATGCACAAGGGAAGCATAAGAAGTTGAAGAAAGTTGTCGCTGAAGTCTACACGAAGATCCTAGATTGTGTAGAAGAACCTGAAGTAGAAGCCATTATTTTGAGGATTGGTACCACTATGGATAACCTCAAAGATAAGATGGAGGATATGGAGATTGGCTACAAGGAGAAGAATGCTGACTTACAATCTCGACAACAACCTGGCACTCCATAACAAGTTAAAGAAGCAGGAGCTGAACAATTGAAGTCTTCAACAAAAAACATCTCCGCAGAGGTGGCGAGATGTCAAGACCTACTTGATGAAATAACCAAGGTATGGGCTATGCTACAAGAAGACCCTAAGTTATAGAAAATTAAGGATGAAGTGCAGTAATGGTAGAAATATCTTGAATCTGTGAACATGGCTATGAAGGATTTTCCACCAAGGAAAAGGATCCAGAAGTTCGCAGAGACGAAATAACTTTAGAAGGAGTTAAAAGCGTTAAGAATGAAGGAAGTTGAAACTTCATCGAAGTTACAGCCGATGCGGGAAGAGGCGCTTGCACTTTCTGAATAAATTGAGGAGAAGTTGCAAGAACTCCGTACAACCGAGAACACATTAAAAGAGCAACTTCAAGAACCCATCTCAGAGGAGATGCTCGAAACAATTAAGGAGTGTAAGCAAGAGACCAAGGAAACATTTGTGAAGTTGAGTGCAACTTTTCAGGAGTTCGCTGTGAAATCAAACATCCCAGGGGATGCGCAGTCGAATCAGCCCACTCAAAGTGGCTTAAGGGCGAGCCATGAGTAAGTGTTAGGGACCTGTTGGGCGCAACCCAAGTGGAGGATTTTTTTATGGCGAAAGTACAAGTTAGGTGAGGCCTAACATTGACCATTTTTACGAGAAGCAACTCCGCAATTCCCGGGAGCAGGGTATGGAGCGAAGCGAAGTGGCAGAAAAGGACCTGTCCCCTTAGTAAAGGTAAAGTACTAAGGAATATCAAGGTAGTTTGAGCAATTATGAATGAAGCGGCGGACTATCAACTACAGAAGCGAAGAGTAAAGAAGCGTAATGGTGCAAAGGATGCGCCACTTCAGTGTCAAATACGCATGATCAAAACTGCGACTGTTAGAGGAGCATCAGAGCCAGAGAAGCAGCACAAAAGGACAACAGAGCTCCAGTGAAGTAAAGACAAAGCGTGGTCAAAAGGAGAACCATGCCATTTTGGGTTTAAGGGTACTATGGGGGTTGTCCCATAGTTATTGTAAAGATGTGACCTTCGGGAACAATCTATATAAAGGGAAATTTTGTATAAGGAAGGGTTATATCTTGTTATATGTGGTTGGAATATATCAGCTATTGTTAGATCTAGGTTGAGAGAGATCTAAGAGAGGAAAAATACTCTACAGCTGTGTGCGCAGAGATCTATTTTAGAGAAGAGTCTGTAGCTGAGTGCACAGACTAGAACTGTTAACCCCTTCCAAGAAATATAAGAACAGTTCCCATGGACGTAGCTCCCATTTGGGGGGTGAACCACGTAAATATCTGTGTTATGTGTTTGAATCTCTGTTATATTGCGTGTTCATGAATGTTTATGCTTATATATGTGTTTTCATATGAATGTGAATGAGAATGATATGATAAGTAGCAGGACATGAATGTATGAACATTGTGAAGTCATGTTAAGTATGATAATTGCATAGTTAGCGAGGTAAAGGTAGAAACGATTCAGCGAAGTATGTAGGTTGATGAGAACTGCGAAGTGCGTAGATACATATTGATAATAATCTGTTAAAGTAGATGTTGAGTAAGTTGTGCGTAACAAGCTCGCATAACATAACTGTGCGTCACCAGGTTGCAAAAACCTGATTCTATAACCACCCATCTTCGCTTCGGGTGAGACTTCAACCTGCTCGTAGGTTGATGCCGAAAGGGACAGTGAAGGGGATTTTTTTGGGTCTAAAGAAAGGGAACCACAAAGAACCTGGGTCAGCCCCAAAGAAAGAGAAGGATAACCAACAGACATGAAACTTTTCATTTCATGCTTAACGACTTGGATGTGTTGTGCACGGCTAGGAAAACGATAGAACAAGCCTTTCTAGCTCACGTATTGCCAGGTAGGCCCTCAAAATTCCTGGAAACGACCTAGTGTAGTTATAAAATGGAATATTAAGGTGAACTGAAAATTCAGAATAAGGAATTTACTAAGCTAGAAGAAATTTTTCGAGGACAAGGATGGGGATGTATTTGATACTATCATGATCAGGGGTTCGGTTAGTGAGATCAAAAATGGCTTAAAGGAATTACATAATCAAGGTGTAGACATGCATACAAATCCCATTTTACTCACTTTTGCCCAGAACAAACCCTAAATTTCCCATACTTTGTCTCGTGGCGTGCCATGAACTATTCCTGAGCTGAAAGAGTTATCATGGATTCTAAAATAACAAAAATCTGGTGTCCAATTAATTCCTCAGTCATTAGAAAATCATTAGAAGTATCGCCATCCTTTTCTCAGAACCTTAAAGAGTTTGCCAAAGAAAAAATAATTGACCTATATAGACATTCCATGCCTAAGATTAAACAAACATTTCTGTCAAAAATCCTCGAACCTGATATTTTGATTGATAATACACCCTTTCCCTTAGATGTTACATTCTTTGATGAAAATTCACAGCTTTTCCTTTCATTGATCAGCCAGTTTCTAGGGTTAGATGATAACAAAGTTGTCACTGAAGTCATGTTGAGTCTATTGTTTAGATTGAGTTCATAGTCACCTGAAATCGAGTCCAATCAGTATTTATGCCTTAAATTTGATGAATTCCTAGTTGAGAACATCCATACTCAGCTGGTGAATTTCCACACAACGAGACATTTTAGATTCCAATCTTATTTGATGAAGATGTTGTTATTTTCAAATGAAGAAAATTTACAATTTCCAGAAGCAGTTTTTACCTCTGAAATTGAAAATATTGTATTCAATTACATGAATCTTATAATGTCAGAGGTATATAGAACAATTTTACAAGAAAAATTTCCTAGAGTTCTACCATAAATGAAATATTTGTTGCAATTTAGTCCAAAGAAGAAGGTTGGTGATTGGTTCCTTTTTCAAGGAGCAAATTGTCATTAGATTATATGGTTTCGTTCATGAACCATATATTTTACCTGCCTTTTTAACTCCAAGGATCTTTGCTTTGGATTTTATCAGGCAAAAACTTATTGTTGAGAATGAGCATTTTCTAAGTTTTAAAACGGCTTCTGATATCAAATTTCCTTTGAAAGATGGGCCATTTATCATAAAAAAACAAGGTTGCACTTTCAATTATAGAGGAGATGCTACAAGTAATGAATTTCAAGAAGGCTACAAGTATAAATTATGATCCACACCATGTAATATCACAAAGCAGACAACAAAACAAAGGAAAGGATTTTGATCATGAGGGGGTGGATGGGTTAGCTAGGAAGGCTAATTTACTAGAATATGAATCAAACACAGGTTTTTATGAATATATACAGTCAAATCCTTCAACCTTAGCAAAAGTTTCGGCCATGTTGGTGCCCATTGTTGGCTTAATAACCCTTTGTTCTTTATCTTTCTTGTGCTGACCCGGGTTCTGCGCAATTGTGGTCCAACAAAACCCTTCTTCACAGGCCCTTTCGACAACAACCTGCGAAGAAGCTGAGGTCTCACCCAAGGTGAAGTTTATGGGGGATTACAGAATCAGGTTTTTGCAATTAGGTGATGCGCAGTTCAACAGACTAGGGGATTGTGCGAAGTTTCACCTACTTCGCGGCTATTACTTATACGACAGCGCATACAGGGACTGCGTGCTTCAGAATGTCTACTTAACAATAAGACAGCACAACTGGCGACTGCGCTACCTCTTTAACAATCACACCTCTTCGATAGACGTTACTTAATGTAGATTATGCATTCAACAAGCATATTGGACTGTGTACTTTATGAAATTATGAAATACGACGAACTACAATGCAACTATGCACTTCTGGTGCTGCGCTTCGAGGGAATCGCACTTACACAGACTTCGTTGACTTAGTGTTACCCAAATAACTCATGCATTCATCATATTCAGAATTACTTGCACCTCCAACATTCACGCATGTATGTTCGACACTTAACATATTATTCTCATCACTCATTCATATAGGGAATACATATAAAAGTGAAGATACATATACTGTAAGCATGAACTTAATGATAAACAAAAGAAAACACACATAATCAATCACACAACACGATATTTACATGGTTCACCCCCAGGATGGGAGCTATGTCCACAGCAACTGTTGATTATATTAATGGGAAGGGTTTAACAGTTCCATCCTACGCACTCAGCTGCAGTCTCTTCTCTCTACAATAGGTCTCTACGCACACAGCTGCATAGCCTTATTCTCTCTTCTATGGGTCTCTGCGCACACAGCTGCAGAGCCTCTTTACAATGCTTGGTCTCTCACAAAACAACTTAGAGATCGAAGATTAACCAAAAATCAACCCTTCCCTTACAAAAATGCCCCTTTTATAGATCATGCCCTTAGGTCACATCTTTACAATGCATCTGGGCCAAAACCCTAGAGTAACCAGAAATGGTGCGGTTAATCCGCTGACCCTACCTGTCGTAGTTAATAGCTACTCCACACGCCTCTGTCCACCTTGCTGGGCCACTCCGGGCTCTAACGACCTTCTGACAGTTGCAATCATCATAAAACGGTTATAACTACATCATGGTGTGTCGCTTTCCGCCCCTCTGGCCTTCTTGTCACTGTCAACCCATGCAATAGCTTCTAACATATTTTCGCCATTCTAACTGACAGGTCACTTTCATCTGCCTCCACGTTGTTCCTTACCCAACTGTCGGGAATCCTAGAGTCGCTTACCCAAAACAGGTCGCTTTCATTTGCTCGACCGCTTCCTTTACTTATACTCTTTACCCAAAATGGTTGTTGCACTGGCACTGCACATCAGCAAAAATGCATTGTGCCTAGACTTCGCACTGCTCGTTGTGCGTATCTAACTTCGCAATTTGAACTGCGCCATTGACAAAAATGTGCCACTTGATTTTCGCAGTCCGAACTACGCAACTGTCAAAACTGTACTTCATCAAAATTGTGCCAACTTGGGCCATGCCCAACAGGCCCCTAAAAATTACTCATGGATCGTCTCTGATCCACTTGGCTCCTGCTCCTGGCCCTCTCAAGGGCTCAATTTCTCAGTGAAGCCCTGAAGTGTTGTGCTCAGCTTCGCAACTGCTTCCTTTGTTTCTTGCTCTAAGTCCTTAACAGTCTCCAACATCTCTACAGAGACTTCTTCCTAAGCAAACTCCTGGACTGTATTCTTTGTGGTGCGGAGTTCCTGCAATTTCTCCTTGATTGCATCAGTGAGGGAGAGCACCTCTTCTTGTACTGGTTGTAATATCGTCGATGTCTTATTCTCCTTATCCCTCAGAACTTTCAGTTATTTTTTTAAGTTCTTGACTTGCACGAACTTTTGGATTTTCTCTCTTGGCGTCAAGGTCTTCATGGATGCATTCACAGCATCCAATTCTTCCTGGCATTGATTCAAGTCATCCTGAATATGTTGTAGGACAGGATGCTCCTACAGCGTAGCCCATACCTTCGTAGCCTCTTCTAGCAAATCTTGACATTTTTCTATCTCGGTAGAGATAATCTCTGCTAAAGCTTTTAGTGCTATGACTCTTCCTTCTCCCATATCTAGTGGTGTAGTAGGTGGCTGTGGGATTGTGAGGTTAGCAACCTCTTCCTTATGGGCGATCTCCATCTCCACAATTTCTCCTTTCAGATCGCTTACCACCTTGCCAATCTGTATTATAGTATCTTCTAAATTTGGTTGCACTTCGCATTCAGGTATCTGCGCGCAAACAGTAGCAACTGTCTCTTCCAGCCTTCTTCTCTTTTCTTGTGCCTTGGTGAGTTCTGTCGTCTTTTGCACACATTCCTCTGCTAGTTGTTTGTATTTGTACTCAAGGTGTACATTATGGTTGTAAGAGATGATGTCTCTATCTCTTATTTCCTCGACAACCTGCAGATGCAGATCGTGTAACCCCTCAAGAGGTATCATGCTGATGTTAATGTCAAGGTGCTCTACTTGCTTTGCACCTTCATCCATCTCCTCAGTCGGGAAAATGATGTTAAGTGGTTGCATTATGACTAGGCGAGGCTTCATCATCAAGGCCGGTGGCCTTCTTCTTCATGTACTGGATTCACCAATCTCACCTTCCGAATCAGATTCTCCGATGAGGTCTTGTTGGGCTTGGTTTATCTTTGCAACCATAACCTTTAGCTCTGAGAGGTTTTGGTTCAACTACGCTTATGCCTCTTCATTCTTACTGTCTTTTGTGGTGAGCGTCTCCTCTAAGTAGTCGTGTACTTTCAGAGCGATGCAGTCGTAGTCGTATTCGTGCAACTTCGCTTCTGGGTTTTCTTTTGTTGCTTTACTTCTCTTCCTTGGTCCTTTTTCTGGTACCGAACTTTCAGGCTTCTTTTGCTTTTCTCCTTCTTGCACTTCAGTAGTGTCTTGGCCCATTACCTCTTCAATGATTGGAACCTTAGGGTTGCTTTCCTCTGATTTAGAGTGGATTTCTAGTGGCACATCTACCTTCCACTCTGGTGGCCAGTCTTCAATGGCTTGCTCAATCCTTTTTGCATCCAATTGGTAATCCATAGGGAACCAGATTGGGTTCTGCTTTTCAGCCCTTGGCTGAATGTAAATAGAATGCAGATCAGCCTTAAACAACATCTTCTGAAGGAACGTTTTGGTCGTCTCTTTTGAAATGCGTGGAGTGAGCAGTATTACTTCGCACAACTGTCCATAGTAAGTGTGGAACCGCTCATTATTTACGCAATGTCTTTCCGGCTACACGTTTGCCCACATATTAGCATACTTCGCAGCTCAGCAATCTCCTGTTATCATTAGAAGATTGTCCCGATAAAGTGGCTCCTTCCATCCTATGAAAGAAATCGGTATCATTATCCATGTGTAGTGGAATGCGCTGCCCATCTCTTGGGTTTCACGAACATCTTCCAGAAATTGATTCAACAAATAACTGGCCCAATTGTATGGGTGCCCATTTTTTGCCTTCGCAGTGAGAAGAATTGCTGCAGCCGGCACTTTTGCCGGTCTACACTTTCGCAAAATTCTTCCTGCGAGCAGCTGGACGATGAAATTTGTAGCTTTGTCTTCTATCCCATCTGTGAAAAAGCCTCGTTTACCCTTTACTAAGTTGTACTCATCTTTCATTTTCTTTGCGATCTCCTTATCTTTTGTTTTTCCCACAAACTCATCTTTGGGGTCGTCGCCTCGCTTGCTGAGATGAGTAATGTTGTACATGAGGTCAACACTAATATCAATTTTTCGGTTAAGATAGAGGAATCCTTGGTGCGTGCACGATATCAGAGTGCTCACCACCGCTGTGCATTCTAGACTTCACTCAAAGTGAGGTATACGCAAGAGATGCAGCAAGCCTAAGGGAGACAACTGCTTAGCCCAGTCCTGCGGAACAATGAGAGGTTTTCCTAATTTTGCATCCTCCTGTCGGCACATGTAATGATCAACTTGAAATTGAGGATACTTTGGTTCTTGTGGGTCTTTTGCTTCTAGCAGATTATGATCTGCGAACTTGCATCCTTTTACTTTTCCAAGTAGGTCCCCTTGAATCTCCACATCGCTTGAAATCGGTGGAACCGAAATGTCATACTGCGCATTCTTGAACAGCGTAACTTTTGGCGTGTCGAGCTTTCTTGGTGGGATATAGGCATGTGTAAGGTAAATCGGGTTGTCCCCTAGCGGCAATGGCGGTCATTTTCTAAGTTTTATGCATATTGGCTGTGTTCCTGGGTGAGCTTCTTGAAGTGGAACCTCTTTCTGAAACTGACTTCTTAACGGGCATTTTCATCAAACCCACAACCCTAGAGCGTTTTAAGTCCTTCACAACCTGCTCAACTGAATATTGCTCAGACATTCACCTAGAGGTCGGTTTGTATGCTCTCGAGATTGCTTGGCACTTCACTGTTAATAACTGAAACTGTTCTTTTGTGGGAAAATTTGAAACTTACGGTAAAACCCACGAGTCTGGTCTTAGCGGTATTTATAGGCGCAGTTAGGCTTAAGCCGCACCCATAAACGACTAGATAAGCATCAAATGTCATGACCATTGGCCAAATCTGCCGAGGATCTTGGTCCTTTCCTTTATTGAATTCATCAGAATGGCTAAATTTGCGTTAAATGCACAAGTGGGCGTCAGTAAAATCACTGTACAACGGCTAGTTTTTCAACCGACATTTTAACGGCTAATTTCTTTGAACTGCGCTGACAGCTCGGCCAAAATATTTCCGCGCGGTTCCTCTTCGCACTTGTGCTTTTTCATTTTTAACTTTGCAGCTGCGCTTTTTCTTGGTACTTCGCATCGCAGCTTCTAGTGTACACTTCGCATCTGCTCTTCCAGTGTGCACTTCACATCGAACTTCCTTTGTGCATTGTGCAATTCATACTTCATGGAACTTCATATTTCCCCAAAACTGTGTGCAAACTCTTTATTTTGTAATTCTTAATGTCCAATTTCAACTGCACTTGACACTTAGAATGCCTTCTCTTCTAATCACTGAGGGCTTGGCGAAGTAGGACTATCCTTGTAGGGTTTTAGTCTACTTCCAATAATCATACCTGGTAAGTTTTCTCCGGCTAATGTGGCTCGCTAAACTGGGCCACCGTTAGTAACATGCATAACAACATATGGCCCAAGCCAGTGCATTTTAAATTTTCCAGGAAATTTCATGAATTTACTATCATAAAGGAGGACAAGGTCTCCTACCTGAAAGAATTTGTGCTTGATGTGGCGATCATGCCATGCTTTTTCTCTGTCTTTCTGCACTTACTGGTGAAATCCTGCAATGCAGCGATCTTCCTCTAGTCCAACCAAGTGTAGAAGTCTTTCTTCCATTGTATCTTCATCTGCCATGCCTGTGAATGTTGCAATCCTCAAGCTCGGAACTAAATATTCCATTGGCATCACAGCTTCCTGTCCATATGTCAACTTGAAAGGTGTATGTCTAGTCAACTTCTTGCAAGTTGTTCTGTAGGCCCATAAGACGACTGGTATTCTTAGGTCCCAATCATCCTTGTTTATGTTGCAAACCTTAGTTAGTGCATTTTCTAACACCTTGTTAAATGCTTCAACAGTGCCATTGGCCTGTGGATGATATGGTGTGCTCTTCTGATGACAGATCTGAAATTCTTTAGTCAGGGCTGCAATTGTCTTATTCAAAAAGTGAGTCCCCTGGACACTCATTAAGATCTTCGGACATCCAAACCTTGTAATGATATTTTCAAAAATGAACTGCGCTGCAGTCCTTCACTAGTTTTGCTTCTGCCCATCTGGTGAGATAATCTATAGCTGTAATGATGTATCTCGAACCAGTTCTCTTTCTTGGTGAGTTAATAGGTCCCACAAAATCAATATCCCACTTATCAAATGCTTGTAGTGTCAATTGTGGTCTCAATGGCATCTCATCTCTGCAAGATGGCTTTCCTATTCTCTGGAAAACATCGCAACTTCAGGAATGCTCCTTTGAATCCTTGTGGAGTGTAGGCCACCATAATCCTGATCCTAAGATCTTCTGCGCAGTAGCTCTTCTTGCGTAGTGGCCTCCTGACACTCCTGAGTGTGCTTCAGCTAGTATCAATTCTTTCTCATGTTCGAGCACACATCTGTGCAGTACTTCATCTGGTCCTAGCTTGTATAATTGCCCTGCAATTATGGTGAAGTTTGCTGCTTTTACTACGAGTTTCTTCTTATGCTATGTAGTAAATTTTGTAGGTGCCAACCCTGTAGTCAAGAACTCTAGAATGTCCTTATAATAGTCATCTGCTATGTGAATAGAAAATAACTGCGCATCTGGTAGACTGTCTTCCAGGTTTGTATGTTCTTCGCCTGACTCAATTTTAGAAAGATGGTCAAGTCCCAAGTTTAGCCTTCCTGGCTTAACAACAATTTCAAAATCATACTCTTGAAAGAGTAACAAACAACTACCGATTCTTCCCCCTAACACTGGTTTACTGACTAAGTAATTTAAAGCTGAATGGTCAATAAACATACAGAAGTGCGTACCCAACAAATAGTGTCTGAACTTCTACAGTGCGTATAACATAGCTAGACCTTCTCTTTCTATTGTCGTATAATTCTTTTCAGTTGAAGACAGCTTCCTGCTTGAAAATGAAATCGGATGGTCAATACCTCCCTCACCTAGTTGTGCTAGCACAACCCCAAGTGCAATGGATGAAGCATCAACATGTACATGGAATTGTTTGCTCCAATCCGGAAAGACTAGGATAGGCACAGTTACCATCCTTTCTTTTAGTGTGTCCAGTCCTTTTTGGTAGTCTTCATTCCATATAAACTTTGCTTCTTTTTTCAACAGTTTCTCGATAGGTGCAGTTATCTGCGCATAAACTTTGATAAAAATTTTGTAATAGCCTGTATGTCCTAATGTGGTGCGTAGTTGTTTTATTGAATTAGGTGCTGGCAGGTTCACAATAACTATGATTTTTGTTGGATCAACCATCAGCCCCTGTTTACAGACAATGTGTCCCAGTAGAATTCCATAGGGCACACAAAAGACACTTTTCTTTAGGTTCAGAGATATTTGATGTTTTCTGCACTTCACTAACATTAGTCTTAAGCTCTCACAATGGTTTTTCAACAACCCAAATACAGTCCAATCATCAAAATAGACTTCTAAAAATTTATGGATAAAATCTTTGAAGGCAGCAACAACTACTTTGGAAAAAGTGGCAGGCGTGTTCTTCAGACCAAAGGGCATGACTGTATATTGATATGAGCCCCATTCAGTGGAAAATGTGGTATTATGCCTATCTGTTGTGTCGATTCTGATCTGATGGTATCGAGAAAATCCATCAGTGAAAGAATATGCCTCATTCCCTCCAACATTGTCTAATACTTCATCTGTGAATGGAGTAAGAAATGGGTCATGCAATGATGCATCATTTAACTTTCTTAGGTCTACACAAATCTTGATCTCGCCTTTAGTCTTCTTGTCCTAGATAACCATGGGACTTATCCACTCTAATTCTTCTACCGGTTCAATAATTCCTACATCAAGCATCTTATCGAGTTTTGCTTTTACTCGTTCTTTGTACCTCGAATTAAGTCGATAAGGCCTCTGCTTAATGGGCTTCACATCTGGCTTGAGAGGTATTTTCATGACCCCCAAGTCACCCAAAGTGCCTTTCATCTTGGAGAACTTTGTTGGGAATAAGTCTTCATACTCATGAAGTAGCTTCGCTATCTGCGCAACGGTCTCTTCGTCCTAATAGTCTCCTATGGAAGTGAACTTTGGTTCTTCAGTGGTTCCAATGTTCACTTTCCGAGTTTTCACAGGATCACTCAGATCCGGAATTTCCAATGGAGGTCCTTCGAATTCACGCTTTCCTTCTGACTCCGGTATATTAACATTGCGCGGGTCGTCATCATCACTTTCCTCTTCTTCTTTGTATACAGTGAAGTTGTAACATTCCAGGGCATGCTCTACCTGTCTTGCCCATTCTGGTTGTTGATATACAGGTTCTGATATGTCATTGAATATTTTCTCTTTGATAACTTGTAATGCCTCGTTTATGCTTGGACATTCATCTTCAAAGCTAAAAGTTGCTTGGAAGTTCTTTATCATAACAAACCATTCTATTGTTCCTCTTCGCAGTTCTTTTTCTGTGTACCCATTCTTTGGAATCTGCTCTAGTGTGTGTACAAACAAATGAACCCATTCTGTTTGCGGTCTATCTGTCCATGCTTTCTTGCAATTGTCTATGCAATCCCTTGGATCAGTTTGTCCATTGTATTTGACTTGTGCAAGCTCAATTTCTTCGAGAAATCTGATCTCCATCATATGCTTGCATTCTTCCCATGTAGTCAGATTCTGCTTATGCGCAGCCCACCATCTGGAAGGTGTGGCACGCAGTGCTATATCCAATGTTGATAGCTTATGTTCATCTAAAACTGATACAATATATTCTTGAAATAATGTATGGAGGTTAGTTAAGCCATCATAAGTAGGGATTGGGCTTACCTCTGTTCCAATCCAGCACAGTGATCTTGTGAACTACGCGCATCTTCTTGCAGACACTTCATGCATTCTGCTTTGCCAATTCTCCAGTCCTACATCTGAGTCTGATATGCAACAGCTGTCACAACACCAACTCAATGTTCCATCAGCAATTGGGTTGATATAGTCTTCCTGATTTGTTGTCATCTTGTAAATGTGATCTAGATCATGAGCTCTGCATTCTTCTCTGATTGGCTCAGTGTATCTAGGTCCTTGTGAAGGGTCAAAGGGTGCGATGACCCTGATATCTGCCCCTTCAAATATCATCTGCTTTTTCTTCAGATTGATGATTGTGAGGTTATCCATGGCCCAATCTATCCCCAATAGTGTAGGATAAGGTTGGCTATCATCAACAATTTCAATAACCTCGAAGTTTGCATGACTTCGCACTCCCTCAATGTCAACAAGAACATTTGCTAATCTCCCAAAAGGTATAACCTTCTGTTCATTTGCTAGTCTCAACTATATGGGTGACCATGACAACTTTGGTTTCCCCATTTGTTCCCATGTCTGCTTAGTCAAGACATTCACTTATGAACCTAAGTCCAGGATGAACTCATCCATCTCAAAATCTCCAATCTGCGCATTCAGTCATATTTCTCTTCCAGTTCTTTTGTGGCCCTTGATATGATGAACCACTATGTGTGCTTCCTTTACTGTAGTGCACTGCTCAGCTTGAAAGCAGGTGTTTTTCCCGTCGCTTTTCTTATCCAAGCCCCTTTAGTAGGCTTCTTCTTAGCAGGGTAATTCTCAGAAGTCGAAGCTTCTGCTCTTTGATCTGCTCCTATTGTAGCTCCACTTCGTGTCACAGCATTAATGTTACAATTTGTATTCCTTCTCTCAGTTGTGATCATCTGTATGTTCTAGTTCTGCCCTTCTTGTCTTCTTTCTTGCATTTTTGCTTGCGGAACAGGGCATGCCTCAATGACATTATCAAGAGACTTGCAATATTTATAGGTAGTACAAGCATTCGTGCAGTCTCTGGATAAATGACCAGGTTGACCGTAGTTATAGCATACTATCTGACCTCTTTCTCTTCCTTTGCGAGTTTTTCTTCCTCTTCCTCTGAATCCACCACGTCCTTTGTATGCACCTTGATCATACTGTGCATTATCATTGTGATGCGATATTTCTTCTTGAACTCGGTAAACATCATGCTTTCTCTCTATCATGAGTTCGTATGCTCTACAGTTGGTATCATCATGGCCAACTGATTTACATAATGTGCAATAAAGGTTCTTTGGTGTTTGCACATATTTTTGAATCAAATAACAATCTTCTGGCTGATGTCCTCTACATCGACAAATTTCACACCATGGTCCTTGTTGTTGATTTAATGGGTTTGGAGCTCCGCTATTGATATAGTCTTTAAAGACCGGACAATGTTCTTTACGATGTCCTTCTGCTTTACACTTTGTACACCATACTTCTTCTCTGATTTCTTTTCCTTTCTTCATGTCTTACAATTGTAACATCAAGTTTGCTAGTTGGTTCTGTATCTGAACCATTCCTACACTAGTCTCTCCTATCAGCGAAGCCTCTTGTTTCATCGTAATCTCTAGGGCCTCTGTTTGCGAAGCAACCTTCTGTTGCATCAACGATAATCTAATGTGTGGAAACAACGCGGCTATGAACCACTATTGGTTCTTTTGCGGTGCTATGTCAAAGCTCACTTGATCTAGAAGCGCGTTGAACTTCTGGTCAAATTCCCATACTGACTCATTCGGTTTCTGTTTGATTTCTTTAAGCTCTGTGATACACTGCGACTTTGATTTAGGTTTCTTGAATTCTCTGAGGAGCACAATTCTAATATCCACTAGAGTCCTATTCTATCCAACAGAATACTTCATAAACCATGTCAAGGCTTTGTCCCTGAATGTGGTAACTAATTGTGCTTGTCTTCTAGCATCATCATTGACTTGTTTAACATTCCACACAGCTTCACACAAAAACTAGTGTTGCTCAGGGTCTTCTAGACCTGTTCCTTTGAATATCGATAGTTTGATGTCGTCTGTCATTCTTCTTCTAGGAGGCGCAGTGTTCTGTGATGTGTTAGGGATACTACTTCTCGAGATATTCTGAGTACTCTCTCCTGTGATGTTACTACTACTGAGGTTCTGTGGGTTAGCAGTACTTGTATCGTCAACTGGAGGATTATGTGGAGTGATGGGCTGATAGGAAGCTACTGGAGGTTATGTATGGATATCAGTATCAACTTGTAACTCAGTTTCTATAGAGATGCGAAGTCCATGTTCATTAGTCCTCTTTTCTGCACTAGACTTGTATCTTCTACCACTTCTTAGTGTATGAATGTTTTCTTCGGTATCACTATCTCTATTACCGAACATTACAGACTCAAAACTTCTAGGTGTATTATTGCATTCTTAAAACAACTTTCTCTGCTAGCAACATTTTAATGTATAGGCTAAGATTGTTCAGGTACTTACCTCTGAATTCTTTGAAGAATTATGCCTCTGCTGCATTGTAACACTTCAACGTGTCCACAACAAATTCTGTAATGTAGCCTTCTAGTATGTTATCTAGCCAGAATTCTACTGCTCTTGAGATCGAGCTATCCACCACTTTAAGTCTCTGAATCAGTTATGGAGTCCACGCCATGGGTTCTCCTCCCTGATAGCAATTTTTCTATTATGCTAGTCTCAACAACCACTCGTATAGATCGTTGTTGAAGGCTGCGAAGAAAATTTCGTAAATATCATAATATAGGTATCCTTGAAACCATTCTTCGTCAGAGAAACGCGGATGTTTGTTCTCCTTTCTTGCAAACTCCTTCTCTGTATTGTCTACCTAGTTCTGTATTTTTGTTCTCTTGAGATTCCAATATTCAGAACACATCACCAGTTCAAGCGTGGAAACATAACCATTTGTTGGCTTAATAACCCTTTGTTCTTTATATTTCTTGTGCTGACTCAGGTTCTGTGTAGTTGTGGTCCAACAAAACCCTTCTTCACCGGCCCTTTCAGAAACAGCCTGCGAACAAGCTGAGGTCTCACCCGAGGCGAAGTTTATGGGGGATTACAAAATTAGGTTTCTGCAATCAGGTGATACGTGGTTCAACATACTGGGGGATTGCGCGAAGTTTCACCTAATTCGCGGCTATTACTTATACGACAGCGCATACAGGGATTGCGCACTTCAGAACGACTACTTAACAATAGGACAGTGCAAATGGAGACTGAGCTACCTCTTTAACAATCACACCTCTTCGACAGACTTTACTTGGTGTAGATTATGCATTCAACAAGCATATTGGACTATGTACTTTATGAACTTATGAAATACGACGAACTACAATGTAACTGCGCACTTCCGGTGCTGTGCTTCGAGGGAATCGCACTTACACAGACTTCGCTGACTTACCCAAATAACTCATGCATTCATCATATTCGGAATTACTTGCACCTCCAACATTCACGCATGTATGTTCGACACTTAACATATTATTCTCATCACTCATTCATATAGGGAATACATATAAAAGCAAAGATACATATACCGTAAGCATGAACTTAACCATAAACAAAAGCAAACACACATAATCAATCACACAACACGATATTTACATGGTTCACCCCCAAGATGGGAGCTGCGTCCATAGGAACTGTTGATTATATTAATGGGAAGGGTTTAACAGTTCCATCCTGTGAACTCAGCTGCAGTCTCTTCTCTCTACAATAGGTCTCTGCGCACACAGCTGCAGAGCCTTCTTCTCTCTTCTATGGGTCTCTACGCACACAGTTGTAGAGCCTCTTTACAATGCTTGGCCTCTCACAAAACAACTTAGAGATCACTTAGAGATCAAATATTAACCAAAAATAAACCCTTCCCTTACATAAATGCCCCTATTATAGATCGTTCCCTTAGGTCACGTCTTTACAATGCATCTAGGCCAAAACCCTAGAGTAACCAGAACTAGTGCGGTTACTCCACCGACCCTGCCTGTCGTAGTCGACAATTGCTCCACATGCCTCTGGCCACCTTGCTGGGCCACTCTGGGCTCTAACGACCTTCTGACAGCCGCAGTCATCATAAAATGGTTATAACTACATCATAGCGTGTCACTTTCTGCCCCTCTGGCCTTTTTGTCGCTGTCAACCCATGGCTTAGCTTCCAACGGATTTCCGCCACTCTAACTAACAGGTCACTTTCATCTGTATCCACCCTGCTCCTTACCCAACTACTGGGAATCCTAGAGTCACTTACCCAAAACAGGTCACTTTCATTTGCTCGACCACTTCCTTTACTTATACTCTTTACCCAGAATGGCTGCTGCGCTAGCACTGCACATCAGCAAAACTGCGTTGTGCCTAGACTTCACACTACTCGCTGCGCATATCTGACTTCACAATCCGAACTGCGCCATTGAAAAAACTGTGCCACTTGATCTTCACAGTCCGAACTACGCAACTGTCAAAACTGTACTTCATCAAAATTGTGCCAACTTGGGCCATGCCCAACACCCACTCCCAGCAAAATTGAAGTTGTCAGTGAATGAAGTCTCTCAGTGATCCGGGTTGTGTCCAGGAAGCACGAGGGGGACAACAGTTCGACTGAATGAGTCTGCTCTGTTATGGCAGAAGCTATAAGAATAAGCAGAATGAGCAAAGCAGGATTACACTACACAGATAAACACAAATACGCACAGAAAATATGCAGGAATGCAAACTGTTCTTCTCTATTAGATGTAAACAGGTAAGTTCATATATGTTACAATATTATACATTCTTATATAGATTTTTGAGATGCTAGGGTGCCTGCCCGTTACGTTCAGTTAGAAAGAAGAAGTTAGGATGGTTCAACAGTTCAACCGTTACAGTCGATTGGAAGACAGAGAGACAGTCTATCGAAGTTCGATAGTCGGTGGTCGCATGTCAATGCTACTTGTCGATGTCACGAACTGTGAGGTTGTTGAACATGTCGAAGGTGCGAATGTGTCGAAGTTGAGACTCATCAGGGTTGTGTCAAATTCGGAACCTGTTGGAGCTAACCTGTCGGATTGGAAACTTGTTAAGTCGAAGTCGTGTCAAAGTTGAAACTTGTCGAAGTTGCATCAACGTCGATGACTTGCCAACAGCGATGCGGATCATACCTCCTTCCTTAAGAAACAATGGACCCCATTGTTTGCTCGCAAACGTGAGGAAACTTGTCTATCAATTCAGTAACAAAGTACCACTTTCCTTGAGATGGGATCTGGCCAGCCTTAGCAACCTGAAACAAGGGAATTGTGTATGTCCTTGTATGGCGTACTCGTCGTTCCACAATGGTGTCACAAGGAAGAGGATCCTGAACATCTGGATGGATGTATTCAGGTTCTGCTGTCTTCAAGTCATTCTATTCCAACAAGGGTGCATGGTATGGTCGAAGTAGATCCACATTGAATACTGGATGCAAACCCAGACATGCAGGAATGTTGAGCTGCAAAGCATTTTTGCCAATCTGTCGAAGAATACTGTACGGACCATATCAAAAAGGATTGAGCTTCTTGAATGGGCCTGTGAAGCGCTCCTCCTTGAGATGTAACCAGACCTTAATCCCAATTTGGAATGAATGAGGAATACGATGCTTGTCATGTCGGGCCTAATCTTTCTCGCTTGCTCTGTGCAACATTTCCTGTGCTTGCTTTTGGATGTTGCATATCTGATCTCTGAACTTGACTGCTTTATTGACTTCTTACTGGCTGTAGTCGGTGTTGCTCAGCTGTGTCGAGGAGCTGATCAAGTTGATAGGCATTGAGGGCTGAAATCAATAATAGATCTAAAATGCACTCTTTCCTGTAGAGTTGTTCTGAGCACGATTGTAGTTGTGTTGGATGTATGGAAGACTTTCATCCCATGTGCGTCGATGTTGGTGATTGTACATGCGAAGCAGTTGTACTACCAAGCGATTCACAACTTTCGTTTGTCCGTCGGTCTGAGGATGGAAAGCTGTCGACAATGAGAGTGGTGTGTCTAGCAATTGCCAGAGGGTCTTCCAAAAGATACTGATGAATCTGGCATCTCGTTCAGAAATAATGGTTGTGGGTAAACCAAAGTGTTTCCAAACATGTTTAAAGAAGAGTTAAGCGGTCTGCTACGTTGTCGTGGTCTTCTTACATGGTATGAGAATGACCATCTTGGAAAATCAGTCGTCTACTACTAAGATCACGTCATGCTGATGTCTGGTAGTAGGATAACCCATCAAGTAGTCCATGGAAATAGATTCCCATGGTCAACTAGGAACTAGTAGAGGTGTATACAATCCCTATCGTCGATTAGGTGGCTTAGCAATGAAACAAACCACGCATGATCGAATGTAATTTTTGACGTCGAATTTAAGTGTAGGCCAAAAGAAATACTTCTGTAGAATAGAAATTGTCTTTGCTATTCCAAAGTGTCCTGCAGTCTTGCTATATTGCACGTCCCAAATGAGCTGCTGTCGATGCTCACTTGTCGGTACACAAAGATGTCCAAACTTGTAGAGCAAGGTGTCTCTTAGGAAATAGTCATAGCCTAAGGTCGATGACTTGTTAGTCTGTAACTGTCGGTAGACTGCTGAGAAGTCGTTGTCATCCTCATACAATTGTGGTCAAGTGGTTGTGTCGTATCCCTACATACTCATCACTGTCAAAAGGAGAGTAATGGGTGGTCAACTGAGGCAATCGACGATGGTGTTAGCTTTACCTTTTCGATACTTAATCACCAACTGGAATTGTTGTAGGTAATAAATCCACTTGGGTTGTCGGTTTGTTTGCAACTTTGATTTTGTCGGAGCGAACTGTAGAGGCTTGTGATTGGTGAGAATGACCAATTCCTTGCCAAGGATGTAATGCCTCCATTGCTTGAGAGCTGGCACAATGGCATATAGTTCTTTTTCGTACGTCAAGTATCTTCTAACTATGTCGTTAAAATTCTAGGAATGAAAAGCGACTGGGTGACCAAACTGAGTGATCACTGTGCCCAAGGCATAGTCCCATGCGTCCATCTTAATCTCAAAGGGCTTATGCAAATCAGGTAACACAAGTATTGGTGCAGTGCAGAGCTTGTGTTTGAACTGTTCAAAAGCTGCTTGTTGTGTTGCTATCCACTGGAAGACAGTTTTCCCACTTCCCTTCGTCAAATGATTCAAGGGCCAGGCTATGTGACTGAATCCGAGTATGAATCGTCGATAGAAATTTGCCAAACCAAGAAAACTTCTTAGTTCTTGAATGCTTCTAGGAATGGGCCAATCTTTGAGGATCTGTACTTTTTCTAGGTCGACGAGAATGCTTGCAGAGTCAATTACATACCCCAAATATTTGATGTTGGTCATTGCAAAAGAGCACTTGTCTATGTTCAGATAAAGCCGATGTTGTTGGAGAGTGTCGAGGAATTGTCGAAGATGTCCGACATGTTCTTCCCATGATCGACTGAAAATCAATATATCGTCAAGATAGACAATAACCCATTTGTCGATGAAAGGTCGAAGAAGGTTATCCATATGTCGCACGAAGGTCACAGGTGCATTGGTTAAACCGAAAGGCATGACTAACCATTCAAACAATCCTTCCTTGGTTTTGAAAGCAGTTTTCCACACATCTGAGGGCTCGATTGGAATCTGATGGTATCTCGACTTGAGGTCGAGCTTAGTAAAGAATTTAGCACCTTTCAGACAGTTGTTGAGCTCGTCTATCCGTGGCAGAGAGTACCGATTCTTCACCGATATTTTGTTGAGAGATCTGTAGTCGATGCACATGCACCAAGTCCCATCTTTCTTCAGAATTAGGACAACTAGACTTCCACAAGGAGAGGAGCTGGGTCGGATATGACCTTTGTCGATTAATTCTTGGATATGCCTACAAATCTCTTCATTTTCGAGAATGGATCTTCTGTAAACAGATGCGTTAGGCAAAGAAGAACCAGGAACAAGTTCAAGGGAGTGTTTTACCTAACAATGTTGAGGTACTCCGTCTAGAGCTTGAAAGAGGTTCTAGTACTCATCGAGAATATGATCGACTTGCTGCTTCTGTCGAGAGATGCATTGGTCGCTGACTCAACTTGTTGCTGAAGTCTTCTTAGAATGTTGCGGTTTGATCATGATGAATGCGAACTTTTGTGCATGATTGATGAGCTTCTTTGTCTGTTTGGAAAATATTAGTGCAACCATCGGTGTAGGTTGATGCTCTGGTATGCTGAACCATCTATTTTTGGATTCTGACAATCACCTTCTAAGGCCGTGACTGATAAATTCCATGTCTATCCTAGAGGTAAGGTTTCTCGAATAGGGCGTCGGTTACGGAGAGTGGTGCCATGCCACAGAGTACTTCGTCTTGAAAAGGCTTTATGAAGTAGGCGAGTTTACATTGTCGGGAGATTTGTAGTTCTTGTCCATCCTTCATCCAACCAATATTGTAAGGTTGAGGATGTGGAGTGGTAACAAGACATAGTTTCTTCACGAGATCTTCAGAAACGAAGTTCTTCTAGCTCCCGTTGTCCACAATCAGATGCAATGGGTCGCTTTGGACCCATATTCGTGTATGGAACAGGAGCTCGTGTTCCTCCTCATCGACGATAGTCGAGGCTGCTGGAGTGGTCGAGGTCAAAAGGGTCATTGTGTTTGGATCAGATTCTTCCACCGTCTTGTCGAACGCGTCAGAGGTCGACACCTTTTCCAAAAATGTCTTTCGAGCTTTGCATTCAGACGTATCATGCCAAGATGAGTGGTGGTAATCGCACCATTTTCTGGTAGGCGGTTGTTTGCTACATTCCCTCTTGTGAAAAGGATTTTTCCCATGGTTTGGCTTTGGAGGTGCCGGTTAAGAAGATTTTGACTTGTCGAAGTCGGCTAGTTCCTTCTTATCGGGTGGTCATCCTGATGTCGGCTTTGTCGTGAAACATGCTTTTCCTTTCTGCTTGGTTTCAAGTTTGCTGGCGTAGTTGAAAGCATCTGCAAGCGTATTGACAGTGAGAAATTCCATCTCTTGCTGAATGTACTGGGATAATCCGCTAACGTACTTCAGAACAAGCAATTTCTCTTCTTCTTGGACGCCAAGTCTTACCATGAGTCGGTAGAACTCATTGGTGTAACTCTGTACTGATTGGTCTTTCCATTGCCTTAGCTGCTGCCACTTCTTATACTGCTGCTCGAGGTATTTTGGCAGGTAAAATTCCTTCTGGATGTGTTCGACGAATTTGTCCCATGTGTCGATGGGGTCTCCGCTTTTCTCCATATTTGTCGTGAGGTTCTCCCACCAACAATTCACAGAGGTTGACATCTTTAAGGATGCAATGGTGAATTTTTTAGCTTCTAAGAGTTGATTTACAACGTATTAGGATTCCAATTGTTGCACCCAATTGTCGACGGATTCGGCGTCAATCTTACCTTCAAGATTCGGTATGTCCAAATTCATTTGCACTTTGAAGGGGCTGATTTTATCGGAGTGAGTTCTCGTCGAATATCCCCCAAATGTCGAAGCGAATCGCATGAGAATCTCGTTGAACTGGGCAAACATTTCAATCTGTTGTCGAGCCAGAGATTTCTCAATAAGTTGTGTCGTCTCGTCAGCTGCATGTCTATCATAAGTTTCTTCTGTCATTTCTGGAGGTAGCATCTGCTTGGATTGCTAAGATTGTGAGTGAGTTTGAACCGGCATAAGTCAGGTAACTTCGAGAGAAGTGTATACGCAGAACTTAAGCATGAAAACTGAATGCTTTGATACCAATGATCCGAGCCGTGTCCAAGAAGCACGAGGGGGACAATAGTTCGACTGAATGAGTCGACTCTGTTATGGCGGAAGCTATAAAAATAAGCAGAATGAGCAAAGCAGGATTACACTACACAGATAAACACAAATATGCATAGACAATATGCAGGAATGTGAATTGTTCTTCTCTATTAGATGTAAACAAGTAAGTTTATATATGTTACAATATTATACATGCTTATATAGATTTCCGAGACGCTTGGGTGCCTTCCCGTTACGTTCAGTTACAAAGAAGAAGTTAGAATGGTTCAACAGTTCAACCATTACAGTCGATTGGAAGATAGCGAGACAGTCTGTCGAAGTTCGACAGTCACTAGTCGCATGTCGATGCTGCTTGTCAATGTTGCAAACTGTGAGGTTGATGAACATGTCGGAAGTGTGAATGTGTCGAGGTGTGTCGAAGTCAAGACTCATTAGAGTTGTGTCAAATTCGGAACTTGTCGGAGCTAACCTGTTGGACTGGAAACTTGTCGAGTCAAAGTCGTGTCGAAGTTGCATCAACGTTGATGACTTTCCAACTGCGATGCAGATCACTCTGAAACTTCAAACATGGAGGTAGGGGAACAAGGAGAAACCAAGAGGCTTAAACTAGATCCAAGGAAAGAAATGGTTGAAATGGAAGGCAAAAAGACAAAAAATAAAGAGGACATTCAAAATCCAATAATCCAAGTGCAAGAATATAGTTTTGCTAAGGCAAAGAAAGTTGATTCTAGTGACAAGTATAAATCCAAAACTGATCTATACATCAAGTATGCTCAAGATAAAAAAGCTTCCTCTAAAAAATCCAATAAGCTTTTTCCTAAAGTCAGAGACATATTAGATAAAGAGGTATCATTAACAACTGTCAGAGATCATGCAAGGAACACTTTAAATTTGGCAGTAGCCTCTGAGCAAAAAGTCACTAAGATGAATATTAATTTGCAAAAAGTACTAGTTCCTGATAAAATTCATCTGCACAGACAAACTGGAGAAGTGATATATACAGATTTGATGAAGGCTACTTTGAAGAATTCGAAGCTATAATCTACAGTGAGCAGGTTGGAAACCCAACTAAAGTAGGAAAAGACTGAAAATAAAGCTCATCAACAACAAATAAATAAGTTACAGGTTGATTTAGTGGAAATGGGAAGTGAGCCAAATGAAGGATAAGCAAGCAAAAAAAAATAACTGAAAAAGAAAATACAATTCAGTTGTTGAAAAAGAAGCTTAAAATCCCAGCTACACAGTTAATTCAGGCATATGAATTAATAGTCTTAGAACAAGAGAAAGAAACTCTTTCTCGAGAGTTAGATGATTGTAAAGCGAAGTTGCTCAAATTCACAGAACAACAACTAAGTTGGGAGAAGAAAACATCTAGTTTTATGGTTCAAATTGATAATTTGAAAGAAAAGCTAGCAAGTGCAGCAAAAGAAAAAGGAGGAACAGGGCCGGAGAATGAAGAAACAAGCACATAAAGATTAATCCAAGCCATGCCCCAAGTTAGCCTCAAAGAGGAAGAAATAAAATAATTGAAATCATAAAATCAGAATTTAAGTGAAGAAATTCAGGAATAAAAAGAAAAGGAATTACTTGAGAAGAATGAAATAATTCCACAGGTTACAGGACAACTTCCATTGTAAGGTGCCAGACATTTGATTTGGGATTTAATAATAGTTGAAGCTACAAAATTCAAAGGGCCTATCTGAATTTCATGAAGATTAAAGAAACAATGGTAAATGAGAGTGCACAAAGTTGCACAATAATGAAAGAAACTCTGGACAAAAAGCTAGCAGAGACAACTCAAAACACAATGGATTTTCTAAATACCTTAACAAAGAAAGATTTGAAAGCATTGATGATAAAAAAAATGTTTCAGTCATAACTTGGGCTAGAAGAATCATTGGGAAGCATCATCATGTTGAAAATGTCCAGGCAAAGGTAAACCAGATGAGGTAGTAGGTCAACTCCTTTAAGAACATGCTTACATATCTATTTCAGAAAGGGGTCCCTTCCTTCTGGGATGAAGAAAACAAGTTAATTTCTCAAAATGAATAAAGGCTTTTTTGTTCCAAATTAGAATGGATCATAAAAAATTTGAAGGCATGACCCAAGTTTTGACAGGGAAAGTAATACTGGAGAAGCTCATAGTAGATTTCAAGATTTTAAATTAGTTGACAATGATATGAGCAAAATTACCTCCTAAATCTTATGTGGACCACGTGGAAATTAAGGTTTTGGTTAAAGAGATGACCAACTATGAAATTCCTTCTACAAAACAATGGAAAACAATTGAAAAATATGGGAAAATGAAATATAGCTTGCATCAATGAAGACACGTGTCCAAACAGAAATATATGCCAAAGCTGGATTTGACAAAGAAAGCAAAAAGATGTTCCATTTTGAAGATTACGGAGATTAAAGTTTTGACAAAATAGTCCAAATATGTAATAAGTAGTGGGGGTTTTCTATTTTTAGAAACAGGTAGTTAGGTTTTCGCTCAAGGAGCCTTCATGTATAAAAACATATTTTAAGATGTAATCAGGTTGGAACCCGTAAGAGTGAAATGTATCTTGTATTGAGCCATTTTCAAAGATTACTAAGAAATTTTGCAGAGTCAAGAAGAAACTTTCAGAACAAAGATTCTTTTGTTATTGTTTTTGTAGTCTGTATTTCCCTTTTTCTCATGTGAATGTTATCTCTGTTACCTAATTTTCATTGTGTTTTCCTTCATACTTGAATGAGATTTTTATTAGATCATAATTCATATTATTATGCTTTGGTCTATGGGATTCAAGTATCCATAAATAGTTTTTCTAAAGTTAATATTGGATTCATCTTTACCTGGTGCCAATGTCAATGGATTGTTCATCTTTTTTCAATTACCACCTGAAAGCAAGAACTTGACTGTAAAAGAATAAATACCCTGCCTTTGTGAAAAATCATTTTGTCTAGATTCTGTTTATCTTTAAAGATTCTTGATTTTGACTCCATTCCCAATGGTATTCATGTGTTTCAACCATTTGCATTATTAAAATATCTTTTAAAAAATATCTCTAGCCATTGTATCATTCAAGTGAGAGAGTCCTCTCTGGTAAGAAAGAAGGCAACTTCCCTCCTAAAGATTGGTTTGAAAATGTTACCTTGGAATTATCCTTCCACAACCAAAGGAGAAATTCTAAGTGATAGCATATGGCAAGAAAAGAAAGATCGTATGATGTTGAATAATGCTTTGATGTCTATTAAAAGAAGTGAAAATGAGACTATTGAAGAGTTTGGTCGCAGGCTTGACAGGATTATAAAAGAGTTCCTTGCAGATTGCAAGCCTCAAGACCCAGTGATCTTATCATACTACTTAAAGGAATTTTCAGGTGATTTCATGTTTCATTTCGGTCTAGACAGACCAAGGGATCTTGCAGTTGCTAAGAAGATGGTAAGGGTTCTAGACGACAGTTGGAAGGTAGCTGGAAGGCCCGACACTTCTGGCCACTCAAGATCTAAACCAAAAACAAAGAACAAGGCCTCTTCTTCCAGTGAAGGCCCCGATCCGATGAACATATTGATTGAAGAGATGAGATCGTTGAGGGTTGACATGACTCAACAAACTACTACCATGCAAAACCGAATTGTGCAGCTAGAAAGAAATCAACAGCCTAGTCAGCCTATATTTTTGCCAAAGAATTTTAATAAATCCCCTTCACAACAACAAAGGCATCATTCATCCTTGGAGCCTACCAATGCGGTAAGTGATTTTCCATATTATTGCAGGGCGTTCCATAGCTTCCATGATGAAAAGACTTGCACCTACTATATGGATTACATCAGGAACAACATTCCTTTCAAAGACGATGACTCCGAGGTATGTAATTTATTTGAAATTAGAAAGCAATTTAGTTTATATAACAAACATATGCAGGAAGTTAGAAAATGTTCTATTGACGCAGACAAAGTAAATAAGCTTCTCAGAGAAATGCCTCCTCGGGAACAGATTAGAAAATGGTATGAAAACATGACTGCAGGTGATACTTATCAAAGAAGAAGGTTCCCTTCAACAAATATAGAAAGGGAAAATGCTCCTTCCCCGCCACTAGTAAGTGCAGGTAGGCCTCCTATTGATTAAGTTATTGATGAGCCTTTGAGGATCGATGTTATAGGGTCCCTTAACTCTATGAGGATACTAGTGCTGATATTCGAGTTAACAAAGATTTCGTCAGTCAGAGAGAAAATCGCGGAACATTTCCACCTTCAAGATCATATCCGAGATAAGCAACCAATGGTCAATCATACTGATGAAGAGGATACTCCGATCATATTTTTCAATATGCTACCAACCGAGAATAAGAACCCCAGACATAAACCCTTATTTATTTCCTTATGCATTGGTGATTTAGTTTTACATAATTGTATGTTTGATTCTAGTGCTTCCACTAACGTTATGCCATTAGCTGTAATGAAAAGGTTAGGTTTGAAGATATCAAGGCCATACAATAAATATGTGCTATGGATTCTCGAGAAGTGAAGGTCTATGGGGTGGTGGTAGATGTCCCAGTTCGGTTGGAATTACATCCTACCATAATGATAAAGATGGATATCGTAGTCATTGACCTACCATAGTCGTGGGGTATGCTGCTATCCAGGAAATTTGCCTCAGATTTGGGAGGGAGTTTACAGTTGGATTTATCACATGCCATGGTGCCCACTCCCGAAGGCGGTTACATTAATACTCTACAAAGGTAGACTATGCAGAAGCACCACATGGAGGATCCCGAAGAACCAGAAAATGAGTACATTTGTCAAAATGACATCGGGTCATACGCAATACTTACTACAGAAGTTGCTCCTTAGATAGACACTAACAAGTTCTGGACTTTACACTTCGACGGGGCAAAATGCCAAGCAGGTATGGGTGCAGGCATCGTATTGATATCTCCCAAGTATGAAGAGCATTATTTTTCATTTAGATTAGAATTTGATGGTACTGACAATAGTACTAAATATGAAGCCCTATTGCTGGGTCTTAACATGGCTAGAGATTATGGTATAAAATTATTACATGTGTTTAGTGATTTTGACCTGATTGTAGGCCAAGTCAAAGGAAAAATTTCTTGTAAAAAGACGCAATTGAAAAGATACAGGGATGCAATTAAGTTGGCTACTAAAGAATCCCGTGCCTTATCATTGGAGGCCATTCCGAGAGTATAAAATGAAACAATTGATGTGCTTGCAGTTTTCACAGCTACTTTTAACCCGACAGATACATTACAGGATACAAGGAAAATTCAAATGGCGTTATGTCCTTCCATTCCTGACAACTTTGATGATTGGGAAGTATTCGATGATGACAAACAGATCCGCAGGTTCATGGCCAACATGGAAGAATACTCAAACAACCATATCAATTGGAGAGAGGAAGGATCCACAGAACAACATGATTACAATCCTATCCCAATGGAGAATGTCTCTCTAGAAAGAATATTTAATAGGGATGATCGGTGCAAACAGAAAGTGGAAATACCTCGGGATCCCGGGTACGAAGAAGTAAACATCGGTTCATAAGAAGACCCTCGTCCGATAAAAGTGGGCAAAGCACTAAACTCTCAGGAAAGAAAAGAAGTCATCGATCTGGTCCGAGAATTCAGAGATGTGTTCGTCTGGTCATATGATGAGCTCAAGACGTATGATAAGAACATAATTCAGCATGTTATACCTCTGGAAGAAAATGCGAAATCTCATCGACAAAAGTTACGAAAGATAAATCCGAAGTTACCTCCACTGGTAAAAAAGGAATTGCAAAAAATGGTTGGAGCCAATATCATAGCTCCGATCAAATATTCATAATGGCTTTCTAATCCGGCCCCCACCAAAAAGAAGATGGGAGATGTCCGAGTGTGTGTTGATTTCAAAAACTTGAACGTAGTCTCAAAGAAGGACAACTACCCGCTCCCGAATATGGAGCTTTTGCTACAAAGGATTACGGGTTCACAAATGATGTCTTTTATTGATGATTTTTCGGGCTTCAACCAAGTGGCGTTAAAAAATAAGATAGAGCTAAGACAACTTTCACTAGTCCTTGGGGTACTTATCAATATTTGCAGATTCCATTCGGTTTGATGAATGCCAGGGCCACATTCCAGAGAGCCATGGATTATGCCTTTAGGGACATCATGTAGAAAATCTTGGAAATATACGAAGATGATCTGATGGTTTATTCCAAGGAAAGAAAGAACCACATCAATCATCTACAATAGGTATTTGAACGTTTCCGCAGGTATGGCATTTCCTTAAACCCTAAGAAGTCTATTTTGGGGGTCACTGAAGGTAAGTTGTTAGGACATATTATTACTCAGGAAGGTGTTAAAATTGATCCCGATAGAGTTAAAGTTATCAAGGAGATACCATTTCCTAAACATATTAAAGCTTTGAGGTATTTCTTTAGAAAAATTAATTTCATTCATAGGTTTATACCCAATTTCGCTGAACTTACTAAACCTTTGAATAAGTTGCTTAAGAATAATGCAGAATTTGGATGGACCAATGAATCAAATAAAGCTTTTGAAGACATCAAAGATGCAATCACTCGAGCTCCAGTGTTGGTAAGTTCGGACTATTCCAAACCTTTTCAAATATTTTCTTTTGCATTTGCTGACACCACTGCAGGAGTTCTCCTTCAAAAGAATGAAAAGATCGAAGAACAACCAATTGCTTTTATGAGTAAAGCATTGAGCAACACAGAAGTGAAGTATCATAGTATGGAAAAGCAAGCTTACACCTTGGTTATGTCACTAAAGCACTTCAGAGTATATATCAGATACTCAAAGATTATGGCTTATGTTCCTCATCCAACAATGAAAGAAATATTGAAGCAACAAGATGGCTTAGATGCTCGAGCCAAATGGATTACGAAGATACATGAATATGACTTGGAGATCCAGCCTAATAAATTGATCAAAGGCAGAGGACTAGCTCAGTTATTAGCGGAAGGAAATGAAAAGGCTTTGGACCTAATAGAAGGAAGGCTTCTTATGATCTCAGTGGTTAAAGAAGCCATATCACAATGCGATTGGTACAGAGACATTGTATACTATCTGCAGAATATTTCATGTCCCAATCACTTACCAGATCACATAAAGAGAGCTCTGAAATTGAAGGCATCCAAATACGGTTTCATGGATATAGCAGCAGACGATGGATGGATTCAAGGACTTGGTTGGAAGAATCCAGATGGAATTATTCTCACCTGTGTCGAACCTCCCAAAGTTGAAGAATTGATGAAGGACTTCCACCAAGGACTTTGCGGAGGGCATCATGCAGCCTCTACAACCACGCATAAGATCCTGAGACCAGGATATTATTGGCTCAACATCTTTCAGGACGTATACAAGTATGTGCGGATTTGTCATCCAAGTCAATTGTTTACAGGGAAACAGAAACTCTCGGCCTTACCGCTTCAGCCAGTTATAATTGAAGCCCCATTCCAACAATGGGCCTAGACTTCATCGGTGAATTCAAAGAAAAATCGAGTAACGACCATAAGTGGATTTTAACAGCTACATATTACTTTACTAAATGGGTCGAAGCCATTCCAACGAAGTGGTCTATAGCCCAGGTGATTATAGACTTCTTGGAAGACATGATTATCACCGGCTTTGGTAGACCAGCCAAGATTGTGACGGATAATGCACGAACTTTCATAGGAGGAGAATTGCCTGCCTTTTGTTTCGACTATGGTATTGTATTGTCACATTCTTCCAACTACTATCCTCAAGGGAACAAACTTGCAGAATCAAGTAATAAAAATTTGATGAACATCATAAAGAAGGCAGTCGACGACAACAAAAGATCTTGGGATAGTAAATTGAAATATGTAGTTTGGGCAGATAGAATCACTGTGAAGGAATCTACTAAGAAGAGCCCGTTCGAGTTAGTCTATGGATTGGATGTTACACTACCAATCAATTTGAAGTTACTTGTATACAAGATGCTCTAGTAGAATGTTGACAATCTAGACAAATACCAAAGAAGAATCAACAGCTTGATAGAACTGGATGAGAATCGAAGGAAGGATTTTGATCACCTGATAGAACATTAAGACAAAGTCAAAGGAAAATTTGATAAGAAATCTCACCAGCGCAACTTCCAGTTAGGGGACTTGATACTCTCGTGGAACGAAAGAGGAGAAAAATCAGGTAAGCATAGAAAATTTGAAAGTTTATGGTTAGGTCCATATCAGATTACTAACATTGTAGGTGCAAGTACATTCCGGTTGAGCCACCTGGATGGCGAAACAATCCCTCTTCCTGTCAATGGACAACTACCGAAGAGGTACTTTACATGTGATATCTAATCCTTTCTATCTTCATGTTAGTTGTTTTATTAGTCGTTCATTATTAGATTCATTAGTCGGTTTATTAGTCATCGTGTCGTTATTTAGTATGCGTTTATTTTATTTTTTATGATGAGCAGGGCAGGACGGAAGTGTCTGCCTCATGGTAGTCTGATGTCCTTAGTTATTTGATGTGTGTGTAGGTCTATAGGTACCCAGATGATTCATGGATTCTCGAGCATCCTCGGGAGGAGTACTCGTCCCGCATTTGGAGCCATTGTTATGTGGTACCAGTACCAATGCACCTGCAAATATGCCCCAGGGAGAGAGGGTCATTTTTCCCTGACCAGGAGGGGTGCTACCCAACCTTTTTCTGATTGGGGGTTATGTCCAGACCCTTTGGTTTCTCCCTTGGGAGTACTATGGCTTAGTGGCATAGCTGACTACCTCATGAAAGGGCTTGAAGCCCTGAGGTTGGTGTCTGGGGCTTCCAGGGGTGGGCCATTGGGTCACATGAGCCCCACCTTCTTTTATAATTATGGTGGCACTTCTTTCAGGGTTGAGGCTTATGTCTCTCCTCCAGGTCACCTTCCACACCCTCCTGGTCCTCTAGTTCACCAACGCCCTCTCTCCTTGGGCTCCTTTGATGATGATGTCATCCTCTAGGCCAGGTTGCATTGCTTGATTGGGGGGGGGGGGGGGCGTTAAGGGAGGATTAATCTGTGATTATTTTGAACGTAATCATAAAGAGGATTATTGATTGGGGGGGGGGCGTTAAGGGAGGATTAATCCGTGATTATTCTGAACGTAATCATAAAGAGGATTATTGATTGGGGGGGGCGTTAGGAGTCCAAGAGACCTCTTGGAATCTGAAACCCAATAGTTAATTCTCATTGTATTTATGTGTACATTACCGGATGAGAATAATTGAGCATTCACTCCTAAATTTGCGTCTTTCATTGGCTTTGTGTTCAACCATTTGTCTTTTTTCCCTAAGGGACTTCTAACACTAGTTATAAAACTTTTTTAAAATAATAAATATAACGAAAACATTTGATTCCTAATTATGCTGATAGGTGTTTATATTTTATAATTTGGGGTGGACTAGCAAGTATGCTTTTCCTAGATTGTAGGAGGATGAGACAAGTATAATGTCCATATTGATTTTATGGTCGTTGTTCTAAATTCGAAATAAACAATTATAAAAAAAATATAAAAAATAACTGATAGCTGATACATGGATAACTCCTAGTTGATGCATGGATAACAAGTAGTTTGTGGTAGACAACCCGTTTAACTAGAAGAAGACATGTGATAACAAGTAGCTAAAGCATATACGATGGGTGATTACAACTATGCATAGAAAACATGTAACATATAACTTGTTTGTGGCCTTTCGATATTGACCGACCATAAGTTAAGTGACTATGCTAATATCAAAATTAAGTTAAGAATCGGTTTCTTTTTGTTTTTGTTTCATCATGTGGGGAAAAGTTCCACCTACCAACTTTCCTAAATTCCCAAAAATAAAATAATTAAAATAAAACAAGAGTTAACGAAAGGAGGGAAAACACGGACCTCGGGGATCAAGGGTCCAACTGACTAGAGGATCTAATCCGACGGCTCATTGCCAACCAACACAGAACAGCCTCTGATTGGCTCCCGAATAGCAATCTCCTTTCCTATTGGTGCACGTCGATGTGCGAACGACTGGACCACCTGGCAGGTCGGAAGCATATGATTGGCTGAAAACATACAACGGAAATAAGGAGCAGTATATATGATTTTATTTTCTATATATATCTCACCGTCTCTGTTTAGTCTGAAATGGAGGGATTCGTTCGTGGGTTGTAGAGGGTGAAGCAACTGAAACCCCTCTGAATCAGATCGACAAAAGCCATATCTTTGGTGATCCGATCAATAGAATTTGCAATGAGAGCTATGGATCGGCAGCGGGCCGACGGCATTTCGTTTTCTCTGCTAATTTTTATCGTTGCAGGTAAGGCGGTTTTTCCCCTTTTTCTAGTTTAATTTCTGCGTCTTTTGTTTTGAGTGATTAAGAGTCATTTCCCCTGTTAATTGCCTACATTTTGGGTTTCGCAAGACATGTTTCCAAGGCATTATGGCATCCTTTAAAAGAAAATTTAATTTAATTTACGCTTTCTGGATAGTTGTGTGGAGATGTTAGGGTAGGGGTTTGATAGAGTTTAAGAAATACAGACGAGCTTGCTTTGTTTTGTTTTATTTCGGATCTGTTCACAGTTATTTTAAAGGTCGTCACAAACATCAAGCTTCCATTCGTTGTGTAGAAATGTTATCCATCAGATCCCTATTTTTGCCATCTAGGTTTTCAGCTATTTTCTAAAAAAATGATTTGTAGTAAGCGGGTATGAATCAGCTACGCCCTATAGATCTTATGGTTGACTGTTCGAGTTTTCTTGCTTCTTTTGAAGAAACATTGAGCTGCATTTTCCGTTTTTAGTAGATATTTTTTTATGCTTCTTTTGTAGTTTCACAGCTTTAACATCTTCTAAATACATTAAACTTGGAAGGAGTGTTTCCCTTGTTCTAGTTACAAGAAACCCTTGTTATTTTTTCCAAAGTAGAAAGAAGATCTAGTCGAAGATGACAAATCAACCGCCTTGATGACAAAACAACTGCCTTGATGTAAATGGCCTTCTAGAAGAATAATTGCTGAGTTTTTGAAACATTTCCTTGTTGTTTGTCTACTTGAAACCAATCAAATTCAGTAGGAGGTGCTTTACAGCCCAGTGGGAGATCATCTCTATTTTGTGAGGAAGTTGCTTACCTGACTTCAGGAGGGTGAGGGCCCCTACCCCTTTATATTTGTTGTTCCTGCCTGCCCTAGTACCCTCTAAGACCACTCATATGTACCTCTAAGCCCCTTCATATTTGTTGTTTTTGCCTGTTCTTTTTGTCTACTTGAAACTATTCAAGTTTTTGATTTTGCAATGAGTAGGAGGTCCTCTACAGCCCAGTATGGGGAGATAGTATGGGGAGATAGTATGAGAGATGTAAAGGGGAGATATAATGAGAGATGTAAAGTTAGGTAGTATTTGACAACAAAAGAAAATAAAAAATAAAATACTTTTGGACATTATCTATAGAAAGGTTAAAATCATAGATCCATCTTAAATCTAGATCTATCAATCACCAAGAGGTTATCAATCACCAGGAGGGATCAACTTTATTGAAGTGTAAATTTTTATCTTAATTATTTTATACATTACAAAAAAATTAAATTTACTTCACTCTTGCTTAATAGATTTGGATTTAAAATAGATTTTATAAATTCTTTTGGTATAAGTCTATTAAAAATATAGAAATTTGAGATAATCAACCATCCCGTCACTATTGATATAGATGGCCTTCTAAGAATAATTGTTAGGTTTTAGAAATATCTCCGTGTTGTTATTCATATTGGTTTGTCCACTTGAAACCAATCAAGTTTTATAATTTTTTTGGTTCCATGAATCTGTATAGTAAAAAAATAAAAAAATATATATGCCAGAAACTTGACCACGAGAAACAACCGTTATCTTTTAAAATATACTGTTTCATGTTTCTGGTAACGTATAATCTTTGCTAATGCCCTTAATGGGGGTTATATTTTTTTCTCAGGATTCCTGCTTGCATCTTCGATTGCAAAGGAAGAAGCTTCGAAATTGGGAACGGTTATTGGTATAGACCTGGGAACTACCTACTCCTGTGTCGGGGTTTACAAGAACGGTCATGTGGAGATTATTGCGAATGACCAAGGTAACCGTATTACCCCATCATGGGTGGCGTTCACAGATAATGAGAGGTTGATTGGAGAGGCTGCGAAAAATCAGGCTGCAGTCAATCCTGAACGAACCGTCTTTGATGTCAAGAGACTCATTGGGAGAAAGTAAGTACTCTGATTTGCCCGTTCTTTTAGAGTCCAGATAATTAGATTTATTATAGCAAGTACTAGAAGTTGATGCTACTGATTAAGTCAAATTAGATGTATTGCAAGTCCTTCCAAGTTGATGCTATTGATTAAATCAAAGTGTGTTGGAAAAATCGCCAATTCAAACCTTGATATTGAACCTGTAAGGGTGCTAGTCATGAAATAGGAATGGTAGCTAAGAGTTAGAGCAACATTGTGCCCGGGACCAGATCTGGATTTGATTCCTACCCTGTCGAATTGTCACAAAAATGTTTCGAAGTTTAAGTTGATAGCAATTAAATGAAAATGTTTGTTTTATATAGGTTTGAAGACAAAGAGGTTCAAAAGGATATGAAACTGGTACCATACAAGATTGTGAACAAAGACGGGAAACCTTATATCCAAGTTCAGATCCGAGATGGAGAGACTAAGGTGTTTAGCCCTGAGGAAATCAGTGCTATGATTTTGATTAAGATGAAGGAGACTGCAGAAGCATTCCTTGGCAAGAATATAAAGGATGCTGTGGTGACTGTACCTGGTATGCTTTCTTTTCAGAAATTTTTGTACGAGGTTATGGGCAACCATTCGGTGATTGATTGTGACTGTTACTTGATTGCATTGTGACTGTTGACTTGTGGGCTTCTGCAGCTTATTTTAATGATGCACAGCGCCAAGCAACAAAGGATGCGGGTGTTATTGCCGGCTTGAATGTTGCTCGTATTATCAACGAACCTACAGCTGCAGCAATAGCTTATGGCTTAGACAAGAAGGGTGGAGAGAAAAACATTGTTGTTTTTGATCTTGGTGGTGGCACGTTTGATGTCAGCGTTTTGACTATTGATAATGGAGTTTTTGAGGTTTTGGCTACAAATGGTGATACCCATCTTGGAGGTAACATTCTGAACTCTCTGTTTAGTGATCTTGCATTACCATTTTGATTATGTGCACAGTGGTTACCTTCGATATTTTGTTGGCTTTTGAGCTTTGAATTTAATTGGATGTAAATTAATATGCAGGTGAGGACTTTGACCAAAGGATAATGGAATATTTCATCAAATTGATCAAGAAGAAGCACGGAAAGGATATTAGTAAGGACAACAGAGCGTTGGGAAAAATGAGAAGGGAATGTGAGCGTGCTAAAAGAGCCTTGAGTAACCAACACCAGGTCCGAGTAGAGATTGAGTCTCTCTTTGACGGCGTAGACTTTTCTGAGCCTTTGACAAGGGCTCGCTTTGAGGAGCTGAACAATGACCTTTTTAGGAAAACAATGGGTCCTGTTAAGAAAGCTATGGACGATGCTGGTCTAGAGAAGAATCAGATCGACGAGATTGTCCTTGTTGGTGGAAGTACCCGTATTCCTAAAGTTCAGCAACTGCTCAAGGATTTCTTTGATGGCAAAGAACCAAACAAGGGTGTAAACCCAGATGAGGCTGTTGCATTTGGTGCAGCTGTTCAAGGCAGCATTCTTAGTGGAGAAGGTGGAGAAGAAACCAAAGGTAAAGTAGGTCAATAGTTTCTACATTTCAGATTGTTTAGCTTTGAAATAATTTTTTCCCCATGATTGTAAAACCTTGTTTCTTTCTGTACATGCAGAAATACTTTTATTAGATGTGGCTCCCCTAACCATGGGTATTGAGACTGTTGGTGGAGTGATGACAAAGCTGATTCCAAGGAACACTGTTATTCCTACAAAGAAGTCCCAAGTTTTTACAACCTATCAGGATCAACAAACAACCGTGTCCATCCAGGTTGCTCTAATGGCTGATTTGTTATTTCATTTTTTTAACATAGCATGAGCATATGGAGGATAATTGATTGAGTCATTTTCTTTTGTAGGTCTTTGAAGGTGAACGAAGTCTAACAAAAGATTGTAGAGAACTTGGGAGATTTGAGCTATCTGGAATTCCTCCAGCTCCAAGGTTTGATTCTATTCTTTTGCGCATGCATGTTTCCATTTGTGTATACCTTTTATTCTTTCGTTAGTGGAGTCTAGTGGATTGGAGAGCTGAACCTGCATTATGTCTGCAGGGGAGTTCCACAAATTGAGGTCACATTTGAAGTGGATGCCAATGGTATCTTGAATGTTAAAGCAGAGGACAAGGGCACTGGAAAATCTGAGAAGATCACCATAACAAATGACAAAGGAAGATTGAGCCAAGAGGAAATTGAAAGAATGGTGAGAGAGGCAGAAGAGTTTGCAGAGGAGGACAAAAAGGTCAAGGAACGTATTGATGCTCGTAATGGTTTGGAAACCTATGTGTATAACATGAAAAATACAATTAACGACAAGGACAAGCTTGCTGACAAAATCGACCCAGATGACAAGGAGAAAATAGATGCAGCATTGAAAGAGGCACTTGAATGGCTGGATGACAACCAGTCGGCTGAGAAGGAAGATTACGAGGAGAAGCTCAAGGAAGTGGAATCTGTTTGCAACCCTATTGTGACCAAAGTCTATCAACAATCAGGGGGGTCCTCCTCGGAAGGAGATAGTGAGGATGATGATTCCAATGATGAACTTTAAATGGCTTTTTTGTAGTTGAATTTTTGTGATGAGCAATAGGAAAAACTGTAGCCTGCAGGATGAAATTGTGGCTGCGAAAAGCAAATATAGTAGGATGAAATTGTTTCTGCAGAATGCAAATATTGTTGATTTATTTGATATGGTAGGACTCAGGAGTAATGTAACAGTTGAACATTCAGACCAGTAAGTCACTCTTTATAGGATGAGCAATCTGGCATCAAGACAATGCCTACAATTCCACACCCATTTGTGCTTTTCTGTACTTGGAGGAAAGGAATTCCCTTGAGCTCTTCCCTATGTGAATACTCATTTTTTGGTATAATGATATTATGTTCCATTTGCTGTTGCAATTTTGGCCATATTTTTAACTTTTTAACAGGCAAGTTTTTAACTTTTTTGTCTCCGAATTTGCAATCAAAAGATTAGAACAATCTGTCTTTTCTAGTGTTTTGGAATTCATTGAAATGAATGCATTGCTTTCTTTATTGGCTAATAATTTTCATACTATGTTTTCTAGTTCTACTGGGCCATTATTGAAGTACATTATTGAAGTATACATTATAAGTATACAAAGAACACAGTATAGTAGTCTTTAAAACCATCTGGCAAGAGTGAAAGTCTGATTTCTCCTACAGAATACTATTATTAGGTGGCGGTAAGGCATTAAGCTGTTCAATATGATCAGTCCACAACATTAATACCAATTGAGTTGACTCTGATTTGACAACTATTTTTCCTGAACAGAAACAAGCCTCGGAAGAGAGAAAAATAAGCATTTTTTTCTCACCCTACTAAATACAAATTTGTGACCTAGTCTCATCCGAAAGGTGTTAACACTATCACGCGTATCTAAAAAAAGGGTATGGGTAGCCCTCACCTCCATGATGGCAAGAGGATCCAAGACAATGGGGAAACCATAGTTCGTGTTCACTCATGCGGCCATGAAAGGTCTCTCTTCGTCTCTTCCATGAATGACAAAACTTTCTTTCAAACACTAGCACATTATTAAGATTTCCAAATGATAAAACATTCTTCCAAAATCTAGCACATTATTAAGATTTCCAAGGTTGGGAGGAAACAGTACAGTCTACTCGATCGTTTGTGCGATTGCGATGTGCTCTATACTGAGGTTGAAGACAAGTATTGCCTTGATCTATTATGAGGTTGAAGGCAAGTATTGCGCATCCCGTAAGTTGTCAATCGTTTAGATTATATCTGTGATGTGATTGCTCATGGTTAAGGCTCGCACCTCTCTTCACGAGTGGACCCTATTTTCTCTTTCATTTCATTCAAAGTTTGCAATTAGCAAACCCAATGCCATGTTGACTCTCGCACCCTTTTCATGCATCCTAACCTGGTGAACAATTCAAATCCCCTAGCTAAGTGAAGTTCAAACTTTCATTAGAACGGGTGTTGACTACCTCTGCAAGTGGGGTATAACAAGCCCGGAGATTTATTCAAGCTTACTTAACCAAAGCTATTGTTGGAATGTGGAATGCGGTCCTAGTAGTTCAGCGATCGGCCCATGCTCATGCCTTTTTTGACAAGCGAGAACATCAAACCATCCCTTGAATTGATTGCGAGGACTCACTCAAGTTGGTGAGATAACCCCATTGTCAGTTCTTTACAACAGGAATTCATCCCACTTCTCAGGGTTAGTGGGCATTGATTTCGCTAGATTGTCAGTTCTTTACAACAGGAATTCATCCCACATCTCAGGGTTAGCGGGCATTGATTTCGCTAGCATATAAATCATGAATTGAATTGCGATCGGATGGAATTTATTGCAATCTGTAAAACAAGGGAAAGTTGCAAAGCATAGCTCTGCCATGATTTTTGAATGTTGATACGTTGAAAAGTCTCACAACAAAACTTAAGAGGATTAAAACAAAAATTACTCTAAAACTGTTCACACTTGAAAGAGTTGGATCATAGCTCCAAAACAAGAACAGATGCCAGTGGTGAAGTTCTTAGGGAAACAAAGATGGCCTTGCTCCGGATTTGAAAGTCAATTTTTGAGGCAATTTTTTTTGGCAGAAGATCCAATAATACACTGGCAACTTCAGTTTCACAGTGATCTTTGAATTAGTATGATCCAAACACTGAAAGAGGAAAATAAAGTCATCCATTGGACCATCGTTATGTAAATTTCTCAATGTTTCAAGTTCTCTCATCATTAAGATGAACTCACTACTTGTTTCACTTAAATGCTCTGTTAAAATCGCTGAAATGACTCCCTGATCTGTCTTAACTCCTCGAGTACTTCACTGTTGATTGCACACGCCAAAGATATTCGTATAAAGCTTCATGTTATGGAGTCAATCGTTGCTTTAGAGCTCTCTTTTCCAACTTGCTTGTTTAGGATGGGGTTATAAATTCAACCTTCTCCCAGCTCTATAATATTGTTGTTTAACTCCATTTTTCAAGTGAAGCCAAATCATCTAACCCAATCTCCTGCCTTTTGAACTCCGCGAGGTGCCAAATTACCTGAAAAATAAATAAATGAAATCAATGGCGAAGTTCTCTTACAACTAGACTAACAAAACTATATACATAAGAAATCTCTTAAGCCTTTTTGTCTACTGAGTTCAGTAAATAGCGTCCTAGAGCAGCGCTAATTTCCCCAAACAGATATACTCTTTCGCTAAAGAACTATCAATCAAATTCTTTCACAAACAAATGTTCCCAGGGAAAAGGAAGGAAAAATTCCACAACACCTATCCCGACCTTCTATAAGCATACAGAAGCTTAATCAAACTGCGCATAAATTTATGTAGTCCTGAATCCTCGGAAGAATCAGATGGAAGACAAAATGCATACATAGACCTCGGCAAGGCATATGGCAAAATTTGAAAAAAGAATAGAATGGTAGTTCATTTCTTTCATTCCAAGTTTGTAGGTTGAATCTCTTCAACAACTTAGAGGTGTAATATTAAAATTGATGACATACTACGAACTCGGCCTTGGTTCACTAGTAAGATTAATAGAATGGTGGGCAAACCAGAAACACCATTTTTATTTTTACATTCTGAGATTGTTATAGTTAATGTTCATGTCTAGCATGGAAGACAAAATGCACATACACCTTGGCAAGGCATATGGAAAAATTTGAAAAGAAGAATAGAATGGTAGTTCATTTCATTCATTCCAAGTTTGTAGGTTGAATCTCTTCCACAACTTAGAGGTGAAATATTAAAATTGATGACATGCTGCAAACTTGGCCTTGGTTCACTAGTAAGGTTAATAGAATGGTGGGCAAACCAGAAACACTAATTTTTTTAACATTATGAGGTTGTTATAATTAATCTGTTCATATCTAGCATGCCATAGGAGATTAGATGACAATGTACCTTCTTCATGCTGAGAGAGGTAGGCAAACTTCATGTACCTTCTTTATGTTGAGAGTGGCAGTCAAACTTTTGAGCTTTTGCAGAGGTTCCTTTTAGCTTCAATAACTTCCCATCTTCATACTTGGTAATGATGACTACATTGGAAGATAGAGAACATTATGCAACAAAATGTCAAGGAATCCAAGCAATTTGAGTATGATGGAGCTAATTCCCTCTGGTTTGAGTTTGGACTTATCTGCAAAATATACTACACCATCTACAATGCCATTCAATTTAAAAAAAAAATATTTTCTAAATGTCATGTGGCAGGTTGTACCTGTGTCAAACAACCAAGTATATCTCCAAGATGAAATGAAGTATTGAACATAACTTCATTTATTCCAACATTACAATGTGCAATAGTAAAGTGAGCTGATTCAGGAACTTTATCAATCTCATGAGTTTTACCTTTGCCTTCTTTCTTCTGGTTATGCTTCTCTTTAATCGTCTCCCATGCATCCCAAAAATGTTTTGCATCATGTTCATTCTTGCCACAGTGGACACAATGAAGATTAGGTTTCTTATTGTGATTGTGTGTACCCCCTTGCCTATAAAATTCTTTCTTCAACGTTATCTCTTACTGCTTTCTTCTTTAGAAGAATCATTTTATTGATTTTTCCCTTTCTGGGCAAGGTACAATGTCTCTCTAGTGGGCTGAACTATCTTATCTCCAAATGTTTTCTTTCTTTCTGTAATCTTCTCCACCAGAGTGTAAAAAGTGAGGTCTTTCAAATTACCACTAGTTTGAAGTGGTTCAAGATGGTGTGAATATGTGGGGTAGAAGACCTTGATGAAGGCAAATGAGAGCAAGTTCTGTGTTCACACTAGTAGATCATCAATGTCATGCATGATTGCTTTAATCTCAGATGTTGTAGCCATGGGATCATTATCCTTCAACTCTAGGTTGAAGAGCCTCAACAAGAATTGAATTATCTCCAATTCTAAATGTGAGTCATTACCAATCTTTTCACTTCTTCAAAGCATCATAAGAAGTTTTGGTAGTTGAGATATGCCAACTCACCTCTTTATTTACTGTAGCAACAAGTAGTGCATATGCCTTCTTGTCTATGCTCTTCCATATTGTAAGTTCTTTGTTTGTTGTAGGTTCTTTAGGTTTAGAAAGTGTAGCACCATCCGCTCCTTCAACAATTTGTCTTTCACAAAAGTCGTCCAACAGGTCGTTGAAGCTGTGGTGGCTTGGTCTTTCTTGACCATTTTTAATAATTGTCTCTTATAGTGAGCATCACTTCGACAATGGAAGACAAAGAATGCATCTTTGACAATACAAGCTTCTGAAATGAAAAACACAATCTTTGCAATAACTACTGTGACACAACAAGTTATGCAAATAACTCAACACAATGTAGTCTCTGTGATACAGTTTATACAGTTAAGAAATACAAGGTGCAGGTCTACAGTCTCTGCAAATAGCTTAATACAGTTGACAATATAGTAATCTATGCAATACTAATCACAATCTATTGCAATATTTGTTACAAACTATAGAATATAGGATCCAATGCAAGAAGAGCCCAGACACAACGTCGTCTTAAAAGGAAGTTGCTTGTCTAATGCATTCTACCACTGCTCAGATGACATCACTGGCCAGACTTCATCACAACTCGTTATTAAAGCTTCAACATTCATAGTAAGAATAAGAAGTTTGAATAGAATACATCCAGTTCAAATAACATTAGAGACCAAATAGCATTAGAGACAAAATAAAATACTGGATCATAATTTACTCAAGAATGTAAGTTGCTCTGCCAATCGACTACACCATCATAGTGCTATTCCTTCTTTCCACTCTCAATGATGTTATTATCATGGATGATGTTCCTTTCAATCTCTACAACGAAGTAGCTTCTAATGGTTCCAAGTTCAGAAGTTGCACCAACTTCTCCACTAGAAGCTTCAAACCTTGCCATAGTTTGCTTCTCATAGCCAGCAAGCTCCCTTAACTTCTGAACCAGTTGCATTGCATCGAGAGCACACTTCCTGGCACAGATTCCATTGTTGTTCTTGCACTGTGGCATTCACAATCAACAGTAACAATACTTATTCCTTATTAGGCTTTGGGGACAGCGATGCAGCTGGGAACTACTAATGGAGTATCAGACTAGTCACGTCCAAGAGATACTAGGGGTCAGGTGAGCGACTTTTTCTATGAAGAAGATATAAGTTCAAGGAGTATGGAAATGCTTGAAAATGAAGACCTGCAACAATTACTATGCATGTTCAACATTGGAGGAGGAGGACGACGATGAAGCTATGGGTTTTGAAATGCCACTGACCGATAGTTCTATTGATTACTGATTTCTTGAGTACCGAAGAGAAGGAGAGCAGGGTTTTTGAGATAGCCAAGGATTTGCTGGAAGCGTCTCTGCAATTGCCAAACAACGAATTCGATGAAGAAAATGGGGAGGCCAAGTAAGACATGCGTGCACAGGTCGTGGAATTAGGGAGGTCGAAGGTCGCGCGAATGGAGAGGGAGTGCACTGTAATGAAGACATCACAATGAGAGGAAGTGTGGGTAATACACTAGAATGCGCAGAGGACATACACCAAGCATGCACAAGGTTGTAGAGATTAGTTTTTTTTTCTTGCACAAAAACAGATAAAAAATTAGGGTTTGTTGGTGGATAGGTCGTGAATGGAGAATACCAACACGCAGAAGTGAAGGAGGGTGCCCAAGAGAAATGTTGAGAGAAATATGGGTAGTGCATAGGTTTGAGATACACTAGCAAGTCTGAGGGCAACAAAAGGCAGAGATGCAGAACAGATTGGGCAGAGGACAGACTGGAAGGAGGACAATCTAAAGGAATTCATGGAGTTAAAAAATAGCAAGGTTCCAATACCATGTCAGGCCTAGAGGAATAACTTCAATGGTTTGATTGATTTGTATTGAATGAGAATAAACAAGTAGAGAAGTGACTTTTGGGTTCATCTCTCAATAAATCCTTGGACTTCTCAATGATTTATCATTTTAATTGATTTGAAAATTGATAATATTTACAATGTAACCATAATCTTTATGGATTATGTTTCCAACTGCTTGCCTTTGGCCATCAAAGCCAAATCTGAATTTTATTCTCAATTGCCAACATTCTTCTTCCTTTCCTCTTCTTGCCAAAGGATACTTATCAAATCATCAAATGAATGACAATTTTTCTCTTGTTGCAAGATTGGTTATAAATACTTGATATTCATTAAACAAACCATTCAACTTTACAGTGACCAAATCGTAACTTGATACTCTCGTCACTATCACCTACTCTCACCTACTCTATCCTTTAAATATTTTGCTGTAGACACATAATCCCATCAATGTTTTCATTTTCTTATCTTAATCAGAATATTTTTTTTAATTAATATTGTATTTGTAATTACCGTTTTGCACTCCTTTATTTGAGGAATAATGATGTCTTTGACAAGAATCTTTGATTTGGTTTGACTTTTCTCCCCGTAAACAAGGCTACAAGAATAGCCATCAAACCAATCGATTGCACAACAAATGTGAATGAAATGATTTATGTATTTTGCATAATGATCATCTTTCTTCCTAGGTTGTGAGATGTACTCTTCTTCACGGGTGACGACAACCATGGACGCTTCAGTCTTCGACTACTATAGAGCATCTGACGGTGGCAACAATACATCTAAATTCAACCTTTCCACTCATGAAAAGTAAAACAGGGGGTTGCGCTTTCTTATTCGGCTACAAGCAACTCCAATTTCACTGTGAGTGATGAATCTGAATAAAATGATTTAAATGTTCAATGAGTAGTCACACATCCCAAAGAATACAGATCCATAAATTCAATATATAAAAAACGACTGCATCAATGTAAGATTAACCCAACACTAAAATCAATCTTCTGAAAACAAAACACACAGTTCCAGCTTTATTTCAAAGAGAAGAAAAACAGAATATCCTCTGTTTTCTTTAAAAAAAAAACAACACCTACAGCTCAACGCTTGCACTTCTCTTCTCTCAATACAAACAACAACAATACAAAAATGAGGATGAAACAATGAATAAATAGGAGTGGATGGCTCCCATTGGAGATCCAATGCAACAGACAAATATTAAAGCGTGGTAGAAGTTTTATGACAGATGGTAGATTTATTTTGATGATGCACAGATCAACAACATCGAGTGTCCAATTCATGCCTTAAAACTAGGCATTAACGGTTTCAATCACCCCCCTTGATGTCAAGTTTTTGAATTCCTAACATCAATCTAAGTTTCTCCAATTTGTCTTTTGGAATTGGAAGAGCCTCAGTAAAAATGTCTGCAAGTTGATTTCCAGTTCGACAAAATTCGAAGGAGAGAAATTGTTGCTGTACAAGATCTCAAATGAAATGATGTCGAATATCAATATGTTTTCTTCTGTTGTTGAAGACTGGATTCTTTGTCATGGAGATTGTACTTTGATTGTTAGAATAAATTTTGATGGGTTTAGAAATTTGCATTCCAAAATCTTCAAATAACCTTTCCATCCAAATTTCTTGTGTGCTTGTTGATGTTGCCACTATATATTCTGCTTCAGCTGTGGATAAAGCAACAATGGGCTGCTTTTTGCTGCTCAAAGAAACAAGATTTTTTCCAAAGAAAAAAACATATCTTGAAGTACTCTTTCGATCATCCAAGTTACCTGCTCAATCTGCTACAATTTTGGAATTATTGCTACAATTTTGGAATGATTAGTAGCATTATAAAACAATCCAAAATTTGTTGTACCACTTACATATCTGAGAATTCTTTTGGATGCCTACCAATGAGACTCAGGTGGTTGATGCATGAATCTAGCAACTAGAATGACAACAAACATAATGTCTGGTCTTGTGGTTGTCAGATACATAAGGTTGTCAATCAGAGATCTATAAAGTGTGGCATTACAAAGAGAAGTTTCATCTTCCTTTATCAATTTACTCCCAACAACTACGAGAGTGCTCACAGGTTTACAACTTTGCATGTTAAACCTTTTCAACATGTCTTCCACATATTTGGATTGGCAAATAGATATCACATTTCTCCCAAATTAGACATCTCAAATTTAGATTGCATTGCTTCTTTGAACTCCTTCTCAATTGAGGATGAGGTGCTCATAAATATTAAATCATCTACATATAAGCAAACAATAATGAAATCTGATCTAACAACCTTTTTGTAGACAACACTCTCATAATAACATTTAAGAAAACCTTGATCATGAAGATAAAGTGTCTTCTTAAGCCTATAAACCTTATCTTCTTTTCCTTCAGCAATGAAACCTTGAGGTTGTTCAACATAAACTTCTTCCTTTAAATATCCATTTAAGAAAGAAGATTTAACATCCATCTGATAAACTGTTAACTTGAACTGAGATGCAATGGAAAGAAAAGTTCTTACAGTTTCCATTCTTTCTACAGGAACAAACATCTCCTCATAGTCAATTCCTTCTTATTGCACATATCCTTATGCAACCAAACATGCTTTATTGCACTGAGAGGAGCGAGGTGCTCTACAACCCAGTATGGGGGAGATGTTGCTAGTTCATGCCTAACAAAATAATTAAAAAAATTTATGTCGGCTCATAAAATAAATTTTTTATTGAAAGTATTTAAAAAAATCCATATTGGCTCAAAAAATAAAATATTATGAAAAGTAATTAAAAAATCGATGTTCATCTATAAAATAAAAACTTAAAACTTAAACACGGATCTATCAATCAAGAGAGATCAAATTTCTTGAATTTAATTTAAAAAAAAAATTACACCTCAAGAAATTGGATCCCTCTCGGTGCTTGATAGATCCAGGTTTAAGAAGGTTCTATGATGGTATTTTGAAATGTTTCCATCCATATTAAATTTTAGCTTGTAAATCTGCTTTAATCCAATGGTGGATTTTTTGCGAGGGAGATCAACTAACTCCCAAGTGTCATTTTTTTGAATCTGCGATATCTCATCCTCCATGGCTCATCAATACAAGCTTCATTGAAATTGAGTGGTTCAATATATGCAGAAGAAAGAAGATAAACATTATCATTAGCATACATGGATGATTCATATATTTCCTTCGAACTTCTTGTTTTTCTAGGAGGACTAGATGGAGGTGTTACTTGTGTATCATCGTGAGATCTTGTTGGAGTAATAGCCTTTGATGGAGAACTTCTTGTAGGTGAACATGTATTTTTCACTATAGGGGGATACAAATATTGAGCATTATTATTAAGGATTAAATCTTCAACATGTGGATTGATCACTTGATATTGTTCTTCATTCTTAAAATAAACCCCCCCTTCATCAAAGATCACATCTCTACTAACATAAAGCTTACTATTAAGAGGATAATAACATATATAAGCCTTACTTTCTTCTGAATATCCAATGAAAATACATCTCACTGAATTTTCATCTAATTTTTTTCTTTGTTGAAGAGGAATATGAACAAAGCATGTAGACCCAAAACTTTTCAGATGAGAAGCACTTGGCTTTTTACCAAACCAAGCTTCAAAAGGAATATAATTTTTTACCATCATTGTAGGACTTTTATTGAGAATATATATAGCTGAATGTACTGCATCTGCTCAATACATGTTTGGAAATGACATTTCTTTCAACATACACCTGGCCATTTCTACAATTGTTCTATTTTTCCTTTCTGCTATTCCATTTTGTTGTGGAGAATAAGCCGTGGTTAACTCCTTCTTGATTCAATGTGAGTTACAAAATTACTTGAATCCATTGGAGGTGAATTCTCCACCTCGACCAGTTCTCAAGACTTTCAAATAATATCCCGATTTTGTTGAGCATTGGTTGTCATTGATGTTAAGTGTTTGACTGAAGAAGATGCCAAGTGTTTGACTATCATTCAATGTGGGGATATTGTTGAGCATTGGTTGTCATTAATGTCAACGAAAGAAGATGTCAAGTGTTTGAATGTCATCCAATGTCAAAGAGGATGTCAACTGATTCAGTATGAATCTTTGATGTTAGCCTAAGTCAAAGTGGATACAACATTCTAGCAGAAATATGAAGAAGCCACTTTGAGGTAGTCTATGCATATGATAAAGAAAGCATGGACACCCAAAGTATATGCACAAATGGTGAAGATGAAATATATGTATGCAAATTTGGAGTATATCTAAGAGTGCATTCTGTTTGAAGATGAATATCAATGATACAACACTCAAGAAACTTTGGAGTATATCTAAGAGTGCATTAAGGATACATTTTGCAGGTCAAGTTTGAAGAAGTACATAAGATCATACATCATGCAGATCCAGAAGATACTTCATGAAGATCTAGTTCAAGAAGAAACACAAGTAATGGATCGTACATCATGTGGCCCTTGCGCAGAAATCAAGTCCACCAAGTCATACTCTTTCATGCCAACAAATTGAAGGATTTGGTTGGACCATGGTACATATGCTCAAACTGCCAAGATGTTGGTTGAACAAATGGTGCAAGTATGCAAGCAAGCCTAAGCATTGCTTAGTTGGTGGTTGGGAGTGCGTAGGAAGAAAGGAATAACAGATGGTCGAACAATCTTGAAAGTGCGCAAACATAGCCAATGCTTTCGGTAAGTGTAACACACATGAAATTCTAGAATGGTACAATGGTCGAAGTTAATATATGCGCAAATTCCACAACCGACGAACAACAAGTGCGCAAGTCCCATAAGTGATGACAAGGAAGAAATCAAAGTCCTACCAAATAGAATTCGAAGTATGCACAAGTTCTGCCAAGTATCTATACACCAAGGGCGCATCACCCAAATGAAATGATGAAGCACGGGTCATAATCTCACTAAGCAGAAGCTGGAGAATGCGCAGATTACGCAAAGTATTGATATCACAAGGGTGCAATACCCACAAGGGTTGGTATAACACAAGTCATGGTCACACCAAGACGAAGTAGAAGATTGTGCACACACCATAAGGAAATGATGCATCAAGAGCGCAATGTAGGTGTAGAGTTCCACTGAGTTGTGGACATTGAGGGAGTTTGATACATCTAATATGACACATCAATAGCGCAGATGATGACACGTGGCACATGCACAATCCATGAAGTATGGAAGAATGGATGCCACGACCAACTTGCGAACATACAATCCGTGCAGGACATGTATAAATAGAGATGAAAGTTAAAGATTTGAAGTAAGCTTGGAAGCAAGAACACAAGGATTTTTGGGTAAAAGTTTCAGTTTGTTTTTCGGGGCATCAAGGGGCTTGTGGACAGAACATATGATCTAGGGAAGAGCTGAATGCACCATGCAACAGAATGAAGTTTTGATGGTGCATAGAATGATGCTATAGATCTATGATAATTGCGCAAACAACGAAATGAAGACATATTGAAGAATGTGCAAGTGATGGATATCTCAAAGGATAGTATTGCAATCAACACGTTGATAGTCACAAATGTTGTAAAGACAGAAGTGCAGACCAAAAACCGATGTTTATCAAATATTGCGCATATGTCTAGCTGATGTATAAGAACATAAGTGAAAGTGTGCAAAGTTGAAGATTCCATCTGATGCGCAACAACAGAAATCGATAGGCGCATCACGATGCAGATGATCTGAGACAAGTGCGTTAAACTGAATGGACCAACTATTTGATGCATAGGACGTCGCAGATTATCTGAGTAATTGCAACACTTTATCAGAACGGACACATTAGAATGTGCGCAGTTCCATTTGTTACAGGTGCTTCACTTTGGCCAACAAACTATCAATTGAAAGCATAGTATCAATTGATCTTTGCAGTCACGTAGAAGAGAACACAAAATCAGAAGCATAGACTGCAAATTTAGCAGAGCAAAAATACAAGAAACAAGTCATCGACCGAAGTGTGATTTAAGAGGAATGAGAAGTCAAGTGATGTATGTAGCGCAGTGACATAGTATAGTCTGCATGCAAAGGTAGTGCATAGCAAAATCATCATCAAAAGACCTGAAGAAGTGTGCAGAGTTGAAGTATGGCAAGATAGTAAAATATATTAGACATCAGGGCGGTCAGACGGGGCAAGGAGACAGGGAGTCGCAACTTCCTTTAGGTTGGTGCCTGTAAAACAAAGCAACATGGGGTTGGTGCCTCCTTCAATTGGTGTTGGAGAAAACGCAGGGGGTTGATGCCTCCATCCAGTTGGTGCTGCTAAACACATGAAGTTGATGCTTCCTTGAATGTATTATTTCTCACTATAAAGAAGCATTCCATGGTTTTCTCTCGTTTGGGTTTCCACATAAAAATCCCGTGTCTTATGTGTTGATGATGTGGTGCTTATATGTGTGAATTTTTATTTACTGATGCATACTAGAAGATACAGATTAAGTAAGGACTAATCTGTTTAAAGAAGGTAAAATATGCCAATAACTGTGCTAACACTGATTCACTGCCCCCTCTTAGTATTAAATTGATTCCAATAGATTCTTTTTCAACAAGAGCTTTAAATTTTTGAAAACAACTAAAAGCTTGAGAATTTTCACTTAAGAAATCGACCCAATACATTCTCGAAAAATTGTCTACTAAGAGCAAAAAATACTTATTATTCCCAATAGACAAAGTTTGCATGGGTCCACAAATATCTGCATGTACTAAGGCCAATGGTTCATCTGCTCTAAAATGATGAATATGAAAGTTTTCTCTGATGTTGTTTCCCAATTGCACAACCTTCAAATATCTTGTTATCTGGATCTATATAGGAAGATAGACCTCTTACCATATTATTCTTTTGCATGGAAGAGAGGGATCTAGAATTAAGGTGTTGTTGGCACCCCAACAACTCCCATTGATTTTGTATGAAATAAAGGGCCCCCTATGTAAATTTTGTAAATATCACTCTTTTTTATTTTGCTTGCTGGATTTAATCTAGGTGATTTCATAGCTTTCCTTCATAGATCCTTCACTCTTTGCACTACTCGTTCTTTGGCTTGGCTCTCATCGTATGAGGATTTGATGATTTAGATTATTTTATTGTTTTTGGGCATCTTGGTGACTTGATGATATTTGCATGATTTTATGTGAGCTTATTTATGAGAAATAATGACCAAATTTTATCATAAGTTTAGAATGAAAAACATTTAATTAAATTTGAATCATTCTCATCTTATCATTTTTATAATTATGAATTTTCATTTAACCTTTTTATTTTTTAGTTTCATAGAAGGAGGTTGAATCATTATAATATGATTATAAGAATGATGGAATGGTTATAATTATCTTAACTCCAAGAAATCTTTTTCATTTAAAAAGGCTTTATGGTTAAATAGTATCTCATATTACATAAAAACCTTATATATATTTCATTTTATATTTTAAAGGTTTTTTTTGGAAATGATGTAACATATATACAATCATAAAATGCTTGTTTTTAATAATTGATTTCTTTATGGTTAAGGCATCATGACCATTTTGGAAAGAAAGCTAAATTAATGTTTTGTTGGTCAGCCTTTCATACACTTACGTTTCAATAACATTATCATAGCTCTAGTAAGATGCCAGATATCATTTAATTGAAATTGTAGAGATCATTAAGAGAATTGCCAGATATCATTTAATTGAAATTGTAGAGATCATTAAGAGAATTGAAGGATATACATTATTGCAAACACATTTTTATTGTATTGATGATTTTCTAAGTCTCAAATTCCTTCCTCGTTAAAGTATTGATGCCACCTCAATATTAAAATAAAAAAACTCATTCTTAATAACACGAAGCTCATGTTTGGTTTATTTTACCTTTAATTTCTGATACTATTTACTTTACTTGGTTTTGCATGAATAACTTTAAATTTATATCAAAACTAAGTTTTGTATATGGTCAAGTTACATGGTGAAGGCTGTCATGAATTTGAAAAAGACCAAATCGTGACTCACCATAATTAAAGGAAAAATTCACTAAAATTAAAGAGGCTAAATGGAGTCGTAAATTTTGAATTTCATGTGGCAGTCGAGTAAGTTATGACAACTGTACAAAGCATATCAGATTGAGATGAACGCAATTTAGCAAATCATTAAGGAGATTTCCAAAGCCAGCTTAATCAAAGATGATACCAGATCTGTTTGCCAGTAAAAGAAAGTGGATCTATGTGTCAATTTCTGAAGACTCTCATTTAATTCTTTCCATTTGGAAGATAAGTGGGTTGCAGATTCAGTTCATTATTCCATGAGATCACCGGTATGCATTGAATGAGAAAGCTGCCAAAACGTTTTAGTAGGGATTTTGCTATAACAGTTGGCAGAATATTGGGTCATCTAAGAGACAGTTTTAATCCAACGAATCATTTAACCATCGTATACCTATCCATCGAGATTTATATCTTTCTGATAGGCTACCTGCACGCCTGCCTAATAGCACGCAGAAGGAGAAGGGAGATGCAAAACGGGACCATTGCATCAATACGTCTGGATTTAATTAGCTGTCGAAATTTGAGGAATTTCTCTATATGAAATCGCCAGCAATTGATTTTTTTTTTTTTCATAGATTTTTGTCAACTGTTGCCAAGAAAAAAGAAGATTTTATGATGGTAAAGAGTTGGAGATTCGTGGAGGATTCAGAGTTGCGATGTAACTATCGAGATTTATGAGTAGGAGAATTTAGCTCGATAGCATCCAACTACCTGATCGCCTGATCGGAGTTGTTGGCTATCTTTTTGCCTAAACTCTTGTGAGAACGGATGATGACTTAGTAGAGTTTCTTGTATTTGATGGCCTATTTAAACAATAGCGATTCGCTGGTCGAAGATGGGGGGTTTGATCTCAGCAGAATAGAGAGGACTTTGTAATTCTCAATTCTGTTTCTGCTTGTAAATCTTTATATTTACAGATAGAAGGAGAGATTCTGTCAGAAGTGATTTCTGGTTATGTAAAGAGATCTGTGTTCTTTAATTCAGAAATATTTGCAACCGGAGATTGCTGCTATTACTGTTCCAAGATTTTTTCAACAATTTTAGTGAGATTGTACTTTGTTGCTGTTCTTTACTTATTTGTTGGATAGAATGTTTTCTAACACATTTTCTTCATACATTCTTGCACTTAAAATCTAATTTTTATTTGCTTAGAATGACTAATTTCATTGTGTTCGAATGTTTGGGACAGTCACAGATATCTTTGATGTAATAAGCAACATGTGAATCAGTAATTAATTTGTTAATTATTCGGTTTTGAATATGTTGATGTGCTTTAAAAATTATATTTTATTTGAACTTCTTTAAATAAACTGTAATTAAATCATACTCTTTGTGCATCAGAAATTATTCTTCTAAACTTGCTCTTGATCAGGATAGTTAGGATAGAATAGGGTTAAAAAAATCAGAATTAGGTTTTATTTTAGCAGTCGAAATTTCCAAAATGTTTAGGAGCTACTAAACTGTTGTTTACAGTTTAGGAGCTACTAAATTTTCTGTTTCAGTTTTTTTTAATTGCATCATAGATTAGGTTAACTTGCATCTTAGGGTTTTAGTTACATGTTTAGGAATTTAGACAACCAGATTGAAAGACTCCCTTTTTGGGGAGCATATCATAAAGGCAGCAGGGCCTTTATTCCTGTGAGAGTTAGCTATTTCAAACACATTGGAAGCTGCTGTAAGCAACCTGTGTGGGCTCTCTCTCCTTCGTTGGCCTCGGTCATAAAATCGGGCCAACAGGTGTACAAACCTTTTGTGCCATAGCCAAGACTCATCACTTGATGCTTTCAAACAAGTTACATTCGATTCCATTTTTAACAAAAAACATCCTATTTTTTTCATAGGGACTTTAGCAACTAAACCATTGTGGTTAAAAATATTACAAAACTTTCCCTCAAAAACAGTCTTGTAGTTTTTAGAGTTTAAGTGCCCTATGCTAATCAAGTTATAACTTTAACTTGGAACAAACAAAGTGTCTTATACATACATGATGCGTCCATTCATAAATTTTATTGCAAGTGTACCTTTTCCCATTACATCAACTTCATTATCATTGCCAAAATTAACTTTCCCTTTTACACTCTCATCTAAATTTACAAACAAATTTTTATTTCCAGTCATGTGATTTGAGCAACCACTGTCTAAATACCATTCAAAATTGTCTTTGGCTTCAAAACTATTGCATATGAGAAACAAAGTTTGAGATCTCTCACCTTCATCCTTACTAAAATTTGCTTGAGAGGCGTCTCTTTTCTTCTTAAAACAATAACTTTCAAGATGTCCATATTTATCACAATAGATGCAATGAAAGTGTTCTCTTCCAGGATGACTGCTTATTCCTCTTCCACGACCTCTACCTCCTCTATATGATGATAAAGAGGAAGTAGAAGCATCATTCACGGCAGTGAAATACTGCTTCTTTTCCTCATCAACCTTCAACTTACTTTGGAAAGCTTGATCAAGAGCTTCCTCGTTCTTTTTCAACCTGTCTTCACGAACTTGTAGACTTCCAAATAGATCAAAAAGAGTTAGCTGAGATAGATGCCTTGATTATTCTATGGCAATAGTGACGAGATCAAACTTTTTAGGAAGAATTCTTAAAACCTTTTAAAAAATCCTCCTATCTTCAAGTGATTCACCATAAGCATGAATATCATTCACAATATTTTGTACTCTAGTAATAAATAATTCAACACTTTCACTTTCTTTCATAAACATAGATTCAAAATATATTTTAAGCATTTGGAGTTTGACAACTTTTACCTTGACAGATCCCTTGTAGGATTTTTCCAAGCTTTCCCAAGCATCATGAGACCTTTTACATTCTGCAATCTTTGGAAATATTGTAATGTCAACTCCCGTTTGAAGAATAAATAGAGATTTGACATCCCTTTTTTGTTCTCTTTCAACTTTGTCTTTTGAACAATAGATAGTGCATTATAGGAGGCTTGATTAGCTGGCTCTATGTAACCTACATAAGCAAGCATCCATAAATCTTGAGAAATGAGCAAAGTTCTCATCTTAACACTCCAATACTCATAGTTTTCTCCACAAAAAGAGGAATTTGATATTGGACTGAACTACTATTTTGGGCCATTGTATCCTTCTTCGTGAAGCTGCAATCAACCGCAAACAATTGCTCTGATGCCAAATGATGAATCTGAATAAAAGGACTTAATTGTTCAATGCGTAGTCTCACACCCCAAAGAATACAAATCCAAAAATTCAATATATAAAAAATGACTGCATCAATGTAAGATTAACCCAACACTAAAATCAATCCTCTGAAAACAAAACACACAGTTCCATCTTTATTTCAAAGAGAAGAAAAACAGAGTATGATATTTTTTCTTTAAAAAAAATCAACACCTATAGCTCAACGCTTGCACTTCTCTTCTCTCAATACAAACAACAACAATACAAAAATGAGGATGAAACACTGAATAAATATGATTGGATGGCTCCCATTGGAGATCCAACGTAGCAGACAAAGATTAACATGTGGAAGAAGTTTTATGACATATGGCAGATTTATTTTGATGATGCACTAGGCATAAAAACTAGGCATCAACAGTTTCAGTGAGTAAATCTAATTCAATAGTTTCAGTGAGTAAATATAATTAGCTGGTGGTAGTTCTATTCAAAGGTTTCTATGGTGTCTCCCACCTAGCCATTGTTCTGCATGGGCTTCAATCCCTTGAGGCGAATCTTCTCCAACGCCTTGCCTAGCATGCTAGCTCTAATACCAAAACAAAATTTTGATCAACACAAAACCACTCAATGTATATTTCTGAACATAAATTACATGACAACAAGAGGATCAATAGATTTCATAAAAACTGAATATGGAACATAGACCTATCTATTTAATTGAAAGCTATTATTGCCATGTATCTAGCACATTGGGACACCTATGCCATCTCTCTAACAAATTGCCAACAAACTATGTGTATACACATTTATTCATCTTTTACTCTATTTCTAACAAAGAGTCATTGTTAGAAATCATATCATATCATTATTCTCCAAGAAATCATCATCATCATCATCATGATATGAGTTGAAACTATGATGTTAGAAATTCTTTTATTCGAAATCATCATCATTATAATGGAATACATCAATGTAGTGGGGAAATGGTCATTGTTTGCTCATTAATCTTAATTTTTACATACAACCACTTGGTATTTATACCTGAGACTTTCTGAAGATGAATAACAGAGTATATAATGCTTATTACAATCAGAAATACATCATTATAATCTCTCCCAAGAAGTACAAGAGCTCACCCAAAGCGCAAACCCTCAAGGAGCATGAATATGCCTTCAAAACTGAAAAAAGGTTGAGAGATGGTGCTACACTAAACCAAATCACGAGCTTCCCTATAGATGATACCTACAAATACAAACTCCATTAAAGCTCCATGAAAGACCTGAGTGGCCTCTCCAAACACCAACTTGGATGGGAATCTTTCACCCTCGAAATTGGCTAAGGCAAGAAACTAGTCATCCACTAGCTCTCTCTTCACAAATGCAATTTTTCTCAAATCATCAAAATCCATTCTCATACTTGATTTCTAAATTTTATAATCAACATTATCCTCCTATGGTTCGAATTCCTCTCATTATCTTCTAGATATTTCCACTTGGAAAATATTCCACATTTGCCACTGGTCTCCTCATTCCCAACTTTCCATCTCCTCCCAATTTGAGTAGGGGTCTCTTGGGATTCTCCAACACCCATGAGTGCCTTCTTTGAGCCTATTTTTGAGGATGACATGTCATAATGGTAAGATGTCAGAAGTCAAATCTTAATTTTGTCATAAATGTCATAGATGCTTCATCATTGTTGTCATAGAGCTAGGGAATCTATCCCAAGTGTCCACAAGATTCCAATTTGACTCTTCCTCTTCCATGGAGGTTACCATTCCATCCCATTTTGACCTAAGATGCTCAATGCCATGTGTATGAATTACCAACTCACTCTATAATGCTTTCCTTGCCATGGATTTGAAATGGCAAGAGATATATGCCATGTGGTAGTGAGAAACCAAGCTAATGTGGGCCCCACATCCTCCATATGTCTTCAAAACCATTTGCCACCTATAATTTATCTTGGATTTATTTATTCAACCTATTTATTAAATACTTGAACTATCATAATGTATGAACATCATTCATTTTCTCCCTTATTACAATTCCAAATGTACCCATTCAACCTAGGGAACTTGTTAGGATTGATGGGATTGTCTGCTATGCAATTATTTGAATGGGGACATTACAGTCCTCCCCACCTAATATTGCTTGTCCTCAAGCAATTTCAGATTTGGATGCTGAAAAATATTCTCCTCTTTCCATGTGGCATCTTCATTTGGTAAGTCCTTCCATTGCACTAAATATTCTTTGATAATTCTACTCCTCAACCTCCTTTCCCGTGTTTTCAAAATATTTTATGGAACAAGTGTGAGCTGACCTTCATCATCCAAAGGAGGAGGTATTTCTAAAGTGATAATTTGCTGACTAAGAGCTTTATTGAGACAAGAAACATGAAATACATTATGGATTTTACTCCCTTCCGGAATTTCTAGTTCATATGCTACTTCTCCAACCTTCCACACTACCTTGTATGGCCCATAGTATCTTGGTTTTAATTTTTCTGCTCCATTCTTTTTGAGAGATGTTTGTTTATGTGGCTGCAACCTTAAATATACTAAATCATTGACCTGAAAGGTCCTTTCTTCCCTATGTCTATCAACATATTGTTTTTGTTGATTTTGAGCAACTTGCAAATTGTCTTTCAAGAGCTTTAAAATTTCTTGGCTCTCTTCCACCCAATCTTTATCCTTTGGGGCTCTACTATCACCAAATATGATTTCAGCAAATGTAAGTGCATCATAAACATATAATTCTTTGAAAGGAGACATTCCTATTGACATATGATAAGTGGCGTTGTAGCAAAACTCACCCAAGTGTAGCCATTTTGCCCATGCTTTTTGCTGCTCTCTTGCATAGTTTCTTAGGTACCCTTCCAACCATTGATTCACCCTCTCTGTTTGTCCATCAGTTTTTGGATTATAGATGGTACTTGGAGTCAATTGAGTGCCCACCAATCTAAAAATTTCTTGCCAAAAAACACCCATGAATCTACTATCTCTATCACTGACAATGCTCTTGGGGAGCCCATGCAATCTGAAGATTTCTTTGAAAAAAATATCAGCCACTTGTGGAGCACTAAAAGATGATGTAACAACAAATAAATGAGCAAAATTTTCCAACCTATTCACTACCACATATATGCAATCCTTACCCAAATATTTAGGCAAACCGGTGATGAAATCCATGGAGATACTGTCCCATTTTTGCTCCGGAATGGGCAATGGTTGTAATAAGCCAGCTGGACATGTAAGTTCTGATTTGTTTTGTTGACATACTTTACATTCATTCACATATTTCTGAACATATTCCTTCATCCCCTTCCAAAAAAACCTTTGCCTCAAATGTCATTAAGTTTTGAAGATCCCCGGATGGCCCGCAAGTGGGGAATCATGTGCTTCTTGCAAAATTCAGTACTTGAGATTTGAGTTTTGAACTAAATAAATTCTTCCCTTATAATGTATCAACCCATTCAAAATATTGTAGTTATCACCCCCTTTGATTCCATCTAACACATCACAAGCAAATTGGTCTTTGACATATTCAACTAGTAGCATGTTTTTCCAATCCTTGGCAATGTCCATGAGAGAAAAAGAAGGTCTTCTTGATAAAGCATCTGCTACTATATTATTCTTTCCTTTGACATATTCAATATCAAAATCATAAGCTTTAATCTTGCTTACCTACTTTTGTTTCTTTTCATTTAGATCTTTTTGGGTGAGAAAGTGTCTTAGACTATTATGGTCAGTTTTCACCACAAACTTGCTGCCCACCAAGTATTGTCTGAATTTAGCCAATGCATGTATAATGGCCAACATTTCTTTATGATAGATGGAGTAACGTTTTTTACGAGGATGCAACTTTCTGCTCTCAAAGGCTACGGGGTGTTGTCCTTGCTTTAGGACAACCCCTATTCCTCCACCTGAAGCATCACATTCCACACAAAAGGTTTAGTAAAATCAGGAAGTGCAAGTATGGGACAACTAATCGTTACCTCTTTCATTTTTTGGAAGGCCTTTTCAGCCTCTTCATCCCACTTGAAGGAATCTTTCTTAGTCAAATCAATGAGTGGAGAAGTCAACTTGGAGAATCCTTTCACAAATTTTCTATAATAGGTGCATATGCCAATAAAGCCTCTCAATTCGGTAATATTTTTTGGTGATGGCAATTCTAAGATAGCCCTGATTTTTTCCATGTGTACCTTCACTCCTTCTTGCCCAATAATGTGCCCAAGATACAGTAGTTCTTTCATCCCAAATTCACATTTTGATAACTTAGCAAATAAGGACTCTTTTTGCAAAATTTTTAACACAATCTCTAATTGCCGCAAATGCTCTTCCCATGTTTTACTGTAAATGAGGATTTCATAAAAGAAAACAAAAAAAAAACCTTCTTAATTGCTTGCAAAAGATCCTATTCATGCATGCTTGAAATGTGGCTGGAGCATTAGTTAACCCAAAAGGCATGACAAGAAATTCAAAGTGGCCATAATGACATCGAAAAGCAGTCTTTTGCACATCTTCATCTTTCATTCGAATTTGATGATATCCTGATCTAAGGTCAATTTTGGAGAAGTATTTGGCCCCATGTAGCTCATCCATGAGCTCATCAATCCTAGGCATAGGATACCTATTCTTGATAGTCTTTTTGTTCAAGGCTCTAAAATCTATGCACATTCTCAATGTTCCATCTTTTTTCTTCACTAGCACTACTGAAGAAGCATAAGGGCTAGAGCTTGGTCTAATGAGTCCCAACTCTAGGAGTTCTTGGATGGATTTTTCAATCTCATCTCTGAACCTTTTAGGATGTCTATAAGGTGGTATCTGAATGGGTGAAGTACTCTCCTCCAAAACAATGCTATGCTCAACCCCCCTATCTGGTGGTCTACCATGTGGAAGGTCTCTAAAAACTTTTTCATATTTTTGCAAGAGTATCTCTATCTCCTTTGGGTGTTCAAAAACCTTTATATTTGGATTAAAAGATGTAATATGACATTCAGCAACCCATTCTATGTCCCCATGCCTCAATATAGATCTCATACTATTGCAAGTCACTACTTGATTTGGATAAGTGTGCTTCCCTCTCACAACTCTTAGTACTCCTTTTGAATCTTGGAATTTCATTTCAGGAATTTGATAATTTACTGTATGCTCTCCTATTGAATACAACCATTGCACTCCCAAAACCACATTGGTATCAGCAACATCAACCACATAAAAACTATCAACAAAAGTATAGTTACCTATGGTGACTTGCAGCTTTGGAACCCATGTTTTGCATTGCATTGTGTTGTGACTGGGAATGACAACTGTGAAGCCATCAAATGGTTCAATAGGTATATTTATTTTCTCCACCATCTCTGCATCAATGAAGTTATGTGTGGCTCCTCCATCTACCAAAACTGAAGTTCTTTGTCCTAGTACCACACCCTTGCATCAGATAGTATGATAGCGAGGTACTGCTGAAAGTACTGCCATTCTTGCTTTGTCTGGTGAAGGCTGATTTTCTTCTTGTCTTTCCTCTTCTACTACTGTCTCATATGCCTCCTCTTGATCTGAAATATGTCCATCTTCATCCATGTCCCCATCATACCCCTCATTATCAGAAAATACTTCTATGTATTGAGCCTTTCCTTTACTACATTTGTGCCCCGGTGTCCATGGTTGAAAGCATTGTTGGTGTCCATTTTGTCACCATTTTTTATCATCAAATCTATTCTGAATGGCGTTATTTCCATCATTTTTTCTATAATAAGTTATTCTTTCCGCCATTCAGCCCATCAAACAGACCAGGTATGCATATATTCATTTATCATATGAATTTTGGTCAAATCTTGCTATATTATGAATTATTGATGTTTGATGTGACATTTCGGGGCATACTTGGCATTTAGTTTTGATTTACAGGATGTGGTTTTTCAAACGATCCTTCATTCAGACTGCGTGTTTATGTTGATCAATGTTCAACCACATCCAAATCCTCATTTAGCCTCGCATTCCTCCCGCAGAATCAGCGGTTGGCATACTTCGGGCCATTAAAGACAAAAATGGGCTCGTGGGTTCTGTTTGCCACACGGTGGTCATGGTTAATGAGTTTTCGTTACGGAAGAATCGTCTTCCTACCTTCCAAGCTCGACAGCACATCATACCTCCACGTCAATACTCCATGCGCTTATTTTCTTGCTCGTTCAGCCTGGGATTATGCACGCCTGTTCACACCAACATTCTAGAGGAGTCCGTCCGCCCACGCTCAGTCCGCCAGCTTGTCTCACTTCTCACGTCAAAGGGAGATCGACGTTGCAGCAGCCTCGTGAAGGAATCGACCCCGTGAAGCTTGGTGGATGCCCCCTGTGCTGTCACACATCACTCAAAGTAGCTGTTTGCCGTCATAAAATCCTCTATTTTTAGAGAGGTCGATGCTGTCGACCTTCTCTCCCACTGTAAATGTATAAATAGACGCTTTGTATAGAGAAACAAGTTAGAAATGATGAACGGATCAACATATTAGCAAATCGTTTGTAGAAGATAGCAGACGCTTTTGTAATTTTCATCAGATAATGGAAGTTCCAGTTCGCAGCTGTTGGTGATTAAGTTAATTTAGTTTTAATCTCTGATTGCTAGGAAGGGCCCCTCATCAACCGGAGGTTTTGTTTACGTTTTTCTGCATTTTCTTTTATACAAAAAATTAGTTTATTTTCCTGTATATGTAATTAATTTTTGTTTTCCTATACATGTCATTTTCTGTCTCTCTGTAATTTGTAATGTGTTGCTAACTTAATCTATTTTCCAGAATTAGAAATAGTCGACCAAGCATAGTATTCATAGTTTATTTTCAGTCTTTTGTAATTAGATAGAGCCTAGATAAATGCTATTTAGTTAGTTGTTGCTTAGTTAGCTTTTGTTTCAGGCTTAGATATAATTAGAATTAGACTGTAGCTTCTCTTCTATGTAGCTGTAGGTTAATTCTCTCTCTCACCTTGATCTTGCTTTAGCATAGAATAGGAATAGTTCATCTTTCCAAAAAATCATTAGAATAGGTTGCTTCCTATTAGTGTAGCTTCTCAACAAGTCTTCTCACTGACTTCTTTGCATTGTAGGTTCATCTGCATTCGCCAGCTGACGTTAAGATCATCAAAACTACCTCTTTCCCTAGTTTAATTCGTTTTTCCTCATCCAGACTGTCATTCGGACAGTCATTCAGATCGTAATTCGGACTTTCATTCTTTCTGCATTGTTTTATGCTCATTTAAATTCAGTTTCTTAGTTTTTCTTAATTGTAATATTTCTTGCTCTTAATTAACATTCTTAACCATAATTAGGACCCTGTTTTACATTCCATAAAGTTTTAATTCAAGTTTGTTATCATTCTTAGTTTGCTTTAACCATCTTTTTAAATTATGTCTCTCATATTTAATTTTCCAATCTGTTACTGTTTAAGCATTTATTAGTTTTATTCCTAATCTAGTTCATCACATGCTCTTAATATTTATTTTAGATTAGAATTAATAATTTCATTCTCCAAGTATTTTAGTTTTAATATCTTTTTCATTAAGAATAGGATCAGTTACTTATTTTTAGATAGATAATGAAGATGTTTATGGAATAGAATTCAGATTCAGAAATTAATATCTTTATCAAGTTTTCTACTTGCTTTTACATACATATCTTTATCAAGTTTTCTACTTGCTTTCAAATTAAGTTCAAAAGTAAATATCTTTATCAAGTTTTCTACTTGCTTCTAGATCTTATTAGTTTCATATTATTTTGCTTATGGATAGTAGATAGATCATAATGTTTAAAGTTAATTGTAATTGGTCTCTTTGTAGTTTACATCTCTTTGCAGAAATTAGATTAGATTTACTTCCGTTTTGTTTTGCTATTACATTTGAAAGTCATTACGATACATTTACTTCAGTTCCTATTACTTTTGACGTACAACATCAAGGAGAATGGAATTAGAATTATATGCTTTAGTGTAGTCTTGAATAGTTATTAAATTTATTAAATAGTCTATCGTTTAGTTTTTGATTAACATAGTTTTCTATTTATGTAATTTATTATCAAGTTAAGTCATTTCATAGATAGGTCTCTAATTTGTTTACAGATGTTTCTAATTCCTAGATTAGAATATGAAATTGATTAGGTAGTTTTCATTCTCATAGTTAGTAGTTTTCTTTTTAATTAGTTTCCATTATTCAATTATAAAGTAGAGTAGTATGATTGGATACTATTCTAGTTTGTTTGTTTGATTTAGTTCCTTTATTGTCTTTCTAAAGTTTGACTCGGTTTTTCATTTTGAAAGATCTTTCGATCTTTTCTTTATTAAAATATTTCTAAGGTCCGACAAGCCGAAATCCTAGCTACCATTCTACCTCAACATATATTTTGCCACAACTCTAAGAATACCAACCCTAGTCGATAATTAAATATTAGGTTTTTTCTTTGAGATAGCTCACACACCCAACATTTTGGTGCCGTTGCCGGGGGAATTGTAGAAGATAGGTAGAATTCAGTTGTAGATAGATAGAACTTTCTCTTAGAACTTAGGGATAGATTTGAATTCTCCTCTTTTGAAATTTAGAGATAGGCTGGTGGCGGGTGAGCGGTAAGACGAGAGGTAAGAACCCGCGCATCTGTTATAACAGGCATCCGCAAAAACCAGCAGTAGTAGTTATGCAGTTAGAATTTATTTCAGTTATAGTTTGTTTTCATGAATAGGTCTAGAGGATCTCAAGGTATATTTATTAAAACTAGTTCTCTTACTAAAATCCCTACTAAAATTCCTACTAACCTATACGGGGGGCGTGCCACCTCAACTTCTAACTCAGCAAAAAGGTATCAGAAGACACCTAAAGGGGATAGTCCTACTTGGAAAGCAAAAGAAATCCTTTCTGGAAACCAATTAGGGGAAACCATAGGGACATCATAACATTCTGTTCATAAATAAATTCCACTAGAAGAACCTCCAAAGGATAAAACTTCAAAACCTCTTAACCCTCCGTTAGTCCAAAAGCCCAAAGACACTACTTTTTCAATAGTAGGCGGTCCAAACTTAGTAGATTTTGTTGACCTTGCACAAGTAGACGCTCTTTTTGAAAGTTCTGTGAACATAGTTGTCTCACAGATTGAGACAACAATAGTAGGACCTTCAAAACTGGATTCCCACGTAGCTGGTGATTCCCCTCCTAAAAATAATAATACTCTTCCTGAAAGAGAACGTTGGGACATCCCATATTCACCAAGAAAGGAACCACCTAGATATTCTCTCTTTGGAAATCGGATCTTCATGGAAGATGAAAATGAAGATTGTGTCCGACAAGATGGAGAAGAAGGACAAGTTAGAACTGAAAAAACATCCCTGCACTGCACAAGATGTTGCTATGAAAAACATCCCTCCCTCCTCATTACCAACCTTTTATGGGAAAAGTAGTGAGGATCCGGACACATTCCTATTCGAGTTTGACATTTTGTGTAGGAGTTATAATTACCTACAAGATGGACAAAAACTAAAACTCTTTCCTGCCACATTAAAAGATTCTTCTCTTCGATGGTTTATGGGACTAGGAGAATCTAATATTAAAACTTGGTAAGATATGAAGAATGCATTTCTACGAAAATATCAGGAATACTGTAGACCTAAGGACTCTCATAATGATATTTTTAAAATTCAACAACTTGACGATGAGAGCCTAGAAGACTATCTCGAAAGATTTAACTATGTGTTACACAAATATAAGTATAGTGATCTTCGAGAAGATGCAATAAGAACACTCTTCCTTAAGGAGATCTCAGAAGAATTCTTAGAAAACCTTAATCTCATGGCGGCAGGAGACATCTCTCATAAGTTTTTTTCAGAGATTTGTGAACTATGTAGAAATTACTCTAGGAGCAGAGGGAGAAGTGGAAGACACTTTCGAGAATCTTATGCTAGGAACCAAAAAGGAAATACATCCGGTCCTGGTGGAGTTACAAGGGTAGAGTTGGGAAACCTATTGGAAAATTTCAAAACAAATATTTTAGGAGCCATGGGTTCTCAATTAGATGCACTACAAGCTAAAAAGAGACAAGATGAAGAGTGGGAAGCAATGAGTGTTTTCTGTCCCAGGTGTAGAGCTAAACATCCTCAATGAGAATGTCCATTAAACAATGTTTCAGTTTGTCACCTTTGTACATAAGAACATCCAAATGATAATTGTCCATTGTTGCCTGGGTTGCAAGCTGTATACAAGAGTGGAAACTTTGGTGAACCATCTAGGAGGCCTTGGAAACCTAGAGATCAACCATCGTATCAAGATTCATCTCAAATTCCACCCTATTACTATCCTTATCAACATCCTCAACAATGGAACACTTCAGGTTGGAAAAATTGGCCACCGCAGTACCCTCCTCATAATGCTCAACAACAGCAACGGCCACATGGATGGAGAGGACAATATTATGCTTAAACACCTCCTCCTATGCCTAACTATCCTTACCCACCTAATATTCAACAACTTATGCGTGGATATGTGCCTCCTTCATTACCCCCTATCTCGAATCAACCTCACCATTTCCAGAATATGAATCCTCCAAGACCCACAATATTACCTGCACAACCGGTACCAAATCCTAACAACAAATCAACCCAAGCTCTTAATAACATTGGGTTGTTACCTCTTCCATCATATGCCATTTCTACCGCACTAATACATGAGATTCAACTGCGGTCTGGAAGAGTTTTGCAAGGTCAGCCCAAGTCATCAGTTGTTATTCAAGAAGAGAATGAAGAAGACATACCTAGTGAAGTTTTGAACAATGTCATTCTTGAAGATGTGGTTATTTATAAATCTTCAACACACAATCATCCACATAAAGAAGTATTTTCAGGAGAAAAGTCACCTCCATATCGGGAGCGTCTTGTAATAGAAAAACCTATGACTTATCCAGAGTACGATATTATTAATGAATTGAAAAATATTTGTATTAAGATCCCTTTATTGCAAGCCATTAAGGATATCCCAATCTATAGCAAGGTAATAAAGGAACTCTGTATGAAGAGACCAGGGAGAAAACAAAAAGACCCTTTGACGATTCATGTAATAGGAGAAATATCAGATTGCATAGCAAATCAACCTAGAATACCAAAGTATTCAAACCCAGGAAACCCTGTGGTGACTGTTATCATCAATAACACTGCCATAGGAAACACACTTATTGATCTAGGAGCTTCTATCAATTTGATGACTACCACAGTTTTAGAAAATCTCAATTTAGGACCATTCCTCCGCCCTACCCCAACAATGATAGAATTAGCAGATCGCACTATGGTGCAACTTGCTGGGATCTTAGATGACATCACTGTATTAGTAGCTTCATGGGAATATACCATGGACTTCATGGTCATCGAATCAAAATACCCTTCCAAAGGTCACCCCATTATTCTGGGAAGACCTTGGTTGGCTACTGCCAATGCATTTATAGGATGTAGGGATGGAGAGATGATTATCTCTGATGGTTTATCTACAAGAAAACTGGCTTTATACCCACCAGCTCAGCCAATAGCCGAAAACCTATTCTGGTTAGATTGTATTTTCGGGGATGAGAACTTGGAAGAACTCTCCCTTGTCAGTGATTTCTCATGGGCACTTCAAGAACAGAAGACCGAGAATGTGTTGAATCAATTTATCTCTTCCACAACATGTATAGACTTTCCTCAGTCTTTTTCCCAACTTGACTAGATCTTTGGGGACGAATTCCAAGAAAATATGAGTCTCTCAACATTTACAAGTACACACTGTGTCTTCGTAATCAAAGAACATTTAGGATCCTATATTGTACCATGTGAGGTCAGTTCCGATAAGTTTCTACATATAAATGCAGGATTAGATGAGAGTCAACAAAAACAATTACTAAAAGTTCTCAAGAGTCAAATTGGAGCATTTGCATGGGAATATACCGATATGAAAGGTATACACCTAGATACCTGTATTCACCACATTTACACAGACTCGAACATACCTCCTTTTAGGCAGCCCCAGAGAAGAATGAACCCAACACTAAAGGACATAGTAAAAGATGAACTACAAAAACTCCTTAACGTTCGGTTCATCTACCCAATTTGTAATAGTAAATGGGTGTCTCCTCTGGTGGTAGTTCCGAAGAAATTCACATGGAAATGGCGTATCTGTGTCGACTTTCGAGAACTAAACAAGGCCTCTCTTAAATACTACTTCCCTTTACCTTTCATTGATTAGGTGTTAGACACCTTATCAGGGAAACAATATTTCTCATTCCTTGATGGGTATAGTGGATACAATCAAATATTGATAGCACCTGAGGATCAAGACAAGACAACCTTCACCTGCTCTTGGGGGACATATGCCTACCGAGTGTTACCATTTGGTCTATGTAATGCACCTGATACTTTCCAGCGTGCAGTCTTAGGAATCTTTGCTGATCTCATACATGATTGTGTAGAAGTCTATATGGATGATTTTACAGTTTATGGTAATACCTTCCAAGAGGCCCTTGATAACCTCGAAACAGTTCTTATTCGGTGCCAAGAAACGAACTTAGCTCTCAGTCTTGAAAAATGTAAAATGTTACTAACCGAGGGCATAGTTTTGGGACATCATGTCTCTCTTCAAGGTATCAAGGTGGATCCCTCCAAGATAGAAATAATTGTTAATATTCCTCCTCCAAAAACTCCAAAGGAAGTAAGAAGCTTTCTTGGCCATGTCGGCTATTATAGACATTTCATTGAAAATTTTACTAAAATAGCCACACCTATGTTCAAACTACTCATGAAAGACACATAATTTCAATGGACCAAACCTTGTCAACAAGCCTTCGAAACTTTGAAGGAAAAACTATCAGTGGCACCAGTTCTTAGGGGACCTAACTGGTCCCTCCCCTTCCATATATCTACTGATGCTTCTGATATAGCTATAGGGGCAGTCTTGGGTCAAAAAGAAGGAAAGGCATCACATGCCATATACTTTGCTAGTAAAAATTTGACTCCTGCAGAATCGAAATACACTGTTGTTGAAAAAGAGTTTCTAGCAGTAGTCTATTCCATCAACAAATTTCATCATTATATCACAGGATATGAAATTTTTATACACATTGAACACTCCGCCATGAGATTTTTGATGAATAAACCAATCACTAATGGCAGGGTGACTCGGTGGCTTCTTTTGTTACAAGAATTCAACATCACCATTGTTGATCGTCCCGGTTGAGAGAATGTAGTAGCTGATTTTCTATCTCGAATTCAAATTGATGATAATGCTATCCCTGTCGATGATAACTTTCCAGATGAACATTTATTCGCTGTATCTGTTCGAACCCTATCATTTGCAGACATAGCCAATTATTTAGCAACTGGAAAGCTACCTAACCATCTCTCTCTACTTGAGAAATGTAGGATCATAGTTCAAAGTTCCAATTATTCTTGGATAGATAATGATCTCTTTCGTACTGGTCATGATCTTATTATTAGACAATGTGTACGAGAGGATGAGATGGCGGAGATCCTTCATGGATGTCATGGTGGACCCTGTGGTGGGCATTTTTCTGATAAGAGGACAACATACAAAGTATTGCACTCTGAGTATTATTGGCCACGCATCTTCAAAGATGCTGCCAAGTATGTCAAGGGGTGTGACAGTTGCAAAAGAATGGGTAGACCTATGCCATCTGATGAGATGCCTTTGCAACCCAAGTTATGATTGAACCATTTGAAAAATGGGCTTTAGATTTTGTTGGACCAATTTCCCCTATGTCTCGTAAGAAGAACTACATCCTAGTCTGTACAGATTATGTCACCAAGTGGGTAGAAGCGAAAGCTTTATTCTGAGCCACAGAGAAATCAGTGGTAGAGTTTATATATGAAGAAATATTTACCCGATTTGGTGTACCTAGGGAAATTGTAACCGATCAAGGATCTCAATTTACCTCCAAATTAATGAAAGAGCTTACTGACAAATATGGTATTAGACATTGAAAATCTTCACCATATCACCCGAAAACCAATGGTCAGGTGGAATCCACCAACAAAGTATTAGAAGCCATCCTGACTAAGACTATCCAGTTACACCACAAATATTGGGCAGATAGGCTTCCTGAAGCTCTATGGGCTTATAGAATAACTTGGAGGAACACCACTGGCCACACACCTTATGAACTCGTTTATGGTAAACAAGTTCTTCTACCTATTGAATTTCAAGTTAAAACCTTTCGTATGGCTACACAATTAGGGATGAATCTAGAGGAAGCACTGTTGATGTATATGTAACTTCGGAATGTATTTCACATATATGTATATTTTATTCCTATAGAGATGGTATTATTCCTCTATAAGGAAGTGTCGTCATTTATATTGTAAGTGTCGTAACTTATACTTGATGGGTTATTAGACCACCTTATTTGGGGTCGGCCCTGTATAAGTCATGTGGGTCAAAGGGTTATTAGACCACCCTATTGGGGGTTGGCCATGTGGGTCAAAGGGTTATTAGACCACCCTATTGGGGGTCAGCCCACTCAGCATTATGTTATGTGGTAAAGTTCGAGCCTACATGAGTTAGGTAAAAAGGCAAGTCAAGTCAAGTATAAATAGAGTGCGGGAGGCACTCTATTTGCTCACTCACTTCTCACACATGCACTCAAGGAGGAGTGGCACACTTATGGAGGAGGAGGATCTGCTGCTAGGTTATGGCTATCTCTCTTGGTTGGTTGTATCATTGCTCTATCTATCTCTGAGGAAGTTATTGGGGTTTTTCACCTTTATGGTTTTCCCCAAGTAAATCTTTGTGTCTCTTGTGTGCTTGCATTATTGTCTCCATGATTGATATGCTGTAGATATGATGTACATGTTGTTCTCTCAGTTAAGATCCTAGATCAGATTGAAGTAAATTCTGAAAATTCAACATGGTATCAGAGCTAGCTTGAAAGAAGGCATGATATGGCATGTATGACACTTGTTGCACTTACGATGCTAGGGCTTGATATAGAAAAAACTAGTCATCGTAGCACTTTCGCTATAAATCCGTTTTGGTGAAGTTTTCGGATCTGAAATTGTTACAGGACGAAGCTTAAATCTCTAGGTACCTTGTCTCCAAAGGACAACCTCTAATTCGTTGTACTTTGTGATTTATGATCTGTACAATATAGGGTTTTTGCCTCTTCCAGATCTGAGTCAAAATCAGGTGACCTTGGGAAAAAGGTCATATCTTGGGATAGGAAGCTCCAAATGAAATTGCGTAAAAAGTGACAGGTATTACGCAGTTTGTACTATCTCAGAAAACGTTTTCAGAGGCCGAAGTTGAACCTGTGACACGTGGCACGCCGTACAAGTTCGCTCTCCTGTATTATCCCATAAACAGGTCATGTTGCGACACTTGGCATAACTCTCTCTCAGAGAGTCCAATTGAGATCAGACCTGTCAGGATGGAAAGATAACAGGCTGAGCTATCTCAAGAAATGTTTTCAGAGGCCGAAGTTCAAACAGTGACACGTGGCACGCCGTACAAGTTCGCTCTTCTGTTTTATCCCAAAACAGGTCACGTTGCGACATTTGACATAACTCTCTCTCAGAGAATCCAATTGAGGTCAGACCCATCAGGATGGAAAGATAATAGGTCAGGATATCTCAGGAAACTTTTTCAGATCCTGTGGATTGAAAAGTTTGGAGTTACACCAGAAACAATCAGGTACATATTTATGTCAAAACAGAATTATTTTTGAGTACCTTCATTCATGGCTTCCGGAATTTAGGGCTTTGAAGAAAGTTGGAATTTTTGTAATCGGAGACCACGGCTGAATGATACTCATCAAAATAGAAATTTAGAGACCAAGATAAGAATTTTTGGTTGGGAAAAAGGCCGGGCTTGATCAAACCCTAGTTCAGGACTTTGATCAGAAAAGTGGAAAACTAGGGCTTCTATAAAAATGGGAATTTTTGCAATCTGTGACCACAGCTGGAAGCTCCTCAGAAAAATAGAAGCTTAGAGATTTGGATCAAACCTTTTGATGGGGAAAAGGAGTGGGCTTCATCAAACCCCAGTTCAGGGTCACGTCCAGTGAATCCGGAAGTTTCAAAGGCAAAATTGAGGAGTGAAACTTTGCAGTTTTCAAATTCTGAATATACCAGTTTGATCAGCTCATCAAGGCGCATATTTCTATCCTTTCGGAAGTTTGAAATTCAAAGTTTGAATTTTTGGGGTTTCTCTGACAAACCCATATCCAGTTCCAGGTCCAGTTCTTGCAAATCAAGTGGATTGGGTGAATCCTAGAAGAAGATGGATTGATCATCTGCAGGAGTGAAGAAGTTCTTGTTTCAGAGGGAGATGAGGCTAAGGCCTTACATAAGAAGATTACAAGCGATCTCGACAGGTATGACTCATCGAGGTATGTTTCGATATTTGTCCATGATTAAGTTTATGGTATGTTTGTATTCATGTTATTACGGTTAGTACAATTTTGATTTTAGATTTGTCGTATCACCTTAACAAAATTATGAATGCATGATAGAAGATATTCATTGGTTAGGGTGTTGACACTTATGATTGTACTAATGCATTATGGTGTTGTATGAGGTTTATGTTGTCTACTAACATGAAAGGTACACCAAGAAAGACAAATCATGTTCTGGTCCAAGAACATATGATCATGATAACATGAGGACAAAGATTCATCCATTGTCATGGATCTCATAGAAGATCCATTTACGAGGTATGTATAACTTGGTTTTGTAATAGTTAACCTATGAGATATACAGGTTACTAGCACAAGTCCTTGAAGAAGAACAAGAAGACATCATGTGAGTATGTTAGACATAAATAGCTAGCATGCTAATCCAGGTATGTTTTTCCTATATCAAGATAGAATCCTACCTTGTGTTAGGATCTTATACTGTTGTTGATAATGATTATTCATGAAGTCATAGGTTTGAATAATCATGATTGTATGCATATTATGTTTCTTACCATAATTGATGATATGACTAACCAGAAGAATCATGATGGTATAGGTTTGAATAATCACAGGTTTTATGCATTTTATATCTCTTATCTTGATTGATGATTCAACTAACCTGAAGAATCATAGGTTTGAGTAATTACAGGTTTAGACATGTTATGTTTCTTATGATTTGACTAACCATAAGAATCCTACATAAACCTTGAATGCTAATGCTTATTATTTCTGTTTGAAATGATCATGACTATACATGCTTGAGATTATTGTGTTTTAATAGTATACTAATGAATGTATGATTTTATATGAGATCACAAGGATAACACATTCATGATACTAATAAGCATGCATAGGGACCAAGAATGAATATGAGATTCAAGAACAGGTAATCCAGGAAGCAAAGATCAAGAGGGAGTACACTCCAGTGGTTTATGCAAGTATGCAGATATTCAGAGGGAGTTGACCATCTCTCTACATCCCACAACAGAAAGGTGTAGAAGAAGCTACTTCAGATTAGGACTCCAGTAGCTCCTGCAAGGAAGCGAAGACTCAGAGGGAGTCCACCCAACGAACAAACAAAGATAAGTATTTGAATTGTCATTTCTTAAATAATACTGTTCAATAATGTATATACTGATGTTCCTAGAATTAGGTTGTGTATTATGCATATTAGAATAATTGCATTGATGAACAGTATACTCCTAATATGCATGGGTAAGTGGCCTATGGCACTGTACAACATTCCATTGCTACTTATCTAGAATGAAACCTCTTTGCTGACATGTTGGGAGTTGTGCACACTCTTAACAATGTTCTGGTAGAGATTTGTAACACCCCGTTTTGACATTTCTGCCTAAACTATTATTATATGTTATATTTGCTTGATTATGAGACTTCGTCGGTTTGATGACACTGTGGACATGTGGTTCTATTATTTTGCCGATATAGATATGTGTGTGTGTGTGATGTTAGTATTAAGATATGTAGTCATGTTAGATATGTATCATGTGTTAGCTATGTCTCATATGTGCAAGTTAATGAATGATGAGTACGTGGATACCATTAAAGTTATTGTTGAACGAAAGAATGTTATACCAGGTGCATGGTGAAAATAATGAATTGATTATTGATGTTATGTTATGACAAAATGTATGTGTACATGTTGAGGATTTGTGCACGATATTCGAGATTGTATGTCGAGGACTGACTTACAGGTTAAAATGGCTAAGTGATAGTTGGATCCTTCGAGGTGGGAGAGCCTCGGGGACATGGACTCCGAAAGATAAACGGTATGTAGGTGATGCATTATTTACTTTCGCATGATTATTATGATGTTTATTATGATGTATGGGTGGGGTAGGGTTTCAGGAAACTCAACCGCCCAGATTGGTTATACGATGACAAACCGAGTACAAGTGCAACGCTGTTGTTATGTCGAGTAGACATAGTCCCTTGTTCCATTCGGGGGGTGGAGGCTTTACCCACTGTTTATCCCCGAAACCCAGAGTCATGGGAGGGCTGTGCTACGGCGCGCTCCCCAAGGTGTGTGATGATGACTGGTGGTTGCCTGCTGGGGAAGCTTGGTCGATGTAGTCGACACTTCCGCTTACGGGTTCTAGCTGGAACCGGTCATGGATTGACATTTCAGGGTAGTCCAGCAGAGGAAAGGATAGGATGTGGAAGTTAGTGATGATGTAGGTAGATGGGTGTAGCTTGAAGTAGGGGTGAAAACAAGATCTAACTGTATGTGTGTAAAACCCTTGATTGAGTATGTGTCGTAACTCAGTAATGTACGAATTGTCGTAACTTAATAATATTTCAGTTAATTAATGGATTGTACCTTGCAAACTACGTTTAAAACTTGTGTCAGTGAACAACAGATTTCGTGATTATGATTGATGTGTGTGAACTATTAATGTTAGTGTACTTACGCGAGGTATGTAAGCAGTAGCTACGCTTACATAACTCGCCTACATATTTATGATTGCATGAAATACTGCTGAATAATAATGTTAATTAGTGTCGCTTAATAATTAATTATTATACATTAATGATTAATAAACAAATTACAATTAAATTAGATAGTAAATAATGCATTTGGTTAGTAAGCTTAATTAAATGTTAATGAGTTTGATTAGTAAAGACTAAGGGTTAACATGTTAAATGATTATTGTAGTGATAATTAAAGTAGTATTAAATTGATAAGTTACTATTAATTGCAAGGTTAGATAATTAATTAAACGGTATGGATAAGAATTAATTTATATCTATTAAATTTTATGATGACCATGCAGAAGCTAATTGGAACATAGGATAATTTACGAATAGATGTAATATGAAATTGATAAACAAGTGTCGGGTACACACTTGGGAATTGTTCATGAAAATGATAAACTAATTATAAGTTAATCGATTATGAATTAATTATAATTTAAATTATGAATTATTTATAAATAAATTGTGAATCAATTGTGAATCAATTATGAATTAATTGCGAAATTATTTTGAATTAATTATGCATTAGTTCTAAATTAATTAAGAATTAATTACAAAGTAATTCTAAATTAATTTTGAATTAATTAAGGAAGACATTACCTTATGTCATTTTATATCAAAGTTTATAATTATAATGTATTTTAGTTAATAAATTAAAATATTAATTAAATTGTAATTATGACCACTTGAAAAGACAAGGGCGGTGGAACCGCATTAATAATTTAGTTGACTTTTACATACGGTGTTTGCATAAAAGAAAGGGATAATATTTATAATTCATTTATAAATTAATTAATTAATATATTGAAGGTATAAATAAATGTGGACATGTCTCGAGGGAAAAGAAGGAGGACTGACATCTTAGCTAGAATTGAATGGAGAGGATAAGGGTAGTAATGGGGAGCATGGAGTCGGCAGGAAGAGGGGTTAAGTGGAAGGATGGTTGGGGAAGTAAGGGGATCTTTACCTTAGAGATTTTTGGGGAGAATTGAGAGAGAGGAGAGAGAAAATTGCAGAGAAGAGAAGGAGGTTCTTGTTGGAGAAAATTCAGAAGGGAGAGCAGGTTGGCTTTACTCGGTTTGGGCTCGGGGGTCCAAAGGGGTACCTTTGGAGCTGGGTGGTCGGCGAGACCTCGCCAATTGGCAGGGTGGCAAAACTGTTTTGGGCTGGTTGAGTTTCAGAGCTTTGGGGGAAGGTTTTGGTTGCAGGGAACCGCAAAGGTAAACAGCAAGGCATTTAACAAAATGGATCAACAAAGGGGACAACAACAAGAGTGGATCTACTAGATATCTACAGGTATTTCTCCTAAAGGTATACTAATCAATTTCTAACCCTGTAGATAATTTTATCAAGTTATATGTATTTGCTGTTCACCTGCACATGTTGCACATGTTCACCTGCACAAACAGAAATGGTTAGATGTTCACCTGCACAAACAGAAATGGTTAGAAGTAGGTAAAACAGTGATTATATTATTCAAAACTATAAATGTAAATGCTATATTTTTATAGTTAGAATTTAGAAATGAAAACAAAAACAAATAGAAAGGTGAAAACAGTGTTAAAACATGGTAAACATGGATTTGTTATTGGTTTTGTTATTAAAAACTTAGAAAAATTAGGACCAGGGTCCTACATATGGTATCAGAGCCCTAGATTCTAATACTGGAACCTTAGGGGTCTACATGAAAATAGAACACAAAGTTACCTAAATTGTTACTGTTACCTAAATTTTTACTGTAAATTTTTCCTGATCAAGAATTTACAGAATTTCAAATAGAAAAGAACATAATTTACAGAGAAACTCAGTAAAAATGATGGAAAACTGTATACAAAAAGAAATATATATGAAACTGTGTTCCATACTTCAAATCCATCAAAATGAGAAACCCATACTTGGAGAAAGACTACCAAAAGGAGAAGAAATAGCCAAGATTGAAAGAGAAGCTACTAAAAGAAAAATAAAATTACTAGAAAACAAAAGAGACCCTATTAAAAAGGACACCTTAGAACTTTGAATCGGGAGGAGAAGATTGAAACGGATGCCTGAAGATTCAATGATTGGGTATAGATAGCAAATCAATGTTTTTTTGAATAAACTCATTTTTGAAGACCTAAGACCTAAGTTCTGCAAAAGAAAAGGGGAAAAAGATAGAATAAGTAAATGACATCTTTATGGAAATGGAAATAGAAATGAAATTTGGTTTGAAATTAAATGCATATACATAGAACAGAATAGAACAGAAATCTAATTTTAAGTGAAGAAAAATAAATAAAATAACACTAAATCAAAACCATTAATAGAGATATAAAAGTACTTGAAAATGAGTCTAAAATCTTCCATGTATGTGAAATTTATAGAGATGCAGAAATAAAATTTAGGGCTGGTAGGATTTCTGTTAAGAATTCTATATATGTATGAGATAAAATAGATTTTCAAAAGGTATTTATAAATTCTGCAAAGAAATTAAACTGCTAGATATTAAAAAAAAAAGAGACAAATATATTTTCCATCTACACACATATATATAAAGTTGAAGCACTGTATTTTGAAAGAAAAAAAAAAAACTATTATTCATAATAAACCTCGTTTCTATTACCCATTTCCTATTTCTCAAGAGAGATCCCTACTGTTACCCCAGAAACATACACATTTAAATATGAAATAGAACAAGCCATGTTAGATAAACAATATATTAAAAAAAAGGTGAATATATATATATATAAAGGCTAACCTGGTTTTATAAATCCCTCCTCTCACTTGTACACGGTTCTTTTGGGATATTGGAGGTAGCGAATCTGACTCGACACCGAAAAAAAAAAAGGAGAAAAAAAAAAATTACAGTACCCCAAAGAAATCTTCATAACGATGTGCATAATAAAAGACGACCCATAAGCCATTGGAAACCCTGGGAAACTTTCACAGAATGAAAGACTTCCAATGCAAACCAACCTAGAAATCTTATACAATCATATTTTCTATTTTGGTCAAAGGGAAAATCACGTCAAGATGCCCCATGAATTATATGCACACAAGGATGCAGTCGGCACTGAGCCCAGTGTATCGGCCTGCAATATTCTGATCAAGGACTTAAGGAAGAGCCCCAGTAAATTAAATGGAGTATTTAGGGTTTTTAGAGAGACGCCTAAGAGGGACCTGGTCAAGGAGCGGCACGCTTCACCTTTTAGTCGACCCAACACGTGGGCGCAGAGTGAGGCTCCTCAAGCGGCCTGTGAGCCCGACATGAAGATCTGGGGGCATCAATGAGCCTGAGGACGGGCCATAGCTTGATGGTTATCTCCTCTTTGCGATGGTTGTGAGTAAACAACACCCTCAAAAAAAAAAATATATAATGATGACATATTCCCCATCAAAAGCAATGAACATACAAACCCATATAAAACTCAAAAGAAGATCTGTGTCGACCTTGGCTGCGGCCATTGAAAGATAACAATGTTTCCACACTTGGGAGCTCTTAAAGCTCTCCCTCCCATTGTCTGTAACCTCGATACACCAGAGGGTCGTGCCCATGGGAAAACAAAAAATCCTCGGTGAATCTGCAAAACAAAAGAACCTGGAAAGAAAAACAAAAGAAAGAAAGATTCATAATAAAATGCCAAATGGCTGAAGAACAAGGATAGAGAAAAGGTAAATAGCACGCCCATTTCTGTCGAGCCTCCAAAAAAAAAAGACCCTGACTGTAGCTGCTTGAAAATCCTGTGAGCGGCGAAAATGAATTGGTAAAATAAAAATTCAGAGTTACGAAATAACTTTGTTAACAATAAGAATTAGGTTTTCTTGAATTAGAAAGGATAATGAAGGGGATTCCATAAGTGTACACTTGGCTCGCATGCATTCAAGGGGTCCCGATTGAGCTGCTTATTTAATATTATAAATAGGTGGAAATTTAAAAAAATTGTTCTTTTAATAAATACAAAATTCGAGGAACGCTTACAACAAGTTATACCTTGCGGGTTCAAGGGTGGGATTTTGGAGCATAGTATCAACTCATCGAAAAGTGTGCCATGGTAAGACACACGGTTCAGTTTGGTTACCACGTGCCTTGGTTGGGTTAACTTAGGTCTACTATGCTTGGGCTTTATAATGTGTAGCATGACATGTGAGTGAGAAACTTTAAATAAAAAGAAATTGAACTCAATGACTGAAGGGATGTACAGTACCGCATCATGCAGTTGAGGGTTTATAAATTGATTTAGATGTAAAAAGAAAATTATATATTTGCGGTTACATGTACCTGAATAGCACATAAATATCAACAAAAGTGGTGCCTCGAAGGTAGGTTTTATTTGTTTTAAAATTTAGTGAGATTTATCATAATAATGTGAATGGGAGCTTCAAAATAAAATGTTCTCAACCATAAAACTTATCATAATTGAACGTCATCTTTGAAATTAAATTTTTATGTAATATAAATTTACATAATTATTTAAAAATTCATGTATATTTATTTTTATAACTACGTTTATCCTACAAAATTTAAAGTATTTTTTTTTTTTTAATTTAAATAGTAGAGTTCCCTTTTGTATTATATCAAAGAAGCATATGGATAATTATATTTTATTATTAGAATAAAGGGATTGTAGGGGAAGAAAATTGTTGAGAATATAGTGTGATGAAGTTTATTAACAAGTAACATTGTTAAAAATGTATTGTGATGAAGTTATCAACGAAGAATCTTGTTCGAAATACTGTGTTGAGCTAATTTTAAAAAAATAAAGAGCCTATGGAAAATTCGCTATGAAGAGTTTAAGAGTAAGACGCTTGAATTCCAAGGAAACCAGTGGCCAATTATTTCATAAATAGTAAGCGCTAACGCCCAGGAAGGCGGGCAAGAATGAGAGAAAGTGAGCATGTGTGTATAAGGCTTGTTGATGGAATTCAATGAATGACATACAAGAAGGGTTGGAAAGACTGTCTCTGTCACGAGGAAGAGGGAAAGTCCCTTAAAACATGGAAAGCCTCTTCCTCCACCCTAGCCAACATATAAATTCAAATTGATATGTTGATTTATTTATAGCTGCTTTGATTTTTCATGTAATTCATTTTTTTTTTTCTTACTAAGAAGAAATTGTTATTTTTTTTATATTTTTATTGAATGCATTGTTATCACCAATTGAATGAGTTGAATAACAACTTATCAATGAATTAGGGTTTAGAGGGTCAGATTGTGGCTAGATTTAAAGAGGATATATCAAGATTAGTTTGGTCAGGAAATGGACTTTAATAAATTTCTTTCCCGAACTTTGAATCACCTAAATTGAATAGATACTTATACAAAGTGAAAATCTTATAATAATAATAAAAGAATTTATAAAATATATATATATAATTTTATTTATTTATTATTATATATATATAAAGGCTTTTGATTCAATGTTTCTATTATATAACATATATTTTAATATCATTATATTGGAAATGGTATAAATTTTATTTCTCATTAGATTTTCATGCTTTTTGTTTATGAGCTTTCTAAATATTGTTGTATTAAATAAATGAATTGATAATCAATAATAATTAGATAATGTGAGTAATAACTAATGGTTAGTAAGCAATAGTTAAATAATAGATGTAAATTTTAATGGAGAAATGTGTATATATAAAGAGAAATACATATAAAAGTGAATTAAAACAAGTATTTTCAAATTTATTATTTAATTTTAAATTTTTATAAATCAATTTATTTTGTTAGATAATTATATTAAAGATAGATTGTTTCGTTATGAATAATATTATGGAATCTTAAAAGAGAAAAAAAAAAAATGGAATAATGACTATTGAGTATTTTACACTTTGAGTTTATATATATATATATATATATATTAAGTGGAAATTATTGTTATTTAAATAAAATTTCATATAAGAAATTTATCGACTTGTCAAAAAGTGTGACATAAAGAATGTATTAAATTTAAAAAGTTGGTTTGTATTTTGATATTGAAATGTTATATTTGACATTACTAATAGTAGCATAAGTGGCTTCTCTTCTTGCACTAAGTAATATTATATATATGATTAAGTTATTCATTTTATTAATATATATGATCAAAGATATGACCTTCGTTCCAAAATTTAATTATGACTAGTAAAGATACATCAAGGAAAGGGATTATAAATATAAAGTGGAATTCCACTAGCTGAATTATACTCATACACTATGGCATGATTAATATCTAGGAGGAAATGTGATGATAGCTCATGAATTATTTTTTTATAAAATTATCATTTAAAAAAAATTAATTAAAATTTTCTAGGACTTAGTTAGGTGTGGAAAAAAGGTGCTTAAGGTTGCAAGTGGTTAGTATTCCTTGAAGTAAATCATATAAATATAAAAAGGAAATAAAAAGGAACAATAAGGTATCTACAAAATGGGGATATAGTCATATCTAAAATAATAATGATCCAATTATTAATAATAAAAAATAAGAAGAAGAAGAAGTAGGACCAAATATATAGAGTATCTATGAAGAATCAATTTCTATAAAAATTGCTTCTTTTTTTTAATCTTTAAGCACAATGGTGCATTTTTTTAAAGTTAAGGTATTAGAAATGAAGTAGGATGAGAATGTGTGTTGCATGTCTAGACATATGCATCATGGTGAGGATATATGATCAAGTGTATTAAGTAAAGGCACGCCCTTCGCATTGAATGAATAGGATAAGGTATGATTAATGATATAGAGGGCTTGTCATATCATATAATTGTGTACAATAAACTTGTGTATAAGTGGTAGATCGATATTCATAGTGTTCATGAGTCCTTTGCGCTATTTTAAAATTAGAGAGTACTACAAGGATGGAAGTGATCCATGTGTTAAGATTTAAACTTTAAGTATTTTAGGTAAAACCTAAAATTCGTTGGTAAGAGCTTTACTTCTCCGAGTGTTGATTAATAATGGGTACCTATTGATAGACCGATGGCATCATTTTAATTATCATTATGGTAAATTGCACACTATTCCATCAAGAATGGGGTCTAACTAAATCCTATAATGAAAAGCAAGTAGTATAGGATGAAACGAGATTTAATGAGCTAGAAATGGATAAAGAGTCGTAACAATGCCCTTTTAGTCCAAAAGAAATGGTATATGGGAGATGTGATTTGCTAATGAATCACAATACAAAAGGTACCATAAAATTTGTGCAAGTATGTTAACTGTTTGTAGATAATACTCAATAAGGCGTAATGAACCTTGATGGGTGTTAAATTTGGTGAGCCTTAGGGAGGTAATACTAGTTACTAGTATATAATATAGAATGTAATACGAACAAATCCCATACGGTATAAGAATAACAATTTAGATAGCATCAACATATGGATCACATAAGGGTCCATGATATTTAAACTGCATTCTCAAATGGTGTATCATTTAAACATCATTTAATTTGACAGTGACTTAGAATCAAATTAAAAGTTATATATATAAGACAAGGTATTCTTATGAATCACATTAAAGAATATGCAAATTAATTTAAATTAACAAGAATGTTGACTATTCTACGGATTAAGTATGGTAATGAACCTTGAGTAGTCAAATCAAAAACCTATGCAAATGTTAAACAAAATATAAGAACACCTCCAATAAGATTAAATGAGTAGATTTTGTAGATGTCGCTATGTATAATTAGGAGGTGGCCCAGTAGGGCAAGTATCCCACGTTATTTTGGTCATAACTTCGGGACGAAGTTTCCTGAAGGGTGGGTGTATGTAACACCCCGTTTTGACATTTCTGCCTAAACTATTATTATATGTTATATTTGCTTGATTATGAGACTTCGTCGGTTTGATGACACTGTGGACATGTGGTTCTATTATTTTGCCGATATAGATATGTGTGTGTGTGTGATGTTAGTATTAAGATATGTAGTCATGTTAGATATGTATCATGTGTTAGCTATGTCTCATATGTGCAAGTTAATGAATGATGAGTACGTGGATACCATTAAAGTTATTGTTGAACGAAAGAATGTTATACCAGGTGCATGGTGAAAATAATGAATTGATTATTGATGTTATGTTATGACAAAATGTATGTGTACATGTTGAGGATTTGTGCACGATATTCGAGATTGTATGTCGAGGACTGACTTACAGGTTAAAATGGCTAAGTGATAGTTGGATCCTTCGAGGTGGGAGAGCCTCGGGGACATGGACTCCGAAAGATAAACGGTATGTAGGTGATGCATTATTTACTTTCGCATGATTATTATGATGTTTATTATGATGTATGGGTGGGGTAGGGTTTCAGGAAACTCAACCGCCCAGATTGGTTATACGATGACAAACCGAGTACAAGTGCAACGCTGTTGTTATGTCGAGTAGACATAGTCCCTTGTTCCATTCGGGGGGTGGAGGCTTTACCCACTGTTTATCCCCGAAACCCAGAGTCATGGGAGGGCTGTGCTACGGCGCGCTCCCCAAGGTGTGTGATGATGACTGGTGGTTGCCTGCTGGGGAAGCTTGGTCGATGTAGTCGACACTTCCGCTTACGGGTTCTAGCTGGAACCGGTCATGGATTGACATTTCAGGGTAGTCCAGCAGAGGAAAGGATAGGATGTGGAAGTTAGTGATGATGTAGGTAGATGGGTGTAGCTTGAAGTAGGGGTGAAAACAAGATCTAACTGTATGTGTGTAAAACCCTTGATTGAGTATGTGTCGTAACTCAGTAATGTACGAATTGTCGTAACTTAATAATATTTCAGTTAATTAATGGATTGTACCTTGCAAACTACGTTTAAAACTTGTGTCAGTGAACAACAGATTTCGTGATTATGATTGATGTGTGTGAACTATTAATGTTAGTGTACTTACGCGAGGTATGTAAGCAGTAGCTACGCTTACATAACTCGCCTACATATTTATGATTGCATGAAATACTGCTGAATAATAATGTTAATTAGTGTCGCTTAATAATTAATTATTATACATTAATGATTAATAAACAAATTACAATTAAATTAGATAGTAAATAATGCATTTGGTTAGTAAGCTTAATTAAATGTTAATGAGTTTGATTAGTAAAGACTAAGGGTTAACATGTTAAATGATTATTGTAGTGATAATTAAAGTAGTATTAAATTGATAAGTTACTATTAATTGCAAGGTTAGATAATTAATTAAACGGTATGGATAAGAATTAATTTATATCTATTAAATTTTATGATGACCATGCAGAAGCTAATTGGAACATAGGATAATTTACGAATAGATGTAATATGAAATTGATAAACAAGTGTCGGGTACACACTTGGAAATTGTTCATGAAAATGATAAACTAATTATAAGTTAATCGATTATGAATTAATTATAATTTAAATTATGAATTATTTATAAATAAATTGTGAATCAATTGTGAATCAATTATGAATTAATTGCGAAATTATTTTGAATTAATTATGCATTAGTTCTAAATTAATTAAGAATTAATTACAAAGTAATTCTAAATTAATTTTGAATTAATTAAGGAAGACATTACCTTATGTCATTTTATATCAAAGTTTATAATTATAATGTATTTTAGTTAATAAATTAAAATATTAATTAAATTGTAATTATGACCACTTGAAAAGACAAGGGCGGTGGAACCGCATTAATAATTTAGTTGACTTTTACATACGGTGTTTGCATAAAAGAAAGGGATAATATTTATAATTCATTTATAAATTAATTAATTAATATATTGAAGGTATAAATAAATGTGGACATGTCTCGAGGGAAAAGAAGGAGGACTGACATCTTAGCTAGAATTGAATGGAGAGGATAAGGGTAGTAATGGGGAGCATGGAGTCGGCAGGAAGAGGGGTTAAGTGGAAGGATGGTTGGGGAAGTAAGGGGATCTTTACCTTAGAGATTTTTGGGGAGAATTGAGAGAGAGGAGAGAGAAAATTGCAGAGAAGAGAAGGAGGTTCTTGTTGGAGAAAATTCAGAAGGGAGAGCAGGTTGGCTTTACTCGGTTTGGGCTCGGGGGTCCAAAGGGGTACCTTTGGAGCTGGGTGGTCGGCGAGACCTCGCCAATTGGCAGGGTGGCAAAACTGTTTTGGGCTGGTTGAGTTTCAGAGCTTTGGGGGAAGGTTTTGGTTGCAGGGAACCGCAAAGGTAAACAGCAAGGCATTTAACAAAATGGATCAACAAAGGGGACAACAACAAGAGTGGATCTACTAGCTATCTACAGGTATTTCTCCTAAAGGTATACTAATCAATTTCTAACCCTGTAGATAATTTTATCAAGTTATATGTATTTGCTGTTCACCTGCACAAACAGAAATGGTTAGATGTTCACCTGCACAAACAGAAATGGTTAGAAGTAGGTAAAACAGTGATTATATTATTCAAAACTATAAATGTAAATGCTATATTTTTATAGTTAGAATTTAGAAATGAAAACAAAAACAAATAGAAAGGTGAAAACAGTGTTAAAACATGGTAAACATGGATTTGTTATTGGTTTTGTTATTAAAAACTTAGAAAAATTAGGACCAGGGTCCTACAAGATTGGAAGGCATCTAGAAAGTTACGGAATATGGATAAATGTTGTATTGAAGCATTGGCTAAGATAATTGCATGATTGTATGGCATATTTCTTTATGTGTAAGAATTTGTTCTGAAAACTATGAGATGTTTTCTAATCATGCAATTTAACTTGTTGTGTAGGAAAGATCGTATGCCATCTCCTACAAAAGAAGAACTACAACATTTGTTCAGCAAAGATATTGAAGTTCCCAGGATCTGGGATGAAGAAATGGAATGCCATGATCCGTCGATCATGAAGAATGATGTTTGAGATGTAGTCCCAAGACCTGAAGGGAAGTTTGTTATGACTTCCATATGGATCTATCAAGATCAAGCATGCTGCAGATGGCAGCATAGAGAAATATGAAAGTGATGAAATAGAAGATACACTAGATGGATTTCAAGACAACTTTCTTGAATAGTTGTATGCGGATAACCTGTTTGTTACAGGTGAAGATAGATTGATTTCCCACATGCAGCGGAAGCTTACTGCCGAGTTCGAGATGAATAACTTGGGGTTGATGCACTATTTGTTTTTAGCATGGAGGTGTGGCAGAGTGATGGAATCTTCCTTGGACAAGGGAAGTATGCAGTAGAGATCCTGAAGAGGTTCGGGATGATGGACTACAAGGCTATGGCCACACCTATGGCATCGAACCTGAAGCGCCTATGAGATGCTTCATCTGAGCCGATTGATATCACTATGTATCATCAGATGATTGGGTCCTTAATGTACCTGACAAACACAAGACCAGACATTTGCTTTGCTGTGAACACATTGAGCCAGTTCCTGACGGATCCGAGTGTTCACCTGGTTGCTGTAAAGAATATTCTGAGGTACCTGAAGGGTACAGTGGATTATGGGCTCAAGTATGAAGCGAATCAAAAGTTTAACCTACAGGGTTATGTTGATTCAGATTGGGCTGGCAGTGCTACAGATAGGAAGAGCACATCTGGGTGCTGCTTCAGTATGGGATCAAGTGTGATCTCTTGGTTTAGCAGGAAGCAGTCCTGCGTAGCACTGAGTATAGCTGAGGCAGAGTATGTTGCAGCCTGTTCAGCTAGTTGTGAGGCAGTATGGCTACGAAAGCTACTGTCTGATCTATTTGATCTCCCATTGGAGGCTACTGGTATCTTCTGTGATAACCAGAGTTGTGTGAAGCTGTCCAAGAACCCAGTGTTTCATGACAGGTCGAAACACATAGAGATCAAGTATCACTATATCAGGGATATGGTGCAGAGAGGAGCGATGAAGCTCCTGTATGTTGCGACGGACGAGCAGATTGTAGATGTGCTGACGAAGCCACTAGCCAGGGTGAAGTTCGAGTACTTTAGAGAGAGGCTTGGCGTTCTTCAGATCGAGGACACTTCGAGGAAGAATTGATGGACACATTTGCTAAAGCCATTCCAAGCATGTTGGAAGGAGGATCCTTCACATGGCTGTGGATGTAAGCGCTAGATAATGGGCATCAGGATGATGTTCTGGTTTCTGCTTGGATATGATCAGTTGGATCATTTATGTATGTACGCATCATGTTGGATGCTGGATATGATCAGTTGGATCATTTATGTATGTATGCATCATGTTGGATGCTGGATATGATCAGTTGGATCATTTATGTATGTACGCATCATGTTGGATGCTGGATATGATCAGTCGGATCATTTATGTATGTATGCATCATGTTGGATGCTGGATATGATCAGTCGGATCATTTATGTATGTATGCATCATGTTGGATGCTGGATATGATCAGTTGGATGATGTGTATGTATTTTGTATATGCATCATGTTGGATGCTTGGACCATGTATCTGTATATGTATCAGGAGGATACATTGTATGATCAGGTGGATCATGGATGATGATATGTATCAGGTAGATACGTGGTGTGCATCAGATGGATGCATTGATGATCAGGATGATCATGGATGATGAGCTTCAGGATGTTGCTCCAGATGACATGCAGCAGGATGTTGCAGTGATGATCAGGATGATCATAGATGACGAGCTTTAGGATGTTGCTCCAGATGACATGCAGCAGGATGTTGCAGTGATGATCAGGATGATCATAGATGACGAGCTTCAGGATGTTGCTCTAGATGACATGCAGCAGGACGTTGCAGTGATGATGATCAGGATGATGTATGGTGAGTATCAGGTTGATACTATGTGGCCGTGGAACAGGTTGTGCAGATAAGCATGTAATTTGTGCCCTGGGAGATTTGCAGATGGTCTTTCGAGGTTTTGCTTATGGCATGTAATTCGGTGCCCTGGGACATCTGGCAAATGCTCTTTCGAGGTTTTGCTTGGGAGGACATATAATTTGTGCCCTGGGAGATCTGCAGATAGTCTTTCGAGGTTTTGCCTATGGCATGTAATTTGTGCCCTGGGATATCTGGCAGATGCTCTTTCGAGGTTTTGTCCTATGGCATGTAATTTGGGCCCTGGGAGATTTCAGGTCAGAGTTGTGTACCCGTAACATCCTGAGATGCTCTTTCGAGGTTTTTCCATGAACACATGTAATTTGTGCCCTGGGAGATTTCAGGTCGGAGTTGTGTACCCGTAACATCCTGAGATGCTCTTGCTAGGTTTTGTGGTGGACCACATGTAATTTGTGCCCTGGGAGATTTCAGGTCAGAGTTGTGTACCCGTAACATCCTGAGATGCTCTTTCGAGGTTTTGTGGTGGGGTCACATGTAATAGCGCCCTGGGAGATCCTACAGGTCGGAGTTGTGTACCCGTAACATCCTGGGATGCTCTTTCGAGGTTTTGTGATGCACGTAATAAGTCCTGAGGATTCCACAGTATGGCCAGTGATGATGAAGACCTGTAGGTGGTGGGCCTACATCCAGTATGAAAAAGGACTGGCTCTGTAGAACTTCCTATGACGAGTAGATTCAGAGATTGATTGAGATAGCAGCAGTAGTGATGATGATGATGACTCGATGATGATTATCTAGTGACGATGATCCAAAGAAGATGACTTGTGCTAGAAGAACTGTGCTGAGAAATACCTTCCTAGTTAAGAGGGAGTGTTGATGTATATGTAACTTCGGAATGTATTTCACATATATGTATATTGTATTCCTATAGAGATGGTATTATTCCTCTATAAGAAAGTGTCGTCATTTATATTGTAAGTGTCGTAACTTATACTTGATGGGTTATTAGACCACCTTATTTGGGGTCGGCCCTGTATAAGTCATGTGGGTCAAAGGGTTATTAGACCACCCTATTGGGGGTCGGCCATGTGGGTCAAAGGGTTATTAGACCACCCTATTGGGGGTCGGCCCACTCAGCATTATGTTATGTGGTAAAGTTCGAGCCTACACGAGTTAGGTAAAAAGGCAAGTCAAGTCAAGTATAAATAGAGTGCGGGAGGCACTCTATTTGCTCACTCACTTCTCACACATGCACTCAAGGAGGAGTGGCGCACTTATGGAGGAGGAGGATCTGCTGCTAGGTTATGGCTATCTCTCTTGGTTGGTTGTATCATTGCTCTATCTATCTCTGAGGAAGTTATTGGGGTTTTTCACCTTTATGGTTTTCCCCAAGTAAATCTTTGTGTCTCTTGTGTGCTTGCATTATTGTCTCCATGATTGATATGCTGTAGATATGCTGTACATGTTGTTCTCTTAGTTAAGATCCTAGATCAGATTGAAGTAAATTCTGAAAATTCAACAAGCACAATGACAATGAATCCTGCAAATAAATGAATTAGACGAAATTAGACAAGATGCTATTCAACGCACAATCTTAATACAAAACCAACGCAAAAAGTGGCATGATAGATACATTAAACAAAAACAATTCAAAACTGGAGACTGGGCATTACTTTTCGATTCAAGATATAAAACTTTAAAGGTAAATTAACTACTTGTTGGATGGGTCCATATGAAATTGTTACAACTTTCGATAATGGATCCGTTAAAATTAAGACAATTGATGATTCTCAAATTTCCTTTGTTGTAAATGGTCATAGACTTAGAATTTATCATCACCCAATATCTAAACAAGATTTTGTGCAAAATGCCTTACAATAGGAGGAAATCGAGCTGGTAGAAGAGGAAGTCATTCCTCCTCCTCCTAGTCCTTGAAATATTTTGGGTTATTTTCTTTTGTATATATGTAAATATGTTTTCGATTTTCAATAATAAAGGGTCATTTCTAACAACTGATTGCATATTTACAGGAAATTTGTTATGATCAGTTCATAAAATTTTGTCAATCAAAACAAGAAGACTTTTTTTTCCTCTCGTTAATTTTGAAAATTTTACATATCTTTTCTTGTACATATGCTTTTGTTTTGAATAAATTTGAATCATCTGGCAAGTGGCTTTGCAGCTTAATTACAAGAAGTCTATCTTTTTTAATCGTCTCATGCGATATTATGCGAAAAGGGAAGTGATCTAAAAAATAAATACTTATAGTTCTCCTTCTCTTTCGGTTATTGTTGAAAATTGAAAATTTACAGTGAAAGGATAAATCATTCTTGATATAATTTGTAACCACTTTCTTTTACGATTCTGCATATGGTATTTGATTTAGACATGCACACCTCTGATTTATCATTAGAACAATTGCTTAAAAGACCTACTTCAATTATTATGATCTCCACAAAACTCTATCTTACACCTATGGACTGCTAGTTCTTCCTGGATTCATTATCAAAACTTGTCTCTTAAAGCACCTTTAAAAGGTAGCCTAAAAGTGAGTGATATTTTCTATTTTGTGGGGAACATTACTGATCTTTTTTGAAGAGGATATATTGAGAAGTCAAAGAACAACTTTAGGTTATTATCTTTTGAAATGATCTATAATTTTGACCATTATAAATAAAGTTACTCATAAGGTTTGTGCTAAAATTTTGAATTATGTGTTTAACAGGCTTAGCACACTCTAAGTGCCAACCGACTTCCTTACAAAAAAATATATATATATCATTATACGAGCAAACCCACCGGGCTACTGAACAGGCTCACTGGCAGCGGGTCCATGCTAAGTAAGATCTGAAACAAGGAAGCTCGGTAAATTCAAGTAAACCCGTCAGGGTACTGAACGGGCTCGTTGGTAGCAGGGCTATGCTTGCATGGTACCAAGATAAACCCGTCGGGGTACTGAACAGGCCTGCTGGCAGCGGGTCAATATCAGGTAAAAGAGGTTTGGTTAGTGCACTGTTATTCACATGGATCATAAAAACCTGAGTATACAAACATATGTTTAGGCCGATTATTTCTACTGTCATTAGATAATGGCTGTAAGTTGGAATTGGACCCTGTCATCTAATTCAAACAAATACCTAGTATATGACTATCCTAGAAATGGGACCCATAATTATAGTAGATCTCACAAACTTTACGATGAACCTTATCTATATTCTTTGGATGACAAGAGATATTTACAATGAGTCACGGATGACTAGTTTTCCTATGGCATTTTTTTTTCCGCATCTCTTATACTATTATTCATCACATGGTCTTCTTAAGCACTGTTGTATTCTTTTTGATGAGTGTACATATCTGAATCATTTACATTTAATAGTTAATATTTCATTTTCTTATGAAAATTATCACAGTATTTTAGAAGCTATCTGTAAGACTTTTAATTGAAATTTTTTAATATTAATAATTTTCTTTGATGGATTGAGGACATGCCATATATTTGGTTTGGGGGAGGATTAGAACCGTTTTAGAACTATCTTTTTTTACTTTTTGAATATTTATGAAAAGTTTATTTATCTCTGATAAAATGATAGGTGTTTGCAGGTTAATGCAAAAAAGCAGAAGGCAAATTATTCTAATTAAATGACAAATACAAAGGACGTGACTTAAAGTTCAAGAAAGCAAAGTTTACAACATATTTTATGCACTAACAGCCTCAGAAATTCTTTGCAAAATCAGTTTTAGTCAGCATCAGCAATAAGATCTTGTATAGACAAAAGTCTGTATGAAAGTCTGAATGACAGGTCGAATGCCGATGCAAATAATGTGATGAACGAGGCAAATAAACAACGTTTTGAATGGAGTGCTGAATGAAACTATAGCTTGTATAAATATTAATAAGTGTGCCCAGATATTTGAAATTTTGATTAACCAATGATGACAGGGATCAATCAAACATCGATTTCATACATGGTCTCATTCCCTTACCCATCATGTCTTTGTTAAAACGAATGAATCATGTATAGTTACGATCTTTATAATCATTGCATGACCGCCATGGTATTAACTATCATACGATCTGCCAACATTTGGATCGAATCTTCATGATCTCCCTACGTGTAATATATCCCATTACATGAATTTCATTCAACCTGTCCAAAGCTCGGCTTTGGACACGGTTGAATATACTATAAACCACACATATTCACTAGATTCACGCACTTCTACGCTGGCACTTGACTCAAGATCTTCGAATGACAAGTGCGATCTTTTAAGCATGTTAAGTCCTCGTCCACTGTCATTCAAACATTCAAACGGACCTTAGTTTAAATTGATGATCACGTGAATTTTGCCTCAGTCTGTTCTCTCTCCATCTTTTTGATGATCCGTGTCCTCTGCAATTTCTTGCACCCCCTGTACCTATCTATTTGCATCCCCCATCCTCTATCAACAATGCCAATCCGTTACGATCCTGGTAGCTACCAGGACATCCTCCGCATTCCTGAATTCAAATCCTGTCGAGAAGTGTTTTTGCGAGCAAGTTGGGGTCCGTTTCTCCGCCTTCTCCAAGGCCACGACCATGAAATTTCATTACTTTTCACTAAAGGTTTTGATGGAAAGATGACCAAAGTTGGCCATCTCACTTTCTCCGTGACAGAAGAATCCATCGCGTTGGCTATGAAGCTCCCTAGAGAGGGTTCCCGGTGGCATAAGCACCTCTTCCTTCCATGGAAGGCTGATGAATTTGCCCTGAAGGTCAATTTTCAACACATTGCTGGTACCAAAGGATTCCACAGAGAATGGGTCAAGCCGGAATACTTAGATCCTTTGAATGTTATCATTCACTTAATCACTTGTGAGGGTAAGTATACTGTCTTTAAAGCCTTCCATTTTATATTGCTTGCACATTTTGTCAACAGTCAAACCCTCAACTTTCCATTTTATTTCTTGAAGAGTTTGGAGAAGATGTCCAGCCAAGTTTGAAAAAATACTGTTAATCCCTCTAGTAGCCTGTACCACCATTGTATTATTAAAATCATGATCATTCACCAGTTATAAAAGAGAGGGAAAACTTGGGATCATTTTGTTTTTGAAATACTGAACCATCATTTGATTGAGAAGTCTACTGTCAAATCCTCTCCCTCTCGAAAACATTGTTTCCAATCCGGTATTGGTGAGTCTACCCAATCCTCTACGCAAGCAGAACAAGACACTAAGCGTGTACTATTTGATGAGGATCCCTCAGGTGATGTGCACCTTCTCCAGTCATCGCCTTCTCCTGAACTTACCCTTGGTGACCCTATTTCGGAGCCTCCACTCTTTTCAATACCTACTAAATCCACGAGAACGAATTGTGACTAGTCTATCATTCAGACTGTCGTTCAGCCATCACGTTTAAACGTCCAATCAGACGACCATACCCTTGAAACACCTCTCCTCACATTAGCTAATGTATCTGCTCGAATGAGTGAATGAAAGTCCTCCTGCACACAACGAAGACATAGTTCTTGAGAACCATATTGACAATCTCGAAACATTTCCAAGAGAGTTGAGTTCCCTGAAGAGTCCTGAACATCATAGGGAACAACCCATTCTGACTCAGCAGGAAGCAGATAAATTTACTCAAGTAATAGTACGGTTGACAGACTAGAACCAAAGCTATGTGGAAACAATATCTGAGCTTCATGAAGAAAACAAAGCACTGCGTACACAAGTAAAAAGCATTGAATGCCTGGTTAATGCCAGAAAAACGTCCCATACTACTCTCCGGATGAAGTATGACACCTTGAAAGGCCAATTTAGGAAGCTTCATAAGTTTCAAGCTAAAACCATTTCCTCTTCCAAGTCAAAGGCAGCTGCTACCGCAGCTCAGCCTTCTTCCTAAGCTTCTCTGTTTTGCTCAGTGGGACCTGGCATGTCTTCGGTTTGGAGGGATGTTGGTGTCCATTTTGTCACCATTTTTTATCATCAAATCCATTCTGAATGGCGTTATTTCCATCATTTTTGCTATAATAAGCTATTATTTCCGCCATTCAGCTCATCAAACAAACCAGGTATGCATATATTCATTTATCATATGAATTTTGGTCAAATCTTGCTATATTATGAATTATTGATGTTTAATGTGACATTTCGGGGCATACTTGGCATTTAGTTTTGATTTATAGGATGCGGCTTGTCAAATGACCCCTCATTCAGACTGCATGTTTATGTTGCTCAACGTTCAACTGCGTCCAGCTCGTCATTCAGCCTCGTGTTCGACTCGCAGAATCAGCGGTTGGCATACTTCGGGCCATTAAAGACAAAAATGGGCACGCGGGTTCTGTTTTCCACACGGTGGTCATGGTTAATGCGCTTTCGTTCTGGAAGATTTGTCTTCCTGCCTTCCAAGCTTGACAACACATCATACCTCCACGTCAATACTCCATGCGCCGATTTTCTTGCTCGTTTAGCTTGGGATTACGCACGCCTGTTCACGCCAATGTTCTAGAGGAGTTCGTCCGCCCACACTCAGTCCGCCAGCTCATCTCACTTCCCACGTCAAAGGGAGATCGACATTGCAGCAGCCTCGTGAAGGAATCGACCTTGTGAAGCCTGGTGAATGCCCCCTGCGCTATAACATATCACTCAAACCAGCCGTTTGCAGTCATAAAAGCCTCTATTTTTAGAGAGGTCGACGCTGTCGACCTTCTCTCCCATTGTAAATGTATAAATAGATGCTTTGTATAGAGAAACAAGTTAGAAATGATGAATGGATCAACAGATTAGTAGATAGTTTGTAGAAGATAGCAGACGCTTTTGTAATTTTCATCAGTTAATGGAAGTTCCAGTTCGTAGCTGTTGGTGATTAAGTTAATTTAGTTTTAATCTCTGATTGCTGGGAAGGGCCCCTCATCAATCGGAGGTTTTGTTTACGTTTTTCTGCATTTTAGTTTCTACAAATAATTAGTTTATTTTCCTGTATATGTAATTAATTTTTGTTTTCCTATACATGTCATTTTCTGTCTCTCTGTAATTTGTAATGTGTTGCTAACTTAATCTATTTTCCAGAATTAGAAATGGTCGACCAAGCATAGTATTCATAGTTTATTTTCAGTCTTTTGTAATTAGATAGAGCCTATTAAATGCTGTTTAGTTAGTTGTTTCTTATTTAGCTTCTGTTTCAGGCTTAGATATAATTAGAATTAGACTGTAGCTTCTCTTCTCTGTAGCTGTAGGTTAATTCTCTCTCTCACCTTAATCTTGCTTTAGCATAGAATAGGAATAGTTCATCTTTCCAAAAAATCATTAGAATAGGTTGCTTCCTATTATTGTAGCTTCTCAACAAGTCTTCTCACTGACTTCTTTGCATTGTAGGTTCATCTTCATTTTCCAACTGCCGTTAAGATCATCAAAACTACCTCTTTCCCTAGTTTAATTTGTTTTTCCTCATCCAAACTATCATTCAGACAGTCATCCGGATCGTCATTCGGACTTTCATTCTTTCTGCACTGTTTTATGCTCATTTAAATTCAGTTTCTTAGTTTTTCTTAATTGTAATATTTCCTGCTCTTAATTAACATTCTTAACCATAATTAGGACCTTGTTTTACATTCCATAAAGTTTTAATTCAAGTTTGTTATCATTCTTCGTTTGCTTTAACCGTCTTTTTAAATTATGTCTCTCATATTTAATTTTCCAATATGTTATTGTTTAAGCATTTATTAGTTTTATTCCTAATCTAGTTCATCACATGTTCTTAAGATTTATTTTAGATTAGATTTAATAATTTCATTCTCCAAGTATTTTAGTTTTAATAGCTTTTTCATTAAGAATAGGATCAATTTCTTATTTTTAGATAGATAATGAAGATGTTTATGGAATAGAATTTGGATTAAAAAATTAAAATATTTATCAAGTTTTCTACTTGCTTTTACATACATATCTTTATCAAGTTTTCTACTTGCTTCCAAATTAAGTTCAAAAATAAATATCTTTATCAAGTTTTCTACTTGCTTCTAGATCTGATTAGTTTCATATTATTTTGCTTATGGATAGTAGATAGATCATAATGTTTAAAGTTAATTGTAATTGGTCTCTTTGTAGTTTACATTTCTTTGCATAAATTAGATTAGATTTACTTCCGTTTTGTTTTGCTATTACATTTGAAATTCATTACGATACATTTACTCCAGTTCCTATTACTTTTGACGTACAACATCAAGGAGAATGGAATTAGAATTATATGCTTTAGTGTAGTCTTGAATAGTTATTGAATTTATTAAATAGTCTATCGTTTTGTTTTTTATTAACATAGCTTTCTATTTATGTAATTTATTATCAAGTTAAGTCATTTCATAGATAGGTCTCTAATTTGTTTATAGTTGTTTCTAATTCCTAGATTAGAATATGAAATTGATTAGGTAGTTTTCATTCTCATAGTCAGTAGTTTTATTTTTAATTACTTTCCATTATTCAATTATAAAGTAGAGTAGTATGATTGGATACTATTCTAGTTTGTTTGTTTGATTTAGTTCCTTTATTGTCTTTCTGAAGTTTGACTTGGTTTTTCATTTTGAAAGATCTTTCAATCTTTTCTTTATTAAAATATTTCTAAGGTCTGACAAGCCGAAATCCTATATACCATTCTACCTCAGCATATATTTTTCCACAAATCTAAGAATAACAACCCCGGTCGATAATTAAATATTAGGTGTTTTCTTTGAGATAGCTCACACACCCAACAAGCATGTGAAGCACAATTTCTTTTTCCGAAGTTCATCCTTGTTTAGTCCTTCTTTTTTATTCCTTTCAAATGAATCTTTTTGCCAAGGTTTCTTATCATATGCATCCCTTTGCCAAGGTTTCTTTTCAAATTTGAAGTTAGGCTTGGGAGGAAATCTCGTTCTAGGAACCACATTATGGAGATCCCTAGTCAATCTCATTGCATATTTTAATGTAGTTGGTTTGTGGGATTTGACCAAACCTTTTAAGGGTTCAGCCAAACCTTCCGTGAAAAGCAATAATGACCTTCCCATAGATACATCATCCACCTTGATTGATAATTTTTTAAAGTCCAACATATGTTTAGTAGGGGTCCCTATTTGCTTCAATTGAGCTAGTTCTTTGAAAGGCAATTCTGGATCTTTTTGTTCAAATCTCTCTAGTACCCTGTCAACAAATTCTCCATATGTTTTAACCTAATCATGACCCAAGGTTTTCAGGCCATGGAACCACCATTCATTGGCATCTCCTTCCAAGTGAAAAATAGCCATTTTTAATGCATCCTCTTCCAACATAGGATTCAACTGAAAATACACATCTAAGTTTTGCACCCAAGTATTAGCAGAATTTTGAGAGGAACCATCAAAAGTAGGAACTGAAATTTTACTAATAGAACCATTTAATTCTTTGTTTTGGAATGGGCTCCTATTGTCCTTCTTCCTTTTCATTTTATATACAACATCAATTTATTGACTAAATGGTAGACCTCTTTTACAATCTTCACTCAACTCATTCCAATCGTTTGCTAGTTTACTATAATCCACCTGAATATTAGGCTCTTCTTTGGGTGTGAGAAATTTAAGTGTAGTATGCCTTTGTGTGCTTTGAAATTAATCAGGTCTATTATGAGGTCCTGTACTTGAGAAAATATGCTCACCCATGTTCTTCTTTTCTCCTGAGTGTGAACCACTGTTATCTCCCATCCCTTTGCTTGCAAGTTGGCTACCCAACAATTCCAATCCTTTCATCAAGTGTCTACTCATGTATTGCATACCCATGTAAATTTCATCCAAAAAGGATTTTAAGGCTGCAACAAGTTTCTCCTTATGTCTTAAGTTTTCCTCCTCCTCTCTACCCATGGTTTTAACAAAAGACTCTTTTTCTTCTACTACCTCTTCTTCAACAAAAACCTCTTCAACTACTGGTTCAAAGGGTAATGGTTTTGTTATTTTGAATTCTTGTTAAGACCATAAGGTTCCAAGAACATGCTCTGATACCACTTGTAATGTCGCTTTTTACAATTTTTATAAAAATGCCCAATTTTTCACTTTTTCCCCAATTTTGACCTTTGACTAGTTTTGATGCCTAGGTCCCAAATTTGCCCCAAATGATCCCAAATATTTTGAGAAGGTATATGAATGATATTAGGACTTGAATATTATGTTCATGGATGATATATGGCCACCAAAATACCTCTTCAAACTCTCTTAAGATTCTAGACCAAGTATGCAATTTTACTAGTAATTTGGGGTTCAAATCCCCCTGGGGTAAGTACTGAAAATGGATTCCCAAATGCCTCCAAACCCACTCGAATTTATGAACATAGGTAGGGTATGTCTCAAGGATGTTATTAAGGTGCAAAATTAACCATTCATTATTTATTAAGTCTTTTCCAAACCTCTCCCAAACAACAACAAAAACCACTAATTTGACCCTTGGGGAAATGACACCAAATCTTCTTCAAATGCAAATAAACTGAGTATAATGACTTAAAATACTCAAGTGATGAATATTGAAACTTGTAATACACATAAATGGAATTCCATTAATCACAAATATATCAGAGAAACATTCTTTTATTCGAAATCATCATCATTATAATGACATACATCAATGTAGTGGGGAAATGGTCATTGTTTGCTCATTAATATTCATTTTTACATACAACCACTTGGTATTTCGACCTGAGACTTTCTGAAGATGAATAACAGAGTATATAATTCTTATTACAACTATAAATACATCATTATAATCTCTCCCAAGAAGTATAATATCTCACCCAAAGCGCAATCCCTCAAGGAGCATGAATATGCCTTCAAAACTGGAAATGGTTGAGAGATGGTGCTGCACTAAACCAAACCACGAGATTCCCTATAGATGATAACTACAAATTCAAACTCTATTAAATATCCATGAAAGACCTAAGTGGCCTCTCCAAACACCAACTTGGATGGGAATCTTTCAACCTCAAAATTGGCTAAGGCAAGAAATTAGTCATCCACTAGCTCTCTCTTCACAAATGCAATTTTTATTAAATAATCAAAAGCCATTTTCATACTTGATTTCTACATTTTATAACCAACATTAGCCTCCTATGGTTCTAATTCCTCCCATTAGCTTCTAGATATTTCCACTTAGGAAATATTCCACATTTGCCACTTGTCTCCTCATTCCCAACCTTCCATCTCCTCCCAATTTGAGTAGGGGTCTCTTGGGATTCTCCAACACCCATGAGTGCCTTCTTTGAGCCTATTTTGTTGAATATTGTAACTTCTAAGAATATTATATTTGTATATTATTTATTCCGGAGATGTTCCATACCTCCGATGTGATTACCGGATTGGTTGTGGTAACTAGGGTTATTAGACCCACCATGTGGGGGTCGGCCCAGTCAGTTATAATAGGGTATTTAACCTAATGGTTAAATACGAGCCTACATGTACTTGTGTAAAATACATGTCAGTGTAGTGTATAAATAGAGGAGGTATGTTCCTCATTTGACACACTCACTCACTCAAGAGATGCGCACTTGTGGAGGAGAGGTATGCTATGGTGGAGGAGGAGATCATGTCTTTGGTTTGCATCTTTGTATATTTCTGGTCATCTATATTGAGGAAGCTTTACTGGGTTTTCTACCCCATGAGGGTTTCCCAGGATAAATCTGTGTCTCTTATGTTTATGCTATGCTTGTTGTTTCTTCAGTGATCCTGTATATGCTATTATTGTGAAATGGAATGTAATGCTGCTATTTTCTGTCTTAGCATATTGAATTTTAACATGGGATCAGAGCTAACCTGAAGGAAGGCAATGTATGACACTTACAACACTTGCTTCTCTTGCGACAATTTGAAGGTTAGGGTTTTATATAGCAAAAACCAGTCATCGTGGCACTTTCGCTATAAATCCATTTATGCGAAGTTTCAGGATCTAAAACGTTTACAAGTCGTAGATAACATCCCCAGGTACCTTGAGTCCAAAGGGTACCCTCAGATTCATTGTACTTTATGAGTTATGATCAGTACAAGTTAGGGTTTATGCCTCTTCCAGATCTCAGTCAAAATCAGGTGACCTTGGAAAAAAGGTCATAACTTAGGCTAGGAAGCTCCAAATGAAATTTCGTAAAACGTGATAGGTAGTACACAGACTTTACTATCTCAGAAAACGTTTTCAGAGGCCGAAGGTGAACCAGTGACACGTGGCATGCCATACAAGTTCGCTCTCCTGTTTTATCCCATAAACAGGTCACATTGCGACACTTGGCATAACTCTCTCTCAGAGAGTCCAATTGAGGTCATACCTATCAGGATGGAAAGATAATAGGGCGATCTATCTCAGGAAAAGTTTTTAGAGGCCGAAGTTCAAACAGTGACACGTGGCACACCGTACAAGTTCGCTCTCATGTTTTATCCCATAAAAAGGTCACATTGCGACACTTGGCATAACTCTCTCTCAGAAAATCCAATTGAGGTCAGACCTGTGAGGATGGAAAGATGACAGGTCAGGCTACTGCAGAAAAAGTTTTCAGACCCTGTGGAGCAGAAATTTCAGAGTTATAGCAGAAACAATCAGGTGCATATTTCTGTCAAAACAGAATTATTTTTGGAGCACCTTTATTCATGGCTTCCAGAATTTAGGGTTTCGGAGAAAGTTAGAATTTTTGGAATCGCAGTCCACGGATGGAAGATCCTCAGAAAAATAAGAGTTTAGAGCCTTGGATCGAACCTTTTGATTGGACAGAAGGGTGGGTTTCATCAAACCCTAGTTCAGGTTCCTGTCCAGAAGATCCAGAAGTTTCGAAGGCAATTTTGAGGGGTCAAATTTTGGAGATTTCAAAATTGAAGAATGCTAGGTTGATCAGCTCAGCAAGACACATTCTTCCATCCATTCAGAAGTGTGAAAGTCAAAGATTGAATTTTTAGGGTTTCTCTAGCAAACCCTAATCAAGCTCCAGATCAAGTTTCAGGGGGAGTTGAGGCTAAGGCCTTACATAAGAAGACTACAAAAAGTCTCAACAGGTATGACTTAAGGAGGTTCAGGTATGCCTTGAAATCTGATTCTTGATTAAGTTCATAATGTGTTTGTCTTCATGTTATTTATTAGTACAATCTTGATTAATGTTATTAATTGTCCTATCACCCTAGTAACAATATGAATGCATGTGAATGATCGAAGACATTCATTGATTAGGGCTATATGATTGTACTTATGCATTATGGTGTTGTGTGAGGTTGATGTTGTCTGCTAACAAGACACAGGTACATCACAAAAGACAAATCAAGTTCCATGACCATGACAACATGAAGACAAAGACTCGCGAGGTATGTCTGACTTTGTTATATCATGTTTAACCTACGAGACATGCAGGTTCTAGCTCAGGATCTCTAAATCATTGAAGAGATTGTTTAGGTATGTTGTACATAACTAAGCAGGTATACTAATCCAGGTATGTTTTCCTATGTCATGTTAGAATCTTACCTTGTGTAAGTATACTTGGTATGATTGGTTAGTAATCAAGGGTTTATGCATATTATGTCTCTTATCTTGGTTGATGATTTAACTAACTAGATCAAACAAGAATATGCATGATTAAAAGAAGACTTCCTTGAAACCCTGAATACTAATGATCATGACTGTACATATTCAAGATTATTTAGAATTAGAATGTTTTGATAATATTGAGAATATACTAATGAATGTATGTTTGTGTATGAGATCATGAGGATGACACTAGTGTACACTTGAGCATGCACAGTGGTACAGAATGAATAGAAGTTCAGAAGACATACAGAAGATCAAGCAGGAGGCAACCACACAAACATAAAAGATAAGTATTTGGGTTGTTATTAGAAATAGTAAATGATATTGCTCGTATGCATATTTGTATTCCTAGAATATATCATGCTGAGTGTAAACATTCATAAAGCATTGAACAGTATACTACTAATATGCATATGATTGGTAAATTGGACAAACATTCCATTGTTGCTTGTCTAGAATGAAACCTCTTTGCTGTCATGCTGAGAGCTGTGCACACTCTCGATAGTATGTTCTAGTAGAGATGGAAGGCATCTAGATAGCCACTGTATGCATACAAGATATGGGAAAGTGTTGTGCCAAAGTATTGGTCAAAATAGTTGCATAACTATGTAAATGATATCTGTATGCATAATAAGTTATCATGTCAATATGATTTGATGATTATGAAGTATTACTAATCATGTACTTAATCTTGATTTGTAGGAAAGATCATGATGAATGATGAACTCTGAACAAGCGATGGATGTTCAACAAAATATTTACAAATCAAACACACTATAGAAAGCTTGTGGTTAAGAGATTCTCTTAGAAAGAGGAAGAGAATCATGATGAGATGTTTTGCTCCAAGGGACTAGATAAGACCATTCTCTTAATAATGTAATCAGGTTCTGTATGGGTTCCCAGGATCGGTAGTCAATTGATGAGCTTAATGATCATCATGGGTGATGTGGATCTCAACCTTTGCTACAAGGTTGAATATGGGTTCTATACACATATGACATGGATGCAAGAAGGAACTCACCACAGAGTTCGAATGATTTTGAGGCTCATATTAGTAGAGCCATCTGTCGAGAGATGGCACAGATAGATATGCAGAAGATCACTCAATGCTGAGTGTGAATAATGGACAATTGACAGCTTCATGACAAAGCTTGGGATTTACCAGAAGTAAAGTTGTTCCTAACCTTTACCTTAAGGTTGTGGATGATGAACCTATCATACCATTATTGTATGACGATGATCTCTTTCTGACAAGGAATGAGAAACAGGTCATGAAAATGGCTGCAGAAATGAAAATGAAAGATCTCGGATTAATGCACTACTTCTTAGGTCTAGAAGTATGGCAAGATCCAAAAGGAATCTTTTAAATCAAGGTAAGTATGCTGTGAAGTTTCTAAAAAGATTTGATATGTTGGAGTATAAAGCCATGGCCACTCCCATGGACTCCAACTTGAAGTTATTAGTTAATGAATCATCGTATTTAGTGGACCTAACCCTATATAGACTAATCATTGGGTCATTGATGTATTTAACAAATACTAGGCCAGATATATGCTTTGCTGTAAATACCCTAAGTCAGTATCTAGTAGAACCTAGAAAGGTTCACTTAATAGCTACAAAGCATGTAGTGAGGTACCTAAAAGGTACATTAGATTTTTGGTCTATATTATCTTGGAGGTTATGAACTCCGTTTACATGGTTACTCAGATTCTGATTGGGAAGGAAGTGTCTCAGACAGAAAGAGTACATCAGGTGGATGTTATAGTCCCGAATCTGCCATGATCTCATGGTTCAACAAGAAACAATCTAGTGTGGCTCTCAGTACTGCTGAAGCAGAATATATGGCTGTCTGCTCTTCCAGCTGTGAAGCAGTATGGCTTTAGAAGCTTTTATATGGAGTGTTTGACTTAGAAATGGATCCCACTGTGATTATGTGTGACAATCAAAGATGCATTAAGATGACTGAAAATCCTGTGTTCCACAATAAGTCAAAACACATAGAGATCCGATACTTCTATATACGAGATATGGTGCAAAGAGGAGTTATCAAGCTCGAATATATAAGCACTGAGGATCAGATTGCTGATATCTTGACTAAACCTCTGTCTCGAGTGAAGTTTGAATACTTTCGAGACAAGCTTGGTATAGTTCAAAAGAACTCTCCTCGAAAGGGGGAGTAGCATAGTATCTGATAACAAGTCTGCCTCATCAATGATGAGGTTACCTATTCATTACACTTAGTTACCTAGAATTATTTAGATTTAGGACTCTTATATTTTTACTTTTGATGATAGATGTATTAGTGAGAATACATGCTTTTTATGATAGATGTATTAGTGATAATACATGCTTTTGATGATAGATGTATTAGTGATATACATGTTTTGATGATGATATACATGTTTTGATATACATGTTTTGATGATGATATACATGTTTTGATATACATGTCTCGATGATGAGGATACATGTTTTGATGATGATATACATGTTTTGATATACATGTTTTGATGATGAGGTTACATGATTCCTTGATGTATTGATATGTGTTTGTACTTGTATGGATGAAGATACTTGTACCCATAGTGATGTGGGGATTGGATCATCCCTGGACTTCAGTCCTAAAGAGAGCCATAGATGTATGTCTTCGAGAATGAAGTCCTTGGTGGACTTGAGGCGATTGGATCATCCCTGGACTTCAGTCCTAAAGAGAGCCGTAGACGTATGTCTTCGAGAATGAAGTCCTTGGTGGACTTGAGGGGATTGGATCATCCCTGGACTTCAGTCCTAAAGAGAGCCGTAGACATATGTCTTCGAGAATGAAGTCCTTGGTGGACTTGAGGGGATTGGATCATCCCTGGACTTCAGTCCTAAAGAGAACCGTAGACGTATGTCTTCGAGAATGAAGTCCTTGGTGGACTTGAGGGGATTGGATCATCCCTGGACTTCAGTCCTAAAGAGAGCCGTAGACGTATGTCTTCGAGAATGAAGTCCTTGGTGGACTTGAGGGGATTGGATCATCCCTGGACTTCAGTCCTAAAGAGAGCCGTAGACGTATGTCTTCGAGAATGAAGTCCTTGGTGGACTTGAGGGGATTGGATCATCCCTGGACTTCAGTCCTAAAGAGAGCCGTAGACGTATGTATTCGAGAATGAAGTCCTTGGTGGACTTGAGGGGATTGGATCATCCCTGGACTTCAGTCCTAAAGAGAGCCGTAGACGTATGTCTTCGAGAATGAAGTCCTTGGTGGACTTGAGGGGATTGGATCATCCCTGGACTTCAGTCCTAAAGAGAGCCGTAGACGTATGTCTCCGAGAACAAAATCCTGAATGAACAGGTAAGGGGATTGGATCGTCCTCGAACTTTAGTCCTTTGAATTGAGCCGTAGACATGATGTCTCCGAGAACAAAATCCTGAATGAACAGGTAAGGGGATTGGATCGTCCTCGGACTTTAGTCCTTTGAATTGAGCCGTAGACATGATGTCTCCGAGAACTAAATCCTGAATGAACAGGTAAGGGGATTGGATCGTCCTCGGACTATGGTCCTTTGAATTGAGCCGTAGACATGAGGTCTCCGAGAATTGAATGATAGGACTGGATCATCCTTGGACTTCGGTTCACAAGGTACATGATAGGACTGGATCGTCCCTGGACTTCGGTTCAAAAGGTACATGATAGGACTGGATCGTCCCTGGACCTCGGTTCAAAATGTATGTGACAAATCCTAGAATTGTTCTAGGTTACATCCAGCATGAAACAGGGCTGGCTCTGTAGATGTGATACATCCAGCATGAAACAGGGCTGGCTCTGTAGATGTGATACATCCAGCATGAAACAGGGCTGGCTCTGTAGATGTGATACATCCAGCATGAAACAAGGTTGGCTCTGTAGATGTGATACATCCAGCATGAAACAGGGCTGGCTCTGTAGATGTGATACATCCAGCATGAAACAGGGTTGGCTCTGTAGACGTGACACATCCAGTATGAAAGAGGACTGGCTCTGTGGCGGTAAATCCTAGATCTGATCTAGGTCACATCCAGTATGAAAAAGGACTGGCACTGTGGTTGGGATTAGATCGTCCCTAGACATGAGACTTGTCTTAAAGAGATAAGGATTGATCATCCTGGAACTTGATCTGGATTGTATCATCCATGGACATATGTCCTAAAGAGAGCAGGATTGATCATCCTGTAATATGATTGTGTGACGATGATGTTGATCATGTGATGGTGATGCTGATGATCATGTGATGACGATGCTGATGATCGATGCTGATGATCGTGTGATGACGATGTTGATCATGTGATGGCGATGCTGATGATCGTGTGATGACGATGCTGATGATCGTGTGATGACGATGCTGATCGTGTGATGACGATGCTGATCGTGTGATGACGATGCTGATGATCGAGTGATGTCGATGTTCCAGTAACTAGTTGAGTTACTGATGATGATGAACTGAAGAAAGCTTCCGATGATAAATAGATGTATCATGTATGATGTATGACTCGTTGCTCCTGCGTATGTTGTTATAATATCCTTCTCGTTAAGGGGGAGTGTTGAATATTGTAACTTCTAAGAATATTATATTTGTATATTATTTATTCCGGAGATGTTCCATACCTCCGATGTGATTATACTATGAATCCAGAGATGTTTATTCCTCCGGATTGGTTGTGGTAACTAGGGTTATTAGACCCACCATGTGGGGGTCGGCCTAGTTAGTTATAATAGGGTATTTAACCTAATGGTTAAATACGAGCCTACATGTACTTGTGTAAAATACATGTCAGTGTAGTGTATAAATAGAGGAGGTATGTTCCTCATTTGACACACTCACTCACTCAAGAGAGGCGCACTTGTGGAGGAGAGGTCTGCTATGGTGGAGGAGGAGATCATGTCTTTGGTTTGCATCTTTGTATATTTCTGGTCATCTATATTGAGGAAGCTTTACTGGGTTTTCTACCCCATGAGGGTTTCCCAGGATAAATCTGTGTCTCTTATGTTTATGCTATGCTTGTTGTTTCTTCAGTGATCCTGTATATGCTATTATTGTGAAATGGAATGTAATGCTACTATTTTCTGTCTTAGCATATTGAATTTTAACATATTTTTGGGGCTGACATGTCATAATGGTCAAATGTCAGAAGTTACATCTGAAGTTTGTCATAAATGTCATAGATGCTTCATCATTGTTGTCATAGAGCTAGGGAATCTAATCCAAGTGTCCACAAGCTTCCAATTTGACTCTTCCTCTTCCATGGAGGTTACCATTCCATCCCATTTCGACCTAAGATTATCAATGCCATGTGTATGACTTATGAACTCACTCCATAATGCTTTCCTTCCCGTGGATTCGAAATGGCAAGAGAGATATGCCATGTGGTAGTGAGAAACCAAGCTAGTGTGGGCCCCACATCCTCCATATGTCTTCAAAACCATTTTCCACCTATAATTTCTCTTGGATTTATTTATTCAACCTATTTATTAAATACTTGAACTATAATAATGTATAGACATCATTCATTTTCTCCCGTATTACAATTCCAAATGTACCCATTCAACCTAGGGAACTTGGTAGGATTGATGGGATTGTTTGCTATGCAATTATTTGAATGGGGACATTACAACGACGAAGAACATGCACTCACATTTGTTAGTGTACGTAGACAAAAATTAAGATTACATAAGATAATAATTACTTGAAAGGTTGGTATCCTTATTTACCAAGTTGTATATACTTATTTTTTTTGCCCCATTGGCATACCGGCCAGTCAATTACATGTTGGCTTTCCAAGTTTGTTAAAAAGAGGGGTAATTGCTCCTCTTGCATTGCAATGAAAATAGATTCAATATTTATTCATCTTCTATTATTTGTGTATGGAGACCAAACTCATTTATTACCCAGATTAAATCTACATTTCTACCGAGTTTTGGGTTTGAGGCTAGAAGCCAGCGTTGGGTCTTTTGGATTATTTGATAGAGACCCATGTACCAACTCTGTTGGGTTTCAAGACACTTCAAAAACTTGTGTACTTCACTGTGACAATTTTACTCTCCTTGGACATACTGTTCTTCCTAGACCAACACACAGGCTGGGCTGAGCCTATGATTTTCACTCCAATCTTCAGATAAAGCAGTATGAGTCGTACATGGTGGCAAGGGTTTCCATGGTTAAGAAAGAAAGAAAAATTCAGAGCTAGCACTTCTCGTCCTACTCTTTTCTGAGTGAGCATACTCAACCTGTTTTTCTTTCACAAATCAAGTGGTTTATTTTTTTGACCACAGTGGCATTTGGAAGGCCATCCTATGTGTTTGTAGTATTAAGTGAGTTTTGTAGTGATAAAGTTTTTGTTTTGTTGTGCATAGTAAGACTAGTCTGAAATTTCCTGTGTGTAAACAAAGCATACTCTGTTTTACAATTTTTTGTAAGAGAGGTACTCAGTACCCTTTTGTTACTGTTTGGAATAAAATATTGACAGTGATTTTTTGAATATTATTTTTTTATAAGCTAGCTGTTATTCACTGATTAGATTTTTCCAAACAGAATTTATATTTGAATTTGTAACTTTCTGGGTGTGACTCCTCAGGGAGCACTTAACTCCATTTGTTCAGTTCCTTCATTTGGTATCAGAGCAGGTTTGTGGTTGTTTGTAGCTAGAAGAAGGAGACAATGGCCCAAACTAACAGTTCAGTCCAGTACCAGATTCCTCTTTTATGTGGGGAAAATTATGAGTATTGGAGTGTGAAGATGAGAACTTTGCTCATCTCACAAGATTTATGGATGCTTGTTTCCTCAGGGTACATAGAGCCAATTGATCAAGCTACTTATACTTCATTATCAGTTGATCAGAAGTTAGAATTGAAGGAGAATAGGAAAAGGGATGCCAAGGCTCTCTTTCTTCTTCAAACAGGAGTTGATATCTCTGTATTTCCAAAAATTGTAGAATGTGTAAATTCCCTTATTGCTTGGGAAACTTTGGAGTAAGCCTACAAAGGTTCTGTTAAGGTAAAGATTGTTAAACTCCAGATGTTGAGACAAGACTTTGAGTCTCTATCTATGAAAGAAAGTGAGAATGTTGAATTTTTTATCACTAGAGTTCAGAGTATTGTAAATGCTATTCATGCTCATGGTGAAATACTTGAAGATAGGAAGATTGTTGAAAAGGTTTTAAGAAGTCTTCCTAAAACGTTTGATCCAATTACTATTGCTATAGAAGAGTCGAGGGATTTATCCCAGCTAACCCTTACTGATTTATTTGGTAGTCTTCAAGTTCATGAAGATAGATTGAAAAAGAATGAGGAACCTTTTGATCAGGCTTTTCAAAGTAAGTTGAAAGTTGATGAGAAGAAGAAGCAAATTTCAGCTGCCATGACTGAAGCTTCTACTCCTTCTTTTAGAGGAGGTAGAGGTCATGGCAGAGGCAGAGGAAGAGGTGGCCGAGGTAGAGGAAGAAGCAACAACTCTGGTAGAGGCATTTTTCATTGTAGCTACTGTAACAAAGATGGTCACCTTGAAAGCTATTGTTTTAAGAAGAAGAGAGACACCTCTCAAGCAACAAATTTCAGTAAGGAAGAAGGTGAAACCTCTCAAACTCTGTTTTTTACAAGTAATTGCCTTGAAGCTCAAGATTATTTTACATGGTATTGAGATAGTGGTTGTTCAAATCACATGACTGGAAACAAAAGTCTGTTTGTAAAGTTGGATGAGAGTGTGAAGGGAAAAGTAAATTTTGGCAATGATAATGAAACTGATATAATGGGTAAAGGTACCCTTGCCATAAAAGTCAAGAATGGAGGTGTTATGTATGTCCAAGATACTTTGTTTGTTCCAAGTTTAAAGCACAATTTGATTAGCATAGGGTAGCTAAATTCTAAAAATTACAAGACTATTTTTGAAGGAAGGTTTTGTAGGATTTTTAACAATACTGCCCTAGTTGCTGAGGTTCCTATGACAGAAAATAGGATGTTTTTGCAGAGAATGAAATCAAATGTAACTTGTTTGAAGGCCTCTGTTGATGTGTCTTGGCTTTGGCACAAATGGTTAGGACATCTTAATTTTGGATCTCTTTCTATGCTGCAAAAGAAGAATTTAGTAAGAGGTTTATCCTCTTTCACAAATCCTGATAAAAAGCTATGTGAAGGTTGTGTAATAGGGAAGCAACATAGAGATAGATTTCCTTCTCATCAATTTAGAGCAGCAGAGCCTTTGGCCTTAGTACATGCAGATATTTGTGGCCCAATGCAAACTTTGTCCCTTGCAGAGAACAAATATTTCCTTCTTTTTGTCGATGATTTTTCAAGAATGTCCTGGGTTTATTTTCTAAGTGAGAAGTCTCAAGCTTTTAGCTTTTTTTTCAGAAATTTAAAGCACGTGTTGAGAAGGAATCAGGGTTCTATTTGAAAATTTTAAGAACTAATAGAGGAGGAGAGTTCACCTCAAATTATTTTAAATATTTTTGCAACTCTCATGGCATAAAAAAGGAGTTAACTGCCGCTTATACTCCTCAACAAAATGGTACAGCAGAAAGGAGAAACAAAACAATTGTAGAGATGGCTCAATGTATGATAAAACAAATGTCTTTGCCAAACATCTATTGGGCAGATGCAGTGCATTCATCAATATATATTCTCAATAGAAGTCCTACAAAAATGGTAAAGAACTCTACTCCCTATGAAGCTTGGTTTTGTAGAAAGCCAACTATTTCTCATTTGAAAATTTTTGGGTCTGTATGTTATGTTCATATCCCTTCTGAACTAAGACAAAAACTTGATGGAAAGTCTGTAAAATGTATTTTTATTGGATACTCAGATGAGAGTAAGGCTTATAGGTGTTATGATCCTCTCACGGATAAGCTTTATGTAAGTAGATATGTGATATTTGATGAAGGGGGAGTTTATTTTAAGAATGAAAGTGAAGATAAATTGGTTATTCCACATATTGAGAATTTAATCCTTGATGATAATGATTCATCAAAGCATCCATCTATAGTGACAATTTCAGGTTCATCTACAAGAGGTTCTCAATCAAAGGCATCTTAATCTAGTTCATCTACAAGTAGTTCTCCATCAAAGGTATCTTCATCTAGTTCATCAAAAAGTTCTGAGGATGATACACAAGCAACATCTCCATCTATTTTTCCTAGAAAAACCAAAAGTTTGAAAGACATTTATGAAACATCAAGATATGCTAATGATCAATTTGCTCTTGTTTCTTCTGCAAATGTTGAGCCTTTCAATTTTAAAGAAGCTTGTTTTTCTGAGCCATGGGTGCAAGAAATGGAGGATGAAATATCTCAAATACAGAAAAATGACACATGGGAGTTAGTTGAACTTCCTCATGGAAAATCTTCCATTGGAGTAAAGTGGGTTTACAAGCTAAAATTTAATATGGATGGAAGCATTTCAAAACACAAGGCACATTTAGTTGCAAAGGGGTATGTGCAACAAGAAGGCATCGACTTTGAAGAGACATTTTCTCCTGTAGCAAGAATGGAAACTGTAAGAACTTTTCTTTCCATAGCATCTCAGTTAAAACTAACAGTTTATCAAATGGATGTTAAATCTGCTTTCTTAGATGGATATTTAAAGGAAGAAGTTTATGTTGAACAACCTCAAGGTTTTATTGTTGAAGGTAACGAAGATAAGGTGTATAGGATTAAGAAGGCACTTTATGGTCTTAAACAAGCTCCTAGAGCTTGGTACTCTAGGATTGATAAATACTTTCATGATCATGGTTTTGTTAAGTGTTCTTTTGAAAGTGCAGTCTACAAAAAGGTCATTGGATCAGATTTTTTTATTCTCTGCTTGTATGTAGATGACTTAATATTTATGGGCACCTCAATATCACTTGTGAAGGAGTTTAAAGAAGAGATGAAATTAGAATTTGAGATGTCTGATTTGGGAAAAATGCAGCATTTTCTGGGCTTGCAAATCATACAAACAGCTGAAGGTATATCTTGTTACACCCAAAATCTACTCATCATAAGATTCAGTGTATACACCCCTAAAGATACCTGGACTAAGTAATCATCCTGGGAGGATTTGTACCCAATTGTGCTAAGTTTTGAAGGATCGTCGCAGGCTGCACACTAGCAACATGTGACGCCGCACCTTGCTCCATTACAAGGTGCGACGAAGTCAGTTAGATGGCAAAAATAGCTTCTTCAAGGTCCATCTCGAAGCTTGCTGACTTGGGACCCTATCACTGACCTCTTGGAAGAGCTGGCACTCGGTTCCTAAACCTTTGGAGAGATCCCTTAATCCTCTCCTACCATATCTCAACTTATCCTATCCATACCCTATCCATTTAGTCCTATATAAATGAAGCTCACTCCCATCCCAAGAGAGGAAGGCTATGGTATCTACATGCTGGTGAAATCGCTCTTAGAACATCTCCACTCACCTATTGGAGAACTCATACTTCCTTGGAAGGATATGGAAATTGGCTTCGTCGGAGAAGGGCTACAACATTAAGCCTTGGCTGTGGTTCTATATCTCTATTATGTACTCCTCTATTTGCAGTAATACAAATGCTTTCCACCAATATTGTTCATGCGTGCAATGATATTGAGTAGTTTACCTGCTTAACTATTTACTTAGATCTCTTATTGTATAGATGTCTTTTACTGGTTTCTCTTGTTTCTTGTCTTAACAGGTCTTGCATCTTGGATCTGACGACCGTGAGACATGGAGCAGCATTTGGGAGAAAGTATTGCTAAGTGAAAGGTAAGGCATATAGTACTCGATCCTTAAGTAGATCTAGGAAATGCATTAGTAGTCTGTTCTATTTGTTTTAGACTCACTTTGAGCTAGGGAGATCTGGCTCGCGTCCACTCGAGTGGATTGTCCGATAACAAATCTGGCGACCATACTGGGGAGTATAGAATTTGGTCAGTAGTTGTCTATCTAATAGTCATTTTCAGTTGATTGCTTGACACAAGCCTTTTTATTCTTGCCATTTACTTCTTGAATTTGATTTCACCAGCAGGTCTTTGTATTGAAGAGTCTGATCTACTTCCTCTGAGTTTATACAACTCATTCCTAAACCATTCCATGGTTCATTGCTGAGAGATCTGATTCATTTTTGAATCTAGACTTCGCCTGTCGCACCTGGGTAGTGGGAATAGAGCGACACTGTGTCATTTTTGAGTCTCTGTTCTTTACCTGTTAGTTACTTGTCGCATCCCGTGCATTGGTAAAATGCGACATCGTCTCACTTCCCGTGTAGGTAGACTGCGACGTTGCACTGTGTACAAGCACAGAGTGCGCCTATTTGTCAAATTTTGGCATGCAGGCATCTCCTCTCCATTTGACAGTCTGGACTTTGGTTTGCTATATGAACTCTCTCTGTGCTGTCAGAATCATCCAGGGATCCCACCTATGATTTGTGTTTTGAGTGTTTGGTTCTGTTTGGATTGATTTTGGGTTCCGTATTGGACAAGCTTGAAGACCGGTAGTGGTGGATACTCTTGTCTCCTCCACCTTCATCCGCTCACCCTTGCATTCCCTTCCTTCCATCCCTGATCTAATTATTACATTAGATCATCTTCCAGACCTCGTTTTCATTTTGTTTGAGCTTTGCTAGTTTGGTTTGCTTGCTGCTGCTTGATTCTGAGTTAACTTTGCCTTTTTAGGTTGATCGAGTGCTTGTCTTTTCTCGAGTTTTCTGAGTGTACTGAATGCTGCCAGTGGTGTTTTCTTTTCAGTCATTTAAATCTGAAAGCTCAATTGCTATCAAGTTTATTCTTTGGTCCATACATTGAAAAGTTAAAAAGTGCTTCTTTCCCATCATTTCTCGAGCATTACTGACGAAAATTGTTGTGCATTGGAGCGATTCCGTTTGTGTTTTGGAAAAGTTGAATGCATGTATGATCTATTGTGTTTTTCTCGAACTATGAATCGCTCATTTTCTTGAAAGACTCAAAGAACGCTTCGATTTTTGCAAAATTGATTCCATGCTAAGGAAAGATAGATGCATTTTTAATTTCTGTTGCTTTTAGACCATTGGAAGTGAAATTTAAAAACTTGCATATTCCATTTCAGAATCCTCTCTTTTCATTACCTAGTGTCGTTTTGATTTGAAAAGAAAAAAGAAAAGGAAAAATGTTTTGATTTGGATAAGTAGTGTTATGATTTTTTTCGTGTTTCGTCGAAAAAGGAAAAGAATACTTTCATAGTCAAGTTTTGTTTGAATTGGGATTGTGTTGCATTGAGTTTGTTTTGGAAATACTGTTGGAAAAAGTTTTATCCTTCCCATAGCTAGAATTCATTGAAAGAAAAGAATATTTTGTGCATGTAGCCAAAGCTTTATGCTTCCGATTATGTACTCACCTCATGCATTCACCTAATCGTCCAAGCTAAAATTAACGGTAGAACTAGGTACAATTTTTAGCAAAGTGTGTGTAAGCTAGAGACGTGTTCCAGCGTCGTTAAGCATGGTAGATGTCGTTATTTGCCAGCACTGTATACCAGGGGTATTGTAGTCTTCCACGTACTTATCGGTATACCGAGCTCCTTCACATACCCACCAAGTACCATAATCCGTACTTGGCGTATATCGAAGGGTGTATCACGTACTCGGTAGTATATCGGAAGGTTTCTTGCCGAACGATTGTGCATTAGACAACACCACTATGGATTTGAGCTCCCACGTACCTTGCGTATATCGGGAGACACCACTAGGATTCCTGAAACCAACTGAGTTAACCATTTGGACGTATTAGCAAAGCAATACACCGAGAACAACACTCGGGGAGATTACACGCACGTACTGTCCAGGTAATCGGGTATGCAGGAAAGGGTACGGTCCCAATCCTCCTTGTTGCGTCATATTGTTGGAGCCTGCAGTATATCGCGGTTTGCGATGCCTTGATAATCCCGTGAGTTTCCATACTTTTGAATCCACTCTGTCACATAAGTCTGCTTGTTGCCTTAGTTTGAGTAGGCTTTTCTGGACTGCTTTTCTTTTAGCATACCCTTAGGAGAAACGATGTTTCAGCCATCCTGGCTGATTATCCTTACGCTCTGGTGGATTTTCCCTAGAGAAGATCCCGTAGGATCTTAAACTTATCACCTGAATATCCCCTTAATCCGGAGGTTATTTCGAGGGTAAGAATGTATCAGCGTATCACGGTCGTAGTTACTGAAGTGGAAAACCCCGCTCTGAATGTTGGAGGAATTTTATTTCCAAAAACCCCTCCGGATTCACCTGCCTCTCATCCCCCGCAGGATGAAGGAGCACAAACTCCCGCTTCACAAGACATTTCTCCCGTCATCCCGGGAGAACCTGGATGGTTAGAATGGATAAACTGACCCCAGGATGACCCTACAACAGCTGTTGGTCCTTCAACAGCTTATTGGACATCTTCTATAGGCCACCTAGTGGCCCATTTTGCCATCTCATCCCCACCTAACTGGACTACTCTAGAGCCCTCTAGACCTTACTACAGGCCTGACCCCACTAATATTTTTGGCCCTATCCATGAACGTGTGGAACAGTTACATCTTAGGGGTGATAACCTTTGAAGACAGAGTCTCGAGCAATGCTATGAAGAGTTTGGAAATCGACACTTCCAAATAAGATTCGACGACAGACCCATCCCGGTTCATCCGATATCTTTTAGATCACCAGAACAACCTTGCCACCATGAGACCACTAATAAGACTGGTCAACCCTCACAAGAGTCTAGTCCTACACTTCAAGTGAACCAACCTATGGAAGGACAACAGTCCAACACACCTGTCACTACCACAGTTACTTTACCAGTTCCTCCCCCACCTCAAAATTCAAGGGAAGGGTATTCCATTCCCCTGGATGATCTTATGGGTAATGTTATTACTATGGTAGCTAGTCAACAACCTACGTTGGTTCAACCTCTGAATAGTGGTCAACCTATTGTGGCTGGGGGCCAACCCCCATTTCCTAACCAGAACGTAGGCGGTGGAATCCACAACGGACTTTTCGTTGGACCTTTCCAACCCGCTAGACCATCCACCATGGGATTATCTCATGTTGGGGGGCCATCCAATGTAACTCAACCCTCATGGAGTCAAGCGTATCCAGGTTCTGTTAACCCTGCGCCGGGCCAATCTAATCCCAGAAACGCGCCGCACGGGATACCTTATCCCAGGAATCCATACACTCTATGAGGGCAACAACCTGTGTTGCAACACGGACCCCAACCGACTATCCCTCAAGTACCACCAACCTCGATCGGCCCTCCGCCACCTCCTACTAGAGGCGACGGGCCCCCACCTAACCTTGGTGGAGGTCCACCTCATTTTACCAACAATATCCCTCACCCTTCCGGTGGTGGCGGGAATGGTCCACCAACCCCTCCCGGCGGAGGCGGCGGGGGACCACCCTATCATGGTGGAGGAGGACATTTCCCTTCGGGTGGCGGGGGTGGTCCACCACCCCCTCCAGGCGGAGGCGGTGGGGGACCTTATTACTATGTTGGTGGCAGTGGTGGTGGAGACCCTCATCCTTCCAGCGGCGGAGGTGGTGGGGGCCCCCATCCTTCTTGCGGCGGAAGTGGTCCACCACCCCCTCTAGGCGGAGGCGGTGGTGGGCCACCTCATTATGGTTATGGACCCCCACCTCCTCCCGGCGGTGGCAGCGTACCTCCACCCCCTCCTATTGGTTGAGGTGGACCCCCACCTTATTGGAATGGACTACCTTATGGTGGCGGACCCGCTTACGGTCCGGGCGGCACACCCCCCTACGGCTAGTTTCCTCCTGGTACACCTTATGGTTAGATTGGTCCTTACACGCCTTATCCGTATTATCAATACGCGCAGCCTAACCCACAACTTCCATTCCTGGCTACTTTGGACCTGCCTGACCTATCCTATTTAACCAACGATCCTATTTACCACGGATCTAACTGGCCACCAATTCTGGTGAAACTTCCGTCTGATATCCCCAAATTTGATGGCAAGCCCGGTGAAGACCCTAAAAACCATGTGATGACATACCACTTATGGTGTTCATCTAATTCTTTAATGGATGATTCAATTCGTCTTAGATTGTTTCAAAGGACTCTCACCGGTTCGACTGCCAAGTGGTACATTGAGTTGCCACCCCACTCTTTTCTTGATTTTGGTTCTCTTGCCATGAACTTTTTGACACATTTCCAGCTGCCCATACAGTATGAAACTAGTACCGAGCTTTTAACCTCACTCTGTTAGAATACCTCCACTCATATTTCGGATCGCATCCATGAGTGGCGGAGGAGACGATGTCTCATTAAAGCTCCTATTCCAGATCAACTCCTATGATCAAACCGTTACACCAAAGCCCCGAGGTGTTAGTGAAGGCCGCCAACTAGTATCTTAACATCCCACCACACTCCGCAGTCCAGACTCTAGGATGGATGGGCACCCGTACGGTGGTGTCCCCTTTGAGCCATACGAGCCCCGGATGAACATTGCAATGCTAACATTGCCACCCGCTCTCTAAATTGAACCTGGGTGGAGGCTCTGATACCAAATGATACGAACTGTTACACCAAAACCCCGACGTGTTAGTGAAGGTCGCCCACTAGGATCTTAACATCCTAGCAGACTGGTTCACAAAATCCCTCATCCCTACCATAGCAAGAGACGTTTCCATGCGAGGTGTTGTCACCGAAGAACAAGCCATCGCAAGTGCACACGTACTAGACCTAGTCTACACTCAATCCAGCACTTTGCTTGATATTCTTCCTGACGCACCCCGTGACATTAATGACCCTACGAAACCACATAAGGGACTCCAAACTGATGGAATCATCGGTTCCCTTAACACCCAACCTGCTTCTAGCACTGTTGGAGCATCCAACCTTCACGGTTCCTCCCCATTACCGACTCAGGCTGGCCACAACACCACCAAATCCACCACTCCTGCTCAAACTGAAGAGATGAATTCTGTCCAATCAGCTTCATCTCAGAAGTCTGGCAGTAAAAAGAAGAACAAGGGGAAACCCAAAAAGTCTTCCGCCTAGCAGGAACAAAAGAGCACTCCTGACGATACCAAGCAGAAATGGAAACTAAAGTATCCTTGTTTACTGTGTGGAGATGACCATTTATACAAAGAATGTCCCCATAGAGACGAAGTACAAAAGTTTCTTCAGGGTAAACCAACTCCCGCAGTCCTCAATGATCCATTTCCGACTCAGAACCAGCAGATGATTGCTCAACGCGCCCCCAGCCCAGGGGGAACCATCCAATACCACGCATATTCTCATGGTGCGTAACGAGACGATCAATTTGAACACTCGCTTGCGATCTTAAGAAACGGTCCCTTCAAAGGAATCCACTAGAAGTAATGCTGAAAAAGCTTCCGAATCCTTAACTGATGTCATTGTACCATCAACTTCTCTCACCATTGAGAAGCCATCTTTAGACTCGATATTATGACTGCCCAAGAGTACGATTCGAAAAGCTGTTTTCAATCCCAACGCTCGAGCGGCACAAAATTACATTATCGTAGAGGACTTGGCACAAGCTCCTTATGCCATGTCTACCCTGGAAGTTTTGTAGAATTGTCCTAATCAACGCAAAACTCTCCTTGCAGACATTGGTGCAGTCGACCCCGATTCCTTGAATACCATCATGTTCCGACTTAACCACTTCAAGCTGAGGCTCTCTCACTAGCTCGCATTCCAAGTTTCTGCAAACATTGCTGGGAAAATTGTCCATTGCACCCTCTTCGACAAAGGTGCCTCCACCTCTGTCATGTCGATCGCCTGTTGGAGAGCCATTGTCTCCCCCAAATTGAATCGTTCTCCCACCACGTTGAAAGCATTCGACGGGCGTGGCTTTCAACCTCATGGGATCTTACAAGCTCTTGCAGTTGAGTTGGGCGGAAAGACCATAACTATTAACGTGGAAGTGGTCTCAGCCCCAATAGATTATAATATCTTGCTCGGTCGCAATTGGTTTTTCGCCATGTAGGCGGTAGCCTCTTCAGTCTTCCGCATAGTACAATTTCCCCATCAAGGACGAATTGTTACTATCAACCAATTAGATTTTTGCGCACCAGACGCTACTACTCATCCTGGTGACCATGTTCCTTCCATTGGACAAATGTCAAAACAATATGAGAGTATAGGGGTTGGCCTTTTGAAAGATTCATCTCTCATGGGCATTTTTCCGACGACGGACCCCCCTAATCATGTCGCTACGGTGAACATGATCTCCACAGAGATTTTATCTCACTCTACCGATGCTTAGCTTGTACTGAATGAAGCCACAACACACCTGCTTGGAGATATAATGCCTCTTTCACCCGCTGAATGTATTTACGAGGCTATCCAATCAACACCGGAGGACCATTTAACAGTGGCCTCTCCATCCTGTTCTCTACGACGGACGTCATCTTTACCTGATCTCTTACTTCGGACTTTTCATTCAGACGAGTCCATCATGGAAGTTATGAATGTTGATGACGGCCCGTGGGATGATATCCACCATACGCCATCTTTTATTCCTCCTTTGGAGTAGATAGAGGACAGCATCCACACCCTCTTTTCACCAGACATCTACCCATTCCCTCATTCCCCCATTCTTACATGTCTTACGGACACAGAGGGAAACTTGGCCAACATTGAGCCAACCACCCTGGTAGACATCTCGGTGAAACCTGGTATAGTGGAACACATTTGCATAGGCCAGAATTGTTCCCCTGAAGAAATAACTGCTGGCACGACCTTATTCTAGCAATTTCGAGACGTATTTGCTTGGTCCTATGAGGAGATGCCTGGGATAGACCCCGCGATTGTTTCTCATGAAATAAAAACCTATCCTGACGTCAAACTTGTACGCCAAAAATTGCGACCGGTACACACCTGGAAGACAGCAGCAATCAAGGCAGAGATTGAAAAGCTCTTGAAGGCTGTTTTTATTTATCCTGTCTCATTGACGGATTGGGTCTTAAACGTCGTCCCTGTGAACAAAAAGAAGGGTACCATTTGCGTCTGTGTTGATTATCGGGACCTTAACCAAGCTTGTCCAAAAGACAACTACCCGACCCCCTTCATCAACCAGATTATCGACAATTTTGCCGGAAGCGTCATCTTCTCATTTATGGATGGCTTTTCTGGTTACAACCAGATTGAGATCAACCCCGCCGACCAACACAAGATGAATTTCATCTTCCCGTGGGGAATGTTTGCATATCGCAAATTCCTGTTTGGCCTTAAAAATGCTGGCGCCACATTTCAGCGGGCTATGTCGTATGCCTTCCATGACATTAAGGACTTTGTGGAACCTTACCTGGATGATCTCCCTACTCATTCAAAGCAGCACAAGTTCCACATTGATCATCTGACGGCTATTTTCCTCAGATGCAGACGGTACAATATCCGTCTGAATCCTCATAAGTGTATCTTTTGCGTTGAGTCCGGATGCCTCTTAGGATTTATCGTTTCGAAGGATGGGATCCGCATTGATCCCTTAAAGGTGGAGGCCATCATTAACCTGCCACCCCCGACTGATGTGACGAAACTTCGAAGTCTCCAAGGGAAGGCGACTTATTTAAGACGTTTTGTTTGTAATTTCGCAGAGAAGACTTAGGGGTACATGAGACTGCTCAAGAAGGACGTCCCATTCATTTGGGACGACCAAGCTCAAAATTACTTCGACAATATCAAACATGCCATCACACATGCCCCCGTTCTCCAACCGCCCAATTATTATCGAGATTATATCTTATATATTGCCGCTTCTGCTACCACTATCGCCATGGTTTTGGTACAAGAGGATCAAAACGCCCAGGAACATGTAATAAAATATGTAAGTAAGGGTCTTGCTGACGCTGAAACTAGATATTCACATGTCGAAAAACTCGCATTCGCGACGGTCATTGCCGTCTAGAAGTTCCGGTACTATATCTTGCTCCGCACCACCACCATCATCTCAGACTCGAACCCCATGTACCACGTCCTGACACGTCAGGTGCTTGGGGGCAAGTATTCATGCTGGATCGTGATACTGCAAGAATTTGATCTTCTTTTCGAGAAAGCCAAGTCAAAAAAGTCTTTGGTGTTTGCTGAGATGATCTGTGACCTTCCCCGTCCTGATGCAGAAGTTGAGCACAATGACTCTTTTCCATATGAATAATTGTTTCTCATCAGTTTGACTGATCCATGGTATGGAGATATCTCATTATATCTTCAAACCCAATGCTTCAACCTTCAACTGTCTCGCGACAACCGTCGTAAGATACGTCACCATGCGAAGTATTATTTAATCATCAATGATACTTTGTATTGCCATGGCATTGATTCAATTCTTCGACGTTGTCTCACTCATGATGAGGCTAAACGCGTTCTCAATGACTGTCACGCTGGGGCATGTGGCGATCACCTCTCTGGGATGGATACAGCCCAGAAGATTTTGCGCGCAGGATATTTTTGGCCTACTATCTTCAAAGATTGTATTGAGGCCGTAAAAAAATGTCCTTCTTGCCAACACTTCCATACGAAGAAGCGCACCCATCCTACCCCGTTACACCCGGTTATTGCTGTGGGCCCCTTTGCAAAATGAGGCATCGACTTTATGCATTGTAAGCCTGCCTCGACTGGGGGGCATAGGTACATCATTGTAGCTATGTATTACTTTACAAAGTGGGTCGAAGCTATGCCTACATACCAGAACGACGACAAAACCGCCGCACTCTTCATGTTCAATCATGTAATAACGCGGTTCGGAGTTCCTCAGGTTATTGTTACCGATCATGGTTATCATTTTCAGAACCATATGGTTGATGAACTAAGCGATAGGTTGGGTTTTTGCCATGAAAATTCAACACCCTACTACCCACAGTCCAATGGACAGGTCGAGGCCATTAACAAAGTCTTGAAAACTATGGTCCAAAGGATGGTAGGTACGCAGAAATCCAATTGGCATAATGTGCTCTTTTTAGCATTATGGGGCTACAGAACCTTCGTTAAAACTGCCACAGGTTTCACTCCTTTCCAATTAGTCTATGGATTGGAGGCTATCCTACCTATAGAGTGCGAAATTCCGTCTCTACAACTCGCTTTCGAACTTCTTCCTAATACTACTGCTGAGGAAGAACGTCTCCTGCACTTAGAAAAACTTGACGAGTCCCACCGAGATGCCGCTCTTGATAATGAAGCACACAAGAAATGCATCAAATCCCATTACGACAAGTTAGTTGAACCTCGTATCTTTAACGAGGGTGACCTGGTCCTCACTTATGACCAAGAGCATGATAAACTAGGAGCAGGAAAGTTCGAATCCATGTGGCATGGACCTTACATTGTCAAACATGTTTTGGAAAAGGGAGCTTACGAGCTTGAAGACTGTGACTGAATCTCTTTGGGTGAACCCCGCAATGGGCTTTACCTGAAGAGATACTATGCCTAAACTCGTCATGCTTAGAATTTCTTGTATATACTGTACATGGTGTGTTTTTTGTGTTTTTGTGTGCTATGACGCTTTTGTTTTTTACTATCTTTAGATCTTGTTTCCGCTCCTTATACCATGTTCTGTCTGCATGTGCAGATGGAAACGTGCTATGGATTCGCGGACGGCACCAGCCGGCATACCCGTAACATTGCTTCGGCGGCCTGGGTAGTATATTCCCCTACAGGTGAGCTCATTAGCTCAGGAGGAAGTTGCCTAGGGTTTGCCACCAATAATGTCGCAGAGTATCAGGAAATAATTGGAACCCTAGCTAACGCCATTTCCTTGGGTATGAACCACATTGTCATCCACATGGATTATCAATTAGTGGTTTCCCATCTTAACCGGGTTTACGCCATCCGTGATCCCACCTTACTCCGTCTCTTCAGACGAGTACGTCTCCTGGAAAGGTCATTTGAACCTATTCAGTATCTACACATTCCACGAGAGTCAAACACAATTGCTAACTCGATGGCCAACTTCATTTTGGATTGGTACATCACACACACATAATATTCATAATATAACAAGGCATTCAAAACATGTAAATAATGCAATGTATAAAAGAAAACATGTAAACAAGATCACATCACTCATTATTTTAAAACACATAATGAATAAATTGCCAAGAATGTCCGTCTATATATATATCACTCAAAAGTAGTGCTGGTACAAAATCTGAAGCATGATGACTTTCAGTGAGTCTCTACAAAATTTGAAGCATCATAGCTTTCAGTAGTACAAAATCTGAGGCATCTAAGCTCTCAATACAAGTATAATAGTGTCATCAGGCCTGACGCCTGATCCGTACACCACCCCTAGCACGGACATCCCGCTGTCGCTGAGTGAGGAAGAAATCCACGGTCCTCGCTACCTTGCGGAGTAGGGCATTGAAGTGTACGGATGCTCCAACCCCAAACCTTTACATAGGTCTCGGTAGGTCATCTATCGCTAGCTCAAGAACCTCCACTGTCAACTGGGACAAGTTCCTGTATACCTCCTCCATCTCCTCAATGGCAGCATGAGCACCTGGGGGCACAACTGCTTCCCTGCCTCTATCTCTCCTTGCCAGGAGGGAAAGTCCTACCGGCCGTACGAGCCCCACATCTGCACACACATGTTATATACTTGTCATCACTGCATAAAAAAATGATAAATATACAAAACTAAAAGTACAAGGGTTTTTTGTTCTTACCTATGTAACCCCATGCTGCATCCTCGGGCGGAACTAAGTTAGGATCCTCTTTGAAATCCGTACCGCTGTACGGGAAGTCCTCAACCATGAGTAACTGGCCTTCCAACCAGCTAAAGAAATCGGGACCAAAACTGATGATAGGTCCTCCACCATGACGAGTCATCACCTCAGCCCATCTGAGCATGTGGGGATCTCTAGGCTCCCTGTCATCTAGTAGTACATGTGGCGCAAGAGAGGGATCCGCTCTAAGAGGAATGATACCACGATCGACCCATAACCAAACTGCTTGAGCTCTCCCCGCCGACACTTGGTCAGCTGAGCATGGAGGTTTGCAAGGAGACCCTCGCACCAGTTGAAAACCATGGGGGACATGCAGTCCTCCGCATAAAGCATCTGAGTCCGAGTAGCCATGTTTGGGGCTTGGCTAACCACCACTCTAGTAATAGTAAACCATATGGTACGTAGTGGGATGCTCACCACATCCCTGATAAGAATCTTCCCACTGGAAGATCGAGCAAGAGCAGTACAATGTTGTGACACCATGTCGTCAACTGTAAGGTCACTCACCCGTGTTCCAGTAAGATGTACAGGTTCCCCTCTCCGAGACAGACCTGTGAGAAAATAGATGTTGATGTCCTCAACATCTATTGTGAGGATGTGCTCACCAATCACGAAATGTTGTTGGGCCGCATCCCAACTCTGGAGCATGTGTGATAGCAATGGGATTTGGGATCTCATCCCCTGAATCTCAAAGAACTTGAGTAAACCGCAGTTCCTCAAGGCATCCACACATTGTGGATCATTAGTAGCTTGTTCATATTCTACTTCGTGTTCTCATTCCCGCCACTCAAAAACCATGCTGGCTAGCAAACAACTTGCCAAGAAGGGCATTTAAACACTGTTAGGTCCTACTTCAACCTCTGCAAGTTCATTTTTTGGATTAAATTTGATTTTTGAGAAGTGCAACTCCGCCATCGCACTTCACCCATTCGGGACTTGCGCCGATTCAGTCTCATCGCAGTTCCCGAAAGGGCCAACTGCGACGAGCCAAGAGCACAGTAGCCCTCCATGAATTCATCAAAAAACCCAAAAATTGAACCTAAAAACAAAATCTAATCCACTGGAAAGTTGCTGGATGAAGTTTAGGCTTACCTGCTCTTAACGGTGGGTAAAATGGCGGATCGGAGCTCCTGAAATCGGCAAAGGAAGTTTTGGTTCCAAATTGGTACTTATCCTCCCAAATTGGCAAATGAAATAATGAATCTAATTTGGCCCATTTTTCTATTTATAAATAGAATGGAATATTCCTTTTCAAATATTTTGATGCTCTTGGGCCATTTGTCATAGTTTTTGACCATTTTTGTCGTATTTGAGGCTATTTGACACATTTTCTAGTGTGCAGGAGTTGTAAGTAGTCTTTTGTGCTGTTTCTCGTATCACAACGGTCATCACAGGTATGAACACTCCCTTAAACGTTTTGTCGTTATTTTTTGCAATGGTTAGTCTGTAATTTTTGCGTGATGATGAGTTTACTCTTCATTTGTTCTCGTACTCACGGAACTATGAGAACAAGTACCGAGTTATGATTTATCACTTTTCTGGGCTCGTTAAACTTCCACGGAAAAGGACACCCCTCGGAGTCTACCGTTAAGCTCTTTTTAGGCTCTCGAAAAACGAAAAGATTGCCAAGCGAACTTGTCACGTTCATGCTTGTTAAAGTATTTGAATGGTTGTCTTCCTGGTGATAGTTTACCCCTTTTTCGGACCAGGAGGCACTAATTACGAAAAAGGTATACTCCAGCCAATCATTACTGGAAGAGTCCTCTCCCGCGTTGTTTTACCCTTTTTCGGGCAATGAGGCTAACTTTACGAAAAAGGACCGTTGGAGTCTTCTTTAGATCTTTTCAGACTCTCTAAACATGAAATGACTACCGAGTTTACCTTCTATGGACTCGTTAAAATTCTCACATTGAGGGGCTCGTCATGGGACGAACCCCTCCTATCCGAGGTTCGAAAAATATTTGGGATTGGACTCATCTATGAGATGAGCTATACTGAGCATCTGGTTACCCTCATCAAGCCTGTAAAAAACAGATGAGGCAATCATCATTCATGATAGGGAAAAGGAAAGTGTTTGTGTTACGTACCTTATTAGTGGCAGTATGTAGTCGTTCTTGAACATGGCACTCATCTGCAGTTGCATACATCACTTGGATTATCTATTTGTCCTCGAGTTCCACTTATTTCCTGAGTATTATTACTCCTTTGAGTCATTCAAAGAAAAGCTTCCATCATCAGTCGCTTTGAGAATTCGTGTCGCACTCGTCGTGTCAATACTGCCAAGTCATGCCATGCCCATGTTCAAGAATATGTTTATCATTTATCATTTGTAGTCAGTACACCCGCCATCACGTTGGTCTACTCTGATTCAGTCTTGCATGTTAATGTACCATCCGATCTACCTTATACATTTTTGTCGTGTTTCGTGTCGATTGATGGGGGATTCATCACGACCCTCCTTCGATGGATTCATCCTTGTCGACTTCAACACATCATCCGAGGATTGAATCTAGAAACCAGTCAAGTACCTTGGCCCTGCATGTCTCAATGGCAAGTTACCTCACTTTCATCATGAGTTTACATCAATGACTCTTGATTGAAAGATTTCGTCTTGCGTTCGACTTCAACTCATTTATTCACGCTTGATGATATGTACTGTGATACCTTGGGAATCATTGACATCAATGGTGATCTCCCTTGCACTTGTTAACAGTTTACATCAATGGCCGGTAATCAAGTGGTTTCTACCATGTTCGACGTCAAGACATTTGTAATCACTTGGATAGATTCGTATCATTGTGGGTTCATTTTGAAGACCCTGGGGAGTCATGTTTTACCCACGTTGCGATGGAGTTTGTATTGAGTTATATCACACAAATCCACACTTGTATTGGTCCTGGCTATGTTATCATCTCATAATGGATCTACGCTTGTGTCTAGTAGCCATGATTGTGTTCAGTCGGTCATTACTACCATGGATCTGCAATGTATTGGTTGGCAGCCATGTTGTACTTCATATGAGATTGTCAATTCAGAGTCAGTTGTACTGCAGCAGTGTCCTTCGTTCGAGAAGTCTATTGCCATTACTTCTATCAAAGCACTTCACCTGTCTATCTTCAACAGCTTCATGCTTTGGGGGGGATCTGTTACACCGAAAATCTACTCGTCATAAGATTCAGTGTATACACCCTTGAAGATACCTGGACTAAGTAATCATCCTGGGAGGATTTGTACCCAATTGTGCTAAGTTTTGAAGGGTCGTCGCAGGCTGCACAATAGAAACATGCGACGTCGCACATTGCTCCATTACAGGGTGCGACGAAGTCAGTTAGATGGAAAAAATAGCTTCTTCGAGGTCCATCTCGAAGCTTGATGACTTGGGACCCTATCCCTGACCTCTTGGAAGAGCTGGCACTCGGTTCCTAAACCTTTGGAGAGATCCCTTAAACCTCTCCTACCATATCTCAACTTATCCTATCCATACCCTATCCATTTAGTCCTATATAAATGAAGCTCACTCCCATCCCAAGAGAGGAAGGCTATGGTATCTACATGCTGGTGAAATCGCCCTTAGAAGATCTCCACTCACCAATTGGAGAACTCATACTTCCTTGGAAGGATATGGCAATTGGATTCGTCGGAGAAGGGATACAACATTAAGCCTTGGTTGTAGTTCTATATCTCTATTATGTACTCCTCTATTTGCAGTAATACAAATGCTTTCCACCAATATTGTTCATGTGTGCAATGATATTGAGTAGTTTACCTGCTTAACTGTTTACTTAGATCTCTTATTGTATAGATGTCTTTTACTAGTTTCTCTTGTTTCTTGTCTTAACAGGTCTTGCAGCTTGGATCTGACGACCGTGAGATGTGGAGCAGCATTCAGGAGAAAGGATTGCTAAGTGAAAGGTAAGGCATCTAGTACTTGATCCTTAAGTAGATCTAGGAAATGCATTAGTATTCTGTTCTATTTGTTTTAGACTCACTTTGAGCTAGGGAGATCCGGTTCGCGTCCGCTCGAGTGGATTGTCCGATAACATATCTGTTTTCCAAACCAAATATGTTGAAGACATGTTGAGGAGGTTTAACATGCAAAATTGTAAAGCTGTGAGTACTCCTCTTGTTGTTGGGAGCAAATTGATGAAAGAAGATGAATCTTTTCTTTGTGATGCCACTCTCTATAGATCTATGATTGGAAGCTTAATGTATCTGACCACTACTAGACCAGACATTATGTTTTTTGTAAGTCTGGTTGCTAGGTTCATGAATCAACCTCATGAGTCTCATTGGCAAGCAACTAAAAGAATACTCAGATATGTAAGTGGTACCAGATTTTTTGGATTGATTTATAATGCTACTAATGATTTCAATGTTGTAGCATACACAGATGCAGATTGGGAAGGTAGCTTTGATGATCGTAAAATTACTTCAGGATATGCCTTTCTTCTTGGAGGAAATCTTGTTTCCTGGAGCAGTAAAAAGCAACCCACAGTTGCTCTTTCTACAGATGAAGCGGAGTACATTGCAGCATCATCTACAAGCACTCAAGTCATTTGGATGACAAGATTGTTAGAATAATTGGGCATCGAAATTTGTAAACCTATTAAAGTTTATTGTGACAATCAAAGCACAATATCTATGACAAAGAATCCAGTTTTCTACAGCCGGAGTAAACACATTGACATTCGACATCACTTCATTAGAGAGCTTGTTCAACAAGAGTTTCTATTTTTTTGAATTTTGTAAATTTGAAGATCAGCTTGCATACATTTTTACGAAGGCTCTCCAAAGGATCAGTTGGAGAAACTCAGATCACAGTTGGGTATCCTCAAACTTGACATCAAGGGGGAGAATGAAAAACATACTGCCTAATTTTTCGGCATGCAACTAATAACCGACTCAGCCACTTGTTGTTTAACTTCTGCCACGTTTACTTGTTCTTCAGCTGCGCTGTTTTGCCTTCCATTTCCTATATAACTAGGGCATTATCGTATGTAATTTGTAGTATTAAGTGAGTTTTGTAGTGATAATTTTTTTGTTTTCTTGTGCACAATAAGACTAGTCTGAAATTTCCTATGTGTAAACAAAGCATACTCTGTTTTACAGTTTTTTGTAAGAGAGGTACTCGGTACCCTTTTGTTACTATTTGGAATAAAATATTGACAGTGATTTTCTGAATATTATTTTTTAATAAGCTAGGTGTTATTCACTGATTAGATTTTTCCAAACAGAATTTATATTTGAATTTGTAACTTTCTGGGTGTGAATCCTCAGGGAGAACTTAACTCAATTTGTTCAGTTTCTTCATGGTGGATAGACCTTAAACATTTGTGGCTTGGCCTGGCCTGTGAACCTTTTTTCAGCCTCTAGATTGTGGCAGTGGTGCTTTGGAGTGCTCACCTTGGCTCAACCTTGACAGTTCTAACATCTCATTCATATCGAAGGCTTCAGGTTTCTGCTTGTGGGTCCATTGATTTATGTGTGTATGATTGGACTTCTATTTTATTGGCACCCAAATATCCATATATCAACCTCCAATATAGTGTGTGGATTTTCTCTTTACTCATACTGCAGACTCCTCTTTGTACACAATGTACAGGCAAGGATCATGCCTCTCGCATATACTTTGGACTCTTAAATATGTGGGCTGATCAGTATGCAGGTTTATGGGTGTACAACTCTCTGTAGTTTGCTTGGTTCGTGGAACCCTAACTTGGCTTTGGCGCGAAGTAGTTTATGCAAGTTTCTCTGTGGTTTTGTAGGTCAGCACCCTCAATTCCTCTTGAGAGTGTTGGAACATAATCCTCTTGCACGTAGCCTCAAAGCGCTCCTCCATTCATATCGCCCTAATTTTTTTTTTGGTACAGAACTACAATAGGCAGTAGCCAAACAGAAGACAACACACAAGTCTCCAAGAGAGACCTCGTTTGGCACGCGTTCTTCTAACAAACAGACTTACAATTGAAGAAATCCTTATTCTTTATAGGTATACATACTAGTGGAATTTTCTATGTTGTGGTTGTGTCAAATGTTAGAGCAAAGTTTGTTTTTTCAAATTGCATGTATTACTATGAGTATTGTAGTGGCCGTTGAATCGTTTAGTGGTCCTTGAATCGTTGTGTGCTTTGAGTCTTGGTAAATTCTACCTTCCCTGGGTTGTGCACTTTCTCTACACAACCATCAGATATCTGTATTAGATTTGTACTATAGAGCCATCATATCTCTACACAACGATAAGATATATGTTATATTTTTACTATAGAATCATGATATTTCTACTACTCCAGACATACTTGGACGACTCTAGGCATCGCTTTCCAAAACTACTCAAAGCAAGCATCTTAATGAGGAGCCATTTTCTTCTAAGAAGTAGTATACACATGTAGTGCGATCCTTCTCTTCTTCTTCATATTCATGTGGCGTTTTTTTAGAGAGTTCTCACATGTTTTTTGTTGTGGAGTTGGTAAGATCAATCTAGAGACACAAGCTCTATTTTCTTTGTTATTAACTCTCGATTGTGTGAAGGATTTTGTTTTTTTAGACTTTTGAGCCTATTGTATTTTTTGTGGGCTAATTTATTGTGTTTTAAAGGTTATTGATAGTTTTTTTACTCTAACTCTTACATTGGAGTCTTCATTTTCCATCTTGTCTATATTCCACTCGCTTTCCAATAAGTGGTTGTGCACCAAACTTGGTTGCCTCTTTGAGATCCTTGTTTTGTTGCATCTATACATATTTTCTTAGAGAATTTATTGATGACCATAGGGTGTTTGCTTCTCTTTTTTGAAGCATTTTGTCTAGCTTTTTATGTTAGCACCACTTGTTGCTTGAAGCATGATTGTTGTCAACATCTGCTACAACTTTTTAAAGCTTGGGCATAGTCATTGGAGCCCTATATTAATATGCAACATTTTTTTGTCAGATCACTCTTTGCTTCCATTGTCTTATCGTCTTCTCGAGATTGTCTACTCGTCGCATTGTGGGACTTCACCTACCTTTTGTTGAATTTTAACTTAGCAGTGTAATTTTCATCTCTTTCAAATTTTAATTCATAATTCATTTCATCCCACAATTATAACATCATTCATTTGTAGTGGAAATAAAATAAGGATCAGTAAAAGATAACCATGCACAAGAGACACAAATATTTTATCCTAGGAAATCCAATATGGAGAAAACCCAACAAACTTTTCCCCGAAGAAATTAATCAAATACAAGAACAATACCAATCATGAAGAAGAACCTGAGTTCAAGAGAGGATTTCTCTCTTTCACAAGAAACCCTAGAAAGGGTAGAAAATATTCTAAGAGAATAAGATAACCCCAAAATTGTACTTCTTGCCTTTGCTAGGCCTTCCTAGGTGATGCGCACAAGTGGAGAGAGAAGTGTGTGTTGAGTGAATGAACAAATGAAATGTGAAGCTCTTTATTTATATTCATCAAGTCACTAGAACTTTCCTCAACGGGGCCAACTTGTCTTGTCTCCATTGGGGCCGACTTGTACTTTTTCCCACCAACTTTTATTTATATTCAAGCCGACTTGAATTCTTGTCTTCATTTTCTTCTAGAGATTCTTCAATGTTCTTTGGAACTTATTCAATGGTTTGTCTTGACTTCATGGATATTTATTCATCATAGAAAATTTATCCTTGTTGATGTCTCATCACATGCAGATCAAATTCTTCCATAGAGCTCTAATGTTGATTTGACCATACTCTGAGAATTCCCAGACACTTCTTAGAGCCAATGTCAAATTCAACATTAGATTAGACTTTGACTAATATACAAAGAGATAAGATCCCCTTGTAACATAGACAATTCATCTCACTGTATAAGAATAGGTCACTCATCATGAGCACTCCTTCATGGAGAATGCAATGTGACCTCTAGCCTTCTATCACTCCAGTCAATCCACATGATTGGACAAAGGCTAAGCATCCGATCCTCAAGACACATAGTCAATATGTTACACCCAAAATCTACTCATCATAAGATTCAGTGTATACACCCCTGAAGATATCTTGACTAAGTGATCAAACAGGGAGGATTTGTACCCAATTGTGCTAGGTTTTGAAGGGTCGTCGCAGGTTGCACATGAGCAACATGCGACGTCGCACCTTGCCCCATTACAAGGTGCGACGAAGTCAGTTAGATGGAAAAAATAGCTTCTTCGAGGTCCTTCTCAAAGCTTGCTGACTTGGGACCCTATCCCTGACCTCTTGGAGGAGCTGGCACTCGGTTCCTAATACTTTGGAGAGATCCCTTAAACCTCTCCTACCATCTCTCAACCTATCCTATCCATACCCTATCCACTTAGCCCTATATGAATGAAGCTCACTCCCATCCCAAGGGGAGGAAGTCTATGGTATCTACATGTTGGTGAAATCACCCTTGGAACATCTCCACTCACCTATTGGAGAACTCATACTTCCTTGGAAGGATATGGAAATTGGATTTGTTGGAGAAGGGCTGCAACGTTAAGCCTTGGTTATAGTTCTATATCTCTATTATGTACTTCCCTCTTTTTACAGCAATACAAATGCTTTCCACCAATATTGTTCATGTGTGTAATGATATTGAGTAGTTCACCTGCTTAACTGTTTACTTAGATCTCTTATTGTATAGATTCGTTTTACTTGTTTCTCTTATTTATTGTCTTGACAGGTCTTGCAGCTTGGATCTGACGACTGCGAGACGTGGAGCAACATTTAGGAGAAAGGATTGCAAAGTGAAAGGTAAGACATCTAATACTTGTTCCTTAAGTAGATCTAGGAAATGCACTAGTAGTCTGTTCTATTTGTTCTAGACTCACTTTGAGCTAGGGAGATCCCGCTCGCGTCCGCTCGAGTGGATTGCCCGATAACAAATATGGCGACCATACTGGGGAGTATAGAATCTGGACAGTAGTTGTCAATCTGAGAGTCATTTTCAGTTGATTGCTTGACACAAGCCTTTTTATTTTTGCTGTTTACTTCTTGAAGTTGATTTCACTGTTAGATCTTCATATTGAAGAATCTAATCTGCTTCCTCTGAGTTTATACGACTCATTCCCAAACCATTCCATGGTTCATTGCTGAGAGGTATGATTCATTTTTGAATTTAGACTTCGCCTGTCGCACCTGGGCAGTGGGAACAAAGAGACATTGTGTCATTTTTGGATCTCCATTCTTTACCTGTTAGTCACTCGTTGCATCCTATTCATTGGTAAACTGCAACATCGTCGCACTTCCCGTGTAGGCAAACCGTGACGTCGCACTTCCCGTGTAGGTAAACCGCAACGTCGCACTGTGTACAAGCACAGAGTGCGTTGATTTGTCAAAATTTGGCATGCAGGAATCTCCTCTCCATTTGACAGTCTGAACTTTGGTTTGCTGTAAGAAATCCCTCTGTGCTGCAAGATCCAGCCGGGGATCCCACCTATGATTTGTGTTTTGAGTTTTTGGTTTTGTTTGGATTGATTTTGGATTCCATCTTGGACAAGCTTGAAGACCGGTAGTGGTGGATACTCTTGTCTCCTCCACCTTCATCCGCTCACCCTTGCATTCCCTTCCTTCCATTCCTGATCTGATCATTACATTAGATCTGTTTCTAGACCTCGTTCTCATAATTGTTTGAGCTTTGCTTGCTTGGTTTTCTTACTGCTGCTTGATTTTGAGTTAAGTGTGCCTTTCAGCTTGATTGAGTGCTTGTCTTTTCTTGAGTTTTCTGAGTGTACTAAGTGCTGCAAGTAGTGTTTTCTTTTCAGTCATTTAAATCTGAAAGCTCAGTTGTTATCAAGTTTATTCGTTGATGCATCTATTGAGAAGTTTAAAAGTACTTCTTCCCCATCATTTCTTGAGGTTTTTGAAATAAAAACGTTCTTGCATTGGAATGTTTCGTTAATCAATCTTTTGGAAAATTGAATGAATGTATAATCATTTGTGTTTTTCTTGAAATATGAATCACTCATCTTCTTGAAAGACTCAAGCTAAGCTTCCAATTTTGAAAAAGTGTTTCCATGCTAGGGAAAGATAGGTGCATTTTTAATTTTTGTTGCTTTTAGACCGTTGAAAGTGAAATTGAAAAACTTTCATATTCCATTTCAGAATCCTCTCTTTTCATTACCTAGTGTCGTTTTGCTTTGAAATGAAAAAAGAAAAGGAAAAATGTTTTAATTCGGATAGTAGTGTTGTGATTTTTTGTGTTTCGTTGGAAAAAGGAAAAGAATGCTTTCATAGTCAAGTTTTGTTTGAATTGGGAATTAGGTTGCATTGAGTTTGTTTTGGAAATACTATTGGAAAAAATTTTCTCCTTCCCATAGCTAGAATTCATTGAAAGAAAAGAATATTTCGTGCATGGAGTTAGGACTTGCATTGTGCTTCCGATTATGTACTCACCTCATGCATTCACCTAACCGTCCAAGATAAAATTAACGATAGAACTAGGTAAAATTTTTAGCAACTTGTGTGTAAGTTAGAGACGTGTTCCGGTGTCGTTAAGCGTGGCAGCTGTCGTTATTTTCCAGCAATGTATCTCGGGGGCATTGTAGTCTTCCACGTACTTATCGGTATATCGAGCACCTACACGTACCCACCAAGTACCATAATCCGTACTTGGTGTATATCGAAGGGTGTATACGTACTCGGTACACGCATCGACCATGTGAAGAGATATAACATACCCAACACATGCGAGGTGTTGTCACCGAAGAACAAGCCATCGCAAGTGCCCATGTACTAGACCTAGTCTACACTCAATCTGGCACTTTCTTTGATATTCTTCCTGACGCACCCCATGACGTTAATGACCCTGCGAAACCACATAAGGGACTCCAAACTGATGGAATCATTGGATCCCTTAACACCCAGCCTGCTTCTAGCACTGTTGGATAATCCAACCTCCACAGTTCTTCCCCATTACCGACTCAGGCTGGCCACAACACCACCAAATCCACCACTCCTTCTCTAACTGAAGAGGTGAATTCTGTCCAATCAAGTTCATTTAAGAAGTCTGATGGAAAAAAGAAGAACAAAGGGAAACCCAAAAAGTCTTCCTCCCAGCAGGAACAAAAGAGCACTCCTAATGATACCAAGCAGAAACGGAATCTAAAGTATCCTTGTTTACTGTGTGGAGATGACCAATTCTCTAAAGAATGTCCCCATAGAGATGAAGTACAAAAGTTTCTTCAGGGTAAACCAACTCTCGCAGTCCTCAATGATCCGTTTCCTACTCAGAACCAGCAGATGTTTGCTCAACACCCCCCATCCCAGGGGTAACCATCCAATACCGCGCATGTTCTCATGGTGCGTAACGAGACGATCAATTTGAACACTCGCTCGCAATCTTATGAACCAGTCCCTTCGAAGGAATCCACTGGAAGTAATGCTGAAAAAGATTCTGACTCCTTAACTGATGTCACTGTACCATTAACTTATCTCACCATTGAGGAACCATCCTTAGACTCGATATTACGACCGCCCAAGAGTACGATTCGAAAAGCTGTTTTCAATCCTAACTCTTGGGCGACACAAAATTACAATATCGTAGAAGACTTGGCACAAGCTCCTTGCGCCATGTTTACCCTGGAATTTTTGCAGAATTGTCCTAATCAACGAAAAACTCTCCTTGCAACCATCGGTGCAGTCGACCCTAATTCCTCAAATACCATCATCTTCTGACTTGACCACTTCAAGACGAGGCTCTCCCACTAGCTCGCATTCCAAGTTTCTGCGAACATTGCTGGGAAGATTGTCCATCGTACCCTTTTAGACGAAGGCGCCCCCACTTCTGTCATGTCGATCGCCTGTTGGAGAGCCATTGGCTCCCCTGAATTGAATCATTCTCCTACCACTTTGAAAGCATTCGACGGGTGTGGCTTTCAACCTCATGGACTCTTACAAGCTCTTGCAGTTGCGTTGGGCGGAAAGACCATAACCGTTAATGTTGAAGTGGTCTCGGCCCCAATAGATTATAATCTCTTGCTTGGTCATAATTGGTTTTACGCCATGCAGGCGGTAGCCTCTTCAGTCTTACGCATAGTACAATTCCCCCACTGAGGACGAATTGTTACTATCGACCAATTAGATTTTTGCACACCAGACTCTACCACTCATCCTAGTGACCATGTTCCTTCCATTAGACAAATGTCAAAACAATATGAGAGTATAGGGGTTGGCCTTTTGAAATATTCATCTCTCATGGGCGTTTTTCCAGCGATGGACCCCCCTAATCATGTCGCTACGGTGAACATGATCTCCACAGAGATTTTATCTCACTCTACCGATACTTGGCTTGTACCAGATAAAGCCACAACACACCTGCTTGGAGATATAATGCCTCCTTCACCCGCTGAACGTATTTACAAGGCTATCCAATCAGCACCGGAGGACCATTTAACTGTGGCCTCTCCATCCCGTTCTCTACGACGGATGTCGTCTCTACTTGATCTCTTACTTCGGACTTTTCATTCAGACAAGTCCATCATGGAAGTTATGAATGTCGACGACGGTCCGTGGGATGATCTCCACCATACGTCATCTTTTCTTCCTCCTTTGGAGTACATAGAGTGCAACATCGACACCCTCTTTTCACCAGAAATCTCCCCATTCCCTCATTCCCCCATTCTCACATGTCTTACGGACACGGAGGGCAACTTGGCCAACATTGAGCCAACCACCCCAGTAGACATATCGGTGAAACCTGGTATAGTGGAACACATTCGCATAGGCCATAAGTGTTCCCCTGAAGAAATAGCTGCTGGAACATCCTTATTCAAGCAATTTCGAGATGTATTTGCTTGGTCTTATGAGGAGATGCCTGGGATAGACCCTGCGATTGTTTCTCATTAAATAAAAACCTATCCCGACGTCAAACCCGTATGCCAAAAATTGCGACCGGTACACCCCCGGAAGACGACAGCAATCAAGGCAGAGATTGAAAAGCTCTTAAAGGCTGGTTTTATTTATCCTGTCCCATTGAAGGATTAGGTCTCAAACGTCGTCCCTGTGAACAAAAAGCAGGGTACCATTCACGTCCGTGTCGATTATTGGGACCTTAACCGGGCTTGTCCAAAAGACAACTACCCGACCCCCTTCATCGACTAGATTATCGACAATTGTGCCAGAAGCGTCATCTTCTCATTTCTGGATGGCTTTTCTGGTTACAACCAGATTGAGATCAACCCCGCCGACCAACACAAGACAGCTTTCATCTGCCCGCGGGGAACGTTTGCATACCGCAAACTCCCGTTTGTCCTTAAAAATGATGGCGCCACGTTTCAGCGGGTTATGTCGTATGCCTTCCATGACATTAAGGACTTTGTATAACCTTACCTGGACGATCTCCTTGCTCATTCAAAGCAGCGCGAGTTCCACATTGCTCATCTAACAGCCATTTTCCTCAGATGCCGATGGTACAATATCCGTCTGAATCCTCATAAGTGTATATTTTGCGTTTAGTCCGGACGCCTCTTAGGATTTATCATTTCGAAGGCTGGGATATGCATTGATCCCTTAAAGGTGGAGGCCATCATCAACCTGCCACCCCGGACTGATGTGACGGAACTTCAAACTCTCCAAGGGAAGGCGACTTATTTAAGACGTTTTGTTTTCAATTTCGCGGAGAAGACTCAGGGGTATATGAGACTGCTCAAGAAGGATGTCCCATTCATTTGGGACGACCAAGCTCAAAATTCCTTCGACAGTATCAAACATGCCATCACGCATGCCCTCGTGCTCCAACCACCCAATTATTATCGAGATTATATCTTATATCTCACCACTTCTGCTACCACTATCTCCATGGTTTTGGTACAGGAGGATCAAAATGCCCAGGAACATGTAATATACTATGCAAGTAAGGGTCTCACTAACACTGAAACTAGATATTCACATGTCAAAAAACTCGCATTCACGACAGTCATCGCCGTCCAAACGTTTCGGCACTATATCTTGCTCCGCACCACCACCATCATCGTATACTCGAACCCCATGTACCATGTCCTGACACGACAGGTGCTTGGGGGAAAGTATTCATGATGGATCGTGATACTGCAAGAATTTGATCTTCTCTTCGAGAAAGCCAAGTCAAAAAAGTATTTGGTGTTTGCTAAGCTGATTTGTGACCTTCCCCGTCTTGATACAGAAATTGAGCACAATGACTCTTTTCCAGATGAATCATTGTTTCTCATCAGTACGACTGATCCATGGTATAGAGATATCTCATTATATATTCAAACCTAATGCTTCAACATTCATCTGTCTCATGACGACCGTCGTAAGATATATCTCCATACAAAGTATTATTTAATCATCAATGATAATTTGTATAACCGTGGCATTGATTCAATTCTTCGACGTTGTCTCACTCACGATGAAGCCGAACGCGTTCCGAATGACTGTCATGATGGGGCATGTGGCGGTCACCTCTTTGGGATGGATACAGCCCAGAAGATTTTGCGTGCAGGATATTATTGGCCTACCATCTTCAAATATGGTATTGAGGCTGTAAAAAAATGTCCTCCTTGCCAACACTTCCATACGAAGAAGCGCACCCATCCCTCCCCATTACACCCAGCTATTGCCGTAGGCCCCTTCGCAAAATGGGGCATTGAATTTATGCATTGTAAGCCTACCTTGTCCTGGGGGCATAGTTACATCATTGTAGCTGTGGATTACTTTACAAAGTGGGCCGAAGCTATGCCTACATACCAGAACGACGACAAAACCACTGCACTCTTCATGTTCAATCATGTAATAGTGCAGTTCGGAGTTCCTCAGGAAATTGTTACCGATCATGGTTCCCATTTTAAGAACCATATGGTTGATGAACTGAGCGATAGGTTCGGTTTTCGCCATGAAAATTCAACACCCTACTACCTGCTGTCCAATGGACAAGTCGAGGCCATTAACAAAGTCTTGAAAACCATGGTCCAAAGGATGGTAGGTACGCAGAAATCCAATTGGCATAACATGCTCTTTTCAGTGTTATGGGCCTATAGAACCTCCATTAAAACTGCCACAGGTTTCACTCCCTTCCAACTAGTCTATGGATTGGAGGCTGTCGTACCTATAGAGTGCAAAATTCCATCTCCAGAACTCGCTGTCGAACTTCTTCCTAATACTACTGCTGAGGAAGAACGTCTCCTGCACTTAGCAAAACTTGACAATTCCCGCCGAGATGCCGCTCTTGCCAATGAAACACACAAGAAACACATCAAATATCAATACGACAAGTCAGTCGAACCTCATATCTTTGAACGAGGGTGACCTGGTCCTCACTTATGACCAGAAGCGTGACAAACTAGGAGCAGGAAAGTTTGAATCCATGTGGCATGGACCTTACATTGTCAAACATGTTTTGGAGAAGGGAGCTTACGAGCTTGAAGACTATGACAGAATCTCTTTGGGTGAACCCCGCAATGGGCTTTACCTAAAGAGATACTATGCCTAAACTCGTCACGCTTATACTTTCTTGTATATACTGTACATGGCATGTTTTTGTGTTTTTGTGTGCTGCAATGCTTTTATTTTTTAGTGTCTTTAGATCATGTTTCCGCTCCTTATACCATGTTCTGTCTGCGTGTGCAGATGGAAAGGTGCTATGGATTCGCGGACGACTCCAGCTGGCATACCCATAACCTTGCTTCGACAGCCTGGGTACTATATTCCTCAACAGGTGAGCTCATTAGCTCAGGAGGAAGTTGCCTAGGGTTTGCGACCAACAACGCCGTAGAATATCAGGTAGTAATCGGAACCCTAGCTAATGCTATTTCCTTGGGTATGAACCACATTGTCATCCACATGGATTCTCAATTAGTGGTTTCCCATCTTAACCGGGTTTACGCCATCCGTGATCCCACCTTACTCCGTCTCTTCAGACGAGTACGTCTCTTGGAAATGTCATTTGAATCCGTTCAGTACCTACACATTCCACGAGAGTTAAACATAGTTGCTGAATCGATGGCCAACTTCATTTTGGATTGGTACATCACACACACATAATATTCATAATATGTAAAAGCATTCACAACATGTAAATAATGCACTGTATAAAAGAAAACATGTAAATGAGATCAGATCACTCATCATTTTAAAACACATAATATATAAATCACTGAGAATGTTTGTATATATATATATCACTCAAAAGTAGTGCTGGTACAAAATCTGAAGCACGATGGCTTTCAGTGAGTCTCTACAAAATCTAAAGCATCGTAGCTTTCAGTAGTACAAAATCTGAGGCCTCTAAGCTCTCAGTACAAGTATAATAGTGTCATCAAGCTTGACGCCTGACCCATACACCACTCCTCGCACGGACAACCTACTGTCACTGAGTGAGGAAGCAATCCACGGTCCTGGCTACCTTGTGGAGTAGGGAATTGAAGCGTACGGACGCTCCAACCCCAAACCTCTGCATATGTCTCAGCAGGTCATCTATCGCTGGCTCAGGAACCTCTACTGTCAACTGAGACAAGTTCCTGTATACCTCCTCCATCTCCTCGATGGCAGCATAAGCACCTGGGGGCACAACTGCTTCCCCACCTCTGTCTCTCCTCACCATAAGGGAAAGTCCTACCGGTCGTACGAGCCCCACATCTTCACACACATGTCACATACTTGCCAGCACTGCATAAAAAAAATGATAAATATACAAAACTAAAAGTACAAGGGTTTTTCCTCACCTATGTCACCCCATGCTGCACCCTTGGGTAGCACTAAGTCGGGATCCTCTCTAAAATCCGTACCACCGTACGGGAAGTCCTCAACCATGAGTAACTGGCCTTCCAGCTAGCTGAAGAACTCAGGACCAAAGGTGATGATAGGTCCTCCACCATGACGAGTCATCACCTCAGCCCATCTGAGCATGTGGGGATCTCGAGGCTCCTTGTCGTCTAGTACTAGCTGTGGACGCAAGAGAGGGATCCGCTCCAAGAGGAATGATACCACGATTGATCCATAACCAAACTGCTTGAGCTGTCCTCGCCGACACTTGGTCAGTTGAGCTCGAAGGTTTGCGAGGAGACCCTCGCACCAGTTGAAAACCCTGGGGGACATACAGTCCTCCGCATAAAGCATCTGATTCCGAGTAGCCGTGTGTGGGGCTTGGCTTCCGGGAACTCTGGTAATAGTAAACAGTATGGTACGCAGTGGGCAGCTCACCACATCCCTAATAAGAATCTTCCCATTAGAAGATCGAGCAAGAGCAGTACAATGCTATGACACCATGTCATCGACTGTGCGGTCATTGGCCCGTGTTCCAGTAAGAGATACAGGGTCCCCTCTCCGGGACAAACCTGTGAGAAAATAGATGTCCTCAACATCTATTGTGAGGATGTGCTCACCAATCACGAAATTTTGTTGGGCCACATCCCAACTCTGGAGCATGTGTGATAGCAACGGGATTTGGGATCTCATCCCTTGAATCTCAAAGAACTTGAGCAAACCACAGTTCCTCAAGGCATCCACACACTGTGGATCATTGGCAGCTTGTACATCTTCTACTTCGTGTTCTCTTTCCCGCCACTCTAAGACCATGTTGGCTTGCTAGCAACCTGCCAAAAGGGACATTTAAACACTGTTAGATTGTACTTCAACCACAACAAGTTCTTTTTTTAAGTTTATTTTGATATTTGGGAAATGCATCTCCGCCGTTGCACTGTACTTTTGCATACAATGCGATGTCGTCGCACTTCACTCATTCAGGACTTGTGCCGAGTCGGTCTCGTTGCAGTTCCCGAAAGGGCCAACTGCGACGAGCCAAGAGCACAATAACCCTCCATGAATTCATAAAAAAACCCAAAAATTGAACCTAAAGACAAAATCTAATCCACTGGAAAGTTGCTGGATGAAGTTTAGGCTTACCTGCTCCTGACGGTGTGTGAAATGGCGGATCGTAGCTCCGGGAATCGACAAAGGAAATTTTGGCTCGAAATTGGTACTACTCCTCCCAAATTGGAAAATGAAACAATGAAAACTATTTTTGGCCCATTTTTCTATTTATAAATAGAATAGAATATTCCTTTTTCAAATATTTTTATGCTCTTAGGCCATTCATCATAGTTTGTGACCATTTTTGTCGTATTTGGGGCTATTTGACACATTTTCTTGTGTGCAGGAGTTGTAAGTAGTCTTTTGTGTTGTTCCTCGTATCACAATGGTCATCACAGGTATGAACACTCCCTTGAAGGTTTTGTCATTATTTTTACAACGGTTAGTTTGTAATTATTGTGTGATGATGAGTTTACTCTTCGTTTGTTCTCGTACTCATGAAACTATGAGAACAAGTACCGAGTTATGATTTATCACTTTTTCGAGCTCGTTAAACTTCCACGGAAAAGGACACCCCCTGGAGTCTACCGTTAAGCTCTTTTCAGGTCCTCGAAAAATGAAAAGATTGCTAAGCGAACTTGTCGTGTTCATGCTTGATAAAGTATTTGAATGGTCGTCTTCCTGGTGATAGTTTACCCCTTTTTCGGACCAAGAGGCACTAATTACAAAAAAGGTATACTCCAGCCAATCATGACTGGAAGAGTCCTCTCCCGCGTTGTTTTACCCTTTTTCGAGCGATGAGGCTAACTTTACGAAAAAGGACCATTGGAGTCTTCTTTAGTTCTTTTCAAACTCTCTAACCATGAAATGACGACCGAGTTTACCTTCTATGGACTCGTTAAAATTCTCACATTGAAGGGCCCGTCATGGGACGAACCCCTCCTATCCCAGGTTTGGAAAATATTTGGGATTGGACTCATCTATGAGATGAGCTATACCGAGCATCTGGTTACCCTCATCAAGCTCGTAAAAAACACATGAGGCACTCATCAGTCATGATGGGGAAAAAGGAAAGCGTTTGTGTTACATACCTTGTTAGTGGCAGTATGTAGTCATTCTTAAACATGGAACTCATCTGCATTTGCATATAGCACTTGGTTCATCCGTTTGTACTCGAGTTCCACTTATTTCCTGAGTCTTGTTACTCCTTTGAGTCATTCAAAGAAAAGCTTCCATCATCAATCGCTTTAAGAATTTGTGTCGCACTTATCGTGTCAATACTGCCAAGTCATGCCATGCCCATGTTCAAGAATATGTCTATCATTTATCATTTTTAGTCAGTACACCCACCATCATGTCGGTCTACTCTGAGTCAGTCTTGCATGTTATTGTACCATCCAATCTACTCTATAAATTTTTGTCATGTTTCGTGTCGATTGATGGGGGATTCATAATGGCCCTACTTCGACGGATTCATCCTTGTCGACTTCAACACATCATCCGAGGATTGCATCTAGAAACCAATCAAGTACCTTGGCCCTGCATGCCTCAATGGTAGGTTACCTCGCTTTCATTATGAGTTTACATCATTGACTCTTGATTGAAATATTTCGTCTTGCATTCGACTTCAACTCATTTATTCACGCTTGATGATATGTACTGTGATACCTTGGGAATCATTGACATCAATGGTGATCTCCCTCGTACTTGTTAACGGTTTACATCAATGGCCGGTAATCAAGTGGTTTCTACCATGTTCGACATCAAGACATTTGTATCCACATGGATAGATTCGTATCATCGCGAGTTTAGCTTGAAGACCCTGGGGAGTCATGTTTTACCCAGGTTGCGATGGAGTTTGTATTGAGTTATATCACATGGATCCACATTTGTATTGGTTGTGGCTGTGTTATCATCTCATCATGGATCTACGCTTGTGTCTAGTAGCCATGATTGTGTTCAGTCAGTCATTACTACCATGGATCTGCACTGTATTGGTTGAAAGCCATGTTGTACTTCATATGATATTATCAGTTTAGAGTCAGTTGTACTGCAGCAGTGTCCTTTGTCCGACAAGTCTATTGCCATTACTTCTATCAAAGCACTTCACCTGTCTATCTTCAACAGCTTCATGCTTTGGGGGGCATTCTGTTACTCCCAAAATCTACTCATCATAAGATTCAGTGTATACACCCCTGAAGATATCTTGACTAAGTGATCAACCAGGGAGGATTTGTACCCAATTGTGCTAGGTTTTGAAGGGTTATCGCAGGATGCACATGAGCAACATGCGACGTCGCACCTTGCCCCATTATAGGGTGCGACGAAGTCAGTTAGATGGAAAAAATAGCTTCTTCGAGGTCCTTCTCGAAGCTTGCTGACTTGGGACCCTATCCCTGACCTCTTGGAGGAGCTGGCACTCGGTTCCTAATACTTTGGAGAGATCCCTTAAACCTCTCCTACCATCTCTCAACCTATCCTATCCATACCCTATCCACTTAGCCCTATATGAATGAAGCTCACTCCCACCCCAAGGGGAGGAATTCTATGGTATCTACATGCTGGTGAAATCACCCTTGGAACATCTCCACTCACCTATTGGAGAACTCATACTTCCTTGGAAGGATATGGAAATTGGCTTTGTTGGAGAAGGGCTGCAGCGTTAAGCCTTGGTTGTAGTTCTATATCTCTATTATGTACTTCCCTCTTTTTACAGTAATACAAATGATTTCCACCAATATTGTTCATGTGTGTAATGATATTGAGTAGTTCACTTGCTCAACTGTTTACTTATATCTCTTATTGTATAGATGCCTTTTACTGGTTTATCTTGTTTCTTTTCTTGACATGTCTTGCATCTTGGATCTGACGACCGCGAGACGTGGAGCAGCATTCAGGAGAAAGGATTGCGAAGTGAAAGGTAAGAAATCTAATACTCGATCCTTAAGTAGATCTACAAAATGCATTAGTAGTCTATTCTATTTGTTCTAGACTCACTTTGAGCTAGGGAGATTCTGCTCACGTCCGCTCGAGTGGATTGTCCGATAACACAATACACATGACTATGTAGGGATATGACGGGGCCATCCTATACCTGGGATACGACCCATCTAGGAGAATGATTTGTAGAATGTTTGATCGAAGTTGGAACCATGGAGAACATCAACACTCCCTCTCAGTGAGGGAGACATTCTGCATCACACCAAGCCACATACTTGGTGAGAATGTCCATAAGTACTGCATCTATACTGTACCTATGCTGCATCAACATCTGTATTAGATTTGTACTGTATTTTTACCGCAAATGCATCTATACTGCAACTGCATATGTACTACGATGTATGTGCTACAACTACATATGTACTACTATGTTTATACTGCAATTGCATCTGTACTACTACCTTGGTATCTAGTCCATTCACTTTTCGTGAATGTTTTCCATTCATCTATTGACTCATCACGATGTCTGGGCCACTCATCTCATATGAATGTCTTCCTGCTCATTTGTAAGACCATTACAATGTCTGGGCCATTCATCTCTCATGAATGTCTTCTTGTTCATCTAGTGTCTAGGTCATTAATCTCTCATGAATGTATGCCTACTCATCATCATGATGTTACACATCCATCAATGCTCCCTTTCACTTAGAGAGGCATTCTCCATCACACCAAGCTTGTCCCTAAAGTATACAAACTTTTCCTTGGATAGAGGCTTAATGGTGAGAATGTCAGCTACTTGCTTGTCCATGGATATGTACTAGAGCTTCACTGCTCTCTTCTGCACCATGCATCTGATGAAGTGGTATTTGATCTCAATATTCTATGACCTTTCATGGAATGCTGGATTTTCCAAAATCTTGATTCAACTTTGATGGTCACAATGTATCATAGTCATCTCTAGCTCTTGATCAAATAATCATGCAAGAAGATTCCAAAGACACATTGCTTCACGACTTGCAACACTGGTTGCATAATATTCTGCTTCCGTTGCACTAAGTGTGATATATTTTTTCTTCTTGCTAAACCAAGATATCATGGTTGATCCCATGTTGAAGCAACACTTAGAGGTGCTCTTTCTGTCCACTGCATTCCCTACCCAATCAGAATCTACATATCCCTGCATCTTCACTTCTCCTCCTGAGACATATATCAATCCATATCCAACTGTACCATGAAGGTACCTCAACACATGATTTGCTGGAACCCAATGTGCATGCCTCGACTCAACCATAAATTGGCTCAAGATGTTCACTGCAAATGAAATATCTGGTCTAGTATTAACCATATACATCAATTATCCAATAAACTATCTATCCACAGTAGGATCCACCAAATCTAAATCAGAAGTAGAATCACTCATCTTCTTCAGGTTTGTCTCCATAGGTGTGGTCATGTACTTACAATCCATCATCCCAAATCTCCTAAATATATCGACCGTGTACTTTCTTTGGCTAAGGAATATCTCATCTGGTCTCTAATACACCTCTAATCCCAAGAAGTAATGCATCAGGCCATGTTCCTTCATCTCGAATTCAAAATACAACTTCTTCTTGCACTCATCTATGATCCATTCTGCTCTTGTAAGGAACAAATCATCAACATATAACACCAAGATCATTGGATCACCATTAACAAACTTGTAGTAAAGTTTGGGATCTACATCACTCTTGGTGAAACCCAAGCTCATCAAGTAACTGTCAATACATGCATACCAAGATCTGGGAGCCTGCATGAGTCCATACAATGCCTTCTTTAATCCACACACATGAGACTCCTTCTCATGTATCTCAAAACCTTGAGGTTTCTCTATGTACACCGCTTCCTCAATCACACCATTGAGGAATGTTGTCTTTACATCCATCTGATGTAATTTCCATCCCATCACTGAAGCAAGAGCAATGATGGATCTAATAGAGGTTTACTTGGCGATAGGAGAAAACGTCTCATCATAGTCTACTCTGTCTTTCTGGGAGAATCCTCTCGCCACAAACCTCGCCTTGTATTTGTTGATGTTTCCATCTACTATGTTCTTGATCTTGTATATCCATTTGGAAGTTACCACTCACTTCCCTTCAAGCCTTGGAACAATTTCCCACACATCATTCTTCATGATGGATTAATACTCTTCCATCATGGCATCCTTCCATACCTGTTGTTATGCTACCTCATAATAACTAGAAGGTTCATAATCAATGATGTGACTCATTGGGGCCATGTAACTTGAGAATTTCTGAGGTCTTTTTCCCTCCAAATTTTAGCAAAAATTCCCAAGTACTACATAGTTCAAAAGTTGGAAAAATGACCAAAGTTGTACATAGTCCAAAAGTGGCCAAAGGCTAAGGCCCAAAATATATCATGACTTAAAATGAAGGTGATCATAAAGTGTGATCTTTAGCAACAAGGCGATCCATATAAGCTTAAGCCCCACTAGGAACTGCACCTCCATGGTCACCATCATCATCATTATCACCAACAATAGATGCAACACCATCTAAGGGTATGCCAACCAAGCCTGCATTTGGTGAAGGATTATCCTCCTCATCATCAATTTGAGCATCATATTCAACATCCACATCCCACCATGCTACCTGGACTTCTAAATACTCAAGTAGATACCTTGAAAAAAATTGAAGACTACTATGCACATAAACCAGTTTCTCCTCTGTCTTAGAGGTAATCCTATTCCTCTTAACATAGTGGATGAAACTATAATTGGACCAATTCATTTCAACTTTCAAGGAACTTGAAACTTGAGATGGAAATCATTAGGCAAATTGTCGAAGCTCTTGGACTCCCCCCCCATACAATCTCCACTATCCATTGGGATTTTTATGTGCATAAATCTTGAAGTTTTTCCTTGCATTTTGAGTGAATGTAGGGGGGAATAAAGGTTCCAAAATCAATAAATTTCTCAAGCATCACATTTAATTCATGGGGGTATACATCTTACTTTCGACATCGAGGAACACATGTTTTACTTCTTCATCATCAATGGGTAGAACTCTATTTAGTCTCTCCATATACCACTTTGGATTAAAGGAATATGAAGCCATGTGAATAGAGGTACTGGGTTTTTTCCATCTCTTCTCTATTATTTTGTGGATTTATTGGAAAAAATCTAAGAAGGGTTTATCTGATGGATTATGTATCTTACCTTTCCCACCATAAAATCCATACATTCATATATTTCCCCAAGATTAAGGGAATCATAATCTATATACCTAATTAGTTCCAAGATTATATATGAACAATAAACAATATATCTACACTCACACCACCAATCCTCGTTAAGAAGCATATCTCTTATCTTCTTTTCCTGAACTGATTTAGACTCTTACCATGCATTCCACTCTTGAGCAACAATAGTGACTTGTAAGGATGCGTGCACCTCAACCATACAATTAAGAATAATGAAGTATGTTGCATATATTGTTTATGTAGGTTTTAAAAATTTCTTCTGTGATTTCATCCTATAGATTTCCAAGGAGGCATGTGTAATATCCCTTCAAAGGAAAGTCCTTGGGTTCACCTTGTTTTGACTATAGTGTTTTGTTTGCAACTAGTTCCAAACACCTCCAAATGATTTCGAATTGGGGGAGGAAGGTCTTGATGGGGCATAGGACATATTAAAACACCTATTAGACATCCAAACAACTAATATACCCATCCATGGTCTGCAAATTCCATGGGAAGAAGTTTTAGAACAAGACTAGTTAATTTGAGAAGTGGAGATCCTCCCTAGGTATGACATTAGACGCTCTTCCAAACACTGTACAACCTTCACTAATTCTTGGTCTGATACTTGGATCTATTAAAGGACATTAGGAACAATATATCTGCATCATTAGATTTGGTTTTAGGTTCGAATAGGAATCCTAATGAACATCAACTTCTAGAGTCTATTTTTTGAGGTGAAATTGGTGGGAAAGGAGTCTCGAATTTCTTCATAAACCATAGTAACACTTCATAGGTATGCAAACATAATTTGGGCCATCAAAGTAATTTCATATGCATCTCATAACATGATAAATAACTCAGAAAAATATGATATAAAACAGGTACAATATCATTCCAAAATCACTATGCAAATGCTATGGGAAAAATGGCTCGAATCTCTTCCTTGAATGTAAATATCACTTGAAATACATAATATTTCGAGTTGTGGCTCTGAGGATATGATTATTACAGATATATATTGCAGCTAATATGTCCATGAAGTTGAAATAACAGTCCTTCACTAACTATATGCAACAACAAGTGCGCCCTTGCACATTTACATGACATTGAGAGAAAGATAATAGAATAGGCATATAGAAGAATGAGAGAAGATGAACTCGAACTCAGTTGGGGTTTGAACCTGCATAAAAAAAATCCATGAATCTCTGTTGAGAGGTCTTAATTTTCTCTCCATCAACCAACTAGGATGGGAATCTTGCACCCTCAAAATTTTTTCTAAGGAAAGAAGGATAAGTATCCACCTTGCAAGGACAAGCTAAGCTCTCCATTATTTTCCAAATGAGAAATGATCAAAATCTGGTCTCCTTCTTTATTCTTGTATTTTATTAACCTCCCAAGGTCTCCATGGCTCGAATTCCCTCCAAGAGCTTCATCCCAACTCGAATTAGGGAGATATTCCCATGAGTGCCACTTGTCCAACATTTCCTAGCCTTCCTCTTCCATCAATTCGAATGGGGGGGGGAATATTGGATTCCATAACTCCCTTGTGCGCCCTCTTGGAGGATATTTCTAGCCCTAACATGTCATACAGATTATATGTCAGCAATCAGTTATGATCCTTGTCATAAGTGTCATAGAATCTTCATAATTGTTGTTATAGAAGCTAGGGAATCTAGCCCAAGTGTCACAATACCTCTAAGATGCCTCTTCCTCTTCCATGGGAGTTACTATTCCACTCTAATTCAACCCTAATTGAGTCATGCCAAGTATAATGCCTCTCCAAATCCCCCAAGAACGTTAGAATCCACCTTGGATTCGAATGGGTGAGAATAGGATGCCATGTGGCATGGAGAATCTTGCCTTGTGTGGGTCCCACACCACCTATGCACCCTCTATGATAATTTGCAGGGATATAGCAACTGTAACAAACTCACAATCTAACTCTCAATATTATTTGCAAAGAAGAAGAAGCATGCATTCAATAATCACTCATAAACATAGAATAATGGACAATGTCAATATCATACAATGAATAATGAATGTAGACAATGTGTTACAATGGGATGCAAAGCAGCATGATATAGGATTCGAATTAGCCAAGTAGGGTATTCGAATCACTAATCTAAGAGTATAGCATGAATAACTATGGAGACATCAACTAGTCAGCAGTATCAGTCATGAGAATCACTCATAAACATAGAATAATGGACAATGTCAATATCATACAATGAATAATGAATGTAGACAATGTGTTACAATGGGATGCAAAGCAACATGATATAGGATTCGAATTAGCCAAGTAGGGTATTCGAATCACTAATCTAAGAGTATAGCATGAATAAATATGGAGACATCAACTAGTCAGTAGTATCAGTCATGAGTGGTAAGAGTCAGTCAAGTGTGTCTAACTGAGTCTAATAGAACTAACTATCCATAAATCAAGGAATGGAGACTCTAAGTCTAACTCAAATTCTAGCTTGGATAACAATGGAGACATAATCCAGTCAATAGTATGAGTCATAAATGGTAATAGTCAGTCAAGTGTGTCTAACTGATTCTAACAGAACCATCTAGGCATAAATAAGGGAATGGAGACTCCAAGGGGGGCGCATGAGGCTGTCAAATAGTCAAGTGGAACTCCAGAACTAGCTAACTAAGAGCTACAAGCAGTCAGCATGAGTAATAAATGGAAGAAATACTCAATCAATGCACTAACTAAATGATAACTTCCAGTAGGTGAGATAAGGCGCCCTAACTGAGTGATAACTGATGGTAGGTGAGTGAGAGCGCTCTAATTGACAGTGGTAGGTGAGAAAGGCGCACTTTCAAGCATATGCGTCAAGGAGGGTGCATTAGGTAGGTAGGAGGCCAAACGAGGGCTAAAAACAGGCTCTGGAGAGCTAGAAGCAAGCTCTATGTGCTGGGAAGACAACCATGATGATGACTGGATGCATGCAAGCATGCGAAATACAAAAATGATGGTGTGAATATTCCAACACCCTCATGACCAAGTGCCACCTTATTTTCTCAGTATTAATATTTATTTGGCCCATTTTAATATATACTTGTCAATCTAATTTCCATTTGGGGTCTTATAGTTCTCTTCTTCCAAGTCTAAATGTTTCCACCCCAACCTAGGGAACTAGTAGATTGGTTGAATTTTCCCTTCATGTGATTTATTTGGATGGGGACATTACATTCCTCCCCACCCAAGATTGCTTTCCCTCAAGAAATTCTAAATTGGGATGCTGCAAAATTTGTTCCTCTTCCCATGTGGCATCCTCACTTGGAAAATATTTCCATTGTAACAAATATTCTCTTATGGTTCGACTCCTCAATTTTCTTTCTCTTGACTTCCAATAATTTTTTTTACCCCAACCTAGGGAACTAGTAGATTGGTTGAATTTTCCCTTCATGTGATTTATTTGGATGGGGACATTACATTCCTCCCCACCCAAGATTGCTTTCCCTCAAGAAATTCTAAATTGGGATGCTGCAAAATTTGTTCCTCTTCCCATGTGGCATCCTCACTTGGAAAATATTTCCATTGTAACAAATATTCTCTTATGGTTCGACTCCTCAATTTTCTTTCTCTTGACTTCCAATAATTTTTTTTTCTTCCCATGTGGCATCCTCACTTGGAAAATATTTCCATTGTAACAAATATTCTCTTATGGTTCGACTCCTCAATTTTCTTTCTCTTGACTTCCAATAAGGTTCGACTCCTCAATTTTTTTTTTTTTTATAATTCTGGAATGAGTATGAGTTGTCGTTCATCATCTAATGGAGGGAGTGTTTCTGAAATAGTAATTTACTGACCAATAGCCTTCTTAAGGCATTAAACATGAAATACATTGTGGATTTTTCTACCTTTCGGAAGTTCTATCTCATAAGCTATCCCCCCAACCTTCTGAACTATCTTGTATGGACCATAAAATCTTGGTTTAATATTTTATGATCCTTTCCATTTTCAGGTAGTTTGCTTATATGGCTGCAACTTTAAATAAACCAAATCATTCACTTGAAATTTTTTTCCTTCCTATGTTGATCCACATACCGTTTTTGTTGATTTTGGGAAACCTGCAAATTGTCTTTTAAAAGCTCCAAAATCTCTTGAATTTCCTCAACCCAATATTTAGCTTTTGGAGCTCTACTATCACCAAAAATGTGATCAACAAAGGTGAGTGCTTCATAACCATAAAGTGCTTTGAAATGAGACGTGCCAATGGATATATGGAAAGTAGTATTGTAGCAAAACTCACCCAAATGTAGCCATTTAACCCATGCTTTTTGCTGTTCACAAACATAGTTTCTCAAGTACTCCTCCAACCATTGGTTCACCCTTTCTGTTTGGCCATCATTTTGAGGAAGATATCTTGTGCTAGGATTCAATTGAGTTCCCACCAACTTGAAGAGTTATTTCCAAAAAGCACTCATAAATATGCTATCCCTGTCACTGACAATGTTTTTGGGAAGTCCATGCAAGCTGAAAATATCTCTAAATAATAGCTCAGCTACTTGTGCAGCAGTAAAAGATGGTGTAATAGAAAATAAATGAGCAAATTTGGTGAGTCTATCCACCACAACATAAATACAATCCTTACCAAAAGCCTTGGGAAAACTTGTGATGAAATCCATTGAGATGCTTTCCCATTTTTGTTCTGGAATGGGAAGTGGTTGTAAGAGACTAGCAAGATGGGTGTGTTCAACTTTTTTTTGCTGACATATCTTGCATTCATTCACATACTTTAAAACATCTTCCTTCAACCCTTTCCAAGAGAACCTTTGTCTTAATTGCCTATATGTTTTAAAGGAACTGGGATGGCCTACTAAAGGAGAATCATGAGCTTCCTTCCCGATCTTGTGCTTTAAGTTTGAACCATGAACTAAGTATATTCGGCATTTATAGTAGATTAAGCCATTCAATATCTTATATCTATCATTTCCTTTGACCCCATCTAACAAATCATAAGCAAATCTATCTTTGGCATACTCTACTATTAGCACATCTTTCCAATCTTTTGAAATGTCCATAAGGGAAAATGAAGGTCTCATAGACAATGCATCTGCTACAATATTATTCTTCCCTTTTACATATTCATTGTCAAAATCAAAAGCTTGGACCTTGCTTACCCATTTTTATTGCCTTTCATTGAGATATTTTTGTGTAAGGAAATGCTTTAAACTGTTATGATCAGTTTTGACCACAAACTTGTTCCCCACCAGATATTATCTAAACTTGGCCAAGACATGCATGATGGATAAAATTTCTTTGTCATATATGGAGTAGAGCCTCGCACGTGACTTCAATTTTCTTCTCTCAAAATATATGGGGTGTTGATTTTGCTATAGGACAACCCCTATGTCTTCCCCTGATGCATCACATTCCAAAACAAATGGTTTAGAAAAATATGGTAATGCAAGTACTGGACAACTACTCATTACCTCTTTCATTATTTGGAAATCCTTTTCAACCTCTTAATCCCATTTGTAAGCATCCTTCTTGGTCAAATTAGTAAGGAGAGTAGTTAGTTTGGAAAACCCCTTCACAAACTTCCTATAGTAAGTGCATATCCCAATAAAGCCTCTCAATTCAGTGATGTTCTTGGGTGATGGCCATTCAAGAATAGCCTTTATTTCCTCCAAGTGCACCTTTACCTCATATTTCCCAATGATGTGCCCACGATACAAAAATTATTTCAACCCAAACTAACAATTTGACAGCTTAGCAAACAAAGATTGTTCATGCAAGATTTTGAATACAACTTCTAAATGGTGCAAATGTTCCTCCCATGTCTTACTGTAAATCAAAATATCATCAAAGAAAACCAAAACAAACTTACGGAGCTGCTTGCAAAATATTTTGTTCATGCATGATTGGAAGGTTGATGGAGTATTGGTCAAACTAAAAGGCATGACAAGAAATTCGAAATGACCACAATGACATCTGAAAGCAGTTTTCTGCACATCCTCCTCCTTCATTCAAATCTGATGGTAACCATATCTAAGATCAATTTTGGAAAATAACTTTTCTCCAAATAGCTCATCCATGAGATCATCTATTCGAGGGATGGGATATCTACTCTTTATTGTCTTATTGTTTGAAGCTCTAAAATCAATGCACATCGTTAAGGTTCCATCCTTTTTCTTCACCAAAACAACTGAAGAAGCATAGGGACTTGAGCTTGGTCTAATGAGCCCCAATTCCAAGAGCTCTTGAATAGACTTCTCAATCTCATATTTGAACCTTTTTGTGTGTCTATATGGGGGTATTTGTATAGGTGAAGTAACCACCTCCAAAACAATGGTATGCTCAACTCCTATGTCAGGTGGCATTCCAGGAGGAAGCTCTCCAAAAACCCTTTCATACTTGTGTAGTAGTTTCCTTATCTCCCTTGGATGTTTTGGATGTTTTGCAATATTTATGTTTGGCTTAGGGGAAGTGATGAAACAGTCAACATCCCATTCAATGTCCCCATGTCTCAATATGGACCTCATACTATGGGAAGAAACCACTTGGTTCGGATAGGCGTGCATTTCTATCACTACCCTTTGTTTTCCTTTCGAATCCTTGAACTTCATTTTAGGTATTTGGTAGTTCACTGTATGTTATCCTATAGAGTACAACCATTGTAATCCCAAAACCACATTTGTATCAAAAACATCCACCACATAGAAGGTATCCGAAAATGTGTAATTTCCTATGGTAAGTTGTAGCTTTGGAATCCATGTGTTGCATTCCATAGAATTGTTACCTGGAATGATGAATGCGAACCCTTCGAATGATTCGGTGGGTAAATTTATCCTCTCCACCAAGGCTGCATCAATGAAGTTATGAGTTTCTCCTCCATCTACCAATACCGAAACTCTCTTCCCGTGTACCACTCCTTTGCATTGAATGGTGTGAAAACGAGGCACTCCTGAAAGCACTGCCATTCTCCCTTTTTCGGGTGATGAATGATCTTCTTCTGTTGTGTCATATCCCTCTTCTTGGGATCGAAGTTGTTCTTATTCCTCCATGTCCCCTTCATCATCAGAAAATACTTCAATGAATTGTGCTTCCCCTTAGCACATTTTTGCCTTGGTACCTATGGTTGAAAGCATGTGTATTTTAGGAACCCATGTCAACCATTCTATTTAATTTGTTAGTATATTGTTGTTGGACGCATATGCTTTGTAAGTCGTCCCGTAGTATTTGTTGATCCATAGTTTGTCTTATTGTTATTGGACGCATATGCTTTGTAAGTCGTCCCGTAGTAATTGTTGATCCATAGTTTGTATTGGCCCATGGTTTGTATTGACACATGGTATTGAACCATAGTATTGGTGCCTATACTTAGTATATAAGTTTGTGTTGAGACCAATGAAGGCACCGTGAAGTTATTTGTATTGAGATTGCTCAAAGGAGGTTGCCCCCTCGAAGTGGCCTGCAATCAATAAAAGCGATTCTGAGTTCTATTATTTCTGCTATCTCATGTATTTTCATTAATTAATTGTTGCAGGTTCTTCACATCTGGTATCAGAGCACTTTCTTGGGCTCATTGGGTGGAATTTCTGCTAATTTTTTTCCACATCTGTTGCAAGTTCGGATCTGGGAATAATCCCTATCCGCCTAACTATGGGAAGTACTTGGGCATAAGCCCTAAAACTGATTGTGAGGAGTACCACAGGAACCCCAAAGTAGCTGGCCCATTGAGAGGACCTGCTAGTGAAAAGGGAAACAACCCCTAGGAGTGAGGGGTACTCCCCCAATACGCAAGCCATCAGACAACATTAGTGGCCAAGCGAAACCCCTGAACTGTTAGGAAGCCGAACATACTTGGGGTCCATATCTATTTTCAACTCAACTGTTGCTGATCACTTCCGCACTATTTCAGATCCATTCCAAGTTGTTCCAGATCCAGCCGTTTCAGATCTATTCTGAAAGCCGTTTTCGATCCATTCAACGTCGTTTCAGATCCATCTATTGCCGATCCCTTCCGCGTCATTTCAGATCCAATTGTTTTGATCCCTTTCGCGTCGTTGCAGATCCATTTCTGAAGAAAAAAAAATCCATTTTTTTGCCATATCTCCCTTGTTTTAACTCTGTTTCCCTTGAAACTTCTCAGACACCCCTGCAATCCCATTCTGCATATTTCATTCCCGAGGACCCTATCCCAAATTCTACTTCCCAAAGCCAGAAATCTCACATTTGTCTATTTTTAGGGTTTTCCATAACTTCTTCAATTTTCACCCACTCGCCTCCAAATTTTTCCACTGTGTTCATTCCGTATTTCTGCTTCTTTGTCCTGACAATTTTTCTCATTCTTTCACCCCGCTTCTGAAATCTCCATTTTTTGCTTCCCTGTCCATCAACAAGTGTCCAAAACCTAGTAAAACCCCAATTACCCATCCAAGTTTTTCCCAAATCCAAATTTCCCTTTACTAAATAAGCTTTTGTTTGTTTTTTTCTATCCATTCCCCAAAAAAAACAAAACAAAACTCCTGGGTATGGTTGTCACCTGCGCATGAGCAAAAACCATGGAGGAAGCACTTGTAGCCATCCAAACCAAACTCCAAGAACTGGATGAAAATTTTTTCAGCCTCCATCTTTAGCATTCAGCCATGAACAATAATCGATAGCAAGAACCTTCTGTAGCCCATGGGTTCTCTTCTTCCAGCAATTACCGTGGTCTGAAGCTTTAATTTCCTCGCTTCAATGGTACTGATCCAACTGGATGGATCTATCGTGCAGAATAGTATTCCAGTCTGTATAATAATTTTGAAGTCCAAAAAGTTCCATTTGGAACAGGAAGCCCTTCAATGGTACCGTTGGTACATCAAGGCTCATGACGAGCCAAAATGGACAGATTTTTGCCAACTCCTTTTGCAACGATTTGGTCCTAGTGCTTTTGATGACTTCACTGGAGCACTCACTAAACTTCGTCAAAGTGGCACTGTGAGAGAGTACCAGACAGAATTTGAGAAACTAGCCAATCACACAGAAGGATTGTGTGATGAATTCTACATGAGTTGTTTTATCAGTGGTCTTAAGGATGAAATCCGATCAGAGGTTAAAATGTTCCGTCCCAACAAAATGATGGAATTCCTAGGGTTGGATAAGTTGGCAGAAGACAAGATTGCATCCCAACAACACTCCAAACCCACTTTTGTTCCCTTCCGAAATATGGGTTCTCAACGACCTCCCATCCCTCCAGCTCCTCAACCAACTCCTATCAAGCATTTGTCTGAAACAGAGATGCAGGTACGTAGAGAAAAAGGGCTTTGTTATAATTGTGATGAGAAATTCACTTGGGGACATAGATGTGTTCAACAAAAGCTCTATCTCTTGGATATGGATTCTCCTCCTGCCTCTAAAATTGGTGAAGAAGATCCAGATACAATGGATGATCAGGTCGACATTCAGGAGCCTCCTATTGACCCCCCATCTTAGGATGAACAACCATAGATATATCTACATGCTTTATCTTGAGTCAACACTCCCCAAACAATGTGGGTCAGGGGTTACTTCAAGAAGCTTCCTCTTACAATACTCATTAATTCTGGTAGCACTCATAACTTCATTGACTCTCGGATCGCCAAACATGCTGATTGTGTTGTCCGTCCTTGTTCCAACTTTGAAGTCATGGTTGCCAATGGGGGCACCTTACCTTGCAAGGGGAAGTGTCACAATGTGCGTATCTCTCTGGAAGATTATAACCTGCGCTCTGACATGTTTTCCTTGTCCCTAGGCTGATGTGATGTGGTTTTGGGCGTTCAATGGTTACGCACACTTGGCCCCATCTTATGGGATTTTGCTGAACTTTGGATGCAGTTTTTAGTCAATGGGAAACAACACAAATTTAAGGGCTTACAACAAGGGTCTCTCCGCATCATCAGTTCACATCGCCTAGAAAATATCCTTAAGAAGAATGCACTTGGTGTCATCGCTCAACTCCATTCCATTCAGATTCACCCATCAACGGTCTCCCCTACTAGTTCCTAGGATAGATATGCAGGCGTCCTTGCTGAACCAGTGGGATTGTCACCTTCAAGAGACCTTTCCAGTAAGAATTTAGACGCATCTACATCTCAGTAGGAAATGATGGCTATTTTGCATGCAGTATAGAAGTGGCAGCCATACCTATTAGGGAATTATTTCTGCATCAAGACTGATCTCCAGAGTCTGGAAAATTTCTTGGAACAATGGGTCTCCTCCCCAGCACACCTGAAATGGGTTATCCAACTCATGGGTTATGCCTATGTGATCACTTACAAGAAGGGTAAGGACAATATGGTGGCAGATGCTCCTTCTCACACATTTGATGACCCCGTTTCTCTTACAACTATTTCTCTTCTTGTTCCAAATTGGTTGCAATATGTTCAACAAGGCTATCTCTTCTATGAACTCCATGCTTCTTCATTAGCAGGGCACTCTACGTTCCTCAAAATGTATGACCGGGAACAATGTAACTTCTTTTGGCAGGGACTGAAAATGACAATTCAAAAGATGGTGGCTGACTGTGATACTTTCCAGGTCAACAAGGGTGAAACAACACTCCTTTCAAGACTGCTCGAACCCTTGCGCATCCCTACATAGATTTGGACAACTATTTCTATGGATTTCCTAGAAGCGATCCAGTGGTACAATACCACATCTAAAAGGACACCATATGAAGAAGTCTATGGACAGGCACCACCAGTTCTTCTTCCATACACCCTCAGCAGCTCCCCAGTTCAGGAAAATGACTCGGTTCTTCGAAACCACGATCAGATTCTTCTCATTCTACAGGACAATCTTCACATGGAAACAATTCGACTGAAACAACAAGCTGATCAACACCATTCTGAGCGCACTTTTCACGTAGCTGATATGGTTCTTATTCATCTACAGCCTTCCAAGCAGCCCTCCCTGAAACTCAAAAGGCATTAGTGGCACGGAATGCAACCCGAGGATGCTACAGGGGAACCACTCCTTCAGATTCTGCATCAATTTCCACATCTAAAGCTTTGAGGAGAAAGCTTTTTCTAAGGAAGAGGGGATGTTAGGAACCCATGTCAAACCTTCTATTTAATTTGTTAGTATATTGTTGTTGGACGCATATGCTTTGTAAGTCGTCCCATAGTTTTTGTTGATCCATAGTTTGTCTTATTGTTGTTGGACGCATATGCTTTGTAAGTCATCCCGTAGTAATTGTTGATCCATAGTTTGTATTGGTCCATGGTTTGTATTGACACATGGTATTGGTGCCTAGAATTAGTATATAAGTTTGTGTTGAGACCAATGAAGGCACCGTGAAGTTATTTGTATTGAGCTTTCTCAAAGGAGGTTTCCCCCTCGAAGTGGCCTGTGATCAATAAAAGCGATTCTGAGTTCTATTACTTCTGCTATCTCGTGTATTTTCATTAATTAATTGTTGCAAGTTCTTCATAGTGTAACATAGTTTCTTTCTTCTGAGTTCTTCCTTGCTTGGTCCCTCTTTCTTGTCCTTCCCAAATGAATCTTTTTTCCATGGTTTCTTGTCAAATCTGAACTTGTAAGGAAAATTGGGCTTGGGAAGATACCTTGTCTTGGGTAGCACATTTTGCAGATCGCTTCTCAAGTTTATGGCATCTTTCAATGAAGTAGGTTCGTGAGATTTAACTAAACCTTTAAAATGTTCAGCCAATCCTTCAATAAAGAGAAATACCAATCGAACCATAGATATATCAGCCACCTTAACTGATAGTTTTTTGAATTCCAACATGTACTCCTCAGGGGTTCCAGTTTGCTTCCACTGTGCTAGTTCCTTGAAAGGCATTTAAGGGTCTTTTTGCTCAAATATTTCCAATAAACTATTAAAAAAATCTTCATATGATGTGACCTGATCATGTACCAAGGTTTTAATTCCATGTAACCACCAATCATTTGAATCTCCCTCAAGATGCAGAATAGCCATTTTTAGAGCATCCTCTTCAACCATTGGATTCAGCTAAAAATATACATCTAGATTTTGTACCCAAGTATTTGAAGAACTTTGGGATGAGCCATCAAAGGTGGGAAGGGAAATTTTACCTATGGCATAATTCAATTCTTTATTTTGAAAAGGAGTTATGTTACCTCCTCTAATTTTGAGCTTGTTTGAGACAGTAAAGAATTGATCGAATGGTAAGCTTCTCCTACAATATTCACTCAACTGTTTCCATTCTACTAGAACTTCATGCATTCCATATTGGATGTTAGGATCCTCTTTGGGCTCAAGAAACTTGGGCGTGGTAGCTCTTGTTGAGATTTGGAATTCATTGGGTCGGTTGTGAGGCCTTGTCTTTGAGAAAATTCTTTCACCAAATGCTTTCTTTTCCTCGAAAGAAGAACTACTGCTGCCTCCTAATTCCAATTTGATTCCATTTTGACTAGCCATAAATTCAAACCCTTGCATTATATTCCTTTTCATGTCCTCAAAAAATGGTTTCATGAATTTCCTAAACTCCTATTCCTCCTCCATCTCCGAGGTTCCTTTCTCATCCTTAGTCATAGTTTCAACAGAGTGCACCTCTTCTTCTGCTTCTTCCTCTTCACCAAAGGTACTTTCAGTTTCAGTTTCTAAGGGTGGGGGATGACTTATTGAACTCATAAATGGTCACACAAATCAGGTGCAAGGAACATGCTCTGATACCACTGTACTATCCCTTTAAAGGAAATTTCTTGGATTCACCTTGTTTGGACTCTAGGGTTTTGTTTAGAACTGGTTGCAAACACCTCCAAATGATTTCGAATTTGGGGAGGAAGGTATTGATGGGGAATAGGAAATATTAAAAAACCTATTAGACATCCGAAAAAATGATATAACCATCCATGGTATGCAAATTTCATGGGAAGAAGTTTCGGAACAAGACTAATTAATTTGAGAAGTAGAGACCCCCCTAGGCCTAGCATTAGATGCTCTTCCAAACACTGTATGACCTTCAATAATTCTTGGTATGATACTTGTCGATGTTAGAGGACATTAGGAACAATATATTTGCAGCATTATGTTTGGTTTTAGGGTCGAATATGCATCCTAATGAACATCAACTTCTAGAGTCTATTTTTTGAGGTGAAATTGGTGGGCAAGGAGTCTCGAATTTCTTCATAAACCATAGTAACACTTCAGAGGTATGCACAAATAATTTGGGCCATAAAATTAAATTCATATTCATCTCATAAAATTATAAATAAATCATCAAACTCTGATATAAAACAGGTACAATATCATTCCAAAATCACTATGCAAATGCTATGGGGAAAATGGCTCGAATCTCTTCCTTGAATGTAAATATCACTTGAAATACATAATATTTCGAGCTATGGATACAAGGATATGATTATTATAGAGATATATATCATCTAACATGTCCATGAAATCTAAATAACATTCCTTCACTAACTATATGCAACAACAAGTGAGCCCTTGCACATTTACATGACATTGAGAGAAATATAGTAGAATAGGCATAGAGAAGAATGAGAGAAGATGAAATCGAACTTAGTTGGGGTTTGAACCTACAACAAAAAACATCCATGAATATCTGTTGAGAGTTCTGAATGGACTCTCCATCAACCAACTAGGATGGGAATCTTGCACCCTCGAAATTGGTTCTAAGGCAAGAAGGATAAGCATCCACCTTGCGAGGACAAGCTAAGCTCTCCAATTTTTTCCAAATGAGAAATTTTCAAAATATGGTATCCTTATTTATTCTTGTATTTTATTAACCTCCCAAGGCCTCCATGGCTCGAATTCCCTCCAATAGATTCATCCCAAATCGAATTAAGGAGAGATTCCCTTGAGTGCCACTTGTCCAACATTTCCTAGTCTTCCTCTTCCATCAATTCGAATGGGGGGGAATATTGGTTTCCATAAATCCCTTGTGCACCCTCTTGGAGGATATTTTTATCCCTGACATGACATATAGGTTAGATGTCAGAAATCAAGTCTGATCCTTGTCATAAGTGTTATAGAATCTTCATCATTGTTGTCATGGAATCTAGGGAATCTATCCCAAGTGTCACATTACCTCTAAGATGCCTGTTCCTCTTCCATGGGAGTTACTCTTCGACTCTAATTCGACCCTCATTGAGTCATGCCAAGTATAATGCCTCTCCAAATCCCCCAATAAATTTAGACTTCACCTTGGATTCGAATGGGTGAGAATAGGATGCCATGTGGCATGGAGGATCTTGCCTTGTGTGGGTCCCACACCACCTATGCGCCCTCATGACCAAGTGCCACCTTATTTTCTCAATATTAATGTTTATTTGGCACCTTATGTAAATATAATGTCCATTTTGGGTCTTATAGATCCTTTATTCCAAGTCTAAATGTTTCCACCCCAACCTAGGGAACTAGTAGATTGGTGGAATTTTCCCTTCATGTGATTTATTTGGATGGGGACATCACAACATGGTGGTTGCAAATGAGCTTTTGTGCCTCTATCGCATTTGCAATGATTTTTCAAATCAGGGATATTTTACCAATGTCTTTGAGAACCACAACAAGGAGTCCAACGATATCCTTAGATCAACTTTGGACCATCAATCCCACTGCTTTGCAATTAGGTGTTGCATCTGTTATTATTGTACAAAATTTGAAGGACTAACCTTATCAATTGCATCCTTAAACACTTCAAACATGAAGGTAGCATCCTTCAGATTTCCACTACAATCAGTTGCTCTTAAAAGGTAGGGCCCTTCCATAGATGTGACAATGATATTCAACAGTGGCCTATGTTGAATGTCTGTACAACCATCCATGACAATTTAACACCCTCAATAAATCCATGATTGTTTAAGGTTACCCATACGTCCCTGTATTCTTGTCACCTCCATGTATAAGAATGATGTCCTCATTTTGTTATAACCTGGGGGTGTATATCATTTCCCAACAATTATGATTTTTTCAGCATTTCTTTGTAATATAGTGAACATGTGGCATTAAATGAAATTCCACTTGCCACAAAAATCAGCTACAACATCATCAACCTCATCCATATGCACAACATTGCAGATTTTAAAAATTTGTTCAACAACAACACTAGTAGACTTGTTACTCCTCTTAGAAGTAGAACCCCTTAAGACTCAACTTGGTTCAGTTGAATTTGATTCACTAAATCTTGGATATCATAGGAGGATGGTAAAAGCCTCTGTACCTAAAAAGGACGGGAATTGTCCAAGTCAGTTTCACTAACATTTGAGGCACCCATGTGAAGCTTGGTCAACTTCGACCTTTTTTCAAGATTACATTCGAAAACCTTAACCCCATCTCCAGATAAGGAGAAATGATGATGCCACACTCTAGTATAGATTCCCTTCAATGCATTGTTTCACAGTTTTCACATCCATTCTTCACAACTCCCACTGTTCTTTTTCTTACTTTGAGTAATTTTATTCACAAACATTAACAAGGGTTTCTTGGGGTTTGTGCTTTGTTGGAATTGGATTTGGATTGCAATTGGACTTGGAGTAGAACTAGTGGATTTCTTGCTAGGTTGTGGGATCCCACTCTCCATGACTTCTTTGATTAATACACAGCATAGCATGTTTAGTGTAGTATAAAAAATTGCATAAGTGCACTCTTCCACTTGGTAAGGGGCTAGGCCTTGTAGGTTTTAGCAAGGCCTCAGTCCTTGGAGCCCCTTTGTGTTAAATTTTGAGCATTAATTCACAATACTCTAGGATCTTCATTGAGAGAATAACATATACAGTATATCAATGCATAACAATCACAATAAGCATGAAAAGCATCACAAGAATCAAAAGCATGAGAGACAAGAGACACAGAGTTTCCGTGGGGAAAACCCTAAGGTGAAAAACCCCACAACTTCCTCAGAGATAGAGAGAGCAATGGCTCAACCAAAGTACAACCAAAATACACTTGAGATAGTCTCCTAGTAGCAGATGATCCTCCTCCTCACTAGTGCGCCACTTTCTGAGTGAGAGAGATATAAATTTCCGAATGATCTAAATAGAGATCTCCTGATCTCTATTTATACTAACCTGTTTTCCTAGTGACCTTATGGGGCCGACTTGTCTAGCTAGGTACATCCAAAATATAATATATATATTTCAGGGCCGACCCCACACATGGTGGTCTAATAACCCATCGGCAAGTACACACACTTGCGACACTTGTCAATCCACATGACGACACTTCCTTATAGAGGAATAACAAATCTCTAATAAGGGTACAATAAATATATATGAAATACATAGATGAAATACATTCTGAAGTTACATATACATCAACACTCCCTCTTAACTAGGAAGGTATTTCTCAACACAGATCTGCTAGACAAGTCTTCTTCTCGGGATCATCGTCATCATCATCGTCACTGATGCTGCTATCTCAACCAATCTCTGACTCTACTCATCATAGGAAGTTCTACAGAGCCAGTCCTTTTTCATACTGGATGTAGGCCCACCACCTGCACTTCTTCATCATCACTGGCCATACTGTGGAAATCTCAGGACTTATTACGTGCGTCACAAAACCTTAAAAGAGTCTCTTGACTAGGAAGAACTCTAAAAAGCATCTGAGGCCTTTTTCATCCTGTCCAGATCTCCAGGACTTATTACATGTGACCCCACCACAAAACCTCGAAAGAGAATCCCAGGACTGGTTATGAGCACAAGGCTCAACCTATCGGATCTCCTAGGGCACAAATTACATGTGGTGAACACAAAAACTCGAAAGAGCATCCCAGGACTGATTACGAGCACACGGCTCAACCTATCGGATCTCCCAGGGCACAAAGTACATGTGGTCATGGAAAAACCTCGAAAGAGCATCCCAGGACTGATTACAATCACACTGCTCAACCTATCGGATCTCCCAGGGCACAAATTACATGCCATAGGACAAAACCTCGAAAGAGCATCTGCCAGATATCCCAGGGCACAGATTACATGCCATAGGAAAAACCTCGAAAGACTATCTGCAGGTCTCCCAGGGAACAAATTATATGTCCTCCCAAGCAAAACCTTGAAAGAGCATTTGCCAGATATCCCAAGGTACAAATTACATGCCATAGGAAAAACCTCGAAAGACTATCTGCAAATCTCCCAGGGCACAAATTACATGCTTATCTGCACAACCTGTTCCACGGCCACAGAGTATCAACCTGATACTCACCATACATCATCCTGATGTACACATGATCATCCCGATCATCATCACTGCAACATCCTGCTGCATGTCATCTGGAGCAACATCCTGAAGCTCGTCATCCATGATCATCCTGATCATACAATGCATCTACCTGATGCATACCAAGTATCTACTTGATACATATCATCATACATGATCCACCTGATACAAATATAAATACATGATACATATCAACATACATGATCTACCTGATACATATACAGATACATGGTCCAAGCATCCAACATGATGCTTATACAAAATACATACACATGATCCAACTGATCATATCTAGCATCCAACATGATGCGTACATACATATAAATGATCCAATTGATCATATCCAGCATCCAACATGATGCATACATACATATAAATGATCCAACTGATCATATCCAGCATCCAAAATGATGCATACATACATTCATATAAAAATGATCCAACTGATCATATAAAGCAGAAACCAGAACATCATCCTGATGCTCATCATCCAGCGCTTACATCCACAACCATGTGAAGGATCCTCCTTCCAACATGCTTAGAACGGCTTCAGCAAATGTGTCCATCACTTCTTCCTCGAAGTGTCATCAATCTGAAGAACACCAAGCCTCTCTCTGAAGTACTCAAACTTCACCCTGGCTAGTGGCTTCGTCAGCACATCTGCAATCTGCTCGTCCGTCGCAACATACAGGAGCTTCATAGCTCCTCTCTACACCATATCCCTGATATAGTGATATTTGATCTCTATGTGTTTCGACCTGTCATGAAACACTCATTAGAGAAATTTTGAGGTCAAAAAATGGCCTCAAAACAAAAAAAATGTACTATAACAAACAACCAATCACATTCTAGTAGATGACATCATCCCCCTTGGTTGAGGTGGCATTGCATGAGTTAAGAATGCTTATTTGTCAAATTTTCTATGGTGGATGAAAACACATAGTTAACCAAGGTAGTGGTGTAAGTACTTTTAAGTCATAAAGTAAAGTACTCATAATGATAGTTTTTTCATAAAATAATATTATTGTCATTTTCAAGTGAAGTACTCTTAATTCATAAAGAAAGTCATTTCACATTTTTTTATAAAATAATATATTATCATTTTTATGTTTTTAATTTTAAATTATATATTCACTCCATTCTATTTAATAACATAATGTCAAACTAATAAATAATAATAATAATGCAATGTGGATTATAATAATATTATTAACATTTTACATGTAAATAAATTCTCAATTAAATTACATTATATTAAATTCATGAGAAAAGTACTAAATATAAAAAGTCAACATAAAATAAAAAAAAATAGCTCTTAAAAATGTTTTTTATTATTTAATTTTATTTGCAAGTTCAAGACAAATAAATGCTAAAGGACAATAAATTTTTGGGAATTTACAATGAATCTTAGTCACATCAATGTAGACTTATTTTATTAATTTTATTTCTAGTGAATTTTGAAAAGTAACTCAACCATGGTTATTTATATTGTGCATAGAAAATAGTGTGGGAGGTGACTTGTCATATATACCTACCCCATAAAACCCCCAATTCATAATATTTTAATATATCTCATATTTTTGTAGTACATCTCTTAGGAGGCCATTTTTTGACCTCAAAATCTCTCTAATGAGGTTCTCGGATAGCTTCACACAACTCTGGTTATCACAGAAGATACCAGTAGCATCCAATGGGAGATCAAATAATTCAGACAGTAGCTTCCATATCCATACTGCCTCACAACTAGTTGAACAGGCTGCAACATACTTTGCCTCAGCTGTACTTAGTGCTACATAGGACTGCTTACTGCTAAACCAAGAGATCACTCCTGATCCCATACTGAAGAAGCACCCAGATGTGCTCTCCTATCTGTAGCACTGCCAGCCCAATCTGAATCAACATAACCCTGTAGGTTAAACTTTTGATTTGCCTCATACTTGAGCCCATAATCCACCGTACCCTTCAGGTACCTCAGAACATGCTTTACAGCAACCAGATGAACACTCCTCGGATCTGTCAGGAACTGACTCAATGTGTTCACCGCAAAGCAAATATCTGGTCTCGTGTTCGTCAGGTACATCAAGGACCCAATCATCTGACGATACATAGAGACATCAACCAGCTCAGATGAAGCATCACATAGAAGCTTCAGATTCAATGCCATAGGTATGGCCATGGCCTTGCAATCCATCATCCCGAATCTCTTCAGGATATCTACTGTGTACTTTCCTTGACCAAGGAAGATCCCACCTGTACTCTGCCACACCTCTATACCTAGGAAACAATGCATCATCCCCAAATATTTCATATCGAACTCAACAACAAGCTTTCTCTTAGTATCTGCAATCAATCTGTCATCTCCTATTACAAATAAGTCATCCACATACAGGAGTAGAATCACAGGATTCCCTTCCTCAACCTTGTAATAAAGGTTGGAATCCGCTTTACTCTTGGTAAATCCCAAACTAGATAGGAAACTGTCCATCCTACCATACCAAGTTCTGGGAGCATGTTTCAAGCCATACAAGGCTTTCTTCAATCTGCACACATATGAGTCCCTGTCATGTATTCGAAACCGAGTGGCTGCTCCACATATACTTCCTCTTCAACTACACCATTCAAGAAAGCAGTCTTGACATCCATCTAGTGTATTTTCCATTTCATTGTTGCAGCCAGGGAAAGTACTATTCTGATGGAAGTATACCTGGCTACAGGTGCAAAAGTTTCTTCATAATCTATTCCCTATTTCTGAGAGAAGCCACGAGCTACGAATCTTGCTTTGTATTTCTCTACACTGCCATCTGCATGCTTGATTTTGTAGATCCATTTAGAAGTCACAATAGACTTCTCTTTAGGTCTTGGTACAACATCCCAAACACCATTCTTCATTATTGATTGGTATTCCTCAACCATGGCATCCTTCCATTCTTTCTTTTTCGCTGCTTCTTCATAACTAGAAGGCTCTTTGTTCATAATGTCACAGAGTAAAGCAACGTAGCTGGTATGTGATCTGGTTCTCTTCTTTGCTCTGTGTTCTTCTTCTGGAATGCCAAATCTTTTTGCATCTTGAATGAGCTCTGTAGCCCATGCAAGTTTCCTCTTGTGAGAGTTATCCTCACGGGGTGGATCTATAGGTTCTTGTGGATCTTCAAACTCATGAACAACTTCTGGAACTGCTTCAGTCATGGTAGTGTCTTGAAATCTAGTTTCCTTAGGTTCTTCATAAACTTCGATAGGTGCCTTCCTTGATTTGATGAATGCTGCATTTTCATCAAATGTTACATCCCTGCTGACATCATTCTTCTTGAACCCCGGAAAGTATATTCTATAAGCCTTCGAGCTTTCACTGTAACCCACAAAGATACCCTTCTTTCCTGAAGGATCTAGTTTAGTCCTCCTTTCCTTTGGGACATGAGTGTATACTGGACAACCAAATATTCTGAGATGGCTGACTTCAGGTTTCTTACCAAAAAAGACCTCTTCTGGTGTCTTGTTGTCCAATATCTTTTGGGGTGTTCTGTTCTGGACATATACAGTTGTTCCAGCTGCTTCTGCCCATAGATGCATAGGTAGATCCTGGTCATGCAGCATTGCCCTTGCTGCTTCCATGATTGTTCTGTTCTTCCTTTCTGCAACTCCATTCTGTTGAGGATTATAAGGAGCAGTCAACTCCCTCTTAATCCCTGAATCACTACAAAGCTTCTTGAAGTCACTTGAGGTGAATTCTCCACCATTGTCGGATCTGAATGTTTTGATCTTCTTGTCAGTTTGATTCTCCATCAAGGTTTTGAATTCCTTGAATTTATCAAACACCTCATCTTTTCTCTTCAAGAAGTATACCCAAGTCTTCCTGGAGAAGTCATCAATAAATGAGACATAGTAAACATACCCACTCAGAGAACTGGATGACATAGGACCACACACATCTGAGTGGATGATTTCTAGGATGTCTTTTGCCTTGCTTTCACTGCTTGGGAAAGCCTTCTTAATGTTCTTACCTTTTGCACATCCTTTGCAAACACCTTCATGTTTGGTCTTGATCTCAGGAAGACCCTCTACAGCCTTGCTTGCAATTGGAAGTGCCGTATAGTGCATATGAGCAAGTCTTCTATGCCAAAGTTCACTTGGCTCCATGGATTCATGTACCATGGCATGTTCAGATTGTCTCTTCAATTTATACAAACCTTCCTCTTGCTCTCCAATCACTACTGCATCATCTATGTTCTTTCCCTTTGGCCACATTGGGACTTGGCCATCCACAAATGCAACCCTCATACTTTTTGCATCCAATGTAGAGATGGAGAGTAAGTTCTTCTTGAGCCCAGGTACATAAAGGACTTCTTTCATCTTCAAAGATTTTCCAGAATCTAGGTTGTAGGAGGCTTCACCACTTCCTTTGATTGGGTATTGATAATCATCCCCAAGTTTCACCTTATGGGGTGATTCATGTTCAGATAGATTTGCAAAAGATTCCTTAAACCCATTCATGTGTTTGGAAGCCCCACTGTCAATCAACTAATCATTACAACCATGGGAGATAGTACCTGTGAGAGCATAAATTAATACATATTTTTCTTCACTTGATGAGTCATCATCATTATCACTTTTTTCCCTAGCCTTCTTCTTTGGGGGTTCATCATCTTCGGCAGCATGAGCATGGTATCTTCTTTTGTTATTCTTCTTCTTCTTATTGAAGTTGTTGTTGTTGTCTTTCTTCTTCTTGGGACAATCTGAAGCAAAGTGTCCCTTCTCATTGCAATTGAAGCATCTGAGATCTTTCTTATCTTTATGATAATGGTGGTGTGAGAATCTTGTTGATTTGTTTCTCTCTCCTTTCTAGCAGACCCGGGCTTGCGGTAATCTCTTAGACCAACAGAACCCTTAGCTCACTGGCCCTTTCGGCAACAGGTCGCAGAGGCAACCTGAAGTCTCACCCAAAGTGATTCTAATGGGAGGCAGAAGACTCAAGTGTCCTCAGCCAAGTTCCGAGGCATCCGGGGTGCTTAAATCCACCTTAATCCCTTTGACTGGAGCTGTCTATCTCATTCCATTACTCCGACTACGCCTCTGTCTTATCGCATTACGCAGGGGGTGCGATAAGTCCTCCCCCTACGTGAGACCGTCTAGCGATACCTAAGATATCGTAGGCGCGATATCTTCCCCTTCTAGTTCCTGCGGTAAGTGAATCTTGACCGCTTCCTGGATTAATAAGTGGTCTCCGCTAGCCTTATCCTGGTACCGCAGTTAGCTACAACATTCAGTCTCCAAGCCTAACCCTCGCTAATGAACTTGACCCTTGATATCTCGCAACAACGTAACTAAGTAGAATACCACTTTGAGCAGCGTCTAAGTAGACCATTCATGACTTACATTCAGTTCCTACTCGCACATCATCCTCTGTTAACAACTATCTAGTTGCTATGCGGGTAGCTATGATTATCGCAATTATTATACATCATTCAGAAGTTAAGCTGACGACCATGTACATTACTTATAACAGACTGAAGCATTCATATATAACACAGACAAGTGAATGAGAGCAGTAGCTACACAAATACAATAGTGCTACTTAAATAAGCACGTTGTTACTCCCAGGGCAAGAACTACGCCCAGGGGGACTACGGTTCTTGTTTACAACTCTGGAGAATAAACACAGTTCCGTTCCTTTCTTTACAACAAGGGTCTTCTGGGAAACTCCACCTCAGTGGGAGCCCTTCTCTATAGACCTCTTTCTCTTCCTGCCTTTTACAATGCACTCTCTTTTTCTCACAATCCTTGCGGATCGCACTATCTCTCAAGAGGTTGGCCCTTGTATTCTCTCAGGGATGTCCAGACTCTGCAACCACAAAAAGGCTTGACTAACCTCTACCTGATGTCTCTATCACTATGTGGCCAACCCCTTATCATATAAAAAGACTACTATATATAGATGGCCCGAAGGTCTCATCGCAGTTACAAAACTGTGGGCCTTATCCCAACAGTGACTCAACCCTAACCACTTACAGTCAACTGGCTGTACTTCCATGGCCGCCTTCTGTCTCGTCGCCGCTTCCTGCAGTCCTTAGTCTTTAATGCATCGGCCCGTCGCTTCTTCTTAGTTCAAGCAACGCTGACTGTAGTCCTTCTTCTTTAATGAGGGTAGCTGAACCCTCTCTTCATCTCCGGCGCCTTTATTGCGGTGGTTGAGCTCTCCCTTCGGCCTCTTCTTTGTACCACATGCTTGACTTTTCTGTACCTATCGCCGTGATTCCCTCCGGGATTTGCGCTACGGCGATATCTTTGTCTTACCGCCAAAATTGGTACTTTCTCTCCAAAATTAGTTATCCTTCCCAAAATTAGCAGCTTCCTAAATGCTGCGGAAGTTCTCTCCAACAACTCCCCTAACACTTACTTGTGGCTCGTCCCCGAGCCACTCGCAACAACAGCCTGATTCATCTGCCTAAGCTTATCCTTTGCTGCTCGTGAGATTGCTGCGAATTATGCCTTAAGCGCTTTAATGCTTTCATCCATGTGTGTTACTTCTTCCTGCGCTGCGCTGAGCAGCTCAGCAGTTACCAAGGAGTCCTCTGTGCCCTCAATGACTCCTTTACTTGAGGTGAAGCTTTTCACCTTTTGTTCCAGTTCATCAACCAGATGTGCGACTTTGCTTTCGTGCGGGCTAACTTCGTTAGCCAGGTTGATCTGCTGTGCTCTGTATTTCTGCACCTGCTGCTGAATTTGTGTGATTTCTCCTTTCTTTCTTATCTTCGCAAGAGCACTCAAGCCCTTGTACTCTTCTTCATCTCTTGCTATCGCATCTTCACAGTGCTTAATGTGCTGATTAAGCTCGGCTTTCTGTGGGAGCTCCTCTAGCTCCAGCCATGTTTTTGATGCATCTTCCAGGATAGCCTCTGCTGCTTCCACCCGACAGTGCATCTGTGTCTGTACAATTCTGAAAGCTTGCACTCGTGCTTCTTGGATTTCCTCTGGAGTAGGTGGCTTATTTGCTTCAAGTGCAGCAATCCTTGCTTCGTATTCTTCCTCCATCTTTTTCTTCTCTTCATCTAGAGCCTTTGCTCTTTCCGCTATTTTTCTGATCTTCTGAGTTATTTCTAACTCAGGCCTGATATCGCACTGCGGAAGTTCTGCTGCAATATTCTTTAAAACAAGGGAGACATCCTGCTCTCGCTGAACATATTGCGTCAGCTGGGCACTCTCTGCCTCATGCTGTGCAATGAGCTGCACATTGTCGTTAGACAGCAAAACATTTTGCTCATATGTGACTTGTTCTCTGTGCCTCAGCTCTGTGCCTATCTGCTGGAAAATTTCATACAACTGATCCACAGGTACCTCTGGTAGTTTCACCTCAAGAGGATGAACCATCTGCACTTCCATCGGTACAGGGAACTTAATGCTTCCTGGCGGTATACGAACAATGTTCGTGCGGTCCCTTGCAATGCTTTCTTCTCTGCTCTGTGGAGGGGGCTGCGAACTTTCTGCGACTGTAGTTGGAGCTGGCTGAATCTGCATGGAAGCAGTCTTCTCAGTGATTGCCTTCAACTCTCGCAATTTGTTGTCAAGGCTGATGCGCATACGATCCTGCGATGACTGAATCGCAGCGAATTTATCCCGCATCTTCTCCTGTATTCGGCTGGCGATGAGATCATACTCATCTTCTGTCATGATTGGTGCCTGCGGTTCGTCGGAAGTAACCGCCTTTGTTCTCTTCTTCTTTGGTCGCACCGGAGAAGGGCCTTCAATAGCCCTTCTCTTAGAACCTATTGGTTCTTTCTCTTTGTCTTTAGGATCTACCTCCTGAACATCTTCTGGGTCCTCAGCTGGGGGATCAACTGGAACTAGGCCAGAGGATAGATCATCATACATTTGTTTCATGTCCTCATCAAAAAAATTCTTAATGGTATCTTCAACCTGCTGGATTTCCATGCGATATGGGCCGGGGGCCCATTCGTTATGTTTCCTGAATCCTTTGGGTCTGATGTAGGTTTTATCCCTGTCGACTTTAAATTCCAGCTTGGACTGATAAAGATCAACGACCGGCGAGTCGACACGCGGAATCGTTGCGACGGATTCAAGCAATAGCATATAATATTCATGGAATATCATTGCGTTATTCTTGTGCTTCTCGGGGTGACTACTCGCCCAAAGATTTGAGTACCTCGACCCTCTGCACGCCCCTGGTGGCAGTTGTGGAAACTGCGAATTGGGCGGCTCTTTCCATCCAATGAAAGCCATAAGGATCAGCAGCCACGAGAAGTGGAAGCTGTGAAGTGGATCCTGCTGCGCCTGCGCACAGTCTTGAAAGAAACTATTTAACAAAAATAAGCTCCAGTTGTAAGGTTTACCTTTTATGACTTCAATCGTGAGGCGGATAACTGAGCCTGTGACCTCCTTCGGCCTCACCTTGAGGAGGAGTTTTCCGGCCAACAGACTAACAGTAAACCGCAAGGCGTCATCCTGTATTGAATTGACATCGTAGGCGCGACCTCCTCTTTGCAGCTTATACTCCGCAACCTGCTTGGTTGAGAGCCTGGTATCCTTTGTGGCGCCATCAATATTTATCTGTGGGTCGAAACCAGTCTTCGACAGACCGGTAATGCGGTGAATGAGGTCAACATTGACATCAATTCGGTTACCCAACCATAAGTAACCACCATGCACACATGACAGTAGCATCCGCACCACAGCATTGACCTCCGGGCCCCGTCCAAAGTGTGGAATCTCCAGGAGATTGAGCAGTCCCGACGGTGCTAAATGGCTTACATGGTCCATGGGGACGAACTCATCGTGCTGTGTCCTTGGGTTCCTCTGAATCGTCATATAACGATCGCGGCGGAATTGTGGGTACAGCGTATAATATCTCAGATTATAATCAGTAAACTTAACAGCATGCATATTCCCCCACAAGTTACCTTCTTCCTTCACTCGGTTATCCAGCGGTGGGAGTATGAGTTCATATTTAAAGTCTCGTGGAAGAACAATGGCTAGCGCATTCTCTATTCTTGGTGGGAAGTATATGGTAGTGACTGTAACTTCTTCTGGAAGTTCCTGCGCCGGTTCTTCTGAGTCTGTGCTATTCGGGGTCTCGCTACGCTCCATATTAGCTAAGGTTCCTGGTGATTGGCGTGTAGACGGAGAACCAGCAGCAATTTTCTTCCCTTTCTTCGCCACAACCGAAGTCATAGCGCACTGGCCCTTTCGGCAACAGGTCGCAGAGGCAACCTGAAGTCTCACCCGAAGTGATTCTAATGGGAGGCAGAAGACTCAAGTGTCCTCAGCCAAGTTCCGAGGCATCCGGGGTGCTTAAATCCACCTTAATCCCTTTGACTGGAGCTGTCTATCTCATTCCATTACTCCGACTACGCCTCTGTCTTATCGCATTACGCAGGGGGTGCGATAAGTCCTCCCCCTACGTGAGACCATCTAGCGATACCTAAGATATCGTAGGCGCGATATCTTCCCCTTCTAGTTCCTGCGGTAAGTGAATCTTGACCGCTTCCTGGATTAATAAGTGGTCTCCGCTAGCCTTATCCTGGTACCCGCAGTTAGCTACAACATTCAGTCTCCAAGCCTAACCCTCGCTAATGAACTTGACCCTTGATATCTCGCAACAACGTAACTAAGTAGAATACCACTTTGAGCAGCGTCTAAGTAGACCATTCATGACTTACATTCAGTTCCTACTCGCACATCATCCTCTGTTAACAACTATCTAGTTGCTATGCGGGTAGCTATGATTATCGCAATTATTATACATCATTCAGAAGTTAAGCTGACGACCATGTACATTACTTATAACAGACTGAAGCATTCATATATAACACAGACAAGTGAATGAGAGCAGTAGCTACACAAATACAATAGTGCTACTTAAATAAGCACGTTGTTACTCCCAGGGCAAGAACTACGCCCAGGGGGACTACGGTTCTTGTTTACAACTCTGGAGAATAAACACAGTTCCGTTCCTTTCTTTACAACAAGGGTCTTCTGGGAAACTCCACCTCAGTGGGAGCCCTTCTCTATAGACCTCTTTCTCTTCCTGCCTTTTACAATGCACTCTCTTTTTCTCACAATCCTTGCGGATCGCACTATCTCTCAACAGGTTGGCCCTTGTATTCTCTCAGGGATGTCCAGACTCTGCAACCACAAAAAGGCTTGACTAACCTCTACCTGATGTCTCTATCACTATGTGGCCAACCCCTTATCATATAAAAAGACTACTATATATAGATGGCCCGAAGGTCTCATCGCAGTTACAAAACTGTGGGCCTTATCCCAACAGTGACTCAACCCTAACCACTTACAGTCAACTGGCTGTACTTCCATGGCCGCCTTCTGTCTCGTCGCCGCTTCCTGCAGTCCTTAGTCTTTAATGCATCGGCCCGTCGCTTCTTCTTAGTTCAAGCAACGCTGACTGTAGTCCTTCTTCTTTAATGAGGGTAGCTGAACCCTCTCTTCATCTCCGGCGCCTTTATTGCGGTGGTTGAGCTCTCCCTTCGGCCTCTTCTTTGTACCACATGCTTGACTTTTCTGTACCTATCGCCGTGATTCCCTCCGGGATTTGCGCTACGGCGATATCTTTGTCTTACCGCCAAAATTGGTACTTTCTCTCCAAAATTAGTTATCCTTCCCAAAATTAGCAGCTTCCTAAATGCTGCGGAAGTTCTCTCCAACAAATCTCCTGTTATGAGATGATTCCTTCTTGGACTTTCCTTTCCTTGCATGTGCTGTGAGAGCTTGATCTTCATTTCCCATCTTTTCTTCTTGGGCCACAAGCCTAGCTTCTTCTTGAGAGCATTCTTCCCGCAATCTGTTGAAGGAGATCAACTTCTTCCTTGCACAAATTCCTTGAATAAAGGAATCCCATGACCTGGGTAGGCCATTTAGAGTGGTCATCACCACTTCACCATTCTCCACCATTTCATCCACTGCTTCTAGTTGTTCCTTGATCTGGGAGACCCTTGAAAAATAATATTGAATGGTTTCTCCATTCTAAAACTTTACTCCTTTCAATTGGTTCCGCAGGGTCATCTTCCGATTTATGATCTTCCCTTCAAATAGCTTGGTCAAAGAGTCAAACATCTCCTTGGGTGTCTTTAGAGAAGACACATGGGGTATGAAATGGTCTTTGATAGAATCAACAATGATTCTCTTTGCCTTGACCAAGTTCTTCTTATGCAATACTTTAGCCTCTTCATCCTCTGAGATAGGGATGTCTTCTTTTACATATGAGTCCAACTCATTCTCTTCCAGGATTAACCCAATCCTATACTTCCAAGCTCGGAAGTTATCAACTCCTTCAAGCTTATCCTCAAGCTTGGTGTGGTGAGACATCTTAAAGAGTACTTCAAATGGAAATAGAAAAGATTTAGGTCTTACCACTTGAAATGCTGAAAACTGGATCTGGTCCCGGATTAGGGTTTGTCGAAAAAACCCTAAAAATTCAAAATGCGAATTTCAATTTTCTGAAAGGATAGAAAGATGCGCCTTGATGAGCTGATCATCCTGGTGTATTCAGAATTTGAGATCAGTAAAGCTTTACCCTTCAAATTTTCCTTTTTATCCTCCCGGGTCCACTGAGGAGAGCCCTGAATTAGGGTTTGAGTTTCCCGGAGATCTACCCAGCCAAAAATCTTGATCCGAAGCTCTAAACTTCGACTTTTGCAAGGAGCTTCCAGCTATGTCTTTAGATTTCAGAAATTACTATTTTTGTGGAAACCCTAATTTTTAAGGCCAAATCTGAAAATGCTCAAAATTGAATTCTGATTGGACAGATAGATTCTCCTTGATGAGTAGAGTCAATCTACTATACTGCTTTTCCAAAATCTGTGGAGAGAAACCCAATAAACAAGAAACTCAAGTTTCCGTCACTACAAAATGTCTTCTTCTCAGGTTAGCTCTAATACCATGTTAAATTTTGAGCATTAATTCACAATACTCTAGGATCTTCACTGAGAGAATAACATATACAGTATATCAATGCATAACAATCACAATAAGCATGACAAGCATCACAAGAATCAAAATCATGAGAGACAAGAGACACAGAGTTTCCGTGGGGAAAACCCTAAGGTGAAAAACCCCACAACTTCCTCAGAGATAGAGAGAGAAATGGCTCAACCAAAGTACAACCAAAATACACTTGAGATAGTCTCCTAGTAGCAGATGATCCTCCTCCTCACTAGTGCGCCACTTTCTGAGTGAGAGAGATATAACTTTCCGAATGATCTAAATAGAGATCTCTTGATCTCTATTTATACTAACCTGTTTTCCTAGTGACCTTATGGGGGCGACTTGTCTAGCTAGGTACATCCACAATATAATATATATATATTTCAGGGCCGACCCCACACATGGTGGTCTAATAACCCATCGGCAAGTACACACACTTGTGACACTTGTCAATCCACATGACGACACTTCCTTATAGAGGAATAACACATCTCTAATAAGGGTACAATAAATATATATGAAATACATTCCGAAGTTACATATACATCAACACTTTGGGGTGTGGTTGGTATTCCTCCAAGTGATACGGCAATATATTGTTAGTGTAGTTCACATAAAAACAAATAAATATTGATAAAAAGCAAAATAAAAGAGATGGGGGGAGAATACAAACTCCAATAACAATCCAAGATATGCTGAACCACTTTTGTATTGCCCAATGGTATAACTATACAACACCTAGGAGGTGTGGGATTCAATGGAAGCCAACAATATCCCTTAGGGATGCCTTTCTTGTCCAAACTAAATTCTAAGTATATGGTATAACAATGGAGATAAACACTTACCCCTTGAAGGAAGGTGGCAAGGGAGCTTGGGAATGCTCACAATGATGGGAAATGGTGGGCTATGAGGAAGCTCCAACTCAAATCCAACAGCATAAACTTTCTCTTTATTTCTCTCTACCAAATGCATGCCAATGGATTCCTTTTATAGGCCAAGAGGTGGCCAACAAACAACTAGATCCAAATGTGAACTCATCTTCTCCATGAACTAGTTCCAAGGTACACAAGGGGGGGTAATTAATGCCACCAAGTGTGTGAGGAGCCGAATTCAAATCCTTGGAGATGATTGAGCCTTCAATGCGCCACTGGGAGTTAGTGGTCTTTCCATTTTGAGAGTAGCGTGGATATCGAAGGAAAATCCGCACGGGTGTAGCATGGGCATTGTTCAGGTAACCTGTGCTATAGCGTGGGTTAATAGTGTATTACCCACTCTACCCTTTCTTTTGACTTCTTTTTGGCACTTATGTAATCATGTTATATTTTGGATAATTGAGGATGCATGTGGTGGGATGCATTATTTATGTTGATGACGCCTTACTGGAAGAATCGTCGAAATGTCGCATGTGTGCTACTTTTAGGCGTTAACAGATGCCCCCTAATGTATGTGGTTCAGATGGTACTGTAGAGCCGATAATGCATCATGTTTTCTGCTGTTTCTCTCATGTTCTGTAGGATTAAGCATATGTGGACAAATAAGGTTATCCCATGGGGGAATATTGTTGGTGATGACCATTGGAGCTGTAGCAAATAATAGTTTTTTATACAAACAAGGTGGGTATACCCATGCTCGTGAAATGCTGTAAAAGTGATTACAATGAGAGAGGACCAAGGGGTCAACTCTACTATATTGCTAGGACATTGATGAAGGTGGATTGAATCCATATCTGAGTAAATGACTGAGGAACTACTGCAGAGTGCTAAAGAAGTGGGACTGTTAAGCCCACGGAGGTTGGGAATCAAACTGGTATGTGAATATGCTTGAGAGCCTCACTATACCAAATAGACTGCTACCATGATTTTCAAATGTGAACACTGCTACCTTTAAAAGGATGTTTCCCCTTGATGCGATGATGTGTTGACATAGAGCATAGGATAAACCACTTAGTTAAGGAGCATTAATGACTCTCCCTACATTTTTTTTTTTTTAAGGGCGAGAGCAACAAAATCAACGAGAGTAGTAGTATTGAACCAATACCACGCAATCGTGGGGAGCTTCCTCGTGGTGGTGGTAGGCAGCCTAGCCATTCCGGTATGTATGCTATAAAACATAAGTATTTAATATGATTTTAAATACATAATTGATGGTCTGTACTAATTAATATTATTCTGTCAATGACAGAGCATGTACTTGCTCATGCTCAACCGGGTGAGGAACAAATGGTAGAACCAATGAACACTCCAATTGTCTTAGCTAGAAATCCAATAGGTAAATATCATTGTAATTATATTGGAAATAATGAAATACGTACCTCAATAATAAATATGCATTTATATCTATATAACTATCTTGGTTTTTGCAGATGATGCACCTCACCATCGACCTCCACGCCCTGCTAATCGACATACTAGAAGTATGGTACGGGAGAGCATGTCCACACAATCAACAGAAAGAGAGGGCAAAACAACTACAACTGGTCAACACAACGAAGATGAAGTCTCTCTCTTTGAATTTATGAAAAAAAGGCCAAAACATAAAAAATGTAGTTGTAAACAGTCAAGATTTGTATTTGACTGAGTAAAGGCATGAAATATTTATAGTTTTGTTACAATTTTCTTGATCTAGTTGGTGCATGGTAATATTTTAGAATTGAGGTTCACATGTGGATGTTATTGCTCATTTCATATTTTTGAATATGTGTGACATCTTTCGAGGACTATGGTTATCCTCAAGGGATTGACCACCCCTTCCTGAGTTAACCTGAGGAAGATGAGATGACCATATCGTTTATAATTGGTTTAGATCTAATATATTCATGTTATTGTTATTTCAGCATTGTTGTATTTCATTAACAACTTAGATATGATATATATTGCTACTGTTAATACTGTTTTTGTTTTTCAGTACTTTAATGATTATTGCAGCTCTATGTTTGATAGTACTGTGTTGATTAGAACAATTAATATACCTATATTTGTGCTTTTTAAAATTTATATGTGAAATGTTTGTTCACTTTGTTGCATAGCTTATTTCTCAATATGTGACATCTTCCGAGGACTATGGTTATCCTCAAGGGGCTGGCCACCCCTTGCTGAGTTAACCTGAGGAAGATGAGATGACCACATGAGCTTCCTTATCCAGTGATGATTATTATGAGCTTCCACTCTTTGCATGAGACACATGAGATGTATGACCACATAAAGTTGAGAATGTTGGGTAACCTACCCTGACGTTGACTTGATGTGCATGAGCCTAGTATGACGTTCTGTTTCCTTGTTATGTTACGTTGAATTGCATGTTTACTTGGATGTGATGTTTATCCTTGTGGTGACTCATGATTGACCCTTGCATGGTAACGTTGAGCTATACAACCCTTAAATGTTGACGTCCAACTTGTTGATGACTTGCGTGTGACCCCTTGGGATTGTTTTCCACCCTTGCGTTTACCTTAAGATCCCTCCTTAGGTTCCATCCACCATAGCACTACCTTATATGAATTTTTTGGATTACTTTGCTATCATTTTTTATTGTGAGTTGGTCATATTGCTATGCTTCTACTGTTTTTGATTTGTGAGGGTTGGATGATCTATTTTAGGGTCTTTTCTAGTTCTGGGTTCTCTCCTTTCACAGGTATGTTGGTCTAGTTGATTCTCATGCAAGTAACCTAACGCTAAGAGGTTGAAGTATGAGGATAAGGGAGGTTTTCCCCAACATTTGATGTTGAGTTTATAATTGGTTAAGATGTGATATATATTGCTACAGTTATTACTGTTATTGTTTTCAGTACTTTAATGGTTATTGTAGCTCATTTTTTTTGGGACATGATGGACTTGAAGGATATTGAGCTATGGTTTCTCTTTTCCACAACAATTACAAAATTTTATTGCATTGTAGTAATACATACAACATGACAATTGTGCCATACTATTTTTCTTTACAGGTCCTCTATCTTGTAGACCCAATTGATGAGGTTTCTATTCAAAATATGCATATGTACAAAGACATAGGTTGCTATTCAAAATCTATCTTGTGGCATTGTGTGAGAAGCCTAGTAGTTGTACATAAGGCATGCAGTGCATGTCTAGGCCTGCCAAAGAAAGGCTATCTTCTTATTAAAAATGCCAAAGAGTTAGATGCATTAGCTTACTCCAATTTTATTTAATTTAGTAGCTCTAAGGAAGAGGATATAAGACTCCACAATATATAACCTTTTTTCTTTTAAGCTTTCTTGTAAATATTATATTTTTAATAGAAAATGATAAAAAAATAGAATTACTATAACTCCAAATTGTCCAAATCAAAACCACAGGAAAAGCTTTTAAGTCCTTACCTAAATATCCCGCGATGACTCTTTTGAGGGATACACCAGGTCCAACAATTTGTTGGAGGCATCGCGAAGATTGGAGGTTGGATCACAAGGTTATATTTATTCTATCCTTCCTTGTGGTGGCTTACACATGTTTTTAATCATTTTTAGTCAAGTTTATGAATGCAAACACATTAACACCATAACACATTATCTCATCTACCCTAGAATGCATGAAATATCATCTTGCAGGGCATGAAATATGTAGGTCAAGATCTTATGATAACTTCCTAGATAGGTTCATGTAAAAGATCATAAGAATTGGAAAATGTAAATGAGACCAGAGGATCTCCCTCTTCAAATTCTTTTTGGAAGATTTTTATAGTGGAACTACCATGTTTCACTCATTTAATAAGGTCATTATTAGCCCATTCCACAAACCTAAAAGAGATGAAAGAATTGAAGTCGAAAATATAAAAAGGATCGAGGCTAAAGAAATAAAAATAAACCAACATGAAGAAATAAACAGCGGATATGAAGACATTATCAAATTAGTTAAGGAATTGAAGTTGATGATAACACAACATCAAGAAGAAGCTACAGTGACTTCTGAATTCCTAGGTCAAGAAGAGCTGAAAACTATAGCTACACCCATGTTAGAAGAAGGGACTCCTATCATAAAGGGACAAGCTATGTTGACTTCCAAGTTCTCAGGTCAAGTAGAGATGGGGTCTACATTGGCACTCACGATAGAAGAAGGGACTACGACCAGAAAAGAAGAATCTATTATGAATTTTGAGTTCTTGGGTCAAGGAGTGTTGGGATCTACACCCACGACAGAAGAAGTAATTGTGACTCTTGAGTTACCAATTCAAGAGGAACAAGGGATTACTACAACTTTTACTTATTCAAGTAGGGAAGAATATAAGGTCGCTACTACCCCTAGGAAAGAAGGGAAACCATGTCGAATGCCTCCTTATATCCCTCCTCACAAAATATCTAGGACATCAGACACCAAGAGGGATAAGAAAAGACATCCCAATGTCAAAACTCAAAATGCAATACTTAGTAAAAAATATGCGCGTCTTCCGGAAATTCGTTGCGGTTTCTTACAAGGTAGGGAAGTAAGTCGCATTAGTGCACCAGTAAAAAATCCTACAAAGTTGTCCAGTGGTACTAAGGACAAACCAGAGACCATATTGGGATTCCCAGTCAGAGCAAAGTACATGATAACGAAGACGATGACAAAGATGATGAATCAAAAGCTGTAGAAGACAAGGATATGAAAGGTCAAGATGATATTGCCAATTATAGTGTCAATATCAATTGTAAAGAAAATGACGATGTTGTAGAAGTCAATGAAGTCAACAAATTCAATGTTAAAAACAATTATGAGAGAGTTGAAGTTGTAGAAGAAGGGAATGATGAAAATAAAAGAGTCAAAGATGACCTTAATCACGATATCATAGAAAAACAAAACCCAAAAGATGTTGCGTCAAATGAAGAGATGAACATTCTACCAATAGTCGCAACTCAAGATGGGAAGGATCCCAAGGAACAACTAAAGACAAGTTCGTCAGACAAGGAAGTAAGTACATTATTAGTAGTTTCCGCTACATATAAGAAAACCAAAATAGAAGATCAAAAGAACACCATCAGATTAGCAGATCCGAAATATGCGCCGCTTAGTTATTATGCGTTCATCTACAGAATCATAAGCATGATAAAATTTGAATGGAAATGTGACCAATTATTCCAAGAACTGCTAAACCGTGGCACAGTTATTCATGGAAAGAATTCCAGCTGTAGCTTGCTCGTAGAAGATTCGTGGTCAAATCTTTTCAGAGCAGGATGACTTGTAATAAACCTAAATGGTTATTACAGTTGTTAATTAATGTTAGTTTACTATTTAGTCATTACTAGGTTAATTAGTTATTAATTAATAGTTATCATACGGCATGTCTATTACTAATAGACAGGTATGTGCCTATCAGCCATATTTAAGCATGGCTCACTATCTCTGTAAATCATCATTTAATTATAAAAATATATATATATATTATCTATTAAGATAATCATGTAAGCCTGGTAGCTTACAATTTGGTTTTGAACTAAAAATTAATACAATTCATCCATGCACCACGAGATGAAAAATTGGCACATAACCTAACAACGGATACTATACTTCTTGTTTGAAGTATATTCTAAACACTAAAATAACTGGAGAACTTGGAAAGCAGAAGAAACAAGGGAGAAACTAGGAAACAGTCATGGATTTGGTTTGGAAACAATAGATAGAGGGTGCAGGTCCCAATCATTCTCCATAGAAGTATGATATAATTGAAAACAAAGGTATGTTTCACATGTCGCAATCCCAATCAGCCATAGACGACCATCTCTTCCATATCGAGCTAAAAACTGGCGCAATTTCATAACAACTTCACAGAAGATGAGGACTGAAAACCTTATCGATGCTCCTCATGCCTTGGGTTGCTCTACAAGCCACTTTAAATCACCCACGTTAATAATTATACCCTTATTCAAAGGCCCTCCCACCATTTGGTCCAATTCCCTAAAAAAAATTATAACTCCTCGTTAATTATAAATAAAAGGTTACATTATGAAAATGATTCAAGAACATTTCATTAACATCCATAAGGAACATTTTCTTTAGTCTACCTTTTTTACCTTTCTTGTTTTTGACTTCCTTTCTCTCCAACCTACTATAGGTGGACACTCGTGGGTAAGTTGTACATCAACATTATGGATTATTCATTGATCCTTATTTGAATCAAAGATTCATATCGCGATATAATTTGATTCTTCCAACTGGAACCTCATTTTCATTCTTTTTCTTGAATATCCATGGAGATCTATAAATATGAATTATATTTTATTAATCTATCATTAGTACCCTTTTCAAAAACTTGAATGTCCAAAACTTATTCCATAGAATCATCTTCATTCATCCAAGTTTAGGGGCACATATGGTTGCCAACTTATGGATTTGGAAGGGTGGTATTGTTTCCTTTTTTAATGAACACCAGATTGAGGGTAGGAGTTATGAACATGACCAATTTGTTTGTAGATATGGCAACAAAAAGAAGTGTTTTCATAGTCCAATATATGAATCCACTGCATTTCCCATTGTTTAAATATCAACTTATCTGGAATACATTAACTAAGTTCAATCTCCATGCATATGTGAGCAGAAGTGAACATTCACATCATTTTATTTTCCCTAGGTAATATATCCCAAGGAAAACCTCTCTGGAATTTCCCCTCATTCTAAGGATGGTACCTAGTGTAAACCCTATATTCTTTATGGCGCAAGTTTAGGTTGACAATTCATTAATAGAACATAATATATAATTCATCAACAATCAACTCACTTAAATAAACCATGTCACAAAGTGGGATTTGAACTCAAGCTGGGAGGATAACAACTTTTCCTTGCAACCACTAAAGTTACACATAATTGACCTAAGTTCCCTAGCACTTCAAGGCATCCTAGATCTCTCGAACATCCCATCTCTTCCCACTCAATGTCAATTTTTTTAAAATATCTATGCAAAAAGTTCCCAATATTTTTAAAGAATAAATAATGCCAAAAATGAAGGATAATATTGAGAATACAAACCCAGATCGATATTTTGGACACCAACATCATGTTTGGGTCAAATTAGGGAGACCATTGGGTCAGAACAACATTGCTTTTCCCCAGAACTAGGCCTGCCGATTAATAAAATTTTATTGTCTTCCTTAGTTGGCAATTGAACAATAAAGAACCCTTTGGAATATAGATGTACCTCACATAGTTTGGTCCACTTGTAAAAATGCATTGATACAAATCTACAAAGTGAGGCTAAAATCCATTGAATCCACATATAGATATATAGTAATCATATATAAGTTTTATTTCATCAACTTCCAAATGTGAAACATCTAGAGTTGGAACCTCATCAAAATTTTCAACCAAATCATGGATATGCATCATTAGTGTTGGATTTGCTTGCAGAGTGGGCTTGGATTTAACTGCATCTGAGAAGGATATTGGCTTTGGAGAATAGGTTATTTCCTCCACATATTTTAAGAACCAAAAATAGAGTTTAATCCTTGCATATATTACATTTAGATAAACAAGCATGATCCTCGATCTACTTATTTCCAAATAGTTATCCTTGTTGATATGTCGAGATCCACTAAAAGTGCTCTATCTTTAATTTTAAATCAACCACATAATTTCTGAGTGCATCCACAACATCAAGGTCTTTACTGAGGGAAATTTTATCATGATTTGAAAGCTTGCATTTCTTTAGGCACTTGGAATGCATATTCAAATTGGAGAGATTGCGGCCTTTGTATCTTTACACTACCTCAAACGAGAGTTTTGAAAAACACTTGGAGTGCATATCTTTCTTCATTCATTTGATGCACCCTCTTATGTTGAGACCTATTCACCATGTCATAAAAAAATGGCTTGGCATAGACCCTAACATTTTGCTAGATTTTACCTAATGTTGTTTAAAATTATCAAAAGAAAAGAGGATGTCAAAGGGATAAACATTGGCTATGCCCATATGATTCCTTGATTTTCACAATAATCAAAAGCAACAATTTGTAACCATTCTTGCTTGGAGAAAAAGGAGGATCCATCCAAAGCACTATAAACATATGTATATCTATAAGCATCTGATTTAAAACATAAAATCCATACCTCGAGAGAAAATTATTCTCGAAGAATCCATACAAAAACCCCCATGTGAGAATCGAGCATCCCTAAGAGGGTTTACACCATGTCAAAATCTAGCAACCATAATTATATTCATCAAGAAGAGTAGACATTGTTTCTTTACACAAACCAAAAACTGTATGTTGAGTTTACTATTCATTAAGGAAATAGTACATATATAAATATATCCATCTAAGCGTCGAGATAGACACACTATCTTAGGTAGATGAGTGAATATCTCAACCACACACTAGAATATGAGAGATAGTTGGAGATAATCTCTCACATCCAACTGGATCTTAAACAACCTCCTAAAACTTAGAATCAAACAACTCATGTAGAAACAAACTCTACCTCACAATGACCAATTACATTAACAATCACAACCTTATTGTATGATCAAGCTTCACATATTAATCTAGTCACTTATAGAACGTGACTTTATTATGTATGTAATCCTTACATTCCAACACCCCCTCTTAAGTCTTACATTATTGAAAACAAAAATCATAGAAAGAAAACACGTACTGAATGAACAAGAAACATAACCAAACATTTGTCAGAAGCTACTCTTTGAAAAGAGTTATTGGACCGGTAAGATTCCTTCAATATGCTCCCTATTCCACTGAAAGGTATAGTCTCTCAGCTATAATCCAAGTTCCCAACATCATTGGATATCATTAGCACTTGAAATGTATTATAACCCTAGTAAAGGTATGATACCAAACTTCCAGATCCCAGATATCCCCTGAACTATAGGATAGCAATCCCCACATACATATCTCTAACCCCAATCCCAATCATCCATAGATGACCAACTATTCCATAGCGAGCTAAAAATTGGCTCAATTTCATAACAACTTCATAGAAGATGAGGACTGACAACCCTATCGATGCTCCTCATGCCTTGGGATGCTCTACAAGCCACTTTAAATCACCCACGTTAAGAATTATACCGTTATTCAAACCACCTCCCACCATTTGGTCCAATTCCCTGAACTTCATAGCAATTATACCCCATTGATTTTAAAAAAAAAAACTCAGCAGTTGTCGCTATAGCGACAGCACAAACTTGGCATTTGTGTTACCCAGTAATGCTATTGTGTCACTATAGAAATGGAATGTTCATCGCTATACCCATGGAACCGTCTCTATAGCAACATTCCGTCAAGCACATTGCGATGGATTTGCTATACAAGCGACGGACATTCCGTCGCTTGTATAGAAAATCCGTCGCTATGTGCTTGATGGAACCGTCACTATAGCGACGGAGACTAGTCGGTATAGCGACATCTGTTTGTTTATGTAGAGACAGATGCTCGTTGCTATAACGACGTGAAATGGTTTTTCATTGTATTCCACCTTTCATCTCTTTCCTATCGCCATAGCAACAAAACTTTCGAAGTGTTGCTACAACGACGAAAATATGGGGTCATGTTCGTCGCTATAGCATTGCATAAGTGTTGCAATAGCAATGATTTTCCTTGGGAAAAATGTGCACATGTACTAGTGAGTTTGATTGAGAAATTATATTGTTGGACTAATGATTTTACTCTTGTACATGTGAAGATGCTAACTTTATGTTTTTTCAAATCCAGATGCTTTCCTTCTAGTTGTGCATTTTTTTAGTGGCTTGTGTATCTTCTATAATGACTACTTGGTAAAATTTTAAGGATCCATTCTTAAAAATGTTTAAGTCTTGGAAAATCTTACCAATTCTTAAATTCTAACTATAAAATATTTGGTGATACTTTTCTAATTTTTTTCTAATTTCTAAGTATTTTATGTAGTTTATATAATAAATTGGGGAAAATAGCAACATTCGTATTTTTAATTTCTAAGTATTTTATGTAGTTTATATAATAATTTGGCGAAAATAGAAACATTTGTAAATGGAAATAGGAACATCTATTGTCAAAAAAAGAATGTTAGGATTTATATTTCCCTCCATTGTTTTTAGTGTTTAGATTTCCGTCCAAATTTCTATTCATTTTGTAATATAAATAGGAACAAAGCTCATCTCTATTCAACAATATTTTAATTGAAAACAAGTATTGCTTGGCGTTGGAGTTAGAAAGATATGAAGGCTAGAGGAAATGAAGAGCAATCTCTCTTAGAACAGACAATCTTAACCCATGGAAACAAAAATAGGTACCATTGCCTTGTACTGCTGCTTGTACTATATTACTAATACTATTTTTTTGTCCTTACTGTCCCTTTCCCCTAGAGGAATTATGATGAGTATTGACTTGCATATTTCAAAATTTAATAGTATTTTAAAATCCACATTTTCAAATGACATTTACCCTCAATAATTGGCCTTTTGCAAAGACATTTTTGTATCTTGTCAATTGTTTTTGTCAATTCATGAACTAGATATTCAAATACATTAAATCATAAAATTGGGGATTTGAACTAAGTAGGCCAACATGCATTTTTCTCCCAAGTCAATTTTGAAAACACATGTGGTGCCGCCCTTGTTACCACCCTTGTTGATGTAGGAGATGGGAAGACCTGCTCCGTTCCCTAATCTCATAATATCAGAAAATGTTCAAAACCAGTCCTAGGTACATGCTTGCCATCCATGCCTCTTAATGTACATTCAAAATGGAAGAAAATAAAATCTCACCATAACTATCTTGCAATATTTCATGTGTAAAATTTCACAAGCCTGGAAAGATACGTGCTACAGGAATTTCGTAGTTAAAGAACTTCCAGTATTTTTGTCCATAGGTTATCTTAGAATAGGGTTACCAGAATTTTCCAGAAGTATAGTTACTAGAAAGCCACTTGCTCAGAAATCCAAACAAAAAATGTAGATTCACTCTTACCAAAAGTTACAGACGTCTTCTAAACACTTGACTCAGTATCTCCAACATCTAGTTAGCAAAAATCGCAGAATTTCTTCAAGGAAAATTATTGGAATCTAACTCATCTACGAGAGTTCTATAAATGCTCCAATTTCCAGTCTTTCTTGGCACAAACCACCTGAAACCATTCTCGACTTATATTCCTTTATTATTTGTCAATGGTTCTTGGCCCTGATCGAGAATATACATAACAACACTTTATGTATACTACTAAACAACACTTTTTTGTATTATGTATTCTATATTGGAGTATACAATGTTAGACATTTTATTAGGAACGAGTTAAATATATTTGTATAATGTTCATAAATCCTATTTAAGTTTCAGGATTATGTTAGTTGGCTTGTTTCAACGATGTGTTAATAAAAATGATTTGTTTTGTTATGCAGATTATTTGTAGATGTCCATATCAATGTAAGACATTATTTTTTTGGTTAGGACTTCAATATTTTTTTAACAATTATTGTCCTTTATTTTATACTTTAAAAATTGTCTAACTTTCTTTCAGCAAGCATTGCAATCCATATTTGTATGGAGCTAATAGGATTAAATTAAGACGTTGCAATACATCACTTTTAACAAAGTTAGGTTGCATTACAAAAATAAATGACAATGTTATATATGGTACAACTTGTAAATATTTTAAACATGATGACAACTTATTATTTATTTTTTAATAAATAAAAAATTGCATTAAGAAATTTCATAATATACTTGACCATAGGCTCTAATATGGGAAACAAATTCCCACAAAATATAGCATCGGGATCCACTATCCCATTACGAATCGAATCTACTTGCTATAGTGTCGAAAACAATTCTAATGCACATATTCTTGAGAAAGATGTGCAAGAACCACTGGAAGGTATGAACACTTTTAAACATTTTTTTCCTATATAAGTATTTCAAGATTTCCTATTATTGGAAGATTAATCCTCAGATTATAGCTCCACATGTTACGTACATATGTAAATAAATAAAATGAATATGAATAGATTTAGGAAGACAAAGAGTCTTCAACGGACCTTTTGGAAAATGAAAACCAAAGGTCAGAAATCTTGTATATATTGACATGCCTGGTGAATGAAAAATATATCCGAGAGTTATTGCCTGTTAGTGGTATCAGAGCTATGCCATCACTCTTTCCATTGTCAGTCTATCCATATTTGGGCCTACGCTCTTCCTTAGGCCTGAAGGTCCACGTTATCTGCTTGCTGCAGTCTACCATTCCCTTTTCCTTCGATAGTGTAACGCTCCTCTTGTAATTGCGTTGGAATTCAATCATTTTTGGATCTACGATTTTGAAACTGTAAGTGCGTTGAGCTGGGTTGATCCAAAACCCTACTTATCTATTTCTCAATTTGTGTGATCATCTCTCCTTTGAACCTGTGCGAGCCCTCTCCATTGATGTCGAGAGATATCTCCAACCATGTCTCCTTGTGAGCCCTTTCCATTGCTGTCAAGAGATATCTCCAACACCTATCAAGCCCTCTCCTTGTGAACCTGTGCAAGCCCTCTCCATAGTAACCACTTATTCCCCAAGGAGGAGGACGAGGCTAAGGGTAAAATACATAAGCCTCGTAGCCCTAGATATAAGCTATGTGAGTGTCGAGCTACAATATGAAGCTGCGTGAGGCTATTTTGAAGTGTGTGAGTCTGTTCTGGAGCTGTATGAGGCCATTCTGAAGTGCGTGAGGCCGTTCTGGAGCTGGATGGAGTTGTATGAGTTCATGCTGAATTTTTGTGAAGAATGTCGGTGACGTGATGCTAGATGCTGAAGCTGCAACCAACACAACCTGCGACCTCACAACCTACGATCTCCAGCATGTTGATGCTGGATGCTGGAGCTGCAACCTCATAACCTGCGACCTCCAATGAAATTTGACCACTACGTTGAGAGCTTCGTAAGAATTGTTGCACTGCAACCTCTTCCACGTGAAGAAGAATTGCGACCTCATATTCTACCAGAGTGACGAGCTGCCATTTTTGTGCGAGCTGTCCATCAAAGAATTTCATGTTCAGTGATACATATGCATGCTGATGTGAGCTCTACCTATGCGTGAAAGACCATGCTGCCTCAAGTTATTGTGGTTGCAAGTTATTCAACCTTGAGCTGCCAGCTGCGAACTCTATCTTCACGCTACACACCGTAATTTGTTGCATGAAGGTAAAAGTGGTAATATAATTTTTGCAATCCTTGTGGAAGACATTTTCTTGTATCTTTGATGGGTCGATACCATGAATAGTAGTTAATAATTTTGAAGATTGTTGGAATCATACTTTTGTATTGTGAGCCAAAGATTCACCATTGTAATCATACTGTGTCATTGTAAAAGTTATTTGCCAAAGTTATTGAGTGAGAGTGAGCACTATTTTGAACCATTGTAATATTCATTTATAAATGATTGGGAGAAATTTTGTATAGTGCTGTCAGCATTAAATAGATAGAAGCTGTAGAATTATAGATTATAATTTGTAATCCAGGAGCAGGTTTTTAAGCCTGCATCCTATATTTTTCAAGAGTTGTATAAGTTGTAGGTTCAAGATGCAGTCAATAGCATCTGTTGTTGGTGCTACACTCACCCACAAAGATACATTTCCATAATGGTGGAGGAATATCAAGGATTATTATGTCTACAACGACTTGTGGGACGACATTTGCGAAGGAAATACCACTCTCACTGATGAAGGCACTGCCATCCCCCTTCAACAGAAAAATAAATTGTTATTTGGAAGACCAGAGACAAGAAGGCACTGCCATCCCCCTTCACCTCCAAATCCCCCTTCAATAGAAAAATAAATTGTTATTTGGAAGACCAGAGACAAGAAAGCATTGGCTATGATTTCTGCCACTGTCAGTGAAGAGGTGAGCCAACATATTCTTCCTACGAAGACATTTTATGAAGCCTTAAAAACTCTAAAATATTTGTATGATTCGCACTCTGAAATGGAAGTCATTTAACTAATATTAAAATTATTCAGTCTAGAAGTAAAAGAGAATGACCCCATGCTGGTCGCATCTGAAATAAAAGCCATCATGCACAAGATTCAAGCTTCTGGTATGAAACCAGACCTTCCGCTTGAAGCATTTGTAAAATCTCTTTATCCTACTCACTCAAACTACCTTGAATCCCTGCAAACAAGCGAGAAGTTCAAAGACCTCACCTTTGAAGTTCTGGTAGAAAAGATTGTAGACAGAGAAAAATATTTTGGAAAGAAGACAAGTGAAAGTACTACATAATCTCTTTGCTTCGCTCAGAAAGTAAAGAACAAGCCTACAAAGTCTTTCAGGGGAGATAGCAGCAAAAGAGGTAGAGGAAGAAGAAATTTCAGAGGAATAGGAGGAAGAAACAACTCAAGCAAAATATCAGATGTGAAGTGCACACGCTGCGGAAAGAATGCACATGAAGCAGATCAGTGTAGAGCATCTTGGAACTCCATCAAAGGTAGACAGAATAAAGAAGAAAAAAATAAAAACCAAGAGGGTGGTAAAATCCCTAATTCTGCTCATTGTATTATTGCACATTGTAATCTTGGAATTAATGAAATGACTTCTCTTTCACCTTACAGATATTGTTGGCTGCTTGATACTGGTGCAACATCTCATATGACTTTTAGAAAAGATTGCTTTGTAGAACTGAATGAAATTGCGAACGACATAGTATATTTTGCAGATAAATCAAGCCTCAAACCATAGGGAATTGGCTCAATCAGGCTAAAGTTGCCTGGATTCCCTGATTTCATATTAAAGAATGTTCTCTATCTTCCTTAGTTGTAGAGAAACTTACTGTCCTTGGTGCAAATTCGACAACAAGGCCACTCCATCCACATGTTTGATGGGATCATGGAGATAAGAAAATCCTCTAACAACAAGGTCATCATGACTGGTTATGAAGTTGGACAGCTGCTAAAGTTGAGAGGCTCTTCTGCAAGAATTCAGAACTTTTCCTATATCTCTCAGCATGAAGAAGGTAATATGTCATCCATTTTATTATGGCATGCTATATTTGGTCATCTTAATTATAGCAGTCTTAGATTTTTAAGAAAGAATGGTGTATTTGGTTTTCCCACCATTACGAAGCAAAGGAATAAGTGTGATGCATGCATACTAGGAAAACATAGTAAGTAGCCATTTCGAAAGTCAAAATTTAGAGCATGTAGAAAGTTAGAACTCGTTCATTCTGACTTATGTGGCCCCATGCCTATTCCTTCTGCGAATGGTAATACATACATTATGGCATTTGTTGATGATTATAGTATAATGTGTTGGGTGTATTTGTTGAAGACAAAATCAAAAGCATTTCAAACTTTAAATAAGTTTCATGCATTGATAGAAAATCAAGCACGAGTATGTATTGGTACATTCATATCTAATAATGGTAAAGAATATACATCTAAGGAATTTGAATACTATCTTTGCAAACATGGAATTACACATCAAACTAAAGTTCCCTACAATCCCCAACAAAATGGTGATGCAGAAAGGATGAATAGAACCTTAATGAATACAACATGATCAATGGTGTTTTTCAAGAATGTGAAACTAATGTTTTGGGGTGATGCAGTCCTATGCGCAACATATTTTAGAAATAGAAGTCCTTCTCATGTTCTAGAAGATAAGACTTCACATGAAATGTGGTTTGGCCATCTTCCTTCGGTTAGAAATTTCAGAATTTTTGGTTCCATCTGCTATGCCTTAATACCAAAGGAGCAAAGAAACAAGCTTGGTGCTAGAATCAAAAGATGTATTTTCTTGGGATACTCAGAAACGTCCAAGTCATATAATATTTATGATGAGGTAAACAATTTTTTTTTTATTTCTAGAGATGTCATTTTTCTTAAAACTAATAAAAATGACAAGTCTATTGAAAGACAGCTTGATCGTCTGGAGAGGTTTTCTCATCTAAAGACATATTATGAATGTGATAATGAAATTCCACATATTGAAGGGGGGATCCCTATCTTGGATCAATCCATTGAATTTCCATTTGAAGCAGCACCAACAAATCCTCATGAAGAGAATGTTGAAGAAGAACATCCTGCCACTTCAATTGAACGGGAGACTCATCTGGATAATGTAATTGAGACGATTGGAAGATTGAACTTAGAAGAGAATAATGCACCACTAGCAGATCAACCTGGACCATCAAGGAAGATTCCGAAATGGACCACAAATACACTTGAAAGTGTCCATGGAGATGAAGTAGGAAAGATGAGAACAAGAAGCTCAACTAGACAAGAAGATGGAGGAAATGCAGCAAACTCATGTGATGACATGGATGTCTCATTTGATTGTGAATTGAATTTTTTTGCTAAAATTGAACCAACTTCCTTTGAAGAGGATACTACTCGTGATGAGTGGAAAGAATCCATGCAGAATGAGTATGATGCACTCATAAAGAATGGAACTTGGAAGCTGGTCGATCCTCCAGTCGGAACCAAACCAATTGGAAACAAGTGGGTGTACAAGAAAAAATACAAATCAGATGGCTCACTTGACAAGCATAAAGCAAGGCTCGTGGAAAAAGGCCATGCACAGAAAAAAGGAATTGACTATGAAGAATCGTTCTCTCCCATAGCAAAATTTGGCACCATCCGCACTATAATTTCCTTAGTTGCACAAAATGGTTGGAAATTTCATTAGATGGATGTAAAGATCGCATTCTTTAATGGAGACTTGAAAGAAAATTCCTTCATGTCTCAACCCAAAGGCTTTGTTGTGAAGGGACAAGAACACAAGGTATGCAAACTTGTCAAGTCCTTGTATGGCCTGAAACAAGCACCTCGAGCATGGTATGGAAAGCTAACCGAGCATATTCTAAAGATGAAATTCAAACATTGCAATCTTGACGATGTAACGTTATTTGTAAAGAAAGTTGGAAGATCTGTTGTGTTTCTTGTAGTATATGTGGATGATCTTTTGATGGCAGGGAACAATGAAAGTTATATAGCATCCATAAATAAAGACTTAAGGAAAGGCTTTGAAATGACTAATTTGGGACATCTTCACTATTACTTAGGAATTGAAGTGACTCAACATCCTAAGTACATTTTCATTTCTCAAAAAAAGTATATTGGAGAACTGTTGAATAAATTTGGGATGACAGATTGCAATCCACTCTCAACTCCAATGGAACAAAATCTAAAGCTCACACAAAGTGAAGGAAAAGAATTCGAGGATGCAACCAAGTACCAGCAGCTTGTAGGAAGCCTTATCTACCTTACTACCACAAGACCAAATATTTCTTATGTTGTTAGCATTATTTCATGGTTTATGCACAAACCTTGTGAAGGACATTGGTCTGCAACAAAGAGAGTTCTAAGATACTTGAAAGGGACTCAAGACTTTGGACTCAAGTATTCTAAGGTGGATGACTCAATACTTATTGGGTACTCTGATTCAGACTTCGATGGTGAAACAAAAACATGAGTGTCCACTTCTGGATACACAATGAGTCTTGGATCAACAACTATCTCCCGGAGATCACACAAACAATCAGTTCCAACAGATTCGAAAATAGAGGCAGAATATGTAGCAGCAGCAGAAGCAACCAAATATATTGTGTGGCTCAGGAATATCCATGAAGATTTGCAGGAGAAACAAGAAGACTTCACTCCATTGTTGATTAAAAACACTTCTGCAATCAAGTTGGCTAAGAATCCTAGATTCCATGATCGAACCAAACATATCAACACAAAGTATCATCTGATTCGACATCATGTAGAGGCCAATACAATTCATTTACGTCATTGTTCCACTAATGATCAAACTACATATATATTCACCAAAGCACCTGGACGAGAAAAGTTTGAAAGATTTAGAACCATGCTCAGTCTTACAAACTCTCCTTTGGATTAAGGGGGGGAATGTTGGAAGCTTAATCCTCAGATTATATCTCCACATGTTATGTACATATGTAAATAAATAAAATGAATATGAATAGATGTAGGAAGACAAAGAGCCTTCAACAGACCTTTTGGGAACTGAAATCCAAAGGTCAGAAATCTTGTATATATTGACATGCCTGGTGAATGAAAAAAATATCCGGGAGTTATTACCTGTCACCTATTAACAATTTCATATTGTCATTGTCTCAAGAGGGGTACTGGTTTGTTTTTCTAGAAAATATTCAATAGGAACCATCACAACAAGATCATGTTTTGGAGCAGGATCCACCACAACAAGAGCATGGTTTAGAAGGGGAAAATGCATCTACCCAAGATAGTATTGCAATAAATGTGAAAATAAAGGGTAGAGGACCAACAAAATGTCTCTTTGGAACCACTGTAGAGGTTACTGCATTTCCTAAAATTCAATTTAATGAGAGGGGCCAGCTTATTGGTCCACATTCATATAAATTCTCCTCATTTTTAGGTGTTCTTGCAAGGGAAATTCTAGGCATCAAGCACATGGAATGGAAAAAAGTGTCTGAAGTGAAAAATAAAGAAATGTGGAGTGCAATCAATGTGAGCATCAACCTATTCTAAAATTTATTGATGCATATTGAGCATGTGTGTGATAGGTTTAGTTTCAAATAACGCTTGTATCTAATAATGGATTGTTTATCTATTGTAGCGTATCTATTAAATAGATCCATCAGCAGAGAAATGGTGTCATAAAGCAATATCTCAGCGCTTGAGAACCTATAGATATAATTTGTATAAGAAATACTATTTTAAATACGAAACGTATGAGGAGAGGATTGCAAACCTGCCTATTGGAGTAAATGAAACTGATTGGATTGAATTTGTTAGAATAAGATCTGACCCTAAATTCAAGCTAAAAATGAAAGATAAATTTGAATGTTATCATCATTGATTTTGAATCCTCTCATACAATCAACTATAATTTTAGCATCTATTTTTTTATTGAGTTGCAGGAGAAGGAAAAATCAAATAAGGAAAATAGGGCATTAGAACAAGAGACCCACACTTCTGGCCATAGAAGTTACTTTAGGGTTGAAGATGACCTCTTAAGTTGTAACCAATTCTATTATTTGTTCACAATTAACAACTTTAAATATAGTTAACTAGATTGTTGTATTTTTTTATACTAGAATCAATCTCGTGGTACAAATGATAAGCCTATAACTAGGGATGATGTGTGGATGAAATTCCATAAAAGGAAGGATGGCACTCCAATGTCATCATTCATTGCAGAGAAAACAATAAGTTCCGAACCTATTCTTATATCATTTATGCTTGTTTTTTTTAGAGTTAATGATGTTTCTTATATGAGTTTGTTGAAATGTTGACATTGCTAGAATCAAATTGAATTGGCACAAAATGAGTCAGTGTCTCCTGCATATGCAACAAAGCAAGATGCCCTTGCGATATTTTGGGGGCCTGAGAGGAGGGGTCATGTATGTGGGGTTGGATTCAGAGTCACTCCAATTGTATTGTTTGGAAAAGAGCGTGCCTACAAGAATGAATTGCATAATACAGAAGATAAATTAAGAGAAAAATGCATGGAACTCGAAATATTGAAAGCAGTTGTTGAAGAATTAATGGAATGGAAAACTACCATGGAGGTGGGGAAAGAAAGTGGCAGAGTTGTTCCAAAACCCAACAATGTAAGGATTTCATGTGTAGACTTTAATTTTTTATGTAGTCCATATTTTAAGTTTGTGATTTCAAAATCACAATGCTAACATGAACATGATCGTATTGTTCTAGGGTGTGTAATTAATGAAATATTTTGTTTGCATCCTAACCCTTTATCTTCTGATTTCATGATATCTCATGCAAAATATTATATTGGAAGAGTAATATTCCCATGATAGATGTTGCATCAAATCAAGGACCTCCGCAACTGTCACCTCTTAATCTAGTCACCCCAATCCATGTGGTTTTTTTAACCAACTCTTATTTTTTCCATTTTTATTTTCCATTCTTTGAAAATCGCTCACAAGTATTTATTATTTAGGAGAGTATCTAGAATCATCCTATTCAAGGTTCATTGGAAAAAATTACAATGGCTCCTAGAATATATAATACATTTCATACTCCAAAGTTGACGGTGAGTTTTGAAACTATTTAATATTTTGTGTAATGTTATAATCATTATTTCACTATATCTTACAAGTATTTATTTATTAACAGGGTTCTTTGAGTCCTAATCATCCTTTGCCAAAACAAACTCCATTGACTTCGGGAGAACATAATCATGACCCAATTGGAAAATCAATACAACATGTAAGTTCTAAGACCATTTATTTTTATGTTTAATATTATCTTCTTATTCTGAGGAATCTCACAAGAATTTGTTTATTGGCAGGGTCAACTGCAATTACCATCTTCAAATGCATGATTGAATGGAAAAAATGTTTACTGACATATTTTAATGGCCAATTGGAGGTTGCAAAGGGTTACATAAAAAGAATTGAACCAAACTTTCTCATGCCTAATGGGGAAGAATTAGGCGAAGGATATTATCTTGTGTGCCCACAATCAATTCTTGTTGATCCTGATTATGAAATGAAGCTTAAGCATAGAAGTAATCAATGCAAGTATTTAGCGGATGCAATTAATAGTTTTATACCTTGGAAAATAAATGACATTGAATTAATCAAAGATTGAGAAGAATGTTAATGAAATTTTTTATTCCTACTAGAACAAGTTCATGCTATGTTGTCTAATGTCTTACTATACTCCAGTTGTAGTTTTTGTGAGTAACAGTTGTAATGAGATAATTTTTTGTGTTCAAGGGAATAGAGATAATGAGACAAAGTGGACATGAGGTATTGTTTGCAAGACACTTGTCAATGAAATCCAAGTGAAAGGTAGGCCCATAGACAATTAGTTGATGTAGAGTTTCGTCTATTTGGTCATCCCCAAGACACATAACACACCTGCAACAAGACCCAAATAGATGAAAAGCTACAACAACTAATTTTCTATGGGCCTACCTTTCACTTGGAGTGCATTGACAAGTGGCTTGCAAACAATACCACATGTGTCACATACCCACATTTTAATAAAATAATGTAATTATTTTATTAATATTCCTGAGACATTATGTTAAATTTAATGCTAAGTAGGAATGGATGACTCAGCAGAGTCTCCAGAAATGGAATGTAAATTCTGAATAATTATTATTAATAAATAAATTATGGAGACAACAGCATGGGAGAGCTGTTAAAAGAGGTTACTGGTCTAACTGGTGGATGGAACTAGGTGGAAAGACAAAAGACAAGTGGCAGCATCCTCAAACACTTCCTGAGTTGCAGGTGGCAACTTCCCTATATTTTGGGGTCATGATTCCCCAAGAAAGTGGAATCTGAGCAGGTGGCTCATTAATGACAGTTAACCCAACTAAGACCTAGGCAATCTTTTAAATACTACTCAATGAACTGAGCTGGGGGTTCAACATTGTTCTAGAGGGAGAATACATTCAGGTGAATGTTATTCAGGAGTCCCATTGAGGAAGTGGGAAAACAGTAAGGAAGTGTTTTGAGTCAGGAAGTTGCAGTAACTTGGTTCCAGTATAGCTGCTTTGGCTGAGGGAATAGTTGGCTGTACCTAGTTTCCAGCCAGTTAGACCAGAGCAAGCTCGGGGGTCCTGAGAAGTGCTGTCTGGGCACTCTCCAGGAATTGGTAGGGAGGAACAGCCTCCCATTGCTGTTATTGTCTACCATAGATACAGGTTCTGCCACTCTTCCTGCTGTTTATTTAATAAATTTAAATGTAGAATGGACTATCTTATCTGTGTTTTAAAGAGTATTTATTTTCAGTAAAGAAGCTGTTCTGTATTGTCTTTTGATAGAATGTGCAGAAATTATATGTCTTAGGATTTTTCCTATTATCACATAAATCGAGTAATTATTTTATGCAGAATATAATTGTTGTTAATACAGTAATAAAATATTATGGTGACTTATCATAGATTATTTATTAATAGTTAAATAATAGATATAAGATACTATACAGTAGTCATTCCTGAAATACACGTATTAAAAACAAATATAAGGACAGACACATAAGATAAATTTTATAATCCCAGTGAAATAATTCCATAGAGAAATTTACTGGTATCATTTCTATTTGAGCAAATATACCAGCTTATATCTGCCTTATGTTTTGTTAAACTACAGTAAGTTTTCATTTTCCAAACCCATCCATTATCACCAGCATAGGTTACTGCTCATTTCGAGCTCAAACCAAACAGTAGGTGTAGTATTTAGTCTAAATCGTTTATTTATTTACAGTTTTTAGTACAACATTGTGTTCGAAGAAATCGGCATATGAATGCACAGTTTTCGACAGATACCTGTCTTATCTTGAACTATCCTTTCAAACCTAGAAACTCATATTTGCATAGATAGCCATCGAACCTAACTTTGATTTCCTTAACAACTACAAACCCTAGTATTTATTTACTGTAATAAGATTAAATTTATTATAAGTATTTCTCCTTGAGAGTGGACAACAAACCTATCACGGCCGTAGCCAGACCACATTGTTTCGACAGATTGAAAACAAAAGAAAAGAAATGTCTTATATATCAGATTGAACCTACAGGAGATTCCATACATAGTTCATGTATACTTTTATCCACAGTTACAGTCAATACTTATACAAAAACTTTTACGTAAATATTCCGACACACACACCCACCAAAAATATATTTTAATCTACAGTATAACTGTCATAAGTCTTTCGAATGATACCAGGAAGGCGCAGGAGTAAAACTGTTAATAGCATGGAATCCAACTTACAATTGAGATTCTTAAACCTATCTATTTTATTTTACCATATAGAAACCGAATATCAAAGTACGACGCAGACAAACAACAGAACTTAAACACTTCTCATATTTCTTATATATATTAACCTGGGAGAGAACCCCAACTCGCCAGGGTTAACCACATTTTAATTAGCTAATGCAGTAAGGGTAGTGAACTTCAACACGATTATTAAACGCTCAAAAGCAACGAAAAACGCAGAGAAACAAATACATTGATATCACCTACAGCAGAGTTATCATTCTTTGCAAGTATCCGAGAAAGCTTAAAACAAAACCCTTAACTAATCAGTGTATTCATTAAGGAAAACGCAGATAATACACGGCCACTTGACAGGCCAAACAGTTACAGCATCTATTTATCTCCTACAAGGTTGAGTAAAAACCCTACACATCAAAAATACAATGTCGATAACAACCCCAATGCCTCATCACAGACTGAGCCGTAGATTGTTCCTCGTAAACATGCCAGAGTAACAAACCCTATCTTTTATAAGCAAAACGATTTATACATGTGACTGTATCCATGTCACAAAAACCATAACAACCCATTTGCAAAGGAGGTCCCTTCCAGACATAACCCTAGCACATCAAAACCAACAAAGGGAGAGACAGCCATGGAATAACCAGGCTTACCCGGAGGAGCCAGCGCTGGAGATGAAGCCCCGTGCACCTTCAGGAACAGCATAACCTGCACATTACAAAGTGTCGAGAATTGTCAACATTTAATTTTAAATATAATAATCTTTTGCAAAAACGAAAACTATGAAACCATTGCTATTTTCTTACCTGAGTTTTCGGAGAAGGCAAACCCGGTGGACAACCTGGTAGCCACGGGTTAAGCCGGGTAGCAAAAACCTCATCATATTCGTCAGGAGGATGAGCAAAGAAAACTCCAAGTTCCTCTCTTGATAGCCGTGACAGGCAATGTATTGAACAAACCCTAAGATATGAATGAACCAGTCAGGGAGCACGATTTAAAAACCATTACACGACCACCTCATGGTTAAAACAACAGAGAAAACCCTGCCTCTAACTCAGACTAGCAACAGTGTAAGTCTGTAAGTATCATGTGACCTAAACACTGTGGTAGCAAACGATACAAGATGCCAATGAACTGTAGCAGACGCCAATAGCAGAGCCCACAGACTGCTAAACCCCCAGAGGATAAAACAACGTGACCATACCCTTAAACAAATTGCATTTTACAGTGCCCAACTGACGAGCTCAGACAAGGAAGGGTTTCTCTCTTACAAACCGAGCCCGAAGGCAGAGAAAATGACCAGGAAGGGTTTCAAGACAGGCTTATATATCAACCAAACGCAAGGATGAGAGCCAACCACGTAGCCTTTAAATTTATCAACTTACCATGGGTCGACTTCATATAGTTCAGCTGCAGCTCGAATCATTGTTATCAATTTTAAATCAATGCATGGATAAAAGTCATATTCGCAATATGAATATTCCCTTTGATTGATACACAATCATTGTATAACGCATATTTTGAAACCAAGCCATCGATAGTGTCAAGGGTACATTATATATTCCCTACAATCAATTGAAAAATGATGTAGTCAATTTCAAAAGAGAACTTCACAACATTAAAACATTGAAATATTACCTTGACAATATGATTGGATACAGCTTGGTTATATAAGTTTTATTTATCATAATTCTCCCAATACTATTGATAACAATCAACTATGAGAATAACGATCTTTAGTATTGAGATGTATGAATATAAAATCATCTACAGGTCCATACTATGAACGTAGATTGAAAACAATGAACAGAGATGTTGACATAAGTTAAACAAAATATTAAGTAGACTTTGGACCATAATTTATCGATGAACATATTGGAACATCGCTAGAGGCGTCACAATTCCAACTCATGCTAATAACTAGTGATCACAGCTAATAGTTGACAGTATGTTACATAATGCTAACGTCACGTTATGCATACGATGAACATGATACAAACAACTTGTTGCAGTAATAGTTCATAGCATTAACATAGAGTCATGGTCATAACGCAATAAATATGACGGAGACATTGAAATTCATCGCAAAGCCTAATGATACTATCCAGAATAAGAGATTTCACGACATGGCAGACTATCAGTCTTATATCAAGCATAAATTTCATGAAAGGAACCTTACTGTCTTACACGACAACCAGTAATAATATTTAGATCTTCTTTAAGTTTTTACAGTGCAGGGAAGGAGTTTGATATTTATAAAAATTAAAAGTGATTCATACTTCACCGGTATACCTGCGAACAAAAGACAAATTATGCACTAGCTCGTAAGCTAAGTGAGCCAGGCAGCTATGGCTGGGTACCTGTGAACAAAAGACAAATTATGCATTAGCTCGTAAGCTAAGTAAGCCAGTCAGACATGGCTAGTTCTCCCTTTGAAGTTGAAAACGAAAACAATCAATAACAAAAGACAAAACTCATATTAGTATAATAGAACCATTTAAACAAAAATTACGATTAATTTCTTAAAATAAACAGGACTAGGAGTGCAATTAATTAACATTTATTGTTATAATAAAATTTTTAAATTTTTCAGAAATTTCGGGTTTTGACATGTGGTATCAGAGCCATGGTTCAGACACTAGGCTTGGATGTGACTCCACTAACTTCCGCAAAAACAGTAACCATAAAGGAAAATTTAAATGTGCATATAAAGTACTAACTTATATTTCTGTTTCATGATACAGAGCAGAAAATTTCCTTTTCTGAATTTTACAGGCAGGTATGGAAAAACTAGGAGAATACACTGAGCAAGAATCTCCAAACACTGTGACAAGACAGATGTCAAGAGAACCTGAGACAGAAGAGGTAATTGCTCACACCACTGAGCTGATGTAGACCATAAGAGGATTAAAGACAGAGATGGAAACAGTCAAGAAGGATAATGAAAGGATTCTAAAAACTCAGGAGCAGTTAAATCAGCTATTGATGGAAAAATTTCAGATAGAAGGAAGGAGCAAACGAGCTGACTTAGAAGAAGTTAGTCATCAAAGAGGGTCTAAAAGGACGAAACCAGCTAAATCCGACAGCAGTTCATCATCTGAAGAAAGAAAGGGACAACACAGTTATTACACTAGCAGTGACAGCAGTGAAGCTGAGCTGCATAATAGAAGTAAAAAGTACCGGCCTTATGAAGAGATTTCTGGGGAGTTTAAGAAGATAAAGCCCCCAACCTTCAATGGAGAATCTGAAACTGGAGAAGAGGCGGAATCCTGGTTATCCGGGATGAGAAAATATTTTCAAATCTATAATTACTCAAATCAGCTGAAGGCACGAATGGCCATCTACAACCTCTCGGGAAAAGCGGACATATGGTGGCAAGATCTGAAAAGGGTCAAGGGGATTAAAGAGAGAGAAGTTAATTGGAGTACTTTTAAAAGATACTTCAAGAAGAAATTCCTGTCTGAACAGTATTATGAGGAGAGGGCCAAGGAATTTTATGAACTAAAGCTAGGATCTATGACGATGAAGGACTTAAACAGTAAATTCTTAAGTCTGTTGCGGTATGTACCGTATTTTGTTGAAGAGAAACCAAAAATACAGCGGTTTCTTAGCTGTCTGCCCTACCATATCAATGACAGAATTGAATATGACAACCCCAAAACACTGGAAGAAGCTATGCGAAAAGCTAATTTCTGTTATGAACAGAATAAAAAGAAAGAGGGGATAGCCAGCTGGAAAGCCAAAAAGAACAGCAATCCGATCGAGTACAAGAAAAAGGAGTTTGTCTCGCATAAAAGTTTCAAGAATGGCAAAAACGGAAACCACTTTAATGGTAAAAGCTTCCAGGGAAATAAAAATGGAGCTGTCAGCCATTCCAACAATTACAAAAGCAGCAAGGAGGCTCCTAATAATCACGGAAACTACACCAAAAATTTTGAGCGAAAAGAACCTGTCAAGTGCTGGGAGTGTAATGGGCCACATTATGCTTCAGTCTGCCCAAACAGAAAGAAACAAATCAGCAATATTCATACTGTTCAAGATGAAATGACAGTTGGAGACTTTGCAGGAACTATGCCCCGAATCAATGCAGCGTTGGAAAACCGCCAAGCTGACTATCAAACTTCCATGGTGGAAGTAGGAGGTATGATTGACAAAACCCCTGTAACTATTTTAATAGATCCGGGTGCTAGTCTTAGTTATATTTCACCTCAGCTGGTGGAAAAATGTAATTTGACTGTTGAAAGATTTGATAATTCTTGGTCTGTACAACTAGCTACTGGGGCAAAAAGGAAAGTAAACTGTTATGTAAAAGAATGTATCTTAAACATGAATGATTTTAGAACTACAGTTAAACTAAACGTCTTGCCACTTGGCTCTTATGACATACTTATCGGAATGGACTGGTTGGAAGCACATAGGGTCGTTTTAAACTGTTTTGACAAAACTTTTAGATGTGTAAACAGTAGTGGACAGCCTGTAACTGTCAGGGGTATCCCTAGGAAAATAGTAGTTAGGCAGATTTATGCCTTACAACTTAAAAGGGCAGTCAGAAAAGGGTGCAAGACTTATGCTGTAACTATTACAGAGGAGACAGATAAGTCTGAGAACAACAAGAAAACAGTAGAGAACATCCCTGTAGTCAATGAATTTATTGATGTTTTTCCTGAGGAAATCCCAGAATTACCTCCCAAGAGGGAGCTAGACTTTACAATTGAGCTAATACCAGGTGCTATTCCCAGTTCAAAGGCCCCGTATCGTATGAATATTTTGGAGCTTAACGAGTTGAAAACTCAGTTAAAGGAGTTAATAGACAAGAATTATATTCGACCCAGTGTATCCCCTTGGGGGGCACCAGTGATTTTTGTTAAAAGAAGGACGGAACTATGCGACTTTGCATAGATTATCGTCAACTGAACAAGATGACGATTAAAAACAGGTATCCGTTACCTCGTATAGATGATCTGTTTGATCAGCTACGTGGAGCTACGGTATTCTCTAAGATTGATCTGAGATCGGGTTATCATCAGGTGAGAATTAAAGAGGAAGACATTTTCAAAACAGCTTTTAGAACAAGATACGGACATTACGAATTTGTCGTAATGCCATTTGGGCTTACTAATGCCCCAGCTGTTTTTATGTGCTTAATGAACAACATAATGCATAAGTACTTAGATAAATTTGTTGTCGTATTCATCGATGACATTTTAGTCTATTCTAAGAGTGAGGAGGAGCATAAAGAACACTTACGTATAGTCTTACAAGAACTGAGAGAACAGCAGCTCTTTGCGAAATTCAGTAAGTGTGACTTCTTCAAAGACGAAATCCAGTACTTAGGACATGTAGTCACTAAGGAAGGGATTTCAGTGGATCCCGAAAAGATTCGGGCGATTGAAGAATGGCCAGTACCAAAAGATGTAACGGACGTTAGATCTTTCATGGGAATTACCGGTTACTACCGGAGGTTTATTGAAGGATTTTCAAAAATAGCCAACCCAATCACTTCTTTGCAAAAGAAAGGCAAGAAGTTTAATTGGAATGCGAAGTGTGAAGAAAGCTTCAAGAAACTTAAGACCTTATTGACAACTGCACCTATTCTTAGAATAGCGGACCCAAATAAAGATTTCGTGGTTTGCACCGACGCTTGTAATGATGGTTTAGGTGGAGTGCTGACTCAAGAGGGACATGTCATTGCTTACGAATCTAGGAAGCTGAAAATCCATGAAAAGAATTATGCCACCTATGACCTAGAATTAGCTGCTGTAATTCATGCTTTAAAGATGTGGCGACACCACCTAATAGGCAGAAAATTCACCTTACTAACAGATAATAAAGGTCTGAAATACCTTTTAGATCAGCCTAATTTAAATGCAAGACAAGCCAGGTGGTTGGCATTCCTGAGTGAATACGATTTTGAAATTCAACACATAAAAGGAAAGGAAAATAAGGTGGCTGATGCCCTGAGCAGAAATGCAAAGCTAAATTTTATATCAGCTAGCAGCACTTACACCTCTGATTTAAATGAACAGCTGGCTGAAGGGATAAAACTAGACGAAAATTATCAGCATTTACAAACTACAGCCAAAGAACAACCCACAGAAAGTTTGATAAAAGGGTAGAGTTTTAATGAAACTGGATTTTTATTGTTTAAAGACAGGCTGTATGTTCCAAATGCACCTAAAGTTAAACTGTTAATTCTAGACGAAATTCATAAAACCCCTTACTCCGGGCATCCAGGCTACCAAAAGACCGTCACCATGTTGAGAAAAGAATATTTTTGGCCTAACATGAAATCTGAAACAGCTGAGTGTTTAGCTAGATGTTTGGACTGCCAACAAGTGAAAACAGAACACCAACATCCCGCTGGATTGTTGCAACCTTTACCTATTCCTAGCTGGAAGTGGGAAATAATCAGCCTGGATTTCATTACGGTTTACCCAAAAATCAACATCAGAATGATTCAATTATGGTAGTGGTAGACAAATTGAGTAAATCAGCACATTTCATTCCTGTTAAAACCACATACAAGGCTGCAAACATAGCAGATATCTTTCTAAAACAAATTTTTCGGTTACACGGTATTCCAAAAGTTATTATATCAGACAGGGATCCTAAATTCACAGGAAATTTTTGGAGATCTTTGTTTAAAGGATTAAACACCACTCTGAATTTCAGCACCTCTTTCCATCCTCAGACGGACGGACAAACTGAAAGAGTTAATCAGGTATTAGAAGATCTATTAAGGATGTACGTTAAAGATCAACCAGGTAAGTGGGAGGATTATTTACACTTAGCAGAATTTGCATACAATAACAGCTATCAATCATCAGCTAAGTTCAGTCCTTTTGAGATTCTGTATGGACGAAAATGTAACACTCCTATCTATTGGAGTAATCCAGTAGATAGATTAGTGTTAGGACCTGATTTATTGAAAGAAATGGAACAGATTGTGAAACAAGTGCAGGAAAACTTGAATATTGCCCAGGATCGGCAAAAGAGTCAAGCAGATTTGAAAAGAACTCCTAAAGAGTTCCAGGTAGGTGATCATGTGTTCATCAAGGTAAGGCCAAAGAAGAGCTCCCTAAGATTAGGAAGTTGTGCAAAATTAGCACCACGTTACTGTGGTCCATTTGAAATTTTATCTAGAATCGGTCAAGTTGCTTATCAGTTAGCATTACCACCAAATTTAAAAGTTCTGTCACGTCCCCTCCCATTCCATTAGCTAGATGGAGAGGATCGTGAGGTTAAATCGGGCATCCAGCCCCATTCACATTCAACAAGCATTCAAATAAAAAAGAATGTATACATATACAAATGCATAACAGATGCGATATTAAACTGGGCGGCTAGCCCTATGAAACGTTTAATCATAAGCATGAACATAATATAACAGAGATAGATGGAGATGTATGGTTTTTAAGAAAATCACAGCGGAATATTGAGAATTTCACATCCATCATACATTTAAGATGTTCATCAAATAAGTAATTGCAATTTAACACAAGAGGATACTTATCTTATACGAAAGTAGTCCCACGCAACTGGCTATGCAACTGCAACGTTCCACCCAACCGTAGGCCAGTGTGCTCCTCAATCTCTCAGCACCACTGCCACCCCCGAGCTGGGCATGATCTCTACAAGGAATCAGGGAACAACAGACTCACACATAGCCAAGCATACACCAATATGAGCCAAGCCAATCTGCAATTGGGTTTATCAGGCTGCTAGGACATGGGAGGGAAGAATTGCTAAGCTAGTGAGCTCCAGCACAGAGCCAGGGATAACCTTTGCAAGATCTATCTAGCTTGGCACCCACAATACCTACACACCCAGCACCAGGAAGTATTCTTTTCTCTGCTATACAGTCCCTCAAGCCATACCTTCCCTATCTAGTGCTCTCAGGGTATGCATAGAAGAGTAACCAAAGCCCTCTTGATCTTCTTGAGAGGTTGTCTCCCCCACTAGGTTTATCAAGCTACTTCTTTCCACTACCACTCCAAAACTTCAATTCACAGGTTCAAACCAAAAATGAGGATGCACACTACAGCAGAACACAATCATGGGGCAGGATAAAACGTTTTTACAGGTAGATGCATGAGATGGGGTTTCAGCTAGCTCAGCAAAAACGTTGGAACCCACAAAAACGAAATGGGAGGTTGGGGAACAACCCAGGAAGCCAAATCCATTTTTGTAAAACGTCCAGGGTCCATTCGGGGCAAAAACGACCTCCCTCCTAGTCCCCAATTCGTGGCCTTCCTCTCCCAACTGTTATACCAGGCAAAAACGACTCCCAGGCATGGAAAAATGCAGGATTTTGATGAAAAACGTATATGGAAAAGGCCCAGCTAACTCCCACTGCGTGAGTGAATGAAGACTGCCCATTCCCCATGGCTTTGGGCACCATTTCGTGGGTGGTTTCTTGCCCCACAAGCAAAAACATGATTTTCCAAGTTGATGGCTTGCCCATGCACGAAAATGGCTTGCCCATACTCTTTCATTCCCAAGGCATTAACTGCCTTAACCAATTTCTTGGAAAAATTAAATGATTGGGTACATGAGACAAAATGGGTAGTTGGTGGTTTATGGGTTTCCCCATTGACACATGGATTAATACTATTGGCTCAAGGGTTTGAATAATTTCCCTCCCTATTCCTTGTAGAACCATGCCCCATCTCTTTTGTTGCATTGCATAGCCGGTTGTGGGTATTTTTCATTAAAATTCGTATTTACATGATGTCTTATATACATTGTGCCCATCTCGCACAAGAACCATAGGCATCTATTTTAATTGCCGATACATAAACGCTAAATCAATGGTGGGGCCTTGGCCTTGAGCTCCTCACCATGATTAAGTTACAATATTTACATCATTTACAAAGGGGGTCAAAATGGGGACGTGACATACCCCTCCCCTTACATTAGCACTGTCCTCAGTGCTCATCAAAATTGAACAAAAATGGATATGCCATCCTCATGGCATCCTCCAGCTCCCATGTAGCCTCATCGGGACCGTAGTGCTTCCATTGCAGCTTTACCTGTCCGATGGCTCGGTTCCGGAGCAATGTTACTTTCTTGTCTAGGATGCGCAATGGATCGGTTTGGAATTCGCCCTCGGGTTCCACCTGGATCACATCCCAATTAATCACATGGTTAGGATCATGTACATATTTCTTAAGCAAAGAGACATGAAAAACATTATGAGCTTTAGTGCTAGCAGGCAAGGCAAGTCTATATGCAACTGGCCCTATTCTTTCAAGCACTTCAAATGGCCCACAATATCTAGGTGATAGCTTGGCACAACTCCCAAGCTTCAAGGAACTCTTCCTTGATCTTACTCTAAGATACACATGATCCCCAACATTGAATTCCCTATGCATTCTGTGTTTATCTGCATAGCTTTTGTGTCTATCCTGGGTTGCTTTCAAATTTTGTCGGATCTTTGCAACCTCTTGTTCCATTTCCTTAAGCAATTCTGGCCCAAGTACAATTCGGTTCACTGGATTGTCCCAAGTCACTGGTGTCCTACACCTTCTGCCGTACAAAGCCTCATACGGACTCATTCCCAATGATTCTTGATGCTCGTTATTATATGCAAACTCTACCAGGTGTAGATAATCCTCCCACTTGGATGGCTTGTCCATTACGTACATGCGGAGCATGTCTTCAAGTACCTGATTTACTCTTTCTGTTTGCCCGTCTGTTTGAGGATGGTACGCGGTGCTAAAGTTCAACTGTGTACCCAAATCTGCAAAGAGAGCTTTCCAAAAATTGGAAGTGAACTTGGTATACCTGTCCGAAATTATTGCCTTAGGCAACCCATGTAATCTGAAAATTTCCTTCATGAAAATATTTGCAATGGCATCGGCTTTATGTGTGGACTTAACCGGTATGAAATGTGCTTCCTTTGTTAACTTGTCCACCACAACCATGATGGAATCATGTTGTCTCTTAGTCATTGGCAATCCTGTAATAAAATCCATGGAAATTATTTCCCATTTCCATTATGGAATTGGCACTGGGTGCAATAAACCTGCTGGGTGTTGGTGTTCAACCTTCACCTGCTGACATTCCATGCACTTAGATATGTATTCAGCGATGTCCTTCTTCATACCTGGCCAGAAATAATATTTTCTTGCTGTAGCAATTGTTTTCTGATATCCTGGGTGACCAGAGTATGGAGCTTTATGGATCTCATCCATAACCATTCTCCTTAAATCTGCTGCATTTGGAATATAGACTCTATTCTTATAAGTAAGAAGTCCGCCTTCTTCCAAGTGATAGCCTTCATTCTTCTTGCCAAGGTCTTGCTGCTGCAATTTGTCCTTTATCTGCTCATACACTTCATCCTCAAGCATACGGTTAACAATCTGCTGCCTCAAATCTGGTTGGCAAGTACTAAGCGCTGCCACATACATTTCATGTACCTTCCTGCTGAGTGCATCAGCCACCTTGTTTTCTTTCCCTTTTATGTGTTTGATCTCAAAATCAAATTCACACAAAAATTCCAACCATCTGGCTTGCCTAGCATTTAACATTGGCTGATCAAACAAGTATTTCAGCCCACAATGGTCTGTCCTTAACTCAAATTTTCTTCCCATTAAGTAATGCCTCCACATCTTTAAAGCATGTACTATGGCTGCAAGCTCTATATCATGAGTAGCATAGTTCTTCTCATGCTCCTTCAACTTTCTCGACTCATAGCATATCACGTGGTTGTCTTGCATAAGAACTCCTCCAAGTCCTTGATTGCATGCATCGGTACACACCACAAAGTCTTTTTCTGGGTCTGCAATCTTCAAAATTGGTGCACTTGTAAGAAGATTCTTCAACCGTTGAAAACTTTCCTCACATCTTGGTGACCATTCAAACTTTATCCCCTTCTTTTGCAAAGAAGTGATCGGGTTAGCAACCTTGGAGAATCCTTCGATAAACCTCCTGTAGTAACCAGCAAGGCCCATAAAAGATCTCACATCAGTCACATTCCTTGGAGTTGGCCAATTCATAATGGCTTCAATCTTCTCAGGGTCTACAGATATACCTTCGTCGGAGATGATGTGACCCAAATAATGAATTCTATCTTTATAGAAGTCACATTTACTCAACTTTGCATACAGCTTATGCTCCCTTAGTAATTGCATTGTCATTCTCAAATGTTCTTCATGCTCTTCTTCATTCTTGGAATAGATGAGAATATCATCTAGGAATACAAGAACAAACTTGTCCAAATACTTGTTAAAAACATTATTCATGAGACACATGAATGTAGCTGGTGCATTTGTGAGACCGAATGGTACCACTACAAATTCATAGTGTCCATACCTCGTTCTAAAGGCTGTCTTATGAATATCTTCTTCTTTGATTCTTACCTGATGGTAACCAGACCTCAGGTCAATCTTTGAAAATACCTTTGCTCCTCTCATTTGATCAAAAAGGTCATCAATTCGGGGCAATGGGTATTTATTCTTCACTGTGACTTTGTTCAACTGCCTGTAGTCAATACATAACCTAAGTGTTCCATCTTTCTTTTTCACAAATAGAACAGGTGCTCCCCACGGGGACACACTTGGCCTAATATATTTCTTTTCCAGCAACTCTTGTAATTGCATTTTTAATTCTAGCAATTCCGGGGTACTCATCCTGTACGGTGTCTTAGATACTGGTGCCGCTCCTGGCACAAGTTCAATTGTAAAGTCAATGTCTCTCTTTGGAGGGAGTCCCGGAATCTCCTCAGGAAAAACATCCCTGAATTCTTGCAATACCTGATAGTCCTCCAATTTCAGAGTTTCATTCTCTGTTGCCTCTAAAATGTGGGCTGCATACAATTGACATCCCTTCCTACAGAACTTCTTCAGCTGCATGGCCGAAACCTGTCTAACAGAAGTCACCTTTGGAACGCCTTTTACAACCCTCGGGTTTCCTTCTTCGTCCATGCATTCAAATGTCTTATTGTAGCAGTCAAGTTTAACCCTATGTGCTTCTAACCAATCCATTCCAACGACAATATCATAGGAACCAAGTGGCAAAATATTCAGATCTGCATAAGTGAATAGCCCATCCATCTCTAATGGACATTTCTCTACTATTTCGCTAACTTTTCTCTTGGTTCCAGTGGCTAGTTGAACTAACCAAGATTTACTATGCTTTAATTTCTTGAAAGCACAAACCTCAACAATTCTAGGAGTGACATAACTGTGAGTAGATCCAGGATCAATCAAAATAGAAACAGATTGCTTAGCAATCTTACCTTCAACTTCAACCACGGTTGACTGATGATCTGCTTGGCGGTCTTCTACTGCTGCATAGATTCTAGGGATTGTCCTCGCCACTTGACCCACAGTTCCAGCTCCTTGGATGTTGTGAACTTGATTTGCATTCCCATTCCTATGTGGACAGTTCCTAAGCATGTGGTCTCCTCCACAACCCCAACATTGAAGTGGTTCTCTTGGCTCCTTTGGATCTCTTGGCTTGTCTCCCATCATCCTAGTTGGCTTAGTCACAGCCTGTGATGGTTGCCTTTGTTGATTCCGGAATTGAGGAGGCTTGAACCCCTTCTTCCTTTGATCAAACTTCTCATTTTTCTTATCCTTCCATGCCCTATGGAATTCTGGTTTGCTTCTGTTTTGATCAAAGCAATACTTGGCCTTTCTTATGGCCTCCTCTAGAGTTCGAGGTTCATCAAACTCAATTCTGTCTTTATATGACTGGGGCAGTCCACTTACGAAACGCTGAATTTTGACCTTATCATCTCGAATATACTTGACATACCTCAGCAGCTCCAAGAACTTGTTTGCATATTCTTCCATGGTCAATTGTCCCAATCTCAGCTCATGGAACTCTTTGATCTTATCATCATAGTACCTATCAGAGAGGTACTTCTGCTTGAAGTATTTCTTGAACTGCTTCCACACAATCTTTCTTTCATTGATCTTCTTCACTTTCCTGGTGTGTTCCCACCATATAGATGCTCTTCCATTCAAGTTGAAGATGGCTACCCTTGCCTTCATATTTCCCGAGTAGTCTTGGACTTGGAAATATTTTCTCATCCCAAGAAGCCAAGCTTCAGCTTCTTGACCAGATTTTACCTCTCCGTCAAATGTAGGAGGTTTTGCCTTCTTAAATTCCCCATGTGAATTGTTCTTGTAGTGCTTCTTCCTCTTGCTCTTGTGAGATGGAGAACTTGAACCCTCATTGGACTCTTCAGAGTCAGATGATTCATTAGAAGATATTCCTGGAGTATATGTCCTGTCTATAGAAACTCTTCTTGGACTACTGGCCCTCTTACGAGAATTTCTTCTAGAGCTACTCCCACCCCGCTCTAGACTTGATATCTGATGCCCAGAGTTTATTTGCCTTTGGATGTCTGTTAAACTCTGCAGCATGGCTGCATTCAGCTGATTTTGTTCTTCCTGAGCTTTAATCATCCTTTCATTATCTTCTCTGCAACTTTGTAACTCCACCCTTAGGCTTCTCATGGTGGCTGCAACATCTGGAGGGGTCTCTTGATTTCTTCTCCCATTAGATTCTGTCTCAGCATTCTCAACCTGTATGTTTTCCCCCATGGCATCTGTCTCAAGCTCATAGGGATCCTGTGCATCATTCATGATGTTCATTTTCTTGGCCCAACCAAGATCCAAAATTTCCAACTGTATTAACTAGAGTATTACCCTGTTGTAACTGTGGCTCTCTGAAATGTGTTCATTAGCACAATTGTTAGCCACATTATATTCTCAGAATTCATAACTTACTTCATGCACGTGGAAAAATGCCATACTAACAATTTGTCAAATCACAACAACGAACTATGAGGGGAAAAGAAAAAAAAAAGGGGGTCAAGGGGGCTTGCCCCCTTGTGGCTCGCCACAGCAGGGCGGGTCGAGGGCAGCGCCCTCGTTTTTTTTTTTTTTTTTTAATCACGCCTCATCGGGCGATTCGCTGAATCCTGCCGCAACGGGCAGTTCGCGAAATCTGGCCGCGACGGGCGATTCACAGATTACTCCCGCAACCGCGGGGAGGTTCGCGGTATGCTCCCGCAACTGCGGGGCGGTTGGCCGTAGGCTTCCGCAGTTGCGGGCCGGTTCGGCGACGGCTTCCGTGCGACGCGGTTCAGCAACGGCTTCCGCAATTGCAGAGCAGTTCGCCGAACGCTTCCGCAATTGTGGAGCAGTTCGCCGAACGCTTCCGCAACTTCGGAGCCGTTCGCGGAATGCTTCCGCCGTTGCGCGGAATGCTTCCGGTGTTTTCGGGCGGTTTTTGCGAAAATATTTTTCGGAATGACTTGTTGAACGCTTCCGCAACTCCGGAACGATTCGCCGAAGTCTTCCGAAATTGCGGAACGATTCGGCGAAATCTTCTGCAGTTGCGGAACGATTCGCCGAAGTCTTCCGCAACTTCGGAAAGACTCGCCAAACGCTTCCGCATTGCGGAACGATTCACGGAATCCTTCCGAAATTTCGGAAGAGAATTCCTTCCGCAATTTCGGAAGAGAATTCTTTCCGAAAAAATTCCGATACTTAGAAATTTTTTTTTTTTTTCCACTTAAAAACATTTTTCTCCGCTGTTTCGGAGCCATTGGCTGAATTCTTCCGCAATTTCGGGAAGGTTCGCGGAATCCTTCCGCAATTTCGGGAAGGTTCGCCGAACTCTTCCGCAATTGCGGGAAGGTTCGCGAAACCTTTCCGAAATTTCGGAACGACTTCCCGAAACGGCTTAAAACACAATTTTTTTTCAAAAACAGACTTAAACTAAAATTTTTCCCAAACTCTTAAGAAAACTTAACTTCTTCTCTTCTCTTTTACTATCAGTTTTGGCCCATAGCGGCCCAGTGCTGCAACGCAGCTCTGATACCATAATGTCACGTCCCCTCCCATCCAACCAGCTAGATGGAGAGGATCGTGACGGTTAAATCGGGCATCCAGCCCCATTCACATTCAACAAGCATTCAAATAAAAAAGAATGTATACATATACAAATGCATAACAGATGCGATATTAAACTGGGCGGCTAGCCCTATGAAACGTTTAATCATAAGCATGAACATAATATAACAGAGATAGATGGAGATGTATGGTTTTTAAGAAAATCACAGCGGAATATTGAGAATTTCACATCCATCATACATTTAAGATGTTCATCAAATAAGTAATTGCAATTTAACACAAGAGGATACTTATCTTATACGAAAGTAGTCCCACGCAACTGGCTATGCAACTGCAACGTTCCACCCAACTGTAGGCCAGTGTGCTCCTCAATCTCTCAGCACCACTGCCACCCCCGAGCTGGGCATGATCTCTACAAGAAATCAGGGAACAACAGACTCACACATAGCCAAGCATACACCAATATGAGCCAAGCCAATCTGCAATTGGGTTTATCAGGCTGCTAGGACATGGGAGGGAAGAATTGCTAAGCTAGTGAGCTCCAGCACAGAGCCAGGGATAACCTTTGCAAGATCTATCTAGCTTGGCACCCACAATACCTACACACCCAGCACCAGGAAGTATTCTTTTCTCTGCTATGCAGTCCCTCAAGCCATACCTTCCCTATCTAGTGCTCTCAGGGTATGCATAGAAGAGTAACCAAAGCCCTCTTGATCTTCTTGAGAGGTTGTCTCCCCCACTAGGTTTATCAAGCTACTTCTTTCCACTACCACTCCAAAACTTCAATTCACAGGTTCAAACCAAAAATGAGGATGCACACTACAGCAGAACACAATCATGGGGCAGGATAAAACGTTTTTACAGGTAGATGCATGAGATGGGGTTTCAGCTAGCTCAGCAAAAACGTTGGAACCCACAAAAACGAAATGGGAGGTTGGGGAACAACCCAGGAAGCCAAATCCATTTTTGTAAAACGTCCAGGGTCCATTCGGGGCAAAAACGACCTCCCTCCTAGTCCCCAATTCGTGGCCTTCCTCTCCCAACTGTTATACCAGGCAAAAACGACTCCCAGGCATGGAAAAATGCAGGATTTTGATGAAAAACGTATATGGAAAAGGCCCAGCTAACTCCCACTGCGTGAGTGAATGAAGACTGCCCATTCCCCATGGCTTTGGGCACCATTTCGTGGGTGGTTTCTTGCCCCACAAGCAAAAACACGATTTTTCAAGTTGATGGCTTACCCATGCACGAAAATGGCTTGCCCATACTCTTTCATTCCGAAGGCATTAACTGCCTTAACCAATTTCTTGGAAAAATTAAATGATTGGGTACATGAGACAAAATGGGTAGTTGGTGGTTTATGGGTTTCCCCATTGACACATGGATTAATACTATTGGCTCAAGGGTTTGAATAATTTCCCTCCCTATTCCTTGTAGAACCATGCCCCATCTCTTTTGTTGCATTGCATAGCCGGTTGTGGGTATTTTTCATTAAAATTCGTATTTACATGATGTCTTATATACATTGTGCCTATCTCGCACAAGAACCATAGGCATCTATTTTAATTGCCGATACATAAACGCTAAATCAATGGTGGGGCCTTGGCCTTGAGCTCCTCACCATGATTAAGTTACAATATTTACATCATTTACAAAGGGGGTCAAAATGGGGACGTGACAAGTACACAATGTCTTTCATATCTCTGTTTTGAAAAAGTATGTTCATGATGCTACTCATGTTATTGATTGGAACATTGTACAGGTAGAACCAGAAGGGGAAGTTCTGGTGGAACCGGATTGTATCCTCGGGAGGAGGGAAATTACTCTACGGAACCGCATAATTGGACAAGTGAAGGTGCAATGGAAGCACCTTAGTCCTGAAGAAGCTACCTGGGAGCTGGAAAGTAAGATGCGGGAAGCATATCCCCATCTATTCCAACAGGTGGCTAAAGAAGAGGAATAAGTAACATCGAGGACGATGTTACATTTTAAGGGGGTGTGTATGTCACATACCCCAATTTTAATAAAATAATGTAATTATTTTATTAATATTCCTGAGACATTATGTTAAATTTAATGCTAAGTAGGAATGGATGACTCAGCAGAGTATCCAAAAATGGAATGTAAATTCTGAATAATTATTATTAATAAATAAATTATGGAGACAACAGCATGGGAGAGCTGTTAAAAGAGGTTACTGGTCTAACTGGTGGATGGAACTAGGTGGAAAGACAAAAGACAAGTGGCAGCATCCTCAAACACTTCCTGAGTTGCAGGTGGCAACTTCCCTATATTTTGGGGTCATGATTCCCCAAGAAAGTGGAATCTGAGCAGGTGGCTCATTAATGACAGTTAACCCAACTAAGACCTAGGCAATCTTTTAAATACTACTCAATGAACTGAGCTGGGGGTTCAACATTGTTCTAGAGGGAGAATACATTCAGGTGAATGTTATTCAGGAGTCCCATTGAGGAAGTGGGAAAACAGTAAGGAAGTGTTTTGAGTCAGGAAGTTGCAGTAACTTGGTTCCAGTATAGCTGCTTTGGCTGAGGGAATAGTTGGCTGTACCTAGTTTCCATCCAGTTAGACCAGAGCAAGCTCGGGGGGTCCTGAGAAGTGCTGTCTGGGCACTCTCCAGGAATTGGTAGGGAGGAACAGCCTCCCATTGCTGTTATTGTCTACCATAGATACAGGTTCTGCCACTCTTCCTGCTGTTTATTTAATAAATTTAAATGTAGAATGGACTATCTTATCTGTGTTTTAAAGAGTATTTATTTTCAGTAAAGAAGCTGTTCTGTATTGTCTTTTGATAGAATGTGCAGAAATTATATGTCTTAGGATTTTTCCTATTATCACATAAATCGAGTAATTATTTTATGCAGAATATAATTGTTGTTAATACAGTAATAAAATATTATGGTGACTTATCATAGATTATTTATTAATAGTTAAATAATAGATATAAGATACTATACAGTAGTCATTCCTGAAATACACGTATTAAAAACAAATATAAGGACAGACACATAAGATAAATTTTATAATCCCAGTGAAATAATTCCATAGAGAAATTTACTGGTATCATTTCTATTTGAGCAAATATACCAGCTTATATCTGCCTTATGTTTTGTTAAACTACAGTAAGTTTTCATTTTCCAAACCCATCCATTATCACCAGCATAGGTTACTGCTCATTTCGAGCTCAAACCAAACAGTAGGTGTAGTATTTAGTCTAAATCTTTTATTTATTTACAGTTTTTAGTACAACATTGTGTTCGAAGAAATCGGCATATGAATGCACAGTTTTCGACAGATACCTGTCTTATCTTGAACTATCCTTTCAAACCTAGAAACTCATATTTGCATAGATAGCCATCGAACCTAACTTTGATTTCCTTAACAACTACAAACCCTAGTATTTATTTACTGTAATAAGATTAAATTTATTATAAGTATTTCTCCTTGAGAGTGGACAACAAACCTATCACGGCCGTAGCCAGACCACATTGTTTCGACAGATTGAAAACAAAAGAAAAGAAATGTCTTATATATCAGATTGAACCTACAGGAGATTCCATACATAGTTCATGTATACTTTTATCCACAGTTACAGTCAATACTTATACAAAAACTTTTACGTAAATATTCCGACACACACACCCACCAAACAATATATTTTAATCTACAGTATAACTGTCATAAGTCTTTCGAATGATACCAGGAAGGCGCAGGAGTAAAACTGTTAATAGCATGGAATCCAACTTACAATTGAGATTCTTAAACCTATCTATTTTATTTTACCATATAGAAACCGAATATCAAAGTACGACGCAGACAAACAACAGAACTTAAACACTTCTCATATTTCTTATATATATTAACCTGGGAGAGAACCCCAACTCGCCAGGGTTAACCACATTTTAATTAGCTAATGCAGTAAGGGTAGTGAACTTCAACACGATTATTAAACGCTCAAAAGCAACGAAAAACGCAGAGAAACAAATACATTGATATCACCTACAGCAGAGTTATCATTCTTTGCAAGTATCCGAGAAAGCTTAAAACAAAACCCTTAACTAATCAGTGTATTCATTAAGGAAAACGCAGATAATACACGGCCACTTGACAGGCCAAACAGTTACAGCATCTATTTATCTCCTACAAGGTTGAGTAAAAACCCTACACATCAAAAATACAATGTCGATAACAACCCCAATGCCTCATCACAGACTGAGCCGTAGATTGTTCCTCGTAAACATGCCAGAGTAACAAACCCTATCTTTTATAAGCAAAACGATTTATACATGTGACTGTATCCATGTCACAAAAACCATAACAACCCATTTGCAAAGGAGGTCCCTTCCAGACATAACCCTAGCACATCAAAACCAACAAAGGGAGAGACAGCCATGGAATAACCAGGCTTACCCGGAGGAGCCAGCGCTGGAGATGAAGCCCCGTGCACCTTCAGGAACAGCATAACCTGCACATTACAAAGTGTCGAGAATTGTCAACATTTAATTTTAAATATAATAATCTTTTGCAAAAACGAAAACTATGAAACCATTGCTATTTTCTTACCTGAGTTTTCGGAGAAGGCAAACCCGGTGGACAACCTGGTAGCCACGGGTTAAGCCGGGTAGCAAAAACCTCATCATATTCGTCAGGAGGATGAGCAAAGAAAACTCCAAGTTCCTCTCTTGATAGCCGTGACAGGCAATGTATTGAACAAACCCTAAGATATGAATGAACCAGTCAGGGAGCACGATTTAAAAACCATTACACGACCACCTCATGGTTAAAACAACAGAGAAAACCCTGCCTCTAACTCAGACTAGCAACAGTGTAAGTCTGTAAGTATCATGTGACCTAAACACTGTGGTAGCAAACGATACAAGATGCCAATGAACTGTAGCAGACGCCAATAGCAGAGCCCACAGACTGCTAAACCCCCAGAGGATAAAACAACGTGACCATACCCTTAAACAAATTGCATTTTACAGTGCCCAACTGACGAGCTCAGACAAGGAAGGGTTTCTCTCTTACAACCCGAGCCCGAAGGCAGAGAAAATGACCAGGAAGGGTTTCAAGACAGGCTTATATATCAACCAAACGCAAGGATGAGAGCCAACCACGTAGCCTTTAAATTTATCAACTTACCATGGGTCGACTTCATATAGTTCAGCTGCAGCTCGAATCATTGTTATCAATTTTAAATCAATGCATGGATAAAAGTCATATTCGCAATATGAATATTCCCTTTGATTGATACACAATCATTGTATAACGCATATTTTGAAACCAAGCCATCGATAGTGTCAAGGGTACATTATATATTCCCTACAATCAATTGAAAAATGATGTAGTCAATTTCAAAAGAGAACTTCACAACATTAAACAATTGAAATATTACCTTGACAATATGATTGGATACACCTTGGTTATATAAGTTTTATTTATCACAATTCTCCCAATACTATTGATAACAATCAACTATGAGAATAACGATCTTTAGTATTGAGATGTATGAATATAAAATCATCTACAGGTCCATACTATGAACGTAGATTGAAAACAATGAACAGAGATGTTGACATAAGTTAAACAAAATATTAAGTAGACTTTGGACCATAATTTATCGATGAACATATTGGAACATCGCTAGAGGCGTCACAATTCCAACTCATGCTAATAACCAGTGATCACAGCTAATAGTTGACAGTATGTTACATAATGCTAACGTCACGTTATGCATACGATGAACATGATACAAACAACTTGTTCCAGTAATAGTTCATAGCATTAACATAGAGTCATGGTCATAACGCAATAAATATGACGGAGACATTGAAATTCATCGCAAAGCCTAATGATACTATCCAGAATAAGAGATTTCACGACATGGCAGACTATCAGTCTTATATCAAGCATAAATTTCATGAAAGGAACCTTACTGTCTTACACGACAACCAGTAATAATATTTAGATCTTCTTTAAGTTTTTACAGTGCAGGGAAGGAGTTTGATATTTATAAAAATTAAAAGTGATTCATACTTCACCGGTATACCTGCGAACAAAAGACGAATTATGCACTAGCTCGTAAGCTAAGTGAGCCAGTCAGCTATGGCTGGGTACCTGTGAACAAAAGACAAATTATGCATTAGCTCGTAAGCTAAGTAAGCCAGTCAGACATGGCTAGTTCTCCCTTTGAAGTTGAAAACGAAAACAATCAATAACAAAAGACAAAACTCATATTAGTATAATAGAACCATTTAAACAAAAATTACGATTAATTTCTTAAAATAAACAGGACCAGGAGTGCAATTAATTAACATTTATTGTTATAATAAAAATTTTAAATTTTTCAGAAATTTCGGGTTTTGACAACATGTCCACTTTGTCAGACTTCACTCCTCTAGGATGCTAAGGTTCTTTCCTTAAAATGATCGCTCTCTTCATTAATGCCCTAAACTGCAATTCATCTATTATAACAGCCTCAACACTTGATCAGAACTACCTCAAAGCTTTCAATATTCATTAAGATATCAATTTCGGATTCAATTATATTTCAAATGATTTTTTTCAACCTGGACCATAATGAGAAAGAAAACTACTCATTACTTCCTGGTGTATTAGACTATCATATACATTATATTCATTTCATACTTTTAGGGAAACATTGTGGAACCAAAACACACTTACATTGAATAATGCTCATGACAATGTTTTTTAGATTTACACAAATATATATAAAATATGGCCAAAAGAGTGACAAGATTTCCAATGTCCTGAAATTCACAAATACTTTTACTGAATTTCCATATCATGAACACATTTCTAAACTTTTAAACATCATATCACTCACCTCAATGGCCATAGAGTTTGGTATGTGAAGTTAATATGACAACATGATTCCAAAGATGCAGAAGGTAAATGTGGATAGTTGTTTAAGGATGTGAAGCTGGAATTTAAAAGTGACATTTGGAAGAATGATAAAGTTTTCAACTTCTTCCGTAGACAAATTCCCTACTAATTACTTTCCAGTTATGTTGTTTTGATTCCATGGAGCTTTTGAGAGTAGTTTTCATTGTTAGTAAGTAAGTTTCTCACCTTACATGTGATTGGTCTTATTGAGGGGTTGTCAAGAGTAATTTTGATGTATCTCTGCTAACATTTTAATAAATTCATCAGTAGACTCGTGAATGAAGAAACACTCGATGGTCAATACATCGAAATGGAGAAAATAGAGGAAAATGGTCTCCATCCAACCGGATATGGGAATATAATCGAGATTCTTCGATCTTATGCAACTTAATTAAAAGAGCAATTACATCATAACAAATCAGGGAGGATCTGTCAAGATTCAAAGAATCGACAGATCCTCTAATCTAGGCAGAAAAAGTGATTCCTTTGTTCTGTGACTAGTATGCAATAAATCCGCTCCTCGGGTAACATCAGAATGAACTTAGAGGAACCAACAAGAGTATGGTCTAGGTGACACGATTCCAAATAATACCCATGTGTCCGATTTCCATTTTGTGCATATTTAAGTATAAAAAACAACTCAACTTACAGGCTTAGGCCAAGCCTGTAGATATACGTTATTAAACTTTCTTAAGGATGAAAATCAATTTATTTTAACATAATAATGACAATTACAATTACAATAACTTTAGGATTTAATTCCATAAATGTAGGTGTTACACCTAAATATCATCATCATGAGTCTCATGTTAATTCAGTGCCATAATCCTTGAGGTTTCCCTGATCAAGAAAGTTAACTGGAGAAAGTTGTTGACCTTTGTCCATAATTTCTAGTTGGGATGGCGTAGGTTGTCCTCTAGAAGTAGGCTCCCAACTAGGTGAGGCGCATACTGACATCTGATAGGATGCGCCGGTGGCTTAGGTTGCCCTTGTGCAACCTGCGCTTTCCCTATCAGGTGCTAGTTGCCTTCATGCAACATGCACCAGAGTTAGTTAAAGGGGACCTTTGAGCAAACTCTCGAAGGTGGATGAGGTGGATATCTATACCTATCTTGTAGTTGAGCTAGCCTTCGGTTCCCTAACCCCTAGGGAGGATCCCTTAGTCCTCTCCTACCATATCTCAACCTACTCTATCCTCTTGGTCCCATAAATATGAATCTCTCTCCCATTCCAAAGGGAGGAAGTCTATAGCACTTACTTGCTGGTGGAATTAGCCTAGAATATCCCTATCCATCTCTTGGGAGGCTTACATTTCCTTTGGAGGCATTGGCTTGACTTGTTGGAGGAGGATTGCAGCGTTAAGGCTTGGGTTGTAATCACTACTCTACTTTGTATTTCCTACTTTATTAATAGTAATATAATCTCTTTCCATAAATATGTTCATGTTGATAGCATTTAGAGCTTACTTCCTTAACCATTTGCTTAGATTAGTTAGTGTTTAGATGTATTGTTACTGCTTGCTTTGTTTCCACATGTTCTGATAGGTTTTGCAGCTTGGATCTAACAACCATGGAGCTTGGAGTTACGAAGAGGAGATAGATCTACAGATCTGAAGGTAAGACGTCTATTAGACTAGATCTCTAATTGATCTAGGGAAGTAGTATTATGTTCTGCTCTTATTTGTTCTAGATTCACATTGAACTATGGAGATCACGCTCGCGTCCGCTCGAGTATATTGTCCGATAACAGTAGGAAGCTTTTTATTTAGCTAGAAGTTAGGTTTCCGAGTATATCTTGTATGCCTACGAGCATTAGAGGTTAGAGAGAGAGAGTCTGGAAAAATGGTGGTTAGGAGGGTTAGATATACAATGTAAGAATCAAGGCAAGTAAAACAGAGGAGAGGTCAGATTTTGTTTATGATCCTATAAATTTCTAAGTAATAAATGGAAAAGGATTATTTGCCATGATGTTTGTGTGATGATTTCATATATGTCTGTGTGATTGATGAATTCTGGTGAATATTGGCTAACTAGGAAAGGAATTAGTTAGCTTGTGATCTAACTATAGTAGGAAGAATAGTTAAGCTATGCGAATGACCGCAAATGATGGTTCAATTGAATTTGTACATGATTCAGGTATGAGTTCTAGATTGAAATTGTCCATATTTGTGTGAAGGTGTTTAAGGATTGAAACGACTTCAAATACTGGAAATAATGTTTGGGCGTAATGGTAGATTATGTACCCTTCTTGTTTGATGTTAACCTTGTTTAAATTGGGAAGGATCCATATGAGATCCTAGTTCTTTCAAATGCAAGGGAAATTATGTAACTTTAGTTGCAAACATTTTTTAATTTGAAGGTTATGGCAAATGAACAGATGCTTGTATTGTTCTCTGCGTGGAAAAATAATGAAAGTGAGAAAAAACCCTGTGCATATATATCCAATAATCTCGTGTATTAATCATGAGATTAAATATTATACGTGGACAAGAATTCAAAGTTGATTTCCTTCAGTGATATGTAGCTACAAGAATACTATATTCTTATAAGGAGGATCGTAAAATTTTCTTGAAGAGTGGAGATTGAATTCGATGGCATGAATTGAATCCTCTATATGATAATTGTGTTACTATGTGTTGGGATACATTTTAATTTCAAGGTTGAATTAATATCCAAGGTTGAGTGTTGAATACATTGGAATTACGCTCAGTATGAAGAGGAGTGTTGTTGAAAACTCTGGATTGAAGGGCTGCATGGAATGAATTAATTGTGAGCCTGGGTAGAATCTTTATGGGTTCTAATTTGTTAGAAGGAGAATATAAAATGCATATCTGTGTGTGAACAATCAGGAATCATGTTGATTATTGCAAATCTGTTAATAAACAAAATAATCATAATATTCATAATAGATTTCTAAAAGTGATTACAAAGTTACAATGAACATTTCTATAGCATAATAAGCATATATGTGTGTGAACATTTCTATAGCATAATAGATTTAAAAGTGATTACAAATTTACAATGAGCCTTGATCTTTGATGTCAAAAGAAAGGTAAATAACGATACATGAGGTTAAAGGACATTTCAAAGGACGCAAAAAGGTTCAAAATAGGGGTTAAAACATAGACAATTCAAGCACCAAACATCTGCCCTAGCAGGAAGTTGTTGCATGTCCCTACGCAACTTATTCTCCATGCAGTAAATTATGATGTAGCTTGGTCCAACTGTAAGATTGGTGACTTACTTCATTTATTTCCCGAAAACCTAAATGATGATCCATTTCCATCCATAAAGAGTTCTCTGCAAAATCATACCACTTCCAAGTAACACTGTACTCCTTTTTGTTGCACTAGAGAAAAAGAAAATGGAACGTTAACCCAATCCATTGAGTACCATTTCTTCGTAGAGAATTCACATAAAAACTTGTTCTAGAAAATGAAACCTGGAAAAAGGGGTATCCCATGGGGTCCTGTTGTTTGAGTATTGGAGGAATAAAATTCCAACAGGTCTCTGAGGCCTACAAAGAGGCCAAATTCCCATAAGATCTAAGTTCTTCAAAAAACTGTAACGTTGCTCACTATGACTAGAAAAGGATACTTCAGGATCTGGATGCTCTCCTCTGACATGAAGTTCAAATTGGAATTCCAACTTATAAAAGAATTTCATCCCTATTTCCCACTTAATTTGATTCTGAATAAAAGAAGAAAAGGTTTGTAACTGAATATCTCCTACTACAGGATTGGGATTCCATTCCAATTCATGTTCTAGAAATAATTTAAACTGATAAAGTTCACACAACAAATCATTTTCCCTTGTAGAGGAGTCATTATAAATATCCACAAAATCATCAACATTTCCTATCATGAACTTTTTTATTATTATTCAATCTCATCATCTGAATTACTACCCATTGTCCATGCAGGTACATGGAATAAATTCTAGAAGGACTTCTACGAGAAATGGATTGCTTAGCAAATTGAAACATTTGCCTCTTTTATTCTTCTTTAATCATTAATTGTTGTTGTAAAGACTGTATTTTGGAATCCCACTCTTGTTCTTGAACCAAGTAAGCAGAAAACCAAGTTTCGTGCATATGTTGTACTTCAAATTTATATCGTTGTTGATAATTAAGGCCCAAGTCATATAATTCATCATTTTTTCCAGTCCATTTAATAGTATTTACTTCAATTGATGCTAAATCCAGGGTATTAGTCCAGACATCATCAAGGATTTGATTAAAAACTCATAGAGAACTTCTGTGACTTTTTCTTTATCTTCATCATTTTTTGTGGAAGAAGGAATAATGTTTTATGTAGTTGTTGTAACAAATAATTCCAAACTTGTATTATCCTCAGCCAGTGGTACCGATTCCTTTCATACTGATTTATCTATAATCAATTTATTTTGTTTCCTTAACCTTTTGTTTTGCTGGCTCCCATCGGTGAGCCTGACTTCTCAAAATTTTTGGTCTTTTCTCAAGAACATCATTCTTTCTCTATAATTGTCTACTCCTCTATTTTAACTTTTCATTTTCATTTTTAACATATCTATCCAAAACTTGAAATTCACGAACTTGCTTCTTAAGTTTCTTAATCCTCTTCTATAACTTACTTGAAATTAAACCAAGAGAATCAGGCCTTACCACTTGATTAGATTTGTCTTTTTCCCTCTGAGCTTGGTCTTGAAACTGAATAGCTTCCAATTATGGCTGGGGTGTTGACTCTAAATCATGTTTCTGTGTATAACGAGTTCTTCGACGTTTGGGTATTGTGGAGAACATATCTTCAGATATTCTAACTTTTTCAATAGCTTGTTCATAAATGCCTTATAACCTTGCATATATTCTTCTCACTATGCTTGAAATTTTATTAACCTCTTCATCATCTCCAGGCCTCTTTGGATATGTTTGGGTTTGAATTGGTTCATAAAATGTTGGTGCTGGATCAAATTATGTCCGAACTGCTGGAGGGGATGATACAAAATCTTGAGGATCATCATTAACCTTCTCTTAAAACCCTTTTTCCATTAAAAATTGTTCCCACGTTAGGTTTCTCTTTTGTAATTCCTCCACGATACACAACTTAATTAATCCATGATGATACAAGCTATTACTAAGTCACTGATCAAGCCGCTTTTGGGAAGATGAAGCCATTTTAGACAGGCTCTTCCACAAGAAGTATGGAATGTTCATCAATTATTCTCCTTTAATGTGAAGGAGAAGTCGAATATGATAAATATAGACAAGGCTATATTGTCCTTCACAAGTCAAATATTTCTGCAAAAATAAAATGACATTACCCCATTCAACAATGAAATATTTGCGTTCAACTCCCTTCTTCCAATGAATACTAGCATTAGCCACTTTCACGAATTGTTTCCAAGAGTTAGGGTTTTTCAAATGGCCAGCTTTAAACCATATTTCCCCTGTTTATGGTAATCCTGCAGCGAGAGCAATGGAGGTTTATGAAACTAGAAGCAAAAACCCCCGAATGTTAGAACAAGCTCCATCAAAATTGAGAGAAAATTCCTTGGTCACATCTTCGTTATGCCCTCGGAATTTGATAAAAAATGCATACAATCCAATTTGTTGAAAAATATTCTTACTAGAGGGATCTTCATCCAACAGTTCAATGGAAAATGGCTGCTCCCTACGTGCAACAACCATGCCAATTGAAACTTTCTCTACTGAAAGCAATTTAGGTGATCAAACTGGTATCCTTTAACACAAATTGGTATTTTCGTGCAGACTTATGCATAACAAAGAAAGAAAGATTTCAAATCGGGTATAAATATAATTATTCAGATAGGGAACAAAAGGCTAGAGTGAGTGACAATTGACAGGTTCAAATCAACATATACGCAGTCGTCCAAAAAGCAATGAGTTAACGGTCATTCCATTTATGGAAATTATTTGAACAAAAAGACTTGGTCTGACAGGTCACGTTATATAATAAGCCATGAAATGACCTTGAAAAGGTAATTGAAATGTATACAAATCATTCTTATATGTTAGAATTACACATTATTAGGAAAAACAAATCGAATTACTTGCCCTACTGGAACAATACTTATGCAAATTCAGAGAAGACTTTGAATATCATACCACACAGGAAGGGGATAAAACTGAGATCCAATCCTTCCAATCATGCAAATACATATCCTCCATGGCTTTTAAAGATGTAACTTTGTTGGAAGAAATAATTATATCTGCAACTTGAAAAGAAAAATTCCAAATAGAACTGAAAGTTTGCTTGTACCGGGAGGGATGAATCCAAGATAGTATCGAGGTTCTGTTCATTTTCAGGATTCCCTTCCCCATACATGAGACATTCCATTTTACCAACAATTTTTTTATCATCTGGATTTTAATAAAATATTTAAAAAACACAGAAACTGGAGATTCTATAGGCTTGAGCCAAGCCTGTAATTGTCTGGTAAAACATGTTGAACTGCAAATTCTTCAACCAACCCATTCATGATGCAATCCAAACCATGTGAATTAAGGTGTTGGAGTAGAACATGGATGGATATACGCATTCTTCCAAAAATCAATTAGTTAATGGTCATTCCATTTATGGGAATTGTTAGAACATTATTACACCTTAGGACTTTATTTATACATTAATTTGATGGTTAATTGGTCCAAAATAAGGTTAATGATGATAATCCAAGGTTGTTAGAAGTTAGTTGGGGAATTTATGGCACAATCCACCACTTCTGGACCAAAATATAGTCAAGCTGGCAGTTAGGCGCCCTCATTTATGGCCACTACCCGAGCTAAGGAGCCCTCATCCCCTGTTTTTTGGATCTATCTTTGACTAGAGGTGCCCATGCATTGCATGTGGACATTTTGTCCCTTTTTGGATGTTTTGGCCTATCCTTGGCCACCTACACTCCACCAAATCCTAACCACCACATGTGTGACCATCATTAATGGCCTCCCATGCCTACTTAATGTTCAGATTGAAAATTCGTAGCTGTTAGAGGTGATTTGGGAGCCTATTGGTCAACCTAGGGGAGATTGAGGTCCAATGTAAGCTAGCCACTTGTAGCTGCCTCCAAAGGAAAATGAATTCTTCCAAATTTTATATAAATGTAATCACAACTCATTTCTGGATTGGACAATTATAATAAACTTTCTATTTGATCAATTTGTGTTATGTTTTTTTATCATTTGTGACTGGTTTTTTATCGTTTGTGTGTCCAAAATTCTTTTTACACTATTTTCTTGCATACCTATCCAAATTTCTTGATTGTGAGGTAATATTTAGCTAGTATATCCTATTGTGACTTAGATTTAACATGGTATCAGAGCTATTGGAGATTCTATTCGAACCAAGACTTCTTCAGAAGTGAACCAGAAGCAGTGGAGAAACCACAGAAGTCCCTGGGGCCATTTCCTTGAAGCCATTGGAGAAATCCTTTGGATTATACCCAGGGTGTGACACTCTCCCGAATGTGCCTTCTGTCAATCCAGGGTTCGAATTATCTAGTTAGGATCGCCTCCAAAGTGATTGGGAGTTTGCATTGCAGGTACACAGTGTTCTTTGTCACCTAGTGCGCAAGCTACATAATGGAGCAGCCTCATGTCTTTCTCACTCCATTCAGCTATTTTGAGTGGAAGTATTAAATGGTAATCCAACTGAGATATAAGGGTCTCTTCAGAGTGACCATGGGCACATAAACTAAGCCAAATTTTGTAGTAGAGAAGTCCAAGTTCTTCAACAGAATGGATGAATATTTTGGCATGCTTTGTCTCAACATTTCAAGAGACCTCTTGTTTCACATTGACAGTCTCACTACTCCAAATGAAGTATGGCTCAATCTTGAGTCATTGTTTGGGAAGACTGATGAGATGAGGGGCCACCAACTTGAGAATGAGTTGATCTCACTGAGCCAAAGCAATTTTGAATCTATCCAAGAATTCTTCACCAAGTTCAAATCCTTGGTCTTGCAGATCAAGCAATGTGGCATTGATAAGAAGGATGAACAGTTGGTTTTTTCCATACCTTTGAATTTGGGTACTGAGTACTCAGTGTTTGTTTCTACATTTCACTCCACAAAGATTATAGTTCGAAACTGGAAGATGTCATCTCTGGAATATTTCATGGAGATTCTCACTCAAGAAAAAGATAAATTGGTTCTAATGGGTTCCATTAAGAAAAAGGACCAAGTTCTTGCAGCTGGATATTCGAAGCAAGCAAGAGGAAAGAAAAATCCCAAGGGTTCGAAACACCAAGAGAAGAATAAAGACAAGGATAAGCCCAAATCTTCTGATGGGGGTTCGAATCCTATCAATGAGAAAGGAAAGAAGAAAGAGAAGACCAAATGCACTTACTCTCAAAAGGGTTGGTACCCTGAAAGTGCATGCATGAAGAAAAATATTGATATGATGACCCATATCCTCCAGAAGAATAACATTCCTCTTCCAGAAAGTTCAAAGAAGAAGGAAGGTGTTTCTAAAGACAAGGAGATGTACCATGCATTGATGGCTAGTACCTTAGAATATTCCTCTTTCATCATAGATTCAGGTGCCTCAAGGCACATGGATTCTGCAAGAGATTTTGTCTCCACTCTTTCACCTTACAGTGGTCCTTCCATTCTCATGGGTGATGATTCAGAGATCCCAGCGAGAGGCATTGGGAAGATCATTCTAGAAAATGGGTAGTTCAGTAATGTACTGTATGTGCCTGATATTGCAGCAAATCTCCTCTCTGTTTACCAAATGACCCACACTAGTTCATCCAAGAGAGTGAAATTCACTCAATATGATGTGGAAATTTATGAAGTTTCTACGGGCAAAGTGGTAGTAGTTGGTGTTGCAGATCATGAGTCAAGAATGTACAATTTCTCTCGCTTTCTTGAGTACTCCTCTCCAAATGTACTTATGTCACATGCTAAAGAAGTCAGCAAAATTTTTCATGAGAGGTTTGGACACCTCAACTACATATATCTTCAAGCATTGAGCAAAGAAGACATGGTTGAAGGACTTCCAACCATCATATTTTCCAAAGGCACTTGTAAAGGGTGCATTGTTGGGAAGCATGCAAAGCACAAGTATGAGAAGGGGAAGGAAAGGAGAGCTCCTCATCCTCTTGGTTTATTCCATTCAGATGTGATAGGACCTCTTCCTACACCCTCCTATGGAAACTCAAAGTATGTCCTAACATTCATTGATGATTTCTCAATATATTGTTGGGTTTTCTTTCTCAAGCAAATATATGAAGTCTTCTAATCTTTCAAAATTTTCAAAGCTTCTGTGGAGAAATTCAATGGTTTTAAGATAAAGGTCTTAAGGAATGATAATGGAAGGGAATATGCCAATAAGGACCTGCAACATATATGTGAAGAAGATGGCATTCAAATGCAACATTGTGTTCCTTACACACCCCAACATAATGGTGTGGCAGAGTGCAATAATAGAGAATTGAAGGAAATAGCTACATGCACGATGGAGGCTAAGTATTTGTCTCCAAAAATATGGGATGAAGCCATTAATTTTTTTGCATATGTTCATAACATATCACCACACAAATCCATTCAAGGCATGAATCCATTTGATTTTTGGATGGGACACAAGCCTGATGTGTCTCACTTCGGGGTGTTTGTATCAAGAGCATGGGATAGAATAACTCCAGAGAAGAGAAAGGCATTGTAGCCCCAAAGCAAGGAGTATATCATGGTTGGATATGAAGAATATGAAAAGGGATACAAGATATTTTACCTCTCATCTCATAAAAATTTCATTGAGAGGAGTGTTTAGTCAGAAGAAGATCCCATGCATGCAACAAAACAAGGAGAAGGGGAATGCTCAAATCCCCTGCCTGAAGAGGATGCAAGTGATGATTCATATTCTGATATTTATGATTCTGATGTTGAGGATGAATATGATGACATGCATGCATATAATGACCCACCTTTAAGGCCCAAGTGGGCTGAGAAAACCATACACACAACTGGTGAACTTGTAAGTGATCCACAAGAACGTAGGAAGACTAGATCATAGTTTAACAATGAATTTTCTATCTGTGATTAGAATATTTATGGGAGGTGTTTTATCATGGTTGTATCTGATCCACGGTCATATGAAGATCATCACATGATACAACATGGAAAAAAACCATGCAAGAAGAGATGGATTCTCTTCATGACAATGAAACTTGGGAATTGGTCCCTCTTCCTTCCAAGAGGAAACTGGTGCAATGCAAGTGGGTGTATAGGACCAAGATGGCATCTGATGGTTCTGATATGAAGTATAAGGACATATTGGTGGCTAAAGGCTTCTCTCAATTCCATGGAGTGGACTATACAGAGACATTTTCACCTGTGGAAAAGATGGACTCAATCATGCTAGTTTTGGCCATTGCAGCTTCCAAGAGATGGGAGGTTCATAACATGGATGTGAAGAGTGAATTTATTCACGGGGATCTTGATGAGGAGATATATATGCAGTAGAATGAAGGCTTCATTGCATATCCCACACTTTTTTTCAGTTTGAAGAAGTCTCTCTATGGTCTCAAGCAAGCTTCTAGAGCTTGGTATGCCAAGATGGACAATTTTCCGCTATCACAAGGCTTTGAGAGATGTAAATATGATCCAAATGTTTACCTGAATCATGCTATATATCTGATTTTGATTATTTTATTTTATGTTTATGATCTATTGATCACTGGTAGTTTCATCCAAGAATTAGGTTCAGTTAAATTTGCATTGCACAGTGCATTTGCCATGTTAGATTTATGATTGTTGAATAAATTTATGGGTTTGGAGATTGATCAAACTGTTGATGGGATCACTGTTTCTCAATCAAGATATATTTCATATCTGCTGCAGAAGTTCAAGATGGCTGAATGCAAGGCTGATAATTTCCCATTCCTTTAAGGAGTTAAGCTCCATGAGTGGGGTTCTTCACCATTGGTTGACAGTTCACTGTATAGACAACTACTTGGGAGCTTGATGTATCTCACACACTCTCGACCATATTTGTCTTATGCTGTAGGAGTTGTTGCAAGACACATGAAAGAGCCTCGTGAGGTCCATTGGAAGGCTACCCAAAGGATCTTGCATTATGTGCAAGGTACCAAGCAGTTCGAGATACACTGTGTAGATGGTTCATCACTTGAACTAGTTGGATTTATTGATTCTGATTGGGCTAGAGATAACACTGATCAGAAGTTCAATCCTAGTTATGTGTTTATGATTGTACATGGTCCCATTTGTTGGTATAGTAAGAAGTAACACACTATTTCTTTATCTTCAACCAAGGCCAAATACAGGGGAGCAATGAATGAAGCTACACAATGTGTGTGTTTGCAAGGCATTCTTGGAGATTTTGGATTTGCATTTGATTCACCCACAGTCATATGGTGTGATAATCAAAGTGAAATCAAGATCTCCACTGATCTAGTACAGAGGAAGAGGACCAAGCACATAATGATTCACATGTACTACATTCGAGGCTTGGTGCATGACCAGATTATTGCCTTGCAATATTGCCCATCTGCTGAGCAAACTGGTGATATCTTCACCAAGAGTTTCATTGAGAAGACTTTCACTTACCTTAGATCACTCCTTGGTGTGAGTGATGAATGGTGAAGATTGGTACATTTTCTAGATTTGTTTCATGTCCATTTTAGAGGGGAGGTTTTATTTCCCATGTGGTTTTCCTCCTTACCTTGGTTACATGGACTAATAAAAATTGTTGTTGAAAAATGTGACTTGAGCCTTAGTTGCCAAGGCCTTATTTTTGTTTTGGATACATAAGTCTAGCTTAAGGGGGGGTGTTAGAACATTATTACACCTTAGGACCTTATTCATACATTAATTTGATGATTAATTGGTCCAAAATGAGGTTAATGATGATAATACAAGGTTGTTAGAAGTTAGTTGGGGCATTTATGGCACAATCCACCACTTCTGGACCGAAATATAGTCAAACTGGCAGTTAGGCACCCTCATTTATGGTCACCTACACCATTTATTTCCACTACCTGAGCTAAGGCGCCCTCATCCCCTGTTTTGTGGATCTGTCTTTGACTAGAGGTGCCCATACATTGTATGTGGACATTTTGTCCCTTTTTGGTTGTTTTGTCCTATCCTTGGCCACCTACACTCCACCAAATCCTAACCACCACATGTGTGACCATCATTAATGCCCTACCATGCCTACCCAACCTTCAGATTGACAATTCATAGCTGTTAGAGGTGATTTGGGAGCCTATTGGTCAACCTAGTGGGGATTGAGGTCCAATTTAAGCTAGCTACTTGTAGCTGCCTCCAAAGGAAAAACAAATCTTCCAAATTCTATATAAATGTATTCACAACTCATTTATGGGTTGGACAGTTATAATAAAACTGCTATTTGATAATTTTTATTCTGTTTTTTTTTATCATTTGTGACTGGATTTTGATCATTTGTGTGTCCATAATTCTTTTTACACTATTTTCTTGCATACTTAGCCAAATTTCTTGATTGTGAGGTAATATTTAGCTAGTAGATCCTACTGTGACTTAGATTTCACAGAAATTATTGGAACAAAAAGACTTGGTCTGACAAGTCATGTTATATAATAAGCCATGAAATGACCTTGAAAAGGTAATTGAAATGTATACAAATCATTATTATATGCTAGAATTACACATTATTAGGAAAATTAAATCTAATTTTACCCTACCGGAACAATACTTGTGCAGATTCAGAGAAGACTTTGAATAACATACCACGCAGGCAGGGGATAAAGCCGAGATACAATCCTTCCAATCATGCAAATACAGATCCTCCATGGATTTTAAAGATATAAATTTGTTGGAAGAAATCATTATATCTGCAACTTGAAAAGAAAAATTACAAATAGAACTGAAAGTTTGCTTGTACCGGGAAGGATGAATCCAAGATAGTATCAAGGTTCTGTTCATTTTCAGGATTCCCTTCCCCATACATGAGACATTCCATTTTACCAAAAATATGTTAATCCTCAGGATTTTACTGAAATATTTAAAAAACGCAGAAACTGGAGATTCTACAGGCTTGAGCCAAGCTTGTAATTGTCTGCTAAAACATGCTGAACTGCAAATTCTTCAACCAAACCAATCGTGATGCAATCCAAACCATGTGAATTAAGGTGTTGGAGTAGAACATGGATGGATATATGCATTCGTCCAAAAACCAATGAATTAACGGTCAATATTCCATTTATGGAAATTATTTGAACAAAAAGGCTTGGTCTGACAGGTCACGTTATATAATAAGCCATGAAATGACCTTGAAAAGGTAATTGACATGTATACAAATCATTCTTATATGCTATAATTACACATTATTAGGAAAAATAAATCAAATTTTACCCTACCAGAACAATACTTATGCAGATTCAGAGAAGACTTTGAATAACACACCACACAGGAAGGGGATAAACCGAGATCCAATCCTTCCAATCATGAAAATACAGATCCTCCATGGATTTTAAACATATAACTTTGTTGGAAGGAATCATTATATTTGCAACTTGAAAAGAAAAATTCCAAATAGAATTGTAAGTTTGCTTGTACCGGGAGGGATGAATCGAAGATAGTATCAAGGTTCTGTTCATTTTCAGGATTCCCTTCCCCATACACGAGACATTCCATTTTACCAACAATCTGTTCATCTTCAGGATTTTACTAAAATATTTTAAAAACATAGAAACTGGAGATTCCACAGGCTTGAGCCAAGCCTGTAATTGTTTGCTAAAACATGTTGAACTGCAAATTCTTCAACCAAACCAATCGTGATGCAATCCAAACCATGTGAATTAAGTTGTTGGAGTAGAACATGGATGAGTAGACATCCCTCCATTAATGCCAATGGGTGTCAAAGCATCGAAGTACAATCTAATAGGATATGAATCAATTTTGTTGATGTCAAATACCCAAAAATTAGATTGTTTATGGATCCATTTTGGAATGGTACTTATAAATTGCTAGTGGTTTCTTATTTTAAACCACTAGATATTACTTATAGAACTTATGAGTGGGTACTATGACTAGTATGACCTTGGAAACATATTAATTACAAAGAATCCATAACAATACTAGTCTTAAACCATTATCGTTTGTCGAAAAATACAGCAATGCTCATATAGTGTCATAAAAAACCCATTAGAATGATAATTGGTGACAAACATTTTTCTACACTCACCAAAAGTAACATAAACGAGTATTAGTGAGGGCTAATAAAATATTGTCACTAGAAGTGTCACCAAAGAGAGAATCGATAATGGGCCTTTAACAACCCTCACCAAAAGTATCACTGGAAAGGGTTTTGGTGACGAACCTTAAAGGACAATCTCAAAATGCACCTATAACGACGATGTTTTAAGGACCATCATCATATGCGACATTCGTGACAACCCTTAAAGGTTCGTCACATGTATGACCCTCACCAATGACCTTTTTTCTTGTAGTGAGCTCAACATGATGTTAGAGAAATATATTATAGTTTAGTGTGTGATGGTTAAAGTGTGATATGTTTGGAAAATAATCCAACTTTTCATTCAAAGACAAAACACACTGATATCTAGTGCCATTTTTTGGAGACATGATAGAGGATAGAAATGTGATACTGGAGAAAGCTAACACTTTGGAGAATATTGTTGATGCATTGATGAATCAAGTGAGCACAAACAAGTTTAGGTGGTGATGCAGATCTATGGGCCTAATAACCCCTAGCAGCTAGTTCACAATTTGATGCTTCTCCCTTATGCTCTTGCAAGGTACATGATAATTGGGAGAATGTTAGGAAAAGTGTGTCATATACCTTGCAGGTAGTATTTTTAATAAAAGCCAAAAAACTGTCGTGACAATTATCTCATGTGCAGAGTAAAGTTTTTGGTAAAATCCAAAAGCAATGTAGTAGTTATCTTATGCATTGAGTAACAATTTTAGTGAAAGCAAAAAACTGCTAGGTGTTTATGGTATGAGGAATTATAAACCATAATTGGTTTATGGTTTCGTTGTGCCTATATATTAAGTTATTAGGTTCTACGTATTATATGAGGTTATTGAAAGTTCTTCACATTAGGAGTACATAGACTTGAAAGTTTAATGTGCCTCTACTTCCATTCACCAACCTCATGATTCATGTGAACAAATAGCTACTCGTTGTTTTATATTGAGTAACCCTACAAATCATTATCCCTTAAAAATGAACTGCAATCTAGTATAACTCTATTCCACTTAAGTGAATTGGAGGTTTCCAAGTTTTAAGTATATTCATCCATATTTTCAAAGTTTATTTTACCTTCCTTCTCTAGCAATGTTTAATTTTGCAAAAATATAAAATGATACAAACTCCTCCCCTTTTCAAACATGCTTAATTTTGCAAAATCATATAAATTCTTTTATATAATTTAGAATTTATTAAATATTTGGCATAATCGACCATCATGGTTGGTATTAGTAAACTGTAATATCAAGATTGATATTAGTAAACTATAATTTTAAAAGGAGAAAAACATTTTAATGTAAATTAAGGACAGATATTTCGTTTACTTCCCTTATTTCTACACGAAGTTAGTACAAAAGCTTTTACTAAATTGTTTGGTATTGATAATGCTTTGGGGCTTCCATAGAAGAAGAGAAGAACTTGATTGAAGATATCAGAATGATCAATTTTTTTTGGTTCCTTAAGACAACATCATCCCATAAGGCATGCTCTTATTATTTTCTATTTGCATCGTGAACTTGACAAAGTAAAAACTCATCGAGACTTTCCCAAAATGTGTAAACTAGAAGAATTTAACAGAAGCAAAAAGTGTCAACAAGAAGATCAATACAAGTAAATAATTTACATAAATGATGAGATATTATTATTTTCAATTTACAATTGAGTTGTCAAGATTTATTTTATGGTATTATAATAGATCAATATATATAAATACTTTATATAAATGGCTAAACATTATTATTTTTATTTATTTTATGGTATTATAATAGATCAATACAAGTAAATACTTTACATAAATAGCCAGACATTATTATTTTTAATTTAGAGTTGAATTGTCAAAATTTATTTTATGGTATTATAATTTTTAATTTAGAGTTGAATTGTCAAGATTTATTTTATGGTATTATAGTAGTAATGTTTACTTACCATAAAATTATGTGGTTGTGTTTATGTGATCGTGTTTATGGACCACAAGATAATGACAACTTATGTTGTAATGGTTTAACAAAAAAAAATTACAAGATAATGACAACTTATGTTGTAATGGTTTAACCAAAAAAAATTATACAAATATAATAAAATAATAAATTGTAGACATAAGTGTTGTTATTATATATTAAATAAATTAGGATGAGAGCTCAAAGCATGGCATTTAGCAGAGATTACAATGATGAAGAATAAGAATAAAATCTCAACTATGTGCAGATGTATGAGCAGTGACAGACACATTGTTCCAGTCGTCTTCAAGATGTAATTCGGGCCATGGCCAAGCAGACTGCTGCTGCAAACTCCTGGTCAATTCTGTAACCATGCAGTCAATGCTGCTGTTATTCTTATCATGATCAAGGAAATCCAGAAGAAGCTCCGAAAATTCTGTGCCATGCACATGTGCAGGGGCCTTATGTTCTGTCTCGCTCATCACCATATCAGCAAAACATGAAAGTACTTCAGGGCTTTTAACATTCCATTCGCCCCTCCACCCATCTGGTGCAGAATTGCACTGTTGGGAGCTAATGTCCTTATCCTTATCATTTGGGTTCACAGACTGGTCACAACTTTGCTGGGTCGAAGCACAGCACAAGGAAGAAACCGAACTACGCGATCTGGGAGTCTTGGAAATATAAGGGTATAAAACCTTATCGTCTCCTCTTGCATTTGGATGAATTTGATCAAACACATGACATGAATTAATGTCACGGCTCTCGTTAATTATCTTACCGCTGGACTCGTCCCTGAAGACCTTACCTGCTTCCGAATTCCATATCTTTAAGAAATAATCAGTAGGTGGATTATAGCTAGGCCCCGTGATCATTTCCACTGTGTTCTCGGTATGGTAACCAGCAGCAGAATTAGAGCACATGAGCAGTGATTCTCTCGAATGACGAGCTTCTGCTTCAAGTCTTGCATTTTCCCACTGTGCCTTGTGCCTCGAGAGGGCCAACGCCTTGGACTCATGTGAACTAGTGGAAACGGGTGCATGGGTCGAGGGATCGATTCCCATCTTCAACAAGCGTTTCTTCAGACGGGTATTCCAAAAATTCTTGATCTCATTGTCTGTTCTGCCCGGGAGCTGTGAGGTTATGGCAGACCATCTGCAAGCGTGACAACAGTAGATAGATATATAATACGTAAGGACTACTCTGCCTCTCTCACGATAGTTTAGGAAAACCCTGAAATGAAATAGTTAAATCGTTTGTCTGTTTCGTTACCTGTTTCCTAGAATTCCATGCAACTGAATAATAGTTGACTCTTCTTCTTGTGTAAAGTTTCCTCGCTTGATATCAGGTTTCAGATAATTTGTCCACCGCAAACGGCAGCTCTTCCCACAACGAAGAAGCCCTGCATATACACAGAAATTTACATAAATTTTATTCTTTTATTACATATGCACGTCTATTCACATAAAGAAACAGAAAAAACATATATTCAAACTACACCACATTACAAATATATATAGATGAGATATGGGGTGTGTGCAGTGTATATATAAATAAATATACAGACCAGCATGCTTGGCAAGAGCACGCCAACTTCCATGGCCATTCTTCTTAATATAATTGACGAGAATTTGGTCCTCCTCAGAAGTCCAGGATCCCTTCTTCAACCCAGTTTTTTCACAGCAGGAAACTCTCCCCATATTGATCTCTGAGAGCCTGTAGATCCAAAGCTTGATATTCCAACTATAATATTTTGAATGCTGCAGACCTCTTAGCTAAATTCACCCGTACATCGATAATAACAATAATATGCCCATGTGGTTTCTCTGAAGTGCCGTTGCTATATATTGATCTCAGATGTCCTTAAAGAGAAGTGGGAACCAGCAAATATTAAATGCCCATAACTAACTACAATGCAAGGTCATTGTTATAGTACAGAGCTGGCCGTTCAATTCATGATGAAGAATGCACATAAAAACCAATAGAAACTGAAACATGTGAGTATCATTGTCCTAGGCGAAGATCGACTGTATATATCATGGTCGTAGGCGACGATCGACTGTATATATCATGGATATGTATTGTTTGTTCCATTTGCCTCGGATGGCATGCTCTTTCGTCACTTGCAAATAAGTAGATCAACCTTGTATTTTACAAGGCTACATACGTCTTATTGTGACGACGAAAGCTTTAAAGGCTAAGTACATATAATAAATAATATTACGGTGTTGTAACATCTAAGGCCATATGTTCAGTCGACGGTCCCTTTCTTGGCATCGACGGTCCCTTTCTTGGCATCAATGAGGCACTTTTATACATGATTTTATTATGTGAATGGGGGTTTGAAATACCGGTGGGATCTTTTATCTGTTTTTTTTTTCAAGTATTAACAAAACATGGGATCACTCACCGAATTTGTTACATAGCACGATTTCATGATAATAAAGAATATCTTTAATTTGACTAAATATTGAAAAATGTCTCCTAAAATTGTATTTTGAATCTCTTTCTCAATATGTCTTTCCAATTAATAAAACTCTTAGTTTCACCAAATATTGTAAGTATCTATTTTTATCAACCCATTTTTAATGCCCCTTTATATCATATTATCAATTTGTAACAAACAAGAGCCCTAACACATCTTAGTATAAGCAAACAAGATGCTAAATAAAACAATATTATAATGCTAAATGATCCCACTAGGATTGCAGGGGCAATTTGTAGCGTTGAATAGTGGAAGACCCAATGAAATAGTACCACGGAATCCAAAATGTGTAAAAGGAAACCTAGTGAAGAGATCAACATAACAAAGAATGTAAAAGACTGATAGTCCAATAGTTAGTGCAATGCTTATAAAAGATAAGAATCACATATGTTTTACACCATATCCTACCAATCTACCAATTTTATATCATGTAAATACAAGTATAGCCATAGAGAGCTCATGTTTTCTATAATCATAATAAATTAAACTCCGTAAAAATGCAAAATTGAAACCCTTTCGTAGATGGACTCCCCTACCTTCCTATCAAAACAAACATCATTGATGTTTGAACCCAAATGAACATGGAAAAATTCCTCTTACTTTTCAATAACACCATATGATCATGTGCATAGCTTGGATTTGGGTCATTCACAAGATCCAATGAATCGTCTCCACTTCCTCTACATTTATTATTGCCATTAAGTGAATTAACAACATTTAGTTACATTTTCTTGGGTTATATCTATATTTTTTTTTACTATTATAGGGGAGGGAAAAATATCCATTGTTAGGTTTCAAGCATGCAATAGTTATAAAGATACACATATGATGAAACTTATATGATACCATTTCATGGTAATGATAACACATAGGATATGTAAATAATGATTTATATTTTCACCTATGTTCATGTCAGTTCCAAAACAATATAAAGAAAAATGCCTTGCATATAAGAATACAAATTACAATTATGAATGTGCCAAATATAACTCAATCTAACAACTATTCCTAAGTGGCAATGTGAAAATATTCAAGAACAATACAAAAAAGTCGAAAGAAATAATTAGTCGATCTAACTTTTTTTGGTTCTAGTGAGCCAAAAATATTGATCTCACTTTTCTTGGTTTTCGTGGAGCAAGGTTTGATTGAATCTCAAAACCCCAACCTAAAAAATGAAGAGTTAGATCTTTTACTTGAATGCCTAGAAAAAATACAATACAATTGTTCAAGTCTGGAACTCCCGATTAGTTACATCTCTTAACTTAAATATGAAAAACAATATAACATCAATTCAAACCAAGCCTAAATAATCTATTAAATGAGGATTGTTCAAGGCCAATAATCCAAAGATACTTCCATCGATATTATCATTGGTACACTATTATCAAATTTATGCAAAACTTAGGATCATAAGAAATATAAAATAAAAATAGAGGGTCCTTAAGTTTTAGGTGGGTATGAATTGATCCATGATTTGGAGGTATGAATCCATCCCACGATTTGGAGTTTAGTCCTCGGCCCACCCAAATAAAATAACCCCCAATATTTATATTACTATGTCAAATTAAAAACCCCCCTTGACCGCTTAATATGGGGCAATGTATTTTTGAGGTTTTTAAGAGTATTCAAACCCCCAATATGAATGGGCATGATATGATATTGGCTCACTAGTGAACCCCCTCGTGTAACAAAACACTAAAGTTACAAAATATGAGTTTCGTTGGTCCCAAAATGGAAATTTCATACTACTTGAATATAGGCATTAACTACTTGAGTAGTAAAGTTCTTTTGTGATCCGTAAAGTTCTTTTGAAATTGACACCAATGAACTATTATGTTTTAAACAAAGAGAAATTAACATGCTATGCCTCATTAGAAACCAAACACATATCGCATATGAGGAACACGAGTCCTAATAGTTGCGTTCTCATTCTGTTGAGTTGGTATTTCACATGAGAGTTGGTCGCTTCCATTAGCAACTCTAGCTTTGTTTGAACAACATTGACATCATAGTGTAGGTGTGCCATCAAGAACCTGATGAGTGCCTCAGTTTGATCTTTTTCCTATAGGAGTCTTCCAATAAGAATCTTCAGAAATCAATACAGATCCAAACCATTTTTTTGTTCCATGACTCGTTTTCCCCCTCATTGCTTTGCATTTCTTCCATCATATTGTCTTCACCTTAGTTTATTGCTTAGATTGTATGTGTCATGGAGTTTGCTCAACATATTTCCTTTCGATCCAATTTTGTCTTGCTCATCCACCACATCTACTTCGTTCTCGTTTCCTTACCATTTTTACCAGTTCTTTATTCTACAAAAGTGCCAACCACATGAGCCTTCCTGTTCAAGTCTCCAAAGCCTCACCTTAGGTACTGAGCATACACTTTTACCTTATCATGACTCCATAGGGATGGGAGCTTCAAACATGTACAAAGCTCCCCACAATTGAACACCACGTTCATAGTTACCACGCCCAACCATAAGAAAAAGTGAATTCAAAACCATAATCACTCCAAGTAACTTACCAAATAAAATACTTCAAATTCTTACATATTTAATATATCTTTTAATATCATGACTTATATCGATTATAGCTAAATAATTGTGAAGGGTTACTTATTGGGGGAGAGTGTCATCCGTGAGTGTTCAACAAACCAGAAATTATCAGTGATTGAGTGAAGGTTGAAAGATTCTTATAAATGAGTGTTATACCATTTATATAGAGAAATTGTCGAAAGATTCTTATAAATGAGTGTTATACAATTTATATTGAGAAATTGTCAATGATTGAGTATTTGTTGGGAGATTATATAAACTAAGTGTTTTACAGCTCATATATGAGAATTTAATTAATTTTTATTGTATTATTTCCATGGTACTATAACAAAGTAGTTCAATTTATTTAATGCAAATTTTAAGATTCATGTCATGTGATTTCGATTTTGTTCAATGATTTATTGCAAATTTTAAGATTCAATGCCATATGATTTTTATATTTATGAGAAACGTAATGATTTGTAAATAAATAAAAATTATTTAAATAAAATAAAAATAAAAATATTATAATTAATATAGATTTTTTTATTTACTTTATTATACTTGTATTTCACAAAGTCAAAACTCCTCAACTCTTTTATTTTTGCTTTTGATAGGGTGATTACTTATAGTTTTGTAATAATCTCAATATTTATATATATTAATTTTTTTTTTGTTTAAGTATATATATATATATATAATTTTAAAATATTATATTATTATTTTGTGATTGCAAAAAAAATGATAAGACTAATTTTATTGGTTTCAAGGATATTTGTCAAAAATTAAAAAAAAATTAAAAATAAAAATTAAATAGTATTTTACTAACTACCATGTATTTTAAGACAAGTACTATGTCATTAATTTTTATAAATGAAAATAGATTTTCCATAAATGGATTCCAGTTTTTGGATTTAGCGTTCGTTTTTTTTGTTTCAATGTTGTGGTGAGATAAGATCCACTTGTCAAGATTTCAGAAAATGTATATTGGTGCACCATACTTTAACAATTGTGCATACAGAGCCTCAATAAGATTCACTCTTTTCAATACACAATTCTCCATGCATATTCGCATTTGCATTTCACAAAGGCCCATCAAGCACAATGAGCTTATGGGGAGCAAAAAACTAGCATTTTTTCATAGGCTGATAGCTACAACAGGGTTTTGGTGAGGGCGTCGAAGTTTCTATTATGAAGGTATCGCATCTATGATCATTGAAAGAAGAAAGGTTGTTACTACACAACCTTCATGTGTTATAGATTGCTGAACTACAGTCTAGACGAAATCTTCATCAGAGTCGAAGGCAATACCAAAGAGGAAAAATCAGAAGGAGGCTAGCATACTAGTCGTAAAAATCCTTGAAGCTTCCCACATTTGACAACCACTCTTAGGGTAAATCCCTATTATGGGATTTGGATTTGTCAACCATATTCTTCATAATCCAAAAGAACTCCCACTCCATCCTTCTGACCAATACGCAGAAATTGAAAGCGACCTGATAGCACATAAGAGGTGTAGTTGAAGTAGTGGAAAAGAGAACTATTTTAGTTAGGTATTTTGTCCATCCTGGATGTGCCTCACTTTGGATACACCCCACATGTTTCTTCCTTTGTTAAATTTTTACTAATCAAGTTACTTTGAGGCTTTCTGTGGCTAGACAAATCCCACCCCATTGACCAGGATACCATGCATTTGGTTTCTAGCCTACCTAAATGTGGAGATGATGTTGTTGATGTGATTTTAGCCAAGGACAACATTACAGATGATTTGATTAGGATGAATTTCTGCCCAAGTATCTAAGAGGTCCATTTATACTTTGTATAATAGTAACAAGGAAGTATTTATATAACCATTCATGCTTTTGGAATGATTCCAAATACAATCGTGGCTTTTTTGTGGAGCAGATGCTTACTATGAACTTTTCCCCCTTTTTGTTTTTATGGGTTAGGTGCTCAAAGTTATCCTCTACAACCAGATGCATGCATTTGATAAGGGAATCTACATCCTAGATATAGGAGGCAATGACTTAAACTACAAGTACAAGAACTTGAAACTAAGTCCCAACTAGGTGAAGCAGAGCATTCTTCCAACCATGGCCAAAAATGTCGCAGTAGCTGGATGTCAAGGTATAATCACTCTTCGTGAACACAGTCCTATCATACTTACTATTACATGAATGCACCTCATTTGTGTTGTTTGAATGGATTCAAGAGCTACACAATGAAGGGACCAAAAATATTTTGGTAAAGGACGTCGAGCCTCAAGTCTTCCAGCCCTTTTGGCTCACCTATTTTGGCCATTCCCCCAATGATTTTGACATTCATGGCTTCTTTATTTCCTACAATGACATAGTATGCTACTACAATGGCCGCACTCAAATGACAAATCGCATCCCTCTATGGCCACCTCAAGGGTGCCAATGTCATCTATGTATTACATCATCTACGACTTCATAGGTGAACCTCTCATTACGGTGAACTTCTAATGGTTTAGTAATAGTTTTTATAATAAGCTATTGGATACATATATATATAGGTCTTCATTTATTAAGTAGAAAGAGTCAATTATTAATTGAATTCTAATAGGAGCCAAAATACAGAGGAAAGTAATGGAAATCAGCTCTTGCATTTCCATAGCATATTGTGAGAGAGATTAACTAGCTTGTAAAAAATATTTACCAAGGATTTGGTCTAGCTAGAAGATGTGATAAAGCTGTATATATCATAACAATTAGCAATTAAAAATTACATTATATACATAAAGTCTCACTGGAACAAGCACACTCTTAAACTTTGATCATCAACATGGTGATGCAGATGTTGGTTTTGGAGAATGTACCATCATTAGCATGGTGCTACAAATGTAAAAATATAAAGATAAAAATTATAGGATGTATGTAGTCCTTACGTCTTTCCATGCATTAGATCGGTTTGTGGTAGTGTTTTTGATTTTCGTCGCTGGTCAATTTTTTTAACAAGGACATATATTTTTCATATTAAGATAAAAAGGCTGAGATCATGCTTAGTTGCATAGAGGGTACAAAATTTAGCCTCTCTCTAAGGTCATTATAAGTAGGAAATAAGGTCATTGTTTTAATTGTCCTCAAAGAGGAGACCCATTTACAAAATTTGAAACTACCAGTGCTATATACTTGATAAAAAATAGATCAATAGAGTCTACATTTGCATAACATAACTAGATGACAAAAATAAAACTTTCACTAGATTTCCTCTTTCCAACCTTGATCAGGGATGGTTGGAGCAAGATTTCAATGAAGTCATTCAACACTCCATCCAAATTGTACAATTTTCGTGCTAACATATTGTTCTAATTGAATAAATCCATCATTGGATCGAGAACCTCAATCTAAGGACCAACTTTACGCTTGCATGTGGTAGGGGCCATGGAAATCAAATATAGTGAGAAAATCAAGCTTTGTAAGTCCCCAAGGAGATGATAAATGAGAATGAAATGATTTACCTTCAACTAAATTCCAATAAAACAATGCCATGAAATCCAAATGAGGGGATGCACATAGACCGATGTCCTTCTGCAAATACTTTGGCCTACACTATGGTTTGTCATTTTTATCTGCATAAAAGTAAAGAGACCATCCTATGCAAATGATTTCTTCATATGGTGGTATTGTATTATGGAAACACAAATAGTGATGGTAGCTTACAAACTACTTCCAACATTAAGGTCGTTATGATAATTGAGTTGAGTTGACATGAATGCATCCTTGGCGTAAGTGTCTAGTATACCAAGGCTACTTGTTTTTGCATTTTAATAAACTTAATGTTGAAATGTCATGGGCACATATGTCTGAGTTATTTGTTCCATATGAGTCACCAAACCACTTTCCTTAATCCCTGAATCATCCTTGATGTGTTTGGATACATGTGTGAGGTGCTCTATTAAGCCCTAAATATTGACACATTACCCCTTATGTAGTGGCACATTACCCCATTTATTATGGTGCATTACATATTATTGATGTTTGATTGGGTCTATTAGTTGTTATTGTACCCCTTTGTCTCCTATATATAGGAAGGAGACCTTTTCATTTTAGTAATCATTGTATCTTGTCTTGTTTTATGTACTTAGTACCCATTTTTCTCCTATATATAGAAGTTTGAGCACTTCCGTGACAAGCTTGGTGTAGTCTGTAAGGAATTCCCTCGAAAGGGAGAGTAGTGTTGATGATACTATAGTATCCTGATCATAACGGGTAGCTCAGTCAGGATTGATCATCCTTATACTAGATCCCATAATTCTGAAAGGAAGGATTGTCTTAAATGTTGATCTCCTTATACTAGATCCCGTAATTCCGAAAGGAAGGATTGTCTAAGATGTATTTGTTGGACTGAATCCCATAATTCTGAAAGGAAGGATTGTCCATGATCCCGTAATTTCGAAAGGAGGGATCACCAGTGTTGTTTTATGGAATCCCGTAATTATGAAAGGAAGGATTGTCCATGATCTCGTAATTCTGAAAGGAAGGATCACCGTGTTGTTGGTCTGAATCTTGTAATTCCGAAAGGAAAGATTGTACATAATCCCATAATTCTGAAAGGAAGGATCACCAGTGTTGTTGGACTGAATCTCGTAACCATGTTAATCTATGAATCTAACACACTTGCATAAATAAATAAATCAGATTAAAAATACATCTACAAAAAAAAGTGAATCAAAAGAAATTTATACATTCTATGCTAAACAATAAGAAGTTGGTCTAATTACAAATTACAAAAGTGAAAGAACTACAATTTACATCAACAAAAGAGAAAGAAAATAAAGAATTACAATCTACATTACAAAAGAGATAAAAAGAAATATAATTCTTATTCTATCACAAATTGGACTTGTTTCACTAAGAGTCCTTCCCTTGGAATGGAGAATGAGCTCTTATTTATACATGAGTTTTGCATAACAAATAATAAATGAAGATCCAAAATATCCTCAACAAATTACTAATAATTTGGATATCAAAATAAACTCAAATCTAAACCCAAATCCTTTGCTAACCTCCATGCTATTTAGGATGCATTTGAAGTCAAATTCGAATTTAGAGACGTGAGTCATCATAACATGCCCAAAACTCATCCTAAGTGACTCCTAATAGCATTTAACTTGTTGGGTCCATCATATATTACATGGAGGTCTTCAAATCTTTGTAAATAAACTAAATATGCACTCTCATCCACCAACAACTTGTCCCTTTTATCTTCAAATAATTTACATCATAATTTGAGACATATAAGAATGATAGAAATATTGGATTTATAAAAATTCATCACCCCTAATGAATATGTTTCTCCAAGGTGGCTTCATGGAGTAGTAGCACGATAACAACAATAGTAATGAATTAATAATTCCTCATATGAAAATATCAAGTATCCACATTTGTTGATCTTTAACCATATGAGTTGTGGCAAATATCTTGGAGTAACAACAATTGGCATGGACCTGGTTCTGCAAAAATCATCAAACTCATCCATGTTTCAAAGATAAATGCAAAATATGTTATTTTTCCAATGTTTAATCATAATTCACATGAAATACTAAGGAAATTCAAATGGAAACCACCTTAGGTATAAATCCCGCAAATAAGCATAAAAATGGATTAATAAGCATTAATATAGGGTCATAGGAACTCAAGAAAGGATTAAAAGTAGAAAAAAGAAAGTGTACAATTCCATGGCCCAACATCACCCCCAAGCTGAATATGTTACATTTCCTCATGCAACCCAATACCTTTGTATCAACCAAGCTATAAGAGCTCCCATTTTTCAATGAACACTAACCATACCTTTGAAATGTGAAAGGCCAAAGGTCATCTCTTTGATGTATTTATATAGCATTCACGATCAATAAAATTTAATCCATCTGTTGTAATCCCACGGTTCACATAGTTATCATAGATACATTACACAATATAAGCAAGCATACCCAATGACACAGATACAAGAGACGAGACTGATAGAGAGAATAGTCTTTGTATTAACCAGCAATAGCAGAACAATATACTAGAATCAATCTCTACTACTCTATCGGCCCACCAGCCTAGATATATATATGTGCAGATACAGTTACATAACCATCTGTCGGTTTATCCAACCGACCCGACCCATAATAGTCGACGAGACTAGTCGACATATGCTGCAGAATGGTCAGCTAGAGGGTCTAGTCGACAGGCCGACCTAGGCCCCTCCAACATCTCCCCCACCCCAAAATATTTCTTCGTCCTGAAGAAATGGAGAGATCAAAATTACAAAAAATGAATTACAGAAACAGTTATGTCAAAGAAATGCTAGAATCCATAACATCAGGAATCTGGAGACAAGCTTCAATGATAACTTCAGTAGAGACAGAGAGATGGTGCTAGAACTCTTCCCAAGTGCGGAGTAGATTCTGGATGTCGACAGTCAGAGTTGTGAGTTTCGACAGATTTTCCATCTTGTCGTGAGTGGATGTAGCCTGCAAATGGATCATGTCGGGACCAAATGCGTTAATTGTCTTGTTGGCAGTAGCAAGTAATTGATTGAATCGGGGATGAATTGCTTCAAGTTTGTTGAGGCCTCCTCGGGCCTGTGACATCCACTGAATTTCCTGTTTTTCTAATTTTTCCAATTGCTTGTTCTCCATGATGATCTGGTTATCAATTATTTCAATATGAGTTTCATCTGCGGTCAAGCGCTGTTGTTGAAGCTTGCTTAGCAATGCTCTTGTTTTCTAAATATTTTTGTAGACATCACCATAGTAGACATACCAATTATTGAGAACTGAGGCAAGTTTTTCTGCCTGATTAGCGTACTGCTTGAGTGCTTTGGAGGCTTCTAAAAATGTTGTAAACTGATTTGTCATCAGGGAAGCTACCTTAGTAGCTTGATCATGTTGTTTCTTGAGAAGCTCAGATTGCAACATCGACACGACAGATTCCAGTAACTGGTATGCTTTGTCTAGAGGTGGTGTCGTGTCGGAACTAGCTGGAAGCGGGATCACTTGCTGAGGTAATTTTTCACACTTAGCAAGAAATGTGGCCCGTTCGTTCTGTAGTTGCAGTAACTGATCTTCTGATTCCTGTCGGCGACATCTTTGCGCTCTGAAAACTGCATCTTCAAGTAAATCGAGTTCTACTTGGGAAGCCAACTGTGGCCAATAGCTTGTAGCAGCTCCAAATTGGTCTAAGTATACAGAAGGAATATTTTCTGATTGTCCTTGCTGTGTTTGCTGCATTTGCAGTTGCTACTGCAGTTCTCTCTCTTTACGTTTCTTCTCTTTATGTTTCTTTCAGCTACTTTTCTCTTTTTCTTTACTTATGGTTTGTTGTTCTGGCCCCTTATCTTTTTCGACTGTTGCTGGGTAGTTGTTGATGACTACTTGTGCACTGATAGCAACCTGTTCTGCTTGACTGTGTGTACTGGGTACTGCTATTGTAATGATTGGATTGTCCTATTCTGGTCCTTCGGCCACTAATGGATTTGCTGAAGATGTGCTAGAGATTTCCACATTGCTTGTATTAGTAGCCAGAACATTTGTGTGTTCCGATGGTCTTGTCATGTCGGTTGTAGCTTCTTGAGTCTTGACTGGTTCTGTGACTCTCTCTACTTCTATCGTGTCTGCTTCTTTGTTTGAGCTGTTATGAAATTGAACTAGACTTGGATCATTCGACAGGGGAACTCGACTAGTTTACTGGGAATGATGGTAGGTCAGCGGATGTCGGAATTGGACTTGGTGAAATGGTATTGTCGAACGGATCCAGACTAACTAGACTAGACTCGACCTGGGAACTGACAACTTGGGATTTTTTTGTGCTAATGGTTTTTGCTTGAATTGGACTCGTTTGCTATGGTAGTGATTCAACTGGAAGAGGAATGAAGACACCTATTTGTTGTGCATATATTGGATTTGATAGATCAGGATTTCTGATATGGTGGGTGGTCATGTGACCGATAATTTATGGGCTGGGTAATGGCAAAGGTGAAATTCCTGTTTGAATATTGTCGGACGGGGCTAAGTTAACTGGGATAGTAGATGGAGAGGCAAAAATGGGTTGTTGGATGACCATCTCGCGCTAGTTAAGGCAGAGTATTGGAATGTTTGCAATGAATGTATTCAAGGCAGAGTCTTCTATGACAGGGGGAACATGTAATGCTAAGAGACTTCTTTCTTCTTCTACAATAGTTGGGGAATGGGGGGGGGATTGGATGGTTAAGTCAACATCAGGAACGACTGAAATTTTGGGTTTCTTAACAATGGTTTGGGAACATGGATACTTATCTTTTTCTAAGAACTTTCTGAATTGTTCTTCGACAGGCAGTTTATTCTTAGCTGCATCTTCTAGGATTTGAGTAGCAATGTCATATAGCTCGATCTCATCTATCATCGACAGATCTTGAATTGTTACTTGTCTTTTTCCTTTCCCTTTTGTCGATATTATTCGGTTTTGTCGGGCTGTGACTATTTCAACTACTACCTTCTGGATATTATCGTCTGTCAAAAGATGTTCTAGATTGTCGGATTCTGTATCGCTGTTCGACTGCTCTCCGGCTTCTATGTTTGGAGTATGGGTGAGTGCTAACATCTTGGTGCTAGGTGTCGGCTCGGGCTGATAGCTGAAAGTGTTCATGTACAACCGACTTTCATATGCTTCTTCTTTTTCCATGTCGGACAGAGGTTCAACATATTTGAAGTTGGTTTTCAAGGCCTGTGCCGGAATGGGTAGTACTTGATTAGATTGATGGCTTAATTCTGAGAATATTTCTCTTACTGAGGGGTAATAGTCGAGTCATTTTGCTAGACCTACTGCTCCTTCCATGTACCATACTACTGTGTCGTCCAAAGATAGTTGAATGTGCGCTGTTAGGGGCAAGCTTCAACGGACGTTCTGTGGTACCATCCATCTTGTTGTTATTTCTTTAAGGTCAATAAACCATGCTTCAAGCCAAATATTGACTGTTGTAGGTCCATCTCGGTTTGTTCCAGGTGCAAAACAACGAAAATTTTCCATCAAGACGAGTCGGACTTTAGTGAAATCTTTGTTTCCTTTTGGTCGAAAATGGGTCATATCAATCCAAATGTGTAGAGATGGGTAGCAGATGCTAGCTCCCTCGTCCTGGCACTTCTGGCATGTATATTTAAGAATGTCGGCCAAATAGTCTGCCCAGTTGTATACCTTGCCATTCATAGCCATATTTTTAACAGCTTCTAGCATTTCAGGCTTCAGGTCTGAACCTCTACCTGTCTGTGAAAGCGCGTGTGATACAATCTTGGCAGCAGTTTTGTAATTGCCAAAGACAATCTAACTCATGACTATACCTCATGAATTCTTTCCAGCAGCAGAATCAACAAACTCATTAATCAAGTCTGTACCCGAGCTTGTTGGTACAACATCTCCTTTATGTGAAAGGCCAATGATTTTGTGGATGATTTCCCCATTGATTTCAATAGGAATATCAAGGTAAATCTTGCTGTTGTGGTATCTGCTAACGATGAACTATGCAATGACTTCCTTCAATCCTCCAAAATTATCTAGTAAAGGTGCCTTCAGGTAGTGCAGGATTGTGGCTGTCTGCAACCTTTTTGCTTCCTCTCTCTAGTGACCATTTGATTCCGTTCCCCAATCTTCAACACTTCTCCATGCTTTCTTCTAGGTGGGTTCCAATGCCTTTGCATTCTGAATCAACTAGAGTCTAGTTTCCAGTGGTGTCTGTTCTTTCTCCAAATCTCTAACTATTGTTGCGGCAAATCTGCTAGCGGTTAAAGTTTTTCGGGGAGCCATGGCGGATTCAGGGTGTGAAGTTGCAAGAATGGTTTCAACGGAGTCAAGCAATTCTGTTTCTTGAAGTTCAAGTTCTCAGCAGAAGAGTAACCAAGAATCCTCAAGCTCCATATTTATAGTGGAATTACTTGGCACGGGAAAACGAGACGTAGAGGCCTGTATTAATGGCTGATGTGATGGAGTTATTAAATTAGGCTGGCTGGATATCGACGCTTCGTCAGGTGCATTACTTTTGGCGGTGTGATTATATTTAGCCTTTATTGCTTTGTCATCATGGTGCTGCGACATCTCGTTCGTTGTGTTAGGTCAACGTGCTTCTCTATTTATGTTTGAACGGTTGGAGCTCCAATATTTATGCCCTGTCGGATTTTCTTCCGTAAACCGTCGATGTTCTTGTCGGTGTCTGTAATATCGACAGTTATGCGTCGGACTTCTTTCTATGTTGTTTCCTTGTTTCCTTTTCCATTCTCTCATCATTTCTGCTTTTTTGCCACGATCTGCTATATTTGGTTGATTGCTTTATATTACTATTATTCGGTTATTTCTAACCGTTTTATTTTTTTCATGTTCATGATTTATACCTTTTTAGTCGGGCACCGTTTACGACTTTCTTGAAAATATCTCCTTGTAATGTTTTTAGTTGGAATGAGCCATTAGGATTTTAAGTTTTCGATGACGTAGGGTCCCATCCATTCTGTATGCAACTTTTTTGGTTTCCCTTTTACTTTGCTATTATATAGGAGTGGTAAATCTCCAACTGCCAGATTCTTTTGTTTGATATTTCTATCATGCCATGCTTTCTGTTGTTGTTTTTGCACTCTCTGATGTTCTAATGCCAACTATCGACTTTCATCCATCTTCGACAGCTGTAATAGCCATTCGTGTTGAGTATCTTCGACGTCGATATGTAGAGATATTGCAATGGTCGGTGCTTGTCGTCGAAAATGTAACGAGACGACAGCCTCTTGCCCATAGACAAGTGAGAATGGTGTCTGTTCCTATTGTTTTCTTATATGCTGTTCTATATGCCCAAAGGAAAGCAAGTATTTTATCGTCCCAGTCATCTTTCTCTATATTGCAGATTTTTGTCAGTCCTTTTGTGAGTGTTTTATTGAATGATTCTACTGCATCATTCGACTAAGGGTGATAAGATGGTGCTTATTCTATGATCGACTGCAAACTCCTTAGTTAATGCTTTAATGGTTTTACATACAAAGTGTGTGCCTTGGTCACTTATCAATGTTATGGGACATCCAAAGTGTGTTATGATGTTTTCATAAATGAATTTAGCAGCCACTTCGCTTTGAACATGTTTTGACTGGTTCTACTTCTACCCACTTGGTAACGTATTCGACAACAGTAATAATATACCGAGCACCTGTTCGTCTTCCTACTACTGGAAATGGTCCAATAAAATCAATAGCCCATATTTCGAATGTTCGGCTAGGGTTAATTGGGCATAATGGAATTTTTGTTCTTTTTAGTGGTCGGCCCATGTGCTGACATTTATCACACTTAGATACAAACTCTCGACAGTCTTTATGAAACCGTTTCCCACCAAAGTCCTGCCTGCAGGATTTTTTCTAGCTGTTATGCATGATAGTGTCCTCCTGCTAATCCAGCATGGGCTTCTGTAATTATATCTTGTCGTTCATGCTCAAGTGCACATCGTTGTAAAATATCGTCCAAGCCAAGTTTATAGAGGAAGCCGTTGATCAAGGTGTAGGGGGTTGCTTTCATTGCTAATATCTTCCTCTTTTTCTCATTCATTCCCTTAGGAGCTTGCCCATTTTCTAGAAATTGTGCAATTTCCATAAGTTCTGAGGTACTACTTCAATGCGAAACAAGTGTGCATCCGGTAAGTCATCTTCAATTCCTATCGGTTCTTCTCCTGTGTCGATTCTCAACAGGTGGTCTGGTTCGACATTAACTTTTCCAGGTCGGATGATTACTTCGAATTCAAATTCTTGAAATAGTAATATCCAGCAACATAATCTCCCTTGATTCAATGGCTTATTAACTAAGTATTTTAAAGCTTGGTGATCTGTATAAAATACAAAGGGGTTAGCCAATAAATAATGTCAGTATTTCTGAAGGGCAAATACCATACCTAATGCTTCTCTTTCAGTCATAGAATAATTTCTTTTAGCTTTATTCAACTTTCGACTGCTGAATGCATTAGGATAATCCATGTTATCATCTCCAGTTTGTGCTAGGATGGCTCCTACTGCTATTCCTGATGCATCAATATGTACTTGAAATTTCTTTGACCAATCTGGAAATCGAAGAATCGGTGCTTCGACCATTTTTCTTTTCAATGTGTTAAATGAAATGTCGCATTCTTCTGTCCATTTATAATCTCGATCTTCTTTTAGCAATTCTTCTAGAGGGTAAGTTTATATTGGAATAGTGTCTGATAAATTTCTGTAATATCCGGTATGACCTAACATAATTCATACTTGTTTCGGATTTACTGGAGGCTTTAGGTCAAGAATGATTTTGATCTTTGCGTAGTCAACCTTAATACCTTCTTTGCACATGACATGGCCAAGTAATATGCCGATAGGTGTTTCGAAGATGCACTTTTTAATGTTCAGGGACAATTGTATCTGTCGGCATCTTTCCAACATTAGTCTGAGCCATTTGCAGTGATTTTTCAGCATTGTATAAATTGTCCAATCATCAAAGTATACAACCATGGTTTTGTAAATATATTCTTGGAATGCTTTGATGACAATTCTTGAGAAGACCCCAGGTGCATTCTTCAAACCGAAAGGCATAACTTTATATGCGAATGACCCGAATTCGCACACGAATGCTGTCTTTTTCTGGTCTTCTTTTGCTATAGGTACTTGGTTGTACCCCGAGAATCCATCCGTAAAAGAATAGCACTCGTGCCCTGCAACTTCATTGATGATTTCATCTGCAAAGGGTGTATGGAAGGGATCTGTTAAAGTTACCTTGTTCAGCTCTCTAAAGTTGACACAGATTCTCAGTCGAATCGGATCTTGTTTCTTTGGCTGAATGACCATTGGGCTTGCCCATTCCAACTAGTCAATAGGATATATTATTCATGCAACAAGCATGTTATCAATCTCCTTTTTGACAATATCCTTATATTCATGAGCAAGTTTGTAAGGTCTTTTCTTCACGGGTCTGGCATTAGGTTTAATGTCAATTTTCATCTCTCCCATTTCCTTTACAAGCCCTTTCAAATCTTTATAGTCTCGAGCAAAAACGTCTTGGAATTCTTTGAGAATACTAGAGATTTCTGCTGTCTGTTCCTCATTCCAGTAATCGCCAATTTTTGCCATTTTTGGTCGATCGTCCTTTGAAATATTGACTTCCTTTATTTTAATTTTTGCGTCCATCCCTGAAATATTGACTTATCTGTCTTTCACCTTCTTTGATTTGTGTGAAAGTTGGTGGGAAGTCTTTTTTCGATAATCTTTTAGGTTCATCTTTTTCTACAATCTCTGTACTTCAGATTGTTCTTACGGGATTCGACACACTGGGATGATCTTTTCTCCATTGAAAACTTTTCCCTGTTGACATCTCTGTTTCTAGGCTCAGTCTTGTCGAGTGCTGTTTTTCTGTCATCTTTATATTGTAGCAATTGTTAAGTATGTGTACATTCTCTTGTTTGTTTCCGAGTGTTAGATTTTCTATTGGCTACAAAAATTCTTTGATGCTTTTGCTTGCTTCGACCAATCTCTTATCCTGCGGAAAAAACTGGAAATCCTTAATAAAATTTTCTTTAAGATCTTTCCAAAGGAAAGTTTCTCCTCTTGCTTCCTCCATCTTGTACCACTTGTTAGGTAGATCATCGAGTGTTCTGGGAGATAAGTGAGGCCATTTTCTTTCATCTTTATAGCCTAATTTTATCCATTCTTTTTCGCAGCAGTCAATGTGAGCTACGAGGTTTTGTGCTTGTGTGAACAAAGGAATGTCGGCTTGATTTGTCAAGTTTCTTCATCCAAACCTTTCTATGAAAGATATTGATGCAGTATTCCAAATTTGAAGTTTCGACTGATGAGTGTCCCACCATCTCGCAGCTTGACCAGTAAATGTCTTGTTGTTGCAGCAACACCCCTCCCCAAAATTTTGTACATGTTGGGGCCCCTCCTATATTTTTGTAGAAAATTTGCTTGAGAAGCCATCCCAGCCGTCAGCTCTGTTTTCAACATGAAATTTTGCTTCCCTGCTGAACAGCTCGCCGTCAATCCTTCCATGTTTTCCCCATGAGCCAAAAGATAACTTAGTTTTTCCCAAACGTTTTGGAACGTTTCGGACATTGTCTCGAAACGGCAGGAGTCAAACGTCCAACCTTTCCGAAAGGAGGACTTAGATTTTCTTTGCCAAAATCCGCGGAAGCCATTGGGCCAAGACCACCCGAAACGGCGGAAGCTTTCGCTCAAGCCTTCCGCGACCGCGGAAAGGTTCGAGTTGTTCTCCCGAAACGGCGAGGAATTCAACAAAGCCACCCGAAACGGCGGAAGCCACCGTGTTTTACCTCTCCGAAAAGAGACTCTGATTATGACCATAAGCTGCGGAAACCGTTGGTGAAACCTTGCCGAAACGGCGGAACGATTCATCTCTGTCTCCCGAAACGGCGGAATCCATTCGGGTAAACTTGCCGAATAACACGAAGGAATTCATCAACTTCTTCCGAAGTAAAAGACTTGGTAAATTTTCGATCATTGCTTCTGCGGAACGGTTCAAGCTCCGAAACGGCTTAGATCCCGAAACGGCGGAGCCTTTCACTCAAGCCTTCCGCAACCGCGGAAAGGTTCCGGCTTTCCTCCCGAAATGGCGGGACACATTCGCCTTAGTCTCCCGGAAAACACTTAGAACATTTTACAACCATCCACGGAGAAATTGGAGTTCCCTTCCCGAAACGGCGGGGGAATTCAATAAAACGTCCCGAAACGGCGGAAGCCATTCGGATAAGTCCCGCGGAGGAATTCACGATTCCCTTCCGAAGTATGGAAAAAACTTAGAATTTTTTCGGAGAGCTTCGGCGAAAGCCTTCAGCCTTTGCACCCGAAACCGCGGGAGTCTTCGGGCTACCCTCCCGAAACGGCGGAACCAAACCACTTAAACCGCCCGGCAAAGGACTCCGAAACGACCCCCGGGTGAATATGCGGAAAAGTATAAGTTTTACTTCCGAAACGGCGGAAGCCATTCAGGAAAGCCTTCCGAAACTAGCGGGAGCCTTCGCCATACCCTCCCGAAAAAATCAACGAGACTTTGAAATTTTGGTTCGCGGAAGCTTTCGCAAAAGTCTTCCGAACATACCGGGAGCATTCGCTATATCGTTCCGAAAGGGCGGAAGCTTTGGCGTTACCCGTCCGCTACGCGGCGGTCTCTCGCGGAAGGCTTCGAGTTTCCTTTCCGCAATAGGCCCCGAAACGGCGGAAGCTTTCATTGAACCCTTCCGCAACGGCGGACACGATTCACAAACTGGCCCCGCGGATGGCGGTCGCACGGAAACCGAGGTGCTTTGAAGTGACCACTACGCGCGGCGAATTTAAACCTCGTTTTAACCGCGCCACCTACTGAATTAAAGGCTCACACATGCCCATTCTTTATAAAATACGGTAGGGGCTCGACCAATACACCATTGTTTTTTTTTTTTTGAATCGGCCAACGACGTGCGATACCGTGCAAATCGCTCCAGCTCACCTCGCTCATTCGTGCTCGCAGCCACCTCGCTCAAGCAATCCCCACGGTGCCAGGTAGGATCTTGACCTTGATTTTCACTACTGAGTTGTCTTTTTGGGGAAAACAATGGTTTAAGTGGGGTTTTGACGGGCAAAACACCCGTCAAGGGCTATGTTTTGCCCGTCAGTTACAGTGAACGGAGTTTTCGCTATACAGAATCGTCATAGACCTTTGTTAAAACGTTAATATTTTATTTCAATGGTGGTGGGTGCGGGCGGTTAACCATGCCCCATGTTTTTTTTAAACCCCGGGCCGCGCCCCTCGTCTTGGAGAATTTGTCGAAGCCCCATGGGTTTTCCATATCCCCGGCCGTAAACCCGAACTTAAAACCCTGGGCCCTTCCATAAGCCTCAGCCCCTACACGCGAGCCGAAACCCGTGAACGTTTGAGCCACGCGAGCCGAAACCTGAAGCCATGGTCGCCCTGGCACTCCCCGTCAGCATATCTCCGGCGCTGTCACCTTCGCTCGGACTAAAGTATCCCGTAGTGACTCGGCGAATGGGCCGCGCGTGACGATAGCATTCAAAGCCCTCACCGAGTCAACCCGCGTCTCCCCACCATCGACCTCTCCAACCGCAGCCATAATGAAAACATCTCCTTCCGCAAGGTGGAACCGGAAGCCAATGGCTCCCGCAAACCACTTATTGGTCCGAAAACCAGTGGCTTCCGCAACATAGCTTATCCCCTCAGGATCATTTCAGACTCGGCTTTTAAAGAGCTTCAAATGTTCAATTTATGTCTTGTGTTGAAATGATGTTTTGCTTCCTAAATATTGTGCTTCATTGACTTATCTCATTGATATTAAAGCGATGTTGCTCTCTGCTAAAACCTTACAGCCTGTTGCTCAAATGATGACTTTGATATGGATGTTATCAGGAATAAATCAAGATGCCGAAAACCGGTAAGAAGAAGGCGAAGATGACAGAAAAGAAGCCTGCCCCTCCCAAGATTGAAACCTCGCTCCAGGACACCAAGTGCACCACTGGTGTCCCTCCAGAAATCAGATGGGATGACATATACAGAATGATCAGGGACCAAGAGATCCCAGATATGTTGCTGGAGGAGGCACCGATCTATCAAAATATCAGATCCTCAGGCATAACTAGAGCCGCTACCCGCCCTGAGCTATTCCCCTGTGCTGAAGTGATCGGGTGGATACTCCAACATGCAGATGCTGAAGGGAGAGTGATAAATGACAGCGGGAAAGTGGCTATTGCTTTGTTTCAACCCGCGTATGTTGCGGCGGCCTACAGATTTCCCCGTGTCCAACAAGCTCTGACTGACGAATGGTTGGGCCAAATGGATAACGTTGAGATGGCCAAGAAGCTATTGAGGGGAGGGAAGCATTTGAGAAAGAAGGGAAATGATCAATATGACGTGCAGAACCTGAGGGCCCCTTTCAGATTGATCGCTTTAATGCTGTGCAGAATCTTCGGCATGCCCGATGGCACAGTATACAAGATTCAGTGGGTCCCTATCATTCATTATGTGGCATTTCAGGGGACAGTGTTTGACTGGGCCACTATCTTGTCGGATAGTCTGGCCTCGATGATAGCTGCTGCTAAGCCAGGACTGGCTTTGAAGAAGGCTGAATTCTTCATGTCTTCATACCTGATAGATTGTATCTTGGCCAAGATAGAGTTCCCCAAATTGGGGTGTACATGGGATAGGGCCACCGCCCCGGTCTACATCGCATTCAAGATGTTGTGGGCTCAGAATTACAAGCCCAGCTACAAACTTATCTGTGAGGGGTTCATCATGCCCCTATACGAGAAGATCTTCAAGGAAGAACCAAATTGTCTGTCAGAAAATGCTTTGGAAGTCCTTGAGGAGTATGGGGACTTTTACTTTTCAGAGCAGGGTACCTATCTGAGAATGTTTGGAGGGACTAAGCCCCCATACATATTGCCGCAGTATGCCACAGACTATGTGGCGCTCAAGGAAGCAGTAAGAGAACTCTTCTTGGATGGGATTGGAGCATTCCTCCACAAGCTACACAAGGCTTCCTTTCCCCCCTTACCTTTCTGCATAGGGGCTTACAAGTTTTCAGGGGTGGCCTCTGCCGACGAATTTGTTCAAGAGTTGAAGGCCTTCCACTTCGGTGAGGTCATCTTCCACAGGAACGACAGAAAGGGTAAAGTGGCCGAGCATTGCAAGGGGAACTATGCTAACTTCGAATACTCCCACTACCCCGATGCCGAGGAGGAAGCATTCAGAGGCATCAGCAACATGACTAAGCTACGGATCTGTCGCCAAAGTACTGGAGCGAGCTCTAGTTCAGCCAAAGCCCAGAAGACCATCCAGCAAAAGGAGAAAGAAGCCAAGGATGCCCGAGCTCAGGAAGAGCTCAGATTAAAAGAAGAGGCAAGGTTACAAAAGGAAGCCGAGGAAGCAAGAAAGCAACAAGACGCTGAAAATGAAAGACTGTGGAAGGAGGCTGAAGAAGCCCAAAAGCAGAAAGAAGCAGAGACTGAGCAAGCTGAAGCAAGGAAGAAGGCGGAGGAAGAATTGAAGGCAAGAGAAGATACCGAGGCAGGTGGGTCCGGTGTACAAGACATGGAGATAGACACCTCTCAAGCAGGTGGCTCTGGTACCCAAAAGGAAGGAGCAGACCCCGCTCAGGAAGTCCGAACCCCACCTATGGAAGAAGACATAGACATCATAAACCGACCAATTGTCCCATACACTCCATCTGGGAAGCGTACGGTGTCCAAATGGAATGAGTTTGTCTATGACAAGAAAAGGAAAGCAATGGTCCTCCAATCAGAAGAGAGGATTAAAAGCCCCTTCCATGATGACATAGTTACTCACCGAGAGGTCGCTGTCATGCAGAACACAGATGCAGATCCCATCGCCATGGCATCCGCAGTTATAGCAACAGCACAGGCATCATTTGCCAATGTAGGGGTTATAGTCAAAGAAAATATATTGACAAAGAAGAAAGCACGCACCCTGCAACAAAATGTGGCTAATGAGCAAGCCCAAAGGGACCTGGCAGTAAACAAATATAATTGCTTGTACGCTGAGCATAGGGAGCTGTCAAACAAGTACAGTCACCTGGAGGAGGAAAAGGACCAGCTAGCACTCCAGATAATGATTGCAGAAGCGGAGAAGAATGGAGCAGAAGAAAAGGCTTCCCAGTTAGAAGCAGACAAGAGGACATTAGCTGAGCGTTTAGAACAAGCGGAGAGCAGAACCTTGGACATGTCTCCCTTCCACGAGCTGTCATGCAATATCCTGCAGCAAGTGTATGGCTCTCAAGAGCTAATCACTGACGAGGTATGCAAACTCAAGGCCATGATGGGTAGGCTAAAAGAGGTCAACACGGAAGCCCACAGGCTCAAAGCTAAGAATACCCGTGTCAAGGCCAATGTCATAAGTCAGATGGCATGGAGGGAAGGGAAAGGAGGTTTCCTCCCACATCTTCCTTTTAAGGCCGTGGAAGATTTTAATGAAGATATAGCCTTGTTGGAGTTTGGTAGGAGCTGTGCCAATAAGCTAATGGCCAGTGTGCAGAGGAAAACAGATAGAATCAACAACCTATACCAAAAGCTCAAAGGAGTCCATGACAACTGCACATTGAGTTTCCCTCAGACCCTAGAAGACTTCCCGGAAAAGGAGCAGCGGTTGTCTCAGCTGAAAGAAGAGCTAGGCATCCAGCTAGGCATCCAGATGGAGTATGTGAAAAGCATTGATGTCCTGGCCATGGATGATCTCCAACATTACATCGGTTCATCAACACTTCACAATCATCTGCTGAAGGAAGCATATCAAGTTGCTGAAGCAGAAGTACAAAGCATTAAAATGGAGCTCGGGAAGAATGTAACTTCTCAGAAAATCCTGTTTCCTGCTGCAGCAAACATAATCATCAGGGACACCAGGTGTGTGGCACAGCTACATAGAAGAGGAGGTCAGGAAAGCTTGCAGCAACAGCAGGAGCAGCATCAGCAGGGGATTCGAGGGCCTCTTCCCAGGCAGCATCAGTGACCATCATCTTGGGCGACCCTGTGCAGCAGAAGCTCGCGCACAGGAATGAAGAGGCTGAATTCAGTGAGCCACTCTTGCAGCCCAAACACGTGCCCAGCAGGGAAAGCTTTGATGTTAGCAAATTTTCTGTTATATATATTTTGAATATGTAAGGCGTAAAGCCATGGGACAGCTGTCCCTGATTTTGTCAAATATTTTTCGGTAAAGGAAGTGGCCATTTTGGGGGTCGATTATAGTGGAAATTCCTGTAAATGACAGGTGGGGAATGCTAGGTGTCAGCCCAGAGGGAAAATTTGTAACTATAAATAGAAAGCTAGGAAGATTAGAAAGGACTTTTTTGCAGGGAATGAAAAATTTTGGGCAAATGATATGAGCTATCTTGTATCGGGTCTGTAAATTGAATTTTCTAATAGAAGCCACGGGAGATGGACGTTTTGCTTGGAATGTTGGGGTTGCTTTATATTGGACTATTCTAATGACTGCAATTCTGCAATGTGAGATCATTCTTGACTTCTGAATTATCTCTTTTGCATTAATGATTTTGCCCTCCTCTAGGCATGCGTTCTCTCTATTTTGTGAACAATGAAATGTATTGCTGTAGATTCCTTTGTCCAGATCGAATAGCTAACTGTTCTTTCTTCCGGGTAATCCATGTGGCTCATTGTTCATGACTTTAAATTGCTCCTTGCAGGGATCTTTGAGTTTAATTCCAGTTTTATTACGTTTAGATCTGTTTTCTTTATTTTGTTACATAGATTAAATAATTTTTGCTTTCCTCTGTTTATGAGCAATAGATGCGTTCTTTATTCTTTTGTTTCCCTCTGTTGTCTGAGCAATAGATGCGTTCCATGCTGAATGAGAAGCTACCTTCTCAAGTCTTCATGTTGCTGTAGCTTTCATTGTGAGAAATAATAGCTATCTGTTCTTTGATACGATAACTGTTGCAGCTGATTGCTCCTCCCTTAAGCGTGTTCCCTGCAGGGATAGATAGACGTGTTCCCGTTTCTAGATTTAGATCTGTTTCAATTGCATTTTAGATTAAGTATAATTTAGGCATGTGCAATCTCATATAAAACACATAAAACCCAAAAGAAAGGTGGATCGGGCCATAACCGGTAAAATCGGATTTAAAGTCCAAAACCACGGTTGCCGGAACCGCTAACCGGACGGATTCCCTACACCAAACGGGAGATAGTCTAATTGGGACCGTCTCTCGGGGAGAATCCCTTTCTGATTGATGCTACGATATCCGAGGCATCAACAGTTTTTGGCGCTAGAAGGAGGGCCTGAAGTGCATGGCTGATAGAGGAAAATCTTCCACGGTCATAGATAACACTGAAAACCCGCTTGAAGAAAACTTTTCAAACAGCCCAGATCTTGGATTAACAGACCAAGAACGCCTCATTTCTGACCCTGAGCCTCAGGAAGCTTTGTACGCTGTTCCTTTTGCAGAAATAGAGGACTTGAGAAGACATACTAGATCTTACGTTAGACAGCTAGGTGGTTTAAACGCTGTCAACTTCCTCCCTAAGAAAACTACACCCAGAAAGGAGCCGCAATACACCCGTGATTCAATCCTCGTTCAAAGTTTTGAAGAACTGGTAAATCTGACGTTGGAAGAAATCTCCGGCACCCTTAACAAGGCAGACCAAGAAAATCTCGAAGAAGTCACCACTCCCAAAAGCACTCCACAGGATTCACCCTACAATTCTCCACCAGGGTCTCCGCATCCAAACCCAAACATGGCTGTACCTGCTTGGAGAGCAAGGGGAGCGCTGAACCTAGCTGGACCATTCCATAATCTCCCTAAAAAACCAGAAAAGGTCTTTCCTAAGTACGATCCAGGGAAAGCCATTTCGGCGAAGGATCACCTCAAGAGTTTTTACTTAGCTCTGAAACTTTTGAATGTACAACATGAAGACGTAGTCTGCAGGTTGTTTCCGTACACATTCGAGCCTAAGGTATCATCTTGGTACTTTAGCCTTCAACCCAGCTCAATCTCTAGTTGGGATGATTTCGAAAAGTGTTTCCTTAAGAAATACGGGAACCAAAAGACTGTAGCCACGCTTATGAAAGAACTCTTATCCATGAAAATGGAGAAGAAGGAAAAGGTTCAAGACTTTAATCAAAGATTCACAACGCTGTTAAATAACTTTAGTGAAACTAACAAACCCACAGAAGAGTCTTTGATTGAATACTACACAACAGCTCTTGAAGGTCCAATCGCAATGTTTGTAAAGCGATCCAAGAAAATGACCCTGATAGAGAATTTTGAGGAAGCTCGAAAGGTAGAGGAAGAGGCTGATAGCATTGCTAAACATGCCTTAGATGTGGAAACAAAACCAGCAGCCAGCAAGAAACCTTTGCTCCTCACGAGAGGCAAAGAAGAGCCATCTACGGATATGGAAAATGTAGTTAAAATGATGCAAAATTTATCTAACAAAATCATAGATCTTGAGAAAGACAAGGCTGCTAGTACATCTAGGAAACCTTTCAAGCCATTCTATAAAAGAAGGGAAGACGGGGAACAGTCTCACCCACCAATGAACACTGCCCCTGTTTTAAACTTGAATGAGATTGGGATGGAAAATTTCTGCACCTTTCACCAAGAACCACACTCGGAGAAGAGCTGCCCTCAATGGATCAATTCCATGAGCTTGGTCATGAACCAAATGTTAGATTCTCAGATCCCAGACCAGGATGATCCTCCAGAAGAGTCAAGCCCTGAGTTAGAGGAACCAACCCCGGACACTACTATGGTGTTGTGGGATTGGGTACCTATGACTGAATTAGTAGAAGAAGATCACGTAGATAGCTCTCCCTCTACCATAAATGTTGCCACTCGCAGCAAGGGCCCAATTGCGGATCCTGTACCAGTCACCATTCCCCATAAGCCTAAAATTTCGAAAGATCCGCCTAGGAGGCATATACCAATCATCCCACCACATCCCAAAGTAAACCAAACAGCTGTCAAACAGCTAAGCGCTGACAACACAGTTCAGCCACCTAAAGAAACCATGAACAAAACAGATCAGTCCATTCGAATTGGGAATGAATCCGATATAGGGTATGATATTATCGAAGATATCAAGAAAGTTAAAGCGAACATATCAATATTTGACATGTGTAGATTTCCCCATCAACGAGACAAACTACTGCATGTTTTACAACCAAAACCCAGCGCTACATTAACAGATTCTCAAGACAATCCTGAAATTAACGAGGCTAGCATCGGTGGGAAATCCAAATCCCAAACATTGCCATTTCTGCTGACATTCGAAATTTTTAATCACAATGTTCATAACTGTCTGGTAGACTCCGGAGCTTCTTCAAACGTTATGCTACTTTCAATTTGTAAGAAAATTAATGGGCAGCCCGTACCATCTCCAGCTCAAATCATACAATTAGACAGGACTGCTGTCAAGGTTATAGGGGAGATGAAAGATGTTTTAATTAGACTGTCAGCCGACCCTAGAGTCTGTCAATTTATTGACATAATGGTGGTCGATATCCCTGAAGCTTATGGGCTGATTTTGAGTAGGGATTGGTCTACCAAGTTGAGTGGCTACTTTGCTACCGATTGGTCTCATCTATGGCTGCCTTATCAGAACAGGCAGAATCAGATTAAAATTCTTAGGGAACCTCATATGAAACAAAACGTAACCCAGCTAGAAGAAAAGAATGAGGCTGTAGCTTTCTCTTCCTCGGTCCTGGGAAATTACTTCTTAGAAATGGATCCAGGTAACTATCAATCTGAAACCTTTTGCCATGAATCAGACAAACAGTCCGATCTCCTTCATTTCTCTCGGACTGATGAGATTGATTGTAACATAGTCAATTTAGTTGCTAACATAGACCACAAAGAAACTAACTTAGTTGAATCTAAAGATACCTTTTGGACATTATACTTTGATGGTTCTAAAACTCTGGAAGGATCCGGATCCGGTTGTGTTCTAATGGATCCAAAGAAGAACAAGTATTTTTTGTCTTGTAGATTAGAATTCGATTGTACTAATAATACCGCTGAATATGAAGCTTTGGTACATGGTTTAAAGAAGGCCATTGGCTTAAATGTTAAGTACCTGAAAGTTTTTGGTGACTCCGAGATAGTTGTCAGACAGGTAAGGGACACCATTCACTGTCTCTCACCGCACTTGAAAGGGTACCAGGCTGAGGTATGGGATTTAATCATGTATTTTGACGCTTTCAATATAAGATCAATTCCCAGATTGCAAAATGCTGCTGCTGATTTGTTAGCAACATCTGCTTCTAGATTGGTGCCGTCAAATAACAAATGCTCTATTGAATTGATTTTCAGGTCTTCCATTCCCGATAACATCACGAACTTCAGAGTCTTCGATGATGATGAGCAAATTATCAGCTTCCTGACAAACGAAGACAGTTTTCAAGGAGCTGCAATAGATGAGGAAGAACATGATGCTGATTTGATGAAGAAAGAAGACGAGAGAGGAAATTTCATGCCAAAGGGGGTAAGGTCCCTCGAAATACTTTTCGATCTTCAAAATAAGTTCAAAAGACCAGCTAATACCAAAACTAACAGCTCATCAATGCAACATGAGTTGGTCAATTTGGGTACCGAGGCAGAACCAAAATTTGTCAACCTTGGCAAATGTTGTTCACCAAGAGAAAGAGATAGGTTCATTAAGCTGTTTAAACAGTACAAGGATGTTTTTGCATGGACCTATGAAGATCTGAAAACATATGATGTCCGCATCATCCAGCATGTTATACCAATGAAAGCGGGTGTCAAGCCATTTCAGCAGCAGTTAAGGAGGATGCATCCCACTCTTGAACCGCTGATCCAAAAGGAATTAAAGAAGCTCCTGGACGCTAAGATAATATTCAAAGTTCGGCATTCCGAATGGGTTGCAAACTTGGTTCCCGTGAGGAAGAAATCAGGAGAGATTAGGCTATGTGTAGACTTCAGAAATTTAAACAAAGCCTCAGATAAAGACAACTACCCCGTGCCTTCAATGGAGCATATCCTACAAATGGTGTCTGGATCTGAATTGTTTTCTCTCCTCGATGGTTTCTCTGGCTATAATCAAGTGTTAGTAGCCGAGGAAGATCGTCTCAAGACTACCTTCAGGACTAAGTGGGGAACTTTCGCTTACAGGAGAATGCCATTTGGTCTGATAAATGCTGGAGCTACATTCCAAAGGGCGATGGATATTGCCTTCCGAGGATTGGGTGGGCAATGTGTTGTTGTTTACTTAGATGATGTGACAGTCTTTTCGAAGAAAAGGGAAGATCATGTTGTTCATCTGAGGCACATCTTTGACCGTTGCCGGAAGTATGGTATTTCCTTGAATCCCAAGAAGAGCGTGTTTGCTGTACCCGAAGGTAAGCTCTTGGGTCATGTCATCTCCAAAGCGGGAGTGTCAATCGACCAAGAAAGATTCCAAGCTATTAATAAGATCCCAATGCCTCACAACAAAAAATATATGCAGTCTTTTATGGGCACCATCAATTTTGTCCGCAGATTTGTTCCGGATTTTGCACAAATCGTTAAGCCGTTACAGCAGATGGTTAAACAAAGCACACAATTCAAGTGGACAGATTTGGAGAAGGACGCATTTAGAGATATCAAGGCAGCTGTAGCTAAAGCTCCTTCCTTAAGAAGTCCAGATTTTGATAAAGATTTCATCTTGTATACCTTCGCTTCGGATGATTCTCTCGCAGCTGTACTCACGCAAAAGGTGGAGTTGGGGGACGAATACCCAATTTCGTTTATGAGCACTGGTCTGCAAGGGGCTGAGCTGAATTACCCCGTAGTTGACAAGCATGCCTACGCAGTCTTCAAAGCAGTCAAGCAGTTTAGGCCATACATTTTGAAGAACAGAACTAAAGTCATAGTTCCCCATCCAGCTGTTAGATCCCTTTTCGTTCAAAAGGAATTGGGAGAGAGGAGAGGGAACTGGGTCACAGCGCTGCAGGAGTATGATTTGGAATTTAAACCGGCTACAATCATCAAAGGACAAGGTCTATGCAAATTACTGGCGGAAACTCGACTGATGAAGAGCACCATTGGAGAAATGAAGCTGAGCTCAATTCGGTTGAGGTATGCCATATCTTTACAGCTCCCCAGTCATGGTATAGGGATCTAGTGCACTATTTACAGCAGGGATATCTACCCGAACACTGGAATTCTAAACAAAGAAGGGCACTCCGCTTGAAATCGGCACCCTATCAAATCATTGATGGGGTTCTTTTTAGAAAGAATTATGATGGAGTCCTTCTTAGGTGTTTGGAAAAGGAGGATGCAAACAAAGTTGTCAAAGAATTGCATGATGGCCCCGCAGGTGGCCATTATTCAGGAGAGACGACAGCACACAAGATACTGAGAGCTGGTTATTACTGGCCCACTCTGTTTCGAGATGCCCACACATACGCACGAAACTGTGATGTATGTCAAAGAAGCGCTGGGAAGTTACCTAAGGCCGCAGGCCCATTGCAGCCGGTCATCATCTCTGAACCTTTTGAGCAATGGGGCATAGATGTTATCGGAGAAATAAATCCAAATTCTTCATTGCAACACCGATACATTCTGACAGCTACCGATTACTTCACCAGGTGGACGGAGGCCATCCCGTTGCGCAAGATCAATGAAGACGCAGTTATCAGCTTCTTGAAAGAGAACATCATAACCAGGTTTGGGGTTCCAATTTCCCTTGTTTTTGATAATGCTACTTATTTTTCGTCTTGCAAGATAAATGAATTTGTTTATGAATGGGGAATTAAGTTGCATTATTCAGCCAATTACTACCCTCAGGGAAACGGATTAGCTGAATCCTCAAACAAGAATCTGATTCGAATCCTTAAGAAAACTGTGATAGAAAACCAGAGAAGTTGGCATGTGGCTCTCCCAAACGCCTTATGGGAAGATAGGGTAACCCCGAAGAATGCTTTAGGTGTCTCCCCTTTCACTCTTGTCTATGGCAAGGAAGCCATACTTCCCCCAAACATCTTGCTGCCATCCTTGCAATTGTCCCAAGCCTCTCGGGGCTCTGGTAGCCAAGCCTTATGATCCAGAATCAACACCCTGCTTCAACTGGAAGAAGCCCGACACAAAGCTAAAGATCGATTCCATCAACACTAGGACATAGTTAAGAGATGGTTCGATAAGAGGAAGTCCGGCAAGAGGGATTTTGAAGTCGGGGACCTAGTCTTGAAATGGGACCATAATCATGAGGGAAAAGGAATGCATACGAAATTTCAACATCTATGGGTGGGCCCGTACCAAATTTCTGCAAAATTAGGCCCATCCACTTATAAATTGACAAATCTCGAGGGAGAGGAAGTGGCCCTCCCTCTCAATGGCCTCGCTCTGAAACAATACTTTGCATAGTCTCCTCGAGACTTCCTGTACATAAATAAAGTTGTCTTTCACTTTCGCTTTTAGCTGTTTTTATTTCGGCCATGTTGTTTCTTTCTTTGTTATTTGAACTTTTCGATAAGCTTTGTTTTCTGAAGGCCCCTTTTTGTTGAGTTTCCCGTTGAAGATAGCTCTCTCAAAGAAAAAACTCGCAACCCATGAGTCTGGAACCTTGCTCAGTAAACCCGGTCTGCTGTGCTCTCGCTGAAATGTTCAAAAGGGGGGTAGCCTACCCTGCTAGTCACACTAATCCTGTTCAATAGCAGAGACCCATGGCCATCTTCACTACTATCGTTGGGCTCCACCCACTCTCACACTTTAAAGGCATCTCAAGAAGGTTACCTAAGTTGGACCCATGGAAAGTGGCGCCTCTCGAGGACATGGGGTATTGAAATGACTCCATGCTGCTGATTTAAAAGCCAAAATGGCCTACATCCAAGAGTCTGTTTTCCAGGGATTCTCGCCTCAATTAAAGCATGGATGAGACAAAAGCAAAAGGGACATGTAAAATCAAGAAGGCTGTCCAAAAGGCCCAGCTCAAAATAGGCTCCTCTCCGTCCGTGAAGTTTGATCAAATCAATAAAACCTCTAACTCACACAAAAGGACATTATGGATTGAGGAGCCCAAATCAAAGATCTGTCCAAAAGAAAATACCCCTGGAAGGCTCAAACAGCTAAGCTGTCCAAAGTACAAGCATCCCAAAGGGTGCCAGCAGCATGGGAATGAGGAACAAGAACAATAATGTCCATGAGAAAGTGTTGCAAATCCTGTGGAGTCCGGTAGTAGTGACCATTTGAGGGATGACCCTCCTAAAAATGAATCTCATATGCTGGCCCTCTGAGAGTGGTGAAGATGCCTCGGTCGAAGCTCCCCTTTCCCCAATGGCTAGCAGGAAAAGTGCTCCTTTCCCCGCATGAGTCTAAAATGCTCAGCTGAGTAGTGCACCCGAGACAGATGTTTTAATGAGGTTCCGGACCATGCAGGGTATTTTTTCAGAGATCTGTGTTCGCCAGCGACTCGCCATTGTTGTTGCAGCAACACCCCTCCCCAAAATTTTGTACATGTTGGGGCCCCTCCTATATTTTTGTAGAAAATTTGCTTGAGAAGCCATCCCAGCCGTCAGCTCTGTTTTCAACATGAAATTTTGCTTCCCTGCTGAACAGCTCGCCGTCAATCCTTCCATGTTTTCCCCATGAGCCAAAAGATAACTTAGTTTTTCCCAAACGTTTTGGAACGTTTCGGACATTGTCCCGAAACGGCGGGAGTCAAACGTCCAACCTTTCCGAAAGGAGGACTTAGATTTTCTTTGCCAAAATCCGCGGAAGCCATTGGGCCAAGACCACCCGAAACGGCGGAAGCTTTCGCTCAAGCCTTCCGCGACCGCGGAAAGGTTCGAGTTGTTCTCCCGAAACGGCGAGGAATTCAACAAAGCCACCCGAAACGGCGGAAGCCACCGTGTTTTACCTCTCCGAAAAGAGACTCTGATTATGACCATAAGCTGCGGAAACCCTTGGTGAAACCTTGCCGAAACGGCGGAACGATTCATCTCTGTCTCCCGAAACGGCGGAAGCCATTCGGGTAAACTTGTCGAATAACACGAAGGAATTCATCAACTTCTTCCGAAGTAAAAGACTTGGAAAATTTTCGATCATTGCTTCTGCGGAACGGTTCAAGCTCCGAAACGGCTTAGCTCCCGAAACGGCGGAGCCTTTCACTCAAGCCTTCCGCAACCGCGGAAAGGTTCCGGCTTTCCTCCCGAAATGGCGGGACACATTCGCCTTAGTCTCCCGGAAAACACTTAGAACATTTTACAACCATCCGCGGAGAAATTGGAGTTCCCTTCCCGAAACGGCGGGGGAATTCAATAAAATGTCCCGAAACGGCGGAAGCCATTCGGATAAGTCCCGCGGAGGAATTCACGATTCCCTTCCGAAGTATGGAAAAAACTTAGAATTTTTTCGGAGAGCTTCGGCGAAAGCCTTCAGCCTTTGCTCCCGAAACCGCGGGAGTCTTCGGGCTACCCTCCCGAAACGGCGGAACCAAACCACTTAAACCGCCCGGCAAAGGACTCCGAAACGACCCCGGGTGAATATGCGGAAAAGTATAAGTTTTGCTTCCGAAACGGCAGAAGCCATTCAGGAAAGCCTTCCGAAACTAGCGGGAGCCTTCGCCATACCCTCCCGAAAAAATCAATGAGACTTTGAAATTTTGGTTCGCGGAAGCTTTCGCAAAAGTCTTCCGAACATACCGGGAGCATTCGCTATATCGTTCCGAAAGGGCGGAAGCTTTGGCGTTACCTGTCCGCTACGCGGCGGTCTCTCGCGGAAGGCTTCGAGTTTCCTTTCCGCAATAGGCCCCGAAACGGCAGAAGCTTTCATTGAACCCTTCCGCAACGGCGGACACGATTCACAAACTGGCCCCGCGGATGGCGGTCGCACGGAAACCGAGGTGCTTTGACGTGACCGCTACGCGCGGCGAATTTAAACCTCGTTTTAACCGCGCCACCTACTGAATTAAAGGCTCACACGTGCCCATTCTTTATAAAATACGGTAGGGGCTCGACCAATACACCATTGTTTTTTTTTTTTGAATCGGCCAACGACGTGCGATACTGTGCAAATCGCTCCAGCTCACCTCGCTCATCCGTGCTCGCAGCCACCTCGCTCAAGCAATCCCTACGGTGCCAGGTAGGATCTTGACCTTGATTTTCACTACTGAGTTGTCTTTTTGGGGAAAACAATGGTTTAAGTGGGGTTTTGACGGGCAAAACACCCGTCAAGGGCTATGTTTTGCCCGTCAGTTACAATGAACGGAGTTTTCGCTATACAGAATCGTCATAGACCTTTGTTAAAACGTTAATATTTTATTTCAATGGTGGTGGGTGCGGGCGGTTAACCATGCCCCATGTTTTTTTTAAACCCCGGGCCGCGCCCCTCGTCTTGGAGAATTTGTCGAAGCCCCATGGGTTTTCCATATCCCCGGCCGTAAACCCGGACTTAAAACCCTGGGCCCTTCCATAAGCCTCAGCCCCTACACGCGAGCCGAAACCCGTGAACGTTTGAGCCACGCGAGCCGAAACCTGAAGCCATGGTCGCCCTGGCACTCCCCGTCAGCATATCTCCGGCGCTGTCACCTTCGCTCGGACTAAAGTATCCCGTAGTGACTCGGCGAATGGCCGCGCGTGACGATAGCATTCAAAGCCCTCACCGAGTCAACCCGCGTCTCCCCGCCATCGACCTCTCCAACCGCAGCCATAACGAAAACATCTCCTTCCGCAAGGTGGAACCGGAAGCCAATGGCTCCCGCAAACCACTTATTGGTCCGAAAACCAGTGGCTTCCGCAACATAGCTTATCCCCTCAGGATCATTTCAGACTCGGCTTTTAAAGAGCTTCAAATGTTCAATTTATGTCTTGTGTTGAAATGATGTTTTGCTTCCTAAATATTGTGCTTCATTGACTTATCTCATTGATATTAAAGCGATGTTGCTCTCTGCTAAAACCTTACAGCCTGTTGCTCAAATGATGACTTTGATATGGATGTTATCAGGAATAAATCAAGATGCCGAAAACCGGTAAGAAGAAGGCGAAGATGACAGAAAAGAAGCCTGCCCCTCCCAAGATTGAAACCTCGCTCCAGGACACCAAGTGCACCACTGGTGTCCCTCCAGAAATCAGATGGGATGACATATACAGAATGATTAGGGACCAAGAGATCCCAGATATGTTGATGGAGGAGGCACCGATCTATCAAAATATCAGAGCCTCAGGCATAACTAGAGCCGCTACCCGCCCTGAGCTATTCCCCTGTGCTGAAGTGATCCGGTGGATACTCCAACATGCAGATGCTGAAGGGAGAGTGATAAATGACAGCGGGAAAGTGGCTATTGCTTCGTTTCAACCCGCGTATGTTGCGGCGGCCTACAGATTTCCCCGTGTCCAACAAGCTCTGACTGACGAATGGTTGGGCCAAATGGATAACGTCGAGATGGCCAAGAAGCTATTGAGGGGAGGGAAGCATTTGAGAAAGAAGGGAAATGATCAATATGACGTGCAGAACCTGAGGGCCCCTTTCAGATTGATCGCTTTAATGCTGTGCAGAATCTTCGGCATGCCCGATGGCACAGTATACAAGATTCAGTGGGTCCCTATCATTCATTATGTGGCATTTCAGGGGACAGTGTTTGACTGGGCCACTATCCTGTCGGATAGTCTGCCCTCGATGATAGCTGCTGCTAAGCCAGGACTGGCTTTGAAGAAGGCTGAATTCTTCATGTCTTCATACCTGATAGATTGTATCTTGGCCAAGATAGAGTTCCCCAAATTGGGGTGTACATGGGATAGGGCCACCGCCCCGGTCTACATCGCATTCAAGATGTTGTGGGCTCAGAATTACAAGCCCAGCTACAAACTTATCTGTGAGGGGTTCATCATGCCCCTATACGAGAAGATCTTCAAGGAAGAACCAAATTGTCTGTCAGAAAATGCTTTGGAAGTCCTTGAGGAGTATGGGGAATTTTACTTTTCAGAGCATGGTACCTATCTGAGAATGTTTGGAGGGACTAAGCCCCCATACATATTGCCGCAGTATGCCACAGACTATGTGGTGCTCAAGGAAGCAGTAAGACAACTCTTCTTGGATGGGATTGGAGCATTCCTCCACAAGCTACACAAGGCTTCCTTTCCCCCCTTACCTTTCTGCATAGGGGCTTACAAGTTTTCAGGGGTGGCCTATGCCGACGAATTTGTTCAAGAGTTGAAGGCCTTTCACTTCGGTGAGGTCATCTTCCACAGGAACGACAGAAAGGGTAAAGTGGCCGAGCATTGCAAGGGGAACTATGCTAACTTCGAATACTCCCACTACCCCGATGCCGAGGAGGAAGCATTCAGAGGCATCAGCAACATGACTAAGCTACGGATCTGTCGCCAAAGTACTGGAGCGAGCTCTAGTTCAACCAAAGCCCAGAAGACCATCCAGCAAAAGGAGAAAGAAGCCAAGGATTCCCGAGCTCAGGAAGAGCTCAGATTAAAAGAAGAGGCAAGGTTACAAAAGGAAGCCGAGGAAGCAAGAAAGCAACAAGACGCTGAAAATGAAAGACTGCGGAAGGAGGCTGAAGAAGCCCAAAAGAAGAAAGAAGCAGAGACTGAGCAAGATGAAGCAAGGAAGAAGGCGAAGGAAGAATTGAAGGCAAGAGAAGATACCGAGGCAGGTGGGTCCGGTGTACAAGACATGGAGATAGACACCTCTCAAGTAGGTGGCTCTCGTACCCAAAAGGAAGGAGCAGACCCCGCTCAGGAAGTCCGAACCCCACCTATGGAAGAAGACATAGACATCATAAACCGACCAATTGTCCCATACACTCCATCTGGGAAGCGTACGGTGTCCAAATGGAATGAGTTTGTCTATGACAAGAAAAGGAAAGCAATGGTCCTCCAATCAGAAGAGAGGATTAAAAGCCCCTTCCATGATGACATAGTTACTCACCGAGAGGTCGCTGTCATGCAGAACACAGATGCAGATCCCATCGCCATGGCATCCGCAGTTATAGCAACAGCACAGGCATCATTTGCCAATGTAGGGGTTATAGTCAAAGAAAATATATTGACAAAGAAGAAAGCACGCACCCTGCAACAAAATGTGGCTAATGAGCAAGCCCAAAGGGACCTGGCAGTAAACAAATATAATTGCTTGTACGCTGAGCATAGGGAGCTGTCAAACAAGTACAGTCACCTGGAGGAGGCAAAGGACCAGCTAGCACTCCAGATAATGATTGCAGAAGCGGAGAAGAATGGAGCAGAAGAAAAGGCTTCCCAGTTAGAAGCAGACAAGCGGACATTAGCTGAGCGTTTAGAACACGCGGAGAGCAGAACCTTGGACATGTCTCCCTTCCACGAGCTGTCATGCAATATCCTGCAGCAAGTGTATGGCTCTCAAGAGCTAATCACTGACGAGGTATGCAAACTCAAGGCCATGATGGGTAGGCTAAAAGAGGTCAACACGGAAGCCCACAGGCTCAAAGCTAAGAATACCCGTGTCAAGGCCAATGTCATAAGTCAGATGGCATGGAGGGAAGGGAAAGGAGGTTTCCCCCCGCATCTTCCTTTTAAGGCCGTGGAAGATTTTAATGAAGATATAGCCTTGTTGGAGTTTGGTAGGAGCTGTTCCAATAAGCTAATGGCCAGTGTGCAGAGGACAACAGATAGAATCAACAGCCTATACCAAAAGCTCAAAGGAGTCCATGACAACTGCACATTGAGTTTCCCTCAGACCCTAGAAGACTTCCCGGAAAAGGAGCAGCGGTTGTCTCAGCTGAAAGAAGAGCTAGGCATCCAGATGGAGTATGTGAAAAGCATTGATGTCCTGGCCATGGATGATCTCCAACATTACATCGGTTCATCAACACTTCACAATCATCTGCTGAAGGAAGCATATCAAGTTGCTGAAGCAGAAGTACAAAGCATTAAAATAGAGCTCGGGAAGAATGTAACTTCTCAGAAAATCCTGTTTCCTGCTACAGCAAACATAATCATCAGGGACACAGGTGTGTGGCACAACTACATAGAAGAGGAGGTCAGGAAAGCTGCAGCAACAGCAGGAGCAGCATCAGCAGGGGATTCGAGGGCCTCTTCCCAGGCAGCATCAGTGACCATCAACTTGGGCGACCCTGTGCCAGCAGAAGCTCGCGCACAGGAATGAAGAGGCTGAATTCAGTGAGCCACTCTCTGCAGCCCAAACACGTGCCCAGCAGGGAAAGCTTTGATGTTAGCAAATTTTCTGTTATATATATTTTGAATATGTAAGGCGTAAGCCATGGGACAGCTGTCCCTGATTTTGTCAAAATATTTTTCGGTAAAGGAAGTGGCCATTTTGGGGGTCGATTATAGTGGAAATTCCTGTAAATGACAGGTGGGGAATGCTAGGTGTCAGCCCAGAGGGCAAATTTGTAACTATAAATAGAAGCTAGGAAAGATTAGAAAGGACTTTTTTGCAGGGAATGAAAATTTTGGGCAAATGATATGAGCTATCTTGTATCGGGTCTGTAAATTGAATTTTCTAATAGAAGCCACGGGAGATGGACGTTTTGCTTGGAATGTTGGGTTGCTTTATATTGGACTATTCTAATGACTGCAATTCTGCAATGTGAGATCATTCTTGACTTCTGAATTATTTCTTTGCATTAATGATTTTGCCCTCCTCTAGGCATGCGTTCTCTCTATTTTGTGAACAATGAAATGTATTGCTGTAGATTCCTTTGTCCAGATCGAATAGCTAACTGTTCTTTCTTCCGGGTAATCCATGTGGCTCATTGTTCATGACTTTAAATTGCTCCTTGCAGGGATCTTTGAGTTTAATTCCAGTTTTATTACGTTTAGATCTGTTTCTTTATTTTGTTACATAGATTAAATAATTTTTGCTTTCCTCTGTTTATGAGCAATAGATGCGTTCTTTATTCTTTCGTTTCCCTCTGTTGTCTGAGCAATAGATGCGTTCCATGCTGAATGAGAAGCTACCTTCTCAAGTCTTCATGTTGCTGTAGCTTTCATTGTGAGAAATAATAGCTATCTGTTCTTTGATTACGATAACTGTTGCAGCTGATTGCTCCTCCCTTAAGCGTGTTCCCTGCAGGGATAGATAGACGTGTTCCCGTTTCTAGATTTAGATCTGTTTCAATTGCATTTAGATTAAGTATAATTTAGGCATGTGCATCTCATATAAAACACATAAAACCCAAAAGAAAGGTGGATCGGGCCATAACCGGTAAAATCGGATTTAAAGTCCAAAACCACGGTTGCCGGAACCGCTAACCGGACGGATTCCCTACACCAAACGGGAGATAGTCTAATTGGGACCGTCTCTCGGGGAGAATCCCTTTCTGATTGATGCTACGATATCCGAGGCATCAACATGTCTCTACCAAACTTTGTAGACAGCCTTGCTCTCCAACATGTTTTGATACCTGTTCGACATGTACATCAGGTGGATCACGTTCTTTATATCTTAATGTCGAGCTACCATATTGTACATTTTTAACTGGAGCAAGTGTTGGATATGCTCGTATTTTTCATTTGAAAACCTTCGGTGTGTAAGATACAGAGAGACACTTCTTTATTTGTTTCCTCGAGATGGCTTCCACATTCCAGCATTCTTTTGCATGCAGATCGTAATTCTCTATTTTCCAGTCATAGAGTTTTGCATCGGAATTGTATCCGAGTGAGATAGGATCTCCGAGATGAAGTTATCCTTGGTTATTTGGCTCAATGCGGTCTTCATTATTATCTATTTGGTAAGGCTGTCGGATATTGTTATTAACTTCTGTAGGTTCTGACCAAGGTTCTGCTTGTGATGGGAAGATTGGCACGATAACCTTCTGGCCATTACCTTTCAACTTGATGCGGATTTTGTCCAAAGAAATTGAAGCCTTCATCTTCCATCCCCATGGTAGACCGACCAAAGTAGGGAAAGAGCTTGCATAATCTTTTGGTACAATGATTTCAAAATCTACTGATGTCGTGATACCTTTAATGGAAGTTTCGACTCCTTTCCATACTCTAATCAGCTCAATTAATCCTTAATCTGCGAGCTTTAAGTAGATGCCTGATTCCTGTAGTTGAGGTCGACCAAGTTGGTCCCAAGTATCAGGAGTCATGATATTCACCTGGGATCCAAAATCAAGTGCAACTTGTCATACATGATATCCATTTATGTCGAGATCGACTAATGGGTTGGCGTCATTTTTCTCTTTTTGTTTTAGTCGGCAAATGCTTTTAGTTTGTCTTTGCTCGACGTGCTTTAATTTATGCAACAAATCAATCTTTCTTCCTACAGCTTCTTCATGTGAAATTAATTTGAGTAATTCATTAAGAGTTTCTTCATGTGTTGCTAAATCATGAAATATGCCGAACGCATCTTTGTACATAGATTTTTGTTTTATAGGATTTGGATAATCCTCTTTACCAACAATTCTAGTTATCTGAGGTTTATCTTGACCAATATGAGTGCCTTGCCTTGTTACAATTTGCAAGTTTTTTGTTCAAAGCACATCGTTTTTTTGAAAACAAGATAAAACATGAACATTTTTTTTATTATTTATTTTCTTGATCATGGTAGGGCAATCCTCTAAATAGTGATTGCCTACCCCACACTTTGTACAAAATTCAGATCAGTTCTTTCCTTATAAGGGCAGTCTGTGTGTCGATGATTCTCGCTGAAGCATGTAAAGCATGCACCAGGTCGACTCTGATAACCACCACATCTATTGTAGCCATTATATCACCAATTGTTCTGACGATCATTATACCTTGGGTATCTGTCATTCCTGTTTTGATTGTATTGGTTATTTCTTCCATCATTTCTCCCAAATCTGTCATTTGCTGGATTTTTGTCTTGATTCTGCTTGACAGAATTTGTTTGGTACACTGCATGATAATTTTGCCGATTTTTCAGGTTTAGATGACATTCTTCGATTGAATGTGTATTTACTTCACAAATTTGACACCATCTTGCCTTCTTATTTTTCAAATTGTATGGACAATCATTTTTTGTATGTAAAGCATATTCTTTGCATAAATTGGAGAAACATCTGGATTGGATGAGTTTTACATCTTGTCGCCGATCGTCATTTCAACAAGAATCTTTGGTATGTCCCGAGGTGCGACAAGTTGTACACCATAGCTTAGGTCCTTTTAAGGTCATATTTCTGATAGCTTTCTCCATAATTTCAAGTCGTTCATCAACATGTCTGTCCATGGATATTAGAGGGTATTCATCATCCATTTCGATTTCTAGAGCTACTCTTAGCACATCTGCATATGTATTAACATTTTGTCGATGGACATGTATTCTGATTTTATTGATCAGACCAGCAATAAACCATTTGATTAATAGTTTTTCTTCGATTTCATAGTCTAATTTGCTTAGGAGGTCTTTAAACCTCTTGTCATACTCCTTGACAGTTTCTGTTGGCTTTTGGATTGTTGTCTTTAGTCATTTTTCCGCCAGGTATGTCGCATCTTCAATCATAAAGAAGGCCAAAAAGATTTGTTTAATTTGTGCTTTTGTTGCAGTTGGTGATTTTCCTATGTACCCCATGTACCATGTCAGTGCTCTTTTTATTAATGAACCAACAAATTGAGCAATTTGTCTATTTTCATTGGTAATTTGATTAGCTATCCAGATTGCTTCACACACAAACCAGTGTCTTCTTGGGTCTTCATCTCCTTCGTAGAACAGAAGGTGTGCTGTGGTGTGTGCCATGTCTGCTATTGTATTATTCTGAGAATCTGATGGAGGTGTGGGTGGGTTATTTACACAATCAATACTTGGTGCCTCGTTAGTATGAATTAGCTGTCTTTCTGGACTTCGTTCTCTGTCTTCAGAAAAAATGACTGTATCTCCTTCGATGTCGCTAGATATGCCTTCGTTAATTACTTCTGTCAAAATCTAGTTAAATTTTTGCTCAAACGGGATTTCGCAAAATCTCGAACTTTCCGACGTGCTTTTCGAATCACTCAAATTTGGTATTGGCAGGGGGGTGCTTCTTCATGCTCTGTGTACACTAGATGAAAACATCTATTTGAAAATTCGGGTTGAAAATATATCCAATTCCCTTCTTCTGGCTGATGAATCAATATTCTATTGATATCATCGCCTTCTATGCTTCGATGACTCCAAACTCCTGACTGACCAGCATGGAGACCAAGGTTTTCTTCGACAATTTATTCCACCCAAACGCTTTCTGTTAAACGGAATGGAGACGGAGGTGCTACTGTTTCTGGTATTTGGACTTGGAGAGCTCTACCATGCTCTATCCACAAGTCTTCATCCATGGGCGACAGTTCTTCTTCGACATCCCGATCATTACGGGCTTGACTTGATTCTGGCAGATTCCCTTCTGCATTTGTCGTAATATTTGATCCTCGCGTCCTCCGGAGTGCAATTGCTTGCTTCCGCAGCTCTTCACGTCACTGCCTCCTTTTTTCTCTTTCGATTTTTTGAATATTTGGGGTGCTTTTGTGACTTAAAAGTCTGTCTTTGTCAGATTTTTTTCCACTGCTAGTCATGTCGTTTGTCATACACCAAGTTTCATCAAACTAGGTACATCAGAGCATTCACCCCCCCAATGCCGCCCCCCAATGCCAGCTCGACGATTTCTAGACTATTGGGGAAGTGTAGACCATCACTTGTTCAAGAAAAATTCCCATTCGTGCTCCTTTACAAATTTTTCCCACTTACATTCTTTCTCCTCCCAGTTAGAGTTTGGAAGGGGTGGGGTCAGCAACGGTCTTGTTTCGACAATATGTGCGACACCTTTGTCGATAAAAAATTTAAACAATAATGTCGACAAAGAACATAGAAATTGATCAGCTAATTCGGTGAAGAACTTTCTTCTTATTTCATCTACTGATACTCGGTTTTCGATTGCCTAATCTTCACAGAAATCTTCTGCAATCTTTTCGCACCCTTCTGATAGATTTGTACGACCTCTGTTGATTAGCTTCGATACTAATTTACGCTCTACTTCATCGACTGGTCTGTTCATCTAGAAGTTTCTTCAAGGCAGTCGGCACGGATTCTAAAATCGCTCATGGGTCTCGGAGAAGAATCGATCTCTTGCTTGGTTAATCGTTAGCTTGTTACGTTGCGCATAATTCTGCAGGTAATTCGCGATTTTCTTCTACCACCAGTCTCTAATCTCCTATTCTGAAATCATGGGTCATGCTGCTAGTAATTTTTCATGTATCAACCGGCAACGAAACCAGATGTTGTAATCCCACGGTTCACATAGTTATCATAGATACATTACACAATATAAGCAAGCATACCCAATGACACAGATACAAGAGACGAGATAGATAGAGAGAATAGTCTTTATATTAACCAGCAATAGCATAACAATATGATAGAATCAATCTCTACTACTCTATCGGCTCACCAGCCTAGATATATATATATATATATATATGTGTGTGTGTGTGTGCAGATATAGTTACATAACTGTCTGTCGATTTATCCAATCGACCCGACCCATACTAGTTGACGCGACTAGTCGACATATGCTGTAGAATGGTCGGCCAGAGGGTCTAGTCAACAGGCCGACCTAGGCCCCTCCAACACCATCCTTGAAAAAGGTAATCTCTTTGATGTATTTATATGGCATTCAATAATTTAATCCATCCTTGGAGTTTTTCCAGGCATGACAATCCCTTTATAATGTTTTACGATAAGCTATTCTTCTTTTTTTCTTTTGTACGAAGTGGTACCACCATTTTCCCATTTAATTACGCCGTAGGTGTTTATACAGCGATAGATGTTTCATCCCACTATAGCCGGATTCCTCACTCATTGAGCGAATGGAATCCAGCCACGTCGCTTCCGTATATGTCAGGACAAGGTTTAACTTCATGCCAGGTTGCCAGGTCGAGGTTTAGCTTCACGCCAGGTTATGCCATTAATGCTTGGCCTTCATTCCCCACATATTGTCTCTACTGGCGCCATCTAGACTCCAATTTATCAGATGTGAGTTGAACGGACAGTTTATCAGTTGCGTGTTTCATCTGTGAAGTTCTGCCATTAATGCCCGGCCATCCAGACTCCTTTTCCCTGTCTGGTTATTGCCGTCTCATCCCCGTCTCCTTTAGGCCTCCCACTTCGCCTATTCCCTCGATCATTATCCCACAAGAGTTTTACATCATCCTATCTCCCTCTTGTACAGTTGCAAGATCTCCAGTATTCCCTGCATTCAATGTGTGTTTATGCAGATGTGAGTTGAAGGGCCAGTTTGTCACTGTTCATCAATTTGTTCCAGAATGCGGCCTTGTGCAGTGATAGTTTACTGTAGTGTGAAGCGAATGCCATCAATGAGAATTTAATCGACATGAATGTGAGTTTCATCAGTCCTCTAGACCTGCACCCAGACATTCACTGCACCATCAATACACCGCCTTTTTTGGATATTGTCAATACACCACCTTTTTTTGGGATGAATATCATGGGGTAAGGTTATTTGCTACCATTTTGGTTATAGTGTTTTTCAGTGCTATTTTTTTTCACATATATCAGTTTTTACTGAGGGTTTGAATTTCCATCTTCTTCCTGTTTTACCAGAGCACATCCAGAGGTCTTGTTTTGTATTTGTAGTGAGGGTTCAACTCTGAATCTTCTACGTCAATCTTGCCAAGGTACTCTTACTTTCACGTTCTCTACACTTGCCTTTTTTTTCATTTTAAAAAATATCGCCTGCTACTGTTTTCCTTACTTATTTCACTAGGGCATGTAAGGGGTTTGGTTTGCTATTGTCTTAGTCGCTTTGCACATTTATAAGAGCATTGATGTGTTGTTGCAACTCCTATAACATGACCAAACTACCAAACACAGAATTTGGTATACATATACTTGTTAGTAAATCTAAGACATCTTTAAAATTTAAATTGACAATATATACACATTTAGCCCACGTTCAACATATCCTCTACTTCCAAATATGTGGACAGAAAACACGATCCATACTTGACTTCTAAGTAGCCTAAATCTCAATTCCACAAGTACATAATACATCCCCTATTTTTTTTTTTGTCATGCAAAATTATTTCAAGCATAATTAATATAACAAAGCCAATATAATTTATCTGTAAAATTCCTCAATTCTTACTTGTAATTGGGATATATTTTCAACCGTAGAATTTCGAGAGTTTCAATTTCTGTTTTTGTTTTTTTCAGCTAGGTAACATTCTTCACTTTTTAAGTTAGAAATGGGACATATTTTCAACAATAAAATTTCAACAGATCAAGGATTTTCAAACTCTCAACTAAGCTACAATAGAATTCAATTTCTACACATTAGTACAGTTAATTAATTTATAGACCCTGAACATCTATAGACCACAAGAACTACCAGAATATGATGGATTTTTAAGTGTTGGTGTTGCTACTACTTGAGCAGATGAGCAGGCGAAAGAAAGCCAAAGCCATGACATCAAGAAGAAGAAGAAGCGCTGTAAAAGCAACATAGATTTTGAGTAACCCAAAGGGAGTAGTAACTGAATCCCAAGAAATTACGCCAAAACATGGCAGCAATTGTGAGAGTATGACATTGCCAATCCACATGCTTCTCTAATGGTTGACTAAGAATCCAACCATTCTAGAGATGGTGTCCTCCATTCTATTCTAATTTTCCCATAATACCATTCCATTCTAATTTCCCCAGCAACAACAACAAGAAGAAATCAAACCAAAAAAGAAAATAAAAGAAGAGAAGCTTTGTGATTTGTTTGGAGTGCAAAAGACTTTATTATGGATTTCCATGATTCGCTAATATGGAAGTAGGTTTGGTAGGGTATGCTTCGATCGCAGGTTAGGTCAAGCTCATCACTGTGATGAGAAAGATTTCACTCATAGAAAACCTAGTTTCTACATTTCACTCTCCACCATAACTGGGAGTTTACAGATTTCACTCTCCAGGGTTGGGACGTTTCAAGGTTGTCGTTTGAGCTTTCTCAAATCAAATCAATGTATTTACACTATATAATTAGCTGTTTTGGATGGAAAATGAGCTTCATTAGTGTATTTACAGTATATAATGAAACGGGGGTAGTTGTGAATTTTGCATAACCCAACACAACATTCATTGGAATTTTCACAAATTCTCACCAAAAAATTGGATTATAAAACAATTAGAAAGAAAAACTAAGGTGATCGTGGTCCATTAACGGAGTGAAAGGAAATGTGAATTGGGTCATAGATAAAAGGTAAATTTGGACATTGTTGGAAATTGGAAAGGAGGAAACATGCATATGAGATAGAGAGATAAGGTGGAGAAAGGTTGTTGAAGATGTGGTCAATCTAAATATCAAATGATTGTGAAATGAAGATGTGGGCAGTGCATGCAAAATGCCAAGTGGAAGACCAAATTGGAAAAGAGCACGATTGCAAAGGATATGCAAAAGCAATGGGAAACCAAGGCGGATCAAAATAATACCTGCACCTTATTTCAAATCTAGAGAAAACAATCACCTCTAATATATATTTTAGAGCATGAGGATCCGTAATTGGTACCTAGAAGTGCTTGGATTCTATACTGGGAGCATTTTCTAAGACCTTCCTATACCTATTCTTCGAGAGTTAAAATTGAGATTTGCATATCTAAATAGATATATTTAACAATTTTGAATATCTGAACAACGTTGCCTAAGACCTTCCTGTACCTGTTCTTGGAGAGTTAAAATTGAAATTGAAAAATTAATTTGTTTGCAAACTCTATAGATGTCATGTAGTTCAGAATTCTAGGAATAGGGGCTATATATCCAACCAATATGAAAAAATACAAATTATACTGATTTTCATAAAAAACAAAGGAAAGGATAGCGTTTTCCTTCTATGTGAAATAGCCTCTGTGTGAAGAGTCGTAGGTCACTTTGGCAAACTCTATAGATGTCATGTAGTTCAGAATTCTAGGAGAGATCATAAAGCTTTCATGGTCTCACATAGAAGAAGTACCTACTATACTGTAATGAGAGCTATATCTTGGTCTTTCTAACCTCTAAACGTTGTCATCACTCTTTATATCTCGCCCCATCAAGGGCATCTTGTTCATTATGGAGGGTTTTGAAATAACCATAAATGGATCAAACTTTGTGGTACCAATGAAGCTTTTTAATATAATTTTCCTTCCTTCAGTTGTGTCATCTATAGAAATAATATGCACACACTTCCCATACTTAACGATGCTACATCCCCTACTCTTACTCTAAGATTTAACTTAACAACTTTGTTCATTTTGATCTTATGCTCTTCACAAGTATCATTAACCAGAAAGGCATTTTCATCTGTATCTTTTTTTGTGCTTTCATGCACAAACATAGCTTTAAATGGCCCAGTAAGACTATCATAAATAGATGTAGGATCATTACAAATTGTTTCAAAGTGTCTTCTTAGACAAAGAACATAGAGTCTAAATATCTCAAATTAATTTCATATTTTCAAACACATACTCCAGTCAACAGTTTGCATTTCCAACTTAGACCCCAAGCTAAGCACACACGATGCAACTATATAGTATCGTTAAAAATGGACTTCCATATAATTAAATTGTGATGCACCTGCAACAATTAATTAATACGAATATGGGAAATAACAGAAATGACAGAACTCAGAATCACTTTTATATTGATCACAGGCCACTTCGAGGGGGCAACCTCCTATGAGCAAGCTCAATACAAATAACTTCATGGTGCCTTCATAGGTCTCAACACACACTTATATACTAAGTCTAGGCGCTAATACCATGGGTCAAAACCACGGGGCACTACAAACTATGGATCAACAATACTATGGGCGACTTACAAAGCATATGCGCCAACAACAATAACACAAACTATTGATCAACAAATACTACGGGACGACTTACAAAGCATATGCGTCCAACAACAACATACTAACAAAGTAAAGACATGGGTTCCTAACATCCCCTCCCCCTTAAAAAAAGCTTTGTACTCAAAGCTTTAGATGTGGAAATTGTTGTTGAATCTAAAGGAGTGGTTCCCATGTAGCATCCTCTAGTTGCATGCCGTGCCACTGAATTATTACCTCTGTGATAGAACGAGAGCGAAGCTGACGCATGCACCGAATGAGGATGGCCTTTGGCTCCAAAAGGATGGATCCTTCATTATCCAGTTCGGTTAAAATCGTTTTTCCACTGATGTTGGTGCCAAGAACTTTCTTCAAACAAGAGACATGAAAGACTGGATGAATGCGGGAAAAAGGAGGAAGTTCCAATTTATAAGCAACGGACCCAATCTCTTGAAGAGTCCGATATGGTCCATAGAACTTTGGAGCGAGCTTATGGCGCCCTTTGAGTTTCAAGGAGGATTGTTTGTACGGCTGGAGACGAAGAAAAACCATATCGCCGACTTGAAAAGTGCGCTCAGAACGGTGCTGATCAGCTTGTTGCTTCATGCGATTTCTTGCCATGTGAATATTGTCCCACAAAATGCGAAGAATCTAATCGCGGTTTCGAAGTACCGTGTCAACTTCTTGAACTAGTGAACTGGTGGGGGTGTATGGAAGAAGAGATGGAGGTGCCTGACCATAAATGGCTTCATATGGGGTCATTTTAGAGGCGGTGTGGTAAGAGGTATTGTACCACCATTCAGCGAGAGGATTCCACTTTTCCCACTGATGTTGTTGTTCCGAGGTGAAGCAACGAAGATAAGTTTCCAAGCATTTATTGATAATTTCAGTCTGACCATCTGTTTGTGGGTGATACCCTGAACTCATCTTAAGTTTGGTGCCAGTGTGGTGAAATAGTTCTATCCAAAAATGACTAGTGAAAGTCGCATCATGATCCGAGACAATGGAAGAAGGGATGCCATGAAGACGAAAGATATGGTCCAGGAAAATTTGAGCGACGGAGGAGGCTGTATAGGGATGGCTGAGAGCACAAAAATGACTATATTTGGAGAGGCGATCAAACACAACGAGAATCACTGTCTTCCCTCCAGATTTAGGGAGCCCTTCAATGAAATCCATAGAAATATTTGTCCAAATCCGTGTAGGTATGGGCAAGGGTTCAAGCAATCCTGGAAGGAGTGTTGTTTCACCCTTATTGCGCTGGCAGGTATCACATTTAGCCACCATCTGTTGAATTGTCCTTTTCATGCCCTGCCAAAAGAAGTTACACCGTGCTCGTTCATACGTTTTGAGGAACCCAGAGTGCCCTGCTGATGGAGAAGCATGGAGTTCATAGAAGACAGCCTGTTGAAGATCTGTGCTCTGGGGAAGCACCAGACAACCCTTGTATCGCAGAGAAGCACCATCCCAAGAGTAATTTGGTACAGCAGAAGGGTTGTTGGTCAAGCATTGGATGATTTGAGATAAGGAAGATTCATTGACATAACCCTGTTGAACAGATTGCAACCAATTTGGAACATGCATAGAAATAGATGAAAGAGAACCTTGGGCATCAAATGTGCGAGAAAGAGCATCTGCCACAATATTGTCGTTACCCTTCTTGTAAGTGATCTCATAGTCATAACCCATGAGTTTGCTAACCCATTTCTGTTGTGCCGGGGAGGAGACACGTTGGTCCAAGAAATATTTCAGACTCTGGTGATCAGTCTTGATGCAGAAATGATTTCCTGATAGGTATGGGCACCACTTCTGTATTGCATGCAAAATATCCATCATTTCCTTCTCATAGGTAGAGGCAGCTAAATTCTTACCTGAAAGGGCTTTGTTGGTGAACGCAATGGGGTGTTCATCTTGAAGGAGAACAACACCAAGTCCATTGCCACAAGCATCACTCTCAATAGTGAAGGGCTTGGAAAAATCGGGCATAGCTAGCACAGGTGTAGTACACATAGCTTGTTTTAGTTTGTCAAATGCACACTGAGCAGTAGGCGTCCATGTAAAAGCATCCTTTTTCAATAGAGTAGTTAATGGAGCTGCAATCTTCCCATAATCCTTGAAAAACTTGTGGTAGTATCTAGTCTACCCCAAAAAACCACGAAGGCTCTTGAGTGTCTGAGGATGCGGCCAATTGTTCATGGCATCAATTTTGGCAGGATCCACGCAAACCCCTTGTGCTGAGATAATGTGCCCGAGATACTCAACTTCCTTCAATCCAAAAACACATTTAGACTGCTTGGCATGGAGATGATGGTCAGAGAAAAGTTGCATGACAAGATCCAGATGATGGAGATGTTCATCCCATGTTTTACTGTAGATGAGGATATCATCAAAGAATACCAGAATAAATTTCCGCAAGTAGGGTCGAAATATTTTATTCATTAAGGCATGGAATGTGGAAGGAGCATTAGTGAGGCCAAAGGGCATAACCAAAAACTCATAATGGCCATCATGTGTGCGGAAAGCTGTTTTAGGGATATCATCCTCATGAACCCGAATTTGATGATACCCAGAACAAAGATCCAACTTGGAGAAAAAGTGAGCCCCATGAAGCTCATCAAGAAGCTCATCAACAACAGGAATTGGAAACTTATCCTTGATGGTGAGGTGATTAAGTGCTCGGAAGTCAATGCAGAGGCGCCATGACCCATCTTTTTTGCGGACAAGAATAACTGGAGAAGAAAAGGAACTAGTGCTTGGGAGAATAATACCTTGCTTCAATAAGTCCCAAACGAGCATTTCAATCTCCGTTTTTTGGTGAAATGGGTAGCGATAGGGCCTGATGTTGGGGGAACGCTGCCAGGAAGGAGCTGAATACGATGGTCTTCTGGCCTGGAAGGTGGCAATCCCACTAGTTCAGTAAATACACCTGTATATCGATCCAGAATTTGTTGTAGATCCAAAGGAGTAGTGGAGACCGCTGATGGTTGCATCTGAATGGAATGGATCTGAGCGATGACACCATGTGAATTCTTCTTGAGGATTTTTTCCATGCGATGTGAACTGATGATGCTGAGAGAACCTGGTTGTAATCCTGTCAATGTGTGTTTTTTTCCATTGAGGGAAAACTGCATCCAAAGTTCAGCAAAATCCCATAAGATAAGGCCAAGTGTGTGTAGCCATTGAGCGCCCAAAACCACATCACATCCGCCTAAGGGCAAGGCAAACATGTCAGAGTACAAGGTATAATCTCCCATAGAGATACGCACATTTCGACACTTCCCTTTGCAAGGTAAGGTGCCCCCATTGGCAACCATGACTTCAAAGTTGGAGAAAGGATGGATAAAACAATCAGTTTGTTTGGAGATCCGAGGGTCAATGAAATTATGAGTGCTACCAGAATCAATGAGTATTGTAAGAAGAAGCTTCTTGAAGTAACCTCTAACCCACATTGTTTAGAGGGTGGTGATTCCAGCTAAAGCATGGAGAGATATCTCTGGCTGGTCATCCTGAGACAGAGGGTCAATAGGTGATTCCTGAACGTCGACCGGAGCATCCAGTGTTTCTGGATCTTCGTCACCAATTTCAGAGGCAGGCGGAGACTCCACATCCAAGAGATAGAGATTTTGCTGAACACATCGATGTCACCGAGTGAATTTCTCATCATAATTATAGCAAAGCCCCTTTTCTCTGCGTGCTTGCATCTCTGTTTCAGACAAACGCTTGATAGGAGTCGGTCGAGGAGCCTGCGGTATAGGTGGTCGCTGAGAACCCATATTTCGAAAGGGAACAAAAGTGGGCTTGGATGGCTGCAAGTGCTTCTTCCATGGTTTTTGCTCCTGCACGGGTGAAAACCATAACTAGGAGTTCCTCAGGAATGAAATAAGTAGAATGGGATGACAGGGGTTCCCCAAAAATTTCAAGGAAAACAGAGTGAAAACAAGGGAGATATGGACAAAAAACTTTTTTTTTTTATAGACTGGAGCGGTTACGGCTCAGAAGAGATCTGGAACAGCACCGAATGGATTGAAAACGATTGGATCTGAAATGGCTTTCAAAATGGATCTGAAACGATGTAGTAGTGATCGACAATAGTTCAGCTGAAAATAGATATGGACCCCAGGTATGTGCGGCTTCCTAATAGTTCAGGGGTTTCACTCGGCCACCAATGCTGTCTTACGGCTTGCGTATTTGGGAAGTACCCCTCACTCCATGGCTCAGGTAAAACTGATAACCGCTTTGCCACAAATGACAGCTCTTGGTTTACCTCACGGGTGGGAACTAGTCAATCAGGTAGGGGTTGTTGCCTTTTTCACTGGCAGGTCCTCTCAATGGGCCAGCTACTTCAGGGTTTTTGTGGTACTCCTCACAATGAGTTTTAGGGATTATGCCCAAGTACTTCCCACAGTTAAGCGGATAGGGATTATTCCCAAATCCGAACCTGCAATAGATGCGAAAAAAATTGGCAGAAATTTCACCCAGTGAGCCCAAGAAAGTGCTCTAATACCAGATGTGATGCACCTGCAACAATTAATTAATACGAATATGCGAAATAGCAGAAATGACAGAACTCAGAATCACTTTTATATTGATCACAGGCCACTTTGAGGGGGCAACCTCGTATGAGCAAGCTCAATACAAATAACTTCACGGTGCCTTCATAGGTCTCAACACACACTTATATACTAAGTCTAGGCACCAATACCATGGGTCAAACCACGGGCCACTACAAACTATGGATCAACAATACTACGGGCGACTTACAAAGCATATGTGCCAACAACAATAACATAAACTATTGATCAACAAATACTACGGGACGACTTACAAAGCATATGCATCCAACAACAACATACTAACAAAGTAAAGACATGGGTTCCTAACATAAATTTGTTACAATGCTTAGTAATTGTGAAGCTAAATCCTTCTTACTAAATCCCTTTCGATAAGATGTGAAGCTAAATCCTTCTTGCTAAATCCATTTTGATAAGATGTGAAGTTATGTTGGGCTTATCTCTATTGTCAAAACCACCTAGGACTTGCAATGAACTCATTTGTGCCCATCGGGGACAACAAATTCTGTTACACTTAGAACAATTACGTTACCTTACATAGGTGCACTTGCAAATACTTAAGCCCACCATAAATATGCAAACCTAGGGTAGCTTGAGGTTCCATCCATTGTCACCTTGGTGGACACTTCCCTCACATTAGGCTAGCTCTTTTCCAACAAGCCAGTGGTTTCTCCAATAGGATTGCCAATCTTCCCTTTAGCTGCATCTTTTTTCTAAAGAAATTTTTTCACAACCATTTTCATACTTGATATAACCTACCTTACAATACCTTACAATACCTTACAACACTTAATCACTCAAGTCAACCTAGCAAACTGAAGTTGTTGTATTGATTGGACTTAATGTCATTCAATATGTGAACTTAGATTAGGTCTTTATTGTTGTAACACATTGCCTGAACTTATACATAGACTTTACAACATGCCAGTAAGTTTGAGTATACATAGTGACTTACTCTATGTTTTACCAATACCTTACCCGTAAATTAAAGTATTACATAAAACGTTAAACTAGATTCTAAAGTTCTATTTCCTCATAATTGAATCGAATTGCTACTCTATGTTTTACCAATACCTTATCATTAACTTAAACTGTTACATAAAACCTTAATCTAGATGATACACTTCTCATTCCTCACACTTGAATTGAAATGCTACTCTACGTTTTACCAATACATTAGCAGTAACTTCAAGTATTACATAAACCCACTCATTTAGTCAATATATATAGTGTTGTTAGTTTCCCAAATTTATGATTTAGTAGGACCCACTCAAAAGTCACTGTCACATATTAACCTCCAACAAGTGACTGCACTCCTTATTCATAACTTTTAGTTTTCATTTCTTAAAATTAAACCATGCCAGTCATTATCACATAGTGATATTCACCAATTTACTGCACTCATTATTCATACTTTTAAATTTGCAATTCTTACAATTATAGCTTGGAAATGTCCCAAAATGGTGAAGCATTTGGATTCCATTCACTGAAATGCATCCATTTGTCTCAAACTAGATTGATCAAAACCCAAAAACACTTCATTCCTTTACTAGTCTCCTTTAACTTCTGCAATACTCAAATACTTCATGGCTTGTACTTTTCGAGATGAAAACCTTTCCAACTCAATCTCTTTATTATTTCTACTTACTACCATTTGTTTCCCTTTGTTGCAGCTTAGATTTTTAGTCCATCTACTTGCCACTGCTGCGTTATGGACACTTTGCTGACTGAAAATGATGTTTCGCTTCTACTGCATGGTGCTGTTGACCTTTGCCCACTTCTGCAAGTTGTTTCTCTCAAACGAGTAATCTCTCTTAACACATCAACCACACGATTTGGAATCTCTATCTCTTATGGGATTCATAAGCACGAAACGTTGCTTCCAACTATCTACAATAGCTTTGTGGAGGCTCAACAACTACAAGAAGGGTCTATCATCAAAGTCAACAAATGTACATGCAACATTTTACACAATGCAACGTATGCTTCATTTTTCCCTTCATTATTTTCACTTAATTCCTTTTGCACTTGCATTACTTGTAACATATTTTTTCCTTCTACTTACCTAACTTCGTTCTTCTTACCAGGACTATCACATTGCTCACACTTGAAATTGTCACAGTGAAATCACCAATTATTGGGGAACCATCCCCTTTCAACTTTACTACTGCCTTCACCTCCCAAACTGGTTCCTCTGTTTCAGAAAACCTCCTCCTTGCTCCCCAAACCCCTTCACTTGCCATACCTTCCTCACCAAATTCAACCCCAACTCTTGTTGCACGTACTGTTCAATTCACATCAGTCAATCCTTGCAACAAAATTTGGGTCATTCAAGGTCAAGTTATCGACAAGACAAATATCAACGCATACACTAATACAAAAGGGCCAGGTAAACTCTTTGGGTTTGACCTTGTTAGTGCTTCTGGAGATGAGGTCCATATCTCTGCGTTCAATGAATTAGCAACATCATTGTATGACCAAATACAAGTTGGCATAGTCTACATTGTCTCAAATGGCACAATCAAGCCGTCCAACCCAACATACAACCACTTGAAAAGCAATATTGAGATTTTCTTAAGCCCCTCAACAATCCAAGCATGCTTGGAGGAATACCCCTTGATCCCTTTTCATTGCTTCCACTTTAAGTCTATCCATGACATTCAAACTACACCCCTCAATTCCATGGTTGACCTTATTGGGATTGTCATTTCCGTTTCCCCTACATCAACTATACACAAAAGGGATGGCTTAGAAACCATCCGTCGAACAGTCGGCTTATGAGACATGTCTGGCTATAGCATAGACATAACACTTTGGGGGGAGCACTATGAAATAGAGGGTGCGCAACTTGCTAACCTTTGAGGTTTGGTTACTCCCTCAATCCTTGCAATCAAAGGTGGTCGCTTTACAGATTTCAATGGAAAAACTATTGGAACCATCTCCAAACCATCCTTCTTATAAACCCAAGTATTGAATAAAATGTACTTCTCCAAGCATGGTTCAATGACAATGGATTCCATCAAGCCTCCCTGTCCTTGAGTCGAAAATACAACTCCTCGCATTCTGGTTCACGCAAACGCATTACCATCTCTGAGCTAAAATCTCTCCAACCCTTTGAGAAGCCAACCTGGTATTCAGTCAATGCTACCATCACAAATATTAACATGGATGACTTTCACTTCCTTGCATGCCCTCTATTTGTTGATGGGATACAATGCATGAAAAAAGTTTCCCACAAAATTGCAAATGTTTGGCATTGTACTAAATGTGATGGGGAGTTTCCAGAGTGTGATTATCGATACATACTAAAACTTGACATTAAAGATGCTACTGGACAACTATACAGTGTCATAGCTTTTGATGATCCTGCAAATCAACTCATGGGGGTCTCTGCAAAAGATTTGTGCCTTCTCGCAAATGAACCAACAACTCTACTTGAAATTGTTCAAAGTGTTTGTTCTCGACACTTCCTTTTCACATTATCAGTGAAGACAAAGACTTTTAATGCAAATGCTCGCTTGAAGGTGCTCATTGTCATGTCAGAGGAGGTTTCACCATCATCGGCAATGATCGCTCCAATTACTAAAAGTCATGACATTTCCCTCAATAAGCGTCCAATTGCCCACATGCTTTGAACTCCAACTTCACATGCACTTTTTTCACAGCATATATATCGTGTTACTTAGCATCTACAAAGTTTCTATCAACACTTTTCACTTAAGTGTTCTTTGTAAACAACATGGACATTTCCCGCATGCTTTGAACTCCATCTTCACATGCACTTTTTTCACAGCATATATATTGTGTTACTTAGCATCTACAAAGTTTCTATCAACACTTTTTACTAAGTGCTCTTTGTAAACAACATGGACACTTCTAAATATTATATTATTTCCTTTTTCCATTTGTTTAGTTTCATACTCAAATACCATTGTTGACTTACATATTTACTGTAACCTATATGGTCACTTTTGAATATGCTTGCTTTGTCATATTTAGCCATTACAAACTTGGAATTAACATTGTTGTCGCAAATGCTATTTGTAACCTTCATGAACAATCTTAAATATGATATTATTTTCTAATTTGTGTGTTTCTGAACAATGTTCATTGGACCTACTTTTCTTGCAACAACTTACCATATTTGTGTATGCTTCATTTATATCTTACAATATACCTTTCTTTACTCTTCCAATGGTTAGATATATAGTATGTTTCTCTTCCACCAATGCCACCATCAAGTTCATAATCACCTCACACTTTTGTTGTAGGCATGTCGAACAATCATGACACTGCTCAAATTAATGCACGTATAAGAGTTGTATATGCACAAAAAAAACAACAAAACAATAAGCAACAACATCTTCTATATAGAGTTGCTCGTCAACTTGTTCATGTCCCTTCTCCATTTCACGTTGTTCAACATTCCATCACACCCTCTCCGCCATCCACATCTGCAACCAACTTAGATATGCACCCACCGCATAATCCATCCACCCCCCTCCTTAATGGTGCACAACAACGTTTCCATACAAGATTGGAGAACCTATCTCCCATGAACGTATGCTCAATATGCATGGAATCTTATCCTGGCATTAAAACAAAAATTTTTTGTGGTGCATATGCATGTTCTCGATGCATTGTGGAAAAAAAAGGCCATCACTTTTCCTTGACAAACAATATGGATTCAGGCATCCGACCATCTGTCCTTGCCATACTTACTCAAGTTGAAGAAATGCTCATTTCTTGTATTAACCCAATCCTACAAGTCACCCATGCCTGTGGTGGACAATATAAATATTATGGCCACACTATTAGCTTCCCCCAAGAAATTTCTAGCATTGCCACCTCCCTCCCTCGTTTACTTCCAGACATTGACATCCTAATTGTTTGCAAATGCAGTCCTACAAATGAACCTTATGAATTCTTTGTTAGTCGAGCACGTGTTCTTGCTGCTCTACAATACAAATTGTCAAATGATCCCTACTACAAAGTTGTTCAAGTTAACCCAATTGCATTATCTTATTTACCTCTTGAACCAACAGACATTTCCTCCCTTCTTCGTCATGTTAGCCCCCATTGTACACCATTTGTTAACCGTACCTCAACTTCTACTATTCGATCACCCAACTTCCCTGAACCCCATGAATTAAAATCCTCCTCCTTTATTTCTACACAATCAAATTGTAGAACTGAGGTAGAGGAAATAAGACGCTTCTTGCACATAAGAGATGCCCCACTAAGAAACTTCCATTGATTGTCCCCCAATAGGCATTTCCCCTATCAATGAGTACAACACAATAGGCCTCCTCTCTATGGCCTTTCCAACCTTGTTTCCCATCGGTGTTGCAATGCTCAAACAACCACACATTCAAGAGGTTGGGATGCACGATTATGCATTGCACCTAATTTGATACCATGACAATAGATTCGGCCAACATCCTCATTTTCGCTATTACATATATAACCTCATGATGCACCATCGTAGCCATGCTACTGCTTCTGTGTTCATCAAACGCAACCTTGAAGATACCTTCCCCCCAACCGTCTCAAAACTTACACATCAATTACAAGACTTGCCTAATGCTAAAATCGCTGAACGGGTCATACGCTTTGGCTCTACGCTCCATGGGACATGATCCTTTTGGAACAAAAGCAGGTGTGAGCTCACTGACATGATCACCCAACAAGGGACACCAACCTTCTTCTTCACCCTTAGCGCAGCTAACACGAAATGGCATGATTTGCATTCTCTGATTCCTGGACAAGCTCCACCTAGTTCAAATCAACAACACCAATGAAGGATTCACAACATTATAGCCAATTCACATGTTGCATCTTAGTACATCCACAAGAGATTCAAAATATTCCTTGAACAGGTTCTTCTAAAAGGGCTTGCTACCAAAGACTACTGGTGCAGGTTTGTAACAAATCGTGTTTGCTTTCCTTCTTTTCGTATTCAAAACCTCAAATTTTTCCTTTCTAATACTCCCTTTTCCATGTATGTATGAATGGCAACACAGAGGCTCTGCGCATATACATGGTTTCCTGTGGTTGGAAAATGCACCTAATATGGACACACTTGACTGGGGGAATGCTTCCATGGTCAAAGATGCAAAAAAATACTTTGACAAATTTGTTACAGCTTGGAATCCCTGTGCCAGCCAATTGCAAACCCCTAGATTCCATCACTCTAATGTACATGATCCATGCGCCCTTGGATCACATTCCATACTTGCAGCTGATCACTTGGCTGACTATGAAGAGCATGTTAATTGTGTCCAACGACACACAAAATGTTCAGAATCTTCTTGCCTCCACAAAAAAGGGTCATCCCTTAAATGTCGTTATGGCTTCCCCTTCGATCTACAACCTACATCTTCTTTGTTCATTGATGCAAATGGCCGTAAAACATATAACCCTGCAAGGAACGATGCCCTCTTAAACATTCATAACCCTGACATGTTATCAATATGGAGAGCTAATGTTGATTGCCAACCTGTGCTTTCTAGGAATGTTGTCCTTAAATACATTTCAAAATATGCAGCAAAGGCAGAGCCAAAGTCAAAAAGCTACCATGAAATTCTCTCTCGGCTCACATGTGCAACACCGAGCGATGACCCTATCCTTTAGCCAATCAGGCGCTTCCTATCAGAAACAGTTGCAGATCGTGACATCAATGCACAAGAGACTTGCCACATGCTTCAAAAACTCCCTCTTTCCTTTTGTAGTCGCTCCTTTGTTTCCTTGAATGTTAGCTGAAGTGTTTTTCGACGTGTTTTTGATGACTCACCTGACAACCTGCCAACAACCAGCTTCATTTCTGCATACATGCAAAGACCCCCAACTTGAACACCTTACCCTTCTTGAGGCTTCACGTTCTTGGTCATTCTCATCTCGTAGAAAACACTCCCACTGGAAACCAATATTTCTTCCCAAGATTGTTGGCGTCTTTCCTTGCTTCACTACCATTCCACCCTTTGATGCTGACTCCTTTGTTACATTCTGCTGGAGCAAGCTCCTCCTATACAAACCTTTTTGCACCCTCCCTGATGACATTGGATCCACATATTTTGCCATAACTTCTCATTGGCTTCACATTAAAGACACATACAGTGCATGGCATGTTGATCACTTACCAAAAGATCCCACTACACCTCCCTCTGATGACTCTGATTCTGATCCAATTCACTTTCCCTTACCCCTTAACATGGATGAATGGGAACTCCTTTCTCAACTCCGTCCTGGAAACAACCTCCATGTTGATGACCTTGACATGCTTGGGCATCGTGATTTTGACAAACAACACAATTGGACCAAAAACCATATCCCTTCACACATGCATGAGACATCCATATCATTCATTGACTTCAACCGCTTATCCAGCCAAGTACACCAAGACATCGATTCCTCTTCCTGGTCTCCTGCCTCCTTGTCTCCCACACAATGCATGGCCTTTGATCTTGTGCTTTCACACTTCTCAGACACTTCAAGTCCCGCCCCACTAAAAATGATCATTCAAGGCACTGCAGGAACAGGTAAATCCTACTTGATTTCTTGCCTTAAAGTTGCACTCCAACTTGCCTCAGGCCACAATGCTTCCCCCTTGCTCCTGCTTGCTCCAACAGGTGTTTCCACCTTTAACATACATGCACTTACAATACATTCTACCCTTCGCATACCCATTTCTGATATGCACCCTCTTGAAGGCCAATCCCTTTCAAGCCTCCAAGAATAGTTCCGCCATATTCAATACATCCTCATTGATGAAATGAGTTTCATTGGCCCAAAACTATTAACCCGTATGGATGAACCCTTACATGAAGCCTTCCCTTCCCATCGTACAAGTCCCTTTGGTGGTTGTTCCATCATCCTTCTTGGTGATTTTGGACAATTGCCCCCTATAAAGGACATCCCCATGTATGCTGGCACCTCATGAGGAAACACTCTTTTTCGTACTTTTGACACTTTTGTGACGCTCTCAACCATCTTTCGACAACAAGGAAACACCCCTTCTCAAATTTCCTTTCGCCAACTCCTCCTCAACCTTCGAAATGCAACACCGACTCTTGAAGATTGGACCCTCCTCATGTCAAGGACAACCTCCTCCCTTTCACAAGAAGAGAATCATGCATTTCAACAATGCACTCATTTGTACGCAACTAATAGCTCTGTTGCATTGCACAACAAACAAATGCTAAAACTCCTTAACGTGCCAATTGCACATTGCTTTGTAGAGCAGAAGAATCAACATGTGCATGCCTCCATAGATGATGAACAACTTCCCTTCAAGGTTCTACTAGCTATTGGTCAACAGACAATGCTGACATCTAACTTGTGCGTTAGATCAGGCCTCGTCAACGACTCACTTGACAAAGTCATTGCAATTGTTTACAACTCCAACGATCAACCTCCTACCTTGCCATCTTTTGTTGTTGTCGACTTCCTCCACTACAAAGGCCCCCCATGGGATGCTTCCAATCCACACTATGTCCCCATCCCTCCCATAACAAGGGGATCATGGAGGCAAGTACCACTTCGGATGGCATGGGGTTTAACAATCCATAAATTACAAGGCATGACCCTACAAAATGCAACAATAGATATTGGCAACATTTACCGACAAGGACTTACATTCACTGCAATATCCAAAGTTAAATCTTTGTCAGGACTACGCATATCTCCACCTTTCTCATTTTCTAGATATTCTCAAATGCAAGATAATCCCTATGTGCAATGCAAGATACAAGAGGATACCTTGCTTGCTTCTAAGTCTTTGCAGCCACACCTTCCATAAAAAAAAACTTGCAGATTTTCTCCCTTTACACATATACTTGCAACCGATCTTACTTTACTCCTTTCTCCTTGGAATCACTACCACTTGTATATATTTTTCAGATATTGTCTTTCTATTGCTACCGTGATTTACTAGTTTCCTACAAAAGACAACAAATACAAAGAAACATTGCTTTACTGCAAATTTATCTTTTTCCAACATATATAAATCTTTTATTACTAGTTTATCTTATTTACTTCAATGTGCTACTGTTTATTGTTTCAAAAGGGAAAAAAAACTCACCATTTCATTACATCTTACTCTTTTAACCAACAAATATAAAATGTCCCCATATATATACTTCAATTTGCTACCATCAATTGTTTCAGCATGTCCATGTTGCATTAGCTATATAATATGTTTTAAATATATTTTTCAAGTAAGTCAAATTTACATGTGCTCATCTCGTTCTTGCTTATAACATGCAAAGAATATAACCTTTTTCTGCATACATTGCCTTTCCGTGTTGGATTAGCTATATAATATGTTTTAAATATATTTTTCAAACAAGTCAAATTTACATGTGCTCATCTCATTTCTTGCTTATAACATGCAAAGAATGTAACCTTTTTGCATACTTTGTCTTTTTGCCTATTGCAAAGCAGAAATGGATATGGATTTTTTGACGACACTTTCCCACTATTCCCAACAAATCAAGGAACAAGAACAAGAATTGAAATGAATAGCAACACGATTCCAACCACAAAATTGTGTTCCACTTACTCGCCTTAAACCAACTATTAAATTGCTCTCTGAATTGAAGGCCCTCCTTCAATGTGTTATTCACCTGCATGAAAGAGATGCAATCAGGCAAATACGTTCAGACTTGGTACTACGACATCCACGTCTTGCTCCCAGCATTTCCTGTACTTGGTGTTGCCGCTGCCAGCAATCTTGGTGTATATAGGATTGACTTCCACTACATGATTACATTTTCGTCTTCTAGACACTTTTCTACTCTTTTTCGATGCAGTGTTTTCTAACAAACTTATACTCATATGCTCATTACATTTCATCCACCTTATGCGGATCCTTGTATGCATGTGTACAACTTCTTCTTATCTACCATGTTTATAGCACTTTGAATGTACAAAATGTTTCTACAATCAACATACCTTATAGCATGTGTCAAATCTTTATATTAGCAACTATTGATTTCTACACACACTTTTTTTTTATACTTTTTTCAGTTCTTCACCTATTAATTTGCTTAGTACTTCCTATGCAACTATTAATTCAACTTTGCTTTGTTACACCTTCACTTGTCTTACTAAAATATCTTATGTATGGCCACTTTATTATGGTATCACAATGTGATTTTTCATTATATTATTTAGCTTCACATTGTATCTACATAATGTCAATAATGCACAAAAATGCTAACTCTAAATGCATTTTTCCCTTGATATGGAATATGCTTTGGTATGTTTATCATTTATTTACACTTTGGTAAATTTATCATTTCTTTAGTACTATCAACTCCTACAGAGTAACCATCTTTACATGTTAATCAATTCCTTTTGGTTAAATGTCATCATCAATACAAAAGTTTGATCAACTCAATATTTGCATCTTATGCATCTGCTCAATTGCCATAATATTGAGGTGCCTACATATGCATTTTTTCCCCTTTCTAAAAGTTACCTTTTACTTTGTATACAAATACTTTTAACTATATTATATTCTCACAACAATATGCTCACTAGAATTTGTAACTCATGTCTACAATGCTGGAAAGTTACTTTCTGAAACATAGAAAATACATGCATAATTTGAACGGTTGCTTCCTTCATTTTGAATTAGTTTTATTCTTTGCAATATATGTCGTTCAATTTCACTCTTCTTGTTGGAATCTCAAAAACACAAAGGTTAATATGTTATATGCAAAACACATTTACCCCTAAGGTAATTGTTGTTATCCAAATTCGAACAAGGGAACTCTTGCAAACAACTCTTCAAAGTATAGCCCAACGGTGGAATACTTCCCTACAAATCATGTTACTTTCCAGAATTTGAGCTTAACAATTCAAACAATTACAAGGATAATCTGAAACCAGGCTTTTTACTTCAATCCTCATGTGATTTCAAACACATTTTATCTTGTACCCTTAATTTCTGTTAGATTCTTCTTTCTAACATTCATATTTTTTTCTCATGCATTCTATAGATATTGATCACATTTTAGACAAATTGATCAAAATTATTGCTTTTCTTGATTCTTGCAGATTCATTTCAACTCAAAACAAACAAATCAACAAGTATTAGCTAGGTCCAGCAATGTTACAAGAAATGTCGTGTCTCTTATCCTCGAAACAAATAGGTTTCTTAGCATTCCATATAGTTTCAAAAAATGCAAGCTTTCAGTATAATGAGTCAATGTGTGATATGCATTTACCATTTATCCTTTTGCATTTGATACTTTCAAAATAAATATATTCAGCTTTGTTTGACCATGCAATTGCAGCTGAATATTCACTCACCTTCTTGCTCAACTGCTTGGAAAGATTCCCTCAACATAAAAATTGAAAGTTTTACATCGCAGGAGAGAGCTATGGAGGTACACACACTTTCCCTGTATTCAATATTTTGTGTTGCAACTTGAAATAGACAAACTCTCTTTCTCTATCTTTGTCTCTATCTATGTCAATGTGTTTATGCAGACATGCACACACAATAATATCCTAGGGTAAGAGTATCCCAGTGACAAAAGTAGTCCTATTCATTCTGTCATACAGATACATATATGCACATGTAAATATATTTATAGTGAGCAAATACATAATGGCCTGTGCCTATAAAACACCTTCCTCATCCCAATCCTTCCTATAATAAGATTACGATATCACTGGTTTTGGAGAACCATCCAGGTTATTGTTGAGTATTCATGGTATTCCAATTTCCTACAGCAGATGGTATTCATCGTATTGGGAAAGAGCTTATTCTCACATTTGGAAAACAATTTCTTTTTTCCCAAGTCATAGATTCTCAACACCTGTCCAATTCCAACTAATAGGCAACCTTGGAATTGACATAATCCAAGAGATACTCCATCAACTGGTGTTTTATGCAACAGTTCCACGGCTTTTCCATCATCCACAGACCTATAGATATGAATAAAACCTCCTGAACAATGCTTCTTTGCCCAAAATTCTAAATCCTTTTCAGTTCCAATGCCCACGACAGTTCCATGTTCTTTGTCATGAAAATTAACAGAGCAAATGCTAAATGCAGCTTCATTATCCTGTAGTACCAAGAGGCATGTAGTTTCACCAGTTTTGGGATCTCAAACTCTAATGCAGGATCCCCACTTCTTTGACTCTCCTTGTGAATAAGCATACTTCTCATTGGGAAAAGGATCCTCCTTCTCTTCATCATCACCATTCTGTTGCTCAGGTTCCATGTTCCCACTCTCCCCTAAACCAGCAGCTTCTAAACATTCTTATTTTGCAGTTTCGCATTATTCTACAGTGAATGCACCCCGATCACTTTCAATAATGATACAGGATTTTTGCTTCAGATGCAAAATAAAATTTCTTCACCTACTTAAGGCTGTGTCAAATAATTTTATTTAGTGGACACATGATTCTTGGAGTAATCAACTTTGCTAGTCTAAATTTAGATCACCACCACCTTGATAAAGGAGACTTTTTCTGCCCTATAGTTGGTTTGTTCTATAATGGATTATTTTCACCTTTGATTTCTAGTTTCTTCATTCTTCTCTGCTGTGAAGGAGAAAACTGTACCGGAGTAGAATTTAGCTCTACAATCCTGTAAATTTTACAATTATTGGCCTAAAATTTCAAACATTGTTACCCATTTCATGCTGAAGATGGGTATTTTCTTATGTTTTTCTAGCAATTGGCTATTTTAAGAGTAAGTTACAGTCTTTGTCTACTTTCTTTTGGGGTACAAACTTCATCATCTATAGGCCAGGATTGGATTAAAAGAAGAAAGCTTCATGGTATGTAGGAGAGTCAAAAAGCTTTCAACATGATTTCAAGGTAGTAGTTTTTTCTAAGTTGAGTTACAATCCAAACATATCAATTTGTAGCTGGTGAAATAGGTCCACCTATCCTTAATTCTTCGTCTAGACAATAAATAGAGATTTAGGGTTATACTTTTGAAGTGTTTGGGCACTTGGTTCTCAAGCTATGTATTGTTATAGGCAATTTCAGCATTAAAAGGAGAGATAATCCTACAGTAGATCCCAAAATTCTAAGTTTCAAAGTTAGTGGTTATCACTAGATATGTCACTTATCTTCTACGATGCTTCATGATTCACAAACCCTGCATTTGTTTGAAGTTGGGACAAAGAATACCAGTTGTCTTATACTTCAAATCTCAAATTTACTTTCTGATATGTAAAAAGTTAAAGATAAAAAATTTAGAATTAAAAAATTACAAGTCAACAAAGTTTCTTTCAATTGGTCCTAAGGAGATCAGTAAAAATTTGTGTCAATTAATTTTATAAAGGTATTGGACAATAAAAAATCACAGTAGGCTTGTGAATGCATATTTAGATGATCAATTTATTCACTTGTAACAATTTCAGTTGGATAAGTTGAGATGAATTTGATCAAATTTTTGCATAAATTGTTCTTCAGCCAGGCCTAGAAAATTTGCATCTGCTTGGAAAATAGATGGTTTTTTATAACGTTCCTTCCATATTATACTATGAAGGCATGTTTAATAGTATTTCCATGTCCCACCCTTTAAACCATGTAAAACTACAAATCTTCTAAAGCCCACTTGATATTGTTTTCTACTAGCTTTATCTCTAAGAAAAAGAATATTTTTCATCTTCTCGAGTAACTAACATTTGCCTCATATCATATTATTACTCAACATGTCTTGTTCATTTTTTCTATATTACCTCTTTCTCCCTCAAAGTCAACTGTCTTTTTGTTTTTCAGGTGGTCAATGCCAGTCAATGTTTTTTTTAAATATCTCTTCGGAGCTATCCTCGGATCGAGATGGATTGTTGTGAAAATAACCAAACCTCCAGAAAATTTAAAGGGCATAGTAGTTGCAAACTATTTTGCAGGTAGGTGTACTTAATTCTATCGTATTGTGCAGTTGTAAATATTTCTAGAATATTTGATTTTAGATGTAAACTTGGCGTCTGGGGAAGACAGTGGAGCAATAGAATGCTTATTCTATTGATATGACGAGTAGGTTAAATCCAAGTTGATCTTTGGTCTGTTGATTTATACTAATCTCTTCCTTTCAAAAATATATTATTGTGATCTATACATTCATCTGTGAATAGCATATAGCATGATTCTTAACCCATTCTAAATTGTCTCAGTTAACCTTTTTACATAGAAAGTTTAGTTGAAGAATGGAAACAGATTACGTTTTTAAAATTCAAAATGTTGAATGTTTAAACATTCTTAAAATCTCATCATATACAGGAAACATGGGAAATCTTCTTGTCATTGTTGTTCTTGCATTGTGTCAAGAGCGGGGAAGTCCCTTTGGAGAACCCAGTGTTTGCAAGCCCTATCTGGGACAACATATGCTTTGTTTTCTTTGGCAGTATGACTCTAACTAGAGTCATTGTATGCTTCCCTCACAGAGTAATTTTGTTGGCAGTCATGGAGACATTTGTTTGGGGAGTATGATCCTTCACCGATCAGTATTACAAAATATACTTTCATCTGCCTCAGGTACAAGAAGCTCTTCATGCCAATGTTACATAAATTCCTTATAAGTGAACAATTTGCAAGTTTGTAATCTTATTATTAAAATGATAATGTGTTTGTTTTCTTGTGCTGCTACTTTTCTACTATCTATACACTCACGTTCATTAACTAATGTGGTCTGTTTTGATTCCTATATGCAGTGATGCACTTGGTCAGAACTAGGGGGACTCTCCTAGATCCGTGCTGTCAATTTACCAAGAGAAGTATAAAATCTATGAGTATTGGTTCAAGAGTTTGAGATCTAACTCCAACATTTATCATGTCGCAATCATTCCATTAGAACATAGAAAAGTTGACTGAGTTGAATAGTTGTTATATCTCAAAAGGAGACATTGTATTATGGTAAAAAAATTGCAATAACAAGTACAAGATTGCAAGTACTAAATCCAAATATTGGGCATAATGTGTCCTATGAATTGGAAGCAAATACCTCTTGCCAGTTTATTGATTTTAATCATCAATGCTATCTCATATGTATGTAATCTTATGGTTCCTTGTTACAATGGCAGGTAAATGAGGTAAGTTTTTAAAGTTGTATAGGATGGTTCAACAGTTCAAAAGAGTGTATACGATTAAGACAATGTTATAACAGTATTGCAAGTATGCATTTTTATTGTCTTATAGCTCCAAAAAAATCCTCACATAAGGGTACTAGGTCCTACTGACTTTAGTCGACCGAACAAAACTTTTAAATCTATGTTTCTTGGTGTAATTTATAGTCCCTTTTGGAAAAACACTGTTATGAGAAGCAAGACATAAAATTTATAACTGAGAAGCATCACCAAGGATGTCTAGTCCTTCATTAGTGCAAGTCAACAAATGAGCACAACCTACACAAATAGTGGGTGTAATGTGACATGTGAAGTGGATGAAAAGAGATCTTACAAATTTATTGATTTTAATCATGCATTAATATCTCATATATGCAGAGTATTATAGTTCCCTGATACAATGGCAAGAATTATGGTTCCATGATACAATGGCAAGTAAATGAGGCAAGTTTCTTAAGTTGTACATGATAGTTCAAAAGTTTACAAGAGTCAATACCATCTCAAAATGGTCATGACAGTAATGTAATTATGCATTGTCATTGTGTTATATCTCCAGAGGACAAAATCAAATCATTAAGGGATTATAAATATGTCATTATTGTATTAAAAGTGATTAAAATTATCACATTGCATTATATATGTTATATAACTCTCCATTACATTGTTTTATAATCATTATTGTATTAAGATATATATTGCTCTCCTTGACATGAACTAAATGCAAATGTAAAATGTTTTCTATAATTTTGTTTTATAAAAATAGATGAAATAAAATGTTTTCTATAATCTAATGAAATCTAAACCATTAGATTCGACCATATTATAGATTATATATAGATATCTTTTATAACATTTATAACATGTTAATTGTATTATGTTATATATTAACATATTGTATATTTAAGATAGTGGGTTAGATTAAGTGAATATTATAAGCTCACTTAGATAACAAATTAATTCTACTTATGAAATATATTATTCATATCATTCCATCATTTAAATTAAAGTTAAAACCTCAAATTTATATTGTTTTTTAAAATAGAGTTAATTTATTGGAAGTTTTTTTATTTCATTAAAATTTAAATATTATTATATATAATTTTTAATTCTAAATTAATACATTTTAAAATAAAGTAATTTTCATCCTCCACCTTTAAACATTACAAATATGACAAATCTACCCTCCCATGAAGTTGTAGAATTTGTCTAACACCTAATTTTACTATAGATCTTATAAGAGTTTATAGCTATTTTAGCAATATTGATTTTTTTTAAGTTAAGTATACTAGAAATATGTTTTTCATCTTTAAGATTATGGTAAATGACATATTTATAATCCCTTAATTTTTTCTTACCCACTATTTCTTCATTACTATCCAATAGATTAGCCAATAATTAGATTCATTATGCTAACCATCCTTAGCCTTGAGAAGCCTTTGACCAAAAGTTGAAGCATTCTTGAGAGGTATCATGTCTTTCATATTACTTATTCTTTGTTGGTACATTACATGTCTACTAAGAGCTATATTCCTAATGGGTGAAATAAAAAGGATTAGAAAAGGTGCATTTTTTTTAATTTTAAAATTATAAATTCTAAAAAACTTATGGAGTTTCTCTAATATTTCTAGAAGATAATCTAAATATACTTCAAACCCAAAATTCAAAAAAAGTTACTGTTGAGATGCAAAGAATCCCTTTTACAAATAGTCCTTAATTCCAATGTTGTTTTATTAAATAACTAGGAATTAGTATAAAATTATAACTCACAATTTATGTTTCGAAATTTTGACTAGTGATTCCTTGACTTATAAATCATTATTATTAAAAATTAAAAATATATGGAAATTCATATATTTTTTAATGGTGAAATGCTTTGCCCTTTAGAGTCATGTTTTACACTAATGACAATTTTTCTTTCAAGAAAATAGGGGGATGAGAACATGGCTCCATAAAAAAGAAATTGAAGATGACAATTGTCATTTCTATATATTTTTCAAAATCTTCCAAAATTGATTTGCTAATTGAAAATGAATATTTGTCAAATTTATATACAATGAAATTATATTACTTCTTTTTTTCTATAATATATATAAAATATTTTTTAAGTCAGAAAAAATTTACAATCTTTTTTGCCAAGATTTACAATTTTTTTCTCAACAATTAATACTTGTCATTTTGAAAATTATAAATCTTCACGTTGTAAATCATTATCCTTCCTTATTATTTTTTTCCGCTCAGTGTTCCTTTTGCCCCTCATGGGGCAATTGCTAGTTTTATGGCTTATTCCGAGTATTAAAATGGTGAGAAATTTCATGGGTGTGTTGTGCCACAAGGGTTGATATCTTGCAATATCTTGGCTATGTGTGACATAACTTTCCCTTGCAATATGTCACGTAGAAAACCATTTTTGGAGTAAACCATTTCCTAGGACGTAATTTCCAAGTTAATATTTTATGTTATATGGCATGTCTCACCAACTTTATCTTTGCATTTTGTCACGGACTAGAACTACTTTGAAAGTAATTGTTTTTGCGACGCAGCGCACAGTACCAACCATTTAAAACTTCTTACCTTATTTGCGAAAGTCGAGGTAATACAACACATCTCTTGAAAGAGAAACTCCCGAAGGAGCGTCATTTCACAGGGATTGAGGACTTCAAAGATTGATGACCATGCACTATGTTGCGGAGAAGAAAAACTTCTTGGGATGTGATATGTCAAAAGCTTGAAAAACTTTGTAATTAGGGGAAACTGTGATATGACGTAGAGAAATCAAAGTTGTGAGTGCACAATGCATTGTAAAAGTTGGAAGCTTTGAAGGGACTTCACTACGTCGCAGGGTAATGAAACTTCCAAAGTTATGATAAGCTATAAATTTAATGGAGGGAATTAATGAAACAAAGCAATTTATAGAGGGAATTAATGAAACAAAGTATAAGAATTAGCAAAAAAATCAAATACAAGGGTTTAAAAAAATATTGGTTATTCTTAAATCAGATGAAGGAAACCCAAGCAAAAAATTAAGTAACAAAGCCAAGAAACAACTCAAGATAAGAAGGTTTAATCAAAGAGTAGTTGGAAAATCTTAAAGAAAGACTCAATCCTTGAAGTGTAGTCTTATGTGAAAACAAAAGTAAGGCCAAAAGTTAAAGAGCGGTTTCCATATTTTGGTTATCTTTTGGAGAAAAATAGAATTGTGGAGAAGTTGTTGCTCTCTCAACCGACAGCTATATTATAGTTTAGTGTGATAGTCAAAGTGCCATTTGTTTGGAAAATAATTCGACTTTTCATGCAAAAACAAAACACATTGATATCTAATACCATTTTTTTGGAGACATGATAGAGGATGAAAATGTCACACCGAATAAAGTTGACACTTTGGAGAATATTGTGAATGCATTGATGAAATAGGTGAGCACAAATAAGTTTAGATGGTGATTTGAATCTATGGGCCTCATGACCCCTAGCCGTTAATTCACAATTTGATGCTTCTCCCTTATGCTCATGCAAGATATATGATAATTGGGAGCATGTTAGGAAAAGCGTGTCATATACTTTACAGTTAGTATTTTTAATAAAAGCCAAAAAAATGTTGTGACAATTATCTCATGAGTGGAGTAAAGTTTTTGGTAAGTTATTTTATGCATGGAGTAACAATTTTAGTGAAAGCAAAAAATTGCAAGTTGTTTGTGGTATGAGGAATTATAAACCATAATTGGTTTATGGTTTTGTTTTGCCTATATATTAAATTATTAGGTTCTAGGTATTATATGATATTATTGAAAGTTCTTAGCATTGAGAACACATAGACTTGAAAGTGTATTGTGCCTCTACCTCCATCCACCAACCTCAAATAGCTATTAGTTTCATATTGAGTAATTTTAGAAATTATTATCCCTTAAAAATGAATAAAAAAATGCAATCTAGTATGACTCTAATCCACTTAAGTAAATTGGAGGTTTCCACGTGTTAAGAATATTCATCTATATTTTCAAGGTTTCTTTTAGCTTGCTTTTTAAGCAATGTTTAATTTTGTAAAAACATAAAATGATACAAACCCTTTCCTTTCTCAACACTGCTTAATTTTGCAAAATCATATAAATTCTTTTATATAATTTATAATTTATTAAATTTTTTACATAATCTACCATCATGGTTGATATTAGTAACTATAATATTAAGGTTGGTATTAGTAACCTATAATATGAAAACATTTTAATGTAAGGTAAGGGAGATATTTTGTTTACTTCCCTTGCTTCTTCCTCGTGAAGTTTTTACAGTCTTTTACTAAATTGTTTGGTATGGATAATGCCAAGTTTAGGACTTTCAAAGAAGTGAAAACTTGATTGAAGATATCTTAATGTCTTTGTTTTTTGGTATGTTTTTACTAAATTGTTTGGTATTGATATTATGCCAAATTTGAGACTTCTCGGAAGAAGTGAGAACTTGATTTCTAAGATATCATAATGTTTGTTTTTTTTATTATAAGTTTTTACTAAATTATTTGGTATCGATAATGTTTAAGTTTGGGACTTTCAAAGAAGTGAGAACTTGATTGAAGATATAATAATGTTTGTTTTTCTCATCATCTTAATTTTGTTTGTTCTTCGAGACAACATCATCCCATAAGGCATGCTCTTATTATTTTCTATTTGCACTGTGAACTTGACATTGAGTAAAAACTCATGCGGGCTTTCCCTTCCATGAGATCATAAGCAAAAGGTGTAAACTAGAAGAATACACTATAAGCAAAAAGTGTCAACTAGATCAATATATTTTTTCATGCCTGTATTTACATTATTTTTAGTTAACAGTTGTTTTTACATGTTACATATATTAATAGGTGTTTATATTTTATCATTTGAGATAAAGAAGAATCCTATTTTAAATTGTAAAAAAAAATAATTTATTTTATGGTAATTTGTAACACTTAACTTGTAATTGTGATCAAAACCACAAGTTAAATAATTGTGTTAGTATATAAGTAATGATATCAACTACAACTTATAATGTAATTGTACATTATTTCTAGTTAACAATTATTTTTACATGTTACAATATTTTTTCAACCGAAAAAAAAACATACTATTGTTATTCCTCGAATCAAATAGTACAAAGATATTCACCTTTTGTAACCAAGGTACAATCCAGATATACATGATAGTGGTCTATAGACCTCCTCAAAATTTACATCATTGTCGATACAAAATTTTACAATCAGGAGTGACTGTATCCTTACAAATTAGAGCCAACAAAAAAACTTATCATAGACAGTCTAGAAAAAGTAAATATCACCACAATCTAGCATTCTGGATTCCATCCATTCCTCCCATATTAATAAACCTTCAGTACCTCTTAATGCCTTCTTTGATAATTCATCAGCCTCACCATTGTGCTCACGAAAGATATGTGTAAATGTGATCTGATCCTGCATATCTATCTCCATACGAACACGCCTGCACCAATGAGTAAGAGCAACAACATTTAATTCAAATTCCTTTGTAGCCCACTTGATTGTAACCCTCGAATCACCATAAACCATAATATTCACCAATCCAAAAATATTGGCACATTTCAGCACACACCAGAGGGCTAAAAGTTCTGCTTTCATATTACTACCCCTCCCACAGTTGAGACATAATGTATAATAATGTCCTTCATTCAGATATATGACACCCCCAGCCACACACATTCCATCCTGTGAAGCCCCATCAAAGAAAAGAGTAGGCTTATTAACAAAGAAGGTGAATTGTTCAACTCTTCTCTCCACAGCTGTAGCTACCTTTCCAGAATATAGCTGAGCAACATTTGTGACAATAATCCCACATGATACAACATCAGGCACAATATCCTAAAAAGTACATAAATTCCGAAAATACCAAAGAGCCCATGTCACATACTCCAATTTTGTGAAAATAATGTAATTATTTTATCATATTCCTAAGACATTATGTTAAATTTAATGCTTAGTAGAAATTGATGACTCAGCAGAGTCACTAGAAATGGAATGTAATTCTGAATATTTTATTATTAATAAATAAATTATGGAGACAACAGCATGGGAGAGCTGTTAAAAAGAGGTTACTGGTCAAACTGGTGGATGGAACTAGGTGGAAAGGCAAATGACAAGTGGCAGCATCCTCAAACACTTCCTAAGTTGCAGGTGGCCACTTCTCTATATTTGGGGTCATGGTTCCCCAAGAAAGTGGAATCTGAGCAGGTGGCTCATTTATGACAGTTAACCCAACAAAGACCTAGGCAATCTTTTAAATAGTACTCAATGAACTGAGCTGGGGGTTGAATATAGTTCTGGAGGGAGAATACATTCAAGGAATGCTATTCAGGAGTCCCATTGAGGAAGAGGGAAAGACAGTAAGGAAAATTGTTTGAGTGGGATGCTGCAGTAACTTGGTTCCAGTTTAGCTGTTTTGGCTGAGTGAATTGTTTTGCTGCACCTAGTTCCAGCTAGGGAGACCAGAGCAAGCTCGGGGGTCCTGAGAAGTGTTGTCTGGGCACTCTCAAGGAATTGGTAGGGAGGAACAGCCTCCGATTGCTGTTGTTGTCTCCAGAACCAGGTTCTGCCATTTATTTTCTTATGTTGTCAATTCGGAATATATGTATGATGAGTTGATTTTATATGTCTGAAGAGTAGGCAGTTAGTCAAATAGTATCTCAGAGTAGCAATAGATAGATTCTGTAGAGATATTGTGTTTCAGCAAATCCCTATTATCATTATTATCTTACGGTCAAGGTATTATTAATGCTTGTTATACACCGTTATTATCGTAAGTAATAGTATGTTATTGTGATTCTTAAACCTGGTTTAATACAAAAGTTAAATAGATAAGTAGAGTTTCATTATACAGTAAATATTTTTCTGGAAATGTAAATTCGTTAAAACAATCATAGGAACAGAATTAAATATAACTATATAAGCTACAGTAATAATATTATCATAGATAATATTGCAGAGGAAGATGTAGCTATAATTAGAATAGCTTATAAAGACACAAACCCTAGTTAACAAATATACAAATCTTTATCCGTCACACAAATGAATGAGCCAAATTACAACAGAAGGTTTATTTAGTTGTTGTCTGAACCTACGAAATAACTAGCAGAACCCTAATTTGACTCAGCATCGAATCACACAACAGTATAGTATAACTTTCACTTAGTTAACTATTTCAACAGAGCCTTAGTCATAACAAACTGAATATGTAACTAAACAAAAATTGTGACCGTGGAGTTCGATCCAAACCCTATCTCTCCAATTTCTACAACAAGAACCCACTAGCAGAGTTTAGACCTAGCTACTAACTTCTAAACAGAAGAAAATAAAAACAGAACAGTATCTAGCTCGAGGTCGAGCTTAAACAAATAGTTTATTTTTTTGTTTTCTTAAACTTCCATTTTTACCATAGAGTCATAAAACGATATAACAGAACATTATATTTAGCTCATTATCGAGCTTAAAACTCTTAGTTATAACCTTTACATGCTTTCACTGTAACGTTAGAGTCTTATTTTCCTAATAGCATAATAATCAAATCACCACTGTAATTTTAGAATGGATCCTATCCTCTCAGTTTAATTCAGTAATTTAAATACCAAGATCTCAAGCCACGATTCCACCACGGTCGCAGCCTAGATTTTCACAGTGTTGATAATATTAAAACATGAAATCAAAATTATATGCCGCATACATCAGCTCGAAACCTACAGGAGACTGTTAACAAGTCGTATTATCCAACACCTGGGTGAAAAACCGAATAAATTTAAGAGTTTAATAACAGAGTTTAGATACGTAAACCCTATAGTATTATATAAACAAGGGTTTTTCAACAGTAGAAATAACCTAGTTTATAATTCTTCCAACAAACAGAAACAAACAGAACGACATTTTAGTTTCTTGTCAAGCTTCGGTATCTTGAAATTTATTCATTTGGCTTTCAAACCATAGACAGGGATTATCATCATAATAATAGAATAATGTAACACACCAAAAACAAAACGCTGAGATTTGAAACCATGCGTTCACCTACAGCCGTGTCACTACTTCACGTTTTAAGTGTTTTACAAACTTAAACAATCCTACTACTGTTCCTAGCAACGAATTTAAATAAATACGCAGACAATATACAAGCCATTTTACAGACAGTATGATTTATTCTCAAAACCCTGGGTGTAAACCCCATTAATCTTTTAAAGAAATGTGATAACAAAACATAAATATCCGAGGACGTAACCTCACTTACAAAACAGGCTCATAGCCTTCGTTCTTAGTAATTTTTACAATACAACCCTTCTACAGAAAAAACTAAGTGTCAAAAACAGGAAAGTAAATTGCTACCAAATCGACCAAAGTCGTATCACCGAATGCAACACATGGTTAAACCCTTATGTCTTTCATTTAAACATATAGTTAAATGATTTAACATGGCTGCCGTGACCACGGTGTCTTCCAGTCAAGCTAAAAACCCAACCCTACAGACCACCCACAAGGAGAAAAGTGCCATGGTGAAAACCAGGCTTACCCGGAATGGCCTTGGTCAAAGCTCGTGCCATCCACACCTTGTAGAAGAGCCAAAAACCTGCAAACAACAGAGTAATATTAGTTATAGCTTTGATTTAGTTAAACCCTTTGTCATTTATACTGAAAAACGAAGGAATGTCCTTTGCTTACCGGCGAACCCGAATGGAGTTCCAAATTCAGCAATTATCCCGTCAACCACGAGCACACCTTCCTCCTCACTGAATGAGCAACTGAAAAAGCAAAAGATTTATTCTATGGTGGAAGCCGTGACAGAACAAGTTGAACGAAACCCTTATACCAGGACCAGACCAGTAGAGGAAGTCAAGGGATAAACCCTAGGCTTTATAACTCACTCATAGCTGTCAACAGACCTCCAAACGATAACAGTAAGCAAAGGAACTGTAATAGCCTGAGAGCTGTATCAACAGTGTCACAACAAAGCTCAGACCTGGAAAGGTTGCAGAGGAAGACCCAAGCCCGAAGGTGAAGGAGAATGACGAGGTAGGGTTAGGTCCAAGGTTTTATATCACTAAGTACTTGACTCTCGATTAACCACGTAGTAACTTAATATTTCCATGCAGTGGGTCGAGACTCTATAGTTCCACGAGGACATCATTATTATTGTCAATCATGTAAATTCATAATAAGGATACCCAAATATGGTAATAAACCATAGCTCGAATTTGCCAAAATGTACTTGATTATACAGGTTTCGATTTTGTATTGGAAAAATCATAGCCTTTGGACCTATAATCATTACAATCATATCAATGACAATAAAGTATAGGATCTCAATGATAATCTTAACATTATTGCTAATTAAAACTCATAATATATATAGATAAAGTTGTTGTAAGATTTTTTCATAATGGCTAATTCATATATCATTCTTATAAAAATCAAACCCTAGAATGATGTCTTTAATACCTTGAATTGTATTCCACAAAAACTTGCTTGGTCAATAGCACTCAAGATTGAGAATTGGAGTCTGTTTCAAACCTAGAGCATATGATAAATTATTATAAAAAAATTTCCAAGGAGGTAGTTATCAAGTAAATCAAATACTAATTGCAAACCGATTATTAAATTATATACCCTAGCCTATTGTGAAAGATTAAGAGATACTATATCTCTATCAACTCTCTAAGTTACTGTAGAGATGTAGGGCATAAATAAATGATGATTCTATATTGAGATAGCATTGCACAGATGAGTAAAACGTGTTATTTCTTCATGATGGAACCTTAACTGATAGATATCAAATCATGCAACTCATAGTTATTGGTTTAAGAAGGAATAGACCTGTGCTATCCTTAATACATAATGAATTCAATCAAATATGATAATGAAAAACAAAAAGCAGAGTTCAAACAAGGTGACTCATTAAATTTTAAAACAACAGAAGATAGGTATCAACAAGACATAGTGATATCTTTAACTCCCAATCTGTACAATTAAAGTGTAAATCAAAACCTGTACTGAATTTTGAACTGGGCATGATACAAAAAGTATTCTACCTTAAAAAGCTTAATAAACCTGGTTAGCATGCCTAGGCTTTTCACTGAATGATTTTGGTACAGCTAAAATTGACTGATGATGCTTTAAAGATTGTTGCGGCGTTCCGACTTTACTTGTATATTTGTAAAAGAGGAAAAATCTCTTGCATTAGCTCGAAAGCTAAGTAAGCCAGTGCATCATGACAATTCCCCCTTGCGGTTGAAAAACAGAAAAACAATCAGCAGCAGTAAAGAAACTCATAACAATAATTTAAGTATAACAAAAGATCATTTAGACACATTTACGACCACGTAAGCTAAACAAATAGTCATGTGGCTGCATTTAATATCATCAATTGCTATTTTAAAATTTTTAAATTTTTCTCGAAATTTTTGGGTTTTGACATGTGGTATTAGAGCATGGTTCAAATACTAGGCCTTGATGTGACTCAACTAGTTTCCGCAAAACAGTGACCATGAAAAGAAAAATTTATATATATATATATATATATATATAATGTACTAACTTGTATTTCTGTTTCATACACACAGAGCAGAAAATTTCCTTTTTCTGAATCTAACAGGCAGGTATGGAAAAGCTAGGAGAATATGCTGAGGAAGGATCTCCAAACACTGAGACAAGGCAGATGTCCAGAGAACCTGTGGTGGAGGAGGTAGTTGCGCACTCCTCAGAACTGATGCAGACCATAAAAGGTTTAAAGACTGAGATAGAAACAGTCAAGAAGGATAACGAAAGGATTCTGAAAACTCAGGAGCAGTTAAATCAATTATTGATAGAAAAATTTTAGACAGAAGGAAGAAGAAAAAGAGCTGAATCTGAAGGAGCTAGTCATAAAAAGGGGTCTAAAAGGGTGAAACTAGTTAAATCAGACAGCAGTTCGTCATCTGAAGGAAGAAAGGAGCAACACAGCTATCACACTACTAGTGACAGTAGTGAGGCTGAGTTGTATAACAGAAAGAAAAAATTCAGACCTTACGAAGAGATTTCTGGGGAGTTTAAGAAAATAAAACCCCCAACTTTCAATGGAGAATCCGAGATGGGAGAAGAGGCAGAATCCTGGTTATCCGGGATGAGAAAATATTTTCAGATCTACAATTATTCAAATCAGCTAAAGGCACGAATGGCCATCTACAACCTTTCTGGAAAGGCAGATATATGGTGGCAAAACTTGAAAAGGGTCAAGGGGATCAAGGAAAGAGAGGTCAATTGGAGTACTTTTAAAAGATACTTCAAAAAGAAATTTCTATCCGAACAGTACTATGAGGAGAGGGCCAAAGAATTTTATGACTTAAAGCTAGGATCTATGACGATGAAGGACTTACAGTAAGTTCTTAAGTCTGTTAAGATATGTGCCGTATTTTGTTGAAGAGAAACCAAAAATACAGAGGTTTCTTAGCTGCTTGCCATATCATATCAAGGACATAATCGAATATGATAACCCCAAAACTTTAGAAGAAGCTATGCGAAAGGCTAATTTCTGTTTTGAACAGAATAAAAAGAAAGAAGGGATAGCCAACTGGAAGGCTAAAAAGAACAGCAATCAGTTTGAGTACAAGAAAAAGGAGTTTGTACCCCAGAAAAATTTCAAGAATACTAAAAACAGAAACCATTTTAATGGTAAAAACTTCCAGGGAAGCAAAAATGGAGTTGCTAATAATTCCAGTAACTTCAAGGGCAGCAAGGAGGTTTCTAACAATCATGGAAATTACACTAAGAATTTTGAACGAAAGGAGCCTGTTAAGTGCTGGGAATGCAATGGCCCACACTATGCATCAGTTTGCCCGAATCGGACGAAAACAAATGGCAATACAAATGGCAATATTCATACTATACAAGATGAAATGACTGTTGGAGACTTTGCAGGGACTATGCCCCGAATCAACGCAGCGTTGGAGAACTGCCAAGCTGACTATCAAACTTCCATGGTGGAAGTAGGAGGTATGATTAACAAAATCCCTGTAACTATTTTAATAGATCCAGGTGCTAGTCTTAGTTATATTTCACCCCAGCTAGTAGAAAATGTAATCTGACTGTTGAAAGGTTTGATAATTCTTGGTCAGTACAACTAGCTACTGGGGCAAAAAGGAAGGTAAACTGTTATGTTAAGGAATGTGTTCTAGATATGAAGGATTTTAGAACTACTGTTAAATTAAATATTCTGCCACTTGGCTCATATGACATACTTATTGGAATGGACTGGTTAGAACAACATAAGGTAGTTTTAAACTGTTTTGATAAAACTTTTACCTGTGTAAAGAACAACGAACAGCTTGTAACTGTTAGGGGTATTCCTAGGAAAACAGTAATCTGGCAGATTTCTGCTCTACAACTTAAAAGAGCAGTCAGAAAAGGGTGCAAAGCCTATGCTGTAACTATTACAGATGAGGCAGATAAGTCTGAAATCAACAAGATAACAGTAGAGGATATCCCTGTAGTAAACGAATTTATTGATGTTTTTCTGGAGGAAGTTCCAGGATTACCTCCCAAGAGAGAACTAGATTTTACAATTGAGCTAGTACCAGGTGCTGTACCCAGCTCAAAAGCTCCTTATCGTATGAATATTTTGGAGCTGAACGAATTAAAAACTCAGTTAAAGGAGTTAACAGATAAGAATTACATTCGACCTAGTGTGTACCCTTGGGGAGCACCAGTATTTTTTGTTAAAAAGAAGGACGAAACTATGCGACTTTGCATAGATTACCATCAACTGAACAAGATGATAATTAAAAACAGATACCCGTTGCCTCACATAGATGATCTGTTTGATCAACTACGTGGAGCTACGGTGTTCTCTAAGATAGACCTGAGATCGGGTTATCATCAGGTGAGGATTAAAGAAGAGGACATATTTAAGACAGCTTTCAGAACGAGGTATGGACATTACGAATTTGTCGTAATGCCATTCAGGCTTACTAATTCCCCAGCCATCTTTATGTGCCTAATGAATAACATAATGCATAAATACTTAGATAAATTTGTTGTCGTATTCATCGATGACATTTTAATTTATTCTAAGAATGAAGAGGAGCATAAAGAACATTTACGGATAGTCTTACAAGAACTACGAGAGCAGCAGCTCTTTGTGAAGTTCAGTAAGTGTGACTTCTTCAAAGATGAAATCCAGTACTTCGATCATGTAGTCACCAAGGAATGGATTTCAGTTGATCCTGAAAAGATCCGGGCAATCGAGGATTGGCCAGTACCAAAAGACGTAACAGATGTTAGGTCCTTCATGGGAATTACCGGCTATTACCAGAGATTCATTGAAGGCTTTTCAAAAATAGCCAACCCAATCACTTCCTTGCAAAAGAAAGGCAAGAAGTTTGATTGGAACGTGAAGTGTGAAGAAAGCTTTAAGAAATTAAAGACTTTATTAACAACTGCGCCTATTCTAAGAATAGCAGATCCTAATAAGGATTTTGTAGTCTGCACCGATGCTTGTAATGATGGTCTAGGCGGAGTGTTGACTCAGGATGGGCATGTCATTGCCTATGAGTCCAGGAAGCTGAAGATTCACGAAAAGAATTATGCCACTTATGATTTGGAATTAGCTGCTGTTATTCATGCTTTAAAGATGTGGCGACACCACTTAATAGGCAGAAAGTTTACTTTAATGACTGATAATAAGGGTCTGAAATACCTTTTGGATCAGCCTAACTTAAATGCAAGACAAGCCAGATGGTTGGCCTTCTTAAGTGAATACGATTTCGAAATTCAGCACATAAAAGGAAAGGAAAATAAGGTGGCTGATGCTTTGAGCAGAAATGCAAGACTGAATTTTATATCAGCTATTAGCACTTTTACCTCTAATTTAAATGAACAGCTGGCTGAAGGGACAAAATTGGATGAAGTTTATCAAAACTTACAAGCTACAGCTAAAGAAAAACCTACAGAAAGTTTGATAAAGGGTTATAGTTTAGATAAAGATGGAATTTTATTGTTTAAAGACAGGCTGTATGTTCCAAATGTACCTAAAGTTAAACTGTTAATTCTGGACGAAGTTCATAAAACCCCTTACTCAGGACATCCTGGCTACCAGAAAACTGTTACCATGCTAAGAAAATATTATTTTTGGCCTGATATGAAATCTGAAACAGCTGAGTACATAGCTAGATGTTTGGACTGTAAAAAAGTAAAAACAGAACATCAACATCCAGCGAGATTATTACAACCTTTGCCTATTCCCAGTTGGAAATGGGAAATAATCAGTTTAGACTTCATTACCGATTTACCCAGAAATCAAAATCAGAATGATTCAATTATGGTGGTAGTAGATAAATTAAGTAAATCAACACACTTTATTCCTGTTAAAACCACTTACAAGGATGCAAACATAGCTGATATATTTCTGAAACATATTTTTCGGTTACATGGTGTCCCAAAAGTTATTATTTCAGACAGGGATCCTAAATTCACAGGGAATTTCTGGAAATCTTTGTTTAAAGGATTAAACACCACACTGAATTTCAGCAATTCTTTCCATCCTCAGACAGACGGACAAACAGAAAGAGTTAATCAGGTATTGTAAGATCTGCTAAGAATGTATGTTAAGGATCAACCAGGTAAGTGGGAGGATTATTTACATTTAGCAAAATTTGCATACAATAACAACTATCAATCGTCAACTAAGTTCAGTCCTTTTGAAATTCTGTATGGTCGTAAATGTAACACTCCTATCTCTTGGAGTAATCCAGTAGATAGACTAGTGTTAGGTCCTGATTTATTAAAAGAGGTGGAACAGATTGTGAAACAAGTGCAGGAAAATTTGAAGATTGCCCAGGATCGGAAAAAGAGTCAAGCAGATTTGAAAAGAACTCCTAAAGAGTTCCAGGTAGGTGAACATGTGTTCATCAAGGTAAGACCAAAGAAGAGCTCCCTAAGACTGGGGAGTTGTGCAAAATTAGCGCCACGTTACTGTGGTCCATTTGAAATTTTATCTAGAATTGGTCAAGTTGCTTATCAACTAGCATTACCACTTAATTTAAAAGTACACAATGTTTTTCATATCTCTGTTATGAAAAAGTATGTTCATGATGCTACTCATGTTATTGATTGGAACATTGTACAGGTAGAACTAGAAGGGGAAGTTCTGGTGGAACCGGATTGTATCCTCGGGAGGAGGGAAATTACTCTGCGGAACCGCACAATTGGACAGCTGAAGGTGCAATGGAAGCACCTTAGTCTTGAAGAAGCTACCTGGGAATTGGAAAGTAAGATGTGGGAAGCATACCCAAATCTATTCCAGTAGGTGACTGAGGATGACGAATAAGTAACATCGAGGATGATGTTACATTTTAAGGGGGTGTATATGTCACATACCCCAATTTTGTGAAAATAATGTAATTATTTTATCATATTCCTAAGACATTATGTTAAATTTAATGCTTAGTAGAAATTGATGACTCAGCAGAGTCACTAGAAATGGAATGTAATTCTGAATATTTTATTATTAATAAATAAATTATGGAGACAACAGCATGGGAGAGCTGTTAAAAAGAGGTTACTGGTCAAACTGGTGGATGGAACTAGGTGGAAAGGCAAATGACAAGTGGCAGCATCCTCAAACACTTCCTAAGTTGCAGGTGGCAACTTCCCTATATTTGGGGTCATGGTTCCCCAAGAAAGTGGAATCTGAGCAGGTGGCTCATTTATGACAGTTAACCCAACAAAGACCTAGGCAATCTTTTAAATAGTACTTAATGAACTGAGCTGGGGGTTGAATATAGTTCTGGAGGGAGAATACATTCAGGGAATGCTATTCAGGAGTCCCATTGAGGAAGAGGGAAAGACAGTAAGGAAAATTGTTTGAGTGGGATGCTGCAGTAACTTGGTTCCAGTTTAGCTATTTTGGCTGAGTGAATTGTTTTGTTGCACCTAGTTCCAGCTAGGGAGACCAGAGCAAGCTCGGGGGTCCTGAGAAGTGATGTTTGGGCACTCTCCAGGAATTGGTAGGGAGGAACAGCCTCCCATTGCTGTTGTTGTCTCCAGAACCAGGTTCTGCCATTTATTTCCTTATGTTGTCAATTCGGAATATATGTATGATGAGTTGATTTTATATGTCTGAAGAGTAGGCAGTTAGTCAAATAGTATCTCAGAGTAGCAATAGATAGATTCTGTAGAGATATTGTGTTTCAACAAATCCCTATTATCATTATTATCTTACGGTCAAGGTATTATTAATGCTTGTTATACACCGTTATTATCATAAGTAATAGTATGTTAATGTGATTCTTAAACCTGGTTTAATACAAAAGTTAAATAGATAAGTAGAGTTTCATTATACAGTAAATATTTTTCTGGAAATGTAAATTCGTTAAAACAATCATAGGAACAGAATTAAATATAACTATATAAGCTACAGTAATAATATTATCATAGATAATATTGCAGAGGAAGATGTAGCTATAATTAGAATAGCTTATAAAGACACAAACCCTAGTTAACAAATATACAAATCTTTATCCATCACACAAATGAATGAGCCAAATTACAACAGAAGGTTTATTTAGTTGTTGTCTGAACCTACGAAATAACTAGCAGAACCCTAATTTGACTCAGCATCGAATCACACAATAGTGTTAAATTTTCAGAATTTACTTCAATATGATCTAGGATCTTAACTGAGAGAACAACATGTACAGCATATCTACAGCATATCAATCATGGAGACAATAATGCAAGCACACAAGAGACACAAAGATTTACTTGGGGAAAACCATAAAGGTGAAAAACCCCAATAACTTCCTCAGAGATAGATAGAGCAATGATACAACCAACCAAGAGATAGACATAACCTAGCAGCAGATCCTCCTCCTCCATAAGTGCGCCTCTCCTCCTTGAGAGCATGTGTGAGAAGTGAGTGAGTAAATAGAGTGCCTCCCGCACTCTATTTATACTTGACTTGACTTGCCTTTTTACCTAACTCATGTAGGCTCGAACTTAACCACATAATATAATGCTGACTGGGCCGACCCCCAATAGGGTGGTCTAATAACCCTTTTACCCACATGGCTGACCCCCAATAGGGTGGTCTAATAACCCTTCGACCCACATGACTTATACAGGGCCGACCCCAACAACGTGGTCTAATAACCCATCAAGAATAAGTTACGACACTTACAATATAAATGACGACACTTCCTTATAGAGGAATAATACCATCTCTATAGGAATACAATATACATATATGTGAAATACATTCCGAAGTTACATATACATCAACACTCCCTCTTAACTAGGAAGGTATTTCTCAGCACAGTTCTTCTAGCACAAGTCATCTTCTCTGGATCATCGTCACTGGATAATCGTCATCGAGTCATCATCATCGTCACTGCTGCTGCTATCTCAATCAATATCTGAATCTACTCGTCATAGGAAGTTCTACAGAGCCAGACCTTTTTCATACTGGATGTAGGCCCACCACCTGCAGGTCTTCATCATCACTGGCCATACTGTGGAATCCTCAGGACTTTTACGTGCGTCACAAAACCTCGAAAGAGCATCCCAGGCTGTTACGAGCACACAGCTCTACCTATAGGATCTCCCAGGGAAACGAATTACATGTGACCTCACCACAAAACCTCGCAAGAGCATCCCAGGCTGTTACGAGCACACAGCTCTACCTATAGGATCTCCCAGGGAAACGAATTACATGTGGTCATGGCAAAACCTCGCAAGAGCATCCCAGGACTGATTACGGGCACACAGCCCAACCTATCGGATCTCCCAGGGAAACGAATTACATGCCATAGGACAAAACCTCGCAAGAGCATCTGCCAGATATCCCAGGGCAACGAATTACATGCCATAGGCAAAACCTCGCAAGACTATCTGCAGATCTCCCAGGGCAACGAATTACATGTCCTCCCAGAGCAAAACCTCGAAAGAGCATTTGCCAGATGTCCCAGGGCAACGAATTACATGCCATAGGCAAAACCTCGCAAGACCATCTGCAAATCTCCCAGGGCAACGAATTACATGCTCATCTGCACAACCTGATCCACAGCCACAGAGTATCAGCCTGATACTCACCATACATCATCCTGATGTATCCATGATCATCCTGATCATCATCACTGCAACGTCCTGCTGCATGTCATCTGGAGAAACATCCTGAAGCTCGTCATCTATGATCATCCTGATCATCATCACTGCAACGTCCTGCTGCATGTCATCTGGAGCAACATCCTGAAGCTCGTCATCTATGATCATCCTGATCATCATCACTGCAACGTCCTGCTGCATGTCATCTGGAGCAACATCCTGAAGCTCGTCATCTATGATCATCCTGATCATCACTGCAACATCCTGCTGCATGTCATCTGGAGCAACATCCTGAAGCTCGTCATCTATGATCATCCTGATCATCACTGCAACATCCTGCTGCATGTCATCTGGAGCAACATCCTGAAGCTCGTCATCTACGATCATCCTGATCATCATCACTGCAACGTCCTGCTACATGTCATCTGGAGCAACATCCTGAAGCTCGTCATCTATGATCATCCTGATCATCACTGCAACATCCTGCTGCATGTCATCTGGAGCAACATCCTGAAGCTCGTCATCTACGATCATCCTGATCATCAATGCAACATCCTGCTGCATACCAAGTATCTACCTGATACATATCATCATACATGATCCTCCTGATCATCAATGTATCCACCTGATACAAATACAAAACATATGATATATATCATCATACATGATCCACCTGATCATACAATGTATCCACCTGATACATATACAGATACATGGTCCAAGCATCCAACATGATGCATATAAAATACATACACATGATCCAACTGATCATATCCAGCATCCAACATGATGCATACATACATACATAAAATGATCCAACTGATCATATCCAGCATCCAACATGATGCGTACATACATACATAAAATGATCTAACTGATCATATCAAGCAGAAACTAGAACATCATCCTGATGTTCATCATCCAGCGCTTACATCCACAGCCATGTGAAGGATCCTCCTTCCAACATGCTTGGAATGGCTTCAGCAGATGTGTCCATCACTTCTTCCTCGAAGTGTCCTCGATCTGAATAACGCCAAGCCTCTCTCTAAAGTACTCGAACTTCACCCTGGCTAGTGACTTCGTCAGCACATCTGCAATCTGCTCGTCCGTCGCAACATACAGGAGCTTCACAGCTCCTCTCTGCACCATATCCCTGATATAGTGGTATTTGATCTCTATGTGTTTCGACCTGTCATGAAACACTGGGTTCTCGGACAGCTTCACACAACTCTGGTTATCACAGAAGATACCAGTAGCCTCCAACGGGAGATCAAATAACTCAGACAGTATATTCCGTAGCCATACTGCCTCACAACTAGCTGAACAGGCTGCAACATACTCTGCCTCAGCTGTACTCAGTGCTACGCAGGACTGCTTCCTGCTAAACCAAGAGATCACACCTGATCCCATACTGAAGCAGCACCCAGATGTGCTCTTCCTATCTGCAGCACTGCCAGCCCAATCTGAATCAACATAACCCTGTAGGTTAAACTTTTGATTCGCCTCATCCCTGAGCCCATAATCCACTGTACCCTTCAGGTACCTTAGATAATGCTTTACAGCAACCAGGTGAACACTCCTCGGATCTGTCAGGAACTGGCTTAATGTGTTCACAGCAAAGCAAATGTCTGGTCTCGTGTTCATCAGGTACATCAAGGACCCAATCATCTGGCGATCAACCGGCTCAGATGAAGCATCACATAGAAGCTTCAGATTCGATGCCATAGGTGTGGCCATGGCCTTGCAATCCATCATCCCGAACCTCTTCAGGATCTCTACTGCATACTTCCCTTGTCCAAGGAAGATTCCTTCTGCACTCTGCCACACCTCCATGCCAAAAACAAATAGTGCATCATCCCCAAGTTCTTCATCTCGAACTCGGTAGTAAGCTTCCGCTGCATGTCGGCAATCAATCTATCTTCACCATACCAAGTTCTGCACATATATGATTTCCTATCATGTGTCTCAGAACCAAGTGGCTGCTCCACATACACTTCTTCTTCAACTACACCATTCAAGAAAGTTGTCTTGAATCCATCTGGTGTATCTTCTGTTTTGTCACTTTTATATTTCTCTATGCTTCCATCTGCAACATGCTTGATCTAATAGTTCCATATGGAAGTCATAACAAACTTCCCTTCACATCTTGGGACCGCATCCCAAACATCGTTCTTCATGATCGACGGATCATGGCATTCTTCCCATATCCTGGGAACTTCAATATCTTCAATAGATAATTTGTTGCTGAACAAATGTTGTAGTTCTTCTTTTGTAGGAGATGGCATACGATCTTTCCTACACAACAAGTTAAATTGCATGATTAGAAAACATCTCATAGTTTTCAGAACAAATTCTTACACATAAAGAAATATGCCATACAGTTATGCAATTATCCTAGCCAATGCTTCAATACAACATTTATCCATATTCCGTAATTTTCTAGATGCCTTCCAATCTCTACCAGAACATTGTTAAGAGTGTGCACAACTCCAACATGTCAGCAAAGAGGTTTCATTCTAGATAAGTAGCAATGGAATGTTGTACAGTGCCATAGGCCACTTACCCATGTATATTGTTCATCAATGCAATTATTCTAATATGCATAATACACAACCTAATTCTAGGAACATCAGTATATACATTATTGAACAGTATTATTTAAGAAATGACAATGCAAATACTTATCTTTGTTTGTTCGTTGGGTGGACTCCCTCTGAGTCTTCGCTTCCTTGCAGGAGCTGCTGGAGTCCTAATCTGAAGTAGCTTCTTCTACACCTTTCTGTTGTGGGATGTAGAGAGATGGTCAACTCCCTCTGAATATCTGCATCCTTGCATAAACCACTGGAGTGTACTCCCTCTTGATCTTTGCTTCCTGGATTACCTGTTCTTGAATCTCATATTCATCCTTGGTCCCTATGCATGCTTATTAGTATCATGAATGTGTTATCCTTGTGATCTCATATAAAATCATACATTCATTAGTATACTATTAAAACACAATAGTATAAGATCCTAACACAAGGTAGGATTCTATCTTGATATAGGAAAAACATACCTGGATTAGCATGCTAGCTAGTTATGTCTAACATACCCGTATAATGTCTTTTGGTTCTCTTCAATGACTTGTGCTAGTAACCTGCATGTCTCAATGGTTAGCCATTATAAAACCAAGTTATACATACCTCGTAAATGGATCTTCTATGAGATCCATGACAATGGATGAGTCTTTATCCTCATGTCACCATGATCATATGTTCTTGAACTGGAGCATGATTTGTCTTTCTTGGTGTACCTTTCATGTTAGTAGACAACATAAACCTCATACAACACCATAATGCATTAGTACAATCATAAGTGTCAACACCCTAAATAATGAATATCTTCTATCATGCATTCATAATTTTGTTAAGGTGATACGACAAATCTAAAAACAAAATTGTACTTAACTGTAATAACATGAAGACAAACATACCATAAACTTAATCATGGACAAATATTAAAACATACCTCGATGAGTCATACCTGTCGAGATCGCTTGTAATCTTCTTATGTAAGGCCTTAGCCTCATCTCCCTCTGAAACAGGAACTTCTTCACCTATGTAGGTGACCAATCCATCTTCTTCTAGGATTAACCCAATCCACTTGATGTGCAAGAACTGGACCTGGAGCTGGATATGGGTTTGTCAGAGAAACCCCAAAAATTCAAACTTCCGAAAGGATAGAAATATGCGCCTTGATGAGCTGATCAAATTGGTATATTCATAATTTGAAAACTGCAAAGTTTCACTCCTCAATTTTGCCTTTGAAACTTCCGGATTCACTGGACGTGACCCTGAACTGGGGTTTGATGAATCCCACTCTTTTTCCCAATCAAAAGGTTTGATCCAAAGCTCTAAGCTTCTATTTTTCTGAGGAGCTTCTAGCCGTGGTCTCAGATTTCAAAAATTCCCATTTTTACAGAAGCCCTAATTTTCCACTTTCCTGATCAAAGTCCCGAACTAGGGTCTGATCAAGCCCGGCCTTCTGCCCAACCAAAAATTCTGATTTTGGTCTCTAAATTTTTATTTTGATGAGTAGCATTCATCCGTGGTCTCCGATTACAAAAATTCCAACTTTCTTCAAAGCCCTAAATTCCGGAAGCCATGAATGAAGGTACCAAAAAATAATTCTGTTTTGATAGAAATATGTACCTGATTGTTTCTGGTGTAACTCCGAAATTTTTGATCCACAGGGTCTGAAAAAAGTTTCCTGAGATAGCCTGACCTGTTACCTTTCCATCCTGATAGGTCTGACCTCAATTGGATTCTCTGAGAGAGAGTTATGCCAAATGTCGCAACGTGACCTGTTTTGGGATAAAACAGAAGAGCGAATTTGTACGGCGTGCCACGTGTCACTGTTTGAACTTCGGCCTCTGAAAACGTTTTTTGAGATATCTCGGCCTGTTATATTTCCATCCTGACAGGTCTGACCTCAATTGGATTTTCTGAGAGAGAGTTATGCCAAGTGTCGCAACGTGACCTGTTTATGGGATAAAACAGTAGAGCGAACTTGTACGGAGTGACACGTGTCACTGGTTCAACTTCGGCCTCTGAAAAAGTTTTCTGAGATAGTAAAGACTGTGTACTACCTGTCACGTTTTACGAAATTTCATTTGGAGCTTCCTAGCCCAAGTTATGACCTTTTTCCCAAGGTCACCTGATTTTGACTCAGATCTGGAAGAGGCAGAAACCCTATATTGCACAGATCATAAATCACAAAGTACAACGAATTAGAGGTTTTCCTTTGGACACAAGGTACCTGGATATCTTAGCTTCGGCCTGTAACAATTGCAGATCCGAAAACTTCGCCAAAACGGATTTATAGCGAAAGTTCTACGATGACTGGTTTTTGCTATATCAAGCCCTAGCATCGTAAGTGCAACAAGTGTCATACATGCCATATCATGCCTTCTTTCAGGCTAGCTCTGATACCATGTTAAATTTTCTGAATTTACTTCAATATGATCTAGGATCTTAACTGAGAGAACAACATGTACAGCATATCTACAGCATATCAATCATGGAGACAATAATGCAAGCACACAAGAGACACAAAGATTTACTTGGGGAAAACCATAAAGGTGAAAAACCCCAATAACTTCCTCAGAGATAGATAGAGCAATGATACAACCAACCAAGAGATAGACATAACCTAGCAGCAGATCCTCCTCCTCCATAAGTGCGCCTCTCCTCCTTGAGAGCATGTGTGAGAAGTGAGTGAGTAAATAGAGTGCCTCCCGCACTCTATTTATACTTGACTTGACTTGCCTTTTTACCTAACTCATGTAGGCTCGAACTTAACCACATAATATAATGCTGACTGGGCCGACCCCCAATAGGGTGGTCTAATAACCCTTTTACCCACATGGCCGACCCCCAATAGGGTGGTCTAATAACCCTTCGACCCACATGACTTATACAGGGTCGACCCCAACAACGTGGTCTAATAACCCATCAAGAATAAGTTACGACACTTACAATATAAATGACGACACTTCCTTATAGAGGAATAATACCATCTCTATAGGAATACAATATACATATATGTGAAATACATTCCGAAGTTACATATACATCAACAAATAGTATAGTATAACTTTCACTTAGTTAACTATTTCAACAGAGCCTTAGTCATAACAAACGGAATATGTAACTAAACAAAAATTGTGACCGTGGAGTTCGATCCAAACCCTATCTCTCCAGTTTCTACAACAAGAAACCACTAGCAGAGTTTAGACCTAGCTACTAACTTCTAAACAAAAGAAAATAAAAACAGAACAGTATCTAGCTCGAGGTCGAGCTTAAACAAATAGTTTATTTTTTTGTTTTCTTAAACTTCCATTTTTACCATAGAGTCATAAAACGATATAACAGAACATTATATTTAGCTCATTATTGAGCTTAAAACTCTTAGTTATAACCTTTACATGCTTTCACTGTAACGTTAGAGTCTTATTTTCCTAATAGCATAATAATCAAATCACCACTGTAATTTTAGAATGGATCCTATCCTCTCAGTTTAATTCAGTAATTTAAATACCAAGATCTCAAGCCACGATTCCACCATGGCCGCAGCCTAGATTTTCACAGTGTTGATAATCTTAAAACATGAAATCGAAATTATATGCCACATACATCAGCTCGAAACCTACAGGAGACTGTTAACAAGTCGTATTATCAAACACCTGGGTGAAAACCCAAATAAATTTAAGAGTTTAATAACAGAGTTTAGATACGTAAACCCTATAGTATTATATCAACAAGGGTTTTTCAGCAGTAGAAATAACCTAGTTTATAATTCTTCTTGAAATTTATTCATTTGGCTTTCAAACCATGGAGAGGGATTATCATCATAATAATAGAATAACGTAACACACCAAAAACAAAACGCTAAGATTTGAAACCATGCGTTCACCTACAGCCGTGTCACTACTTCACGTTTTAAGTGTTTTACAAACTTAAACAATCCTACTATTGTTCCTAGCAACGAATTTAAATAAATACGCAAACAATATACAAGCCATTTTACAGACAGTACGATTTATTCTCAAAACCCTGGGTGTAAACCCCATTAATCTTTTAAAGAAATGTGATAACAAAACATAAATATCCGAGGACGTAACCTCACTTACAGAACAGGCTCATAGCCTTCGTTCTTAGTAATTTTTACAATACAACCCTTCTGCAGAAAAACCTAAGTGTCAAAAATAGGAAAGTAAATTGCTACCAAATCGACCAAAGTCGTATCACCGAATGCAACACAGGGTTAAACCCTTATGTCTTTCATTTAAACATACAGTTAAACAATTTAACATGGCTACCGTGACCACGGTGTCTTCCAGTCAAGCTAAAAACCCAACCCTACAGACCACCCACAAGGAGAAAAGTGCCATGGTGAAAACCAGGCTTACCCGGAATGGCCTTGGTCAAAGCTCGTGCCATCCACGCCTTGTAGAAGAGCCAAAAACCTGCAAACAACAGAGTAATATTAGTTATAGCTTTGATTTAGTTAAACCCTTTGTCATTTATACTAAAAAACGAAGGAATGTCCTTTGCTTACCGGCGAACCCGAATGGAGTTCCAAATTCAGCAATTATCCCGTCAACCACGAGCACACCTTCCTCGTCACTAAATGAGCAACTGAAAAAGCAAAAGATTTATTCTATGGTGGAAACCGTGACAAAACAAGTTGAACGAAACCCTTATACCAGGACCAGACCAGTAGAGGAAGTCAAGGGATAAACCCTAGGCTTTATAACTCACTCATAGCTGTCAACAGACCTCCAAACGATAACAATAAGCAAAGGAACTGTAATAGCCTGAGAGCTGTATCAACAGTGTCACAACAAAGCTCAGACCTGGAAAGGTTGCAGAGGAAGACCCGAGCCCGAAGGCGAAGGAGAATGACGAGGTAGGGTTAGGTCCAAGGTTTTATATCACTAAGTACTTGACTCTCGATTAACCACGTAGTAACTTAATATTTCCATGCAGTGGGTCGAGACTCTATAGTTCCACGAGGACATCATTATTATTGTCAATCATGTAAATTCATAATAAGGATACCCAAATATGGTAATAAACCATAGCTCGAATTTGCCAAAATGTACTTGATTATACAGGTTTCGATTTTGTATTGGAAAAATCATAGCCTTTGGACCTATAATCATTACAATCATATCAATGACAATAAAGTATAGGATCTCAATGATAATCTTAACATTATTGCTAATTAAAACTCATAATATATATAGATAAAGTTGTTGTAAGATTTTTTCATAATGGCTAATTCATATATCATTCTTATAAAAATCAAACCCTAGAATGATGTCTTTAATACCTTGAATTGTATTCCACAAAAACTTGCTTGGTCAATAGCACTCAAGATTGAGAATTGGAGTCTGTTTAAAACCTAGAGCATATGATAAATTATTATAAAAAAATTTCCAAGGAGGTAGTTATCAAGTAAATCAAATACTAATTGCAAACCGATTATTAAATTCTATACCCTAGCCTATTGTGAAAGATTAAGAGATACTATATCTCTATCAACTCTCTAAGTTACTGTAGAGATGTAGGGCATAAATAAATGATGATTCTATATTGAGATAGCATTGCACAGATGACTAAAACGTGTTATTTCTTCATGATGGAACCTTAACTGATAGATATCAAATCATGCAACTCATAGTTATTGGTTTAAGAATGAATAGACCTATGCTATCCTTAATTCATAACGAATTCAATCAAATATGATAATGAAAAACAAAACGCAGAGTTCAAACAAGGCAACTCATTAAATTTTAAAACAACAAAAGATTGGTATCAACAAGACATAGTGATATCTTTAACTCCCAATCTGTACAATTAAAGTGTAAATCAAAACCTTTACTGAATTTTGAACTGGGCATGATACAAAAAGTATTCTACCTTAAAAAGCTTAATAAACCTGGTTAGCATGCCTAGGATTTTCACTGAATGATTTTGGTACAGCTAAAATTGACTGATGATGCTTTAAAGATTGTTGCGGCGATCCGACTTTACCTGTATATCTGTAAAAGAGGAAAAATCTCTTGCATTAGCTCGAAAGCTAAGTAAGCCAGTCCATCATGACAATTCCCCCTTGCGGTTGAAAAACAGAAAAACAATCAGCAACAGTAAAGAAACTCATAACGATAATTTAAGTATAACAAAAGATCATTTAGACACATTTACGACGACGTAAGCTAAACAAACAGTCATGTGGCTGCATTTAATATCATCAATTGCTATTTTAAAAAATTTTAAATTTTCTCGAAATTTTTGGGTTTTGACAGCCCAAGAAATTAAAATAGGGACCTGAATAGTCTCTTTGGACTCACGAAACCAGCATAGCATGGCCTCACCAAAATTAACCTTCACCCACACTCTTGTGATAGCCATCTTTGAACAACAGTAATCCCAAACTTTTGTACCAAAGGAACAAAAAACAAACAGATGATCAATGGATTCTGAATTTTCCTTACATAAAATACACCAGTTTGGTCCTCTCTATCCACGCTTAGAAAGATTATCCCAAGTCTTAAGTGTACCCTGAAGAGCATGCCATAAGAAAAATTTGTGTTTCAATGCAAGATTCCACTTCCAAATCTTACTGTACCACCAGTGTTGTGGAAAGATAAATTTCTCCTGCATAATCCTGACATATGCAGTTTTGGCCGTGACAATTCCAGTCCTATCATTACCAGTCCACACCAATCTATCATCCCGTTCTGATAAATAAATTCCAGCCACGTCAAGTGATCTAACATATATATCCCAAGATTTGGCGTCATCACCATCCAGACCCAAATCCGAGGAATGCAACCAATAAGTCTGACCATAAGGATTTCTGATACGATCTAATGTGTTTAGACCATATATTTTCAAATAATCCAGGATCCTATTTGAAAGATAAGCAGGATCAATAATGCCCAGGATATCATCTCTGCCAATCCTGATGGACTTCCCATTACCAACATTCCATCTCAAATCACGAATAATCCATCCAGAAACTTTCAGCAGACCACGCCATAATGGAGAACTGCCAAAACACAATGGCATATTCAATCTGATCCATTCCACTAAATTCATATTAATATACTTAACAAAGGAAATACTGGACCAAGGATTAATGTTAAAGAGGCACCTACAAAGACTCTTTGCCCTAAGCGCCATACTGAAGGATTTTAAATCCTTGATACCCCAACCGCCGAACACCTCAGGTCTAGATACCGATTCCCATCCCGACATCACCAAAGAAGCTCTGTCAATACCACCGGACCATAGAAAATTGAAGATCAATTTTCTGATGACATTTAAAATATATATAGGGATCTCAAGAAGGGATAACCAATAAACAGGCAAGCCAAGTAGAACAGCCTTAACCAGAATAAGTCTACCTCCCACAGATAGCAATCTATATGCCCAATGTGAAATCCGAGCTTCAAATTTCTACACCAGCCACCACCAATCTTTGATCTGATAGTTATTTGGTCTCAAGAAGAAACCCAAATACTTGAGTCCATCATCTAAAGGATGGCATTTATAAGGAAATATTGATGTAATACCGCACCTTACTTCTGAATCCACATTATAATAATAGAAACTAGACTTTGATGGACTAACCTTCATCCCCGAAATCCTGCAGAAGCAATTCAAGATATTCTGAACAACCCCCCACTCTGTAGCAGTAGCCAGACTATCCAAAAGCACATCATCCACAAAAATAAGATGTGAGATAATACAATCAATTCCCAGATCGATACCATTAAGCAGACCTTCCTGTTTAGCAAAATTTAACATTCGACTGAGTGCATCAACTATCAACAGGAATAGCAAAGGGGATAATGGACACCCTTGTCGTATACCTCTAGAACACCTAAAAAATGATGAAGGTGTCCCATTAATCAAGATAGCAATGCTAGCTGAAGAAACACATGACATGATCCAATTAATAACAAGAGGGGGCATTCCAATTTGGATCAATATCAGTCTCAAGAAAGTCCAATTAACCCGGTCATATGCCTTTTCCAAGTCCAATTTAAGAAACATAGCACTGATTATTCGACTCTTAATGGAATGGAGAAGTTCCTGAGATGCCCCAATGGCATCATGTATCTGTCTATTATGCAAAAAACCAAACTATTCTGTAGTAATATGGATTGAAAGAGCCGCTTTAATTCTTTGTGCAATAATTTTTGATACCAATTTATAAGCCAAATTGCATAGTGCAATAGGCCTATAATCACCAAAGGTTTCAGGCTTACCTTTTTTGGGTATCAGAGTAACAAAGGATGAATTCAATGCACCTGAAGAAAACCCCTGCAACCTTGTATATTCAACCATTTGCAATAAATCAGGCCCCATAAAATCAAAGAAATGAGTATAAATCTCCACTAGCCACCCATCAGGGCCAGGACTTTTCTCACCAGCAAATAGTTTCAAGGTCTGTTCCACCTCCTCAAGTGTGACTTCCCTGCCAAGAGCAATAGCCTCATCATCATCGAAGAACCGGGGGAAAAGACCAGCAATTTTGATTTGTTCCCTAAGATCACAATTTCCTTCTTCTCTGTAAATATTCCCAAAATGTTTAAAAGCTTCCAATTTTAGAACCTCATCACCTGAACAAATGTTACCATCAGCATCAACCAATTCCCAAATAGCATTTAAATTTCGACGAGCCGAAGCAAATTTATGGAAAAATTTGGTGTTTTGATCACCATGTTTAATCCACAAAGCCCGACTTTTTAATCGCCATTCCATCTCCTCCCTAAGAAGGATATCTTCTCGTTTCTTCTCAAGCTGCTTAACCAATTCAAAATCCTCCTGTCTCAACAAACCTTTAAAATTATTCTTATAAATCCCATTGATCTCATCTTCAAGAATGACCAAATCCCTCTTATCATCTTTCTTCCTCTGTTTTACCCAATCAATCACCACTCTTTTAAGACTTCTCATTTTGTTGCAGAAAATATCTAATGGATTTTCACCCTCCACATCAACAGAAAACCAGTGATCTTTTATCAATTTACAAAAATCTTCTTCCAACAGCCATGTGTGATTGAATTTGAAAGGAACATTAGAATTGATCCCATAATCATCAAACTGAAAATAGATGGGCCAATGGTCAGAAACCTTATGCTCATGAGTCCAAGCCCGATATCTTTGAAACTTCTCCAGCAAAGAAGCTTTAACCAAGAAACGATCAAGTCTCTTGTGAACGCCATCATCTCCCCCTCGACCATTACTCCAAGATGGGCTCAATTTCGATGGCACAATATCAATCAGCTCATGTTTCAACAGGAAATTACTGAAAAAATACGCCAAGGGATCAAGTCTGGCCTTTCTTCCCCAAATCTCCGAGGGAGATAAAGTAAAATTTAGATCTCCAACAAAAATAAGCCACTTATCATTCAAAAGTCCAGAGTCCGACAGAGATTCCCAAAAGCTCTGTCCGTTCGAGTAGGGAGCATAGGAATTAAAAACTGAGATACCAAGATTCAAACCATGACAATGACCTTTTAACAAAATCCCCCACATAGTCCTCTAAGCAGTAAATGAATATAACAGTGGGTTCCAGGCGACAACCAAACCCCCAGAAAGACCAGAGGCATCCACAGCCGAAATCTCCCAATAAGGTAAAATACTACCCAATTTGGAAACAGCATCAGCACCCGAGCACATAGATTCTTGAATCAAACAAATACCAAGTCTAGTAGCATGTATAAGGTTGGATAGGGCCCTAGCCCTCAAAACCCCACCCAACCCGCGCACATTCAGGGAGACTATAGACATTAAGAACTATCCATCATGGGCTTCTGTGCTCTAAGACCCATCCCCAAATCACCAACAGAAACACCATCACCAACATCTACACTATCAAACTGCAGAGTCCTAGGTCCATACCCTTTTTTCTTTTTTTTCCCTTTTCTAATCGTCACATTCTGAAACTTAGGAGGAATAGACAATACAGAGGAATCCTTTGCAGGGAATTTTGAGAAAATGTCTAGAGGTTCCAGAACACACTCACCCCTGACACTACTGTCCCCCAAACACTCAGAGACAACAACGTCCACCAGTTTCTCTGAACCATCTTCAACCAAAACAAGTCCAGGTTGTTCCGGAGAGTAAGCGGGAGCGATCTGGGTATCCCCACAAGAGATACCAACCGACGATGTACCAGGACAAGAATTAGGAGGGCAAAACTCTTCCTCAACAACAGAAACAGGGCAGCCAACAACTCCATCAGACCCAAGAACATTCTTGGATTTAGATAAGCCATGCTGTAACTGAACAACCCCCAAAGATATCCGTCTATCTAAATCCAATTCTTTATCTGAGATAAAATCTAAATCCTCTTTGGTAATATCAGTGTATGCTGTAGCCAGGATAGGATTTAACTTACCAGAAACCGGGGTCTTCGGAGAGTCCAACTTCTGAGTAGCCGAAACAATATGTGAGGGGTTCGCAATATCCAGACGGTCCTCAATCCTCGGACTAGACGATCGAAAAGGGCATTTCGCCCTAGTGTGACCAACCTCCCGACAGAGGAAACAACGGAAAGGAATCCTATAGAAATCCAAAATTTGTGTCCATCTGCGCTCTCCCCATTCTATCTCAATAGTCGCCGGCAAACCTAACCTCAAATCAACTTCCACAAGCACCTTCGCATATCTCCTGTCAATGCCAAAGATAGAATTCTTATCAACCTTGATACATTTTCCCATAGAGTTAGCTAACCCAGCTACAGTCTCCTCTGTCCAGATTTCGATAGGGAATCCGGGAACGATCATCCACAGATGGCGGATTCCTTGACGCTCGCGAATGGGATCAAAATCTAAATGCCAACGCTTCAAATTCAACGACCCATCCTTAAACAACCACGTGCCCTCAAGTATCTCATCATCGCCTCAACAGAGGGAAAAATGAACAATATCCACTTATTAACCAATAAGTTGATCTTCGGCGTATTCCCCATAAGCGGTGTCCAGTTATTTTTTACCCACTCGACAATCTCCACCCTAGAGCCAGATGCGTACTCCAGACGGCCAACCAATGCTCGATCCGCAAGCATTTCTACCCTGTCCAAATTAGCAGCCGCTGGGATAACGAATCTCTCCACACCATCCCGGGCCTTCAGCTTTTTAGTCCTCTTCCTGCATTTTGCCTTCTCCCCCAGCAGATTAGGGTTCCTGTCAAACCGCCGGGCCGAGGGAGATAGGGCATCAGACCGAAAACCTAACTCATCACTGAAGAAAGGGCGAGAATGAGGAGAAACCCCACCCACAAGGGACTTCATTGCCTTGACCACCCGATCAGCCGGTAGCACCCACACCTGTCCGCACCTGCCAAAAATGAAAGTGACACCTACCACCAATACAGCAGACACCTAGCACCCGTACACTACCTAGAGACCTGTATCCAGGTACGCCCCACTCAAACCCGTCCACATCCATAATGGATCTCCAAACAATCAGATCCGGACAATTCTGCAGTCCCTTCCTGCAAAACCCTAGAAAAGACCCTCACCGCCATCGCTCTTTACATGTTACAATATATTAATAGATATTTATATTTTACAATTTGTGATAAAGAAAAAAGAATCCTTTTCTAAATTGTAAGAAAATAAAGATTTATTTTACGGCATTTTGTAACTTAAAGGTAAAATAAAACTAGATAAATTATTCAACCACATGCCACTTCGTCCTAATGCCCCTCACACGCATCAATTTCTGACTAGTGTTATTGGGGAGAGACGGGGAATGACCTAGCGGACTGCTCTGGACTTCCCCTCTATTCCCGTTATTGGGGCGGTGCCTTTTTTTGGGAATAGGTATTGGGTTCAAAACCACAAGTTAAATAGTTGTGTTAGTATATAAGTTAAATGGTTGTGTTAATATATAAATAATGATACTAACTCTAATTTATGATGTAATTGTAACTCTAATTTATGATGTAATTGTTTGGCATATATTTGGCACAAAGAAAATATGTTGTGGCACAAGAAGTTGGAAGTTGTATACGTAAGCCTGGTTATTATATATTAAATAAATTAGGATGAGAGCTCAAAGTATGGCATTTAGCAGAGATTAGAATGATGAACAACAAGAATAAAATCTCAACTATGTGCAGATGTATGACCAGTTACAGACACATTGTTCCAGTCGTCTTCAAGATGTAATTCGGGCCATGGCCAAGCAGACTGCTGCTGCAAATTTCTACTCAATTCTGCAACCATGCAGTCAATGCTGTTGTTGTTCTTATCATAATCAGGGAAATCCAGAAGACGCTCCGAAAATTCTGTGTCATGCACATTTGCAGGGGCCTTATGTTCTGTCTCCTTCATCACCATATCAGCAAAACATGAAAGTACTTCAGGGCTTTTAACATTCCATTCGCCCCTCCACTCGTCTGGTGCAGAATTGCACTGTTGGGAGCCAATGTCCTTCTCCTTATCATTTGGGTTCACAGACTGATCACAACTTTGCTGGGTCGAAGCACAGCACAAGGAAGAAACCGAACCATGCGATCTGGGAGTCTTGGAAATATGAGGGTATAAAACCTTACCGTCTCCTCTTGCATTTGGATGAATTTGATCAAACACATGACATGAATTAATGTCACAGCTCTCGTTAATTATCTTACCGCTGGACTCGTCCCTGAAGACCTTACCTGCTTCCGAATTCCATATCTTTAAGAAATAATCAGTCGGTGTATTATTGCTAGGCCCCGTGATCATTTCCACTGTGTTCTCGGTATGGTAACCAACAGCAGAATTAGAGCACATGAGCAGTGATTCTCTCGAATGATGAGCTTCTGGTTCAAGTCTTGCATTTTCCCACTGTGCCTTGTGCCTCGAGAGGGCCAACGCCTTGGAGTCATGTGAACTAGTGGAAATGGGTGTATGGGTCGTGGGATCGATTCCCATCTTCAAAAAGCGTTTCTTCAGACGGGTATTCCAAAAATTCTTGATCTCATTGTCTGTTCTGCCCGGGAGCTGTGAGGCTATGGCAGACCATCTGCAAGCGTGATAACAGTAGATAGATATATAAAACGTAAGGACTACTCTGCCTCTCTCACGATAGTACGTTTAGAAACCCTGAATGAAATAGTTAAATCGTTTGTCTGTTTCCGTACCTGTTTCCTAGAATTCCATGCAACTGAATAATGGTTCTCTCTTCTTGTTTAAAGTCGCCTCGCTTGATATCAGGTTTTAGATCATTTGTCCACCGCATACTGCAGCTCTTCCCACAACGAAGAAGCCCTGCATATACACACAAATTTACATAAATTTTATTCTTTTATTACATATGCACGTCCATTCACATAAACAAACAGAAAAAACATATATTCAAACTACACCACATTACAAATATATATAGATGAGATATGGGGGTGTGTGCAGTGTATATATAAATAAATATACAGACCAGCATGCTTGGGAAGAGCACGCCAACTTCCATGGCCATTCTTCTTAATATAATTGACGAGAATCTGGTCCTCCTCAGAAGTCCAGGATCCCCCCTTCAACCCAGTTTTTTCACAGCAGGAAACTCTCCCCATATTGATCTCTGAGAGCCTGTAGATTCAAAGCTTGATATTCCAACTATAATATTTTGAATGCTGCAGACCTCTTAGTCAAATTCACCCCACATCGATAATAACAATAATATGCCCATGTGGTGTCTCTGAAGTGCCGTTGCTATATATTGATGTCAGATGTCAGAAGTGGGAACACGCAAATATTAAATGGCCATAACGAACTGCAATGCAAGGTCATTGTTATAGTAGAGAGCTGGCCGTTCAATTCATGATGAAGAATGCACAGAAAAACCAATATAAACTGAAACATGTGAGTATCATTGTCCTAGGCGAAGATCGACTGTATATATGAAGGTCGTAGGCGACGATCGACTGTATATATCATGGATATGTATTGTTTGCTCCATTTGCCTCGGATGGCATGCTCTTTCGTCACTTGCAAATACGTAGATTGACGTAGTCGTAAGGGTCAACCTTGTATTTTACAAGGGCTACATACGTCTTATTGTGACGATGAAAGCTTTAAAGGCTATGTACCTATAATTACATTGTAGGCCTTCACCAAGGAGAAACATTACTTCCACATCAACAAGATTCCTTGCTCATGGAGAGAATGGAATTTTGCCGCGTGGATGGTAATGCTTCTTCGCGACTTGCCTTCTGCGACGCGATGCTGTCTCGTTGAATGAAAAATTTCACCCTTTATTTTCAACTTTATCGTGTCGCAGCTCGCCGGCGACCAATGCAAGCGGTTCGAAATTTCTCTTTTAGTTTTTTTTGCCTTGCACGGAGACAGCCAATCGCCGACCCGCGACACAGTTAGGCACAAATCGTTTTGTTCTTCCATCTCGTCAGCGACTGCCGACCAACGTGATTACTCGATTGGTCCTTTGTTTTCAACTTTGTCATGTCGCAGGTCGCCAGCGACCATTGCAAGCGGTTCGCATATTCTGTTTTAGTTTTTTTAGGCCTTGCATGGCGACCGCCGACCAGCGAGATAGCCAGGCGCAAATAGTTTTTCCTTCCAACTCGTCAGCGACTGCCGACCAACGTGACTACTCTATTGGTCCTTTATTTTCAACTTTACTGTGTCGCAGCTCGTCGACGACCAGTGCAAGTGGTTCGCACATTCTCTTTTAGTTTTTCTTGCCATTGCAAGGCGACCACCGACCGCCGACTAGTGACGCAGCCAGCCGCAAATAGTGTTTTCCTTCGATCTCGTCAGTGACCGCCGACCAGTGTGATTATTCTATTGGTCGGGTTTCCATTTTCGTCGCTACAAAATGATCTTGCGATTCATATTTTCATCAATATCATACCTTAATCTGAGGAACAGTAAAGTGCATTCCTGGTCTCTCAGCTAAATCAGTCAAATCATGATCCATGTATTCAAATACCATGTATCTCTGAATTTATTCTATCAGTATCTCCTATGTTGCTCCGATGGCATTAATATCAACAATGGATTCATTTATTTTAACAATTTACAGATTAAAACAAATTGATGCAACTCTGCATGAACAAATATTATGAGAAATCTATATTTTTTTTTAGAGTTGAGCATTCAATTACGGATTGGACATGGAACAACTTTCCATCGGGTTTGCCACGGCAAAATTTATTTCTTTGGGTCTACTCGATTACGAATTTATGAATCTTGATTCAATAGTACTCATTTTTTCCTATGGACGTATTTGTGAATTTGACGGATTGGACCTTCTGCACATTCTATCTTCTGCAGATACAAGAACAGATTTCAATGCAACAATGGTTAAATGTGCTCAGAGACCAATGCACCGCCTTTAACTGCAATCGTTTATAAATTTGGATGGATGAAGCTTATGTGATTGTATTCTTGTTTGTTGTTGTTATTATGTCTCAGTTTTTTCTTCAGCTCAACGACCCTCTTCAAGAGATAAAGTTTCTTGTTTTCTATTGAAAATCAAGGTTCTTTACTGAAACCAAAGTTATATTTGTTGTTATAATAACTCATATTTCTTGTTTAGTGTCTCAACTGCGATTTATTTACTCGTTTTACTTGTATGTTCAACCTTTAAAATTATAATTTAAACATACATTTTATTTATTTACTGCTTTAAGATGAAACGATGCTTCACTGACATTTGTGCTACAACAGATATTTTCTCTTAGATAAAATGCCCGTTCCAAAAAAAAATTTACTCACAATTGTGTTTTTCCCTTCTCTGAACTTATTTTCTCTGGTCTAGGATGTTTTTCCCTTTTCACAATTGTGTTTTAATTTGTCTATTTTACTTGTATGTTCAACCTTTAAAGCTATAATTTAATCATACATCTTATTTATTTACTGCTTTAAGATGAAACGATGCTTCACTGACATTTGTGCTGCAACAGATATTTTCTCCCAGATAAAATGCCCGTTCCAAAAAAAAAAAAAAATTTACTCACAATTGTGTTTTACCCTCCTCTAAACTTATTTTCTCTGGTCTAAGATGTTTTTCCCTTTTTTACAATTGTGTTTTAATTTGTCTATGTTCCTATTCTGCTTTTTTGCTGCAACAGGTTTTGTCTCCTATTCTTAATGTATCTTTATTGTCTAATGTATATTTTTGTCTATATATGCTTTATTGTATGCTTTCTGAGACCATGCAATTTCTTCCTTTTGATTAACCAGGTCGTCAACAACTTTGTAAAGCAATTGGTTTTATCCCAGATGCAGAAGCTCGTACTGGGAAAAGCCTTGCGTTGTCAGAATTGTCTTTGAAGTAACTTGCACCTCTAAAGTAATTTTCCCTGCTCTGAGGTGCTTTTCCCTTTTCACAATTGTGTTTTTCTTTGTCTATGTTCCTATTCTACTTTTTGTTGCAATAGGTTTTGTCTCCTAAAGAAGTTATCCATTCCAGAAATTATTTCTTTAATTTTGTCAGAATTGTGTTCTTGTTTGCTATTGTTATTGTGTCTCAGTTTTTTCTTCATCTCAACCAAGCTCTTTAGGAGATAAAGCCTCTTGTTTTCTACTAAAAATCAAGGTTCTCTTATGAACCAAAGTTATATTTGTTGTTATAATAACTCATATTTTTTGTTTGGTGTCTGAACTGTGGTTTATTTACTCATTTTACTTGTATGTTCAACGTTTAAAGTCATAATTTAATCATGCATGTCATTTATTTACTGGTTTCAAATGTTTTCTGTTGCAATAGATATTGTCTCCTAGATAAATTGTCCGCTTCAGGAAATAACTCTTTTCTTTACTAACAATTGTATTTTTCCCTGCTCTAAAGTAACCCTATACTTCTTGTTCACTCCCTCTTCAAATTCTTTGTTCATCCCTGTTCTCAAATAACCTATACCTGTTGTTCACCCTTACTGACAATTGTTTTTTTCCCTGCTCTGAAGTAACCTATACTTCTTGTTCACTCCCTGTTAAAATTAGTTGCTCTGTATGTTCCTATTCTGCTTTCTGCTGCAACATGTTTTGTCTCCCAAACAACTTGTCCATTTCACAAAATAATTCTTTTATTTTCTCACAATTGTGTTCATCCCTGTTCTAGAATAACCTATATCTGCTACTGCCTCTGCTCCTTTACTGATTTTTGCTTCAAAACCATGTCCTCTCTTCTAAAATACTGCGAAATTTTAGACTTACTAAATAAATTGCTCCTTTGTTGTGACTGGTATATATTCAGTTCTCTAAGTTTACCAATATAGATTCTTCCAATATAGTTCTTTTTCAGTAAATGATTCTATCATTTTCTTAGAATTCAGGTTTTTCCTGCTCTAAAATAAACTATACCTGTTGCTCACACCCTGCTGAAATTCCTTATCTATTCTGGACTGTTGCTGGTATATATTTAGTTCTTCAAGATTTAAGCAAAGTAATAAAAACTTAGCAAACCTTCATTACTTGCATACACAGTTATCGGTCTGCCCCAACATGAGCATGCATCATATGCTTTTTACCAAATTGTTATTCAACATTTGATAGGTTTACCAATATAGATTGAAGAAAAAATCACATTTAAGAGAAGTAATCCAAAAATTAGTAAACCTTCATTACCTGCATACACAATTATGAGTTGTAAAATTAGTCACAGCAGATCTAATGAACAAGTAAATCAATCACAACAAATGAACATAGAAAATATGGTGTAAAACTGTGCAAAACATGCATCAGTGCTCAATATCCCAATGAGGGTGAATAATTACAATACAATATAGTATCACAATGACTGAGCAATTCGAATTTCCTAAGGAGGTCATTCGAATCACTGAATGGAGTAGCTTGACGCCAACTAGGAGTCCTCATCATCAATCAGTGGTGGTCATCAATGCACAAGAACCAGTCATCCAGGTGTCAATCTGAGTCTAACTGAGTGTAACATGTGTAACTGAAGTGTGTAGCATTGATATAGGGAAGTGGGCTCAGTGGAGGGCACATGGGAGGCTAACTGAAGTCAGAACAAGTCATCTAGTCAATCTAGAGGTCCAACGGAGTGAAACAGTCAGTCGGGAGTGAAACTAGCCTCAAATCAGGGAGAATCGGAGCTAACTGAGTGTAACTGAAGTGGAACTATAGTGGTAGGTGAAGAAGTGTGCCCTTCTCTGGCAATAGGTGAGAAGTGGGCGCCTTCCTGACTAGGAGGGATAATGAACTGATGTAAGAAGCTCCCGGGTGCGAGAATAAGGTGGCTAAGGTGCTGGAGGCATCAACCTGGTGACTTGGATGCATTCAAAGTGCATGCAAACCCTAGAATTTGCATGCAAACCCTAATTGCATGCAAGATCCTGAAAAAGATGATGTGGATATCCGAACATGAGTATCCCCCAACATGAGCATCCGTTATAGGTACAAATCAAAGACAATAGACTGAAAACAAAAAACTTAGCAAACCTTCATTACTTGGATACACAGTTATCGACCTCCCCCAACATGAGCATTCATCATAGGTTTTTTTACAAATTGTTCTTCAACATTTGATAAATTTACCAATATAAATTGAAGAAAAAATCATATTTAAGGTGGCTAAGGTGCTGGAGGCATCAACCTGGTGACTGGAATGCATGCAAAGTGCATGCAAACCCTAGAATTTGCATGCAAACCCTAATTGCATGCAAGATCCTGAAAAAGATGATGTGGATATCCGAACATGAGTATCCCCCAACATGAGCATCCGTTATAGGTACAAATCAAAGACAATAGACTGAAAACAAAAAACTTAGCAAACCTTCATTACTTGGATACACAGTTATCAACCTCCCCCAACATGAGCATTCATCATAGGTTTTTTTACAAATTGTTCTTCAACATTTGATAAATTTACCAATATAAATTGAAGAAAAAATCATATTTAAGAGAAGTAATCCAAAAATTAGCAAACCTTCATTATTTGTAAACACAATTATGAGTATCCCCCAACATGAACATCCATTATAGGTACAATAGTTCCAATTTGACTGATCATTACTACTTCTTATTGGATCATTTCTTTTCTTCTTATAAACAAAATATTATTTACTCAAAAGGGGTTTAGCTCCATTCTCTTTCAAGTTCACTGACCTTGGGCATTCAATTTTCCCTTTTTCTATCATCATCTTAAAAATAGGGCTCAAAGGACTGAAAATCACCACATAGAGTTTTACAAATAAATAGACATGCACAAAAAAAAAATGCCCCATCAAAAACAATAGACTATACAGGTTTTTCCTGCTCTAAAATAAACTATACCTACTGCTCACACCCTGCTGAAATTCCTTGTCTATTCTAGACTGTTGCTGGTATATATTTAGTTCTTCAAGATTTAAGCAAAGTAATAAAAACTTAGCAAACCTTCATTACTTGGATACACAGTTATCGACCTACCCCAACATGAGCATTCATCATAGGTTTTTTTATAAATTGTTATTCAACATTTGATAAGTTTAGCTCCATTTTCCTTCAAGTTCAATGAACTTGGGCATTCAATTTTTCCTTTTTTCTATCATGATCTTAAAAATTGGGCTCAAAGGACTGAAAATCACCCATAGAGTTTTAGAAATAAATAGACATGCGTAGAAAAAAATGCCCCATAAAAAAAATAGACTAAAAACCAAAATGATATTATTTACATATATGCAATCATATATTCCAGACACCATTTCTTGTTATAAATTACTAGCTTGAACACTTCAAATCAGTATCCACTTCATAGTCGCTTAACAAAACATCCTTACAGGCACTTAAACAATAAAACAAATTCCTGTTCCTACTATCTTTTGGCACTTGAAGTTCGCAAGGCAGCTCACAAAACAAGACCTGCAAACATTTCTAGCTACAAGAGAACCAGATAGTTTTTCAACCATTATGCACTAACCCATGCTGTTTCTATTTTCTATATACTTAGCAGTCCTATTGACTTCTTATCTCTCTACCAGAGTACCCTTTGTTTCATGGTAGATATGTTTAGCCGGTTTCTTTTTTCAAAATACTTCTTCCAAGTTCACTTAAACTATGGTACTGTTATAACCAACCGTGATATCAATTTTTAAATGAGTACTCCCCATAGGGAATATTCCAAACTTGAATCAGAATTAACAAAAAATTATTGTTCACATTCCACAAAGTTCATTGCTCTTAACTTGCTACCTAGAATCTAACAATGTAAGTTTCAAAAACAAATAAACAATCTCTGATGTTGTTTGTACATGTTTCCTTATTACTTTAATAGGCACGTTCGTTGCTAAAAGCAAACCAATTTGAAACCTTTCATTTGTTTATTCTTCTATGTTCTACATGTTCTTGTACATGTTTTATATTTACACTTAATATTAATTTCATCCATTTTCCAGGTTGCTTTTGCATTGCAACTATTTTCAATACAACATTATGGACACTCTATTGACTGAAAATGCAGTTTCACTTCTAATGAATGGTGTTGTTGACCTATGTGTTGACCTATGCCCACTTGTACAAGTTGTTTCCCTCGATCGAGTAAGCTCTCTTAATTCAACAACTACTCGCTACCGAATCACTATCTCAGATGGAATTCATAGCCATGATACATTGCTTCCAAGTAGCTACAATAGCGCTGTGGAAAACCACCAACTCCAAGCAAGTTCAATCATCAAAGTCATAAATTGTACATGCAACACTATGCATAATGCGACGTATGGTTTGCTTATCGCATTTTATTGCAACTTGATTTCAATTGCACTCCCAACAAATGTACCAATTTTTTTACTTTTACTTACTTTACTTAATTCTTCTTGCCAGGACAATCGCACTGGACATAATCAAAATTGTCACATTGCAAACAACAATAGTTGGAGAACCATCACCTTTCAACTTAGCCCCCAACTTTACCTCCCCTAGCAGTTCATCTGTTACAAGAATCAACACTCTTGATCCCAAAAACCCATCAAGTATCATACCTTGTTCGCAAAATGCAATTGGAAACCCTACTGAACCTCCTGTTGCGTTTACATCACTCAACCCTTGCACCAAAACTTGGACCATTCAAGGTCGAGTTATTGCAAAAAAAATATGACTAGCTACACCAATCACAAAGGGCCTGGTCAAATTTTTGGCTTTGACCTTGTTAGTGCTACCAAAGATGAGCTTCATATCTCTGATTTCAATGAACTAGCCACCTTATTATATGACAAAATAAATGTTGGCATAGTCTACACTATCTCAAATGGCACAATTAAATTGGCCAACCCAACATACAACCATATGACAAGCCCCTTCGAGGTTTTTCTTAGCCCATCGTCAACCATTCAACCATGTTTGGAAGAATGTCCATTAATCCCTTTTCATTGCTTCCACTTTAAATCTATGCATGACATCAAAACTACACCCCTCAATTCCATGGTTGACGTTATTGGAATTGTCATTTATGTTTCCCCTGCATCAACTATACGCAAAAGGGATGGCTCTGAAATCATTCGATGAACAGTTGGGTTAAGAGACATGTCTGGGTATAGCATAGACATCACACTTTGGGGTGTGTTAAGTCAGTAATTTGTTCCTTCAAATTTTGTTTGATTTGCATTTTATTTTAAGTTATCTATTTGCTTTAATTTGATTTTTCCCTCTTTTAGGAAATTTTCTGTAGTTTTTATATGAAATTTTGGGCTTGCTTTTGAAATGTTCAAGTTTTAAACTTTAGGTTTGTTTTTTTTGTTAAAGGGTTTTAAAAGTCACCATATCAAATAATGGGTTCATAGACCATACTCTAAGTATAGTCATGCATAATCATTACTCTAACAGCTTTAAAACTCTATGCAAAATGACAAAAAGCTGTGAAAAAGCGCCAAAACAGCATTAAAATTATTCTTGTAGCGCTGGAGCTCAAAATCACCAAAGGCGCGCTACAAGAATATCGCGACTCCAAAATTCCTCCGATTTTTTAGCAAATCTTGGCATGTTTTGGAATGATGAATGACTAATTACATGTTTTAGAGAATTTGCTATGTGCTGATGCAAGGAACATCATGATTCCAAGTGGTTGAACATCATGAGGAAATCGTGCTCATTGTGAGCCCAAATGTAATTCCTTTTGACACATAGCAGTGTGGTTTGAGGTAAATATGAGATGATTTTGTCATTTACAGGCACATTCAAAGACAAAGGACTTAGTGGAGTAGCCATAACCACTAAAAAACCAGACATTGTCGCTGCTGAACAAAGGAGAGGTTTTGATGGCTTCACAGGAAGTTAGGGCTTCCTAATTTCGTTGCTAGCAGTTAAATTGAACGTTGGAGGACGTCTGTGCATCCAAGGTGACTCATTTGACAACTCAAGTCGTGATTTTATAACTGCAGTTGAGCAATTTAAAAGTATTTCCTGAAAAGCCAATATAACTGCAAATTTAGGGTTTTTTTCGCTGGGGCTTACTCTGTCAAAATTGATCAAAGGAAAGGTTAAATTGTGTTTTTAAACGCAATTTCGACCAGAGAAATGGCTATTTCTGATGCTCTGAGATGCTCGGCTGAGTAAGGGTTGAAGATAGCAGTTTCTTAATGAAATATGACCCTGTCAAAGCTAAGGTTGTAGTGATGTTACGTTTTATAGTATTTTCAACCTCCTAAATTGATCTTCTGCTTGCAAACAATACAAAAGGATACCGAATATTTGAAGTTGCAGGGAGAGCTAGTGTGCTAGGTATTGGAGCTTACTGTTTTTGGAACCAGTTCAGTAATTGAAGAAGAATGGGCAGGAGTGGTAAGATAAACAGAGCCGAACCTACTGATGTAGGATGGATTGAAAAACTCCCTGGGTGTGTTGAGCTGTTTCAACAAGCTGGTTGGATGGACTTTTTTAAGAAGATAGATGGGTATAATGCAGAAGTGTCCTGTAAGTTTGCTCAAGGCTTTAAAAATGACATGGTGACCTTTGATACTCTTAAATTCAGGCTGATAGTGAAGCTGATTTCAGAAGCTATAGGGATTAAGAATGAGGGTGAACCATGGTTTAAGAAATTGCCTTTTGACTTTGATCCACAAAGATATCTTTTACCAAATGTCACCCCTGATTGGATTAAAGGCATCCTTATTCAAAATTTCAAAAAGGAATGGGTTGAGCCAATCAGGATACTGCAGAGCTATGTTACTTGCGAGGGCAGGTATGCTTATGTATACAAGTACCATTTCAGATTCCTTCAGCACATGGTGGGGGTGTCCAAGATGAACCTGCCATTCTTCTTTTTGAAAAGCTTGTAGAAGATTTCCAACAGGGTGAAAGGGCAGATAGACCATTCTTCTCATTCCATCTTTCACCATGGGCTAATTAAGTTGATTATTAGCACTGTTTTGCAGCATGAAGGGAAGACCTGGGACTTTTTCATCTTTTGGTCCGGTTTTGAAGATCAGAAACCTAAGAGGCAAGCAGACAAGGGTACGGTCTTGATGAGAAAATTAGGTCAGAAGCCTAAACTTGAAGATAAGGAAGAAGTCAAAGTTGAGGAAGCATCAGAGCATGTGGAGGAGGATAGTAAACCTAAGCTGTTTTCAGCCAGTCTTAAAGGCAAGTACTCACTGTTTGTAGATGAGAAAGAGCTACCTGAACAGTACTTGGCACCTGCAGAGGATTCTCATGAAGTGAAAACTGCTGATATAAGAGAGGTTGTTGCACCTAAGGAGAAAATTCAAACTCAACAGGGAAGCCCTATCACCATGCTCTCAGATGATGAGGGATATTTATTGGAGGAAGAGCATCCCATCTCTAAAACAGAAGTCAAGGTTGAAGAAATCCCTACTTCAGACAGCAAAGCAACAAAACCTAACAGAAAGAGGAATAAACTTGAAGTAGTAGAGTTGGCTGCTATCCAGCATCAAGGAAAGGAGTTGAAAATGATGGGAGAAGCAGCATCATATTGGAGACCTAAAACTAGGTCAAAGAACAAGCTAAGTCTGAACATGAAGAAATTGCTCAATCCCATATTAAATACAAATGAAGTTACTGTCCTAGATGAGGTTTCCATGGATGATAAACCAGAACTAGACAAAGTTATGCATCCTGCAAAATCCAAGAGTTCATTAAAATCATTAGAAGATTCAAGCCAGCCTATACCTAAAATATCTGAAATCCATTTTGAAATAAAAAGTGATCTTTTAAAGCAGCCACAATTAAAAGAAGAAGCTCCTTTAGCTGAAGCAACAGGTGAGGAAAATCCTGGCATTGAAGACACTCCTACAGACCTGTTAATTGAAGAGGTTGAAATCTTCAAAAAACTTGATATACCTTGGAGACCTGATGAAGAACAAGATCCTACAATAGACAAACTAATTGACTCTGACAGAAAGAATTTGCAGAAAACTGTTAGGAAGTATAAACATCAGATGAGTTACATGCAAGAGGTCAATGATGGATTAATGATGGCTAACAGAAGGTTGAGAGAAGACCTACAGGATGTAAATGATCATTTTCAGGAGTTGATAGCAGAAGCAAAGGAAGCACTAAATAGAAAATGAGCTACTGACATGCATTGCACAGAGCTGGAGAAAACAGTCCAGAACCTGCAGCAGAAAAATGAGGAGCTCATCCAGAAGATAAATGACATGGAGCAGGAGCAGAAGAAAGCTAAGAGGAAAGATCAAGCATCAGATGGCATCGCTCTGCTGGTTGAAGCAGCAAAAGATCTATAAGTCAGTTGTTCATTTAGTTAGTTGTCACTAGTTGATAAACACATATGTTATTGATTTACTATTTTTAGCATATTATGTAATTTTGTAATATTGTACATTTTAATTTACCTCATCGAATATATGGAAGGCAGTTAGGGTTAGATCCCTAACTGATTTTGTAAAGATTAGTATTTAGAGAGGTTAGAAAGTCATTGAGGGGGTTTGATTTTTGGGAGCTTTCAGGAGGTCTTTAAACTCAGTTGGTTTTCAGACTTGTTCATGAGTTAAGTACAAAACTCTTGCATGCAGTTGATGATGAAATTATGAGATATATGTGACTTTTACCCTTCAGTTTTCTGTGTTGGCTTCATTTTTCAGCTTGTCTAGTTGCTTAATTGATATATTCATTTACTAGTTTATGTTTATATGCTGGTGATGCTTGTCATTTATGTATGAACCTCAATATTGTTTCTGTTGGATCTTGTTAGATATATCATGCATCTTTATCTTCTTTTGCTTATAATTCAGTTGTTATTTTGCTCATGAATGCATTCCCTGTGTGTTCCCAAAGTTCACGACCAAAAACACATTATAGAAACCTTTAAACTTTGTTTTCTTTATTGAATTTTGTTTGAGATTGTGTTGGCTTGTTTCTCTGGCCTTGGAAACAATTTCTGGCACAAACATCTTTGGCGTCGTTGCCGGGGACGAAGCTAAAGCATATCTTCCCTGGGATACTTATCAGTTTTACTGGTTTAAGAGGTGGACTTAAATCAACTCTTTTTAAGGCTATTTTCACCAAAAAAGTTGTCACAGTGGCTTCTAAAGGAATTGGAACCAGGAACAGACCTACTTCTCCATTGCAATTGGGTGTGACAGACCCTGAACAAATCTTAAAAACAACAAGAAAACTCAGAAGGTCTCAATCTTTACCAGCCTCCTGTGATCCTGACCAGTTGTGTGTTTCATTACATTAAGCTGAAACCTCACCTTGGATAAAACCTACCATCCCTAAGAGCACTTTTCAAGTTTTTACTAACCCTCAAACCTTTTTGAAAGCCAAGACTGCTTCTCCTGGTAAAATACCTATCTTTCAGCTGAAAGTAGGAAAGAACCCTTTTCAAACAAGTTCCAGCCAAGCTTCTACATCTTCCAAGCCATTCAGTACAAAAATGGCAGGCCAAAACCCACCCATGGATATGATGGACCGGATGATTGCAGCTAGGTATGCACCATTAGTCTTACCTCAGCCTTTACATGCATTGCCTGGAGGTGATTACCAGAAGTATATGCCTAGTTTCAATGGACAGGGGGAAACCACTGCTGAGGAACATTGGGAGGCTTTCCTAAGTTATGCTGACAATCAAAATATTGAGATCAAAGATGTATGGATGAGGGTATTTGTTCAGAGCCTTGATGGGGATGTAAGGAAGTGGTTCAGAGAGTTGCCTGCCAACTCAATCACTATAATTGAAGAGCTCCGTGATCTTTTCATGAGGCAATGGGGAGACACAAAGGACCACACCTACTATATAACTGAGTTTGGAGCTCTCAGAAGAAAGAAAGATGAGATTGTTGCAAATTTTTCCAAAAGGTTTAACAAAATGTATAGTAAGATTCCAATAGAAATTAAGCCTACTGAAACATCAGCTAAACTTATTTATGCAAATGCCTTTGATCACGAATTTTCTTTATTACTGAGAGAAAGAAGACCTATCACCCTGCTGAACATGCAAGATGTAGCATTGGAGGTAGAATCTAATTTGTTGGCTTCAAACAGACTTAAGAAACAAACAGCCCAACAGCTTTATGAAAGAAAAGGAAAGAAGGAAGCTATTTCAGCAAGTGCTGCTCCTCAGTCTGTTGAATCCAAGATAGATGAGATGGCTAAGCTGGTGAAGATTCTTATTGCAAAATTGAATAAATTAGAGATTGAGAAGAATTCTAGCAAACCTGCTCCAAAAGCTGAACGAAATCTAAATAACCAGAATCAGTTCAGAAGGCAATTTGTTCCTAGATTTATACCAAGAGAGCGCAGGAACAATGATATCCAGCGAGAAAGGAGAAAGAATGAGGATTAAAGAGTGCCCCCATATTTTCAAAATAATGTAGCTGATGAAGAAGAAGTTGATGAACAGTTGCTCTTTGAAGAGACTGAGACTGATCAGGATATGAACCACTTTGGAGATGGATTGTCTACAGGTTTTGTTACTGAAGAAGATTTTCTGAATTCAGAATACTACGATGCTGACATGTTTGAAACTGAAGATGATTTAGGCTTGGAAAATACTGCTATAACTGCTTTTGTTCATCAGAATGGACCTAAGAAGACCATAAATCTCAGATCAGGCCCAAAACAAGTAGTCCAAGCCCCGAAGAAGAAGGCAGTTGTTCCTGCTGCACCTGTTCCTGCTAAACAAATAGCTGATCCTGTCATAGAGAAGAAGCAATCTGCAGAAAAATCAAAGAAGAATGCTGAAGTTGAAGAGGTAAATAAATCTATCCAGAATTTTAGTTTGGAGAATGAACTAGGGAAGTTAAAGATTCCTGTACCTTTGACTGAGTTAATAAAGAATCCATCATATAAAGAAACAGTTCTCAAAGTGATGAATGTACCCAGTAATCAGCCTGTTTCAGATACAGTTAACTTGCAGGAAGAAAACCCTAAAATCTTCATTGGATCAGCTCTGGCTGAGAAGACTGAAAATGAGGCTGGTGCTTCTCCTCCTTTCTATGTAACCTTGACTTTCCACGAGAAAATGATTCACAATTGCCTGTTAGATTCAGGAGCATCCCATAACTTGATGCCAAAAGCTGTAATGGAAGCCCTGGGCCTCAGTATCACCAAACCTTACTATGATTTATATGCCTTTGACTCTCGAGCTGTGAAATGTCTAGGAGTAATAAAAGACATGGTTGTCAGCCTTGCTTAGTTGCCCATGAAAAGTGTGATAATGGATGTTGTGGTAGCTGACATCACACCAAATTTTGGCTTGCTTCTTTCTAGGTCATGGGCTAAGAAGGTTGGGGGAACCTTACAGATGGACCTCTCTTATGCCACCATACCTGTTTTTGGTGGAGAAAATAGAAGACTTTACAGAGAGCTGCAGCTTGCTTACATAGTAACAGATGATAAAAACCCCACCAATCACCCATTGTACTCTGTTGATAAAGATCTTGGTACATGCATATTACATTTCAGTGAGGAGGATAATTTTGTTGGTCTGTTACAAGTGGAAAAAGAACAGCAAATAAAACACAGCAGAGAGGAAGAAGATGCACTGTGGAAGTTGTACTTTGATGGATCCTCATGCAAAGAGGGTGATGGAGCTGGAGTTTTACTTATTTCCCCTGGGGTGAAACAGTGAAACTCATGTATAAGTTGGAGTTTGTTACCACTAACAACACTGCTGAGTATGAAGCTCTGCTACTGGGATTGAAGGCTGCTAAAGATTTAGGAATTCAGCAGATTGCTGCATTTGGCGACTCCGAACTAGTTGTTCAGCAGGTGAAGAAAAACTATCAAGTAAAGCAGGGTTTGCTGAAAGTATATCGGAATGAGGTGTGGGATATGCTTGAAAACTATTTTATAGCATTTAATATCACTCATATTCCAAGGAATCATAATGAGACTGCAGACTCATTAGCTTTGGCTGCCACACATTTCAGAATCCCTAAGACCACTCAGCTAAGGTATCCCATAGAGGTGAGGTATAGACCATGTGTGCCTGATAATGTGAAGCACTGGAGGGTTTTTGAAGATGACATTGAAATCAAAAAATTTCTTGAGCTTACAGATGAGTTTTCAAATGCTCAAATTGATCAGGAAGAGGATGAGGGGGATGAACAGTTAAATGAGTTTGCTGCAGAAGAGATAGCAGGTCATAAAATCATTGAGTTGAAGAGCAACTTCATTCCAAAAGGTCTAGTACCTTTAGAAAGAATATTTACAAAGGATGATACACCTTCAAAGCCAGTGGTTCAATTTTCAGAAGACAATGTAATGGACTGCAATATTGGTTCAGCAGAACATCCAAAGATGGTAAAAATTTCTAAATCTCTGACAGCTGAACAAAGAAATAGATATATCAAACTTTTGAAAGAACATGTAGATGTATTTGCTTGGTCTTATCAGGAACTAAGAACTTATGATACAGCAATTATTCAGCACAAGGTCGCTTTGAAGCCCAATGTTAAGCCTTTCCAATAGAAACTAAGAAGGATCAATCCAGCTTTGTTCCCTGTAATTGAAAAAGAAATAAAGAAGCTGCTGGATGCAAAGATAATAGTGCCTCTCAAGTACTCTTCCTGGGTTGCTAATTTGGTTCCTGTCAGAAAAAAGAATGGGGAAATTAGATTATGTATTGACTTCATAAATCTGAATAGATCATCATTAAAAGACAACTATCCTCTTCCCAAGATTGAACAGGTTTTGCAGCAAGTAGTTGGAGCTCAGAGGATCTCTATGGTGGATGGTTTCTCAGGGTACAATCAGATTGCCATGCACCCTGATGACAAGGAAAAGACAGCCTTTACAACCCCCTGGGGGACATTCATGTATGACAAGATGCCTTTTGGCTTGATGAATGCTGGAGCAAACTTTCAGAGAGCCATGGACATTGCATTTGTAGGAGAAAAAGATAAGTTTGTGGTTATCTATCTAGATGATATTATTGTATTCTCAAAATCTGATGATGAACATTTGAAGCACTTGAGGCAAACTTTCCTAAAATGTAGAAAATTTGGCCTGTCCCTGAACCCCAAAAAGTCACATTTTGTTGTGCAAGAAGGTAAACTACTTGGTCACTTGGTGTCTGCTGTTGGCATCAAAATAGATCCTGAAAGAGTGAAAGAAATACTGAAGATTAGTTTACCTAGGAGTAAAAAAGACGTTCAATCATTCATTGGCAAGATAAATTTTCTGCGGTGGTTTATTCCCAACTTTGCTGAAACCATTAAACAAATCACAACCATGTTGAAGAAAGATCAGGAAGTAAAGTGGACTGCTGAGGCAAAGGCAACATTTGAGAAAATCAAGGTAGCTCTTACTGAAGCACCTGTATTGGTAAGTCCTGATTTTACCAAAGAATTCCTTACTTTTTCATTTGCATCAGAAGACACAATTGCAGCTGTTTTACTTTAGAAGAATAAAGAAGGATTGGAACAGCCTATTGCTTTCTTCAACAAAACTCTCAGAGATTCTTAGTTGAAGTACAGTATATTGGAGAAGAAAGCTTATGCTCTAGTAAAGGCTTTGAAATTTTTCAGAATTTATGTCCTGCATTCAAAAGTAATTTCTTTTGTACCTAATTCTGCTGTGAAATATGTGTTAACTCAGCCTGATAGTGAAGGAAAGAGAGGTAGGTGGATTGCGAAGATTATGGAATATGATGTAGATATCAAGCCTACTAAGCTTGTAAAGGGACAAGGTTTAGCCAAGCTGTTGGCTGAATCAAATTGTCAGGCTCTGGGACTGCATGTCATGGCTGAAGAATCAGTTCCTGAAGAAGATCAAGCAATTCTGGAAAAAGAAAAGATCATGTATTTTTATTCATCATCAGCCTAGTATGCAGACATTGTTCATTTTCTGTTATTTCTGCAATGTCCTGAACATTTGGATAAGAAGGCTGCCAAATCTTTAAAACTCAAAGCTACTAAATACTGTTTAGTTGAGGATCAATTGTTCTGGAAGGACCCAGGAGGTATTTTGCTCAGGTGTTTGGACCAATCTGAAATAGGAGAGGTGATTTCAGAATCTCATGAAGGTGCCTAGATGAGGTTTCCATGGATGATAAACCAGAACTAGACAAAGTTATGCATCCTACAAAAGCCAAGAGTTCATTAAAATCATTAGAAGATTCAATCCAGCCTATACCTAAAATATCTGAAATCCATTTTGAAATAAAAAGTGATCTTTTAAAGCAGCCACAATTAAAAGAAGAAGCTCCTTTAGCTGAAGCAACAAGTGAGGAAAATCCTGGCATTGAAGACACTCCTACAGACCTGTTAATTGAAGAGGCTAAAATCTTCAAAAAACTTGATATACCTTGGAGACCTGATGAAGAACAAGATCCTACAATAGACAAACTAATTGACTCTGACAGAGAGAATTTGCAGAAAACTGTTAGGCAGTATAAACATCAGATGAGTTACATGCAAGAGGTCAATGATGGATTAATGATGGCTAACAGAAGGTTGAGAGAAGACCTACAGGATGTAAATGATCATTTTCAGGAGTTGATAGCAGAAGCAAAGGAAGCACTAAAGAGAAAATGAGCTACTGACATGCATTGCACAGAGTTGGAGAAAATAGTCCAGAACCTGCAGTAGAAAAATGAGGAGCTCATCAAGAAGATAAATGACATGGAGCAGGAGCAGAAGAAAGCTAAGAGGAAATATCAAGCATCAGATGGCATCGCTCTACTGGCTGAAGCAGCAAAAGATCTATAAGTCATTTGTTCATTTAGTTAGTTGTCACTAGTTGATAAACACATATGTTATTGATTTACTATTTTTAGCATATTTTGTAATTTTGTAATATTGTACATTTTACTTTACCTCATCGAATATATGGAAGGCAGTTAGGGTTAGATCCCTAACTGATTTTGTAAAGATTAGTATTTAGAGAGGTTAGAAAGTCATTGAGGGGGTTCGATTTTTGGGAGCTTTCAGGAGGTCTTTAAACTCAGTTGGTTTTCATACTTGTTCATGAGTTAAGTACAAAACTCTTGTATGCAGTTGATGATGAAATTATGAGATATATGTGACTTTTACCCTTCAGTTTTCTGTGTTGGCTTCATTTTTCAGCTTGTCTAGTTGCTTAATTGATATATTCATTTACTGGTTTATGTTTATATGCTGGTGATGCTTGTCATTTATGTATGAACCTCAATATTGTTTATGTTGGATCTTGTTAGATATATCATGCATCTTTATCTTCTTTTGCTTATAATTCAGTTGTTATTTTGCTCATGAATGCATTCCCTGTGTGTTCCCAAAGTTCACAACCAAAAACACATTACATAAACCTTTAAACTTTGTTTTCTTTATTGAATATTGTTTGAGATTGTGTTGGCTTGTTTCTCTGGCCTTGGAAACAATTTCTGGCACAAACAGGGCGATCACTGCACAATGGAGGGTTCCCACCTTTCAAGCCTTTGAGGTTTTCCTACTCCCCCTATCCTTGCAATTAAAGGCGGGCGTGTTACTGAGTTCAATGGAAAAATCATTGGAACCATATCCAACACCAACCTCCTTATAAACCCAAATATTGAGGAAGCTCAACTTCTCCAAACATGGTTTACTGACAATGGTTTCCATTCAGCCTCGCCATCTTTGAGCAGAAAATCCACCTCGCCTTCTTCTAGCTCTTGCAAACGCATTTCCATTTCTACTCTTCAAGCTCTCCAACCCTCTGAAAAAGCACCTGGTATTCAATTATTGCTACAATCACCCATATTAACACTGATGACTTTCATTTCCTTGCATGTCCTTTTTTTTTCGATGGCATTCAATGCATGAAAAAAATTTCCCATAAAGTTGGTAATGTATGGCATTGTGCAAAATGTGATGGGGAATTTACAGAGTGTGCTTATTGATACATACTCAAACTTAACCTAATGGATGCCACTGGACAACTATACGGTGTCATAGCTTTTGATGATTCTGCGCAGCAACTGATGGGCATCTCTGCAAAAGATTTATGCCTTCTCTCAAATGATTCAACATCTATTTTGGAAATAGTTCAACATGTCTGTGCTCAAAAATACCTTTTAACCTTATCTGTACGAACAGATACTTTTAATTCAACATCTCACTTGAAGGTGTTTCTCGTCATGTCAGAGAAAGCTTCCTTATAATCATCACCTACCGATTCCCTTGATGGAAATGAACCCATTTTGCGTACTACACGTCCAGTAGCTCGCAGGATTTGAACTCCGCCTTTGATAACACTTTCCCAACAAGTTTCTACTCTTCAATTCTACCTTTTTGTACTTCATACTTGCTACTTATCCACTGCAAGATTTTGTATTAACACTGTTAGGATATTCCTATACTCCATCCTAGTCCCACCAGTATTTTGATCATTTACATTTTCAGTCATGCATGCACCTTTTTAGGGTTTGCATGCATTCTAGGGTTTGCATGCATTTTGCATGCATCCCAGTCATCAGTCCAGCACCTAGCCCTTAGTTAGCCAGCCCCCAGGAGCTTCTCACTATTCAGTTTTAGCCCTCCAGTTGCTTAGTGCGCCCTTCTTCCTTGATTTTAGGGAGCAACTCGCCCTTCTTCACCTACCAGTTCAGTTACACTCAGTTACAGTCAGTTACAGTCAGTTACACTCAGTTACATTGAGTTACACTCAGTTACACTCAGTTACATTCAGTTACAGTCAGTTACAGTCAGTTACACTCAGTTACATTGAGTTACACTCAGTTACACTCAGTTACTCTTAGTTACATTGAGTTACACTTAGTTACATTGAGTTACACTCAGTTACACTCAGTTACACTTAGTTACACTGAGTTACACTTAGTTACACTGAGTTACACCTACCAGAGTTAGTTTGACTGATGGTTGACAGTTACTTGAGCATTGATGACTCCACTGATGATGATGAAGACTTCCAGTTGCGCTCCGATGATCATGAGGACACCTAGTTGTGCTCCGATGACACTCCAGTGATCCTTTGATCACTCCATGAAGGCTAATTCGAATTGCCACCTTAGGCATTCGAATTCCTCATGCATTGTATTATTTATATGTCCATTTGTGATTAATAATCAAGTATGACCGAAGTATTATTGCTTCTATCTGAGTTCTACTGTACCATATTATTCTGTTGCTCATTATACTGCATGTATCACTCTTCTTCTATTTTCTTGCTTAATCATAATTATTCTCTTGTGAGATACATCATCTCTTAGATCTGCTGTGAGGATTTTCACATGGTATCAGAGCATGTTGAGAGTATTGTTTATCTCCATTCTTGAGAGTTTTTTGCAGGTTATTACCAAGATTTCGAGTTCAGCAGTTGCAGCAGTTTCTGCATTTTTGCAGCAGTAGCAGTTGCAGTTATTCTATATTGTTTTTGCAGGTCTTCTACAACTTCAATGAATTTAGAAGAAATTACTCCTCTTTCTCCATTCAACTATGATGAATGGAAACCAAGAATGATAGCATATTTGAAGAGCCATGATCTCTTTGATTGCTATTTTGAAAGAGAGTTCGAATCCTCTACAAAGAAGATTAAATGGTTGAATAAAGGTGACATGCACATTGGAAGAATGAAGCTTACTATGACTGATTACATATTGTACCCGACCATCTTTGATATTGAAACTCCAAAAGAGTTATGGGCTCATCTGGATGAAAGATTCGGCAAAAAGAATGATGGATTTGGTCCAAATCCCTTCAAAAGCAAGCAAGTTGATGCATTCGCTCCACTTGATGATCTCTCAGATCATGATGCATTCGCTCCTCCTGATGGTCTCTCAGATCATGTTGCATTCGCTCCCCTTGATGATCTCTCAGATCATGAACCAGTATCATCTCATATTGAAGTTGTTGACAAAGAACTTGCAGATTCTCCGCTCATGCTCAAACTTTCTTCTCTTTCTGTGCCAGTTCACACTCTAGATATTGCAGAAGGTCCTAAATCCTCTCTTGCACCAGAGTTTGTTGGTTTGCATCATGATCACATGATTATTTCGGAGGTAACATCAGCTATTGGAGGTAATGCATTCGCTCCTCTTCAGCAAACATCTCTTATTTACTACTATATGATCATTTGCACATGCTTTCAGAAGGTTATTGAAGAATATGGCCATTGCCACCCGCTTGAGATAATTTCTCATGCATCATATGATAGTTTTGATCTCACCCCTGTTGGTTCAAAGGAGATCTCAAGAAACTGTTTTGAAAGTCTTAAATCTGATTTTGATTTCAAGCAAACATGTAATAGTTCTTTTTGGCATAATCTCACCCATGGTGGTTCGAAGGAGAAGACAAAGGACTATATGCACATTCAAAAATTTGATCCTACCTCAGCTGATTCGAATCACAGGTTCAAGGATCATTCTAATACTGTTGGATTTGTTCTCATCACATTCGATCTGAAGAGCAAGTACAAGCACATGCTTTTTGAGCATGATCCACTTCTTCCCAAGAAGAAGATACCTCCAGACATATGACCAAGCATCACACATGCTTGAGTTTGGAGCTTTTATTTTTTATGTGTGCCTTACAGTCTATTTTTTGAGGAGGGGGTATGTTTCCCATGAAATTTTCCCACTTCCTTGGTTTATTGATTGTTATTATTCATTGTATTGGGTGACCTTTGGTCCTAGTTACCAGGGCCCAGGATGGATTAAGGGGGGGGTGTTAGGATATTCCTATACTCCATCCTAGTCCCACCAGTATTTTGATCATTTACATTTTCAGTCATGCATGCACCTTTTTAGGGTTTGCATGCATTCTAGGGTTTGCATGCATTTTGCATGCATCCCAGTCATCAGTCCAGCACCTAGCCCTTAGTTAGCCAGCCCCCAGGAGCTTCTCACTATTCAGTTTTAGCCCTCCAGTTGCTTAGTGCGCCCTTCTTCCTTGATTTTAGGGAGCAACTCGCCCTTCTTCACCTACCAGTTCAGTTACACTCAATTACAGTCAGTTACAGTCAGTTACACTCAGTTACATTGAGTTACACTCAGTTACACTCAGTTACATTCAGTTACAGTCAGTTACAGTCAGTTACACTCAGTTACATTGAGTTACACTCAGTTACACTCAGTTACTCTTAGTTACATTGAGTTACACTTAGTTACATTGAGTTACACTCAGTTACACTCAGTTACACTTAGTTACACTGAGTTACACTTAGTTACACTGAGTTACACCTACCAGAGTTAGTTTGACTGATGGTTGACAGTTACTTGAGCATTGATGACTCCACTGATGATGATGAAGACTTCCAGTTGCGCTCCGATGATCATGAGGACACCTAGTTGTGCTCCGATGACACTCCAGTGATCCTTTGATCACTCCATGAAGGCTAATTCGAATTGCCACCTTAGGCATTCGAATTCCTCATGCATTGTATTATTTATATGTCCATTTGTGATTAATAATCAAGTATGACCGAAGTATTATTGCTTCTATCTGAGTTCTACTGTACCATATTATTCTGTTGCTCATTATACTGCATGTATCACTCTTCTTCTATTTTCTTGCTTAATCATAATTATTCTCTTGTGAGATACATCATCTCTTAGATCTGCTGTGAGGATTTTCACAAACACCGGTATGTAAATGATACTGTTATCCCTAAAGTTGACCCTAGACTACAGGGGATCAAGCTTAAGGAGATCTTGGTTGTAGTAATAAGGCATCTACACAATGACTGTTTCAGTTTTGTTTGGTGGAAGCAGAAAACAGAATTATTTAAAATATTTAAAAGGAACTAAAAGACAGGTACAGTATAACATCTCAATATATGAATAGAAGCAGAAGAAAGACTGTGATCTTAAGGCTATAAATATAAAAGCTCAAATATATTTCATGATGAGGGCATAGTTATATATTATTTGGAAGAATCATAACATGGAATTTAGACCACATATGGACAGAGTACCAAAAGCATACACTTCATAAATTGAAAAAAAAATGGCTCAAAGATCATATTTTTAATTCATAACAGTCATCTTCTGCAAAAATTAACATAAGAAATACATACATATCTACATGAAACAACTCCTTAAAATCAAACTTCTATCATGTTCCTCCAGTTCCAACCCTTATTACCTTTGTCTATGTCGTATTTATACAAAATTTGTTCAAAAATAGAAAACAGTTACTAGATCCTATTACATTGGATTTAATCGCTCCAAAAAATAAAATAGATTTTTTAAAATAAAGTCTAAGTCTATCGAAATGTTACAACAAGCAAACCTAATCATAACAACTTGACACCTAAGATATCCTATCTCTTAATTGTAGAAGACAGACTAAAGACTTCTTGATGACTCAACTAAATCAGCTATTTCATTTAAAACTTGTGATCTTCGTTGTAACCTGGCAAATTCTGCATCTTCATTGCGCTCTCGCCCCTTCAACTGGTCTAGCTGGGCCTTCATCTGTTTGCATTCTTCATTCATAACTTTCTTTTTCTGCAAAGTATCCTTGGTAATCATTGCTAGCTTCTCATAATCAATATCCCTCTGCTCTAGGTCCTCTCGCAATCTTTTGTTCGATATCATCAAACTTTCATTAATACTGTGCAAGTAACGACACTACTCTTTATAAGATTGCAAGGATCTCTTTACCAAATCCAATTCCAGGACTCTTTTAATTTCCTCTGCATCCACTACAATATTATCCTTTTGTATGCCAGAGCTTGAAGCTTGATTTTTTATATGCCTTTGTTTTTTTTCCACAAATATTTCAGGTATTTTCCCTACATGTATCTGTACATCAATAGAACCCTCACCTTCAGTTACAAGAGTATCTTTTTCCTATATATTCATCTCATCATCGGACTCATTCATCGGCACAATTTGATGTTCTCCTACAGGTTGTTTTAACAATCTAATCTCTGCGGCCACTTTAGCTCTAGCTCTAGTCCTCAGCCCCAAATCCATCTTTTCTGCACTTACACTGTTTATTGGTTTATATTCATCAATGTTCAGCAAGGTTTGAATAATATCCTGCTCTTTTCCAAAATTTTCAAACTGTGCTTGCCCATCTAACGATTTGCTTTCTTGACCTTTGTTTTTGGTGGATTTCTTCTTCTCTTTAGTCTCAAACCCTTGTTCACGAATAAACTGGTCCCAGTCTTTTCCTATTTGCTTCAAATGGTGTAAAATCAACAATTTGATAAGCCCTTGGTGAAAGATAGAACGGTCGGTGTGCTTTGGCCGTTTTTGAACTGATAAAACCATTTTTTACAGACTCCTCCACAAGCAATATGGAAGATTTAACTTCTTTCTTCCCTGTAAATGCATTAAGAATCTAACATGGCATCTCAAAACCTTATCAAACCGACCATCACAGGTAATGTAATTTTGGATTACCTCGAGTGGAATTTTCCAATTAGGTTTTATTTTGCTTATGTGCACGCCATTGCTCCAATTTAAACTTTCAAACCTTGGTAATATGAACTCGCCATAATCTCCCTCAAAGTCTTGCTGTTTGAACCATTGTTTGCCTTCAACAATGACACCTGTGACTTCTGCAACAACCTGCTCATTTACCATAATTTTGAAATCCTTGAAATCGACCACTCCTTCTTTGTAAATTTTTATAAATTCCTTCATCGCCTGAAGGTTATGACCCTGTAACCTTTCACAAAATATAAACCATCCAACATTTTTCATTAACCTTGTTGTCAAAGGAAATTGGGAAATCCATTCAATGTTGTTGGGCTCAATTCTGCATATGAGTCCTCCAGGTTTTTTCTTCGGGCTCTGCGTGGAAATTTCATCCATTGGATCCTGTTACAATACATAAACTCTCAATATTGATAACCTCTTTTCAGTTTCGAAACCCTTCTCTGCACCTGCATGGAAATTTAGCTAGATTAACAGACCCTAATTTGCTTGATACATTCCCGATATTTCATTTATGTCCTTAGCATTCACCAATTTCGATGCTGAACAAACCTACTCATGACCCTGACCGGTGTACTGGCCTGATTTCCAAATGTCAAGTGGAGAAGGTAGTCATGCTGTCGACCATATGTTAAATTCATGCATATATGACTTACAGGTCCCCCAAACATTTCGAATCATGATTGCAACGAATTAAAATTACAAGCATTTACAACCCTATTAAATCATGATTTGAAATTCGAAACTGACAGCATTTTTAAATTTGAAATTACAGCAGAAGCTATCAGTTCACCATTTTAAATAAAAATTATAATATTTAGAGCTTCACAAGCATTTGTAATGTTTGTTAATTCTAGAAAATGAAATTTATTTTGAAATAAAAAGTATGAACTAGAGCCAAATCCTAATTAAATTATGAAAAGATAACTAATGGAAAAAAATGTTTAAGGAATGGGAAAAACATAGGCTAGACTAATAGAAAAAATATACAGAAAATAAATAAAGGCAAAGTAAATCTTAGGAACAATCCTAGAGATAACAGATACTTTTATGCATCATGGAGCATGCTTTAATATTATATGCTTTACTTTTTCTGTAACATTTTGTTAAATTGCATATTCATTGCAACGTATCTTGTCACTTTCAAATTTATGCTTACATGAAGATTCATTTATCAACTTTATACTTCTTTTCTTTATAAACACTTTTCAAAACGATTCACATTTGTTTCTTGCAACAACTTACCATAAATTATGCATGGTCCATTTATCTTTAACAATCTACCTTTGTTTGCTTATTCAATGGCTTAATATATAGTATGTTTCTCCTCAAACAAATGCATTATTAAGTTCTTAACCAAAAAAACATGTTTCTTGTAGCCATGTCAACAAATGAGCACAATGATCATATCAATGCATGCAGAAGAGTTTTATATACTAAGAAGAAACAACAAAACAACAAGCGCCAATACCTTTTATATAAAGCTGCTCACCAACTTGTTAATATCCCTACTCCATTTGACATTGTCCAACCTCCCCTCGGACACTCTACATCATCTGCATCAACACTTAACAATCAAGGAAACATTCACCTACAAGGTATACAACAACAATTTCGTACAAGGTTGGACAAATTATCTCCCATGAATGTATGCTCTATATGCATGGAGTCTTATCCTGGCATTAAGAAAAGGCACTTTTCTAATGCATTTTCATGTTCACGATGCATTGGGGAAAAAAAAATTCATCGCTACTCCTTGGCAAACAACATGGATCCTGGGGTGCAACCACCTGTGCTCGCTGTCCTTACTCAAGTTGAAGAAATGCTCATTTCTCATGTTAACCCAATTTTACAAGTCACTCATGCTCGTGGGGGTCAATATACTTATTCTGGCCACACTATTAACTTCCCCCAAGACATTACAAGCATTGCCACTTTACTCCCCCACTTACTCTCAGACATTGACATCCTTATTGTTCATAAATGCAATCCTAACAAGAAGCCTTATGAGTTCTTTGTTAGTTGAACACGTGTTCTTGCTTCTCTCCAATTCAAGCTGTCAAATGATCCCTACTACAAGGATGTTCAAGTGAACTCAATTGCATTGTCTTCTTTGCCTATTGAACCAACTGACATTTCCTCCCTTCTTCGCCATATCAGATGTAATGTCCCCAGCTTGACCCTATTGCATTAATATTGTAAATGATGTAAATATTGTTATTTAGTCATGGTGAGGAGCTCAAGGCCAAGGCCCCGCCACTGATTTGTCGTTTTATGTATCGGCGATTAAAATAGATGCATATGGTTCTTGTGCTAGCGGAGCACAATGTAAAATCGGACATCATGTAAATATGCAATTTTAATGAAAAACCCACAACCGGCTACGCAATGCAACAAAAGAGATGGGGGCATGATCTTTACAAGGAAGAGGAAGGGAAAATAACCGAACCCTTGAGCCAATGGTTTCACTCCATGTGTCAATAAGCAAGCCCATGAACTCTAAACTACCCATTTTGGGTTATGGACCAATCATTTAATTCTCCCAAGAAATTGGTTAAGGCAGTTAATGCCTTGGAAATGATGAAGTATGGCAGCCAATTTCGTGCATGGGCAAGCCATCAACCTGGAAATTCGTGTTTTTGCTTGTTGGGCAAGAAAACACCCACGAAATGGTGCCCAAATCCATTCTGAACAGTCAGTCTTCTCTCACTCACGCAGTTGGAGTTAGCTGGGCCTTTCCCTGCACGTTTTGCATCCAAATCCTGCATTTTTCCATGCCTGGGAGTTCGTTTTTACATATACAGTAGCCTGGGAGAGAAGGGCCACTATTTGGGGACTGTATGGAGGTCGTTTTTGCCCCCGAATGTCCAAGGACGTTTTTCTAAAAACGGATTGGCTTCCCAGGGTTGTTCCCCATCTCCCCATTTCGTTTTTGTGTGTTCCCACGTTTTTCTGAGTGAGTTGAAACCCCATCTCATGCATCCCACTGTGGAAAGCGTTTTCCTCATGCCCAGTAATTGTGGTTTTGTTGTTAAGTGCATTCCATTTTGGATTTGAACTGGTGAGCAAGAGCCTCAAGAGTGGAAGAGGATAGATTTGGCTTGAGGAGCCCAATGAAGTATCCATAGCTCCATGGTTGAGCCACTAGCCTAGTAATTCACCTCTGCCCATCTCTTAGCAGCCTGAGAAACCCAACTGCTGGTTGAATTGGCTGATTCTGGCATATCTTTGGCTATGTGAGAGCCTGTTTCCCCCTTTTTCCTTGTGGAGATCATGCCCAGCTCGGGGGGTGGCAGTGGTGCTGAGAGATTGGGGAGCACACTGGCCTACGGTTGGGTGGAACGTTGCAGAAGCGTAGCTGGTTGCTCAGGTACTGCTTGTTTTAAGATAAGTATTCTCATTTGATAGTTTGATATTGCTCAATTGATGAATGACATGAAAATCTGGAATGTATGATGGATGTATGTTAATTCTACACATGATTACTTCTGCTGTGTTTGCTTAGATTTGTACATTTGCATGCCTGTCTTTTATATATGTGGATGTTTTATTTAGTAAGCATTGGGGCAAATTGCCCATTATTAGCATCACGATCCTCTCCATTGCACTGGTAGGATGGGTGGGGACGTGACATTTGGTATCAGAGCTGCGTTGCAGCATTGGGCCTCTATGGGCCAAATCTGATAGCAATCGCAAGAAAATTGTTGTCTTATGAGTTTTGAAAAAAAATTTGGTTTAAGTCTGTTTTTGAAATTTTTTTGTTTTAAGCCATTTCGGGAAGTCATTCCGAAATTTCGGAAAGGTTTCGCGAACCTTCCCGCAATTGCGGAAGAGTTCGGCGAACCTTCCCGAAATTGCGGAAGGATTCCGCGAACCTTCCCGAAATTGCGGAAGAATTTAGCCAATGGCTCCGAAACAGCGGAGAAAAATGTTCTTAAGTGAAAAAAAATTTTAAGTATCGGAATTTTTTTTTCCGGAAAGAATTCTCTTCTGAAATTGCGGAAGGAATTCTCTTCTGAAATTTCGGAAGGATTCCGCGAATCGTTCCGAAACGCGGAAGAGTTCGGTGAGTCGTTCCGAAGTTGCGGAAGACTTCGGCGAATCGTTCCGCAACTACGGAAGACTTCGCCGAATCGTTCTGCAACTGCGGAAGACTTTGGCGAATCATTCCGCAACTGCGGAAGACTTCGCTGAATCATTCCGAAAAAACACCCGAAAACGGGGAAGCATTCTGGCGGAAGCATTCCGCGAACGGCTCCGGTACTACGGAAGCCTTCGCCGAATGGCTCCGCAATTGCGGGAGCATTCACCGAATGGCTCCGCAACTGCAGAAGCCTTCGCCGAATGGTTCCGCTCGGCAAATCGCCCCGCCATGGCGGAAGCGTTCGGCTAACTGCTCTGCAATTGCGGAAGAGTTCGGCGCACTGCTCCGCAATTGCGGAAGCCGTCACCGAAGCACCTCGCAACTGCGGAAGGCTACAACCAATTGCCCCGCAGTTGCGGGAGCATATAGTGAACCGCCCCGCAGTTGCGGGAGCAATCAGCCAACCGTCCATCGCGGCAGGATTCAGTGAACTGCCCGTTGCGGCAGGATTTCGCGAACCGCCCGATGCGGCGTGTTTCCTAAAAAAAAAAAAAAAAAAAAAAAATGAGGGCGCTGCCCTCGACCCGCCCTGCAGTGGGGGAAAGCCCCCTTGACCCCCTTTCTTTTCCCCCCTCATGTGTCTTTGTTTGAGATTTGATGAATTGTCAGTATGGCATTCTTCCCACGTGCATGAAGTAATTTGCGAATTTCAGAGAATATAACGCCACTGTGTAAAATGTGCAGAATGGGAGTGAAAGTTGTCATCTTTGAAAGGATGCAGTTCCCGCACCTGATGTCAGAATGGAGCATGAATACAGGCATTGGAAAGCTTGTCCAGCAGGGAACAATGATGCATGACCAGAGTTTGAAGGAGGTCTATATATATCATAGATATTTAGTGCAGAAGAGTGCCAGCGGCTATTTTGACAAGCAAATTTTGTTGTCAATATGGGCAATTTCTACAATTGCAGGATATGGAAGAGGAATTCCATGTCACGATGAGGGACCGAAAAGGGAAGAATTTCTTAAACCTCTATTTGTTATCATACTTATAATTATGAAGTTGTCATATGGCCTAAAAATGTTAGAAATGTAAAGGATTACATAGATGTATATGCACTAGATGGCATCTTAACAAATTGCATAGTGCATATAGAAATGCTTGTGCATAAATGGGATATTGCACATTGGTAGAATAATGAAGTCGGCATATGCAATAAACCACTAATGGAGAATATTGTGGTTGATAATCACTATTGATGTTGGTTTTGGTTGTAGGACCAAAGATAACAAAGAGCATGGCTAAACGTTCTGAGGATGTTGTTGCATGAAGCCAACAACCTTATGCAGAAAGGACGGCGCAACAAATCTGTGATCATAAAGTTGGAAAAAGGACTGAGCAACCTTGGTAAGAGGCCAACTGATCAAGTGACATCAGACGATGTTAATGGTAACCATGCAGGTAATAATTATTGGTGCCAAATTGCATGAATGTTGAAAGGGGATTTGGTAAGATCTCTTCAACTATGTTTGAACTATGTTGAGCTAATTTGCATGTAATATTGAATATCGACTGGGGCTGTTAACCTACCAAGCTTGGTGAGGTGTGGGTAAGTGAAGAGGATGACCCTTACACCCTATGACTGTTTAGAAATCTCAATGCATTCATGTGAATTTATATCATGCCATGCGTATGATTGGTTATGTGCTTAGTAACCCAAGCAAGTGAGGACTGGGGGCCCTAATTATGGTAATGCAGGTTATATGAGATAGTCATGTTTCGATCATAATATGCTTGAATGCATAGTACTCATGAAACAATGCAAGGTAGCATTGAGTAGATGTGCATTAAGAGATTTTATAAATCTTGTGATGCATTGTATGAATGCATAGGGATGATACATATGTCATTGAAAAATAAATAATGAATGAAATGATGAATTGATGATCATTCTAGGACCATTTCATAGGCTGTTATGAATGCAGAATAGTAAGTGCATGAAGATCCCAATCATGATCGATGGGCTGCTAGAATGCTCTGTGGAAGGACAGAGTTGTATGAATGATATGACTATGAAATTTGATCTAGAGCTTATGAGAAGGAATCTCATGGTTGAGAGCTCCAAGTTCTGTTAGTAAGAACAATTGTAAATCTCAGATTGGTAAATATTTCGGATTTGAAATTTTGCTAATAATTGCTAATGACTGTTTGGCTTATATGAAAATGTGTCAGGAGGACATGCTGTAAGTGGATGCTCATGTATGGCAGCAGGCATAAGACCATAACGGGTAGAGTGGTGTCCCTTACAGGAGCCAAACAATATGAGGATAGCCTCATGGATAAGAAAACTAATTTCTGTAGTAGACAGAATTGTAAATTCATATTGAATTAATTATTAATGCTATTGATTGGTTATGGAACAATCATATTTGAGGCTTATTGCTAAATGTGCTGACTATTTGGCTATTTGATAAAGTGTGCCAGGATGACACATTGCAGGAAGATCATGTGTGATGGCCTGCAGAAGCCAAACTAGATGGGAAGGATCCCATGCTTTGGAAATGGGTTTCGGGTGAAACGCCATTGTAAATGTTGATAATGTCTCAGACAAACTGCATGTTGGTAAGGCATGTGAGTGAGACAGTAAATTATGCCAAGAAGGCATGTGTGGGTTATGGCACGTGAAAAGATTGGGGTGGCAAACCGAAGGACTGTTGACTCAGAGAAGGGAGCCCCATTCTTCACAAATGCAGAAAATAAACATCTGTGAAACGAATGAGTATTCTGTAACCCTAACCAAGAATATATGTGTCTAGTTATTAGATTTAATATGCAGAGCATGTTTTATTATTTTACTATTGTTCCAGACTGCTTGAGTATGACTAGGGCCTACATGGCGCACGTCGGAAAGGGGGTGCACACCTTTTCTGGTGCTGGGTCATGATAGGGTTTTCAATATTGACTACACCCTAAGGGAATGGACGCATTCCTGGTGTTTCAATACTTGATAGTGAATGATATGAAATATGATTACAATTTTTGGGCAACAATACTGATGAGCCTGCTTATCCTTCTTGTGCTAACAGCTTACACCAATGCAACTTGGTGTTGCACGAAAGAGGAAAAGTGAAGAAAGGGTGCTCAAGATGACTGTATGGGCAGTGGTAAACTTTCTACGCTCACACTAAAGGACACTAGAAGGGATGGATAGGCCCGGGGAGTTGTGTTGCAGAAAAGGGGTATCATCCTTGTGTAGTGTGAGTGGGTATTGTGGGGCCATGCTAGCCTGCAGTCAAGTGAGTCACCTATGGAGTTCCTGGAGGGAACCACTGGTTGCACAAGAGAAGGAGCCACGTAATCATATTATGTTGTTCATATTGCCTGATAAACCCAGTCGATGTACTGGCTTGGCAATGGTTGTTGTATGCCTGATAAACCCAGTCGGCGTACTGGCTTGGCATTGGTTATTTGGAAGTTGTGACGAATGGTTGTTGTATGCCTGATAAACCCAGTCGGCGTACTGGCTTGGCATTGGTTATTTGGGAGTTGTGACGAATGGTTGTTGTATGCCTGATAAACCCAGTCGGCGTACTGGCTTGGCATTGGTTATTTGGGAGTTGTGACGAATGGTTGTTGTATGCCTGATAAACCCAGTCGGCGTACTGGATTGGCATTGGTTATTTGGGAGTTGTGACGAATGGTTGTTGTATGCCTGATAAACCCAGTCGGTGTACTGGCTTGGCATTGGTTATTTGGGAGTTGTGGTGAAAGGTTGTTGGATGCCTGATAAACCCAGTCGATGTACTGGCTTGGCATTGGTTACTTGCATGATGTGGAGGTATTGGTGAAGGGTGTTATTTCCTGACAAACCCAGTCAGAGAACTGGCTTGGAAATGGTTCTTGTATGCTTGATAAACCCAGTCGGCGTACTGGCTTAGCATACTGATTTTTGAATTGCTTGATAAACCCAGTCGGCGTACTGGCTTAGCATACTGATTTTTGGGATGCCTGACAAACCCAGTCGGTGCACTGGCTTGGCATTGCCTATTCAGATGATGTTGTGGAGCAGCATGTGTGTTGGCCAAGCATCCACCCCACAGGTGATCCAAGGCTTGTAAAGCAGAGAAGGAAACCTGTGGAGTAGCAAGGAAACGCACAATACAGATAAGTATTCAATTTCATTCATTTCTTATTTGAAAAAAAAACTGAAGGTTTCAAGCATAAATATTGCAAAAGTGAGCTGATGCATTATTGTTCTTTGTTGGAAACCTCGGTCAATGCAGGGAACAGGGACCCTGAAAGAACTGAAAGCTGCTTGGTAAATCCAGGAAGTGGCTGGTTGAGCATTGATTAATTGATGTTGAGGAGTAGCCTGCATGCTATCCCAACATTCGTTATTGTACCCATAGGAGATCCAAGGCTTGTAGAGCAAAGAAGGGTCCTATGGAATAAAGCGAAGACATCCAATGCAGGTATTGTTGGAAGCAAGAACCTTGAAGCATCTTAAGGATGCATGTGGACATGTAACCACCCTAAAGAGCTTAGCATGAGCAGTAATGAAAGATGGGGCTAGTGGAGCTGTGTGAGTCCTAGCGGCCAAGAGTTAGACCAACCAAGTGGAGGAACTCCATGGTTGAGAGGTCTAGAATAAACCATAAACACTACGTGTCATAGCCAAGAAGGGAAGGTCAAGCATTCACGTTGAAGTGAAAGAGGACAGGAGCAGGAAAACCACAGTGGTGGTGTGGGTTCCAGAATGGAACAAAACTAAGAGGAGAAACTCTTACTGCTCTCTCTCTTTCCCTTTTATTGATGCAATTATAGAATCAAAAAAAAAAAAAAAAAAAAACCTGAATGCATGCATGACTGAAAGTAAAAGTGTGTTTATTTGATTAAAGTGAATTGTGAATGCTTAGTAATGAATTTCCTGTGAATGGGTAAACATGAAGGAATTCATGTGTATGTTGGGCAAACATAAAAAGTGTGGGAGTCTCATGAGTAAAGCATGGACTATCCATGTCAACTGGGGAAGAACCATTGACTGATTTTTAATGTTTTGGGTTATGCTTGACCTAACAAGAATTGTAATGATAAATTTCACAGGTGAAATTGAATCAATTGGTTGCAGTCGGTGCAGGCAGGTGTGCTAGTGAGCAAAGTGTGGTCAGTTGTTTCCATTAACCATGGTGGCAGACCAAGGTCTATTAGGATTGGCTGGAAGTCTTCTTCAAACAATTGCCAAGACCCAAGAAAATCTTGGAGAGATGCTCAAGATGCAAAAGCAGCAGAACAAGATGAACCACAGGGTCTTGCAGGACTCTATTCGTCTGCAGAAAGAGGTAAAAAAAAAAACATTATGAAAGCAATCAGCAAGGGAAAGAAAAGTGGATTAGTGGAGAAGCATTCATCCAACTGTCCGAGTAAGAAACGTTCCAGGTGGGATGAATCAAAGGAAATGGATAGGGAAAAGGTAAATCCTCCAATGAAATGTTGGGAATGTGGAGGAAATCATTGCCTCCGTGACTGCCCAACAAAGGAATATCAAGAGGGAAGCAACCGTAAATTCTCCAAGTTCGTGGACCAGTTGGAAGGAAAAGAAAAAGAAGGAATTGTTTTGGAACGATGTCTTCATGCAGAGATAGAAGGTCCTAGTCAGCAAGAGTAGTGTGTACAGACCAAAGGACTTAGTCCTGAAAGACCCAAGTAAAGGGTGAATTGCAGGACAAACCTACCACATTTTGTGAATTTTGGACATATGTAAAGCGGGTATTTATTTCCGAAGTGTTGGAACACCGAGGACGGTGTTATTCCAAGGGGAGGGGAATGTAATGTCCCCAGCTTGACCCTATTGCATTAATATTGTAAATGATGTAAATATTGTTATTTAGTCATGGTGAGGAGCTCAAGGCCAAGGCCCCGCCACTGATTTGTTGTTTTATGTATCGGTGATTAAAATAGATGCATATGGTTCTTGTGCTAGCGGAGCACAATGTAAAATCAGACATCATGTAAATATGCAATTTTAATGAAAAACCCACAACCGGCTACGCAATGCAACAAAAGAGATGGGGGCATGATCTTTACAAGGAAGAGGAAGGGAAAATAACCGAACCCTTGAGCCAATGGTTTCACTCCATGTGTCAATAAGCAAGCCCATGAACTCTCAACTACCCATTTTGGGTTATGGACCAATCATTTAATTCTCCCAAGAAATTGGTTAAGGCAGTTAATGCCTTGGAAATGATGAAGTATGGCAGCCAATTTCGTGCATGGGCAAGCCATCAACCTGGAAATTCGTGTTTTTGCTTGTTGGGCAAGAAAACACCCACGAAATGGTGCCCAAAGCCATTCTGAACAGTCAGTCTTCTCTCACTCACGCAGTTGGAGTTAGCTGGGCCTTTCCCTGCACGTTTTGCATCCAAATCCTGCATTTTTCCATGCCTGGGAGTTCGTTTTTACATATACAGTAGCCTGGGAGAGAAGGGCCACGATTTGGGGACTGTATGGAGGTCGTTTTTGCCCCCGAATGTCCAAGGACGTTTTTCTAAAAACGGATTGGCTTCCCAGGGTTGTTCCCCATCTCCCCATTTCGTTTTTGTGTGTTCCCACGTTTTTCTGAGTGAGTTGAAACCCCATCTCATGCATCCCACTGTGGAAAGCGTTTTCCTCATGCCCAGTAATTGTGGTTTTGTTGTTAAGTGCATTCCATTTTGGATTTGAACCGGTGAGCAAGAGCCTCAAGAGTGGAAGAGGATAGATTTGGCTTGAGGAGCCCAATGAAGTATCCATAGCTCCATGGTTGAGCCACTAGCCTAGTAATTCACCTTTTCCCATCTCTTAGTAGCCTGAGAAACCCAACTGCTGGTTGGCTTGGCTGATTCTGGCATATCTTTGGCTATGTGAGAGCCTGTTTCCCCCTTTTTCCTTGTGGAGATCATGCCCAGCTCGGGGGTGGCAGTGGTGCTGAGAGATTGGGGAGCACACTGGCCTACGGTTGGGTGGAACGTTGCAGAAGCGTAGCTGGTTGCTCAGGGACTGCTTGTTTTAAGATAAGTATTCTCATTTGATAGTTTGATTTTGCTCAATTGATGAATGACATGAAAATCTGGAATGTATGATGGATGTATGTTAATTCTACACATGATTACTTCTGCTGTGTTTGCTTAGATTTGTACATTTGCATGCCTGTCTTTTATACATGTGGATGTTTTATTTAGTAAGCATTGGGGAAAATTGCCCATTATTAGCATCACGATCCTCTCCATTGCATTGGTAGGATGGGTGGGGACGTGACATCAGACCTGAGGAAACCCTACTTGCTGAGCATACCTCAAATGCTAATATCCAGTCACCCAACTTCTTTGAAACCCATGAAGAACAGTCCTCTTCCTTTATATCTACCTAGACAAATAGTAGAATTGAGGTTGATGAAATCAAATGCTTCTTAGCAACAAGCGATGCATCCACTCCGCCTTGCATTGACTAGCCACCAATAGATACTTCCCTATCAATGAATACAACACAATAGGCCTCCTCTCAATGGCCTTCCCAACCCTGTTTCCCACTGGAGTCGCAATGCTTAAACAACCACACATTGAAGAAATTGGTATTGACAATTATGCACTGCACCTACTTCGATACCACGACAATCGATTTGGCCAACATCCTCGATTTCTTTATTACATATATAATCTCATGATGCGCCACCGCAGCCATTCTACTGCTTCTGTGTTTGTAAAACGTAGTATTGAAGATAAACTTCCTCCAACGGTTTCAGAGCGTCTACAACAATTACAAGAATTACCAAATGCTAAGATAGCTGAACAAGTCATGCAGTTTGGCTCCAACCTTCGTGGGACCCGCTCCTACTGGAAAAAAAGCAGAGCTGAACTAACAGACATGATCACACAGCAAGGAACACCAACATTCTTCTTTACACTCAGTGCAGCTGACACCAAATGGCCATACCTGCATTCTTTCATGCCTGGACACGCTCCAACAGCTTCACATCAACAGTACCAATGGAGAATTTGCAACCTTATATCAAATCCACACGTTGCATCTCAATACATGGAGAAAAGATTCAACATATTCCTAGAAGAAGTTCTTCAAAAAGGGCTTGCAACAAAAGACTATTGGTGCAGGTTTGTAACAAACCATATTCCCATCAAATTTCAATGTATTCAATACCTCAACTCTTAATTTCTAATCTTAATATTTTCCATGCAGATATGAATGGCAACATAGAGGATTAGCACATATACATGGCTTCTTGTGGATGGACAATGCACCCGATATGGACACATTAGACTGGGCAGATGATGCTAGGGTTGCAGATGCAAAATAATACTTTGACAAGTTTGTTACAGCATGGAATCCTCGCATCAACCATTCTCAAACCCCATTGTTCCAACCATCAACTATAAATGATCCATGCACCATTGGATCACATTCTATACTTTCAAGTGATCACTTACATGACTATGAAGAACTTGTTAATTGTGTCCGAAGGCATACAAAATGTTCCGAGTCTTCATGCCTCCACAAAAAAGGGTAAACTCTTCAATGTCGTTACGGATTTCCATTTAAACTACAACCTACCTCTTCCTTATTCATTGATGCAAATGGACGAAAAACATACAACCCTGCCAGGAATGATGCCCTCCTAAATATTCACAACCCTACCATGCTCTCCATTTGGCGAGCTAACATTGATTGCCAACCTGTTCTCTCTAGACATGCTGCACTCAAATATATTTCAAAATATGCAGCAAAGGCAGAGTCAAAATCAGAATCCTACCAGGCACTTCTTTATCGCATTGCACATGCAACTCCACATGATGCACCAATCCTGCAACCAATAAGACGCTTTATATTAGAAACTATTGCCGATCGAGACATTGGTGCACAAGAGACATGCCACATGCTCCAAAAGCTCCCTCTTTGTCTTTGTAGTTGTTCCTTTCTTTCCTTAAATGTTAGCCAAAGTGTTTTTCAACATATTTCCAATGACTGTCTTGATACCCCACCAACACCAACCTTCATTTTTTCCTACATGCATTGACCCCCTACAATCAAACATCTTACTCTTCTTGAATCTACACGCTCTTGGTCATTCTCATCTCATAGAAAGCACTCCCAATGGAAACCAAACCACCCTCCCAAAATCGTTCGTGTCTTTCCTCGCTTCACTAGCATTCCACACATTTTTGAAGATGCCTTTGTTTCCTTCTATTGGAGTGAGCTCCTGCTATACAAACCATTTCGCACGTTGCACAATGACATTGGAGCAACAGAATTGGACATAAATTCTAATTGGCTTGGCATTAAAGACACATACATTGCGTGGCATGTTGATCGTTTACCAGAAACCCCCAACACACCTCCCTCTGATGACTCTAATTCTGCTTCTAAACACTTTCCATTACCACCTGTTATGGATGAATGGGAATTTCTTTCCCAACTCCACCCTGGAAACAACCTCTATGTTGATGACCTTGACATGCTTGGCCATCATGATTTTGATAAAGAACACAATTGGACCGAAAACCATATTCCTTCCCACATGCATGCAACAGCCATATCATTCACTGACCTCACGCGTTTATCCTCCCACATACACCACGACACCTATTCATCTTCAGGTCCTGTTTCCTCCTTGTCTCCCACACAACGAATGGCCTTTGACCTTATCCTAAAACACTCAACAAGTTCTACAAACCCTCCCCCACTCAAAATGGTCATTCAAGGCACTGCAGGGACAGGCAAATCTTTCTTAATATCTTGCATTCGAACTGCACTCCATCTTGTCTCTAGCGATACACCTTCCCCCTTGCTCCTGCTAGCTCCAACCGGTATTGCTACATTTAACATACAAGCCCTAACAATCCATTCATCTCTTTGCATACCCATTGTTGAGATGCACCCTCTTGAAGGACAATACCTTTTGTCCTTCCAAGAACAATTCCGCCATATTCAGTACATCATCATTGATGAAATGAGCTTCGTTGCCCCAAAAATGCTTTCTCGAATAGATGATCGCTTATGTCAAGCCTTCCCTTCCCATTCAACAACTCCCTTTGGTGGTTGTTCCATCATATTCCTTGGTGATTTTGGACAACTTCCCCCTATAAAGGACATCCCCATGTATGTTGGCACATCTCGAGGGAATAGTCTATGGCGCACATTTGACACCTTCGTTACACTTTCAACTGTCTTTCGACAACGAGGGAAAAACCCTTCTCAAGTTTCCTTCCGCCAACTACTGCTTAATCTCTAAAATGCAACACCGACTCTTGAATATTGGACCCTCCTCATGTCCAAAACAACCTCAAACCTTTCACATGAAGAGAACCATACATTTGACAACTGCACTCATTTGTACGCAACTAATAACTCTGTTGAAATGCACAACAAACAAATGTTGAAACACCTTAACATGCCAGTTGCACATTGCTTTGCAAAGCAAAAGAAACAACATCTCCAATCCTCAGTAGATGATGAACAACTTCCATTCAAGGTTCTACTAGCAATTGGTCAACAAGTCATGTTGACAACCAACTTGTGTGTCTTTGCAGGTATTGTAAACGGGTCGCTTGGGAAAGTTATTGCAATTGTCTACAACTCTGACGATCAACCACTGAAATCACCATCTTATGTTGTAATTGACTTCCTCCACTACAAAGGACCCCCATGGGATTCTTGCAATCCAACTTATGTGCCCATCCCTCCTATCACAAGGGGTACACGAAGGAAAGTACCACTTCGAATGGCATGGGATTTAACAATTCATAAAGCACAAGGGATGACTCTGCAAAATCCAACAATTGATATTGGAACCATTGACCAACAAGGCCTTACATTCACTGCAATATCAAGAGTTAAATCTTTATCAAGCCTTCGCATAGCTCGACCTTTTTCCTTTTGTAGGTATTCGTGAATTAAAGATAGCCCCTATGTCCAACGTAGAATACAAGAAGAGACCTTGCTTTCTTCAAAGTCTTTGCAACCACATTCTCCATAGAGTTACATTCCACCTCCTTAAATGCCTACTTTGTATAGCTATCACTTTACTCCCTTCCACTTTTCCAAAATGACTTATTTGCTTTGTTCATATCTTGTATTCCTACTCCTACTATCATTGAATATATTATACTTCTTGAGGTCTATTACTGACCACTTTTGACATAGAAATAAAAAAAATGTGCAACACTGAAATAAATGATTGTCCATTGTTATTATTTCTTCAAAAATCAGTACTTAAGAAACTGTTGCAAAAGTAAATAGATGTCAACCACAATAGAAAAAAATAACAATGAAGACAAAGCTGTTTGCTTCAAATAGTATTCAATACATGTATATATATAGTCTCTGATTCTGAACCCCTTTACATATTTTACACGTCATACTATTTGATAAATCATCTTCTTACTACATACTAAACATTTTTTACCTCTATTTGTAATGCTCCTTTACATCTAAACCCAATTTGAAGATAGATATTTCACTATTTTTCCCCTCTCTCTTGTATTAAAATAGTGTCAACAAATCCTTGAAAGCTGGATTCCCAAGTCACAAAAAATAACTCTTCTACTACCTATCAGGTACCCAAAATATAGTTTCCAACAGTTTCTAAATATTTGCAAAATAAATTGCATCTCCCTAATTTTCCTGAACACAAAAAAAACACCCATGCCATAAAAGTAATTACAAAATTGCAATTATTTGCACCTCAACTAACTACAGAAAAACTTGTCCCAAGCATTAGCTTGTTCAGCAATAGTAGTAACTTTGCTTGGTTCCAAAACTTGCAAAGCAACTTCATGATATGACAATTGAGTCTCAACATATTCCCTTCCTTATTCTGCTGCTGCACAACTTTCTTCTAACAAATATGCATGTATGGATACTTGGACAACCATATGGTGTACATCTTCTTCAATGAGGGTATCCAACTTTCTAATGTATTCTAATTCTCCTTGCAACGCAATGTTGATCTTTGTCATTTGCAACTCCTCTGTAGGCAACTCATCTATAGGTGGAAGTGGACAAAGATGACACTTCTCATAGACCTTCTAAATTCTCTTGTAGAAACCCATACATGCCTCAGTAGTCCTTGTAATGTCAGTATTCAGCTTTAGAGATGCCTTTCTGCAAAATTCTAGAAGTTGCATTTCCGACTTTAAATCCAAAATTGTTTTAAGCACTAATTCTACAGGGTATTCAGAGTTTGTCTCTCTCCAAACCATATGCCGTTTAACCTTCTCTGCTACATCAAAATGCCTTCCTCTAGCTGCTTGCACCTCTACAGCAATTTCATCCATTTGTACCATCATTTGCTTCAAGTTTTACACTTTCTCCATAACAGTCACTTGGAAATGATACATCTTCTCTATTACTTTGCAAGCTTCATCACAAAACAAAGTTATTTCTACCTTTCTGTTGTTTCCTGTTTCAAGCCGTTTTGTCAAGCCTCCATTTTCTTTCTCTAACTCTTCAACCTTCAACTTCAACTCTTGGACTTGCTGGTCAGTAGCTAATTGTTTTGATTTTAACTGAGTGTTCGCAGCTTCAAAATCATTATTTTCTCCTTCCAAAATCATCACTTGAACCACCAATTTATCTCTTTCAACATCCAACCTCCATAGATCTTCAACCATTTTCTCCTTTTCAGATAACAGGTCACTATATTTCCTTTTCAGCTCTTTCCCTCGATTCTCTTCTCTATGTAGATTTTCTAGTACCTTGGATAGTGTTGCCTTTGCAATTTCAAGATGGCCTACCAACTCGTCCACATTATGCGCACTTGCATGGGCCATCGCTACATTTGCTGCAGCTGCAAACTTTAGATCATTGTTAATTCCCTCCAAGATTAGAGTTTCTATTACTGTGACAACATCTTCATAATTGGCACACTTGATTCTTTTCTCCGATTTCCTAATGATCACTTTTCTATCAGGATAAAAAAAAATTGAATCAATATTTTCCACCTCATTCTCTTTAGAAGGACTATAAGGGATGAGTTCAAGCCCTGGTAGTGGACAATACCCTCCAATTATACTTTCTAAGGGCCCAACTTCCACATTTTGTACATCAGCACTTTTTGGCTCTTCTCGTTGCTTAGATTTCAACTCTTCTTCTCTTATCCTGTCCTGTTTCGTTGATCCTAAGGGCCCTACTTCCATATTTTGTACATGAGGACTCTTTGGCTCTTCTTCTTGATTAGCTTTTACCTCTTCTTCTCTTATCCTTCCTTCTTCCATTGATCCTAATAGCCCTATTTCCATATTTTGTACATCAGCAGTTTTTGCCTCTTGTTCTTGCTTAGATTTTACCTCTGCTTCTCTTATCCTGTCATGTTCTGCTGATTCTAGGGAACCTACTTCCATATTTTGTACATCATCACTATTTGCCTCTTCTTGTTGCTTGGATTTTCCCTCTTCTTCAGTTTCTTCTCTAAGCAGTCTGTTTAATGCTTCTTTTACCACCTTCTCATTCTCCTCTTGCTGCACTTTCTGAACTTCAGCTTCCTTTTTCTTCTTCTCAACCTCTGCTACTGACCTATCTAATACTTGTTCATGATGTGTTTCTACCTCAACCTCCTTATCCTTGTCAACGTTAGGACTAGAACTCGTTCTTTTTTTAAGACGATATCGGTTGTTTAGATCAATCATGTTCTTTGCGCTTTGATAAAACTCCTCATCCTTCCAAAATAAGTGGGCATACTCATAGCCCATCCTGCAAAAGCCACAGTGTGCTTGCATCTTTCCATCAGGATCATGCCTTCTAAAACTCTTCGCCCCAAAATGAAATCCTTCCAAATCTTCAACAAACACTTCAGCTTCCTTTGCTTTTGCAAGTTTATATACTCCTATTACAAATGGGATTGGTGGGTAAATCAACTTCTTCTTTTCAGCTAGAAAATGGCCAACTTCATTTACATAGACTTGCCTAACAGCTTCTTTGTGTACCACAAAATCAGTAACATATTGGGGCATCATAGAAGGAGCTTTGCTTCCACCAAACATCTGGATATACATTCCTTCCATGCATAAGTAATAATCTCCATACTATTCAATGACTTTCATAGCATTCGCAGACATGCAACATGGTTCTTCCTTAAACATCAAGCGATACAGTGGTATGATGAATGATTCACATATTCTCTTATAGTGACTTTTATACCTGTCGCGCCAAAGCATTTGATATGCTACATGCATAGGGGGCCCATTTGTGTTCCAAACATATCCTAAACTTGGAAAAGGATATCTAATCAAGATACAATCCAACAAATACCCAGACATATGAAAATTAACATTATCCTCGGCTACTCCTCATTGAGCTGCAACAATGTTTGTAGATAAGTTGTCTGAGATGATTGCAGACCAATTGAATACTATACCATGTGTCGCAAAATGGCACATCACAGGTGCCCAACTGAGTTTGTAAATATTCCCATTTGGCAGTCCATAAATTCGGCTCAACGTGAAATCTATTAGGCGAAACGGGGTTCTTAGGTGTTCAGTGTCATACTCCTCGCTCTTTTTTGTCCTTAACTATTTTCCAGGGATTGTCATCTTCCTAGCAAATTCCAAATAATTAAAATTTGCATCTATTACCCATTGAGTAGTCAACATAACATCAGCATGAGGAAGGTTGTATGTTACATCTAAGTGACCTTCCTGGAAGGATCCAAGACCTTCAACAGTAGTGTCTGAAATCATTCTAGACGTTGCATCAGTCCTTTGTATAATCCAGCCTATCACTTCTGAGCATGGAAATATCTCAGGCCGTGTTGCTGCTCTGTGGAGGTGTGACTTCCTAATATTCTTATAGACCAATAATTCCTCAATACTCGCATCTGGGAAATTTGTGTCCCTAATAGCTCTATATAACTCAGTCCATGAAAACTGCGAAGATGCTCCTGTCACAGAATTTGTGTCTCCAAACATCATGTAAAAAGTACAGAGCAACAAAACTTATATGTCAAGGTCAAACTCTACTACGCTGCCTTTGCTTCTTTCAAATCACATGTACATATCCAACTTGTCCAAACATAAAAGCACCAAATCAAAAAATAATATTGAAATCTTATTTGCAGTCAATGGTTATGGTCCAACAACCATAATCTACAATCTTGCGAAGACATAAAACATTATCATTAATTTGGGTGTCAACTTATACAGTATTTTTTACCTTTAGTCAAACACAATGCATTTGTCCAAGTATGTTAATCTGCGAAGACTATATGTTCACTCTATGGATTGTTCATGGGTTTCGCAAATAACATGGAAAACAAAATACTGTAATTTATATGTTCTATAGCTTATTGTGTTTTCAAAATAGAAATTCATCCAAATAAACCATACTCCCACAACACAAATTTATTGACTTTCATTCAAATTTTAATAAATTATAATATTTAACTCCATTGGAACAACAGAAATTAGTCAAAATTCACTATAACCATATCTTAAAATCACATCTACGCAAATATCACTTGTAAATTCCTGCACAAATCTGCAATTTATACCCCTAGGATCATCGCCATATGAGCCTCAATAACATGGAAAAAATGTAATTCCTCCTAGAATGAAAACTTACATTTTTTTATTCAAAATTTGACTTCAAAACTTATTGTCTCTCAAGGAGTCTCCAACTCCTTCAAAAATGATTCTCATTGTCTTTTATACAAAATTCGAAAGAAGTTTGACATAACCGCTTCTTTTAACTAATAACTGAAAATGTCTTAACTCAAAAGATAACAGTCTTTAAACAATATTACAAAATTTTCTTTTAAAATAAAAACATCATTTTTGCCACTTGGCAAGAGTTTCTGAATGCATCTTCATGTATGAACAGAATATCTCTGTCTTCCATATTTATCCACATAGTTCCATTGGTCACTCGTGGGCAGATCATAATTGGTCATTTACTTTATCAAGACTCACATTTCAATGTGACCTGCATAAGAAACAAGAGGAAGATTCTCACAAATTGAGATCAACATATTTAAAATTTCAAAGTCCTCCGCAATTTTCTCCATTAGAATCTTTCCAGTAAGCATATGATCCAAATGCTGAAAATTTTCGTGATTCATTCTTATACCAAACAATAACCTCTTATATTCATTTGGAGAAATGAATTCATGATTTGCATCCCAAAAAGCAGGGAATCCTTTGATTATCAATTTTTCAAATTGTTTCTTAAACCTGATTACTTCCTCTCGTACATCTCCAGCTTTAACTTCAATATTTTCAATATGTGAATACTTCCCTAAAATTCTTCTAGCCCATGTAATGACTGAAATTCTATTCCTTATATCCATTGTTGTCAAATCCACTTCAGTCAAACTATTTAGGAAAGTTATTGCTCTTTGTGCTATTTCCTTTGGCTTTTTGTTCAGATTCTCTCTGGATGCTCTTCAGCTTTCAAAAGCATCTTTGGCCACTTTTTCTTTAACCTTCATATAATCAAGATAGGGTCTCAATTTTTCAACTTATTTTATAATCTGATCCCACACCATATGCTTACAACCCTGCATTGCAGCTTGTACTATTATATGGGCTGCCAATCTTCTATTGTTATCAGACAATTCTTAATTCTTTGCTTGCAAGGTTTCAATTTCCTTATCCTTTGTTTCATTCTCTTCTTTTAGTCTCTGTGTTCCATTTTTCAATTCTTTAATCTCAACATCCTTCAGACTTATCTGGGACATGGCTTGTAGGAGACTGTCTGCTCCATCTTTCTCTTCACCTGTACCTGCATATGCCTGTTGCTGACCTAATTCTGTTAACTTTTTCTTTACCTCTTCCAATTGCTCTTCCAAACAAATCTTCTCTTTTTCCCAATGAACTTTTTCTTCAGCGAGCTTCAACATTTTTGCAGTAATATCTTTCATTTCATCTGACAGCTCTTCTTTTTCCTTCTCTAGTACAGTCACTTCGGCTCCCTGGATAAGCTGAGTGTCTGGGATTTTCAGCCTTTGCTTTAACGTTCGAATTGTGATGTCCTTTTCTTTTAGTAAATTTGCCACCTCACCTCCCTCTTTGTTTTCCAAATATGATTGCAATCTTTTTATTTGCTGCTATCGAGACTTATTTTCTGTCTTTTCTTGTCTCGACTGGTTATTTAATTTGTCTACTAAAATATTCAAATTGTTAACTTTTATGATCCCTTCCAAATAATCTGAGTATATAACTTCTCCGGTTTGTCTATGCAATAAGATTATATCTGTGGCATTCATTTTGGTCAAGTTAACTTTCATTTCTGAGATCTTGTCTTTGGTAACAACTGAAAATTTAAGAGATTTTTCTTTAACATTTTTGCTAGTAAATAAACTGACTTCTGTGCTGGATATACTCCTAACCTTTGGAAATAATTGACTGGTTTTCCAGGAAGATTCTTGCTTATTTTGACTGTGCTCATTAAAAACATCCATTATATTACATGGTTTATTTGCATCTTTTTCCACCGGGCCTTCCTGAATACTATATTCATTTACTGTGACCTATGGTATTTTGATTTCAGTTTTTTCTTCCTCTTCTAAAAATGCCATTAGATCTTGTTGCTCATCCATTTTTAACTTTTTCCCTTTTTCTGCTTCTTCACTCTCAATGTTAACTATGTCTTGTGCAGACCTTTTAGACCCCACCATTGCAGTTTTCACCGTGCTTTTTGGATCTACCATCGTACCTGTCAATATCATTTATTTTTCTTGAGAATCAGGAACCATTTCTTTGGTCTCCTTATAGTCCAACCAATTTTCTCTATCAGACATTCCCTCAATCACCTGATGATCCAACGCTTTGATGCAATGATCTGTTCTCCTTTTTGAAATTATGTTTAACGGATCATATTCGATGGCCACGTCTGTCTCAAATTCCATATCTTTCAATAATTTTTATATATAAATAGCAACATTTTTGTTTTTCACTGTGAATGGGCCAAGTGTAAACAGATACTTAATATATGTTGCTTATTTGAGAAACAAGAAATTATTATCTTCAACAATTAGTTTATGCCTGAGAAATTCCAAGGCAAAAACCCTTAAGGTAAGAAACGCCGGTAAAATGTAGGGTTTATGTTTAAAGCCATATAACCTGATCATTGTATTGTCTTTTGACAGGAACCAATCCCCTATAACATATTTAATACTTAATTGCATCCATGTCTACATCTCCGGTAGTACTCTAGGCAACCTTTCTCCATAAATCATTTTGTAAATTTCTGAGAGCATATAATTTATGTAATTAAACATATTATTCTCCAATAAATTTGTCGAAACTATCTCAGGGAATTGTAGCTCTTTGTGATTGGCCATCGTGATCATTCTCATCAAGAATGACTGAAATCTGAAGTGTCTGAGAGCAGGGAAATTAACCATCTAGTAATGGATCTTTTCAGCCAAGAATTCTTCAAATTTAAGTCGAGGAATTTGACTTTCATCAATCCCCAGCGGAACTGTACTCATTCTATACAAAAGGCTTAATTGAAACTCAGTTACGTACATGTCTGTGTTGAAACCTAGGACCAAAGCTAACAAGGTTAAAACCAACTTGGTATTTTCATCAAATAGAGTGGCCTCTATAGGGTAAGGGATATCTAAAGTGCTTGCTTCTAGTTTAAGACATGTGGACAGGAACCTTTCTCTACTATCTTGAAGGGCTTGGTAATAAAACTCAATAGCAGAGGTTTCGGAAAAACTTTCAGATTCGAGGGTTTGGGAAAAATTTATTTCTAGGGCTTCAATTATGACAGCGGGCTCTATTTTACAGACAGCTTTGGTTTTTCGACCGTCTAAAACAGTCCTTTTTTCTCTGGAATAATTATCAACACACCACGACACTAATTCTGGAAAAGACGAGATTTGGTCAGGGCAGAAGGTTAGCAAGGATGACTGGTGGACTCTGTGCACGTCTATACCTTCTTCTAACAACCTAGACAATTTAAGCTTGATTTCAGCGACTAGTAACCTAATTAGGGTATCATAAACTTCCCCATCTCTGTCTTCTAGGGCTTCTTTGGCTTTAAAAACGTCTATATCATGCACAGTCTCCATTAAATTTTTTTTTTTAAACAAATTCCTTTAAAATATGCGAGATAGGTCAACAGATCCTACCTGTGCAGACACGTCCTTTATTCTTCTGACGTAACTAGAAATCTCCACTGGTCTTCAAAACTCTCGAGAACAGCGACACATAGACAAAATGCCATTTTTGAAAACCCTTTTGTTTTATATAAGCTCTTTTTCTTATCTTTCTTGCAGCTTTTCGGACGTATTTTCTTTCCAGCTGTTGATCGTACGTATTAATGATTTGAGCCATTAGATCTTGTGCCCTTTATTCTCCACGGCGGTATCCACGATCCTAGATAGTGGTTTTCCTTCCTGGTTTCGACTGCATGCGGATCAACCATCGCGTGACACCTGTGAAGGTGGTTTGTTTACCGCAACCACCATTTCCCTTATCGAGTGTGCATTTCCCCTGATGCGGATGGGTCTCATCCCTTGATCTTTTCTTAATGCTTGTCGTCCGTTCGATCATCATCAATATATGGCGCATCTCCTGTGTATTTCTGCATCCGCCACGTGTCATGGCCCACACTTCCACATTTTACTCTTTGGCGGTATCCACGATCCTAGATAGTGGTTTTCCTTCCTGGTTTCGACTGCATGCGGATCAACCATCACGTGACACCTGTGAAGGTGCTTTGTTTACCACAACCACCATTTCCCTTATCGAGTGTGCATTTCCCCTAATGCGGATGGGTCTCATCCCTTGATATTTTCTTAATGCTTCTCGTTCGTCTGATCAATCCTATGTATTTCTGCATCCACCACGTTCCATGGCCCATGCTTCCACATTTTACTCTTTGGTGGTTCTGCATGGTGCTTCAGTGGTTTGTGATACCACTATCGCGTCGATGCAGGACAATAGCATTGCGCCACGTATTGCAGTGGTATTGTATCCGCAACCGCTCACCATGGTTTTCACATGAGCTTTTTGGCGATGCGAGAATCCACCACAACCATCTATCTTTTCTTGAGCCATCTCCGCCGTTGGAACTTCACCGGAATTTAATCTTCGGCGTTCATTTTGCCCCTCCCGGGGCGAATGCTAGTAAATAATATTACGATGTTGTAACATCTAAGGCTATATGTTCAGTCGACGGCCACTTTCTTGGCATCAATGAGGCACTTTTATACATGATTTCATTATGTGAATGGGTGTTTGAAATAACGTGGGATCTTCTATCTGTTTTTTTTTAAGTATTAACAAAACACTAAAGTTACAAAATATGAATTTCATTGGTCCCAAAATCGAAATTTCATACTACTTCAATATAGGCATTAACTATGTCCTCATAATGTCAAAAAGAGATCCTCACAGTAGTAAATCTCTTTTGTGATCCGTAAAGTTCTTTCGAAATTGAAACCAAAGAACTATTATGTTCTAAACAAAGAGAAATTAACATGCTATGCATCATTAGAAATCAAACACATATCACATATGGGGAACATGGGTCCTAATAGTTGTGTTCTCGTTTTGTTGAGTTGGTATTTCGCATGAGAGTTGGTCACTTCCAATAGCAGCTCTAGCTTTTTTAGAACAACATTGACATCATCGTGTAGGTGTGCCATCAAGAACCCGATGAGTGCCTCGGTTAGATCATTTTCCTACAGGAGCCCTCCAACAAAAATCTTCAAAAACCAATACAGATCCAAACCATTTTTGTGTTCCCTAACTGGTTTTCCCCCTCATTGCTTTGCATTTCTTCCACCATATTGTCTTCACCTTGGTCTATTGCTTAGATCGTATGTGTCATGGAGTTTTCTCAACATATTTCCTTTCCAACCAATTTTGTCTTGCTCATCCACCCTGTCTACTTCGTTCTTGTTGCCTTGCCATTTTTACCAGTTCTTTGTTCTACAGGAGTGCTAGCCACATGAGCCTTCATGTTCAAGTCTCCAAAGCCCCACCCCAGGCACTAAGCATACACTTTAACCTTATCATGACTCCATAGGGATGGGAGCTTCATTCACGTACAAAGTTCCCCACAGTTGAACACCACAGTCATAGTTACCACGCCCAACCACCATGCCGGAACAAAATTTACACACCCAAACACCATGCACGGGATTTCCACGCCCAAATTTTCAACACCCAAAAACCCCACCCAAACAACACACCAGAACATAATTTCCTCACCCAAACACCACGCCATAACAAAATGTTTATACCTGAACACCTCACTTGGAATTTCTGCACCTAAGCACCAGAACATGACAAAATTTCCACTCCCAAACACCACACCCCAATTTTCCAAGCCAATACACCCCACAATAACACCATATGGTAGGATCTTTTATTGGATGATGTTTAAGAATATATTTTTTGGGGGATTATAAGATGTTCAAGAACAATCTTTCAGTCACTAAGAAACGTTTAAATCACCATGTAAATAGTTTAAATTCAATCATTTAAATCACCATTTAAATAGTTTAAATTCAATAGTTTTGTAAATTTGTTTAGAAAATTATATATATATATATATATATATATAATAAAAAATAAATAATGTTTTATAATCAAATTTTTTTTATTTTTTTTTTATATTTGGTAGTTTTATTTTTTATTAATCATTCACAGAGATAGTTCAGAGATAGTTGACTAGCCCAAGCTCACTTTATATATATATGTCTATATATATATTAATGATGATGAAGAAAAAGTTAATTCAAAACAATAATCACTCTAACTAACTTACCAAATAAAATAGTTCAAATTCTTACATATTGAATATTTTTATTTTTATTTTCAAACCAGGGGAACCTCTCCAAACCATCTGGCGAGTATTGTCAATTGAACCACCTGGATACCAAACCCACACATCGAGACCAACCTAAATGTTGGACATGATATAATCAACGGAAGTACGGCCGCCACTGCAATCACACGAGCTTTTTCTGGGGTGCAGCTTTTTGAAGGAGCATAAGCCCACCACACCTCCCCCACAGGAATTGAAACTAAGTTTCCGTCGGGACAACCATCAAACCTCACCGCTGGCTCCTGCATGTTTAATATATATTTTTATATCATGACTTAACTATGTCGATTATAGCTAAATAATTGTGAATGGTTACTTATTAGGGAGAGCAGGGCTGGGAAAAATGTCCATCATGGATCATTTTGCCCGTTAAAAATAGTCTATATTTTAAACTAACCATAAAAAAAATGAAGAAAACTGTAAAACATCTGTATTTAGTGTCAAAACCATCATTTTTGACGCGTGATATTTTTACCAAATCCATGGATTGAGAGAGAGTGTCATACGTGAGTGTTCAACAACTATAAATTATCAATTATTGAGTGAAGGTTGAAAGATTCTTATAAATGAGTGTTATACAATTTATGTAGAGAAATTGTTGAAAGATTCTTATAAATGAGTGTTATACAATTTATATAGATAAATTGTCGAAAGATTCTTATAAATGAGTGTTATACGATTTATATCTAGAAATTGTCAATGATTGAGTATGAGCTAGGAGATTAGATAAACTAAGTGTTTTACAGCTCATATATGAATTTAATTCATTTTTCTTGTATTATTTCCATGGTACAATAACAAAGTAGTTCAATTTATTTAATGCAAATTTTAAGATTCATGTCATGCGATATTGATTTTGTTCAAATTATTTAATGCAAATTTAAAGATTCAATGTCATATGATTTTGGTTTATAAAAATTATTTAAATAAAATATAAATACAAATTTTTACGTGATTAAAATATTATAATTAATATAGAATTTTTTATTTACTTTATTATAATTGTATTTGACAAAGTCAAAACTGGTCAACTTTTTTTTGTTTTGTTTTTAATAGGGTGACTAATTATAGTTTTGTAATAGTCTCAATATTTATACATATTGAATTAAATATTTTAAAAAAAATTAAAAAAATTATATATATATTATATTATTCGTTTTGTGATTGGGAAAAAAACAATGTGATCCTGGTGGATATCGGTGGCATCCCACTTCTTCCAACTCGCTCAAAATAGTCTTTTGACAATTTTGGTAATTTACTATTTTTAGTAGTTTTTCGGGTCCTGAACTTTCGGGGCTGTTTTGAGGCCTTAAATGATGTTTTTTGGGGTATCTTTTTACTAGTGAATTTGATCATCAAATTCATCTCCGTAGCTGTAGTCCTCGGATAGATCTTTCCAACAAGCTATCGTATGCCCCAAACGGAGATCGTATGCAAAAGTTACGACCCCGGGAAGTTGATGTACTAACTTACCCAAACGGGGCCCACATGACTTTTGGTGCTTCATCTCCTAGGGTTAGGTTTTTGGATGTCTAGGGTTTTTGACATTCCTGTTTATTGTAAAAGGCCTTGAGAGCCTCATTGTAACCATATTGTTCCGAATGAACGCAGCTATCACATCTCTTCTCAGAGATAAGCCGCCACCATTCCAGCAAGCTTGTTTCCCGCTGCATTTTACAGTTTTAGCTTATTTCCTTATTGAATAGAAAACTAGTTTTACTGTACTCTGTCATTTTGTGTTAAGCATCTGGTAATAATCTGTATTCATTTCGTTCTACTCATAAAATCCGGATCAGTGGTATCAAAGCGGTCTGCTCCTTGTCGTCTTAATGCATGTCCCCAACGAGGTCAAGGTACAAAGAATTGGGTCTCGAGCTTGTTTCTCTTGAGGACAAAAGCTCTCGCACGCCCAAGCAACCTCTCATGGTAGGAAAAAAGAAAGATGACGGGACAGGAGATCCTGTCAAAATGTTGCTTGAGGAAGCCCTCATGCAACAGAGGAACGAGATGATGGATAATTTCACGCAAATCCTTCGGCGACTACCAACAAGCGACGCATCCTCCTTGAGCGGAGGCGCCGCCCCCTTCAAGGTACAAATCAACTTCAATATTCCTATGTTTAAAGGTCAGATAGATGCAGATGTTGTAGATAATTGGTTGAATCTACTAGAAGGGTATTTTTCTGTCCATAACTTCTTGAATAGAGAAAGATTACTTTTGCGCTCCTCAAAGCCGTTCCCTATGTCAAAGATTGGTGGGAAACTATCTGCGAACAAAAGGACACAGATCAAACCTCATTATTTTCAGTCACGACCGCCTGGGAATCCTTCAAGGATGCGATTAAGGAACAATACTACCCTTTTGGAAGTTATAATGACTTGTATACCAAATGGACCACGCTGTGACAGGAAAGAGACCAAGCAGTGCCAGAGTTCACAAATATCTTCCATACCCTACGCACCAAGCTGGGTATCAAGGATTCAAAGCAACATCTGGTGCTCAAGTATCGTGGTGGTCTGCATAGATACATCTAGACTGAAATGGAATTTCTAAACATCTCTTCCTTGGGCGCGGCCTACCGATATGCTGTCAAAATCAAGCAAAAGCTCAAACAAAAGATGCTGAAGTTTGGGCTTGGGAACCCCTCACAGTAAAAGACAGGAAAGGGTGGCCCAAACCCACATAATAAAGGACAGAGCAAAGATGGACAGTATCAGGACAACCAGTCCAAGCCGCAAGCAAAGAAGGACACCGGAAAGACAAAGAAAGATACCGGGAAGTGTTGCGACTTCCATAAGAGCCCTTGGCATAACACTGCTGATTGTCACTCAAAGCAGTCACTGGTGGCCGAAGTGAAAGCATCTGAATCAAATGCAGATTTTGACTTTGAGTCCGAACCAGAAAGGGGAAGACGAATCATTGACATGGAACCCAATGCCACCATTGCTACCACCAAGCTCCATCCTAATGAGCCAGACGAGCCAGAAGAAGGAGAGCGCCTCTTCCATTCACAGATGTGGGTAAAAGGCACCCCGCTGCACTTCACCGTTGATAGCGGTAGCCAGAAGAACCTCATCTCAGCAGAGGTCATCAAGCACCTGGCCCTTCCGACAATGCCGCACCCACAACCCTACACCATTGGATGGCTCCGCAAAGGAAGCGATCTTCGTGTCAGCCAACAATGCCGACTGTTGTACGACATCAAGCCCTTCAAGGACGAGGTATTATGTGATGTTGCTCCTCTCAAAGTTTCAGATGTTCTTTTGGGCCAACCTTATTTATGGAAATGTCATGCTGTATATGAGTCCAGGCCTCATAGTGTTATTATTTCTTTGAATAGGAAATTGTACAAGATACCCGAGGCAGTCCCTCCTAGTGCTATTTCCTTGATCTCTGCCAAGCAATGCAACAAGGTCATCTCTCAGATCGGGAAATTTGTCTTCTTCGTGATTCGCTCTCAGAGTGAGAGAAAGATCGCAGCCACATCCAGGGCCTCCGTGATTGATCTCTCTACACAACAGAAGCAAGTGGATAAGGTGGTGGAATAATACTCAGATATCTTCTCCTCTCCTACCGAGGTACCTCTGCACTACCAGGTCAAGCATCCCATTGATCTGAACCCAATCACACTGCTACCCAATGGGCCAGTCTATCACTGCTCTTTGTTGGAAAATGAGGAGATCAAGAGACAGATTCAAGAATTACTCCACAAGGGGCACATCCGTCCCAGCTCATCACCTTGTGGGAGCCCAATCGTGCTGGTACAAAAGAAAGATGGGACCTGGCGACTCTGCATTGGTTACCGAGCCCTGAATAAAATCACAGTCCGCAATAGGTACCCGATTCCCCGAATTGACGACCGCCTTGATCAGCTCACGGGGGCCAAATACTTCAGTAAAATTGATCTGAATTCTGGCTACACCAGGTCCCAATAGAACAGACAGATGTATGGAAGATTGGCTTCAAGTCAAAAGAAGGTCTTTTTGAATGGTTGGTCATGCCCTTTGGTTTGACAAATGCTCTAACAACTTTTATGAGGATGATGGACGATATCCTACGGCCTTTTGCCAATAATTTTGTAGTGGTGTATCTGGATGACATCCTCATCGACAGCAAGACTTGGGTGGAACACTTGCAACATATTCAGTAGGTTCTGCACACCCTACGGCAGCACAAACTATATGCAAACTTGGAAAAATGCTCCTTCGGCATGGACATGGTCCATTACTTAGGCTACATCATTGATCGACATGGTGTGCATGTGGATCCAGCCAAGATCCAGGTCATCCGTGACTGGCCTGCCCCAACCACACTCACTGAACTTTGGAGCTTCTTGGGCCTCGCCAATTTCTATCATCGGTTCGTGCTAGGATTCTCTCATATAACATGGGCCCTCAGCCAAGTAACCAAGGGTGGCGGTAAGGAAAAATTTGTGTGGGGCCTGTCCCAACAAGAAGCCTTCGATGACTTGAAGAAGCGTTTATGCTCATTTTCGGTACTCTCATTACCGAACCTGCAACATCCCTTTGAGATCGAGACAGATGCTTCAGATTATGCTGTGGGCGTCATTCTCACTCAACACAGCCACCCTGTGGCATATCATAGTGAGACACTATCAGATGTTGTCCATAAGTACCCTACTTATGACAAATAAATGTACTCCATTGTGCAAGCCTACCGCCAGTGGAGACATTACATTCTTGGGAAGGAGCAAGTCATCCACACTGATCACAAGCCACTGCAGTTCATGCAAACCCAAGGAAAGTTGCAGAATGACTGCCATCAGAAGTGGTCAACATACTTACAACAGTTCCACCTCAGCATCAAATATAAAACAAGGAGTACGAACTGAGTTTTTGACTACCTCAGTCAACCTCCAGTCGCGGCACTCACCACAGTGCTGAGTTTTTAACTACCTTAGTCAACCTCCAGTCGCGACACTCACCACAGAGCTAGACTCTTGCGGCCACGAGACCTCCGGATGGTCCCACCTCTATGAGACAGACCCTAACTTCTCCACCACCTACAAAATGTTGGGCACCAACTTAGTGGTTTCTAATTTCCATCTTCAAGATGGGTTGTTGTGCCGTCTGGAAGATCTTTGTGTTCCATCAAGCGAGCATGCAAAGATGATTTGGGAATCTCACTACAGTCGGGTGGTAGGACACTTTGGCGTCGAAAAGACAGTGGCAGTGCTGTAGAAACATTTCTACTGGCCGAATCACCAAGATGTCGGCAAGTATATCAGGTCCTGCACCGCTTGCACTATTGCCAAACCGACCACTAAGAAACAGGGCCTATACACCCCTCTTCCTACTTTTGACAGGCCGTGGGAATCCATCTCAATGGACTACATGTCAGGCCTCCCATCCACCAAGAGGGGAAATGACTGTGTTTTTGTGGTTGTTGAATTCTTTTCCAAGATGGCGATTCTAGCCGCCTGCAAGAAGAACATCACAGCAAAAGCAACTGCCAATCTCTTCTTTGAATGAGTACGGGTACATTTTGGGATCCCACATACCATTATCTCAGACCATGACAGTTGGTTCCTTAGCTCATTCTGGTCAAGCCTTTGGTCACTGCTAGATATCAAGCTCACCAAATCCACTGCCTTCCACCCCTAGACAGACTGCCAAACCGAGGTCATCAACCGGATGGTCGTACATATCCTGTGCATGTACAATTCAACACACCCCTGCACATGGGATGAGAGTCTTCCCTATGTCCAACATAGCTACAACCGAGCCCTGCATAGCTCAACTGGCCATAGCCCCTTTCAGGTGGGGTTGGGATTCCAACCATTGGGCCCCATGGATGTTGCAATTCCCCTAGAAACCACCTCGGACGACTCATCCCCAGAATCTGACAAAGCCACCCGGTTCATTGAATGGATCCAGCATATCCACCAACAGGTTCAGGATATTCTACAGAAGTCTAATGCCAAGTACAAGCAGCACCATGATCAACATTGGGTGCCACATAAGTTTCAAGTGGGAGACAAAGTTTGGTTGCATTTGCAGAAAGAATGCCTTACAGGGCCCCATCGGAAGCTTCACTCACTCCGTTATGGGCCGTACACCATCACCAAGGTGGTGGGTGACAATGCTTTTGAGCTCAACATTCCCCCCTTCCTTGGTCTGCATCCAGTCTTCAACGTGTCTCTCCTTCAGCCATATTTACCACCATTATTAGACACCTCAGAGATAGCAGAGCAGTTGACACCAACAAAGCTCAACCCTGATTGCCTGCAACAAGGCTAATTTTATTTGGTTTGAAGGATATTTGTCAAAGTTTTAAAAAAAATTAAAATTTTAAAATTAAATAGTATTTTACTAACTACCATGTATCTTAAGACAAGTACTATGTCATTAATTTTCATAAATGAGAACATATTTTTCATAAATGGATTCCATTTTTTGGATTTAGCATTTGATTTTTTTTGTTTCAATGTTGTGGTGAGTCAAGATTCCAAAAAATGTATATTGGTGCACCATACTTTGACAATTATGCATACAGAGCCTCAATAAGCTTTGCTCTTTTCAATCCACAATTCTCCATGCATATTTGCATTTGCATTTCACAAAGGCCCATCAAGCACAAGGAGCTTATGGGGAGTAAAAAGCTAGCATTTTTTCATAGGATGATAGCTACAATAGGGTTTTGGTGAGGGCGTCGAAGTTTATATTATGAAGGTATCGCATCTATGTTCGTTGAAAGAAGAAAGGTCGTGACTACACAACCCTGATATGTTATAGATTGTTGAACTACAGTCTAGACGAAATCTTCACTAAAGTCGAAGGCAATGCCAAAGAGGAAAAATCATAAGGAGGCTAGCATACTAGTCGTAAAAATCCCTGAAGCTGCCCACATTTGACAACCACTCTTAGGGTAAATCCCCATTATGGGATTTGGATTTTTCAACCATATTCTTCATAATCCAAAGAAACTCCCACTCCATCCTTCTAACTAATACACAGAAAATCGAAAGCGACCTGATGTCACATAAAAGGTGTAGTTGAAGTAGTGGAAAAGAGAATTATTTTAGTTAGGTATTTTGTCCCTCTTGGATGTGCCTAACTTTGGATACACCCCACATGTTTGTTCCTTTGTTAAATTTTTACTAATCAAGTTACTTTGAGGCTTTCTGTGGCTAGACAAATCCCACCCCATTGACTAGGATACCATGCATCTGGTTTCTGGCCTACCTAAATTTGGAGAGGATGTTTTTGATGTTATTTTAGCCAAGGACAACATTACAGATGATTTGATTAAGATTAATTTTAACCCAAGTATCTAAGAGGTCCATTTATACTTCGTATAATAGTAACAAGGATGGATTTATATAACCATTCATGCTTTTGGAATGATTTCAAATACAATCATGGATTTTCTGTGGAGCAGATGCTTATTATGAAATTCCCCCCCTTTTTGTCTTTATGGGTTAGGTGCTCATAACTATCCTCTACAAGCATTTGATAAGGGAATCTACATCCTAGATATAGGAGGCAATGACTTAAACTACGAGTACAAGAACTTGAAACTAAGTCCCAACTAGGTGAAGTAGAGCATTCTTCCCAACATGGCCAAAATTGTCGCAGTAGTTGGATGTCAAGGTACAATCACTCTTCATGACCACAGTCCTATCATGCTTAATATTACATGAATGCACCTCATTCGTGTTGCTTGAATGGATTCAGGACCTACACAATGAAGGGACCAAATATATTTTGGTAAAGGACATGGGGCCTCAAGACTTCTATCCCTTTTGGCTCACCTATTTTGGCGATTCCCCGAATGATTTTGACATCCATGGCTTCTCTATTTCCTACAACGACATAGTCTGCTACTACAATGGCCGCACTCAAAGGACAGATCGCATCCCTCTGTGGCCACCTCAAGGGTGCCAATGTCATCTATGTATTACATCATCTATGACTTCATAGGTGAACCTCTTGTTACAGTGAGCACCAAAATTTTGAGGGTTCAGTAATAGTTTTTATACTGAGCTATTGGATACATATATATCTAGGTCTTCATTTATTAAGTAGAAAGAGTCAATTATTAATTGAATTCTACTAGGAGCCAAAATAGAGAGGAAAGTAATGGAAATCATCTCTCGCATTTCCATAGCATATTGTGAGAGAGACTAACTAGCTTGTGGAAAATATTTACCAAGGATTTGGTCTAGCTAGAAGATGTGATAAAGCCGTATATATCATAGAAATTAGCAATTAAAAATTACACTATATGCATAAAGTCTCACTGGTACAAACACACTCTTAAACTTTGATCATCAACATGGTGTTGCAAATCTTGGTTTTGGATAATGTACCATAATTAGCATGGTGTTGCAAATGTAAAAATATAAAGATAAAAATTATAGGATGTAAGCAGTCCTTACCTTGTCTTTCCATGCATTAGCTCAGTTTGTGGTAGTGTTTTTCATTTTCGTTGCTGGTTAAATTTTTTTAACAAGGACATATATTTTTCATACTAAGATACAAAGGCTGAGATCATGCTCAGTTGCATAGAGGGTACAACATTTAGCCTCTCTCTGAGGTCATTATAAGTAGGAAATAAGGTCATTGTTTTAACTGTCCTCAAAGAGGAGACCAATTTACAAAATTTGAAACTACCAGTGCTATATAATCGGTAAAAAACATAGCAATAGAATCTACATCTGCATAACATAACTAGATGAGAAAAATAAAACTTTCACTAGATTTCCTCTTTCCAACCTTGATCAAGGAGGGTTGGAGCAAGCTTTCAATGAAGTCATTCAACACTCCATCCAAATTGTGCAATTTTCGTGCTAACATATTATTATAATTGAATAAATCCATCATCAGATCGAGAACCTCAATCTAAGGACCAACTTTATGCTTGCATGTGGCATGGGCCATGGAAATCAAATATTATAGTGAGAAAATCAAGATCTGTAAGTCCCCAAGGAGATGAGAAATGAGAATGAAATGATTTCCCTTCGACTAAATTCCAATAAAACAATGCCATGGAATCCAAACGAGGATACTTTGTCCTTCTGCAAATACAAGTGTCTAGTATACCAAGGATACTTGTTTTTGTATTTTAATCAACTTAATGTTGAAATGTCATGGGCACATATGTCTGAGTTATTTGTTCCATGCAAGTCACCAAACCACTTTCCTTAATCCCTGAGTCATCCTTGATGTGTTTGGATACATGTGTGAGGTGCTCTGTTAAGCCCTAAATATTGACACATTACCCTTTATGTAGTGGCACATTACCCCATTTATTATGGTGCATTACATTTTATTGATGTTGGATTGGGTCTATTAGTTGTTATTGTACCTCTTTGTCTCCTATATATAGGAAGGAGACCTTTTCATTTTAGTCATCATTGTATCTTGTCTTGTCTTATGTACAAGGAGGTTCCTCCCTCAAAGATGATTGTTATTCATCTCATTTCTTCATTATTAATGCGTGGATTAATTTCTTATGGTCCATTTCTACTATTTTTATGCTATATCTCGGACTTGGTTGCATAACATTTGGTATCAAAGCTCTTTCATTGAGATTGGTTTCTTCAAAACGAGTCATCTTGTAATGTTAGCTATAAGTATTTTTATACAAATATTCAGAAAGTGAGATTAAAAATACATCTCCAAAAAGGGCCTAGCTATATGTGGACCAAATTTCAAATCCTGATACCATACAAGTTTGGAGATATTCACCTCATAATATAGGGTTTTTGACTAGTCCAAAAACTAGTCTTAAACAGGTGTTTTGGGGAAAAAGGTCATATCTGGGGCATGAAAGATCCAAATTGAGTGAGACATGTTGCATCAGAAATAAGAAATACCGTATTATATTTTTTAGGGTTTTCAGACTCAGATCCAAAATATTGTACACTTGGAAGACCATACAAGTTCGCTCTTCTGGAAATACCAAAAATAAGAAGTGTTGAGAGATTTGCAATAACTTCTTATTGGTACATCAGAATTAGGCCATACTTGTGGCATTGGGAAAAGGACACATAAGGATAGATTAGGTCGAAGTTTTAGACCCAAAGGAGAATAAATTTAAAATTTACCTTAGTTACAAATCATCAATAAAACAGTCTTCCAAACAGGGTTTGAAAAAGGTACGCCATTTTAAATTTGAATAGATTTGAGTAGAAGGATCTAATTTTGGTGAAACCTAGGGTGTGATATATATTTATATTTTTCAAAACACCACCCAAAGTAAGTGTAAAAACTCACACTCCCCTTAAACCACCATAGGATACACCCCTGACATACGATGAAAGGGAAGACCTATCTTTTTGAGTGTCCCAGTTGGAAGATACGATTAAAGGGGCTGTGAAAAGATTTGATTTAGTTAATTTAGAGGAGATGTTGAATAAAATGGAGGAAAATATGAAAGGTTTGGTGAGAACAACTTATTTACTCAATTTATATATGAAGTTTAACAATATTTCTAATCTCATACAAAATTCAAGGGATACTCCCCCTATAGGTGATGATGTGTTCCAGGATACTCAGGAGGATAAAGATAATTTCCATGTTGAGAAACATTCCAAGATGAAATGATTCTAGTAATGGAAGTCACCAGGGATGGTCACCAAAGGGTACCCAACTTCCTAAAATTGACATGAGAAAGTTTGATGGAAATGATCCAATAAATTGGATATTCCAGATGGAGAAATTATTTGATTTACACTAGGTGCCAACTTTGCAAAACATAACCATTGTATCCTTATATTTATAGCCTAATCAATTAGTATGGTACCAATGGCTTTGTGACCGTAAAAATGACTCTATTATCTCATGTTCTATATTCACAGAAAAATTGATAAGATATTATGGGGATATAAATAGCAACACTTTCTTTAGCCAGTTGGGAAATCTAAAGCAAAAAGGCCCAGTTACAGAGCACATCAAGCAGTTTCAGAAGTTAAGTCTCAGAGTGAAAATATTTCAGAAGATAATTTGTTGGATCTCTTTATTGGAACTTTGAAGGATAACATCCAACATGAGGTTCTCCTTTGGGAACCTAAGTCCTTGGAGCATGCATTCAGGGTGGCAAGAAACGTTCAAAACAAAATTATGGAAACAAGGAATTCTACCACTTACAACAATAAAGAAGGAAGTGTGGTCTCAAGTCATCCACAACCTACAAGGTTGACACCACAACAACTACAGGAAAAAAGAGCAAAAGAGATTTGTTACAATTGTGATTGCAAATACAGTAAGGGCCACAAGTGCATAGAGAAGAAAATATTTTACATAGATTGTGAAGTAGAGGAAGAAAATAAACAAGAAGCACCAAAAGAATAGGAATGGTTTCAAGATGAAGAAATAGAAGATATTACTTCCGAAGAGATTACTCCTGTTCGGAACCCATGTCAACCCTTCTCTTTACTTTGTTGGTATATTGTTGTTGGACGCATATGCTTTGTAAGTCGGCCTGTAGAATTTTTTATCCATAGTTTGTATTATTGTTGTTGGACACATATGTTTTGTAAGTCGTCTCATAGTATTTGTTGATCCATAGTTTGTACTGGCCCATGGTTTTGACCCATAGTATTGGTGCCTAGACTTAGTATATAAGTTTGTGTTGAGGCCAATGAAGGTACCATGAAGTTATTTGTATTGAGCTTGCTAAAATGAGGTTTCCCCCTCGAAGTGGCCTACGATCAATAAAAATATTCTGTGATCTCATATATTATGTAGTTTATCAATTAATTGGTGTAGGCTCCTCACATCGTGTATTAGAGCACTTTCTTGGGCTCGTTGGGTGAAATTTCTGCCAAATTTTTTTTTTTCGCATCTGTTGCAGGTTCGGATCTGGGAATAATCCCTATCCGCTTAATTGTGGGAAATACTTGGGCATAAGCCCTAAAAATCCCTATCCTACCTAAATTATGATGGATGATTAATATAAAACCGAAACTATATGATATGTCATGGCTATCTTAGTTTGGATATGCAACACGAATTGTTACATTTGAACATATGTTGATCATGATACAATGAACTGGTGACAATGTCAAATCCCCATAAGATTTCGAAACCCACTCTCAGTTATAATTTATATGTGGGATTATGATTTCACTTGTCATATGATTATGGTTTTATTACTTCGCACATTTTTGGACAGTCGAATTATGGGGGTTGTCACGAACTTAGGGTTTGTCCTCATCCTAATTGAAACGAGTAAGGGTTTCTTCATGTCTGTACATTCGTGCATCCCCATTCCCTCTATTTTCACCACACTCTATGACCCTATGCTAGAAGGAGAACCAATGATTGAATAGATGGCTCCTTTGAGTCGGTTCGAGGTTTATGGACCTAAATTGTTGGAAGCTCACCCAGAGGCCATTGCATTGTTCGAGAAAATTGGTCGGAAATCGTTCTTTAGGGGTTTTTCTGGGCACAATGAGAAAGTAACCCGACAGTTTGCTCTTTCTTTTGATGGAAATATTGCCCAGGTGGGATATTTACAGTTGGTTGTTGATGGGAGTACTGATAAATTTCACATTGAAGTAAAAATACACTATCTTGTTGCAACTATTCTATTGAAGTTTCCTTTTGGATGTTGTCAAGCTTGTATCTCAAGACTGATATCACTTTGTTTTTTTTTTCATTTTTTGATACATACATACATACATATATATATTTCGATATTAGACTTTCTCATATTTATCTAAGTACACTTATGCTGTGACATAATGGTATGAATGCTATTTTAATTACTCAAATCGCATAATGTTTCTCTGTTTGATGCAAATGTTGTACATGTCATTTCATTCAATTTTCATTAATGAGATTGATTGTATAGTATTTATTATATTAATTAACTTGTTAATTAATCATGCCTGTATTTTCACAGGTTTTTTTATTAACCAGTTGATCAACCTTACTTTCAAATACTGGAGTATTAAACATTAATTGTCTCTTGGCTTTTATGTTAAAAGAATTATAAAATAATTTCTTATTTTATGCTTCTTTGATCATAAACTTTTATTAAACAAAGAGATTATTAATAATATTAAACTTTGATAATTTATTATCCAAAGTTATAGTATTCATCTTTCTTTGTTATTTGTAGTTTTCAACAGACTGTTAATATAATTCAAATATTTGCTCTCGGTTGAGATAGGATAAGTAGATTAGATTAGATTCAAGTTTTAGTTTAAATTTTCTAGTTTAATTTAGCAGCTGTTATAAGGATCATATTATTTTAATTAAATAATTTTTGTTTCGAAGATTCAAAACAAAGCCAGAATTGAGACTCTCCTTAAGAGAGCATCACATAAAGTAGATTTGAATAGTTAGGTTTTAGTTAGTAGTTCTCTATAGGAAAAATTTTATAGTTTACAGATAGATTAGTTTTATTGAGGATTAAGTCTAGGATCTACTTTCTCTAAGTTTAAGTGGTTTTACTCTTCTTAGAAGAGTGAAAACTTATATGGTAGCAGGACCGCAACCTGCGAGAATCAACTAACCCAAACACACCGGAAGCTGCAGTAAGCGACTTGTGTGAGTTGATTTTCCTTAAGTTGGCCTTGGACACAAATCGGGCAAACAAATGGCACTAGTAGGAGGGCCTGAAAATTATTAATGGCTGAAAGAATTAATGATAATCCTTCAACTAGTCAATTTCCTCCATTACAAACTGATTCACAGAACACCACCACTCCTTGTTTGGTGATTACTTCACAAACTGAATTCAACAGTTCTCCGTTTAGTGATATTGTAAGGAGTATTCTAGAACGATACCATAATACATCCCCTTACACCCCTTAACAGAATATTCATGTCTTAGAAGAATCACGACGTATACTCACAAGAGCTTATGCTCATCAAACTGGTCTGTCACCTTTGGATTACGGAATGCCTCAATGACATCAACATAATACTCAGTTAACCAAAATAGATCAAGAAATATCAGAAACTGATATTTTACAATCAGTAACTCCAAGTCACCAAACTAGAATTCATCTTAGGGGAACCACTAGAACCAACACTTCACAAATTTTTATTAATCTAGGTGGTTTCGGTCCACCACCTTCACCTCCAGATTCCCCATCTGATACTCCAGGGCCTTTCAATCAAGATAGTTCTTCGAATTCTGAAGAAGACAATATGGCTAGAAATGTGCATGGTGGAGGAGGTAATCCTCATCCTAATCCTCCACCTAATCCACCGCCAAACCCACCGCTTTCGTGGCTAAGAACAAGTGTTGTGGTAGTACACGACGTACAACATCCATTGCCCAAACATCCAAACAAAATTCTTCCAAAGTTTAATCCGGATAACAAAGAACCAACCGAGGTTCATGTGGATAAGTTGATCCGGATCTTGGGAGCTGAGAACCGGAATGCTTGAATGTCGAGAGAGGAGGAGATTAAGCATGCAAATCTGTCATAAAATTCACATGATAACCCTAATATTGCATAAGATTAAGCATGAACAAAAACATAAGAAGTCAATGGCAGGTGAGGCTCAAAGAGGATCCCCACCTCTGAAACTAATTACCAATAAGTCACTCAATTCTAATTAATCTCACAATGAACAATAGAAAATAGGAGAGAAACCAAATGAGTAGCTTGTTATTATGAGAAAGCTTGCTAGGCCTTTATATAGCATTATTACAATGTGTCTTGAGGCCATACCATGGGCCAAAACCATGTTCTATCAAATACCATGGATATGAGAGGGCGGCCTCTCCATTTAATGCTTTTATGATAAATGGGAGAGGGTGGCCTCTCCATTTAATGCTTTTATGGCTTATACATCCGAATTTAGACCATATGCCCCCTAAAATTCGGATCATTCCTCCCCCCTTAGAAAATGATGGTCCCCATCATTTCATGCTAAAAAGAGACCCATGATTACAATGTGCTAGTTACCAATGAAGAGAAGGGTTTTGTGTGGTTGACCCATAACCGTGGGTTTTGCAAGGGTGACCCATAACCATGATGGCAATGAAAAGCTTGATTCCAATGAAGAGAAGAGTTTTGTGTGGTTGACTCAGAACTATGGGTTTTGTGTGGTTGACCCATAACCGTGGGTTTTATGTGGTTGACCCATAACCATAGTGGCAATGACAAGCTTGTTTCCATTGAAGAGAAGGTTTTTGTGTGGTTAACCCATAACCGTGGGTTTTGTGTGGTTGACCCACAACCTTTATTACAATACACAACTGTGGGTTTTGTGTGGTTGACCCACAACCATGGGTTTTGTGTGGTTAACCCATAACCATGATTACATTAAGATTTAAAAAAATTGAAAATTCATGATCTTTGGTGCAGTTGATGTCTTGCTACAAATCCAATCATAGATTCTGATACATGTATTGAAATTGAATTCCATTGAAGACCCATTTGAAATATTGAAGAGACTTTTCCATCCATATAACATACTTGCTCTAGGGTGGCTCAAAGATAGATAAAATGTTTGTTGAAGTTTAAGAGACGCGCGCACACTATTTTGCAGACATATGTTGCTTCAATCGATGATATTTCTCAAAATAGAAATCCAAATGGAAAACCACGAAATACCCATTTTAGGTGACGGGAAGAGCTTTCCAATGAGCTATGGTAGAGCCTATGAGACATTTTTTGGAGTCTGTAGCACTTGTTTAAAGTTGTTGTATGTCTAGCTGCATTGTGTACAAACATGTACTCCTTCAAACAAACATATCTCACAAACCAGAAAACGAAATGAAATTCTGTGAAATGCCCATTTTAGCTGACGAAAAGAGATTTCCAATGAGATATGGTACAGCCTATGAGATAATCTATGAAGTCCGTAGCACTTGTTTAAAATTGTTGTACGTCCGGCCGCATTATGCACAAACATGTGCTACTTCAAACAAGCATATCTCACAAACCAGGAAACAGAATGAAATTCCGTGAAATACCCATTTGAGCTGAAATAAATACCTTTCCGATGAGCTATGATAGATTCTCTAAAACATCATGTGCGGTCCATGGAACCTGTTCAAAGTTTGATGAATGTGAGAGTGTTGAGTATAGAGATGCCAAGGGTTTGTAGAGAAGCATGGGTTGTTGTAGAGGTTGTGGAACTTCCGTTGAACCCGCATCAAGCTTCAAAATCTTGTCCCGATGGAGAGCATACCCGCTTTGATATCACTAATCTGGATCTTGGGGGTTGAGACCCAGAAGACTTGAATGCCGAGAAAGGAGGAGAAGAGATAACTTCAAAACTGAAGCGAACAATGAACCAGCTGTGAGAAAAACAAAGTAGTGAGATCTGGGCTATGAATAACATAGATGGACAAACATAGAATAAATATGCCACATGGAGGGGTGAGGCTCAAAGAGGGTTCTTTGAGCCTCACCTCTCAAACTATACTAAGAAAGACACTCAAAACCAATACCCCAATAATAACTCAATAAAATAAGAGAAATGTAGGATAGAAACCAAATGAGTAACTTGTTATTATGAGAAGGCTTGCTAGGCCTTTATATAGCATTATTACACTGTGTCTTGAGGCCATACCATGGGCCAAAACCATGTGCTACCAAATACCATGGATATGAGAGGGTGGCCTCTCCATTTAATGCTTTTATGATAAATGGAAGAGGGTGGCCTCTCCATTTAATGCTTTTATGGCTTATACATCCGAATTTAGACCATATGCCCCCTAAAATTCGGATCATAAGTTCATCTTAGCTTTCCAAACCATGAACGTACAACATGAGGACATAGTTTGTCGTTTGTTCCATTTGACGTTTGAAGGAAGAGTGTCAACTTGGTACTTTTCTTTAGTCCAAGGTTCAATTACAAACTGGGCCGATTTTAACAAAGCTTTCCTCGATAAGTTTGGGGAAGATAAAACACCCGCTGCTTTGGCTCTCGAGTTATCTCGAATCAAGATGGAGAGTAAAGAGCGAATAAAAGACTTTAATTAAAGATTTCTTACTTTGAAAAACAAAATTACTGTCGCCTCTCAACCACCCAAGGATATCATCATAGAAAATTATGCTTCGGATTTGCCAAAATATCTAGGGATGTTTGTTAAACAAGCTAACAAGGTGACACTTGTTGAAACTTTTGAGGAGGCTATCAAAGTCGAGAAAAACTCCATGACATGTGAACCCAAGAGAAGCAGGAAAGTTGATACCTTTCCTCGGAAAAAGATAGAAGATCAAGTTTAGATAAAGATAAGGGATTCAATGTCGAGCAACTGTAGAATGCTATCAGGGAATTAACTAATGAAGTGGTAGGATTGAAGAAAACTAATTCAGAAAGTTCTTCTTTTAGAGGGTATTATAGAAATCAATTTAGACAAAATCCTGCCGCCAGTAATAAACCAAATTCTCCTCCTGATGTAGCAATCAATGAGGAGATCTTTAACACTATCCGTGCAGTATTGTCTATGTCTGAATCCTCTTCAAATCTAGAAGTTGTTGATCATGAAGAAGATGAACATTATGAAAATGAAGAGGAATTTCAAGAACCACAATAGTTAAACAGTCACTTTTGGGATAGTTTGATAAAGGATGCTGAAAGCAGAAACCCTCCTTCAAGATAGTAGGCCTATAACACAAGAAGTAGAGCATCAACAAGTATTCCCGGAGCATCAAGCTCAAGTCCAAGTAAATGCAATAATAATCCTCAGCCTGTCAAGCAAACTCAACATATCAAAAATTCTCTGAAGTTAGATCTATAGTACGACATAATTGAATATTTAAAAAAATTATGCGCAAACATTAGTATGTACGATCTACTTCAAATCTATCCAATGCCTAATGGTCCCATTTAGGGTATTTTTTAAGGTTTCTAATATTATACTTAAGTATAGTATTCCAAGCGATTATTTTGGATTTAAAAAGAAACATATATATAGATAGGTAGGCAAGTATTAAATATGAAACATACAATTTACTACTGAAACTTGCAAATTTTGGTGAAATTATGATAAAAAAAAATATTTTATGTAAACATAGGCGATATTAGAGACTAAAAATGACCAAATAACGAATTTATTTTTTGAAAAAAAGCCTAAAAAATAGCCAATTGGCGAAATTTCACCCCAAAAAGTTACCGTAGTCCCATTTTAATTCCTACAATCATCTCGATAAATCCTAATGCTCAGAAAAATGTAGCTGCTAATAATTCAAACAGTGAATTGGTATTTAATGATAAAGGAAAATCAACAGCTGAAAAAACCTCACTAATAGGAAAGAACTCAAAATCCACAACTCCTTCGTTTCTCCTTACCTTTGAAATTTTTAATAGAAACATCCATAACTGTATGGTCGATTCTAGAGCTTCTACTAATGTGATGCCTTTGTCTATTTGCCGAAGAAGGATGAATGCTAAGTATATTCCATATGAGTCACAAATTACTCAACTAGATAGATCAAATGTGAGGGTTTTGGGAGAGATGAAGCATGTCTTAATTAGGCTTGCCAGTAACCCATCGATTTTTCAAATCATAGATATTGTGGTTGCAGACATCCCTGATGCATATGGGTTGTTTTTTAGCAAGGATTGGTCTCAAAACCTAAATGGCTATTTCACAACAGATTGGTCAACCTTATGGTTTCCCCAAAATGGTAAGTCCAATAAGATTAAGATTGGGAGAGAGAGATATTTAAAACATACAGTGACTAAAATGCATGATCCTAATGAACCAGTACTTTTTTCTGATTCAATTATGGGGAATTATATGTATGAACTTGACTTTGGAAATTTTAAACTTGAAGATTCACCTTTTTCAGGTAAAAAACAACAATCACAAATTTTAGATGTAACTCATATTCAACATGATTCTTTTTCTAAGGATGTTGTAAATAATGTAGATAATCATGTACATATCGTAGAAAGTAAAGTAATTGTAGATAGTTCAACTTGGACTTTGTATTTCGATGGGTCAAAATCCAAAGAGGGAGCTGGAGCTGGCTGCCTACTAATTGATACAAAAGGAAATAAAAATTTTATATCATGTAGACTAGAATTTGATTGTACAAACAACATTGTAGAATATGAAGCCTTAATCCAAGTTTTGAATAAGGAAATAGATTTAGACATCAAAGTGTTGGTGGCCTACGGTGACTCTGAGATTATCCTCCAGCAGGTGCGTAATACAATACACTGTATTTCAGAACATTTGCAAAATTATCAAAGAGAGGTATGAATCTCATTTCTTTTTTGAAGCATTTAATATAATTTCCATTCCTAGATTCCAGAATCAAGAAGTTGATCTGTTAGCAAATGTTGCTTCTAGATTAATTCCATTTGAAAATTTTCCATCTAATTTCTTTTTAGTTGAATTAATTTTTAGGCCATCTATTCCTGATAATATTATTAACTGGCGTGTTTTTGATGATGATGTTCAGGTATTGAATTTATTAACAAACAAAGACACCTTCAAGGACTCTACAATCGAAGAAATTACTCATGACAAAAACTTGCGAGATTTCACGGTAATACATGATCATTGTTCAGTAGAGAAAGCTCTTGGTGAGGTAAAATCTATTCCTAACTCTGTTTTGAGATTAGAAAAAATTTACGATCTCCAGGACAAATTCAAGGCTATCCCAAATTACAAGACCAATAGTTCATGTTTAAAATACGAAACTGTAAATTTAGGGACTGATTCAGATCCTCGAACTGTCAACCTAGTAACAAAATGCACTCCTTCAGAAAAATCATCTTTTATTAATTTGTTTAAGGAATTTAAAGATGTGTTTGCATGGTCATACGATGACCTCAAAAATTTTAATCCACAGGTCATGCAACACATAATCCCGATGAAACAAGCTTCAAAACCATTCCAGCAAAAGCTTAGAAAAATGAATCCAACACTCGAACCAATGGTTAAAAAAGAATTAAATAAACTTTTAGCTGCCAAGATCATTTTTCCTATTAGACATACTCAATGGGTATCAAACTTGGTTCCAGTTAGGAAGAAAAATGTGGATATTCAACTTTATGTCAATTTCCGAAACCTTAATAAATCATCAGAAAATGACAACTACCCAGTTCCTCCCATGGAACAAATTCTTCAAAAAGTTTCCTATTCCAAGATGCTATCACTTCTTGATGGTTTCTTAGGATATAACCAGATTCTGGTTTCTCTAGATGACCAACTTAAAACAACATGTAGAACTCCATGGGGAACATATGCCTATTGGAAAATGCCCTTCGGTTTGGTTAATGCTGGGGCCACTTTCCAAAGAGACATGGATATTTATTTTAGGGGATTTATTAATCATTCAATAGTTGTCTATTTGGATGACGTAACAGTATTTTCCAAACATTGATCTGATCATATGTTTCATCTCAGGAAAGTTTTTGAGCGATGTAGAAGATATGGGGTTTCTCCTAATCCAAAGAAAACGATATTCGCTGTAACCAAAGGTATTGTATTAGGTTGTGTGGTTTCAAATGATGGAATCATGATTAATCTAGAAAGAACTCAAGCTATATCGAAAATCACTTTCCCTTCTAGTAAAAAGGCTATGCAGTCTTTCCTGGGTAAAATAAATTTCGTTAGGAGATTTGTCCCTAGCTTTTCGGAAATCGTACGTCCTTTACAGAACATGATTAAAAAATATGCCATTTTCAATTGGGGTAACAATGAGAAAGAATCATTTAAAAGAATCATAGAAGCTATTTCTAAAGCCCCTAGTCTTTTGAGTCCAGATTTCAGCAAAGATTTTATATTGTACACATTTGCTTCTGACATATCTTATGTTGTTGTTTAGACTCAGCGAAATCAACAAGATAATGAAGTTCCAATATCCTTTATGAGTTTGAATTTTAAGGGTACTGAATTAAATTACCATGAGGTCGATAAACAAGCATTTGCTACTTTCAAAGATGTAAAACATTTTCTCCCTTATCTTATAAAAGCCAGAACAAAGGTTATTGTTCCATTCCCTGTGGTAAGGAACTTATTGGTACAAAAATATTTAGGTGAAAAAAGGGCCCCATGGATGACAACCCTCCAGGAATACGATCTAGAGATTAAACCTTCAACAGTAGTAAAAGGAGAAGGACTGTGTAAACTTGCTACTGAATCAACTCATTTTCCGAACAGTGATTCTGAAATCAACATTGATGAAGCCTTACATAAAAGGGAAATATATTTTTATCCTTCGCCTCAGGATTCTTGGTATTCTGACTTAAGGACTTTTCTTGAAACGAGGACTGCTCCAGACCATATTGAATCAAGAAAAAGGAGAGCGCTTAGGTTAAAATCAACTGCTTATCAGTTGATAGATAACACCCTTTTTATAAGGAATTCAGATGGTGTGTTACTACGTTGCCTAAACAAAGATGAAACTAAGACAATTATTAAAGAATTACATTCTGGTTCTATAGGTGGCCATTTCAGAGGAGAGACTAATGCTCATAATATTCTTAGGGAAGGTTACTATTGGCCCACATTATTTCGAGATTCCTATGCATTTGTTAGGAAATGTCAGGATTGCCAAACTGCTGAAGGAAGGGTTAAGAAACCTTCCTTTCCTTTACAACCAGTTACAATAGAAATACCATTTCAACAACGGGTCTCGACATAGTAGGTCCAATTAACCCACCTTCCTCCTTGCAACACAAATATCTTATCACTGCAACTAATTATTTTACTCGATGTCCAGAGGTTGCACCTTTGTGAGTAGTGAACACAAGCCAAGTTATCTTATTCTTAGAATCTTCTATCATTACTCGATTTGGTGTTCTTGATTCACTTGTTTTCGATAATGCCTCTTATTTTTCCTCAGTTGAATTAACTCAATTTGCTTTGCAGAAAGGTATAAGAATCAGGTATTCTACGAGTTATCACCCCCAAGGTATTGGTCTAGCAGAATCAACCAATAAGAAATTTTTAAAGATTCTTAAGAAAACCATTGCTACGCATCATCGTGATTGGCATACATAGTGACCCCTAAAGCCTCAGTAGGAAATTCACCTTTCTTCCTGGTTTATGGCACTGAAGCTATCTTACCCCCAAAATTGTTTTTACCTTCTCTACAGCTAGCTCAATCTGTCAAAGATGAGGATTTTCTAGCTATAGAGAAGAGGATAAACACTCTGATAAAACTGGAGGAAGAAATAGAAAGGTCTAAACAACATTTTATAAAACATCAACAAATTGTGAAGTCCTGGTTTGATCAGTCCTCAAGTTCTAACAGAGAGTTACAGGTGGGTGATTTGGTGCTAAAGTGGGATAAATCCCACGAAGATAAAGGTGAACATACAAAGTTCCAGCATCTCTAGCTAGGTCCTTTTGTCATTTCCGAGAAGTTAGCGCCAAGCACTTTTCAATTACAAACCTTGGAGGGTCAGTCCAAAACTTTTCCAGTAAACGGGAAGATTCTTAAGAAGTATTTCCACTAATCTCATCAGACTATAAATCTGTATATAATTTGTTCATTATGTAAATATTTTTACAGTATTTTCTTTTAGTGATTTTAAATTTATATCTTGTACAGTTTTATCTTTTCTTACTTATGTTTTAAATTTATTTATATTCACTGAAAATTCAGGGTTGATTTACTGTAAAGACTGATTTCTACTATCAAAAATTATCATAATCTTTTAATCCTTTATGTACATAGTTCTATCAGAGGGAATATTTGTAAATAAATAAATCCCTTTTTCATTCATTTAGATATTGAAAAAAAAAATCATCATCAAAATATTTTGAGCTTTTATGTATATACTTTATTAGACATTATATTTGTAAATAAATAAAACCCTGTGGCTTGATTCCAGTTTGTTCATCAGTTTCAAGGATGTTGTGATAAAATTGAGTCTTTTAAAATTGGCTCAGAGTAATCAGATCTTCTTAAGACTGTTAGTAACCTATCATAACTTAAGAATGTTTGTGAATATGATTCAGATTACTCAATGATCTGTTTTCTTTTTACAGTCAAGGTAGCTGATTAATTCCCTCTCAAAGTCTTGTACTTAGAAAGATTTTTATCAATCTCAATTATCAGTCATGTTTAAAGCATTTTTACAATCTGGAAGTTTCTAAGTCTATTCCATTCAATAAAATTATAAATTATGGAATGGGGACCAACAGGTCTCAGTAATGAGCTTGTCTTATTAGGATCATGAATTTCATTGGTATGACATTATCAAGAAATCTATTAGTGGCTCTTAATCATAAGGTTAAGGGATAGGGGGTCTCAGTAATGAGCCGGTCGATTCATTTTATGGTGATATTTGTGACTAACACTATCATTTGGTTACCAAGTTGGGCAGTGATTCCTTAATTTATAAAAAATAAATTTTCAAAATAAATAAAACTTTAAATAACTTTGTTTGGAGAATAGGAGGGTCTCATCACGAGCCGACCTACTCATGATCATCATCCTTGTTAGGGATAACATCCTTTCTGATAATCAGGGTGATGGCTCTTGATCGTAAGATCAAGGGACAGGAGGTCTCATTACGAGTCCGCTTGTTTATCTCTAGTATTTCTCATGAATGATGCTATCAATACCTGGTTTTCACACCTGGATAGTATTCTTCAATCAAAGAATTTTCTTCATATAACAAAGAAATGAAAACCAATGATGAGAAATTTATAAATTCAATAATTGGAATAGATTTAGGAATTTTTCAAAGAAGTAAATTGCCGCATCTTTATACTGATGATTTGGATTACCTTTACTATGAGTACTTTGTTTTGGCAGGGAAATTTCTTAAGCTTATCTTTGACAAGATCTTTATTGACAGAGATAAGGATAATTCTAAAGCATACTTGCAAATGTAAATATGACATTGGTTCTTATCAGACTGAGAATTTATGTTTTTTTAAGCAAATTCTGAGATTATATTTGCATAACTGATTGAAATAGATTAGCAGAGATAACTGGTTCACCCACTATGTCGCCATTTGTTGGCAGGCAACAAGCTTCACAATTTTATTTTTGTTTTCACTTAATAAAATTTGATCAATTCCTTTCTTTAAACAATTCTTGAAATTATTAAAGAATGCCTTCAGAATCTTTGATTCTGAAGGTATTCTCAATTAGGGAAATTATTCATCAAGTTAGAATCTTAGAAGGCATTTTGAATTAAGATGCTTCTTACATAAATTAATTTATTTAGAAGTTGTTAAATCAAATTTATATATAATCAATTTTATCATTGTTAAATATTCTGATTATATATATTGTTTAAGATGTTTAATCTACAGCTTGTTAAATTTTTCTTTTGATCGAATCAAATTAGTTCAATATGACATTTTGGTATGAACTCTTTCAAAGTTTCATTTAGACTTCAATGATTTGGTTTGAAATTCTAGACAAAGTATTTATCATTAATTTCTATGTTATAATATATATTTTTTGGGTTAGTAAATTGGTTTTATCTTATATTATAACCCTCATGAATATGTTTTAACATTTAAATAATCACAAATATTTTAAAACTATGTCTATGCATTTGACAAACATTAAAACCCTAAGTATAAGCTTAAACAAATAATTCTATCCTACCTAAATTATGATGGATGATTAATATAAAACCGAAACTATATGATATTTCATGGCTATCTTAGTTTGGATATGCAACACGAATTGTTACATTTGAACATCTATTGATTATGATACAATGAACTGGTGACAATGTCAAATCCCCATAAGATTTCGAAACCCACTCTCGGTTATAATTTATATGCGGGATTATGATTTCACTTGTCATATCATTATGGTTTTGTTACTTTGCACATTTTTGGACAGTCGAATTATGGGGGTTGTCATGAACATAGGTTTGTCCTCATCCCAATTGAAACGAGTAAGGGTTTCATCATGTCTGTACATTTGTGCATCCCCATTCCCTCTGTTTTCACCACACCCCACAACCCTCTATTGGAAGGAGAACTAGTGGTTGAACATATGGTTCCTTTGAGTCAGTTCAAGGTTTTTGGACCTTAATTGTTGGAAGCTCACCCGGAGGTCGTTGCATTGTTTGAGAAAATTGGTTGGAAATCGTTCTTTTGGGGTTTTTCTAGGCACAATGAGGAAGTAACACGACAGTTTGCTCTTTCTTTTGATGGAAATACTGCTTAGGTGGGAGATTTACGGTTGGTTGTCGATGGGAGTACTGAGAAATTTCACATTGAAGTAAAAATACACTATCTTGCTGCAACTATTCTATTGAAGTTTCCTTCTTGGATGTTGTCAAGCTTGTATCTCAAGACCGGTATCACTTTGTTTTGTTTTTTTTTTCAATTTTTGATATATATATATATATATATTTCGATATTAGACTTTCTCAAATTTATCTGAGTACACTTATGTTGTGACATAATGGTATGAATGTTATTTTAATTACTCAAATCGCATAATGTTTCTCTGTTTGATGCAAATGTTGTACATGTCATTTCATTCAATTTTCATTAATGAGATTGATTGTATAGTATTATATTAATTAACTTGTTAATTAATCATGTCGGTATTTTCACAGGTTTTTTGATTAACCAATTGATCAACCTTACTTTCAAATACTGGAGTGTTAAACATTAATTGTCTCTTGGATTTTATGTTAAAAGAATTTCTTATTTTATGCTTCTTTGATCATAAACTTTTATTAAACAGGGAGATTATTAATAATATTAAACTTTGATCATTTCTTATCCAAAGTTATATTATTCATCTTTCTTTGTTATTTATAGCTGTCAATAGACTGTTAATATAATTCAAAGATTTGCTCTCGGCTGAGATAGGATAAGTAGATTAGATTAGATTCAAGTTTTAGTTTAAATTTTCTATTTTAATTTAGCAGCTGTTATAAGGATCATATTATTTTAATTAAATAATTTCTGTTTCGAAGATTCAAAACAAAACCAGAATTGAGACTCTCCTTAAGAGAGCATCACATAAATTAGATTTGAACAATTAGGTTATAGTTAGTACTTCTCTATAGGAAACTTTCTATAGTTTACAGATAGATTAGTTTTATTTAGGATTAAGTCTAGGATCTACTTTCTCTAAGTTTAAGTGGTTGTACTCTTCTTAAAAGAGTGAAAATTTAGATGGTATCAGGACAACAACCTGCGAGAATCAACTAACCCAAACACACCGGAAGCTGCAGTAAGCAGCTTGTGTGAGTTGATTTTCCTTAAGTTGGCCTTGGACAAAAATCGGGCCAACAAAACCCTATGCTTTTCATTCTCTGAATACTCATGCATTCTGAAGTACTTTCTTATTCCAAGAATCCATGCCTCTGCTTATTGACCTTATTTGATTTCACCATCAAAAGTGGGAGGACTTTCCTTCCTGAACTCTTCTTCCGGGAATCCTTTGTACTTTATTCTTCCTTCAAACCCATTGGTAGTGTTCCTTGGGCTTCTTTGGAAATGCTTGGAGTCATCTAACCTGCTGGAAAGTGGTTATGGAGGAGGGTTTTTTGTGCCTTCTGCTCATAGAACCCCCTTCTAGGGCTTGGATTTCTCTTCCTGGAACATCCTCTAGAATGACTACTTGTGTTTTTCTCTTCTCTACCCATATTGCTTGGGTTGGATCCAAGGTTTACCCTTTGGTTCATGTCCGTGAGGCTCTACAACATGGCAGTATTGAGTTGGTGTTGCTCTTCCTGAGCCTTCATCAACCTCTCATTGAAAATCATCATTGTTTCAACCAAGTTCTGGGGAGTTACTTGCTCCCTTCTTCCATTAGATTCGGTTTCGGCATGCTCTTCTTGCACATTTTCTCCCGGTACATCTTCTTTAGGCTCTTAAGGGTCCTGTGCATCATTAATGGTTACCATTCTCCACTTTTTCCTTTACGTTTCCCTGCGACATGATTCAACTACAACTCTGGTGTAGTCACTCTGCATGATAAAACGTTTATTAGACATCAGTTTAGAATCAATCAATTAATAAGAAATTTCAGGTTAAAACAATGCCACAATGTTTTTCTATTTGCGAATTTTGTTCACGGTTTGGCCCAAACAGCTCCCGGTGTTGTAACTGAAGCTCTGATACCACTTTGTCATGTCCCCATGACCCTCGGAGGCCATGGGAGACCCCGATACATTTTATTTTTCTTTCAAATACACCTAAACACAATTGGAATAGCTTGGATCTGCAATCCGCAATCCGCATTGTGTCTTTCTGCAATCCGTAACTACACCTTTCCGCAATCCGCAATCCGCAACCCGCAATTGTGTCTTTCCGCAATCTGCAACTGCGCGACCCGTAATCCATGATCCGCAATTGCGTCTTTCCGCAATCCCCATTGCGGAAGTCCAACTTCATCCTTTCACAAAACTTCCCCTTCCGCAATCTGCAATCCTCATTGTGGAAGTCCAACTTCATCTTTTCACAAAACTTCTGCTTCCGCAATCCTCAATCCACAGTCCGCATTGCGGAAGTCGGAATTTGGAAGTCCAACTTCATCCTTTCACAAAACTCCCCCTTCTACAATCTACAATCTGCATTGCGGAAGTCGGAATGTTGAAGCACTATCTCTGTTCCTGCAGTTCTCCAATGCAAACTTCAGAGGGACATAAATTCCTCGTCCCTTAACAAAACGAGACAAGGTCAGTACCATTGGAAATATCTTGGAGAGCTCTATCCAATGGTGCAACTTCCACTCCAAACCAAGGTCTCTAACTCCATCACTTCTCCAACTGAACATTTGTGCTTAATTCCACTTAAAATACTTTAACCTTCTTCTTGCCATGACTTTCCCCTTCACCTGACTCACAGAGAGGGTTTCCGAAACACTTCAGGGTATCCCCCTCCCTTCCCAAGATCAGGTGTAGTCATACAACTCATTCATAAGGTTAAACAAACATATCAAAACATGTAAGGTGCATAATTTAGATCTAACCATTACATCTATCACATGCAAGACTTATAATGCATTTAAAACCCATGCAATACAATGAGGTACATAGAAATGGACTCATCCCTCTACTCGGGCCTGCACATAAACTTCTTATCAATCAAATTCATATAAACAACATTCCATAACTTGCACATAAGCAACCATGTCATAGCAATGGAACATAAGCATTTAATATAACAAAGGAGTACTTGTCTTTTAACTTTCTAAAGCTGTTAAGCAACTGACTAAGTGAGAGCAACGTTCCACCGAACCTTAGATCTCTGTCCATCCTGTACTCTTTTAGATAAGAGATCACCCCCAAGCTGGGCTGTGTATCCACTAAGGAGGGCTATCAGATTCTCTCATGGTCAAGGTTTCATCCCAATGCTAAGTCAATCTGCAGTTGGGTTTATCAAGCATTCCAGGGAATCTAGCCATGCTAAGCTAACCTGCAGTGGGTTTATCAAGCATATAGGGACATATTGGTCATGCTAAGCCAACTTCCAATTGGGTTTATCAAACATACCAAATAACACAGTCATGCCAAGCCAGCATACAGTTGGGTTTATCCAACATATTAGGAAAATTGATCATGCCAAGCCAACCTGCAGTGAGTTTATCAAGCATGTTGGGATAACAAGGAAGGCATTGCTAAGCTAGTGAGCTCAACCATAGAGCTACAGGAATTTCAACACTCAGCAGACCTGGAACCCACATTACCTGCCACACCCAACACAAGGAAGACCCTCTTCTCTGCTGCACAATCCCTCAATGCCTCTTCCCTTCCAGTGTTATTCAGGATGGGCATAGAAAGGTCCAGTCACTAGTTCTATGAGATTACATCCTTCATTGGGTTTATCAAGCAAGCCAAACTTCTTCCACAGTTCAACAAGTCGACTCCTTTCAGACTTGCCAGCAGGGCTCTGTTCCGCAATCTACTCTCTGCGATCCAATCCCAGGTCCTCACGGTTTACTCTGCACTGTTCAGGCTTTGTGATTTCTCATGGGTTCTTACTACTCTGTCCCAAGTAGATTGGGTTCGCTCACACAATTCCTATGGTATTTTCTATTACACAGGAAAACACGATTATCTTCAAGCTTCCTCACGGCTGTCTCCGCGGGTCTGCGTATGCAGGAATGTTTCTACCAGTTCTCTCTCAATGAATTGATGGATCGTGAATGGTGGGTCGTGAATCCATCAATGAATGTTTCCCTCCACAAACAGGTAGTCAAATAGGTTCTGCGAGTTCCCCATCAATTGAATGTCTTCCAGGATAAGAATCAGAGCCATGCCCTGCCATACGAAATCGCAGGCATGCTCCATATTCCATCGTCTTCAGCAACAGGGTTTTCAACCACCCTCTGCAACCGAATTAATGTCAGCAAGGAGGTCAAAAGGGTTCACAGTCGGACATGTGGCAACACGGGTACAAATCCCATAACCCCCTCACATATCCCTAGTGGATACATGTGGCCCCTTCTCATTAGTTGCCTCCTTAGCCAACTTCTTGGTTATTTTATTCATTAATAAATAATTACATCATTTACATTTCTGCATGGCTTAACAACCCATGAATAATCAAACTGTCAAATACTTGCCTATGCAATAACCAAAACATCCACTAGTGGGGCCTTGGCCTTGAGCTCCACACCAGGGAAAATACACACACACCACATATACACAGTATTTACACTAAAGCCAATAAACATCAAGGGAAAAATGGGCTATTACATAAAGCGAGGCATGTGGGAAACAAAAATTCACAGAAAGAAGGCATTGATTATCTATTGATACCGAGAATGATGAAAGCTACATTGCATCCATAAAGAAATCATTCAAGAAAGGATTTGAGATAACAAATTTGGGACATCTTCACTACTACTTGGGAATTGAAGTGACTCAGAATCCAAAGTACATATTCATCTCTAAGAATAAGTACATTGGAGAGATAATGAATAGGTTTGGCCTAACAGAGTGTGACCCTCTCTCTACCCCAATGGAACAAAACTTGAAGCTCACATAAAAAGAAGGAAATGAATTTGAGGATGCAACCAAGTACATATAGCTTGTGGGGAGTCTTATCTACCTTACCACCACAAGATCATATATTTTATTTGTTGTTAGGATCCTTTCTAGGTTCATGAAAAAAACATATGAAAGACATTGTTTTACTACAAAAAGAGTTCTAAGATACTTGAAGAGGGCTTAAGACTTTGGACTCAAATACTCTAAGGTGGATGATTTCGAATTGATTGGATATTCTAATTCAGAATTAGATGGTGACAAAGAGAATGGAGTATCTACTCCAGGATACCTCATGGATTTTGGATCAACAATTGTCTCCTAGATATCACACAAACAATTTGTTCCAGTAGATTCCATAAGGAGTAGTCTATCTATTCTATGTTTTGGACTTTACGATGGGTTTTTGTCGAAATCTGTTAAATTTGTTTTTGGTAAAATCTAAATTTGGAAGTGTTTACATTGTTTTTTTGAATTCATAAATAGATTCAACACCCTCAAATACCCCCTTGGCACCCAAATTATGCAATTTCCATAACTAATATATATGATTTTAAGATATTTTTAAGATTTCCAACCATACTCCTAACAAAATAAGATGAAAAATATACTTGAAAAAGATTAAAAACGTAGAATATTTAGACTACATTGATTCCATAATAGAGGCAGAAAATGTGGTTGTTTCAGAAGAAAAAAAGAAGATTGCGTGGCTCAGGAAGGTACTTGAATATTTGTAGGAAAACAGGTGAACTCTACTCATCTACTGGTTGACAATACTTCTACAATGAATTTGGCCAACAATCCTAGATTCCATGATCAAACTAAGCACATCAATGTAAAGTACCATATGATTTTATATCATGTAGAGGCCAAGACTATTAATTTGAGACATTGTTTCACAAGTGAGAAAATTACAAACATCTTCACCAAAGTGCTTGGAGAAGAAAATATTCAAAAGTTCAAAAAGATGCTTGGAATCATAAACACCTCTTTGGATTAAGGACGACGGGGAGTGGGGGGGGATTGTTGGAGACCTAATCCGTAGGTTCCACTTGTAAAATAGTGTAAATATTTTAGCTTTTCAATTATTAAGGAATAAGTTGAAGAGTCACATACCTTTGGAATGTGAAAGGCCAAAGGTCACCTCTCTTATTTATTTATATGGAATTCACAATTAATAAAATTTACTCCAACCCTGGAGTTTTTCCAGGCTTGACAATATGTTGAGGGGACTTTTTAGACCCCATAAATGTCATCATAGTAAAGCATATGCAAACTCTAGTATGAGAATTTGGTGTGGGTGTAACTGCTCCAACCATTTCTCTCTTGTATAAATACCTATTCAAGAATTAATACAAGTTGTTGAACATTCTTCCTAAAATGTCTTCTTGATGGTAGTGTGTGTGTGCTTGGATTCAATGTAGTCTATTTGCTTGAATGTTGAGTTAAAGTTGAGGATTTCAACATCTTGGAGCCATTATCATCCTCCATTCAGTCTGGGTGACACCAATAATTGATGAGGGGTAGTTCGAATGTAAAATAAATCATGAGACGCAAAGAAAAATTACAACACAAAGATTCAAAATTACTCACGTGCATGTGGATTAAAAGAATAATCTTGTTATTCTTGAGGATGCTGCAAATGCTCACTAAACATACTTAGTTGAACTCCTCTTAGCACATAAACATGAAGTGATAAAAAAGCGTATGTGTATAAATTAGCTTTGGGTAAGAACTGTTCTTGTCATATTTTAGTTACGATATCAAAACGTTGAAAATTTGTTCAAGAACCTCAAATCAAGAATTGAAAGAAGGACAATGTCTATGATCATAGATAATTTGTTGTTCATGATAAAAAAAAACCTTATATTGAGAACCGGGTCGAATAATCTTGTGTATTTTGTGCATTGTCATGTTGACGCCATGTGTTGATTTTCAATTAGAGAAAATTTGAGGTCTAAAATGGGCCTCCTAAGGAAAATAATAAAAAAAGCCACGTCACACTACAAATATGCCATGTCACACTAAGTTAAAAGTGTTATTTAGTGAAGTTCAACCTATAATATCTCATTAATGGTAGTTGACAAGTATGTTGGGTTGGTGTAGAGTTAAAATATGATGGTTGAAAATAATAATGAAAGGTTTAGATTCTTTTGCATACACAATAAATGATATAGTGGAAAATTTTTTAAATTTATATTATAATTTATTTAATTTTTTAATAAATGTACCATGGTGGCAAGAAAATGCCTGAGACCGAAATTGGTGGCAAGAAAATGCTTCAGCCACAAATTCACTTACTAAGCGAGTTAGCTTGGGTTGTCAATTCGTGATTTCGATCCCCAAAATACGATTCAACCTGGATTTAGTATTGTTTCAAACCTGAAAATCAAGGTAACAAAATCCACACGTTACACTGGGGCTAAACTCTGGTGCATAGAATAGGTGATTGGAGTCTTGACTGTATCGCATTGCCAATGGCTCAACAAATCATTTTTTTTTATGTCTGCGTACACTAGGCAATCAAACCCGTAGACTCCAACTTCGAACAGTGTGCTCCAACACTGCCAAGAATGATGGGACTTCACTAATTCATCAACAAGGGTTCACTTGTTCTGCGCCTAGAACAATGGGGAAAAATGCACAGTTCCTTCCCAAATTTGCAGCAGAAATATATTATGAGTGTAATTCGAGTTCAGTTTTTTTTTTCCAAAAAAATGTCGATCTATTGCCAGTTTTCACACAAAATACTTGACATCCCTCCCAAATTTTCAATCTCCCTCTTTTATTCAATGACCAACTATTTCCGATTTCTCTCCTAGCAAAAGAATTGCAGGGTTGCTCTTTTTCTCCTTTTTGACAGCTAGAAAAACTCTTCAGTTTCCTCCCTGATCGGGAGTTACAAATTTTATTTCTGGAACTGCCATTAGTAAAATTCCACTTGCCCAAATACTCCAGAATTTCTTTCTAAACTTAACTAACTACTCCTAAAAAGATGTAACGGCCTAGCCTCCACGCAAGGAACTGTATATAGCCACTTATTCCTACTTAGACTCTATAACTGACAATCTATCATTTTCCACATAAGTATTCATTCAATAAAACATTCAAACAAGCTTTTTTTTCTTGATTTTCATGTCCTCATGACTCCGCTTAAACGATCAGTTCGCTGGCCTGACTAAATTCCTCAGCATCAGACTCCCAGGGTGGAAAGAATTGGACTCCTGTTCAAGAGGTCAACAACAACAAAACCTTTGGCAGTTAGTTCTGCTGCACTCATCCAAGTAGCATCTTCTACGGGGTGTGCTTTCCACTTTACCAAATACTCCAAGTAGTACTTCTGCCTAGTGCTCTTTGCAATTTTAGTGTCTAAGATCTCCTCTGCTTCCAACTTCTGTGCTACTGGCATCTACTTCAGCCATTTCAAATCATCATTAACATCTTTGTTTCCTGCAACCTAACCTGCATCATCTGCTGTAAAGGGATATATATCAGCAACATTGAAAATAGGAGATATGCCAACTCCTGCTGGCATTTCCATCTCATAAGCATTAGCAGAGAATTTTCTGAGGATTTTTCATGGCCCAATCTTCTTCATTTTCAGTTTGTTGTACTCTCTCTTAGGAAACCTTTCCTTTCTCAGATGGGCTAACACTAGGTCTCCCACCTCATAATTCTTTTCTCTTCTTTTAGAATCAGCTCTTGCTTGGTAATTTGCATTACTTCTCTGTAACATTTCCTTAACATCTTCCTGTAGCTCTCTGATTATAGCTACAAATTCTTCTCCATCCGCACTCCTCTTTTCCATCTGTCCCAAATCTCGCAATTCATACACTCCTCTAGGATGAATACCATACAAAACCTGAAATGGGCTCATACCCGTGCTTTTGTTCAACGAGTCATTATAGGAAAACTCAACTTGTGCCAACACTCTATCCCATTGTTTTGGATTTTCTCCAACCAAGCTCCTCGACATGTTACCCAGACTCCTGTTGACTACCTCAATCTGACCATCAGACTGTGGATGATAAGCTGAACTGAAATTCAGCTTAGTACCTAGCTTCTTCCACAATGTCCTCCAGAAGCAACCTGTGAATCTCGTATCTCTATCGGAGACAATACTTCTAGGAAACCCATGCAATTTCACTACTTCATTAAAGAACAAGTTTGTTATGTGAGTGGAATCACTTGTCTTAAAACAAGGAATGAAATGTGCCATTTTTGTAAACCTATCCACTACTACAAAGATGGAATCATTTCCTTTATGAGTCTTTGGCAATCCTAAAATAAAGTCCATACTCACAGAATCCCAAGGCCTGGTAGGAATAGGCAATGGTGTATATAAGCCTATGTTTTGGCTTCTCCCTTTGGCATGCTGACAAATTCTACATCTGCTCACGAACCTCTCAACCTCAAACCTCATCTTGGGCCAGAAGTAAAAATGACTTCAAAGTGACCAGCCATTCCACCATTGTGCTTCTCTTGAATCAAATTATCCCTCATTGAGCAGCTTGGGATACACAACTTACTATTTTTGAAAAGTAAACCATCCTGCAACATATATTCAGACCACAAGTCTCTGTCCACTTCCATAGAGTTCTTGCATGCTCTATATGCACACTAAAAATCATTGTCAGTTTCATATAAATCTCTGAGATATTCAAATTCTAAAACTTGTACTTGAGTTTCCTGTATGATTACGGTTCTCCTACTCAATGCATCAGCCACACGATTTGACTGTCCATTAATATGCTTCAACACAAAAGTGAAACTCTGCAGGAACTCTACCCATTTGGCATGTTTCTAATTCAATTTAGGCTGCTGCATTATGTATTGCAAAGCATGGTTGTCAGAATACAATACAAATTCCTGAGGCATCAAATAATGTCTCCAATGTTTCAGGGCTTGGACTATAGCATAAAATTCCTTATCATATGAGGAATATTTATGTTTTGCATCATTTAGTTTTTCACTAAAATAGGCCACTGGTTTACCGTCTTGACTAAGCACAGCCCCGATGGCTATCCCACTAGCATCACACGTAACTTGGAATGGTTTTCTAAACTCTGGTAACCCCAACATGGGTTGCTCAGTAATATTTTTCTTTAACAGCTGAAAGTTATTTTCAGCTCCTGTTGTCCAATTGAATGGTTGTTTGTCCTTTCTAATAGTCTCAATAATTGGAGAACAAATGCCACTAAAGTTCTTTATGAATTTTCTATAAAATCTTGCTAAGCCATCTAAGCCTCTTACCTCAAATATGCTTTGGGGGGGAGGCCAATCCAAAATTGCTTGCACCTTTTCTGGATCCATCTTCAAAGCATCCTTCGAAACCACAAAGCCCAAATACACCAACTCAGATTTCATAAATGAGCACTTCTTGATATTCACCAACAATTTCTCTGATTGCAACTTTTCCAAGACATATCTCAGATGCCTTAGATGCTCCTCCTTTGACTGACTGAAAATTAGTATATCATCCAAGTAGACGATCACAAATTTTCCTATGAAGTCTCTCAAGACTTCATTCATCAACCTCATAAAAGTACTTGGGGAATTTGATAACCCGAATGGCATAACCAACCACTCATACCGCCCTTCATTAGTTTTGAACGTCGTCTTCCACTCATCCCATTCTCTAATTCTAATATGATGATATCCACTTTTCAGATCTATCTTAGTAAAGTATGCTTCCCCACTCAGACAGTCCATTATTTCATCCATCCTGGGAAATGGGAACCTATATCTGATGGTTATTTTATTAATGGCTCGTGATTCCATGCACATCCTCCATTAACCACCCTTCTTTGGGCTCAACACTGCAGGCACTGCACATGGGCTTAGACTCTTCTTAATCAGCCCCTTAGCCAACAATCCTTGCACTTGCTTTCTGATCTCTTCATTCTCTTGAGGTGTCAACCTATAGGCTGCCTTGTTTTGTAAGATAGCTCCTGGAATGAAGTCAATGTGATGGTTGATGTCTCTCTTTGGCAGAAACTCATTGGGTAAATCATCCACCACTATGTCACCAAATTCAACCAACATTATCTGAACCTCTTCAAGCAGATCTGAAATAGTAGTCTTCATCATTACTACCTTGGGCTTGCACATCACAGTGTAGTTCACTTCCTCCTCTTCAAACTGCTGCAAATACTTTTTGCCGGTCAACATCAAGACTTTTGTGGCTTGCTGCTCTACTGTACTACCTTCTTGCAAAGGAAGTAAGACATGTCTTATTCCATCCTTATCAAAACTATAGCAATTCCTCCTACCATCGTGCACTAATTTTCTGTCAAACTACCAAGGTCTTCCCAAAAGAACATGATAGACATCCATGGGCATAATATCACATATTATTTTATCTTTATATGTACCTACTTGTAAATCAAACTCACATTGCTCACTTACCAGTATTTTATGTTCTTTATGCAACCAGGATACCTTGTAGGGAACTGGATGTTTGATCTTCTTCAAGCTCAGTTTCTCCACCATCTCTATGGAAACCAGATTGTCAGTACTCCCACTGTCAATCACCATCTTGCAGCACTTTCCTTTGACCTTGCACATAGTCCTGAACAAGGCTTTCCTCTGAGCAGGTTCTGCACTTTCCTTCTCAAGTTTCAACAAGACTTTGTTTATCATCAAAGCCTCTCTAGTCTCAGATAGGTTTTTAGCCACTGATAATTTCTCTTGCTATTGCTCCTTCTGAGCTACATAGGCCTCTCTCCGTCCTATGTTTTCCTTCTCCGGGCATTCGAAAGATCTGTGACCCAGCTTGTTACATTTGTAACACCTAAAGACAACTTCTCTGCCTCTCCCTCTACCTCTACCTCCTTGGTAGGGTCTTCTTCCTCTGGGGTCACTATTTCTGTCTTGCTGCTCCTGCTAATTTGAATTGCTAGACTCTCCCTTTTGGGCTGCAAACTTCTCCCTTCCAACTGGTTGTCCTCTTCCTTTGGTTGAACCTCTTCCTCTATTGAAGTTTTGTTTCCTCAATAGCTTCTCTTCTACTCTCAAGGCACATTAGTAGGCCTCTTCCATTGTCCTAGGTGATATCATGTTGATTTCATACTGGATCTCCATCCTCAATCCATTTACATATCTGGCAGCCTTCTCAGCTGATTCCTCCACATAACTAGCTCTCAAATTTACTTTGTAAAATTCCTCAGTGTACTCTCTCACAGTCAGCACTCTTTGCCTCAAATTCTACATTTGCCTATACAGAGTCAGCTAGTAATCCTTGGGAAAGAATTTGGCCTTCATTTTGTCCACCATCCTATCCCAGCTCTTGATTAGTGGTTTATTCTTCCTTCTCCTTTCTGCTTGCACACTATCCCACTAGAGGGATGCATGCCCCTTCAATCGTGTCACTACCAATCTAACCTTCCTATTCTCCTCAATCTCATCCTACTCAAAATATTTGTCCAACTCACTAATCCAGTCAATGAGGTGTTCAGTAGTCAGGCTTTCCTCATAGGTGGGCAGCTCAGGCTTCGATCTAGATGTGGTTCCTAAAATGGATCAAAGACATCTCATTTAAGGTGTCTCTACTATAGGAGTTGCCTCCTCTTCGCGTTCTTCCTCTTCAGGATCACTCACATCTCCTACCACTGGATCTCTCTATCTGCCCAGCTCAATAGCTGCCATACGTGCTCTTAGCTCTCTCAACTCCTCCATAACCTCTACATTTGTTGCTGGTCTTCCTCTGCCACGACCCCGAGCTCTACCAACACGAACAACCATGTCTTTTCCTTATTTTACTAAGCAATCTCCTAGCTCTGATACCAAAATTGGTGGCAAGAAAATGCTTCAGCCACAAATTCACTTACTAAGCGAGTTAGCTTGGGTTGTCAATTCATGATTTTGATCCCAAAATACAATTCAACCTGGGTTTAGTATTGTTTCAAACCTGAAAATCATTGTAACAAAATCCACACATTACACCGGGGCTAAAATCTGGTGCATAGAATAGGTGATTGGAGTCCTAGATGTATCGCATTGCCAATGGCTCAACAAATCATTTTTTTAATTTTTTTATGTCTGCGTACACTAGGAAATCAAACCCGTGACTCCAACTTCAACCAACGTGCTCCAACATTGTCAAGAATGATGGGACTTTACTAATTCATCAACGAGGGTTCACTTGTTCTACGCCTGGAACAATGGGGAAAAATGCACAGTTCCTTCCCAAATTTGCAGCAGAAATATATTATGAGTGTAATTTGAGTTCAGTGTTTTTTTTCCAAAAAAATGTCAATCTATTTCCAGTTTTCACACAAAATACTTGACATCCCTCCCAAATTTTCAAGCTCCCTCTTTTATTCAATGACCGACTATTTCCGATTTCTCTCCAAGCAAAAAAATTGCAGGGTTGCTTCTTTTTCTCCTTTTTGACAACTAGAAAAACTCTTCAGTTTCCTCCCTGATCGAGTGTTACAAATTTTTCTGGAACTGCCATTAGTAAAATTCCACTTTCCCAAATACTCCAAAATTTCTTTTTAAACTTAACTAACTGCTCCTAAAAAGATGTAATGACCCAGCCTCCACGCAGGGAATTGTATATAGCCCGTATTCCTACTTAGACTCTATAACTAAGAATCTATCATTTTCCACATAAGTATTCATTCAATAAAACATTCAAACAAGTTTTTTTTCTTGATTTTCAGGTCCTCGTGACTCTGCTTAAATGATCAGTTCCCTGGCCTAACTAAATGCCCCTACATCATACCACTAATTCTTTTTATATATTTAATAAAATCTAAAACTTAAAAAACACTAAATTATAATGAAAAATTATAATTACAATAATACTAAAAATAAACAATCACTATTTTTATTTTATTTTATATTATCACTACTTCGAAGTATTTTAAAGTACAAATCTAACATTAATTAAGATGCTAGTGGAGTATTTTTTAAATAATAAAAACATTTATAAAATTAATCTCTTATAAATAACAATAAATAAATTTTAAAAAATATCATAAATAAAAAAAAATAGGAGAGAGATAAAATAATTTTTCGTTATTTTTGCGATAATTTTCTCCTACGAATTCAGAATTTGACGTTTGTGGTACCATTGGAAAGGTCTCGTCGAGACCTTTCCAATGGTACCAAAACCGTCAAATTATGAGTTCGGATGAGAAACTTATCGCTAAAAAAATGAAATCTTATTTTATCTCTCTTTTATTTATTTTTTATGATATTTTTTAAATATTATTTATTTTTATTTTTAAGAGATTAGTTATATAAATATTTTTATTATTTCAAAATTACTTCACTATCATTTTTTAATTAATGTGAGCTTTATATTTTAAATAATTTAGAAGTAGTGATAATATAAATTACTCTATATTTATTATTTCAAGTAAATCTCTTATAAATAACAATAAATAAATTTTAAAAAGTATCATAAATAAAAATAATAGGAAAGAAATCAAATAAGCTTTCTCTATTTTTGCAATAAGTTTCTCCTCCGAACTTGGAATTTGACGTTTTTGGTACCATTGGAAAGGTGTAGTTGAGACCTTTTCAATGGTACCAAAAGCATCAAATTACGAGTTCGGATGAAAACATTATTGCTAAAATAGTGAAATCTTATTTTATCTCTCTCCTATTTTTTTTATTTATGATACATTTTTAAATATTATTTATTTTTATTTTTAAGAGATTAATTATATAAATATTTTTATTATTTCAAAATTACTCCACTATCATCTTAGTTAATGTGAGCTTTGTATTTTAAAGAATTTAGAAGTAGTGATAATATAAATTACTCTATATTTATTATTTCAAGTATATTTATTATTTCAAATTTACTCCACTATCATCTTAATTAATGTGAGATTTATATTTTAAGGAAATTAGTAGTGATAATATAAAATATTCTATATTTATTATAGTGTTTATCATATTTCGAGATGAACTTTTCAAAATCTTAACCAAGGTGAGGGTTATATGAAGTTAGCTATTGTCAAATAAAATTATGACACATAAGCATATTTAACTTCTTATGTCCAACTCAACCATACTGGTTGACCAAAGTTATTGAAATTATATTGGTTTGAGAAATCCAAATCATCCATGGCGCAGTTTTTTATAAGGCCCATTTTAGACCTCAAATTTCCTCTAATACGGTTCTCAAGTGTTGTTTATGTTAAGAATTATGATCGACTTGTTAGTGGGTGTTCCCATGAAGATGGGTAACACTTTTTGGAAAGATGTGGGTGTGGATTGTCTAAAATACGAGCTCGATTGAGGTTTATTCAAGTCCTCAATCAATCTTTTGAAAGCTCGATTGAGGGTTTAAATAAGCCCTCGATTGAGCTTTTTTCAATAGCTCAATCGAGGGTTTGAATAACCCTCAATTGACCTATTGGAAAAATCTTGGGTTAGAAAATAAATCGATCAAGCTATTATAATATAATGCATATTATGAACATATAATATTCGAATAGTTCAAAATATCGATTGAGTTAATAACTCGAGCTATTTAAACTAATATTATTTTTTTAACTAAATATTTTTTATTATTTCAAATAAATTTCAAATACACTTTATATTTAAATAAATTATATAGACACGTGTTTGAGACTCTATGTTTTTGAAATTCTTGTTTAACATAGAATTATATTCAATTTTAATTAATTATATGTGATAAAATGTTTTTTTACAAATTAATTATATGCAAGAAAAGTTCTTTTTTACAAATAAACATTTGATTTATATAAAATTTCTATTACAATATGCATTTCAAATTTTTAATGTAAACCTTTATTGATATTCATATTCATAGTAAAAAAGACAAATCTTTAACGGTATTCATATTAATAATATTTCAAATCTCTTTGAATCACTCTAACGTGATTTATGGCCCATGGTTTAAGTAACCAATGGTAAATTTTAAAAGCATTGATATTCTAATACTATTTGGAGTTAGGCAAGTTGTTAGTCGAGTCAATATATTCGATTAAGAAGTTGAGTTGAGCAAATAGTATGTTGCCGGGTCGAGTCAAATCATTTTAGTCAACTCAATAGTTTGGTAATTAATAATGTCCCATAATCTGTCTTTAAATATTTGTTCAACACCCAATTGTCCTTACTAATATTTAATCAATGGAAAATATATGTAATAGTCAAGTCTGTCAGTTAAAAGTATGTAATTGAATTGACTAAGTCTCTAATGATGACAAATGACAAGTGGCTTTATTGTAAAATTTGAATTCAGTTAAAGTACAAAGGGGTTAAATGTGAGTATTTTTCAAGGCAAGAGATCCCCTCCACCTTTGTAATTAAGTCAGTTTCTATCCAGCATAGTCTATTTTTAGTCGACAGTTAATTTTGTAAGTCAATTTATGAAGATTCTAAATTAAGTACAAAGAAGTTGATGACGTAAAACAAAGAAAAAAACATAATCAAATTGCAGGAATTATAAATCCTCACTACAACAACAAAAAAATATCATATTCAAGCAAGAGACATCAGATGATACACATAAATATTAATGACATTGATGACGCAAGAACACCTGAACTGATTGAGTCCCCCGATGAGTGAATTGTAGAGCAGTTTCTAGGTTGCGACCTCAGAGGCTAGAAGGCATAAAACTATTAGGTGAGTGGAGTAATTTCCTCCTGCTAACAGAGTGGGGAAAGTGCCCATGTGAGTGATGTGTAGTGGAAAGCGTGGTAAGTCATAATGAAGGCTCTCGATTGCATAGGCCCCTCCCATATTGAACATGGATGCTGACGAGTAATAGACCTCATAGTAGAACCTTGTATACGTGTACTTTCCTATCCATCTAGCAGTTGTTGCATCTAAGTACCTATGCAGACCAATATGCATAGCTGATTCATAGTAAGGAATATTTCAGTAGGAGCAAAGACCCAAGATGTTGTTGCACATCTCTTTGTTCTCTTTGGGACGAAGAAGAGTTTTGGGGCGATGGAGATGTTAAGGGGACATTTTAGGCCCCGTAAATTTCATCACATTAATGTAATAGATAAAGCATATGAAAACTCTAATATGAGATTAGTTGGAGTGGTTCTCTCTTGTATAAATACTTATTCAAGAATGAATACAAGCGGTCGAATGTTCTTCCCAATATGTCTTCTTGATGGTTATGTGTATATGCTTGGTTTCAATGTATTCTCTTTGCTTGAATGTTGAGTTGAAGCTGAGGCTTTCAACACAGTCCTTGTATTATGTTTTACGACAACGCATTCTTCTTTTTTTCCTGTTTTATACGAAGTGGTACCACCCTTTTCTCATTTAATTTTATGGCTTATTCTGAGTATTAAAATAACAAGAAATTTCATTGGTGTGTTGCGTCACAAGGGTTGATATCTTGCAATATCTTGGCCACATGTAACATATCGTAGGGTAATTAACTTTCCCTTGCGATATGTCACGTGGAAAATCATTTTTGGAGTAAACCGTTTCCTACGATGTATCAAGAGGGAATCGAATTTCCAAGTTTATCTTTTATGTTATATGGTGTGTCTCACCAACTTTAACTTTGCATTTCCAAGTTTATGTTTTATGTTATATGGTGTGTCTCACCAACTTTAACTTTGCATTTTGTCGCATACTAGAATTGCTTTGAAAGTAATTGTTCTTGTGATGCATTGCACAATACAACCATTTCAAACTTCTTGCTTTATTTTCGAAAGTCAAGGTAATGCAACACATCTCATGAAAGAGAAACGTGAGAGAAACTTGCAAAGGAGCATCATTTCATAGGGATTGAGGACTTCAAAGATTGATGACCATGTACTCTGTGAGGGAGGAGAAGAAAAAAATCTTGGGATTTGATATGTCAGAAGCTTGAAAAACTTTGCAATTAGGGAAACATGTGATATGACGTAGGGAAATCAAAGTTGTGAGTACATAATGCATTGCAAAAGTTGGAAGCTTCGACAAATGAAAGGATTGCACTACGTCGCATGGTAATGAAACTTCCAAAGTTATGATAAGCTATCAGCTATCGATTTAATGGAGGGGAACTAATGGAACAAAGCACAAGACTTATCAAAAATCAAATGCAAAGGTTTAAAATATTGGTTATTCTTGAACTAGATGAAGGAAACCCATGTAAAAAATGAGATAACAAGGGCAAGAAACAACTCAAGAAAGAGTGGTTGGAAAATCTTAAAGAAAAACTCAATCCTTGAAGCGTAGTCTTATGCAGAAACAAAATTAAGTCGAAAAGTTAAAGAAGGTCCCCTTATTTTGGCTATCCTTTTGGAGAAAAATGGAATTTTGGAGAAGTTGTTGCTAGCTCAACATGATGTTAGAGAACTATATTATAGTTTAGTGTGATGTTCAAAGTGCCATATGTTTGGAAAATAATCCAACTTTTCATTCAAAGACAAAACACACTGATATCTAATGCCATTTTTTGGAGACATGATAGAGGATGGAAATGTGATACTGGAGAAGACTAACACTTTGGAGAATATTGTTGATGCATTGATGAAGCAGGTGAGCACAAATAAGTTTAGGTGGTGATGCGGATCTATGGGCCTCATAACCCGTAGCAGCTAGTTCACAATTTGATGCTTCTCCCTTATGCTCTTGCAAGGTAAATGATAATTGGGAGAATGTTAGGAAAAGTGTGTCATATACCTTGCAAGTAGTATTTTTAATAAAAGCCAAAAAATTGTCATGACAATTATCTCATGTGCGAAGTAAAGTTTTTGGTAAAATACAAAAGCAATGTAGTAGTTATCTTATGCATTCAGTAACAATTTTAGTGAAAGCAAAAAATTGCTAGTTGTTTATGGTATGAGGAATTATAAACCATAATTGGTTTATGGTTTCGTTGTGCTTATATATTAAGTTATTAGGTTTTAGGTATTGTATGAGGTTATTGAAAGTTCTTCGCATTAGGAGCACATAGACTTGAAAGTGTATTGTGCCTCTACTTCCATTCACCAACCTCATGATTCATGTGAACAAATAGCTACTCATTGTTTTATACTGAGTAACCCTACAAATAATTATCCCTTAAAAATGAATAAAAAACTACAATCTAGTATGGCTCTAGTCTGCTTAAGTGAATTGGAGGTTTCCAAGTTTTAAGAATATTCATCTGTATTTTCAAGGTTCAATTTACCTTCCTTCTCTAGCAATGTTTAATTTTGCAAAAATATAAAAAATATACAAACTCTTTCCCTTTTTAACCATATGCTTAATTTTCCAAAATCATATAAATTCTTTTATATAATTTAGAATTTATTAAATATGTGGCATAATCGACCATCATGGTTGGTATTAGTAAACTATAATTTAAAAAGGAGAAAAACATTTTAATGTTTAAAGTAAGGGGAGATATTTCGTTTACTTCCCTTGTTTCTTCAAGAAGTTGGTACAAAAGCTTTTACTAAATTGTTTGGTATTGATAATGCTTCGGGGTTTCCAAAGAAGAACTTGATTGAAGATATCATAATGATCATTTTTTTTTGTTCCTTAGGACAACATCATCCCATAAGGAATGCTCTTATTATTATGTCCCCGAAGGGGATCATTTATGGATCGGTGAATACCTATTAATATGGTGAAAGCCTATAAATTTTTTGCCAATACCTATAGTTTCATTAAAAGTTGAAATATTTTTTTATAAATTTGAATTTTTAAAAAATTTGATTGGTTGCATGACCTAACGTTATCCTTGTTTTTTGGTGCCCAAGAGGGGGCGGCGAGCTGACGTTAGGCCTGCAGATGACATAGAAGGGTGAGAATTTTTATGATTAGCTTTGGGGTGAGCTTTTGCAGAAAAAACCATGAACAGACTATCAGAAGTCGCGTTGTGGACATTCGTGGTGTTGGTTGTAGTATTGTGCGTCAACATGGACCGTGGAGTTTATTGCTCTAAGGCATCGATGTTGATCGACCTGGCAAATTTCAGGCACTCTCAAGAAATCAAAGTTGTAGAGATCCCTTATGGGAATTCAGAATCCATGGCGATTGAAAGGATCGATAATACCAAGTGCGGTTTCGCATGTGGGGATGCGCCAGTTTATGAGGTTATGTTGCCGAAGGCTCGAGTTCTACCCACCCTATCAATGACCTGTGATATCAAAAGGTAGGTAAAGGTGGTGGGTGCAAGGAATTGTTTGCTCTTCATTAAATTTCATCCATCGAGGGGGTCAGAGCTTCATGCAGAAAACCTATATTAAAGTCGATTCACTGCATACAGCTAGCGTGGCAAGCTGCATGCTTACTGTTCCAAAGCTATACCTTAAATGATGGGAGTGGTTCATAATTGGCTCATCCATCGAGGGGGTCAGAGCTTCGTGCATAACACCTATATTAAATTCGATTCACTGCATGTAGCTAGCATGGAAAGCTGCATGCTTACTGTTCCAAAGCTACACCTTCAATGCTGGGAGTGATTCAGAATTGGCTCTGAGTCCTAATAGTCAGAACATAGTTGAAGCCTCCACCATTTGAGCAATTGAACATAGTTGGAGCCTCCACCGTTTGAGCAGTTGAGAGTTGAAGCCGAACAATGTTTCTCCATAGTTGAACTCTGCAGTAGGCCACAGGAATGGTTTGTGCAACTTATGGGAAATTTTTGGGAGGAAAAACTTAGGAAATCGTCGTAGCCAGAGGCAAAGTGTTGGATTTGTTACGGCCGGATGATAATGGAAAGATTCACACCATTCTTTCTGTGGAAGTGTTTTGAGCCATTTGTTCTCTAGTGTAATTTAGTCTAACTAGGTCGCAGAAGGATTACATTGTGGCTAAATCTAATTCTACCTCTACTTTGAAAGTTGTCGCCCATCTATAATCGAATTACTCTATGATACCATGTTCATTTCTTTGGCGTGCCAATCTTATGTTGTGTAGAGCTCAATATCCTTTGTTTTATGCTCGAAGGTCGTACAACGACCAAGCAACCTCCTCTTAGAATGACTAAGCATTTTTGGCCTTTTCGGGATCTTGAAAGCATAGAAAAATAGTCTAAGATGCTCTTCTCTATTCGCTACTAATACAACAAAGAGAAGAACATATTCGAGAAGTCCATCAGGAGACATTCGACAAGTTGGGATGCAAGTAGGGCACAACCTCTTTGTATTTTGGAAGGATAGCAATAATATATATTTATGATAGGAAATTTACATGTGGTTTTCAACATTGCAGGAAAATAGTGCCAAGGAAGTATTCGGCAATGGATCCCAAGGGCCGAGCCGTGATGATTGGGGCTTGCGAGAATCTGAAACTTGTTTATGTTCTTAATCGAGACAATGCTGCCATACTCAACATTTCATCTCGGTTGGAAGCCCACAAGTCTCACACGATCATGTATTCAATAGTTGGGGTTGATTGTGGTTTCGATAACCTTGGTTTTGCAACAATAGAGCTTGATTATTTCGAAGCTAACTGGGATTTTAGTGGGAAAGCAGCCAATGAAGCACAAAAGCATCTTACCTTTTACGAACTCAATCTTGGGCTTAACCATGTTGCACGCAAGTGGTATGGTCCTACTGAAAATGGTGCAAATTTGCTAGTTACGGTGCCAGGAGGTGGAGATGGTCCCAGTGGTGTTCTAGTGTGCGCTGAGAATTTTGTGATTTATAAAAACCGGAGCCATCCAGATGTTTGTGTAGTCATTCCATGGAGAGAAGATTTACCAACCGAGCGCGGCGTCTTGATAGTATCAGCCACGACCCATAGAGAGAAGTCCATGTTCATGATTTCGTTTTCGCTTAAATTTTATTACAGTCTCGTTGGGGTTGTTGGCACATCTATTTTTGCATTTATTAATAAGCATGTATTCATTGAGTATGAAACATGTCTAGTTTGGATTCTAGCAAGTATTGAAATGGGAAGGTTCACACCAAGTTCCACATTAAATCCAAAATTTGGATAGATGTCTTGCATATTTCACTCATTAAATCTTTTGGATTGGAGCACCTCTTAGGGTATTATTGTTCTATCTTTTGATAGTGTGGACATAATAGCTATAATTGTGATAAAGATTGCAATGCTTCCATATGGGAATGCTATGTCAGAAAATCTCATACCATTTTCGAGGATTGAATGAATGTAACATGGCATCTCAATATTGTTTTTCTTTTTAAGCTTGATCAGTATTACATTTCCATGTTGCTTACATGTGAGGGCATTGGTCTAATTGTATTAATTGTATTCAATGCATGTGTAAGGAGAAGAGCAGAAAGGAACATAAGAAATATCTGGACTGGCAATCAAAGATTTTTGCTAAAATTTGTAAATTCAACTTGTTAGTGCATGATGCATAGATATTTATATAATGATTTTATCATCATACTTGATCAGGGTATGATAGTGTTAACGTTAACTATTACCTATCTAACTGGCTTTTCAAAATATCCGTATATATTATTTTTACTGTCTCCAATTGCCCAGAGTCAAATGTTAAACAGAGGATTATTTATCAGATTTGGTCTGAATCAAATCTCCTACATTGGTATCCCCTTATTACAGTTTTTTTGGTCTTGGTATTTTGAAAAGGCTCAAACTGGGTCCTGAATAGTTCACATATTGATGAGAAACTTTGCTTACGTCATGCTATTTGCAAGCAGATTGAGTTGCAATATTGATGAGAAACTTTGCTTACATCATGCTTAAATTTTTACTTTATATTCTTATCTGTTAAAAGAGAAAATTAATTATTAGTAATCCCGTATTGCATGTTTGACATACTAGTTTGAATAGACAATGCAAGGTTATCGGCTGGAAAGGTAAGTACTTGAAGGTTGAAGCATTATATATATAATTAGTATAGTATGCACTTCCCACATTATATATATATATATATATATATATATATATATATATATATATATATATATTAGAGTATAATATGCACTTCCTACATTATTTGGGTGTTAGTACATTCAAACTATCTATCAATATAAAACTATGTTAGAAATATTTTATTTCATTTTAATTATTAATAAGGAGTTGTTGTCATCCTAACTTCTGAGTGTTAGTCCATTATAATAACACGTTAATGGAATATGGAGCATATAGTATCGTAATTATTGAAGGTAAAGTTGGTCACTAGAAATGTGTATAACCTAGTTGTAGATTCAATGCATGATACCATAACATGTGAAGTTGATCATTTGCAAGGTGCGCCTCTGGATTAGGGTTGCCATTGTTACATTGTACGCCATTGAGACTTTGTTATTTTCAATCTTGCAAGGGTCTCAATATGATAGATGACTTTGTCATTTTCAATCTTGCAAGCGTCTCAGTATGATAGATGCAAAGACTAATAAAATGACATAAAAATACTCTATGGTTATTGGCTAATTGAGGAGTTAGTATATTATCATTGGTCAATTCCGGATTAGATTTTTTATTCATTACAAATTAGCATTGTGTTTGCGAAGGTTCTTCTTGGTCATTTTTTAGGCTTGAATTTTGATTAGGGGCTCAATGAGTTAGTTCTGAATTATACATAAGAGACAATTACGATATGCCTGTGTAGTCTATTTTAGTATGGAAGAATTCTCTTTGTTGTTGAAAGGTGAGAAAAGAGTGGCCAATCATAATTGATTAGGCATTGTTGATAGTAGTCTCTTCCCTAAAACAACAAACTAGCACATGATAAAGTTTAATAAACATTTGACAAAAATAAACTCTATGATAAACTTTAATTACAACTTGACAATAAGAATTGAAATTTTATATTAATCTTACTTAACACTTCTTACTAAAGCACTTGTTCTTTCTCTTTCTCACAAGAATAGATCGCAATGTCCTTACCACCTCGTGTGGCAATGTCCTTGTCACCTCGTGGCTCTTGTTTTCTATTTGCATCGTGAACTTGACGAAGTAAACACTAACCGAGACTTTCCCAAAAGGTGTAAACTAGAAGAATGGAACAAAAGCAAAAAAGTGTCAACACGAAGATCAATACAAGTAAATACTTTACATAAATTGTGAGACATTATTATTTTCAGTCTATAGTTGTCTTTACGTCATAATACGTCTTTACATGTTAGAGTACATTAGGTGTTTCTTCTTTCTAGATAGTAGTAATGTCTACTTACCATAAATTTATGCGGTCTTGTTTATGGACCACAAGATAATTACAAGTTATGTTGTAATGGTTGAACACAAAAAAATTATATAATAAAATAATAAATTGTAGACATAAGCCAGGATCTCCTTCATCATTAAATCATCAACTTTTATTACAGACTGATATAGACTCTGAGTGGGATCTCCTTCTTCATTAAATCATCAACTTTTATTACAGACTGATACAGACTCTGAGTGGATCGACCTTGGATTGCGAAGTTCGTCACCACTTTCTCTTTGACTTGTGCCTGAACACAATGTCTTGGGTCCGTTTTGCTTTCACAACTTCCCGAAGGCATGAAGCTACTTGCAGGCTCCTAGGAGTCCCAAGATATGCTCACTAGCACACCCTTACAACAAACTCGAATTTACAGGGCGAGTCTTAGCTTTCTGATGCGATGTTATACCACAGTGGGCAACTCGCAGAGCATACAGCTTCGGCTCGCACACACCTAGACACTTACAGAGTGGACTACTTGCTCATGCGACTCGACTCGAATGCCTGAAATGATCCTCGAGTCTCTTATTTATAGCTTCTAAGATGGTGAACCGGTAAACCAAAACACACACCAGCCGGTTCAAAAGCTAGCTTCCCGGGGCATGGTGGGAGAGCACCATGTTATCTCGTCCCTCAGAGGCTCGACCATATGGGGACTCGGTACTATGACTCTGACTGATTGACCACCACTAGCTAAAGAAGATTCTACTGGCTGACATCGGCTGGCCCATTTACATCAGTCATTATTACAATTTCTTCGGGGAAAAGCATCCCGAGATACAAAACAAACTTTCGGCTAAAACATGGCCGACAGAATAATACAACTAGAAGGCCCACTAAGGCTTCCTTACAAAAGAAAATATGTACAAGATTCTTTCACATGCAAATCGGACCAACTGGCTCCATTCCCGTGCAGAATATCTTTCAGTTGGTTCCGTAGCCGGACCCGCATACACACTGGACATCACTGCCATCTCCAACTGGAACTCCACTGCAGACACAATCCAACACACCTTCATTGTACAGATTCTCTTCCAGCTCATGCTTTGCCAGGTCATCTTCCCATGAATAGGGTTGAGATTCTGTATGCGCCCAATATCCAAATTCATTTTCTGGAAAATCTTCATTCATATCTGGATACAGTAGCTCTCCAAAACATTCTTCAACATCAGAACCTCTTAATGCTTTATTAGGACCAAAAATGAATTCAGAAGCAAACAGAGATTCTACTCTATAATTTAATGGCAAAGTACGGCGATGAATCTTGGTGTCTAACCGATTACCATTGATATCCCTTTTAATAAATTTCTAGGTAATCGTCATTTCATGTTCTAATGGAGTATAGCAACCACCATGGTGTCGCAATCTGAACTTAAACCACTGGTTATTCTGGTTAGCGGCTTGCATGTCTACTTCAAGATGTAAAATAAAATTGGCTCTTCTCTGTAGCCAATCCTTCCTTGGACAAAACTTATCTAGGAAGGCTTCCATCCACCCAGACCACTTCTTGTTTCTCATATTTCCTGGGTCAACGCAGATCACTATTGATGTCTGCTCTCTACAAAACTGCAAAATTAAATTATAGGTAGTCCAGGTTAAATTACCTTCACCCAGATCCACATACCAGACAATTCCTTCTTTCTCTTCATTGCAGTCAACCCAGATTTCTCGGCACTTTCTCAGCTTTTCTTCTGCATTTTGAAATCCATTGAAAGCTTTCTTTTCCCATCGCTCCAAAATCTGCAACTTGCAAGGGCTGGCTTGAATTTCTTTGATCAATGTTAAGCTGAGGTATTTTTCAGCTTGATGGCAATCAGCATAGTCCAGTAATTCTTTCCGCTCATCAACTGAAATGTTCTTATCCCAGGGCTTCAAAATTAATGCATCTTTTGGCACCTGCTTTTCTTCATCAGTCATTGGGGCTTTGCCCTTATCTCTGGAACTTGATCCTGATCCTGCTGACAACATACTTAAACTTGGACTTTCAGTCTGCACAATTTTGCGTGTAAGCATATCAGCAAGACAATTAAGATAGCCTGGTTTATAAACAATATCATAATCAAAATTGCTTAACCATATAAACCATTTCAAAATACGGCTACTATTTTCAGCCATGAGGTTTTCATTCTTGAATATGCCTGGCATGATTTTCAAATTAGTTCTTATGGTGAACCTGACAGGTTTTAGATACAGAATAAAATGACTGACGGTTTTCTTTATAGCCAAAATCTCCTTGTGGCTGTTGGGATAATTCAATTCTGCGCCTTTAAAAGAACCAGACGCATAGCCACAAATATGTTCATGGCCATCTCTTTCTTCTAACAAAACACCACCCCATGTGGTATTTGATGCATCTGTCTCAATAATCAATTTTCCAACTCCCTGTGGAAGACTGAGAGCTGGTAGCTGTTTCACTCTAGTTTTAATCTTCTGGACTGCTAGAGTCATTGCATCAGACCATGGAATCGGCTTTCTTTTCAACCTTTGCTGCAAGCAATGGATATCAGCAGCTTGTCCACGATAAAATGGTCTAATATAATTTAAATAGCCTAAAAACCTTTGAAGTTGGGTTTTCTCTAAAATCTTCTCAGAAAAGTGTTCAAAAGACTTCAAAACATGTTGCTGCAACACTACCTGACCAGCTTTGATATGCAAACCCAAAAACTCAATACCAGTTCTGCCTATTTCCATCTTTGACTCTGACAGAACTAAACCATGCTTATAAACAAGATCATAAAACTGTTGCAGATGTTTCAGATGTTCCTGCAAATTCTTTGAACATATAAGAATGTCATCTATAAACACTGCCAACTATGGGATATCTCTAAATATATCCTCCATCCTTTTTTGAAATTCTGAGGGAGCATTATTAATACCAAAAGGGAGGACCTTCCACTGATACTGACCATGGGGAACGACAAATGCAGTTTTATATCTATCCTTAGCCTCTATTCCAATTTGGTAGAACCCTGATTTTAAATCAAACTTACTAAAGATAGAACAACCCGTAATCTTTTGCAGTAAGCTTGCCTTATCAGGCAATGGATACCTGATTTTCTGAAGAACTGCATTCAGGGGTTTGAAGTTTACTACCAACCTTTGTTTTCCTCATTTCTGCTCAGAATGCTTATTCACAACAAATGCTCTACAAGCCCAAGGACTCTTCGAGGGCTCAATCAATCCTTTATTAAGCAAATCTTGTATTTCCTTGGAGCAGAATTCCCTTTCTGAAGGGCTCATTAATCTGGCTGAGGCTTTCATGGGTTTTACCTTTTGCAGTGGATCAAATGGTAGAGAAACAAAATATTTCTCTCTAGTCCAGAAAGCATTTGGACTCTCAGAACAACAGTTTTTCTTTTTGTAATAATTTTGTTTTTATTTTTCTACATGCAGGATAGTCTGCATGCTGACCTCTATGTTCATACTCGGAAAGACCTGAAAAAGACTCAGTATTTACAACAGGATTTTTTACAGAACTTGAAGACTCAGCTAATGACTTTTTACCAACTTGATCCGACGAATCTTGATGCTTTGCATTATGATATGATGCCATAGAGGTAGATCTGATCAATGGAGGACCAAATCTGGGAATAGGCTCATCTTGGGGAGATCTAAAAGAACTTGTAGACTCATCATAGATAAGGGGTTTTTGATTCATTGTAGCTGCTACCCTTTCTGGATGTCTTAACTCAGTGTACTTCATTTCCCAAGACTGTGGATATTGAATACCAGTCCAGTTAAAGGTAATTGGGGTTGCATTTCTAGATCGAGCATTAGGTTGTTCCACCACGCTGCAGTCTGCAGAGCTCTGATGGACACGGGACCTCAACTGTGGAAGGGTGTCATTACCAAAGCGGACACAGACTCCGCCTTTCAACTGGATTATACGGGAGTCATTCTGCATATCAAAACCTTTTGGCAAAATATATGCTTTAAGGATATTATAAATGTGCAATCATCCAAACTAACAGAAAACTTAGTATATATGGTACCGAATGCGAGACCATCATGCAAAGGTGCAGTGAAACCACCTATGACAGCATCAGAAAACTTATTATGCCTAGTATCTACAACATAGCATAAAGAAGAAATTGCAAGACGAGGGCGTACTAGTGGGCCAAGACCAAGCTTTACAGCACCAAAATGTGCATATTTAAAATTACATCTTTTAGCCCAATCTATTTGTTCTTTATCAAGCAGAGTAATATGGATGGGTTCTTGGTTGTCTGTGAACGACACATCAATGCTTGACACTTTAATTTGGGTGACTGAATATAAATTCCACCATTTAAGCCTGTATACTTCTTTTGGGAGAATCTGAGGTAACTGCCAGTTCTCACTCGGGTTCTGGTCTTGAATAGTAATGTATGAAGCATCTTCTCCAGAGGTGGAGGGGTTGAATGATTGACTTCTATGTTCTGCTAGGGAAACTGCTGTGTCATTGGCTGATTCACACTCTATTTGTGTCAGCTGAACAGCATCCATTGTGGGATCCATTTTAACTAAGGTGAGGGTTGACTTCTACACTTCGAGCAACTTGTAGACTTACTCCCCTTCACTCCAACGGGCCCTACTGCTATTGACTTCCGAACTACGCTTAAACCTTATGGAATCCTACAATTTCCTCAATGGTCATTTCCACTGTCTACTAAATGCTTTTGTTCTTTAGAGTGTTTGAAAGTAAAAGATCAACCATTTACTAATTGGACAAAGAGATGATATTGCAGCAGAATAGCATTCATACATAAGAATTAAGCTTTAGATATTACCAGAATAATCGCATGCAAATTGAAAAACTGGAACTGAACAGTCACTGGCTCTGATACCAACTACGCCAGGATCTCCTTCTTCATTAAATCATCAACTTTTATTACAGACTCTGAGTGGATCGACCTCGGATTGCGAAGTTCGTCACCACTTTCTCTCTGACTTGTGCCTGAACACAATGTATTGGGTCCGTTTAGCTTTCGCAACTTCCCGAAGGCATGAAGCTACTTGCAGGCTCCTGGGATTCCTAAGATATGCTCACTAGCACACCCTTACAACAGACTCGAATTTATAGGGCGAGTCTCAGCTTTCTGATGCGATGTTATACCACAGTGGGCAACTCGCAGAGCATACAGCTTCGGCTCTCACACACCTAGACACTTGCAGAGTGGACTACTTGCTCATGTGACTCCTACTTGCAGAGCGGACTACTTGCTCATGCGGCTCGACTCGAATGCCTGAAATGATCCTCGAGTCTCTTATTTATAGCTTCTAAGATGGTGAACCGGTAAACCAAAACACACACCAGCCGGTTCAAAAGCTAGATTCCCGGGGCATGGTGGGACAGCACCATGTTATCTCGTCCCTTAGAGGCTCGGCCATATGGGGACCCGGTACTACGACTCTGACTGATTGACCACCACTAGCTAAAGCAGATTCTACTGGCCGACATCGGCTGGCCCATTTACATCAGTCATTATTACAATTTCTTCTGGGAAAAGCATCCCGAGATACAAAACAAACTGAAATCAAACTCATGTAACGTGTTGTTATTATATATTAAATAAATTAGGATGAGAGCTCAAAGCATGGCATTTAGCAGAGATTAGAATGATGAAGAACAAGAATAAAATCTCAACTATGTGCAGATGTATAAGCAGTGACAGAAACATTGTTCCAGTCGTCTTCCAGATGTAATTCGAGCCATGGCCAAGCCAAACTTCTGGTCAATTCTGTAACCATGCAGTCAATGCTGCTGTTGTTCTTATCATGATCAGGGAAATCCAGAAGAAGATCCGAAAATTCTGTGCCATGCACATGTGCAGGGGCCTTATGTTCTGTCTCGCTCATCACCATATCAGCAAAACATGAAAGTACTTCAGGGCTTTTAACATTCCATTCGCCCCTCCACTCATCTGGTGCAGAATTGCACTGTTGGGAGCCAATGTCCTTCTCCTTATCATTTGGGTTCACAGACTGATCACAACTTTGCTGGGTCGAAGCACAGCACAAGGAAGAAACCGAACCAGGCGATCTGGGAGTCTTGGAAATATGAGGGTATAAAACCTTATCGTCTCCTCTTGCATTTGGATGAAATTGATCAAACACATGACATGAATTAATGTCACAGCTCTCGTTAATTATCTTACCGCTGGACTCGTCCCTGAAGACCTTACCTGCTTCCGAATTCCATATCTTTAAGAAATAATCAGTCGGTGGATTATAGCTAGGCCCCGTGATCATTTCCACTGTGTTCTCGGTATGGTAGCCAGCAGCAGAATTAGAGCACATGAGCAGTGATTCTCTCGAATGATGAGCTTCTGCTTCAAGTCTTGCATTTTCCCACTGTGCCTTGTGCCTCGAGAGGGCCAACGCCTTGGAGTCATGTGAACTAGTGGAAATGGGTGTATGGGTCGTGGGATCGATTCCCATCTTCAAAAAGCGTTTCTTCAGACGGGTATTCCAAAAATTCTTGATCTCATTGTCTGTTCTGCCCGGGAGCTGTGAGGCTATGGCAGACCATCTGCAAGCGTGATAACAGTAGATAGATATATAAAACGTAAGGACTACTCTGCCTCTCTCACGATAGTACGTTTAGAAACCCTGAAATGAAAGAGTTAAATCGTACCTGTTTCCTAGAATTCCATGCAACTGAATAATAGTTCTCTCTTCTTCTTGTGTAAAGTCGCCTCGCTTGATATCAGGTTTTAGATAATTTGTCCACCGCATACGGCAGCTCTTCCCACAACGAAGAATCCCTGCATATACACACAAATTTACATAAATTTTATTCTTTTATTACATATGCACGTCCATTCACATAAAGAAACAGAAGAAACATACATTCAAACTACACCACATTACAAATATATATATATGAGATATGGGGTATGTGTGCAGTGTATATATAAATAAATATACAGACCAGCATGCTTGGGAAGAGCACGCCAACTTCCATGGCCATTCTTCTTAATATAATTGACGAGAATTTGGTCCTCCTCAGAAGTCCAGGATCCCTTCTTCAACCCCGTTTTTTCACAGCAGGGAACTCTCCCCATATTGATCTCTGAGAGTCTGTAGATCCAAAGCTTGATATTCCAACTATAATATTTTGAATGCTGCAGGCCTCTTGGCCAAATTCACCCCACGTCGATAATAACAATAATATAACCATGTGGTTTCTCTGCAAGTGCCGTTGGTATACATTGATCTCAGACGTCCTTAAGGAGACGTGGGAACCAGCAATATTAAATGGCCATAACTAACTGCAATGCAAGGTCATTGTTATAGCACAGAGCTGGCCGTTCAATTCATGATGAAGAATGCACATAAAAACCAATAGAAACTGAAACATGTGAGTATCATTGTCGTAGGCGAAGATTGACTGTATATATCATGGTCGTAGGCGAAGATCGACTGTATATATAATCATTGATGTGTATTGTTTGCTCCCAATTGCCTCGGGTGGCAGGCTCTTCGTCACTTGCAAATACGTAGATCGACGTAGCCGTAACGGTCGACCTTGTATTTTATAAGGGCGACGTACTTATTATTGTGACGACGAATGCTTTAAAGGCTACGTACATATAATAAATAATATTACGATGTTGTGACATCTAAAGGCCATATGTTCAGTCGAGGGTCCCTTTCTTGGCAGCAATGAGGCACTTTTATACATAATTTCATTATGTTAATGGGTGTTTGAAATAACGGTGGGATCTTCCATCTGTTTTTTTTAAAAGTATTAACAAAACACTATATTTACAAAATAAGCGTTTCGTTGGATGTTCTCCTAAAATGGAAATCTCATATTACTCCAACAGAAGCATTAACTATGTCCTCATAATGTCAAAAAGAGATCCTGCTCTTAGGAGGGAAAGGGAAACGAGTAAAGTTCTTTTGAAATTTTGACCAAAAGACTATATTATGTTCTGAAGAGAAATTAACATGCTAAATATAATTAGAAACCAAATAGATATCACATATGAGGAACTTGAGTTCTAATAGTTGTGTTTTCGTTAGGTTGCTAAATATAATTAGAAACCAAATAGATATCACAAATGAGGAACTTGAGTTCTAATAGTTGTGTTTTCGTTAGGTTGCTAAATATAATTAGAAACCAAATAGATATCACATATGAGGAACTTGAGTTCTAATAGTTGTGTTTTCGTTATGTTGAAATGGTATTTGCTTTGGTTAGTTGGTCGCTTTCGATAGTAGCTCTAGTTTTGTTTTAACAACAATGACATTATCATGTAAGTGTGCCATCAAGAACCTGATAAATGCATGGGTTTAATCTTTTCATGTAGGAGCCTTCTAATAAGAATCTTCAGAACCCAATATGGGTACATTTCCCCTCGTTGCTTTGCATTTCTTCCATCAAATCGTCTTCACTTTGGTCTATCACTTCTCATATGTGTCATGGAGTTTGCTCAACATATTTCCTTTCTAACCAATTTTGTCTTGCTCGTCCACCATGTCTACTTCATCCTCGTTGCCTTACCATTTTATCAGCTCTTTGTTTTGCAAGAGTGTAAGTCACATGAGCCTTTATGCTAAAATCTCCAAAGCCCCAACCCACACACTAAGTATACAATGTTACCTTATCGTGACTCCATAGGGATGGGAGCTTCAAACCTGTACAAAGTTCCCCATAATTGAACACCACGCTCACATCACCATGCACGGGATTTCCACGCCTAGAGTTTCCACACCCAAAGTTTCAACACCCAAACACCCCACCCAAACAACATGCCAAAACATAATTTCCTCACCCAAACACCTCACGGAAACAAAGTTTCCACACCCAAACACCACGCTAAACAAAAATTTTACACGTAAACACCTTGCTCAAAGTTTCCACACCTAAGCACCATACAACAAAATTTCCACTCCCAAACACCACACCCAAATTTGACATGCCAATACACCCAACACCATACGGTAGGATCTTTTATTTGGTGGTGTTTAAGAATAGATTTTTTAGGGATTATAAGATGTTCTAGTTTGTAGGAATAATCTTCTTGTTATTAAGAAAGGTTTAAATCACCATGTAAATATTAAATTAAATTTAATAATTTTGTAGATCGTTTAGAAAAGAATATATATATATATATATATATTAATAATAATAAAAAAAAAAAAAATATTTTATAATTTGAAAATGGTTTATAAATTAACGATAATTTTGTTTTATATATATATATATAATGGGTGAATCCACGAATGTGGTTCACCATTTTTGGCGGATCGCAAGGCAAAAATTCGTTTTTCGGATCCTCGATCGAGGTAATTTCAAGCCCTCAATTGAGGTTTTATGCTCGATCGAGGGTTTAAAAATACCTCGATCGAGGGCTTTAACATACCTCGATCGAGGATGTTTTAAACCCTCGATCGAGGGTTTCGTTAGACCCTTGATTGAGGGTTTGTTCGATCCGTCAAAAAAAAAAAAATAGTGTCCGGGCGGTTGTGCAGTGGGTTGACAGATCCTCAATCGAGCAAATCCTCGATCGAGGGTTTGCGACAGAGGAAAAAAAACAAAACAGGGCTCGGTCGACCCTGTTTTCATGCGGTGGCTTGACAGAGACAGAGCAACAGTGACCAGTGACCTCGACCGAGCACATGCCCGACGCCACCTCGCCACAGTGACACCACCTCCCCACAGCAACGCCATCATGTCATCTCTTCCACCAGGTGGGTAGAAATCTACCATTTTTTTTGTTATTTAAAAAAAATATATAAATTTCGTATTTTATGTATAAATTTGTGTTTTTTTATTAAATCTAGGTTTAATTTGGTTTTCTAGAAATGGTTAGGATATAGGCATTGAAACTAAACCGCCATTGAAACCGAAAACCACCATTGAAACCAAACTTATTGAAAAAAAAACCATTTGATTTAACTAAAACAAAAACCTATTTCAAACCAAAACAAAAAACCATTTCAAACCAAAACAAAAACCAAATTTGAAATAGATTTAGGGTTTTAGATATTTGTCATTTATTTGTTTAAATTATTTAATTTATTTTTGTTTTTATATAAACGGTAGCATTTCACCCCATAAATGCTACTGGTTTTATTTTAAAACGTGATTTTACAAGCAGAAATGCTGCCCATTATTGAAAAAAAAAACCATTTGAACCTAAAACATAAAACCATTTCAAAACAAAAACCAAAACTATTTTAAATTTGAAATACTTTTAGGATTTTAAATTTATTTTGCATTTATTTGTTTAAAAATTATTTGGTATGTGAATTTGCAAGCAGCCAATTTTTTTTCAATCCTCCGAGAATGCCAAGAAGATTGAAAAAAAAATCATATATTAATATTAATATTATAATATAAAAAAATTAAAAAATGAATATTAATAATATATATAATCATATATTATTTATTAATTTTTACTTAATTTATTTTAAAAAAATAATATTTAATATTAATAATATAATATAAAAAATTAAAAAATTAATATTAATAATATATAATCATATATTATTAATCATAACCATAACCATAACCAATATGCCAAATTGTCCTAAATATGATCCCTTCTCAGGCCACAAAAAGTATGTCCACAATGTGAGCATGAATGAAAATAAATTGGCCTGGAACCATAATGGATAGCTTGGAAAAATTCCCAACATCAGGTGGCCTAACGTCATTAGATGATGTCTTTGAATGATATAAGCCACTACAAATGTATTTTGCTGAACTAGACTACATGTGTTTGGATTAGATTTTTCCACCATCTTTGTGGAATACAAACTACAATTCAACAATAAAAACATCTTTTTAAAAATATGGACATTTCTAAAATGTAAAAATTATAAAAATGGCTAGACAAATAAAACTTACCGAAATGCTCTTTGGAAATTGGCAATGGATGACTATAAGTCTTCTTAGAACAAGCTCATATTACCTAACATTACTTTGTCAACCTTATTATTTATAAGGAAAATACAATGAAAGAATATTATTTTATTTATATCCTTTAAGTCCCTTGACCATAGCTTTATTACTAGTCAAAACTAATGTGTCTTATTAATATATTTTCAAATAATAATAATTTCTTTGTTATTATTTTGAAATGTAATAAACTATATAATAAACGTAAATGTTTGATTTATTTATAAATTTTAAGTAAATGTTTGATTTATTTATAATTTTTGTTTTTTAAATAAATATGTCTTGTAGATTTTTTTGTTTTTTAAATAAAAATAAAAATAAATATATTAATTGTATTTTAACTATCAACCACATTATTTTTGGTATTATAACTCTTCCATCGCTAGGGATTAACTAGTTAGTCAATACCCCTATTTGTTCGTTTATATCGAAGGTTTTGAAATTATTTATAATTTTATATCGAAGGTTTTTAAATTATTTAACATTTCATTAATATGTTGTTTGATTTTTAAAACTAGGGGTTAATTTTAAAAAATAAAAATTAATATCTTGATTGTATTTTAACTATAACCATAGTTTATGGTATTATAACTCTTCCATTACTCGGGTTTAACTAGTTAGTGAATACCTCTCTCTTTGTTCATTTATATTGAGGGTTTTTAAATTATTTAAAATTTCATTCAGTTATTTTTTATGTTTAGGATTGGAGGTTAATAAAACTACAAATGTAAGTATTGGTGATGTATTTTATTTTACTTATGGATATGGATATAGATGATTTGAAAGTTCTTTCCATACACTTAACAGTAAAATTTGAAAAAAAATATAGTTTTATACGAAACAAATGAGTGACAAAATCATTGTCTAAAGAACAACTTAGCTAGATTGTTTGAATTAGAAGTCTTTCAACCTTGCTTTATATGAATATGTGGCGTATTTGTAATTATGTTTTCTCAAATTTGTCTAATAAATATGTTACAAGGATTTTTTTTTTTTTATAAAATAAATATTTTTAGGAAAATAATTTGAAAAATGTGTAACATTAAAAGTGAATATTATTATTTCTTATATTTTATGTTTATATTTTATAATAAAAAATTATTAACAATAATAAATACTTAATATTCAGGTTGTGATTTTGATTTTGATTTTTCTATTAAATCAAAGCATAACATAATTTTTACTTAATTCAAATTAGATTAATTGTTAATTTCAAATTCGCTCCTACAGGATATATTAAATTAGAAAATTTTCTATAGTTACTCAAATTCGTGGATATATTAAATTAGAAAATTTTCTGTAGTTATTCAAATTCGCTTTCTGCTGCTACCAAAAATCAAATATAGATTAATTTGCACATTGCATTCAGATGTAGTTTGCATTCCTTTTAGAATGAATTTTGCATTTACGAATTTAGGATCACCTTAACCACAAAGTCTCATTTTCAAGGATAAACATTTGGTTAGCGGAAATGGAAATGTGGCCTTTATTCCCATGAGAAGTAGATACGCTAAACGGTTTAGGGTTTGATTTAAGAAACTTGGTCAAACAACTTCCCTTACGTTGACAACCGGTCAATTCTGCCCATCAAAAAATGGCATAGAAGGAGGGCTGAGGTAAATATAACTAGTTTATTATTTTAAGTTTCAATTTTTTTATTAATCATTTATCCTCTGGCTTTGAAATTTTAGTTTTTTATATTTTACATCGTTGCACATACACTGTACGGTGGGGTAGATCACAAGCTAACCCTTAGGAGTTAAGTATTTTCACTATTTTATTATTCAATGGCTCTTTCTGAGATGTGTTTTAGGACGGGTTAACTGTAGCATTCCATTTGAGATCATTGAACTCTTGTCGAAAAGAAAATTTGATGGGGAAAGTGAAATATGTGCATGTGAACATGTTTCTCAATTTATTCAAGAATGTATTGCTAATGATGTTTACCATGAAGGTGTCATGTGTAGTTTATTCACTTTAATTTTTGGAGACTAAGTTAAGAATTGGTGTGAAACTTTATTAGTTGCATCCATTCATATTTTAGATCAATTTGTAGTTGAGTATCAATAGGAGCAAACTCTAGTCCACTGGTGGCCTTGAATTTGAATTGGAATTGAAATTGAATTTGGAATTGGATTTGAAATTTAAATTTGAAATTTGAAATTGAAATTGAAATTTGAATTTGAATTTGAATTTGAATTGAATTTGAATTTTAATGTGAAATTTGAAATAGAATTTGAAATTTGAATTGAATTTGAATTTGAAATTGAAATGTGAAATTTGGAATAGAATTTGAATTTGAAATTTGGAATAGAATTTGAAATTTGAATGAGAAATTTGAAATTGAAACGTGAAATTTGGAATAGAATTTGAAATTTGAATTGAATTTGAATTTGAAATTGAAATGTGAAATTTGGAATAGAATTTGAAATTGAAATGAGAAAATTTGAAATTGAAATGTGAAATTTGGAATAGAATTTGAAAGAAAATTAGAATTAAAAATTGAAATGTGATGCAGATAGTCTTGAAGAGAGAGATTCAGTGCTTTGTGCTCCGCGAAGCACGAGAGGATCTGACGTTGCCCGACAGGGCGGCCATCGGCAATGCTCCCGTTCACCGAGGAGTGATGCCAGGCCGGGTTCGGCTGCTACTGGTGGCGGCAGCAGGAGAGATAGTGTGTCGGTTCATCCCGACGACATACATTTGGATCCGCAGGAGGAGGATGTGCAACAAGACATGAGTGCATCAGGTGCGTATTTTTTGTTAGCACATTTTCAGTAAATTTTTAGTATATAATGCATTGAATTTTAGTTGCAAGTTATAATATATATTTTTAGTAACATTTGTGTTTTGGTTTGGATCGTAGGTGCCTCATCAGGGGGATCATACGATGATGAGGTTGCACAGGTCACTCTCGCTGACATCATTTCCCAGCGAGAGTGGGTGAGCTCATATGTGAGCACTTTGAGGGAGGATTCTCCCACATGGCGATCTTTGTCGATGATGTTATCATCAATTGATGAGTTGTTGACCCTCTACAGGAGGGTAGGACCTCTCAGTGACATTTGGTGACATTCATGCCAGAGGAGGAGAGATGGTATCATTGGGATCCACAAATGGGAGGATGTCAAAGTCACCATAAGAGGGCATGACATCAAGGGTGATTTATTTGACATCCCTCCTAAACGTGCCCCCATTCAACCGCTTAGACTCAAGGAGTTTAAGTTGGAGGTCGCTGCACCACATATATATGATAGATTCATGGGAGCATGGGGCATGTTCCCCCACCATGACCAGGTCCCATTGTTATTTGCAAACCATGTTTATGCAGAGTTTGTTTTGGACATGTAACCGGATTACACTAGCACAGGGTCTCAGTTCTATGGGGCTGGTAGGGGATGCTCCTACCAACGTCCTAGAGCTCGGAGAGACCCTACATTCGTGCCACCAGATCTGAGGTTGATACCACTTCCAGACAGGGCGGTTATCAGGTCGGGGGATGTGGCACAATCATCCCAGCTTGCTGCAGAGGCTAGAGATGACCTTGCAGACTCGTTGTTCACTGCCTTGGGTAGTGTTGCTGTTGCTGCGCATGGAGAGGCATCTAGACCACCCCTCCACCTACAATGCCAGAGATAGAGCATGTCTCTAGTGACATGCTTAGGAGTTTCGATCGCGAGACCCTACTGCAGTATGCTGATTCAACAGGAGATGCATACTTTCAGTTATATCGTAGATGCGTTGCTACACGACAGGTATACTTTTGTACAATTATGTATATATGTTCTTCATGTTACATCATATCAATGTCGCAAATTGAATGGTCAATAATACTTAAGGGAGTTGTATTCTATTGATCCATGCAGGGGACCCCATTCATGGATCAACTCTTTGCTAGTGAACCATCTATTGGTCCGCCAGTCGGGGTAAGTTATAATTTATGTTCCAATTTAATTTGTGTTTGAATATTATTTCTCAGTTTAAATAATTTGTGTTTTATTTCTTAATTTTCGAGATTTATGTTGTAGATCTTAACTTCAAATGAATTTCAAATTGTACAGGGCAACGGAAAGGCAGTAGATCCTAATTATGGACATGAGGACCACAAAGGTTCTGACGAGCCGGGTTCAAAGACACATGTGAGTTTTAATTTATGTTCCAATTCAAGTTATTTAGTCACATTTAGTAATTGATTTTTGTACTTTATGTTTCAATTTTTTACGGATAGCTTTTAAATTATGTTAAATTTAGTTTTAATTTTTAATAAATCTAACTTATTACATGTAATGGCATATTACATAGGCATCGCAATAGGTGGGTGTCAATGCTGCAATGGATTTCACACATAGTTGGGATGTAGCTTGAGTACATTATCTTGATGAAGGGCCATCTACCCGTATTCCTACCCAGATCCCGGATATCACCATTGACACGACGGATATGGCACAATTCCTTGAGGGTTTAGAGTCTCAAAAACAGCACCGGGATGCTACACAGGAGGGTAGTCAGAGGGACGATCACAGGCCTCATGGGGGTGGTGACCGATAAGTTGATGATCTATACATTTTCATGTTTTGGATATTTTCAAATTTTATATATTTTCATGTTTTGGATGATCTATATATACGTTATCATGCTTTGGATATGGATTCATATTATTTATACATGGACTTTTATCATATATGGACTTTTGGATATTTTGTATATTTTATCATATTGATGTTTTCATGTGTATTTTGTATATGATTTGAAATCGATTGTTTTTTATATTAGATCTGGACATAGTTATTACAGTTACAAATTTATGTTTTGTCGTTTCAAATGCAAATTTAATATATAGTTACAATTTAGTTCAATTTAAAATGCAAATTTTGACTACATTAAAGAACATCTTCCAAAATTTAGAATTGAATACATACATTACGTTTTAAAATTGAAATTACAATTCCAATTCAATTGCAATTTAAAAGCTCGTTTTCAACTACATTACAATTGCAGAAATGAAATCAACATGTAAAATTAGAATACATTTGAAATTAATAATTGAAATTTTGATTACATTATGTTGTCTACACATTACAATTCAATTACAATTTACACATTCCAATTCAATTACAATATAAAATTAAAATCTCAAATTTAATGTGTAATTTCAATTGAGAATACAATGTGTTGTTCCAATTTACAAGTTCAATTTCAATTACAGTACAATTGCATTTGAAATAAAAATTTTAAAATATGATACATTGTACAATCTAAAATTTAAATTTTATAATTTTACCTTGTATATAGATGTATTTTAAATTCTCAATTTTGTATTTGAAATCAAAATTTAAAATTAGAATACATTTGAAATTGAAAATTGAAATTGACATTTTGCATTATGTTGTCTACGCATTACAATTCACTTACAGTTTCCACATTCCAATTCAATTACAATTTAAAATTAAAATCTCAAATTTAATGTGTAATTTCAATTGAGAATACAATGTGTTGTTCCAATGTACAAGTTCAATTTCAATTACATTACAATTGCATTTGAAATAAAAATTTTAAATTATGATACATTGTACAATCTAAAATTTAAATTTTACAATTTTACATGATACATAGATGTATTTTAAATTCTCAATTTTGTATTTGAAATCAAAATTTAAAATTAGAATACATTTGAAATTGAAAATTGAAATTGACATTTTGCATTATGTTGTCTACACATTACAATTCACTTACAGTTTCCACATTCCAATTCAATTACATGGAAAATTTAATGTGTAATTTCAATTGAAAATTCATTGTGTTGTTGTATATAAGAATGTTTTTGTCCATTGACAGTGTGAAATATCCCTTGAGACAAAATTATATAATTACAAGTTATATAGTATGTAGGCAATCTTTTTGTTATTTTCTTTTAAGTGTGTGCTCTAATCTAAAGTCATAAATGTATGGTTTGTTTTCTTGGCAATGGGCATAACCACCTAGTTAATATAAGAAATGGAAATATGTTGATAGCAGATGCTTGTACAACTATGGTATAAACTATGCTTGTACAACTATTTCATATGATTTATGTTTTGATGACAAATGGAGATATTGACACCATTTGATCCAACTAGGTAAGTTGCATATATGAAGGCATGTACAAGTTATTATCGTTCAATGTACTATGCTTGTATGTTGAATGTTCACATCAACATGTACAAAATAACTTTTTAAATTGAATGCGAGTATGTAAAGTTAATGAATGCTTACATCAACAAACAAAATAATGTTTTTTGAGACTATGCTTCCCAACTTATGACAAAACCTTACAAATCATTTTGATGATATGGACGATGTAATCCTCATCTCATCATGGCTTGCACTTGATGCCATCAATAACATAGTTCACCATGATACAAGATTATAACAAATGAAGTCAAGAATTATGTGAATTATAACAAGTGTCAAGCAAAGGGATTTTCAACCACTAAATCACCATAACTAAATGTCACCCACGAATGTAAAAATTCTACTAGCAAGGTCAATCTAATTATTAATCAATTGCTTTGGAAGGAAACCAAATTGAAGGAGTGTTTTGGTGCCCTTCATTTCCCTTAGTAAGCAAAATTAAAAACTATGGATTGATTGCGGTCACATCACAAAAAATATAGCTAAGGAAGAGTCACATATATACCACACATGGGTATGTATGAGACCTCTGGTTGAAGCTTCAATGATAGACTATGAACAATCAAGGGAAACACAATAGTCCTAAATAGCAAAAATTCTAGGTTATCAATACAAGAATGTGTGGTCCAAACAATAATTATAATGCCCAAAATTTTCTAAATTCATATATTAAAGAATGTTGCACAAAATGGTAATCAATCACCAAATTCAAGTTCAAGGTAGGTGACAACATTGAGTATCTATTATATAGAGCATTGTCACATATGAATACAAGGGACATAGAAGAGTCTAGAGGTTTAAGGATAAAGTCAAGAGCCATATAAATTTCCCTGAAGGTGTGGGGACTCTCAATTGCATAAACAATGTATGCCTTAATCATCATACTCCTAAATTGAATTAAGTGGGCATGCATTGCATGCTAACCACGGTAGTTATCTCTCAATTCCTTTTTTCTTGTGTTTTCAAGGTACTTATGATAGTTATGTGTTTTCAAGGTACCTAAACTCATTTCACATTATTTCCATTCTTATAAATATAAAAATAGAAATTAAGTTTTGGCCATCATGAATTTTACTTAGTTGAAGCAATTATTTAGTGACCTAAAACTTAAAATACATAATTTTATTGATTTTTGTTTAACCTGGATTATAATGTATGAAATTTTGCAAGTTTGGATTCAAAATTTAAAATTAGAATACATTGTACAATTCAAAATTTAAATTTCACCATTCCACATTGTATAGATGTATTTTAAATTCTCAATTACATTACAATTGTATTTGAAATCAAAATCTAAAATTAGAACATGTACATGTTCAAGTGTATTCACATTGAAGCACCATGACCCAAATTTCACAAAAGCCTCCCATCTGGTATTTGTATTCTTGACATTAAAGCATAGATACAAAAATACATTTATAAAACAACCTCCACAAAAATCTCCAAAAAAATATTACACAAGACAACATGAAAACTATGCCAATGATGCAAGTGGCATACATGTAACTCATTCATCTGGCCAATGGGTTATATAAGGAATGCAAGTCTCCATAATATGATCATGGTCAGCTTCTGTCATCTTCCATCTCTTTGGATCACCTCTCTTCACCTTGATTTCTGTTAGAGGTATCCGAGCTGCAACCACCAAATGACTGTATTGACATGATATATATCCAGGCATAAAATCTCTATAAATAATGTGAGCACCCTATTTTTTCACTTTTTCAAAAAAGTGTCCCATTAGAACCATGTCTCCAACCTGGTATGTGAAGTCTCCATCTTGGTAGGGTTGCACCAATCTACTCTTTATTTGCGTGTACCGCATCAAATAGTATGCAACATTTTCTTGGTTGTGGAGGGGTGCAATGACAACGAATACATCACCTGCAAGATACATTACAAATATTATTCAAATGTCCTACGTGCAAATTTCTACAACATTTGTATATGTGTAAGATATAATGAACTAATTAACTTAATGAAGACTCTTGTACCTTCCCTAACCATATCGGAAACTCGATCATGATCTAATGAGACCATTGCCTCTTCAATGTGCATCTCTTGCCATGTTGGAATTGGATGTGGGCCCTTTGGATTAAGAGATACATATTTCCATGGTTTGACATATAAATCATTTTCACAGTGATCAAGCCCGCATCCATTTGCATTAATGCAAAAATCGCAAAAGCAGACATACTTCCTCGTTTCAATGGAAAATATGTCCCCCATATCTTTACTTCAAACAGAATGCAATTCCCTCGTACCAAGCATGGTGTCACAATACCATGGAATGGATCTATTAACATCTCCAAGGGCAACATCCCAAAAGAACCTGCATGGAATTCAGTTTGTCATATGTAAATTCCTATCGAGTACATGTGTTCTTTTGGAAATGTTGATATTGAATGTTATTAGCTTATTAATTGAGTTTGGAGTTTATTACCTGCACACCGGCCTTGCTTGTTCGCAACCCTTATGTCCCAAATGACGTGTGCACCAATCAACCACTTTAGTGGAGCATTTGAGTTGGGTTGCACCATGACTCATATGGTACCTCCGAAGTGCTCGTTTCACACATGCACCTACGCCATCATGTTCACCCTTCCCATGCCTTGTCTCAAAAAAGCTCCAGGTGTGTCGGATTCATGTCTGTTTGTGCAGGCGACTCAACCAATAAAATGAGCGTGCCGATTTGAATTTCCCTGCACACCCATCTGACCAAATCCAGTGTTCAGTAAATGATATGCCTCTCTGCCTAAATGAATCATAAATCAACCCAAAGCAGTGTTGAACGAACAATGTGTCATGCTCACAATCATCACTAACATAAAAATGGTACTCCTTGATCACTTCGCGTGACTAGGGAGTGCTATCCCTACCATCAATGTTTTCCTGAGCATGTCTGTACAACACATGTACGAAGATAGACACCTGGTCAGAGTGATAGTCCTCACTCTGTATCTCTCTCTGAGGAGCAAAGGTGTAGTCCTCCACAAATTCTACCACTGATAAGATTATGCCCAGCTCAAATACCTCACGGGAATGTTTGAATTCTGAAGCTTGCCACCTAGACCAATGGGAGTGCTTTATGTATTTATAAATTTGACTTTGAAACTTCTCCATGAAATCTGAAAAAGGAATCTCATCATCAAGCAAGTCGATCCTCTTGGATGGAACAAATAAAGAAGGTGTTGGATTCATGGTGACGTACTCGTACCTCTTCCACCTAACGGTGATATCTGACAATCCATGGTGTGTTGGATTGATAGGAAAGTTCCTATGGAACAATGTCAAATCACCGCATTCATGGCATTTTCTCCCACCTACACACCTCTTATTGAAAAACATGTGTTCAGGATTCCTGTTGCATAGTATCATACAAATAAAACCTTGCACTGTGTGAGGAGCTAGTACACCGTTCCAGTGCCTTTTGCAAAAATCCAGAAATGTGTCATAGTATAGTTGAAATTCAACATGGTACCGACAGCAACAAGTGTCGCGAATCATATTCGGCCTAATATACCACGGTTTCAATTTGTTGAACATGCTAAATGATATTTGAACACCGGGATTGGTTTCTTGGAATTCCTCATAAAGTGCAACTCCCATCATCTCCATCACATGCTTATAGTGCTCTTGATAAATGCCTCTGGATAAACGTTGTCGCAATACATGCTTTCGATCTAGAATAGCACGAGAATGACTATCCCAAAACTCTATCACCTTCTCTCTAATGCCTGTTGCCATCCTATCTTGATAGGGTTACCTACAAATATGAGCCCAACAAGCAGCTTCATCACTTTCATCTATCCAGACCCTGAATTTTGTATATTTAAGCAATGTTCTTTTTGAAACATTGAGCAATAATGCCATTGTTGATACCATTCGATTTCTTGAGGTGCTTTGTGCCACAACAGCCGTTGTAATTTCCTTACGAGCAGCTCGGGTATCATTGTTTCTTGATTTTCCAAATGAAGATAATGCAGTTCTTACATTTTATATTGCATTCTGGCATGTCTTTTTTGTTTTAACATCTTGAAAACTCAACAACTTTGTGGCACATTTCAATTTTTTGTGTTTTATCAACCCATGTAGGATTTGAGCTTGTGTCATCATTGAATGTTGTTCAAAATATGACTTGATTATGTTATTGACATGCTCTCTAACTCTCCGACCAGGGATCGAGTTCCCAATCTCTTCTTGTGCAGAAACAACTACATAATCCTCTAGAAAATTTCCACCCCTTCCAACCCCACTGCAACTCCCAATTATATTTTCAATGTGAGAGGGAAAGGTGTCATGTGATGGCTGATCAGGATCATGAGGGGGCACAGGGTCATGTGATTCTTAATCACCATGATGTGATGTCTAACCATAATCTCTCCCTGCATAACATGTAAATTAACAAACTAAAAATTGGTTACTTGATAATTGTGCATTGAACTTTAAAATAGCTAGTAACTTGAAATTTGATGTGGAAATAGAAAAATTGAAAATTGCATGTGAATTGAATTTTCCAACTAATACATTTAGCTTGAGAATTGTTCTAAGTAAAAATCGAAATTGTTAATAACTTGAAATTTGAAATTGTTCAAGTAACTTGAAATTTCAAATTGCTCAAGTGATACGAACTGTTACACCAAAACCCCGAGGTGTTAGTGAAGGCCGCCCACTAGGATCTTAACATCTCACCACGCTCCACAGTCCAAACTCTGGGTTGGATGTGCGCCCGTACGGTGGTGTCCCCTCTGCATCATACGAGCCCTGGACGAACACTGCAATGCCGACGTTGGATCTAAAATGGCGCGGAAGTGATCGACAACAGTTCAGCTGAAAATAGATATGGACCTCAGGTATGTTCATCTTCCTAACAGTTCAAGTGTTTCACTCGGCCACCAATGATGTCTGACGGCTTGCATATTGGGGCAGTACCCCTCACTCCACTGCTCAGGTAAAACTAATAACCGCTTGGCCACAAACGGCAGCTCTTGGTTTACCTCACGGGTGGAAACTAGTCAATCAGGTAGGGGTCATTGCTCTTTTCGCTAGCAGGTCATCTCAATGGACCAGCTACTTTGGGGTTCCTATGATACTCCTCACAATGATTTTTAGGGCTTATGCCCAAGTACTTCCCACATGTTGGTTGTAGAGCCAAATCTTCTAGTCTCATAGATGATATTGTATCAGCCGTGTTTGTACCCTAGTTTTATATGATATGTAGGTGGACTGTACAGTCACCCCAGCGGGGGGGCATTGCCCCTGAGAAATGGGGGTTCGGGGGCAATGCCCCTGAAGAAAATTTTTGGGGTTGTTTTGCGGGCCCATGGTTTTGGGTATCCTGTGGTATTTTCCCATTGTATTTCCCTTATAAAATAAAGACATTGTAATACGCCTAGAGATGATGATGTATTAGGTTTTATGCATTGTAAAGATCTCTGAGATCAGGAGAGAGACTGTGAAACAGAGAAGAGGAAGTGCAGCGGTTGTGCTGCAGGTTGTATCCCTTCACCTTGCTGGACGGTAATAATAATAAGGACTGACAAATTCAGTGTGGACGTAGCCCAAGTTGGGTGAACCACGATATATCTGTGTCTCTCTTGTAATGTGTTTATTGTTATTGCTCTGCGATCCTGTTTTTCTAACACCACAGTTAAGCGGACAGGGATTATTCCCAAATCCAAACTTGCAACAGATGTGAAATTGATAGTAACTTGTACATTTAACTTTAAAATTGCTAGTAACTTGAAAATCAACTATATATATTTAAGTCAAGATAATTATTAATAACTTGATAAAAATTATTGTGGGCATAAAAATTAATATCATTTACAATCATCACATTATATAATTGTGGGCAAATTTTTTTTATGCAATTTATGTCCATTTTACTTTTACATTACAAGAAAAATGTTATTTTAACTTTATGGTATAATTTATAAATAAATAAATATTTAAAATACAAGTTGCAAATCACCATGCAAAGAATAAATGATTACAACACTTCTACCTTAGAATTTAAGGACAACATCATGCATCCCATGTTATATATACGTGAAATAAAAATTTGAGATTGATTTTCTACCCATCATAACATATTTATTATACTCTAAATGTGGGGAAAAAACATTGATTTAGAGATGAATACAATATTTAATTAAAAACATTGTAGGGATATGATTGAGGGGAAATTCATAATTTTTAATGCAAAATAACATTTTCATTAGTTGATGATTTTGCAATTTCAACAATAGACATTTAAATGGAAATTGTAATTTTATCATAAATTGCAATTTAAGGATTTTTTATCAATAATGCTTCACATATCAATGCAAGGTTGCAAACATTGCAAATTTAATTATTTTCAATTTGTTCTAACATAACATATGGTTTTAATCATTAATCTTATCATGGTAATATGTCATATTATGCAAATAAAAATATATGTGATAGATGATTTTTTTTTTAAAGTAAACATTATAATTAAATAGCTCTTTGAACATTCATTTTTATTCAAATATTCATTACTATGAAAATATTGCCAACCACCATAACTATGAAAATATTCATTGATTTGTTTTCAAATTGAATAAATTCTAACTAATACATAACTATCAAACTTGTAAATTTCAAAATATTCATTCATTTGTTTTGAAATCGAATTTTCTAACAAAACAAGAATTGAAATTACATTTAACTTGAAATTGTTAGTAACTTAAAAAATTGCAATTAGTTAAATATGTACAATTTAACTTGAAAATATAGTGTCTAAGTGTACATTTAATTTGAAAGTTATTCTAATAACATTGAAAATTGTTAATAAAGTTTAAAAATTTAAAAATAGTTAATATGTACATACATTTTAACTTGAAAATAGAGTCTAAGTGTACATTTCATTTGAAAATTGTTGAACAATAAAATTGAAAAATGTTAGCAAACTTTGAAATAATTTGAAAATTGTTTTAAAGCAACTTTGAAGTATAATTTGAAAATTGCTAGCAACTTTGAAATAATTTGAAAATAGTTAAAAATATACTCATATCTTAACATGAAAATAGAATATAAATTTACATGTTTCATTTGAAAATTGTTCTAATTTAACTTTGGTTTAAAGCCACTTGAAAATTGTTCATTTAACATAAAAATTGTTGCAAACTTTGAAATTTAAATAACAAATTGATGAAATAAATATGAAACAAATTAAATTATGAAATTTAGTTAGATTTATTTGAAATTTATTACTAATTTTGTAAATTATGTAGCATGATATTTAAATTATGATAGCATGTAATTCAATAATTTACCTTGGTTGTCCTCCATTGGAATTTGTTGCACCAAATGTGCATCTTCTTCTTCTCTCAACCTTGCTCTTTGTTATCTCATTCGTTCTCTATTGTACTCACGTTCTTCATTGGAATTTTGTTGTCTAGCATGTTTTCTTTGTCTTTTTTTTATTTCCCATCAATCGACAAAGAAAACAAACAATTTTTTTTCAAAATGTTATAAGAAACAACAATATGTTAGTATGAAATCTTGAAATATGTCTACAAAGAAATCTTACATGAATCAATCTACAATGAAAACAAACAATTTTTTTTTCAAATTATTATAACAAACAATAAAATGTTAATATGAAATCTTGAATTATGCCTACGAAGATATCTTACATGTCTAATGAGGTCTAATTCAGCAATATGAAAATGACAAATCTCTAATTCAACAAGATCAAATTCACAAATCTCTAATTCAACAAGATCAAATTGTTAAATCTCTAATGAAAAAAAAAAAAAACTAGAAATGAGGTAAATTGTTTTTTGTGAATCCTTATTTGTTAGTTATATACAGGTTCATTGTTGTTTTTTGGAGGGAAGGGTAGTTGGAAACATTAATTGTTGCCAACTCCTTTCGCGGTTTCGCCTCGGTTGCTTTATATATATTTTTTTACACAGACAAACCCTCGATCAAGCAAATACCTCGATCGAGGGTTTAATAATACCTTGATAGAGGTCTTGTTAAACCCTCGATTGAGGTATCGTTAAACCCTCAATCGAGGTTTTGTTAAGCCCTTGATCGAGGTTTTTAAAAAAGCTCGATCGAGGGCTTAAAATATAGGTTGAGAGCCCCTTTCTCAGCACAATGGAATGTTTGTCTGCCTTCCACAGAGTTCAACTATGTCATTAAATGCTCATTAATGAGTGGACTTGATACTATTGGATTAGTCAACTAATCCTCTATCCAGATATATAAAATTTACGAATTTTTATCTTCATATGTCTGTTGTTTTTAATTTTCTACTAAAACTTGCCCTAAAAAACCATGCCGACAACTTCGATTGAGCTCAAAGATAAATCCACAACATTCAAAATACACATCCAAAAAATTTGAAAAAATACACAAGCCCCAGATAAACGCGTCCTCCTTAAAAGGGTATTTTTAGTTTTGCAAATTATGTAAAAAATCAAAAGTTTTCGTGCACGCACGCACATGTGTGCAAAATGCGACTTAAATATTCATTGGTAAGTTTCGAAAAATAATAATAAATATAATTTTTCGAGAAAAATTAAAAGAAAAATATGTAAGCCCTAGTGCACTCTGTCTAGATCATGTTCACATATTTCATTTTTTAAAATTATTACTTTAACATTAATTTATTGTGCACGCACACAAACTACTTGTTAATTGCTCTTCAAATTTTTAAGTACACACGTTTCATTAAATGAAAATTCGACACGATATATGGCATTGGTATAGTTCGAAAAAAAATATCATTGGAAAACCAACATAATTATTTACATTTCGTTTTTCAACCGCATGTCAAAATTCATTTGATAAGTATGAGTTTCGAGGGCTTCAATTTAATACATGGATAAAATTTATGTTTTTCACCGTCATATTTGACCAAAAAGAATTATCCATCTTCATAAAATCACCCTAATATTATATATAAATAGTAATAATAAAAGGATTTATTATTTGTAATTCAATGCACTTAATCACTCCAACTAATACTACAAATTCTTACATATTTAATATATTTTTGATATCATGACTCAACTATATTGATTATAACTAAAGAAGTGTTACTTATCCTATTACTTTCCTATTGGGAGATTGTCATAGGTGAGTGTTCTACAAGTAGAAATTATCAATGATGGAGTGAAGGTTGAAAGATTGTTATAGAGTATTATACAATTTATATAAAAAAATTGTCAATGATTGAGTATGAGTTGGAAGATTATCATAAACTGTGCTTTACAACACAAACTCCTAAATGAAAATTTACAACGATTAAGTGAGAATAATAGTTTAACTTAAATTCATTTTATATGAGTTTTTTTCACAATCGTATTATTTTATGTTCAATTTTTTTCAAATAATAATGTAATGTACGATAACAAAGTACTTCAAATTATTTAATGCAAATTTTAAGATTCATGTCATAGTTTAAATTATTTAATGCAAATTTTAAGATTCATTAAATATGATTGTGATTCATATTATTTTATATTAATTTTTTTTCAAATAATAATGCAATGTACTATAATAAAGTAGTTCAAATTATTTAATGCAAATTTTAAGATTCATGTCATAGTTCAAATTAGTTTAAGATTCATGTCATATGATTGTGATTTTTAAGAGGAAATACATTGATTTGTAAATAATCAAGAGCTACAAGTGTTAATGTTCATGACAAGAGATTTATGAAAAATGCATTAACATAACAGCATGGCTACTTTACCCCTTGAAAAATAAAGAACTATGTACCTCAAGTCTAATATCAAGTCTAGATTGGTCTGATACTAAAATGCTATTGTTGTTGTTGTTTCTCTCAGTTGGAATCCCCAACTCCACAACACTATTCCCTTCCAGAATTCCCAGGGAACATCAAGTACCAGGTTGCATAGCGTGAATTGTTCTTCTAGATGCTTAAGAAGTTGAATTTTTCTTTGAAGTTATATTGCGTGGTCCAATTCCTGCTCCAACATGGACAGTACTCTGGACACTAGCCCACCAATGTTGCTTTCCACTAGCACTTTTTCCAAATGTTGGCTCCTTATTGAATCACGTCAAACAATTATTTTCCTGCCTAGATTGAGCCTTCTATTGCCAGGTTGCTCTACAACCTGGTCATTGAACGAAGAAACATTAAATGGAAGTGCATCAAATGTTGATGTCTAGTTCTTGCTGAGGACCTTTTAGAATACATGTTTGATGCATATCGAGATCATGTACTACAAAATTCTTATTATAAATTTTTACTTGCAACTTGGCTTGTTGTTTGTGTGATAGAAGCCTTTCGTTTAGATTAAGAAGGTATAGACATATGCACAACCTCATCGCGACTCACAAACGAGTTATCTACTTGACGTAGTATTAGCATTTTAAAATTCCCATGATCTTGAGCTATTTAACTTAACACTGGGCTAGAAAGCAACAAAGAATCACTGGTACCAAGAAACCAAACTAGAACAAAGTATCTTTATTAAAGTATTTTAGACATGGTTAAGATATTTTATCTTCATGATTGCAAACCTTTCACATATTTTTATATGCTTTAAAATAATTGAAAGGAGTTCAATTAAATATATCTTAGCCATGATTGATATGATCACCTTTCTATATTTGGATAATCATTGGTGGCATAAACTTCACAAAGATAATTAATTGGCCAATCAAATCCAAAATCCCATAGTTTAAAAGTTCCATTTATAAAAGTCACGTTGAAACTTATTTTTGTCTAAATCTTACATATTATCAAGTGTTATGAAAAAGAAGTAAATCCCATAGTTTAAAAGTTCCATTTATAAAAGTCACGTTGAAACTTATTTTTGTCTAAATCTTACATATTATCAAGTGTTATGAAAAAGAAGTAAAGTCTACCACTCACTTGTAAGTTATGGGAAATGGAATGTTGCATAAATTGACACATAGTGACGGAGTACATGTTAAATATTAAAATTTCGATCAACAATATCTATCACAAGTATAAATGTTGAAATAGCTAAAATAACTATATGTCAAATAAGGTAAAATTCATATGTCCTTTGTGTCACCAAATCACTGGAGATTAGTATTTTGATTACGTACACTTCGAGTGAGAGAAACAATGGGGTTTTTTTGTACCGACCAACAGTGCAAGGAGAGATAGGTGGACTATTACAATGAATTCATGGTTTAGAAAATCAATCGGTGCGGATATCCTATTATTCCCAGAGACGTTCTAACGCTGCTTTTAGAACTGTTCCTGGACATCAATAAAATCTACTGTGTTCTTTTGCTTGATCAGAATCACATTCATCATAAAATAATACAGACAACCAAATCTTGGAATAATGTGGGCAGTATTTCAATATGCCAATGATAAGAATTTGAATGAAATGATGTTAATGAAATGGCACAAAACAAAGGTACTTCAGAGAGAGTAAATCTTTGTTTTATGTTTGAGAATAACGTACTGAGCCTAAGGGAGGAATTCAGTAGTTTTAAAAAAAATGATCATAAAACTAAACCTGAACAATATGAGGATATTATTTTTCAAACATCCCAACATGAATACTTCGCGCCATGAAAATCCTAGAAGCAATAATTTAAGCTTGCAGCACTCACATTAAAATCAGAATCAGATTTATAAATCATGAACAATATGATATAGATGAATTAACAAAAGGAAGAATACTAACTGGACACATCAAAGTTTTGAATCCACCAAATCCCAAGATCGGGCAAATAGATGTTCTTCTTTATATATTTGATCAGACTGCAAAATATCAAAAGTTACACTTCTTACAAAAAGAGTCGACCATTGTCCATTGCCTATTCTACTATATATAGCCTTCTCAGGCATTACAAAATAAGTTGCCACAAAGAGTTTGTTACAGCCCAACGGCTTATGCAATTATGTTTGTGATTTACAACAAAAATTTGTTACAAAACGGTCCTTTTGACTAATGATGACTAGCTTGTTGCTGAGATTGGGGTCCACTATGATGAGGTAGAAGAACACCTTGTCGCGTGGAAGAGGCCTTTGTTTCTGGTTGTACTGATGAGGCTGTGGCTGCTGCTTATTCTCTGGTGGACTACTCCAACTGTTGGACTTCGATGAACTTGGTGATACTTTTCCAATATTTACCCATTGGGTACTGGAAGAACTTGAGCTCTCTAAGAGATGAGTCAAGATCAATGTAGCACTCGAAGGAATCCTTCGAAAGACTACTGAAAATAGTTTGGAGGTGGTTGAGAACCTCAAAATTTTTATGCATCTTACCTATAACTGCTTTTCCACTGAGTTCTTGCAAAGTATCTGTCGTGTGAATATCAGTATTCCTTGCATCTGTCATCATGGTAATATACTACTCCTCTAGATATAGGTCTCCATTTCCATCCCAGAAAGAGAGAAGACCGAGGAAAAAAACTGTCTTGAACTTCTCCTTGAAGGAGAAAACATCCTGCATTAGTTGGGATGCCATGTCAGCAACATTCTAGGCCAAAGTCCCCTTTGTGATCATCTTGTTTGCTTCCATGACTATTTTGGTTCGGTCGCGGACAGCATACGTTTGTAGCTCCACAAAGGTCTTTTCATTCAAGAAATCTATCATCGTTTTGGCCAACTGGACTTTCTTATTTACACTGCTCATTACAGATCGTGCATCTAGTGTGGCAGTTTTAGCTATTTGTGATTCCTCTTGGGATACGCTGAAATGGCTCCAATGAGATTTTATCAAAGCCGCCATCTGATCCCATAACACAACTTTGGCGCCTCTGATCAAACATTTACCGTTGAGCTTCTTTGATAGCTCTTGAACCTTACCCTTGAGCTCATCAACAGTTTGTTGGAGCTCTAAGATAGCCTGATCTCTCCTCATCAGCTTCCCATTTGTATTGAACAGCTCATCACATTTCGTCTTCAGCTAAGTCTGCACTTGATTCAACTGGGTGTCTTAGATGCTCATTTCGGCCACTGCCTCGGCCAATTTATTGGTTGGATCTGAAGTCGATGAGGCTTGAAGGATGACGGCCTTTTGCTGGAGGAGGTTCTGATTCAACTTCCTAGCCTCTTCCAACTCTCCTTCCAATAGGACAATCTTTTCCATGAGCTTTTGACCATCGCTAATAGATCTCTCCAATTTTGTATGTATTGTGACTACCTTTGCAGTATGCAAATGCTCCATTGTGGGAATATTTAGCTTCTTTTTCAGTGTTTCCACTTCCTTGTCCTTCTCCTTTAACATGGCTTGTAATGGATCCATGTCTTCAGGATTCTGCCAATTCCATGATGAGTTCCCTACTAATTATGCAGACCACATTTCCTAGCTGGGACATGATGGACTTTCTCTCTGGTACGTAACAATCCGCGCACCACTGTATTAACTCTGGAAATGGTCTAGTAGGACAGAGAATCATCTTGGCTAGCCCCGGCTTCTATAGGTTGAATAAATCGTTTCCATTCCTCACCTACTCCCTGGCTTCCAGAGCGAATTGTTGTAGGTTTGGGAAGGAAGAAAAAGAGTCATGAACGTCAAAGAATTCATCATCGAGATGGTCCCCTGGACTGTCAGATGTGGATGCAGAGGTGACCTTGGGAGCAGCTACATAGGCCATGCTAACACAGGGGTGAAGTGGGAAGCATTGACTCTGAACTGCTTAGAGAGCTTGGAGAAACAGGCGAAGAGAGTGGAGACTAAGGAGATTTGGAGCTGGAGTGAAAATGTGCAATGGCTTCCCCGAGAAGGTATTTGTAAGAAAACATTTGAATTTGGCAGGATTAAATGCAGGGTTTATGTGGCACACTGGGATTAGCCTGTTGGTTAAGGGGTAGATGGCTTATTAAATACAGGGTTTACGTGGTGCACTGGGATTAACCTACTTGTTAAGGGGTAGATGGATTCTTATTGGAGGACGATTGCTCGTAAATGACAGTGGTAATGACTATTTAAGGACGGCTTAAGGTAAAACAATGGGTAGGAATCTTGGGGTGTTAAGGTCCGAGCACCTTGGTTGTCCTGAAGCAATAAATTTCATCGATCTTACGCCCTGACAACCTTGAGATGTGTGCGCTTGCCAATGCATCTTTGTGTGTGGAGCCCGCTTCCTCTGTCGGTCAACTGCCCAACGGCTTATGGTCAAGGAAACCACTGTGGCCACTTTATAAGAGGTTTCAGGGATTTGAAAATATGGTTTAGGGAAACCAATTTTCAACCCCTGAATGATTATGAGGTTGACACGCGTCGATGGCGGTTTTCCTTCAGGGATGCCTTGAGAGTGTTAAAATCCGAGCTCTTTCAGTATCTTGACGGGATCACGTCCGTTGATGATTCACCTTTGATTTCTCAAGATGCATTCCAGCTTATGCAGTTTTATGGGGTGAGCCCTCCTGTCCTATAAACTTTCTTGCTCAGAGGAAACGATCCTTTTTATAGCGCAACCGAGCTACCTATGGCCGCTTCTGCTGATGATATCAGTAATAACATTGGCTCCAACGGGGACAGCCTTTTTCTCCGGAAGAGGCTGAGAGCAGTAGACTAGTTCCTTTAAGTCCATTGGGTTGTGGAGTCATACCTATCCTTTAATTTCTTAAAACAAGTAACTGAAAAATTATGAGAGGGGAAAATAACAAAATAACATAACCTTTGCAGTAGGAAAAGAAAATAAACAGTATGCTACATATATGATAAAGGGATCATTTGATTGAGCTGGATGTAGATTTTTAATAACAATAAAAAAACGTTTCTGGAATCTCCCGTCTAGGTCCACCCGCGAATGGTCGAACTTCCTATGGTTGGCTCTCTTTTCCGAATTTCCCTGTTGAAAGCTGTGATTGACAAACTCCCGATCAGATGTTACTTTAATCTTGTTCTGGTGCAACCTGGTGAAACACTTGATCTTTTTCCAACTGTTAGATAACTGCCAACTTTTCAGATTGTCAGGGTTATGGGTGCGAGATCACACTTTTACCTCATACTTTGACTTTGGTTTCTTGGGAGAGTTGAAACTACTAGGAAATTTACCATGGCTCACTATCAACTCAGATTTCCCCAAAACTGCCAACTTATTGACTGTCGAAAATTTAACAGCTTGATGGCCCAAGGGGGGAGCTTCATACTTGTCGACATTGTTTATTTCATCAAAGTCCAATTTAAAAGGCAGATCAGTTTCTCCCCCTGTAGGTGAGGACATTATGGAACCATATCCATACATACCTTTAGTTGTAGCTTTATCAAAATGTGTTTTCCCTACTTTCTCCTGGTTGTCCTTGACAATACAGTTGGGTTCGGGTGATAATACAACCTTCTCTACATATGGGTCTCCTATTGACAACATGTAACAACGCATGTCCTCATTGTCTGAATATATAGGATAATTCATTGGGTTGTCGTGCTTGCTTATTGCATAATACAACATAGCTTTTCAGTACAACTTTCTAGTTTCTCCAGTAACCATCGGTATCGTAGCGTATTTCATGTCCATCTGCATGGTTCCCCCCATCTCTTTCGTCCAGTTTCTTGATAAGAGCATGCCATATTTTGACGGGACATCTGCCACTACTACGTCCATTCTTACACTTTTGTTTGGTAGTTGAGAAAGAGTGACTGTCAAGTTCGTTATCATGCCTATGCATTTCACTTTTCTTGAATCAAAACTATAGAGGTCATGGTAAGGTCTGGTAATTTCTAGTCCCAATTGTTCCATAATCACTTTGGGCATCAAATTGTGAGATGCTCTAGAGTCCAGCATACAGTTGTGAAGTAACTTCGTATGTATGTTAAGGGTAACATAAAAGGGAGCAGTGGGATCTTCCTTTCCATCGATGTGAGGGCTACATTGAAAGGCTGGAGGTTTATCATTTAGATTTACAGAATCCTATTGGTCAATGTTTTCAACTTTGTGTAACAGTTTATCAATCTGTTTTTTATACATAGGGTTCTTCATCAATTCGGTCAAGGGGATAGCTATTTTCAGTTTGCTCAATTCTTGTTCCGGATCAAAAGGGGTAGACACTTCTTTGGGATTTGGATCTATTCTCTTATGGGGGCTGATGCCTGGCTTAACTAGGCTATCTGGGATATTAGAATGCATTGTTTCATTCTGTGGTAGGCTATTTCTTCTCAGTAGGGGGTTTTCTTGATGATTTTTAGCTTGAGATGACTTCTGAGGAGAGCTCTTGAGAGGAATTAAATTCTGTCTATTTTCCAATTCTGGCCTTGGTCTCAATTCATACTTCCTTTGCGGCTTATATGGTTGAGCATTGTGAAAAAAGGGATAATCATCAGGGAGTTGATCACTTTCTTGGGAGTTCAAAAGATCTGGGCCAGTTTGTTTATATGAGAGTGAGCTCTCATAATCATCTCTAGTGAGGTGCATAAGATGGGAATCTTCTTCCTTCCAATTCAATTGTTCTTCTAATTCTTCATAAACTTCGTCCACTGGAATTTAAACAAGATTGTTTTCATTCTCGCGGACAGGTGGCCTTAATGATTGTTCATCGTTCGTCTTTTCTCTATACACCATTTGGGGATTGTAAGGCCTTCTGAACTAAGTAGGAGGTTGAGCAAGTAATTGTCTATTAGGACTGCTGCTTTCTAATTCCATCATGGTAACTTTGTTTGAAAAATTCTTTATAATGTGAGTCATCTCGTCAATATTTGTGTCTTGAGAGTCTTTAAGTCCTGAGGAGACGCCTTCTTCTTTGGCCTTTCCTTTGTCTTTTTGTTCCATATCACTGGTCAGTTTTATCTTACCTCCTACTCTCATGTTTCCTTCGACGTCTATAGCATCATCTTGCATTATGCTAAGTGAGAGAGGTATTCTTTCTCTCAATGTGATGGTGACATCTGAGGGGAAGGACGCCGCATATGTGACTCGAGCTGCTACTTCAATAGGTCGGATATCTTCAGGGATTTTGAAATATATTTTGTTGAATCTTAGAGTAAAGTCCACCATATCTTCAGAGTTTCTTTTTCTCAGGGCGGAGAATTTTGTTAAATAATACAAACTATCACGCTTAGCTCCCCACTTCTTGACAAAGGTGGTTTCCAAGATTTCCATAGTGCTGATAGAGGCATTGGGTAGTGATCCGAACCACTTTTTGGCTTCTCCTTCCAATGATTGAGCAAAAACTCTCATGCACACATCATCATGTTCGATCAGGATATTGTCAGTGAAATCTTGGAATCGGTCTACATGATTTTCAACAGATGTTCCCTTGTTGCCATCGTACTTTTGAAACAACTTCAGGTAGTGGGTAGGCATATCATTCAAGGGCGTGGGTAATTGTAGAGGTCCATGTCAGGTAGCCACGCATCTGGGCGTTCTAGGTGGTTGTGGTGGTACTCCGCCTCCTCCTCCTGACATGAGGTGATTGGCAATCAGATTCTTGGCCTGAGGTGAGATGAAAGATTTCATATGATTTGTATGAACAGAGAGTTCCTTGTTCTGTGTGGGAAACATTTGAAATCTAATCAAATCACAGGGGGTGCACGGATTTTGAGGAGAAGGCTCTCTTTCAGGGGTTTGGAAAATGAATTCAGATTCAGGGAATTGAGGGCCAAACAAAGGTAAGGAGAAAATTCGTTGATAGCCTAGTGAAGTAGATTGGTATCTTCCATGTCTATGTTTCCAAGAGACTAAATCTTCTAAAGCCACAAATTTTGCGTGACTAGGGTTCTGGCGAGTATGTCTTCATCCAGATGCCAGGTTTGCTACTGTGGAGTCGCCAAGAGGATTACAACCTACAACCTAGTCTCATCCACTACGAAATTAGCTGCATAAAATGTTTTCGTTGTCCCCAGGGAAGATTTATCTTCTTGCTTGCGTCCCCGGCAACAGCGCCATAAAAGATGTTAGTCCCAGAGACGTTCTAAAGCTACTTTTAGAACTATTCCTGGACATCAATAAAATCTACTGTGTTCTTTTGCTTGATCAGAATCACATTCATCATAAAATAATATAGACAGCCAAATCTTGGAATAATGTGGGCATTATTTCAATATGCCAATGATAAGAATTTGAATGAAATGATGTTAATGAAATGGCACAAAACAAAGGTACTTCAAAGAGAGTAAATCTTTGTTTTATGTTTGAGAATAACGTACTAAGCCTAAGGGAGGAATTCAGTAGTTTAACAAAAATGATCATAAAACTAAACCTGAACAATATGTGTATATTATTTTCAGACAACCCAACATGAATACTTCACGCCATGAAAATCTTAGAAGCAATAATTTAAGCTTGCAGCACTCACATTAAAATCAGAATCAGATATATAAACCATGAACAATATGATAGAGATGAATTAATAAAAGGAATAATACTAACTACACACATCAAAGTTTTGAATCCATGAAATCCCAAGATCGGGCAAAAATATGTTCTTCTTTATATATTTGATCAAACTGCAAAATATTAGAAGTTACACTTCTTACAAAAAGAGATGACCTTTGGCCATTGCCTATTCTACTATATATAGCCTTCTCAAGCATTACAAAATAAGTTGCCACAGAGAGTTTGTTACAAAACGGTCCTGCTGACTAATGTTGACTAGTTTGTTGTTGAGATTGGGGTCCACTATACTGAGGTAGAAGAACGTCTTATCGTGCAGAAGAGGCCTCTGCTTATGGTTGTGCTGATGAGGCTGCGGCTGCTACTTATTCTCTGGTGGACTGCTCCAACTGCTGGACTTCGATGAACTTGATCATACTTTTCCAATATTTACCCATTGGGTACTGGAAGAACTTGAGATCTCAAAGAGACGAGTCAAGGTCAGTGTAGCGCTCGAAGGAAGCCTTCGGAAGACTACTGAAAATAGTTTGGAGGTGGTTGAGAACCTCAAAAATTTTATGCAGCTTATCTACAACTATGTTTCCACTGAGTTCTTGCAAAGTATATGTCATGCGAATGTTAGTATTCCTTGCATTTGTCATCATAGCAATATACTACTCCTCTAGATACAGGTCTCCATTTCCATCCCAGAAAGAGGGAAGACCGAGGGAAAAAACTGTCTTGAACTTCTCCTTGAAGGAGAAAACATCCTGCTTTAGTTGGGCTACCATGTCAGCAACATTCTGGGCCAAAGTCCCCTTTGTGATCATCTTGTTTGCTTCCATGACTATTTTGGTTCGGTCGCGGACAACATACGTTTGTATCTCCACAAAGGTCTTTTCATTCAATAAATCGATCACCCTTCTGGCCAACTGGACTTTCTTATTTACACTGATCATTATAGATCATGCATCTAGTGTGGCAGTTTTGTCTATTTCTGATTCCTCTTGGGATACGCTGAAATGGCTCCACTGAGATTTTATCAAAGCCGCCATCTGATCCCATAACACAACTTTGGCACCTCTGGTCAAAGGTTTACTGGTGAGCTTCTTGAATATCTCTTGAACCTTACCCTTGAGCTCATCAATAGCTTGTTGGAGCTCTGAGATAGCTTAATCTCTCCTCATCAGCTTCTCATTTGTATTGAACAGCTCATCACTTTTCGTCTTCAACTGAGTCTGCACTTGATTCAACTGGGCATCCTCGATGCTCATTTTGGACACTTCCTGCGCCAATGTATCGGTTGGATTTGAATTCGATGAGGCTTGAAGGATGATGGCCTTTTGCTGGAGGAGGTTCTTATTCATCTTCCTAGCCTCTTCCAACTCTCTTTGCAATAGGAAAATATTTTCCTTGAGCATTTGACCATCGTTAATAGATATCTCCAATTATGTATGTATTGTGACTACCTCTGCATTCTATGGATGCTCCGTTGCGGGAATATTTATCTTTTTTTTTCAGTGTTGCCACTTCGTTTTCCTTCTCCTTTAACATGGCTTGTAATGGAGCCATGTCTTCAGGATTCTTCCAATTCCATGATGAGTTCCCTACTGATTGGGCAGACCACATTTCCTAGTCGGGACATGATGGCCTTTCTCTCTGGTACATAACAATCTACGCACCACTGTATTAAATTTGGAAGCGGTCTAGTAGGAGGGAGAATCATCTTGGATAGCCCCGACTTCCATAGCTTCTAGAACCAATTGTTGCAGGTTTGGGAAGGAATAAAAAGAGTCATGAACGTCAAAGAATTCATCACTGAGATGGTCCTTTGGATTGTCGGACATGGATACAGAGGCGACCTCGGGAGCAGCTACAGAGGCCATGCTAACACAGGGGTGAAGCGGGACGAGCTGACTCTGAACTGCTTAGAGAGATTGGAGAAATAGGCAAAGAGAGTGGAGATTAAGGAGCTTTGGAATCAGCTTTTTCTTTCTGTGGACATCTACCAACGCCATCCTTCTTATTTACCCAAAGAGAAGGATTTTCATTCTGTGGCTTACTTTTAACTGCACCTTTTCTTCTTCCATAGGCTTTAGATTTCCAGCATCCAGCATCCTGCAACATTATGATTCTTTCCTCTACATAAAGTATAGAAAAAATTGCCATCATACCTTGGAATTTTCTTAACTACATTGCTTCTCGATGACTTGCTTGACTCTTTAGAATCATTGTTAGTATATACCTTTCTTTTTCCTTCACGGATTTGAAATCATTTCAGTTTCAATTCGTGATGCAAATCCAAAAAATGATTTGCAGCATGCCCTCATTTGCAACAGTAGGAACAACTCTCCCAAGAGCTTTCACTGGACATCGTCTCATGATATCCCAATCCGTGAGATCGAGGACGTTCCTCCACTTCGATTGGTTGTATAATGCCTTGGCCATCCGTACCAAGTCCTCCTCCATTGAACCCCATCTTGGTTAGGAGTTTCATACCAATCCCAAGTGTATTCTTTTCGAATGAACCTAAACAAATGCTTGAAGGAGAAGCAACTGAATGAACATAGCTATTATTTACCTCATCTTTTACTTGAGGGACAAATTTTTCCAAATACATCTTCCTGATCTTCGAGGTATCCTCCTCCTACTTGATTGAAGATGTAGAAGCTGAGACCTCCATGTGATTTGCTTCTGCATTGTTGGGTCTAGGAAATGCCCCTTTTTGGCCATCCTTATTACATCATTTTTCCCTGATTTCATCCTACTTCCATAAGCTATATCCATATCTTTCTCCAGATCAATCAATAATATTGACGGGTATAATTCGTTATTGATTTATTTATTTTATGCCTAAGATTGTTAAAGATTATGGATCTTAGTCCTTGGTTTATGCTAATCTGTGTGATTTCGTTTAGTCAAGGTCTAAAGCGCAGGTGTATTAGCCAAGTGGTGCCAGGTGTTACTCTTCAAAGTACCAGCTTCTCATACTCCAAGGAACAGTGCATTCTCCATGTGAGCTGTAACAGATCCTCACTGTAATAGATTCCACTAAAACAAAGCCTAGCTGCGATAGACAGGTTTCATTCCAGTTGCTGAGTCTATTGATCCATTAATTATTAGAGTAACAACATCCTTCATGATTAACAGCCTTGTTTAATATGGCTGTATCAGTTAGTTGTAACTCCACAGCATGAAGATTCTTCATTGTTGCACAATTATAGTGGATCTGAAACTGTATTTTCCTTGTATAAATTCCAGAAGGCTCTCGCAGCCTGGGGTTGGACAATTACCATTATACACATGCTATAACAGAGCACTGATACTATCAATTTCCATCATTAATATGAGAGCAGAGTTCTTCATTTATGTGTCTTAATTTGTTGTGATTCTCAGCGTCTCTGTTAGAAGGCCAGGGCCCTCCTTCTCACAGAGATAGCCGGTTTAAGTAGGTATAATAGTTTAGCTTTACTTATGTTGTGTGGTGTGGAATTATTGCAGATGTTATTGGTAGCTGCAACAGAGAATTAGCTTTCCTTTTGGTAGTTCATAATTGCATCTTGAATAGTTGTAGCAGATTGGTGTGACAATCGACTGTGTAGGATAATTTATTTAATTGCATGTGTATTTTAATCAGCTGTAACAGCCAAGCTCAGTTCCAATATCTTTCAGTCGTTTATGCTTTCTAGGACTTCCAGTAATTATTAATTTAGAGTTCAAGCTTGTGTTTTAATTCTGGTTGCTGTTGTATCTTCAATTGCATTCATAGATTAGACGGATAATGGTAGAGTTATAGTAGCCACTGGATAGATCATTTTGGTAAAGATCGAATATTGTAGTTTGATAATTATAGGATTTAACTTCTTGCAAAAGTAATCTAGTTCAATTTCATTATTAGATCATTAAACTGCTGGATTTATTTATGTAGGAAGATTATTGCACTTTGGATTCTTAGATGTATGAATTAGATTAGCTTTCTTTATGGAATGAGTTGGCTAGATAGGTAAGGTTATTATCTACATCTAGTAAATCAACTGCTTGATTTGTTTATGCATAGATTGTGCTTATTGCCTTTGAAATAAAAGACCTCCCTGGGTTTGAAAATTTATATTGACCATCCTGTGTGTTAACTTTAATTAATTGACATATAGGGTGACCAACATTTTGGCGTCGTTGTCGGGATGGTGATAGATAGACAGAGTTAGTAGTTGGTTTCATTTGATTTTATTTTAGTTCAATTATTTACAGCATGCATGAATACAAGAAAAACAAATCAGGAACCCCTTTTGAATACTAACATTGCTAGAGCTTAGTCTTCCACTAGACCACCGCGGAACTCTACAGGAAGGGGAAATTCTATTCCTCCCAATCTTGAACATTCAGCATCCACAGTGGAGAATACAACAGGACCTTCAACTCCTGTTGCAGAAAGTAAACCTCCTGAAGATAAGGGAAGCGCTGTAGGTGCACCAGATAGAGAGGAGATCTATCATATTAACGGAACCAGAGTTACCAAAGAGGTGTGATTGGAGACTCGCCAAATAGCAGAGGAAGAGAGAAGGCGAGAAGAAGAGGGGAGAAGAGAGGAAGAAGATAAAGCAGCGGAAGAACGCATAAAGGAAGCTATTGAATTTTGGACTAGAACCATGGCTGGTAGAGAATAGGAGGGAGAGAACGAACATGGGAATAACTGGGAGGAAGAAGGAGAAAATAATCATCCTAGTAATACTGTGGCTACATTAGAATTCCCTATCCTCCAGATACCTGGAGCAGCTCCTATGAAGAATCTCACCATTAGTTCTCCCGAATTTTCATGGTAAGTCCTTTGAGGATCCTGATGAGTTTCTTTTTGAATTTGATATCCTCTGTCGCAGCTATGATTACACCTCTAGTGCTCAGAAGCTGAAGTTATTCCCAGCCACCTTGAAGGGAAATGCTCCGCGCTGGTTCATGAGTCTGGGTCGTGAGACCATTACTACTTGGGACCAAATTAAAAACACCTTCCTTTCTAAGTAACAAGAATATTGCAGAACTAGGGATAGAAAAGAGGAGCTGTTTAAAATGGTTCAGAAGGATGAAGAAAGTTTGGAAGACTTTGTGGAAAGATTGCTGTACAATTTACAAAGATCGGGTCATGCTGAGATTGGAAAGGATGTGCTCAAGATTATCTTACTAAGAGGAATTAGAGAAGATTGCCTTGATATGTTAAATCTGCTGGGAAAAGGGGATATCTCGAAAGAACCTTTTGAAAAGATTGTTGAATTATGTCGAAGGTACTCCAGGGGATCCTCTAGAACCAGCAAACGAGACAAAGACCGAGACCAGGATGTCTTCACTAGGACTCAGAAGTAAGCTAGTGGAGGAGCCACTCAAGTAGAAATACACAACTTACTAGAGAATTTTAAAACAGACATGATGAGCTCCATTTCCTCAGAGTTAGATGTTATGAGAGAAAAGCAGAAGCAAGTGGTAGAAGATCTTACACTTGGTGTATTCTGTCCTAGATGTAGGAAAAATCACCCACTAAAGGAATGCCCGTTGGACAAAGCAGAGGTATGTAGGATATGTGAACTCGAGCATGATATTAAGGAATGTCCTTCCTTACCTAAGGTCAAAGCAGTCCTGCAGGCATCTATTCCATATGTGGAGCCAAGATACTTCATGGCACAGAAGAAACCATGGCAGCCTCGAAACCAAGGTATGATTCCAAACCCAACATTTTTTTTCTGAATAATATGAATGGAATGAACAACATGCATAATATGAATACACAATTCCCTTCACATTATTCTAACAACCAGTGGCATCCATCTTAGAACCCAATGAAAAATCCTAATTCATGGACACCATGGTCACAACAGTCAAACCATCCTCCTTGGAATTCCAACTGGAGAAATTCTTACCAAGGAAATAACTTTCCCCATCAGCAGACTCAGTATCAACAGTACCCTCCTCAACAATAGCAGCATCAACAGTATCAGCACCAATAGTATCAGCAACCCCAGCTCCCTTTCCAAAACAATGCCGCACCTATGAATGCACCACTTTGACCACAACTACCTACACAACCTAACCCAAACCCAAACAATAAAGCAGTCCATCAATTTGAGACTGCCAACATGCCTGCATATTCCATCACTCATATTCCCTGCAATGATATACAATTACGATCAGGGAGGGTGGTGGAACCTATTATCACTGAGGATGTTTCATCCCCAATGATTGAAACTGGAGTAAATCAGCACTATGAGAACATGGTTAATTCAGCAAACCCCATCATTGAGGATGCTAATACTCCTACTGAAATAGTAGCTAAAACTCAGAAAGTAACACACAATGTGTCACAGCCTACACAGTTGAATAAAGAACCACCATACCCTGAACGATTGGCCCTGCAAAAAACAATGGAACAGCCCCGATTTGATCTTGTGGGAGAACTAAAAAAATTGTATGTTAAAATTCCACTGTTACAGGCTCTTCATGATGTGCCCATTTATGCCAAGACTGTTAAATATTTATGTGTCAAGAAACCAAGAGAAGGCCCAGGGATCCCCCATTGTCCACGTGTTGGGAAATCTTTCAGAATTAATAATGGGGAAGGCCACTGTGGAAAAATACGATGACCCTGGGAACCCGACTGTTACAGTCCACATAAGGAACACACAAATTCCAAATGTCTTGGTGGATTTAGGCGCAGCTATTAACATTATGACCATAGAAACTGTGAAGAAATTGGGACTCACTAATATTCGGCCAACCCCTATTGTTTTGGAGCTTGCTAATAGATCAACGATCAAGCCTGAAGGGATCCTAGATGACCTCGTAATCTCAATTGACTCGTGGGAATACCCTGCGGATTTCTTGGTGTTACAGCCGAAATCCCAGTTGGGGGGACACTCACTAATCCTGGGAAGACCATGGCTGGCCACAACAGATTCCTGTATCAGCTGTTGGTTAGGATCTATGACCATTTCAAACAGAACTGAGATCAAGAGCCTAACCCTGTACCCTCCAGCTCGACCAAGCACAGAAGCTGAGACTCCATTATGGGCAGATTTGGAGGAGGAAGAGGGTGTGCAACCATTACTAACTATAGGGAGAGCCTTAACGTTTAAAGATGAAACAGAGGATGATGCCATTAATAGTTTCATCAGTGAGCCCACATCAGTCAATCAAAATGTCTATCAGATCTTGGATAGTACTCTAGCTGCAACAGAACAAGAAAAGCTTACAGAAGAAACTCTAATCGATGATGACAGTATAATTCCAGTACTTAAGAATTCGAAGAGTGTTCCAGTAGAAATTGGGCCAGGAAAAACATTGAATATCAATCCTAACCTGGCACATAACGAGCTGGAACAGCTAGTCACTCTGTTGAAACAGCGTAGGGGAGCTTTCGCTTGGGAGTACACAGACATGAAAGGAATTCCTTCTCATATGTGCACCCATCATATTTATATTAAGAGTGACTCCAGGCCTGTATGTCAACCACAACGAAGGATGAACCCGAACCTAAGATACATAGTGAAAGAATAAATCCAAAAATATTTGGAAGCATGATTCATATACCCAATTTCAGATAGTGAGTGGGTTTCTCCACTTGTGATTGTGCCAAAGAAAAATGGGAAATGGAGGGTCTGCGTGGATTACAGAGAATTGAACAAAGCAACGCAGAAAGACCATTTCCCCTTACCTTTCATCGATCAGGTCCTTGATACCTTGTCTGGGAAAAAGTATTTCTCCTTTCTGGATGGCTTTAGTGGCTATAACCAGATCCAGATTGCTCCAGAAGATCAGGACAAAACCACTTTCAACTGCCCCTAGGGAACTTTTTCCTACCGAGTACTTCCTTTTGGGTTGTGCAATGCACCAGCTACATTTCAGACAGCAATGATTGGAATCTTTTCAAAAATGGTGAATGATTGCATGGAAATTTTTATGGATGACTTTACTCCATATGGTGATAGTTATGAAGAAGCACTGAAAATTTTATAAAAGGTCTTGAAACGCTGTGAACAAAGCCAGCTGTCTTTAAGCACTGAAAAGTGCCACATGATGATGAGTGAAGGCATAATGCTGGGGCACTTCATCTCTTATGATGGTATCCAGGTAGATCCATCCAAAATCAAGGTAATTGAAAATATACCAACTCCTGGAACACAGAAGGATGTACGTAGCTTCTTGGGGCATGCTGGCTATTACAGAAGGTTCATAGAAACTTTTTCCAAACTAGCTTCACCTTTGTTCACCCTGTTGATGAATGATGCACAGTTTGTCTAGAATGATGCATGCCAAACAACATTTACTGAGCTAAAGAGAAGGTTGTCTACAACACCCATCTTACGAGGGCCCAATTGGGCTCTGCCTTTTCACATTTCTTCAGATGCTTCAGATACTACCATTGGAGCAGTTTTGGGACAGCGGGAAGGTAATCCTCCTTATGCCATTTACTACATTAGTAAAAATTTGTCTCTTGCTGAACTAAACTATATTGTCACAGAAAAATAATTTCTTGCCATTGTTTATGCCATCAATAAATTTAGACATTATATTAATGGATATTCTACTTTTGTGCACACTGATCATTCTGCTATCAAGTATTTAATGAATAAACCGATCACGAATGCTAGAGTTACTAAATGGCTGTTACTGTTACAGGAATTTGATATCACAATTATTGATAGACCAGGAAAGGAAAATGTTGTTGCAGATTTTTTATCTCGACTTACTAACAATGATGACAATTTACCAGTCGAAGATTCCTTCCCTGGCGAACATCTGTTTGCAGTATCAACTCATTCCCCATGGTATGCAGATATTGATAACTTTTTGGCTGCAGGTAAGCTTCCAGCACATCTGTCAAAGAGAGAAAAAATGAATATCATACAACAAAGTGCTAGGTACTGCTAGATTGATGGCCATATTTTCTACACAGGGCTTGATTTAGAGATCAAAAGATGTGTTAGAGAAGATGAAATCTTTAGCATTCTTAAAGCTTTCCATGATGAGCCCTGTGGGGGACATTTTGCTAACAAAAGGACAGGTCATAAAGTTTTGAGAATGGGCTATTTATGGCCTACATTCTTAAGGGATGCGAAGAAGTATGTTCAAGCATGTGATAGCTGCCAAAGGAAGGGCCAACCCAACAGATTAGATGAGATGCCTTTGCAGCCACAGCTTGTGGTTGAACCGTTTGATAGGTGGGCTCTAGATTTTGTAGGGCCTATCAACTCTCCCTCAAAGCAAAAAGTTCACATCTTGGTTTGCACAGATTACATGACCAAATGGGTAGAAGATGTAGCCTTGGTTAAGGCCAATGATCAGGCTGTGATTGATTTCCTGTATGAATAGATTTTTACTCGGTTCGGAGTACCTAAGGAAATCATTACAGACGGTGGACCACAGTTTGTGTCTCACAAGCTGGAAGCATTGTTACAGAAATTTCATATTCAACACAGAATAACCTCGCCATATCATCCACGGGCCAATGGCCAAGTGGAGAGCACAAACAAGGTTATCGATGCTATTCTGACAAAAACAGTGAAGAGCCATCGTAAAGATTGGGCTGAAAGGATTCCAGAGGCACTATGGGCCTATCGTACTACGTGGCGTAAAACCACTAGTTTTCCCCCATATGAGTTAGTGTATGGTAAGAACGTTGTTTTTCCAATTGAATTTGAAATCAGAACCTTGAAAACAGTTGTGGAAGCAAACCTAGATTTATCAGAGGCACAAAGGAACCGACTGAATCAGCTCAATGAATTGGATGAGAAGAGCACAGCTGCAGTACATCATACAGCTTTAATACAACAATAGTGCTCTAAGTGGAATGATCGATTTATAAAGAAGAAAGTATTCCGAGAGGGGGACTGGGCCTTGTTGTATGATTCATGGTTCAAGAGGCACCTTAAAGGAAAACTGTGCACTCATTGGTTGGTACCTTATCAGATAGATTGGATATTTGATAATGGAACAGTCCGGTTGATCACCATTGATGAAAACAAAGTACCATTATTCACAAATGGTCATCGGCTGCGACTGTATCACAAGCCGATCTCAAGGGAATATTTCATTCGACAGGTTGCAGGTGATCCAGAGTATCAGTTAACGCCAGGGAAGGGATCTTTCTCAAACCCTGTGAATTCCTAAAAGATGCAATTTCCATACATATTTTGTACATAAATAATTGGTTTTTCTTTCATTCTATATTTTATCTATTTTTTATTTTTTTGCACTTGATCGGTTTGTTTTGAAGAACTGTGTGCAGGAACTAATTGGAAGAACAACAGTCGTGACTGGGCCAGACGATTGCAGACACCCCACATTTGTTCCTGATCTAATAAAGCTCTTTTTAAAAAGATGGATGATTCGTTATCTTTCAGTAGTCAGCTGAAAAATTGCTTGTTACTTCACTCTCACACAGCTGCGACTCCTTGCCTTGCTCATTCTTCCTATTTTTTCAATTGTGACTCCGCCACTTTTTCCCATTTTGCAAAATTCCGCAGCTGCGACTCCGCTATTTTCGCTCACCTTTCTAAGTTCGGCAGCTGCTACTCCGCTATTTCCATTTCATTTTTACCCCTTTACGGCAGTTGCGACTCCACTACCTTTTCCCATTCTGCTAAACCTAGCAGCTGCGACTCTGCTACCTTCGCCCATTCCGCTAAACCGAGCAGCTGCGACTCCACTATTTCCGCTCACCTTTCTAAGTTTGGTAGTTGCTACTCCGCTATTTCCATTTCATTTTTACCCCTTTACAGTAGTTGTGACTCCACTACCTTTGCCCATTCCGCTAAACCTAGCAGCCGACTCCACTACCTTCACCCATTCCACTAAACCTAGAAGCTGCGACTCCGCTACCTTCGCCCATTCCGCTAAACCTAGCAGTTATGACTCCACTATTTTTTATCAATCCGTTAAATCCAGCAGCTGTGACTCCACCATTTTCGCTTATGTTGCTAAATCCGACAGCTGTGACTCCGTTCTTTCCACTTCATTTCTGCTCCTTCCGTACAGCTGCGACTCTGCCATTTTCACTTATTTTGCTTAGTCTAGCAGCTGTGACTCCACCATTTTTTTTGCTTTCCAATTGATGATGCCAATAATGATTTAATTAGGCATCAGTTTTGTCACTCGCTCCACAGGATCCAATCATGGTTTGCCACGAAGGAAAATTTTGGGTGCCTTGAGTAGCTGTCAGCCCAGGTGGTAGTGGCCACATCACTTCAGCACATGTGCATTCATACCCGCGAGGATGATGGCCGGATATAATGATTGATCCATGGCTCAAACTCATAAACGCAAAGGTATGGATCGCATCTTTTACATGATTTGGCAGAAAATTAAATACGGTAATAACGATTATGTACTATTGTAACCCTCGAGTAACGAACCCGTATGATTTAACCTCTAGGGATTATGTCAAGGTCATGGTTTTATTTATTTCCCATCACCTTACCTGATTTGCACCTGTTACTCAAATTCTGCCAACTTCATCGTTTCAACGGAATGTTCATACTGGCGCAGACTTGCCTAAAACCTGATTTTTGAACCCCAACGACCCTTTGCATGTTCATAAAACTTCAACTTCTACGTCTAGACTGGAAATTGTTGTGTTTGTTCTAATATTTGAGGAGGGATTAAAATGGGAAACCTAGTCTGAATCTATACGTGCCAATGCAGAAGTTCTCAATATTTTTACAGCAGCAGGTTGGATGGCATACTTTGAATGGTTGAATGGTTTCCACACAGAAACCGCATTGCAATTTGCCCTCAACCTGACTGATACTCACTCCAAGGTCAAGGAACTGCGTGTGGATGTTACAGAAGAAATCATAGCTGAGGTTACTGGCTTACCCCTGGTTGGGAAGAAGTTATTTGGACAGAAGGCACATAATGCAAATGCAGTGAGGGAATTTTTGGCAGTTGGAGAGCAGGTTATTCCAAAGCGTCGTGGGCTGGAACTGGAATCTTTACCACCACCCTGGAATCAAATGGAAATCTTTGTGGAAAGATACATCTCTTGTGGAGGTAGGTACCAAATTGTTTCCTTCTCTGAACTTCCCTTATTGTCTCATTTACGCCATGGCAATTTGGTGAATATACCATTTTATTTGCTTAAAGCCCTACAAACTATGGCTAGATATGCAAGAACCGCCCAACACCCAGCTTCCTGCCTTACTAATCATGGCCTAATTAAATTACTAGTCCTAAGAGCCATTGCAAATCATAATTTAACCTAGGAACAATTTCTGGCTGGAGATAGGCCAATCATACAACCTGTATTAAAAATGGAGGGTGTTGGTGCAGATAGTGAGGACCGGCGCTCCTCAAATCCAGTTGGGGGGGAGGATGGAGCATTAGAAAACCAAACCAGTAACGAAGAGGAAGTAAACAAGGGGGAAGCAACATCAACAAAAAACCCTGTTGCTGAGGAAATTGTGATGGGAACCATGGAGCAGGATGCAGAAAAATTAGAAGTTGTAAATGCAGAAGAAGATACTCAAATAAAAGAAGCTAAAACTAGAGCAGCTATTGAAGCTGCGACAGTAGAAGCTACAATTGCAGAAACAGGAATTCAAGAGGAAGGATATCAGCCAAGAATAGTAGAAGAAGGGACTGTGGAAATTTTGGAGGTTGTGTCCTCTTCAGAGATAAGGGGTACCATTATTGAAGAAGAAAAGACTGAGGTAAAAACCCCTGTGTCAAAGAAACGAAGAGTAGGATCAGGAAACAGGGTTCAAACACCTACTACAGCAAAGAAAAGAATGATTAGAGCTATCAAAGCATCAGTAGCAATAAGCAGTGAGGAACACCCAGTGGGAGTGGTGAGGAAAAGAAAGACTCGATCAGCAGCAGCAGCAGAAGCAGCTGTGACAGCAGCAACAGCAGAAGTAGTTGTGACAGCAGCAGCAGCAAAAGCACCAGAAGAAACTGAGACAATGGATGCAATTGGGGGTAGTATCGAAGCACCCTTAGCAGAGACAGCAGGAGCAGTCAGAGAGAATAGGGAGTCACCTGTGTTAGAGAAAGCACCTGCAACAGGGGTAGATATAGAGATTCCCATTTTGAACCCCAAGTCATCTACTGCTATGCAGGAACCTTCCAGAGAAGAACCTCAAATCGAAAATCTCTTGTTTGAAAATGAATTATTAAAAGAGGAGGTGCAGATATTATGAAATGAGCTGGAAAGATGGAAGGGAGTAGTTGGAAAACAAGCAGACAAAAATTTGAACACATTAGCAAATGCTACAAAATTATTAGAAATTCCATCTTTTGCATTTGAAAATGAGAAGTATGGGGAGACTGTTTGTCCAGAGTGTGGAGATATATTTTTTGCAGTCGGACACAGAGTTGTTGTGTTAGGACTTGCATCACAAAAGCATGTACAGATAGAGGAGGTGGAAGACAGAATGCCAGAAACCGAATTGATGGGGGAAGATGAGCCAAGAATTGAAAAGATCCCTGATTCGAATTTAGGGGATGAAACAGTATAGTCCCAGCCATTAGGGGACACCGAGCTTCTTCAGGACGAGTCTCATCAGCCAGATAAACTTGATACAACCCAAAAACAATCTCAGTAGTTCAAAAAAATTGAAGAACAAGGGATTGTTACACAAGAACCAGCACCCTTGAAAATATTTAGTGAGGTTGCAACTCAAACAGCAACACTTGATATCAAGGACCAAGAAGAAAACACTATCACATAAGAACCAGTGTTTCTAAAATCATTTTCTACAACTGCAACATAAACTAAGATGGCTGAGATTGAAATGGAGAAGGAGGATGCTGTCACACAAGAACCAGCAATCCTAAGAATATTGGCTGAGACTGTGACACAGACTGAGGAGGCTAAGGTTGATATAGAAATAAAGGATGTTGTCACACAAGAACTAGCATCCCCAAAATCCATGGCTGAGACTACACCACAGGCACAGACCATGGCCACTCCAATAGAGGATGAAGCTATTACAGTGCCAAACCAAAACAAGGAAGTCATTTATCTTGACTCTGATGATGAAAAGGAGGTAGAAGACAGAAGATTTCAACGGCTGGAGAAGAAGATTCTCTGATTAAATCTCAAGTTGGATAAATGGGTCAAGTGGATTGATTAGTTCAGGACAGGTATGATCTCTCTCCAAGAACATAGGAATGTCATTAAAGGGCTGAGAGAAAAGTGGGCTGAGGAGTTATTCTTCTAGAAACTCTGGTGGGAGAAACTTCAAGAAAAATTGGAAGGATTGAAGAAACTTAAGTCCTTGCAACAAGAAAAAGACAAAATGTACACTCTTTCCATAGAATTGTTGAGTTGCAGGGCTCCATCCCCCTCTTACCCTATCTTTCTCCATGAGCAGACAACTTTATTTTAATTAAGGGCTCTTAAGGAAGGGAAATCATTTGATTTGGAAACAACTACTCAGTTTTTGGAGACTTTTCTGAAGAGTGATTTTGAGGATCAACATTTTTTATGTGAATTATATTTACATGACAAGGCTTGTTATATTGACTTTCCAGCTAATCCATTACCTTGTGTAGGGGATGTTCAGCTGAGGGCATTTGCCTCTTTTTGTCATTAACCATGTGAGATGGCGAGATGCTTTCCAAACCATCCTTAGGAATGAGGAAAATTCTACTCTCTGGATTAGGGGGGAACCTCAGAATCCAAAATCATTCATGGAAAATCATGCTAAATCTCTCAGGGTTCCTTCAATTGCCTGATACTTTGAGAGCCTGCAAGATAAACTCCTTACCACATGTGTCCCAATGATTCTTAATATGCAGCAGGATGCCCTGGAAGGTAGTGAATACAGATGGTTGTACTCTTCCTCATCTCTAAAGGAAATGGATCCATATGGCTTTGAAAATTTCAGGCAAGCTTTGACAAGGATTCCTAGATATGTGCAGTGCATGAAAAGGTGTGGGTCTTGGTGGATTGGCTTAAGATTCAAATTCCCTCTCATATGGTTGTCTGTGAGTCCTTACAGAAACAGCTATGCTTTGACATTAGAAGAAGAAGAGTTGTGGTGGGAGCATTGGATATTCTACTATGGGTTTGTGCCTCGAGGGGAGGCACCAGAACTTGCCTATAATCTTGGGTGAAAACATGAAGTTGGGAAGCAATTTTGGCTTGTTTTTGACAAAACAAACTGCTAATTTTTATGTTTTTCAACTTCGACCTCTTCAAACACATATCTCCATTAGGAATTTCAACTTGAAGTAAACACAAAGGTTTTACATAATTGAATTAGCTTTCTACTCGTATTTTTTTTTATTTTTTTTATGGACATATCGTGGGACAAATTTGTTGTCAACCAATGGCATATACTTGAAAATTTTAGGTATGGATAATGAGTGACTTGTGTTGACGATGGTTTTTTAATAGATGGTTATTCATTTTATGGGAAAACATTGTATGCTCATAATCTACACACCCTAAACTTGATCTTGGACTATATTTCAAGTTTTTTAAGACTTGGGAACTATTTTTTATTATTTATCGAAATAGCATATGTTTAGAAAATGGTGCATTATCGACTTGTCTTCACATTTTCTTTCAAATGTTACTCTTATTAAACAAACTAAAACCAACACATTGAAGAGGACATTTCAAGGAACATCCTTGTATTTTTTTAAATTTTTTTGGCTTCGTCATTGTGATGATATTGAATTTTCATTGTGACTAATTTTTCAGTCACTTAATTTTTTAATGATAAAGTTTAGTAAAAAAATAGTAATCCTAAATGAAAGTGAAAAAAACTTATATTACTAGAAAATAGATTGAATGGTGAATCTACTAGTATAAACTCCAACATGTAATTCTCATGTTTTGCAGTGGTCCGACCTTGTTAAAGTGACACATTTCTGAATTCTTCAGAAATGGTGCTGGAATTGTTGACCAAAAACTCTTGGGCGAGAAAATGTCTTCCAAACTCTCGGCCCATAGTTTAGTTCAAACTCTCATCCGAGAGTTTTTTTTAAAATACAGCGCAACGATTGGTTCAAACTCTCGGCCTAGAGTGTTTTTAAACTCTCGGCCCAGAGTTTGAACTCTCAAAACTCTCGGCCTAGAGTTTGAGTTTGACTTTTTTTCGCGTGATCATCCGCCCGCACTCCCTTTTTTTCACTATGTTTGTCACCAAAGTGTTTCCCAGGTTCGCGATTTCACCCTCTTACAAATCTCCACAGATTCAACTCAAACTTAGATTCGAACTAGGAGAGGTTGTTGCATGAGGACATGCAATCTGATAGTTGGGGGGAGATGTTGGGTCTAGGAAATGCCCCTTTTTGGCCATCCTTATTACATCATTTTGCCCTGATTTCATCCTACTTCCATAAGCTATATCCATATCTTTCTCCAGTTCAATCAATAATATTGACAGGTATAATTCATTATTGCTTTATTTATTTTATGCCTAAGATTGTTAAAGATTATGGATCTTAGTCCTTGGTTTATGCTAATCTGTGTGATTTCGTTTAGTCAAGGTCTAAAGCGCAGGTGTATCATCCAAGTGGCACCAGTTGTTACTCTTCAAAGCACCAGCTTCTCATACTCCAAGGAACAACGCATTCTCCACATGAGCTGTAACAGATCCTCACTATAATAGATTCCACTGAAACAGAGCCTAGCTGCGACAGACAGGTTTCATTCCAGTTGCTGAGTCTGTTGATCCATTAATTATTAGAGTAACAACATCCTTCATGCTTAACAACCTTGTTTAATATGGTTGTATCAGTTAGTTGTAACTCCGCAGCATGAAGATCATATATCTTCATTGCTGCACGATTATAGTGGATTTGAAACTGTATTTTCCTTGTATAAATTCCAGAAGGCTCTCATAGCCTGGGGTTGGACAATTACCATTCCACACAAGTTGTAACAGAGCACTGATACTGTCAATTTCCATCATTAATATGAGAACAGAGTTCTTCATTTCTGTGTGTTAATTTGTTGTGATTCTCGACGTCTCTGTTCGAAGGCCAGGGCCTACCTTCTCACAAAGATAGCCGGTTTAAGTAGGTAGAATAGTTTAGCTTTACTTCTATTGTGTGGTGTGGAATTGTTGCAGATGTTATTGGTAGCTGCAACAAAGAATTAGCTTTCCTTTTGGTAGTTCATAATTGCATATTGAATAGCTGTAACAGATTGGTGTGACAGTCGACTATGTAGGATAATTTATTTAATTACATGTGTATTTTAATCAGCTGTAAAAGCCAAGCTCAGTTCCAATATATTCCAGTCGTTTATGCTTTCTAGGACTTCCAGTAATTATCAGTTTAGAGTTCAAGCTTGTGTTTTAATTCTGGTTGCTGTTGTATCTTCAATTGCATTCATAGATTAGACGGATAATGGTAGATTTTGTAATGACCCTTTTTCAAAATTTTATTAAAATGCCAATTTTTCCACTTTTTCCCCAATTTCGACCTTTGACTAGTTTTACTGTTTTGACCTCCAAATCAATCCAAATGCTCCCAAATATTCTGTAGGAGTGTATGAATGGTATTTAGACTTGAATATTAGGTTCAGGGATGTTTTATGGCCCTCCAAATACTGCTGCAAACTTGATTTGTATTCTGATCAATATAGGTAATTTTGACTAGTAATTTGTGCATCAAATTCCCCCGGGGTAACACTGCAAATGGCCTTCCAAATGCCTCCAAAATCCCACGAATTTATGAACAGAGGTATGTAATGTGTTAAGTATGTTATTAAGGTCTCATATGCACCATTAATTGATTTTTACTACTGTTCTAACTCTCTCACATTCAACAACAAAAACCCCCAATTCGACCCTTGGGGAAATGGCACTATTTCACCTCTCAATACAAACAAACTGAGTAGAAATGCTTCAAATGATCAAGTACAGTACATGAAACTTGTATAATATATCCATGGCAGTATATTAATCACAAATATATCAGATAATCATACATCCATTCGAAATAATCAACCTTATAGTGTCATACATCAAAGCATTGGGGAAACGGACATTGTTTGCTAATTAATCAATAATTTTGCATACATTCAATGGGTATTTCGACCTGAGAGTTTATGAATATGAAGAAAAAAGGATATGAAGCTATTACAATCAGAAAAATATCATATGAAGCTCTCCCAATGAGTGCAAGATCTCACCCAAAGCGCAATCCCTCAAGGAGCCCGAATATGCCTTCAAAATTGGAAAATGGTGGAGAGAAAGTGATGCACTAAAACAAACCATGAAAATTCCTGTAGATACTACCTGCAAATAAAACTCCATTAAAGCACCATGAAAGACCTGAGTGGCCTCTCCAAACACCAACTTGGATGGGAATCTTTCACCCTTGAAATTGGCTAAGGCAAGAAACTAGTCATCCACTAATTCTCTCTTCACAAATGCAATTTTTCTCAAATCATCAAAATCCATTCTCATACTTGATTTCTACATTTTATAACCAACATTAGCCTTCAAGGGGTCGAAATCCTCTCAATAGATTCAATAATTTTCCATTTAGAAAATATTCCTCATTTGCCACTTGTCTCCTAGTTCCAACCTTCCATCTTCTCCCAAACTCGAATTTGAGTCTCTTTAGATTCCTCCAACTCCATGAGCGCCTTCCTTGAGCCTATTTTTGGGGATGACATGTCATAATGGTCAGGTGTAAGAAGTCAGGTCTGAATTTTTTCATAAATGTCATAGATGCTTCATTATTGTTGTCATAAAACTATGGAATCTAGCCCAAGTGTCCACTAGTCTCCAATTTGACTCTTCCTCTCCCATGGAGGTTACTATTCCATCCCATTTCGACCTAAGATGCTCAATGCCATGTGTTATGACTTACCAACTCACCCAAGAGTGTTCACCTTCCCATGAATTCGAATTGGCAAGAGAGAGCTGTCATGTGTCATTGAAAAATCAAGCTAGTGTGGGTCCCACCACCTCCATATGTCTCCAAAACCACTTGCCACCTAGAATTTCTCTTGAATTTATTTATTCATCATATTTATTAAATGCTTGAACCCTTCTAATGTCTAAATATCATTTATTAGCTTCCTTATTACCATCCCACATGTGCCCATCCAACCTAGGAAACTATTAGGATTGTTGGGATTGTCTTACAATGCACTTATTTGAATGGAGACATTACAGAGTTATAGTAGCCACTGGATAGATCATTTTGGTAAAGATTGAATACTGTAGTTTGATAATTATAGGATTTAACTTCTTGCAAAAGTCATCTAGTTCAATTTCATTATTAGATCATTAAACTGTTGGGTTGATTTCTGTAGGAAGATTATTGCACTTTGGATTCTTAGATGTATGAATTAGATTAGTTTTCTTTATGGAATGAGTTGGCTGGCAGATAGGTAGGGTTATTATCTACATCTAGTAAATCAACTGCTTGATCTGTTTATGCATAGATTGTGCTTATTTCCTTTGAAATAAAAGACCTCCCTGGGTTTGACAATTTATATTGACCATCCTGTGTGTTAACTTTAATTAATTGACATATAGGGTGACCAACACGCATGAGGACAAAAAGTGCAAATTCTATCGTCTTCTACTATAGAAGGACTTCCTAGATTGTTCGCGTGTTCATATTTAGCTAACAAGTCCTCTTGAATTTGCATCTCCTTGAGTTTCTCTTGAAATGCTTCCTTCTCATTTTCCAAGACTTCTACTTGTCTTCGCAGCTCAACACTTTCTTTTCCTTCGTTATATAATTCCCATACTTTTTTCTCCATCGAGAAAAAGCTTTCACGAAAATACGCATCTCTACAAAGAGTTGCATAAACTGAAATAGAAGGATTATTTTGTAGACTTTCCATATTAGATCTACAACTGAGATTCCAAATGTCCTCAAACAAGTAAAATCAAATCTGAAACTAGATCAAAACTTGCTCTGATACCAAACTTGATCTGAAAATGGACAACTTACTTTTCTTCCATTCACAAATTCTTAAACAATTCTCAATTTTCTTAAAGAACATAAAGAAATTGGCATTTTAAGACAAAGATTTGCATCTAAACTTAAATTGTACAATCAAACACATAAATACATTATGCAAAAACCGAGATGATAACGGAGTTCGCCAGACCCCCTGGCTACGTCTTCGGGTTAGAATAATGTTGAACCGTTTTATTATCCTTCTCCAATAAAGTCTGGGACCTTCTCACAAATGTGCTACATGCTCCATACAAAGCTACCTTCTCCTTAACAAAGGATTCAAGAATGCACTCAGATAAGTGACTTTTCTCCAGACACTAGAAGGACTAAACTCCTCATAATGCAAAGCTCACACCAAGCTCTCAAAAAACCATTTCCATCCTTCTCCCAATGAGGGGATTTTATAGCTTCCTTATGGATGATTAGTCGTCACCCATAAGAAGGAGCATATCTCTCCTATGATCCCCTAAAGTAGGATCAGGAGACACCTTAAGGGGTATGTGGAGGAAGAATCCTCCTCTTCCTCCATAAGGATCTCAACATCCCTTAGGCTTAGGAAACTAAGCCATGAGGTGGATTCTCACCTTTTAATTTCCTTTTTACAATTAAAAATGGGAATTTAATGTGCATCTCTACATCAAATTCCTTATTACAAAGTTTTTCCATAAAAATACTTTTATGTACAAATTGTCACAGATATCCTTCTTGTTGTCGAAACTTCAACCTAGGATATTCTTTGCATGCGAGGTCCATTTGTCCTCGTTCGAGTTTCCTTTGAAAGCTTTATGAGAGCTCTTCGATGACTGATCAACTGCAAAGAAAACGGACACCATCTTGATTCTTCGACTGAGACGATCCTCCTGGATCATAGGTGTATTCATCCACTTTGGAAATAGTTATCCAAGCATCAAATTTATTTCTGGGGCACATGAGGTTCACAAAGTTACCAACTTCCCATCGAAATGCCCAAGGACTTGGCATGCATGACAAATGTTTTGGATCACCTTTGCAATTTGGTGTGGGAATCTCCACGTCTTCCAGATCATAACGTCGGAATGCTAAAATAACGTCATTTGATCCATGATACAACTATCCATGTAGGTTGAACCTCCTCTCCTTGCATTCAATTCTCACATTTCCGAGAGGTTGAATATCGGTTTGCAGAGTTAAATATAGATTTAGCAATCAGATGCATCAATTTGGAAGTTTACAATTGTTTGTCAGTCTGATATAATATTTTTTTCCTAGACCACATGCCAACGATCTCGTGAGTGAATTCTACCTTCAAACATACACATCATCCATCCTTCACATTGCATTTTCAATTCTCATTTTCATGTCTGTACAACTACACTTCAAGCTAATGTCAAGGACATTATTGCTTGCAGTTCTTGTTTTCTTTAGTGAACATTGGTGCAGCTAATTTTTTTTGGATAGGTGCAGTGAATTCAAAATCAAGTGCTTCACATACTTCGTTGAAATCAAACCCATTAAAACTCGGTCCATTCTTATTCTCCTCCATGTGCAATAGGTCATGCTTGAACCCATGCCAGCCCTAGTTATCCTTCACTGAAGAGATAGCAGTAGGCACAGGGATTCAAACAGTTCTTTCAGCATTCTTGGCATTCAACAAGCAAGAATGATTGTGATTTATTTCACTGTATAGATGACAATACAACGACATTCATGCTTCTCCGCACTGTTTGACGTAGATTCACAGTTGCATTCACGAATCTTTGCAGCGACTGCAGGGACTAATGCAGATTTTAAAGGAAGGCATTTGAGTAGGACAGAGTACACATATAAAGTCTCGATGTGTGTCCGAAGGCAAGAAGACACTCATCATCACAATAATTCTCTGAGAACGATGAGCGATCAGAGCATCATACAAAACCTCATCCCAAATTTCACGCCACTGAACCGAGGAAGCAAGCATATGCGGTGGTTGGTCTCCTTCATGGGTAATGACGCCCATAGATATGGGCTAGTTTGAGGCATATTGATGCCAAAGAACACATGGGAAATTTAATCCATCCAACGGGATAAGGGCTAATCCAAATCCATGCTCTAATCATGAGTTAATCTGATTCCATGCTCTGATTCAATGTTCTAATTCTGGCTCGCATCACTCACATAGCTTAGCAGGGACCCTCACATAACTGGCATGATTATTCATGTTCGAATTGAAGGGTTGCATACAGTACCTAGACAGAGGATTTTTCAATTCCCTGGACCTCCGTAGCAGAGTACAATCCATCTTCAAATTCGATGCAGGACAGATGTCAAACTGATTCCCCGCTCAAAATTTTGAGGCACAAAATTTAACCTTTAACCAAAGTATCACTTTGTTAAATGCAAAATGCATTTACACCGACAAATTAATATGTCCAAAATGACTACAATATGTCATGGACATAACAACAGCCACAAGTGGCAATGTCCATGACAAGAGAATCGGGAATTCAGCTTCCAAGCATGAACAAATAGAACCCGTCTGCTTGTTCTATGAAAAATGCATTAGCATAACAGCATGGCTACTTCGCCCCTTGAAAAATAAAGAACTAGGTACCTCAAGTCTAATAATGAGTCTAGATTGGTCTGATGCTAAAATGCTACTGTTATTGTTTCTCTCAGTTGGAATCCCCAACTCCACAACACTATTCCCTTCCAGAATTCCCAGGGAACATCAAGTACCAGGTTGCATAGTGTGGATTGTTCTTCTAGATGCTTAAGAAGTTGAATTTTTCTTTGAAGTCATATTGCATGGTCCAATTCCTGCTCCAACATGGATAGTACTATGGACACTGGCCCACCAATGTTGCTTTTCACTGGCACATTTTCCAAATGTTGGCTCCTTATTGAATCACGTCAAACAATTATCCTACCTAGATTGAGCCTTCTATTGCCAAGTTTCTCTACAACCTGGTCATTGAACAAAGAAACATTAAATGGAAGTTCATCAAATGTTGATGTCTAGTTCTTGCTGAGGGCCTTCTGGAATACATGTTTGATGCATATTGAGATCATGTACTACAAATTTCTTATTATAAATTTTTACTTGCAACTTGGCTTGCAATTCGTGAGATAGAAGCATTGTGTTTAGATTGAGAAGGTATAGACATATACACAACCTCATCGCAACTCACAAACAAATTATCTACTTGACGCAGTATTAGCTTTTTAAAATTCCCATGATCTTGAGCTTTTTAACTTAAACTTGGCTAGAAAGCAACAAAGAATCACTCGTACCAAGAAACCAAACTGGAACAACGTATCTTTATTAAAGTATTTTAGACATGGTTAAGATATTTTATCTTCATGATTGCAGACCTTTCACATATTTTTATATGCTTTAAAATATATGAAAGGAGTTCAATTAAATATATCTTAGTCATGATTGATATTATCACCTTTCTATATTTGGATAATCATTAGTGGCATAAACTTCACAAAGATAATTAAGTGGCCAATCAAATCCAAAATCCCATAGTTTAAAATTTCCATTTATAAAAGTCACGTCGAAACTGATTTTTGTCAAAATCTTACATATTATCAAGTGCTATGAAAAAAAGCAAAGTCTGCCACTCACTTGTAAGTTGTGGGAAATGGAATGTTGCAGAAAATGACACTTAATGACGGATTACATGTTAAATATTAAAATTCCAATCAACAATATCTATCACAAGTAGAAATGTTGAAATATCTAAAATAACTACATGTCAAATAAGGTAAAAGTCATCTGTTCTTTGTGTCACCAAATCGCTGGATATTTGTATTTTGATTACGTACACTTCGAGTAAGAGAAACAATGGGGTTTTTTTGTACCGACCAACAGTGCAAGGAGAGATAGGTGCATTGTTACAATGAATTTGTGGTTTAGAAAATCAATCGGTGTTGAGATCCTACCAGGATTCCAGTCTAGTAAAGACTGTAAATATTGTTGCAAAGAAAACTACAAAGAATGTTGTCAAAAATAATTTCATACAGTTACTTTTTCGCCACTCCATTGGATTGTCATCAAATCACTTGTTTGACAGTCTTTGAATTTAATAGCAGTGAAATATTTTACAATATCATCCGATAACCAAGCTTCACACCGTTACACCAGCAGATATCGGTGATAGAAAGACGAAAACCTTCGTATCTTCAGCAGAATTGTGTAAAGGGATTAACAACGGTAAAATGTGATGGAATCGCCCAAATGGATTCAATCTTGATTAGATTTAGTTTTGAGTAAATTTGTTTATTTTTAGATGAACTTTATTTACTCTCTACTAGTGCACAATTTTATATAGGTATAAGATTACGGTGAGTCCACATGTTTCTATTCAGGTAATATGATTTTACAAAAGCATAAAGGAAGGATCAGTGGTTGAATATCATCCCATCAAACAAAATTTTGTGAAAGGAGAATTGCATAACATGTCTTTGATAGAAGAGAAAATTTCATTAAATGTTTAAGGAAGGAGAAATCCTGAGATCATTGTCATCATGTCATTTAAAAATTCTGTTGTGACAATGATGAGATAAACTCGCAGTAGATCAGTCATATTTTTGCTAAGAATAAAAACTAGTTGCATTATAAAAGTAATAGCAATTTGACTGTTCGAGAGAGGGGCAGACGCTCCATAGAACCCGAGGAATTTTTTTTCTTAAATCTCTGTATTTGTTTCTTCTTTCATGGATCGATATATTATAAAATGATAGACTTTCCGAAGTCGAGATTGAATTGCAAGTTGTTTTTCTTCTGTATTTGGAGAATTTTTTCTTAGAGGTCAATAAACAAAATCTTTGATATTCCGTCCTATGGTAACATCTGAACTTTGTTTCAGTTTGGTTGCTTGAATTTCTTGATTTGATTGGGATGAAATATTGTACCAAGGCTGAGAATTTTTCTATGAATACTATGATCTTTACGTCTTTTCTCTATGCGCACAGGGAACCCTCCAATTGCAACCAATGTTCAAGCATTCCATTACGAACATTCACCAAGATGACTTCGATCTAGAAAACAGGATAGCATAGTTTGGCCTGGAACATCAATTCGCAGATGTTACGTGGTATCATGCTCAACAAAAGGTCGCTTATAGAGTGAACGATCGAGCGCCCATTAACACATCCGGGAATGAAGTAAAGGATTTCATGGGGGTTTCTCCCTACTTTTTATCCTCTCTTAGCCACTGACAGGATAGTTGGTAATAGAATCCAATATGCATGCCCATCCAAATTTATATCGATATCATGTAAAGCTGAGCTTATCAAACTCATTGTTAGTAATTTCTCTGAATTCACTAGTGTTTGAGTTTGCAGAGGAAATTGAAGAATCAAAGCCATAATAGCACTGAGAGCGAATGCGATGTTTGTCATTCAAGTTAGCTCCATTATCGATATCGGGACGGAAATAAAGAACAATGATCATGATTTTCTTGGATATCACCTTGTAAATTTTCGTGCTAGTGATATTGGCCATGGAAATCAAATCCCAGCTAGTTGTTTGAAGAAATGAAATATCCTTTGACGCAAGCATATCAATGAGTTTCCTCACATCTATCACGGCATCGACAATAACAGTCGTCGATTTCTGGTCCACCATGATACCAGAATTGTAGTCCCGACAACTGATAACAACCCCTATGTCTCCCTAGGGAAGCAAAACGATTGAAGGAATGAGATCCAGCACCTCACCAAGTTCGCCAACGTTGGCGGCTGAGTCCGGCAAATTTTCCCTGAGCTGTATATGGACATCAAGTCTATTAAAGGCCAGTGAGATCGAATCAATCAAATTGAAGAAGATAGCCCTACGATTGAAGCAAGAACACTCTCTCTAGCATCGATTAAGATTCGCACTCAAATCCATACTTGTTATTTCATTTGCGCCATATAGATGCTTTTCATTCCTCCAATGCCCCCTCGGTATTAATGGACAAATTTCCTGTTGCCGGAGGTTAAAGGGGATAAAGACTAGGCGAACATTAGTGCAGCTAATAACAGTAATATACCTGCTTACAATAATATCTTTATTTTGAATAATATTAAAATATTCAAAGCTTGAATATACCTAACAGCTTGAAATATTACTTTTGGTCCACCCTTTGGTAAAACCTGCTCACATAGGTATTGCTCCACAGACTCAAATTCGCAAACGTCCGCATAGGTATTGCTCCACATTAAATGCACAAACGCCTTTGAGGGGTAAGGTTTAAACAAAAGTTGGGGCTTGTAGAAAATAAACAACTACCTAGAGGAAGCTAAAATGTGCTCGAAATTCCATATAGTCGTGAGCTAAGATGTTTTCAATCCACCCGAATATTGCAGAACATCTAAGCACCATGCATAACCACCTCCAAAGGAGGACTCTCCTCTTTAAAAGAAAATTGGAGAGAACCCTTTGTCATAGAGGCATAGTGATGTGGGGCTCTACCTTGCAAGTAATTTAAAAGGGTTCAAAGCCTCCTTCACAATAACAAAGTATTCAATAACTGGAATTTCAACAAAGATCTAATTGGTAGGAATTCTAGTGCTTCACGAAACATTTCAGGACAAATTTAAACTTTTACAACACCATTCATGACACTAGTATTGGCTTAAACAGAGAATCCTCGTAGCAGTAGCTTCTATCTTGTGCCCAAACACACAGCTCCCATGTACTTATCATATTTGCTGAAATCGCTAACAAGACATTGGATAGGAAGAGGTTTTCTCTTCTTCGCAAAATACGTTAAGAATAATACTAGTGTTATTGCTGTCAGAGCAACTCCTCCAAATGAGCAAGCTGCGATACAATGAAGAGATTGATATCAGTGTAAATCTCTCTAAGGTTAAAGCGGAGATTATGTATTGAATAGAAAGAAATCATATTTGCAAAAAAACAAGAGTATTACCTATTATAATTGTAACCCATTTTGCGTCCATAAGAACTATTTTAACTAACTGCAAGGATCCACGGCTTTTATTAAGAGAATGCATGGTTGATATATGGGGAGAATTTATATGTTTATATAGTGATAGCATTCAAGCATTGATCTTTGTAAACAAATATGTAGAAGGCAGACAAGAAACATACAATTGGCAGGACATTTGTCCAGACGGAAGGTGCCATCGGGACAATAACAAAGAAATGTTGTCGATTATGAAATGTTATAACCACAATTTCCTTGGCTCTTGAAAAAACCTGCACAACTTAGAGATCTCTTAATGTCGACATGCCATGTCATCTCAAAACCCTGCCATGGGAATGTCTGATCAATAATGAACTCATTGAATTGCAGATCCTCGTTTTTAATTGGTATTTGAAGATGCGCTTTGCAGAAGCATGTCACCTATTCTGGCCTCCAAATATCGTAATACCAATCCTCGCTAGCAGCTGCATAACTTAAGAAGTGTTAATTGATAAATTGTGTCATTGCTTTTATCAGCAGGGCTCCGTAAACAGAATCGGGTGCTCCTCGAGGATGATTCATAGCTCGTTGTTGAAGGTGTGTTGCTAGATATTTTCCATGTCGTCCCAATTGGAGACGACGCCGTGCTTGATTGGGTATTTCAGAGTGAGGATACCACGCTTCAACTGCGTTTCGTCGCCAACATAGGCATCCTTCTGCCCCATCCCGACCATGACTCCCATGTGGCATGAATAAACTTCGTTTAAGAAGCATGGTGATTTATATCGTTTCTACTCGTGCAAGTCATTTTATATTGACAAATTTGTTGCTTGATAAAATGAAAAGGACCGCAGAAGAGACTGCAGTTGAAGGACGGGTTGTGAATGTTTATTCCCTTGCACATTTGATAATATATGATGAAGGGATACAGTTCAGCAGGATACTACGTGGCTTCTCAATTTAATCCTTAACTTAGGCCAATTCATGTTGTGTACTCAGTATAGCAGGACACCAATACTGTATAGATTTTGTTTTCCACAAAATAAGTAGCCTCTACCCGTTGGCACAAAGTTAGCCTCAAGATCCCTGGTATCCTTTGAGACAAACCTACCATTGTAGAGCTCCCTATTGTTTTGGATCCAACCATCCCACATGTATATCATGTTATAATTGATATTTTTTTAGTTCAATCATGTATCCAGCTAAAAAAGCATATGGGCAATCCAAATTAGCCAATATATTTCATGCCAATGAGTTGTCACGATGGTTAAAGGTATGGTTCCTTCACTTTCATTTGAGTGTTTATATCCAAGGATAAATTTTGTGTTCATGTTGTTTGAGTGCCTCTTGAACAAACTAAATACACTTCTGATATTTTTTTTATAGCCAATGGATGGATGGAAGTGACACTAAAATATTATGGACACCTAATGCTACAATGCAGGGAAACTATTACATTGGTGATTACCATTACTGTAATTATTCGACCACTTTCACTAGATATAGAGAAAGCACAATCTCTTTTGAAAGACTGAACAAGTGAATACTGAAAGGGCCTCCACTATCTATCGTACACTTGTATTCATCTCTTATGCTCATTCTCTGAGTAGTAACTCCTTTGCACTCTTCTAGTAGCTACCACCAAACCACGTCATAGCTTCAAAGCACTCATGACGTCTTCTATCAATGGCTCTTTCAAGATCTTAAAGAATGACCTTCATCATGCTTGTTTTCCAACCGAGTTGTTGAGACCTTCTATTATCACCACTAGCTTAAAACTCTTTAGTTCCATGTCATTGAGTATGTGTATGTACCATGCAAACACAATTTGCAATTCACGACTGTAGTGTCCCCTTCTCCATAGAACAACAGGGAAGGAAACATTAACAACATACCGGGCTTTTGTAAATTTAGCCCCAATATTCTGCACATAAATTCCTAACATTTTAAAACTTATGTATGCAGATTCGACTTCAATAAAACACAACGGAAATTAGACGTAATAACACACATGAGGACAAACCGAATATGATTCCATATGCAGGGTTCAATCCCATTCATATGCTATGCACCGACTTCATTTCAATTTCATTAACATGGAGAATAATCATTCAAATAACACATTATAGAACCCAGATATATATATACAAATTAAAGTCACGGAGAACACTTATCTTGCAACGCAATATCCAACGACTGGCTACGTGAGAGCAACGTTCCACCCAACCATAGATCTCTGTCCAGCCTGTATTCTTTCAGCTGAGAGATCACCCCCGAGCTGGGCTGTGTATCCACTACGGAGGAACTAGATGGCTCACTCACAGTCAGGGTTTCACTCAAACAGCCATGCTAAGCCAACACACGGTTGGGTTTCTCAAGCATACAATAGGAGATGGAGGAGGATGCTAGTCCACTGAGCTCAATCCCAGAGCCACATACCCTTCAAGCTAGACTCAGCAATCCCATCCTCTATTCATACATCCACAATCGGATTTCTCACAAATCTGTCACAAACAACCCAAATCCGTCACTGATTTTCTGGGCCATTAAAACTGGGTTTTCCCATGGCTTTTGGGGTAGCTATTGCTCCCAAATTCGCCCCAAGGTTCCTACCAATGGATCCCCCATTGGATTTCTCTGTCCAATACCAAATCGGGACGTTTTTGGCTTCTCAAAACGTGGGTTCTCTCACAGTCGCGATTTTCGGTTTTCTCACTGTTGGGAGCTCGTTTTTGGGTGGAGAAAGATGTCCCATGCTTCCACAATGGAATGGGGATAAGGATGGAGCAACCCCCAAGATGTAGAGTGACTTGTGGGACAAGTCAAAAGAGCCCATACCTACCCATACGAATTTCAGGGTTGCCCATATTCCATTGAAGCCATGGGCTGAAATCTCAACCACTTCCTTACAATTGGCATTAATGTCACCTAAAGGAAGTCAATGGGTTCACATAATGACAAATGGCAACCTATGGGTCACTCCCATAGCCCCCTCACCACTCCCTAGTGGATACACGTGGCCCCTTCTCATTCGTTGCCTCCGTAGCCAGCTTTGGACATTTTATATTGCCTGATGTTTATTTACATCCTATTACAATTTCCATGGCTTAAGAGCACATGGTATCAAAATATCAAATACTTGCCCTTTAAATAAAATTCGGCTTTCACTAGCGGGGCCTTGGCCTTGAGCTCCACGCTAGGAAAACATACATCACATGTACACTTATTTACATTAAAGGCTAATATATCCTAAGGGTCGAATTGGGGGTATTACAACGATGCACAGCTTCATATCAAAAGGTTATATTTTTACAACTTTGCACAGTATCACAATCCAAAGGTTACTATTTTCATAACCTAACCACAAGTCTAAGTGCAAGTAGTCTAAATGTTATAGGAATTATGTACTTTTCTTGTTATTATTACCTGAATTTAGCTATAAATTCTTTGTTCAAATAATAATTTTTTTATAATTTTTTTTGTTTGAATGATAATTTTTTGTTGTTGTAAATTCCTTGTTTAAATGATTAATTTTCATTGTTGATATTGCATTTTGAATGTATAAATGGATTCAGACAAGTCAAATACTCTTACTACATCTGATTGTTCAATCTGAACACTTTGTATTTTCAATTCCAATAATTATTCTCAATTTTCAACCTGATTTCAATATAAAAATATAATTTGAAAATATCCAAATTATAACATGTTTAGAATACTTCTTATCAATATCATAATCAAAAGGTTACTATTTTCACAACTATAATGAATAGGTCTTTTTTGGAAAATTTTGAGCCATAATCTGAAATTTTGTTAATTCTTCATCATTTTCAAAATATCAATAACAAATATAGCCTTTGAAATTTTTCTTGATAGATTGCAAACTCTAATTCCTTTACCTATAGGCTTAGCAAGAGAAGGTGACTCACAAATTATTTAGTACATATTTTTGTTGTGTTGGATTCCCTTGTCTTGAAGGTGGTACTCAAGGCATCCTTTCCTTTTGTCCATACTTGGTATCTAAATTCAAGGTCTTGTTTTTTGGTGAAGTATTTCACATGTTGTAGCTGGTCTAACAATTCATTGATATAGGGAAAAATGTGTTTTTAGGGAAAATTCCCCAATAACTTAGGGCAATTTACTGATAGAGAAAAGGAACGATAATAAACTTCATTCAAATATTGATTGGTTAAAAAAGTAACTATTAGGAATATAAGGGAAGAGGAAAAATGTGTGATGCACTAATAATTCTTTTTTTATTATTTGTATGAAATCCAAATTACTTATTATAACTCCAATTTGTGTTCCAAACTTGCACACAAGACAAACAACAAAACATAAATCATGACACATATATTAAATAATAACATAAGTTTATGGCATGTATTCTAACTATCTATAAGAGCTCGATTCAATCTTCAAATTATAAATAATGAACAACAATTAAACACATTGCAATATGATTTGGTGGAGGGAAAGAAGATAAATCTTTATTATTTGAGTAAATATGAACAACAAATGTCATACCTAATAAAAATCGTCAACACCTTCATCACTAGAGTCTAGGTTCCTCCTACTTAAACAACATGGATGCTTGCACTCCACCTATAGTCTCTAACTTTACTACAACTAGGTAAAATATTTAAGAATTTTAACCCAAATCAAATCTAGAAGTGTGTTATCCTACGAGGGGTAGAGCAATTGGTAATGACTAACTGAGATGAGAAGTTGTAAATGGAAGGTCACAAGTTCAAATCCATGTGGATACTTAAAAAAAATATAGATGTGTGTTCAATACCAAGGGGATTTGATTAGAGGGACAATAGTACAAATCCAAGTTTTTATCCTCTTGCAATTTCTCTAGTATATCCATACCAATGGAATCTTGCTCCTTTTTCGAACCATTAACTTAGGGACAATAGTACAAATCCAAGTTTTTATCCTCTTGCAATTTCTCCAGCATATCCTTACCAATGGATTCTTGCTCCTTCTTCCAACCATTAACTTATATTTAAACCCGATGTAGTTAAGGTAGTTGGGGGTGGAATTTAGGGCATGTATATGTGTATGGATCATGTAATTTCCATTTAAGAGCATGCATTTAATGTGTTTTAAATATACTTTACATGTTTTGAAATGTGCCACTTGTTTCCTGAAGGAAACTTGCGTGCAATCCACATCATGAATGAATTAAAGTCATGAGCATGTCATAAATTTTGGAAAATGCATATTTTGGAGGGACAAAAAACTTTTCAATGATCAACAAGTGGAAAACAAGATGCATCCATTCAAAGGTGACCAAATACAACTATAACAAGTGCCTCTTAATGTTTGAGGTCAAAAGGGAAGCTAATGGCTTAAATACATTACAATAGCATGGAGGAGATATACAAGTAAATTAGGTGAAGTCCAAATGAAAATAGGGTAAAAAAGGTACCTGCAAACAAAAAATAAAGTATTAGATAACTCTCTTCTTTTGGGTAGGCATATCCATGCTCCAATGTAAACAAGCATTGCCACATATCAAGGACATTGTGAATCTATGAAGTATATAAAATGCAAGATCATGGCCATGAAAATATGCATGGTGGATCCCTTCTAGCTATTATAATACCTGCTTTATTGCAGAAGAATCGTTACCATACTGCTTGCCATTCTTCTATTGTATATGCTTTCATTTTTCTACCAACTATAACGCTACCTGTCAACATTGCTACTGTCATGTTGCTACTTACACATGTTTCAAGAGAGTCCCTACCAATGCACCTGTCGACCAAGGTTTAGAAAATATGAATTCTAAAAAAACTGATGCATGAGCTATGGGTCTTATGCATCCTTACCAAGTCTCACTTTCTTTTATTTACGAAATGTTTCAATTTCTAATGTGAAAAATATAATGACTTCTTACAAAGGTTGAAAAAATATTTTGAATTCTATATTTGATCAATTGGTAGGTTTAAATCCAACTGATAAATTCAAGGTCTTGGGTTCCCACATATTCTTTGTATGTTCGAAGGCTACAACGAATGATAGTTGTAGACCAAGCTTCCAGACTATGCAAACGACTCTTGGACTATGGCACCTACATTGGCTCTCTCACATTTGCAAACTCTATTTTCATGCTCTGTCACGGACATTGCCACATGCGGCTGAGGCTTGTGATTGAAGACTACTTGTATGTCGATGTTTGCTAGGGTATGTTTTTGTGCAAACGATTTCATCAAATCAAATCCCAAGCATGATATTTAGGCGACTACTAATTTGGAGGAGGCGGCACAGAGAGCCTTAACCTTCATTTTTCTTTGGTTGGGTTTTCTTCATAAATGATTTCTAATTAGGAGGAGGCGGCACATAGAGCCTTAACCTTCACTTTTATTTGGTTGGGTTTGCTTCGGAAATATCATCAGATCATATCCTCCATCCAAGCATTTAAGCCACATAGAAATTCATTAATTTTGATAACAACTTTCAACTGACAGCATCTCCATACTCAAAACTTCTTAGGTGTATTCATCCACTTTGGAAATAGTTATCCAAGCATGAAAGTTCTCTCTGGGGCACATGAGGTTCACAAAGCTACCAACTTCCCATTGAAACGCCCAAGGACTTGGAATGCATGACAAATTTTCTGGATCACCTTTGCAATTTGGTGTGGGAATCTCCATGTCTTCCAGATCATAACGTCGGAATGTTGAAATAATGTCATCTGATCCATGCTACAACTATCCATGTAGGTTGAACCTGCTCTCCTTGCATTCAATTCTCACATTTCCGAGAGGTTGAATATCAGTTTGTAGAGTTTAAAATAGATTTAGCAATCATATGCAGCAATTTGGCAGTTTACAACTGTTTGTCATTCTGATATAATATTTTTTTCCTAGACCACATGCCAACGGTCTCGTGAGTGAAGTATACCTTCAAACATACACATCAGCCATCCTTCACATTGCATTTGCAATTCTCATTTGCATGTCTGTACAACTATGCTTCAAGCTAATGTCAAGGACATTACTACTTGCAGTTCTTGTTTTCTTTAGTGAACATTGGTGCAGCTAATATTTTTTTGGATAGGTGCAGTGAATTCAAAATCAAGTGCTTCACATACTTCGTTGAAATAAAACCCATTAAATCTCATTCCATTCTCAGTCTCCTTCACGTGCAACCGAACATGATTCAACCCATGCAACCCTTTGTCCTACACTGAAGAGATAGCAGTAGGCACAAGGATTCAGACAGTTCTTTCAGCATTCCTAGCATTCAACAAGCAAGAATGATTGTGATTTATTTCACTTTATAGATGACAATACAGCGACATTCATGCTTATCCGCACTGTTTGGCATAGATTCACAGTTGCATTCATGAATATTTTCAGTGACTGTAGGGACTAATGCAGATTTTAAAGGAAGGCATTTGAGTAGGATGAAGTGCACATATAAAGTCTCGATGTGGGTCCGAAGGAGAGAAGACACTCATCATCACAATAATTCTCTGAGAACGATGAGCAATCGGAGCATCATAGAAACCCTCATCCCAAAGTCCGTGCCATTGAACCGGGGAAGCAGGCATATGCAGTGGTCGGTCTCCTTCATGGCTAATGACGCCCATAGATATTGGCTAGTTCGAGGCATATCGATGCGGAAGAACACATGGGAAATCTAATCCATCCAACTGGCTAAGGGATAATCCAACTCTGTGCTCTAATCATGATTTAATCCGATCTCGTGCTCCGATTCAATGCTCTAATTCCTTCTCGCATCACTCACATAGCTTACCAGGGAGCCTCGCATAACTGGCATGACTATTCATGTTCGAATTGAAGGGTTGCGTACAGTACCTCGACAGAGGATTTTTCAATGCCTTCGACCTCTGTAGCAGAGTACAATCCATCTCCAAATTCGAGGTGGGACAGATGTCAAACTGATTCCCCACTCCAAATTTCGAGGCACAAAATTTAACCCTTAACCAAAGTTTCACTTTGTTAAATGCAAAATGCATGTACACTGACAAATTAATATGTCCAAAATGACTACAATATGTCATGGACATAATAATAATATATATTATTTAAATAAAATAAAACCACAAATGTTAGGCGATTAAGAAGTTAGAATTAATATAGATTTTTTTATTTACTTTACTATGCATGCTTTTTTAGTAGAGTCAAATTGGTTTGTTTCTTAAAAAAAATTGGTTTTGACCGGGAGATTAGTTGTAACTTTTCAATAGTTTTAAAGTTCATGTATATCAAATTAAATATTAAAAAATATACATTTTGTAATTTTAAAATATATATTATCATTTTGTGATTGGAAAAAAATAATGACAAGAATAATTTTATTTGATTTGAGGGATATTTGTCAGAATTTAAAAAAAAATTAGAATATTAAAATTATTTTATTAACTACCACGTATCTTAAGACAAGTACTATGTCATTGATTTTCATAATTGAAAATAGATTTTACATAAATGGATTCCATCTTTGGATTCATCATTCGATTCTTTGGTTTCAATGTCATGGTAGGATAATATCTACTCCTCAATATTTCAGAAAATATATATTGGTGCACTCCTGGATGCGGGTGCCAGTTGTTCGGAGGGACCAAGTGATCGAAGAGTGGAGAGGCTACCAATCGGGCTCCACTTGGAGCTCCCACATGCATAACCTCATGCGCATTAAAATTTGCATCTCTACGAGGCTCTGGTCATTTATTTCCATGGCTTTCCAAACTGTAATGTAGTCCTTCCCTAGTACTAAAGCACTCATGTCCAAATCCTAGATTTTATAGTCGAATCCCATGGTGATCAAGAAATATATCATACTCTCACTTATATAAGGTATATGGTTTTGTCCTGGTCGAATTTACTGATTTGGTCATAGAGGTGGGGATCTCACTCTACACCACAATGTGCAATGCTCTGATTCAGATAGTTGATTGTGTTGGTTTTCTCAACAAAATGCCTAATCATCTCAGGTATACCCCACAACATGGTAGAAGAGGTAGGGAAAATACAAGGAGAACAAGGTTTTGTATCTCTTAGAGGGAGGGTTATGATGAACGCATTCCGAACTACCTCCGCAGGATGAATAATGAATGGGAGGCTAAACTAGTTTCCCAACATCTGGAAAATCAGTAGGCATATGAGCGTCGGAAGCATGATTGATCGATAAAAATTATGTTAGCTTGGGTCCATCTGCGTAATCCAAGCACTCTGTTGGAGGATGACACCTCACAGCCTCCTTCTCTGGTTGCCTCAACCTCATCTAAACCTCCCCTGAGAGTATTGGACCCCTCTGCTCAATGAGGGAAGGGGAATCTCTCGATGGAGAAGGCGCAAGGAGTGTTAGAATATTGTGAACATATGAAATAATATCATAACACAATATAAACTAAGGAAAGCATTACTAGTCTATCATTCTATCTACCAAGAAACATAAAGCATGAAATAAAATTGGAGAAAAGAGAACAGCAAGAGAACACCGATATACGTGGTTCACCCAATATGGGCTACGTCCACGGGAAGGGTTGCATCTTCCATTATTATGCAAATAGATATCCAATATTACATGGCATCCTCACATATACATCACATCAAGCTCCATCAGTCAATCATGTCACAATCATGTGTCTACAAATCACATACACAACATGTGATGTGTGATGAACTACAATCAACACATACCCAAAATGGTCTCCTTCACCTCTCTTATATACTAAGAGGTTTGGATTACAATACATCCCATAACACATGTGGGATAAATGAATTTCCTCCTCTTTATATTGAGAATGGTTACAAATGATATAATTACAATGATGCATGTGGGATAACTCTATTTTATAACATTAGAGTTATTTTATGCCTTTAATTGATATTTAACCAATATATCACATAAGTCACCATTACATATTATAACACCCCCTCTTAATGATGACTGGGAGAAAGAATACAATTGGAAGGAAGGTGGAAACACACTAGCATCCCCCTTGATGACAACTTCCAAAATGCTCCATAAGATGCGAATAAAAAACACTTCGCCTCATGGATTTGATGAAGAACAACCGCTCCTCACTAAGTCATGAAACTGCACATGAACCAGGTTCTACAATGAACTACCAACAACAAGATGCCCAGATCTAAAGAGAAGCCTTTATGGCTACTAGATCCAACAGTAAAATGTCGAGAACATGTGACGCAATACAATGGCAAGGTGCCTAGATCACCACAAGAATCATCACAAGCATAATTGATAGCTGAAGAACTCTGATATTACATCCACACCAGTGTACAGATACTTTCTAACAACTGATACAACAGAACATGTGCCTAAGAACACCACAACAATGTACAAAATACCCAGATCTCCAATACACATGTGGATAGCAGACATTCTTCCAATCAAGGTGCAATATAAATATATGTAGAAGACCTCAAACATCGAAGAAACAAGACCCCAATGGTCTATACATCAAAAATGATATCATACAGATGAACATCATGACTTTAACAATAGAAGATGGATGTCCATCATACAACATTATTGAAATATGATAGAACATGATAAAATTCAACATTACATTCCTTCTTAAGAGTAACAATGCTAAAAAACCAGAGATCTGAAATAATGCTCTGATACCATGTTAGAATATTGTGAACATATGAAATAATATCATAACAAAATATAAACTAAGGAAAGCATTACTAGTCCATCCTTCTATCTACCAAGCAACATAAAGCATGAAATAAAATTGGAGAAAAGACAACAACAAGAGAACATTGATATATGTGGTTCACCCAATATGGGATACGTCCACGGGAAGGGTTGCATCTTCCATTATTATGCAAATAGATCTCCAATATTACATGGCATCCTCACATATGCATCACATCAAGCTCCATCAGTCAATCATGTTACAATCATGTGTGTACAAATGACATACACAACATGTGATGTGTGATGAACTACAATCAACACATACCCAAAAGGGTCTCCTTCACCTCTCTTATATACTAAGAGGTTTGGATTCAAATACATCCCATAACACATGTGGGATAAATTAATTTACTCCTCTTTATATAGAGAATGGTTACAAAGGATATAATTACAATGATGCATGTGGGATAACTCTATTTTATAACGTTAGAGTTATTTTATGCCTTTAATTGATATTTTACCAATATATCACATAAGTCATCATTACATATTCTAACAAGGAGATGTTGGTTCTTATTAAAGTTATAGCATCATGAGTTATTCTCCAAGTCAATCTTGTGTGCCAATATTGAGCCTCGTGTGTCGAGTTAGTGCCTTATAGGAGCCTGAGTTGGACTCAAGAAACTTGGAGAAGAATCTTGATTTGGACTCAATAATGAATAAGCCTTGTGTGTTAAGGTAAGTGCTTTGTATGTCAAAGTGATGGTCTTGTATTTCAAGACGGATCCTCATGTGTTGAGGTAATTCTTTGCATGTCGAAGCATGAATGGTGTGTGATGTACTACTAACCATTGTTGAGCTATTAACTCTCCTCTAGAGACTGGCCACCTATAGAGTGAATTACTTTAGCATATGGCCACTTGGAATGATAGTAGAACAAGATGATCACATCATTGGAAAAATATCCTTAGTATATTTGATATGATAGATGAATTAAATTTGGCACATGTGGACCATGCAAATAAGACAAGAGAAAAATATAAGATGTGATAAGATAAGAGGGAACTCAAATTGTTAAACTTTAGTGATGTTAACAAAGAAAGACTTCAATTAATTAAAGGGGAATTCAAATTGTACACTTCAATGATGTTATCAAGAAGGACTTCAATTAAAAGAGTTAACTAAGTGTTAATAAATAAGATCTAGTTAACTAAACTGTTTTGCATGTCAACACTTGAGTTAAACTAAAAGGCAATACTTAAGTTGAACTAAAAAGCAACACTTTAGTTATGACACTTTAGTTGCGACACTTGAGTTACAACACTGAAGTTACGACATTTGCATGATGACACTTGAGTTATCCTCCTAACTAAGTGACCTAGCATCCAGATGAAGGGCGAGTCCATCCTGAAATCAAAAGATAAAAATAGAAAATGAAGCATGAGAATATTGATATATATATGTTATACAGGATTGATGAATTTAATGTGAGAGTGAATTCTCTTCTCTCTTGAAGGCAATGTGCTTTTTTTGTGCAGGATATTATTATGAGTTCTATTCATCCATCTTCTCTCTTTCTCTATTATTTCACCTGGGGTTCTTGGTACTTCTCTCTAATAATGCACCAGGGGTGTTTGATGTAATCTGCTCATTGTAAAGACATTCTTTGTTATCTATCAATATTCTAAGGAATATTTTATGGGGTTTTCTCCCTCAAGTACTAGAGGGTTTCCCCAGGGTAAATATTGTGTCTTGTGTGAATGCTTATGCTTGTTGATTATTCATTTGATTTCAAGTACTACTATAATTCTGCAATAAGATAATAATAAAAAAATTAACATGAGATCAGAGCTCAGGGCATTAATGAGATAAGTTTTGCAGTAAATCTTGATCCTACGTTGATCTTGAGTGCCAAAAGTTAAGCACAGTACTTGAAGAATAATGGATTCAATCACAGTAAGACCGGAAGACCGACTTGGAGGAACTTCGAACTTTAATACTTGGGAGGCTAGGATTCTAAATATCCTAGAAGAGTATGATCTGGATGGCTACGTATCTAGTGTTTTTGAAGAGCCTACTACTAATGCAGGGCACACTAATTTCAAGAAAAAACAACCCAAAGCAAAGAGAATCATTTATGATTCTGTGAAAGACAATTTGATGCTAGTGATTACTCTATTGAATACTGCAAAGGAATGCTTCGACACTTTAACAAATATTTATGAGAAGAAGGCTTCTAGTCAGAAAAGAGCATTGAAGAACAAACTTTGGAATTTGAAGATGGGTAAGGATGAAGTGGTTGCTTCCTTCTTCATAAATATCTCTCAAGTAAGGGATCAACTCATGAGAATTAGTGTAATGGTTGATGATGATGATCTCATACAGACTGTTTTCGATGGCCTTCCATCTTCATGTGAGACATTATTGGCTGCAGTAAATGGTCGAGAAGTGCAACCAAACTTTGAAATATTGTAGCATAATTTCCTACAAGAAGAAGGGCGAATCCAGAGCAAATATTCTTCCTCCAAAGAAGAGAACCTTTCTCTTGTGGCACAAATGAAGAGAGGAAAGAAATAATTTTCTCATAAGAAGTTTCCTCATGAAAAGGAAAATGATTACAAAAATAAATTTGATAAGTCTAAAGTTAAATGCTTCAATTGCAATAAGAAGGGTCACTTTGCAATATACTATTTTGCAAAGCAAAGAGGAAATTTCAAGGGTAGGTTTCATGGTTCTACTTCTACAGAATATTAACCTACAAGAAATAATTCTTCCAATGATATGGAAACAACGAAGGAATACTATCTTGTCTTATCCCTATCTAGATCCATCATCACTAGTGTTGAGACATGGTTGGTGGATAGTGGTGTCCAAACACGCGACTCGATTTAGGAGCACTATCTCAGATCTAAAGGAAAATAATTTCTCTTGTCAGGTGGAGCTTGGAGATAATACTACCTCTTCGATCAAAGGATTTGGATCCACTTCCTTTCAATTGAATTGAGGTGATGTACTCCATGTTGATGATATTCTGTATGTTTCTGGTCTGAAAAAAACCTCCTGTTTATTTTAGTTCTAGAAGATAAAGGTTTTAGAGTAATATTTATGGACAACAAAGCACTTTTGTTACCTAAGAATTCAGACTTGAATTTTATAGATATGATTGGAGTTAGAGAGGGAGGTCTCTGCAAAGTTCCTAGAAAGTTCATTAAATCCATGATCCATGACACCATCGGTCCTTGTGAACTATGGCATAGGAGGCTTGATCATCTTCATTTCAAAGGCTATTGGGATTACAAAACATGGTAAAAGGTATGCATGTACTTCAATTTGAGCATGATGTTATTTGTAACGGTTGTGCTCTTCGTAAGAACACCAAGAAACGATTTCCAAATAGTACTAAAATATACAAAGGGATCTTGGACTTTATCCATTCAGATCTATGTGATCCCATGTCTGCACCATCCTTGAGTGGTTAGTTGTACTATGTGCTTTTCATAGATGAATTCTCTCGCAAGTCATGGATCTATTTTCTGAAGGCAAAGAGTAAAACTTTCAACAAGTTTCAATAGTTTAAAGCACTGTTTGAGAATCAAACTGGAAAACACATTTGTGCTTTGAGATATGATAATGGAGGAGATTTCTATTCTCATGAATTTAATGAATTATATCAAGAGGAAGGGATAAAAAGACAATTGATTGTACCATACAACCCCCAGTATAATGGGGTTGCTGAAAGAAAGATCAGAACAATCTGTGCGGTTGGAAAATATATGATGTGTGATCAGGCTCCACCCACCTCCTTATGGGTAGAAGCCTCCATCACTGTTGTTTATATTCAGAACAAAATCATGCATGCTATCCTGGAAGAAAAGACTCCGGAAGAAGTTTTCATTAGTGAAAAAACAGAAGTTGGAGTACACTTGAATATTTCCAGTTGTCTTGTCTACATTCATGTGCCAAATGATAAGAGGACAAAGATGGATCCATCCAAAAATAAAGGAACATTTGTTGTATATAGCGAATCCTCCAAATCTTATAGAATCTATGTTCCAAGACAAAGCCACATTGAAGTCAGCAAATATGTAACATTTCATGAAGAGGCTGCCCTCAAGAGCTCTAAAGAAAATCAATGTGATTCAGATATGGAGGATCATGAGACTCCCATGTTGGAGGATCCAGCTTCTAATTCTCCCCTTTCAGATCTTGAGAGGGATAATCCTTAAGAGTCCTTAGATCTGCTTGATACTAAAGAGGCAATAGAATTTGTAGAAATTTCTCCTGATGAACCTCCTGCTAAGAGGAGATCTGCATGGTGTCGAGACATTCTGCAAGAGGCAGAAAAACATGGAGAACCATCAGGATCATCCAGAGAGAGAAAGAGACCTGAAATATTTTCAAGATATGTAGCACATATGAGTTACATTAGTGATTCAGAACCCACCACATATGAAGAAGTTGCTAAGAAGCAGATATGGAAAGATGTCGTGGTTGAAGAATACAAATCCATCATGAAGAATGATGTGTGGGAAGTGGTTCCTAAAACTGAAGGGAAGTCAATAGTAACTTCCAAGTGGCTTTATAAAATCAAACATTAAGCTAATGCAAGTATTGAAAAGTATAAATAAATATTTGTGGCTCGTGGTTTCTCATAGAAAGAAGAAATAGACTATGATGATACATTTCCTCTTGTGTCCAGGTACATTACTATTCAATCCATAATTTCCCTTGCTTCAATTCTGGGGTGGAAAATTCACAAGATGGATGTGAAGACTACCTTTATCAATGGTGAAGTTGGGGAAGAAGTATACATATAGCAACCTCAGTGGTTTGTAGTTCATGGGAAGGAGTCCCATGTATGCAAACTTATGAAATACCTGTATCGGCTTAAGCAGGCTCTGAGGCTTAGTATTGAAGGATTGATAGCTATCTCCAGATCTTGGGCTTCTCCAAAAGCGAAGTTGACCCCAACCTGTACTTCAAGGTTGTGAAGAACCAACCACTAATCTTGGTTCTCTATTTTGATGATTTTTTCTTTACTAGAGAGGAACAACAGATAGCTCGGTGCAAGAGGGAGCTCACTTATGAGTTCAAAGTGAAAGACTTGGATCTTATGCACTACTTTCTTGGATTTGAAGTATGGAAAAGGAAAGATGAGATCTTTCTTTCAAAAGGAAAATACACAATTGATGTGTTGCACAGGTTTGGTATGATGGATTTTAAATCCATGTCTACACCAATGGTTTCTAATATGGAGAAATTTCATGAGTCGGATTCTGGATTGGATCCAGTGGATCATACCATGTATAGACAACTCATTGGTTCCTTGATGTATTTGATGCATGAAAGACCAGACATATATTATGTAGTGAGTATATTGAGTTAGTTCATGTATGAGCCAATACATAGACATTGGGTTGCTTCCAAGCATGTGGTTAGATACCTTCGAGGTAATATTGCTTATGGAATCAGATATGATTCCAATGGAGGAGTGGTGCTACTTGGTTATGTTGAATTTGAATGGGGTGGTAGTATTGTGGACCGAAAGAGTAAATCTGTATTTTTTTTAGCTTGGGATCAGCAATGATCTCTTGGACCAGTAGGAAGCAGGGTTTTGTATCCCATAGTACTACATAAGTGGAGTATATTGCAACTAGTACTTCCTGCTAAGAAGATGTGTGGCTTAGGAAGCTACTTGTTGAGTTGCTCGGTGAGAAGCTTGAGACTACTGTCATTGGCTCTGACAGTCAGAACTGCATTAAGCTCTTAGAAAACCCTGTGTTTCACGACAAATTGAAACACATTGATATGAAATACCACTACATCAGAGACATGGTCTAGAGAGGTGCCATAAGACTTCAGTACATTTCTACCGGTGAGCATATAGAAGATATGTTAACTAAGCCTTTGTCCTTGACGAAGTATACGTACTTCCGCGACAAGCTTGTCATGGCATAGAATGCCTCCCTTGCTGAGAGGGAGTGTTAAAGTTACATCATCCTCCAAGTTAATATTGTGTGCCAAGATTGAGCCTCGTGTGTTGAAGTAGTGCCTTATAGGAGCTTGAGTTGGACTCAGGAAACTTGGAGAAGAATATTGAGTTGGACTCAAGAATGGATAAGCCTCACGTGTTGAGGTAACTTCTTTGTATGTCAAAGTGATGGTGTTGTACAGTCTTGTTTGTCAAGACTAAGGTCTTGTATGTTAAGACGAATCCTCATGTGTTGAAGTAATGCTTTGCATGTAAAAGCATGAATGGTGTGTAATGTAATACTAACCATGGTTGAGCTATTAAGTCTCCTCTAGAGACTGGCCACCTCTAGAGTGAATTACTTTAGCATATGACCACTTAGAACGATAATAGAATAAGATAATCACATCATTGGAAAAATATCCTTAGTATATTTGATATGATAGATAAATTAAAGTTGGCACATGTGGACGATGCATATAAGAGAAGAGATAAAGATAAGATGTGATAAGATATGAGAGAACTCGAATTGTTAAACTTCGGTGATTTTAACAAAGAAAGACTTTAGTTAATTAAAGGAGAATTCGAATTGTACACTTCAATGATGTTATCAAGAAGGACTTCAGTTAAAAGAGTTAACTAAGTGTTAATAAAGAAGATCTAGTTAACTAAAGTGTTTTGCATGTAAACACTTGAGTTAAACTAAAAGATGACACTTAAGTTGAACTAAAAGACAACACTTTAGTTATGACACTTGGGTTGAGACACTTGAGTTACAACACTTGATTTATGACACTTGAGTTGAGACCCTTGAGTTACAACACTTAAGTTACGACACTTGCATGATGACACTTGAGTTAGCTTCCTAAATAAGTGACCTAGCATCCAAATGAAGGTCGATTTCATCCTAAAGTCAGAAGATAAAAATAGAAGATGAAGCATGAGAAGATTGATATATATATGTTATACAGGATTGATGAATTTAATGTGAGACCGAATTCTCTTATCTCTTGAAGGAAATGCGCTTTCTTTGTGCAGGATATTATTCTAAGTTCTATTTTTCCATATTCTCTCTTTCTCTATGATTGCACTAGGGGTGCTTGGTATTTCTCTTTGATAATGCACCAGGGGTGCTTGATGTAATATGCTCATTGTAAAGGAATTCTCTGCTATCTATCAATATTCTAAGGAATATTTTGATTTGGTTTTCTCCCTCAAGTACTAGCCCAGGGAAAATATTGTGTCTCATGTGATTTCCTACGCTTGTTGATTATTCATTTGATTTCAAGGACTGCTATAATTCCACATTAGGATAAAAAATTAACAGTTTTGAGAACCGTGGTCAGCTAAAAATGAATCATGTTTGTAGCAAGGAACCAGAAGGACACCCCCCTTAGTTCAAGCAATTCAACGTTCCACCTAAGGAGAGAGAGGCTAGCTCATCCAGTGGGGATTCATATAGATTCCCAGTAACTGAGGAATGTCCGATTGAAAGTGCTCCTAATATTCTCTGGAACTATATTTAGTTTCCTTGTTTGAAGTATTTCCAGTCATTTATGTTTTCATAGTTGTCTAGGTATAGGAATTTTAGCAACTATTAGAATCAATTGTGTTTAGTTAAAATATTTGAACAGGGTTCCATCGGCCTGGTTTCCCTATCTAGGGTAGGCATTTCATTTTGTTAGTTGCAACTTTTTTGCTGGTCAAGAATGGTGGATTCATCATCTATGGACACCTTGAATGTCTCATGTAATCTCTGTATGTAATTTTTTGTATATTAATAGAAACTATATGTAGAGGAATTTCACAAAACAAATTGTATATTGGTGCACCATACTTTGACAATTGTGCATATAGAACCTCGATAAGCTTCACTCTTTCAATCCACAATTCTCCATGCAGATTTGCATTTGTATTTCACAAAGGCACATCAAGCGCAAGGAGCTTCTGGGGAGCATAAAACTAGCGATTTTTCAGAGGCCGATAGCTACAACAGGGTTTTGGTGAGGGCATCAAAGTTTCTATTATGAAGGTATCGTATATCTGTAGGTTTAAAGAAGAAAGGTAGTGACTACATAACCTGCCTAAGTTATAAATTGTTGAACTACAGTCTAGATGAAATCTTTATCAAAGCCGAAGGAAAGGCTGAAGAGGAAAGCTCACAAGGAGGCTAGTACCAATCATAAAAGTACCTAAAGATTTCCACATTTGACAACTACTCAGGTTAAATCCACATTATGGTATTTTTCAATCATATTCTTCATAATCCAAAGCAATTCCCACTCCATGCTTTTGATCAATATGCGAAAATCAAAAGAGACCTGATGGCATAGAAGAGGTGCAACCAAAGTAGTGGGAAAGAAAGTTATTTCAGTCAAGTATTTTCTCCCTCATGGGCGTGCCTCACTTTGGATATACTCCACCTGTTTCCGCTTGTGTTATATTTTTAATAATCAAGTTGCTTTGAGGCTTTCTATGGCTAGGAAAATCCTACCTCATTGACCAAGATACCATGCATCTAGTTTCTGGCCTACCTAAATTTGGAGAGGACGTTGTCAATGTGATTTTAGCCAAGGACATCACTATAGATGATTTTATTAGGGTGAATTTATACGCAAGTATCTAAGAGGTCCATTTATACTTTGTATAATAATAACAATAATAACAAGCATGGGTTTATATAGTCATTCATGCTTTTGGAATGATTTCAAATTCAATCATGGCTTTTCTATGGAGCAGATGCTTACTATGAAATTTTTCCCCTTTTTGTCTTTGTGGGGAAGGTGCTCAAAGCTATATTCCACAAGCAGATGCATTTGATAAGGGAATATACATCCTATATATAGGAGGCAATGAATTTAGCTACGAGTTCAAGAACTTGAAACTAAGCCCCAACTAGGTGAAGCGGATCATTCTTCCCAATGTGGCCAAAAATGTCAGAGCTACTGGTTGTCAAGTAATGATCACTCCTCGTGACCACAGCCCTGTCATGATTATTGTTACATGAAGTCATCGTATTCGTGTTGTTTGAATGGATTCATGAGATACATAATGAAGGGTCCAAAAATATTTTGGCAAAGGATGTGGGGCCTCAAGGCTTCTAGGCCTTCTAGCTCACCTATTTTGGCCATTCCCCCAATGATTTTTACAGCCATGGCTACTCGATTTCCTACAATGACGTAGTCTTCTATTACAATGGCTTAATCAAAAGACATATCGCATCCCTTTGTAGCCACCTCTAGGGTGCCAATGTCATATGTGTATTACGTCATCTACGACTTCATTGGTGAATTCTCTCGTTACGGTGAGCACGTAAAGTCTTTTGGTTCAATAATGGTTTTTTATACTGATTTATTGGATAAATATATATATAGGTATTTATTTATTAAGTAGAAAGAGTTTATTATTAATTTAATTCTACCAGGATCCAAAATAGAGAGAAAAGCAATGGCAATCATCTCTCGCATTTCCATAGCATATTGGGAGAGAGATTAACCAACTTGCGAAAAATATTTGCCAAGGATTTGATCTAGCTATAAAATGTGATAAACCCATATATATCATAGCAACTAGCAATTAAAATTTACACTATATACATAATGTCTCACTGGTACAAGTGCCCTCTTGAACTCCGACCATCAACATGGTGCTGCAAATGTTGGTTTTGAAGAATGTACCATAATTAGTATGGTGTTGCAAATGTCAGTTTTGAAGAATGTACCATCATTAGTATAGTATGGTGCTGCAAATTTTTAGGATGTAAACAATCCTTACTTTGTCTTTCCATGCAATAGCTTGGTATGTGATAGCGTTTGGCATTTTCGTTGTTGGTCAATATTTTTTTTTGAACAAGGACAATTTTTTTATTAAATTGAGATAAACAAGTTGAGATCATGTTCAGTTGTACACTGGTTACAAAATTTAGCCTTTCTCTGAGGTCATTATCAACAGGAAAGAAGGTCATTGTTTTAATTGTCCTCAAAGAGAATCTACCTATTTACAAAATTTGAAACTACTATTATATACTCTGGTAAAAACAAAGAAATAGAGTCTACATTTGCATAACATAACTAACTAACATAAATAAAACTTCCATTGGATTTGCTCTTTCCAACCTTGATCAAGGAGGGTTGGAGCAGTGCTTGAGCTTTCAATGAAGTCATGCAACACTCCATCCAAACTGTGCAATTGTTGCACTAACATTTTATTCTAATTGAATAAATCCAATATCATATCGGGAACCTCAATCCCAGGTCCAACTTTGTGCTTGCATGTGATAGGGGCCATGGAAATCAAGCATGCAATGAGAAAATCACGCTCTGTAAGTCTCTAAGGAGAGGACCTATTTATTTGAAAATTAATATATATAATTAAGTTCTTGTACAATGATGGCTAGGGTTCCGGGATCTGATCTCTAGGGTTTTGAAGCTTCGGGCCAACCTGACAATGGATGACATCTTTGGAACCCTAGTGGACTACTAAGATGACTCAGTCCAAAGTGGAAGCATTTTCTGTAGGGATGAGGAGGTCAAATCCTCCCTGTCGGGATCGAGGTGGTTGAAGGAACCTGGCGAGGGATGGAAGAGGGAACCGATGGATAATTTACTAGTTTCGATGTGTGAGGAAATATTCCATGCATCTGTGCTCAGACCGGTCAGAGGGGATGTAATCGAGAGCCCTCATTCCACCATGATTGCAGTGGCATTTTTTGGGCTCGAATCTAACTCTCTCCCATGCATGTGGTTGGAGGCCATCATTCCCGGGAAAGGGATGACGAAAACAGATCTAAAGGATTGTTGGGCCCCTAAACTGTCTCTTTCCTCACTATATTTCACTATTATGTCATCACATTTAAACCTAAATCATTACATTCACTCTCAAAAGCTTATCTTTTATTTTCAATCTATTAATTAAAAAGCAATGAAATTGAATGGCATGATTTATTAATTTTAATGCATTATATATCATTTTATTGATGATAAATTGATTCTCACACTTGGTGATGCATTCCCACACTTTGGATTATGATCAAATGACGTTTCATGTGGCCCTTCTTCCAATCCTAAGCTCCACAGTGGGTTTTTGATGACAAATTTCTTATTGATTTACTGGTTTGACTTGCCTCTGTCTTCTGGTCCTCACTGATTCTGTAATACCTACATATACATAACTAGAATCATGGGTTAATATTAAGACTTTGCTTCATTAATTTGCAATGTATTAAATTTAAAGTGATTAAAAAGAAAATACATTTAAATATTATTTTACCTTTTTAATTTCAAAATATCTATGAGTACACTTGATATTAATTTCCAACTCACTTTAACCTTTTTAAGACATGATAATCAGAGAACATATGTTCACAACACTTATTTAATTTGTTATAAAACTCCTACGTTAACCTTGTGCATAGGCTACACTCCACAACAAGGGGGTGGGTGTTAATATATGGTACAAATTAACCAACACATATTCCATTGTTTTTTAAATGGAACTTTACTTTTATCTTATTTTCATTACTAATGTTATGTTTGGTTGTTTATGCAGGACTTGAAATAATCAAACGCACAATGTCTTTTGGCTCATGTTCACCTGAAGAACGAATGGCATGGATTGTACAAGGAACATATGTTTCAATGGATTCAAGGAATGGTTCACCAACAATTCCAGGAATCTAGGAATCCAACAATTAATCCAGCCAAACAACCCAGCATCAATTCAGCCTAGGAATCCAAATTTCTTTGAACTAAATATAGTTACAGGTCATTCGGACACCCATTCGGACTGTTGTTCGCACACGCACAGTCATTCGGACTGTCATTCGCACCTCTGAAATCATTGGTTCAGGTAATTAGAGGCACCCATGGCAAAAATGGAAACGTTGGTTTTGTTCGTGGTGGTCCTCTCAAGCTTCTCCACCTCCAAGATTCCAACCAGGTCATTTATTCATCTACAGGAGTCTCGAGGCCCAATTGCTTGAATGTAGGAATTCGTTTTTTCCCCAATTAATGAAAACACATCTCTTCAGTTTTCTCTTTAATCGATTAAGTTCCAGGCATTAATCTCTGATGTATAAACTCCTATCTATACAGGCTCTTAGCCTTGATCTAAGGAGACACTGTAATGTAAAAATTCAAAATTTGATAATATGGAATTGCTGCTCCTGGTTCAAATTTTTTTTATGCTCTGGTGACTAAGTAGTTCGTGAATCTGTAGCCACTGTCACCTGAGAGGTCCCCTCGTGACAAGTGGACATTTATGTGTGTGTATTTTCAGATAAATAGTTTATTTTTGTATTTCATTTTTAGATAGATATTCATATGCTTATATTTTCAATTGTGCTAATTTGTGTATGGTAGATTGTTTTTCCTCATATGCAGAGCTCTGCCCTTTCCCGTTTATTTTCCCGTTGTTGCATTTACATTCTCCCTTTTCTTTCATTCATAAATCGCAGTGCATTTTGTTTTGCTAAAGCTAATGATTCCACGTTGTGGCATTTTTCCATTTACATTCGTTTTCCAGAATTGCATTTGCTGCAGTAGATCCTAGGGTTGTTTTTTCACCATCTAATGCATTTTATTTCACCCTTTTTGGCTGCCCTAGGATCTATATTTCATTTCCAGAATTTCGTTAGTTGACAGAAATAGCATTAAGGTTTATAGCTTGATTAGTTAAAACGTTTTTGCTTTGTATCATTTTCTTTAGATAGAAAATAGAATTGCTTTTCCTATCATTGTGATTTTGCTTTCCTCTCTTGTATCACAGGGTTTACTTGCTTTGAATTTGAATTCATAGAAGATAGGTTTCTGAATTTCGTAGTCGTAGACATTAGTTCAAGAATAGTTTTTTGTCTTAGATAGTCATTTCAATTATGTTTCAGAGATTAGTTTCCATTTCCAACAATAATAGGAAGCATTTCAATTTGTTAGATAGGAACTAGATAGATTTACTGCTTTGTAGCTAGAGTAGTATTTCATCCTGCTTTCGTGAGTTCATAGTTAATTGTTGAATTGAATCTCATAGCTTAATTAATTAGTTTGCTTTCTCAAAATAGTGTAATTTCCTGCTTTCAAATAGTTAGTTGCAATTTCATAGTTTAGATCTTTAAATTTTGCACAAGTAGACTGCTTTTCGATCCATAGAATAGGATAGTTAGTTTGCTTAAAGTTTGAGTGATTGTTAAGAAGTAGTTTCATTTCCATAACTTAGTTTGCTTTCAGTCAAGCATTGCTTTCTAGAGTAGTGATTTCCCTTTTATTGCAATTTGAATTCCTGTTTTAGATTAAAGCGGCATATTGTTAGTTTTAAAATAGCAATTAAATTTACATTTGAAATAGTTTTCTTATTATCCCATAGCCTTTGATTCAGTCATTTTTCCCAGTCTTAGATCATTCTTAGTTATGATTTGATTTGAATGTAATGTCGTATGTAGTGTCTGAATGAAGTGTTGTATGTAGTATCGTTTGATAAATAATAGGATAGATTCTTTATGAATATAAGTGACTCAGTTTTCCATTCTGAATTAGATTTCACTTTTCACTTTTAAGTAAATTACCAGCTTTAGGATAAGTTAGGCTAGGGTAATTTAGGCTTTCAATCCTGCACATACTGTTCCGACATCTCTAAGCTTACGAGCCCCGGGTTGACAATTAAGTGTTGAATTAGATAGTGCATATTTTACTCAACATTTTGGCATCGTTGCCGAGGAGGTGCTAAAGGGGTTGAAGGGTAGATAGGTTGCCTTACACAGCAAGGGGGAGGGGAAAACGGTAAGACGCAAAGACAACCTCACTACGGATATTCCGTAGTGTAATAGTCTAACACATCCACTTTAGTGAGTTGCCCCAAAGCCTTGTTGTTTCTTTCAGGCAAGTGTGATTTTATTTCTGCAAATTTGAGTTTGTTCCCTGTCCAGTAATTTAATTCTTTGCAAGTATGTTTTTCTTTTTGCCAGTTTGAGTTTGTTTTCTTTTTCGCAATCTAGTTTTTTGCAGCCAACGTGTTTATTTTTATGTAGGTATGAGTTTGATCTATTTTTCACAAGTGTGTTTTTTATTTATAGGTGTGATATATTTTTCAATTTTGCAACTAATTTAGTTTTATTTTGGTTTGTGAAAATTTGCTTTAGGAATGTATTTTTGTAGGTAACTTTTGATTTAAATCATTAAAATATATCTATCTATTTGGGTGTTGTAAGAACCCCAACCACTAATCCTTGTGTGAAGCAGGACCTACCGACCAAAGACATGGATTCAAGGGTGAACATTAGTATGAGAGAACTCTCTCAAATCCTAGCAACAGTTGGGATCTTAATCTCTACCTCTCAGGAAGAGAATATCTTAACAACAGTTAAGATCTTATAATCCTCTCCTGAAATGTAAGACGAAGAAAAACCCCAAGAGCTACAAAAATATTATCCCTTCCAAATTGTAGAGGAAGATATTTATACATTAGGGTATACATCTGAAGGAGAGCAGCCTGAAACTGAAGAGTTCTCTACATACAAGCTAGCAGATCCTATGCATACTTCCGAAATCAATCAACCAAGAGGAGGGGATCTGCATGACATAATGAAGGAATGTGAATATGAGGAGTACATCGAAATCTGGTTCCAAGAGGTAACCCAGCCACAATACCATTCGTTCATTCAACACCTTTTGATGTAAAGACAAATAAGTTGGTCGAACTTCCACATTCAGGTAATCATTGCAACAACCTTTTCATATGTGGATAAAGGTATGTTTTTCATTTTGCTTCGTACTTTGTTACATTGGAAGAGTTCATATACTTGAATAAAAATATTTTCTTTGTTCTTAGGTAGAATAGGAAAATATATATATAAATAAAAAGTTGGATGTTTAGTTTAAAGATTAATGCAACTTCGTTTTTTGTTCTATTTTTCAATAAAAGAATTAAGAAGAAGATAATGCTAATGGCCAAACCAAAACAATTTAAAAATCCTTCTCATACATTCATATTGTTGACTAATCATTAGAACAGTTTCTCAAGGACAACTTTAAATATCACGACTTTAAGGTCTATCTAATACCTATAGGTCACTTGTGCATCCCAAACTCATCATCAAAACTTGTTATTTAAGTATCTTTACTAAATAGTAGCATGAGAGTAAGTGATATTTCTACCTTGGAGGAACACTATTAAACTTTTTTATGAAGAAGATAGACTTAGGGACTAGAGGACAACTTTAGGTTATTCTCTTTTGACATGAACTCTAATTCCAGGCTATTATGAATAATGTTACTCATGGGTTAAATTTGAATTTTGAGTTATGTGCTTAGCAAACTTAATATATTCTAGTACCAACAGTCTTCTACATACATTAATATCTTTTTGAATAATTACGAGGTGTTGTAGTCCCAAGGTTCACATAGTTATCATAGATACATTACATTATATAAGCAAGCATACACAATGATACAGATACAAGAGATGAGACAGATAGAGAGAAAAGTCTTTATATTAACCAGCAAAAGCATAACACAATGATAGAATCAATCTCTACTAGTCTATCGGCTCACCATCCTAGATATATATATATGCAGATACAGTTACATACCCATCTGTCGATTTATCCAACCGAACCGACCCATACTAGTCGACACGACTTGTTGACATATGCTGCAGAATGGTCGGGCAGAGGGCCTAGTCGATAGGCCGACCTAGGCCCCTCCAACATCTCCCCCACCTCAAAATATTTCTTCATCCCGAAGAAATAGAGAGATCAAAATTAAAAATAAGTTACAGAAACAGTTATGTCAAAGAAATGCTAGAGTCAATAACATCAGGAATCTGGAGACAAGCTTCAATGATAAATTCAATAGAGACAGAGAGATGGTGCTGGAACTCTTCCCAAGTGCATAGCATATTCTAGATGTCTTTAATGTCCCTTATTAGGAATTTTATTAAAATTGCAATTTTCCACTTTTTTCCTTGGTTCGACCTTGGACTAGTTTCGATCTCTAGGTCCCAAATTTGCCTCAAATGATCCCAAATATTCTGAGAAGGTATATGAATGATATTAGAACATAAATATGTGTTTCATGGATTCCTTTGTACCTTTAAAACACTTCTGCAAATACTCTTTCAATTATGGTCAATGTAGGTAACTTTACTAGTGATTTCCCTTTGACTAGTATTGGTCTCTAGGTCTCAAATTGACTCCAAATGCCTTCAAATCTTCAAGGAAGGTTTATGAATGATATTAGGAATTGAATATGATGTTCAGGGATAAAATATGGCCACCAAAAGACCTCTGCAAACTCTCTTAAGATTCTGGACCAAGTATGCAATTTTACTAGTAATTTGGGGTTCAAATCCTCCTAAGGTAAGTACTGAAAATGGCTTCCCAAATGCCTCCAAACCCACTCAAATTTATGAACAGAGGTATGTAATGTGTTAAGTATGTTATTAAGGTCTCATATGCACCATTAATGATTTATTACAACTGTTCTCACCCTCTCCCATTCAACTGCAAAAATTCCCAATTCGACCCTTGGGGAAATGGCACTATTTCTTCTCCCAATGCAATTAAACTGAGTAAAAATGCTTCAAATGCTCAAGTACAGTACATGAAACTTGTATATGAAATCCATGGAATCATATTTATCACAAATATATCATAGAATCTTCCATTCATTCGAAATCATCATCAATACATTGGCTCACAACAAGGTAGTGGGGAAATGGCATTGTTCTTCCATTAAAAATGAGATTTATACATTTCTACTTGGAATTTCGACCTGAAACTTTTTGGAGATGAATAACAGAGTATTTAATTCATATTAAAAAATAAATGGGGCATTAGAAGCTCCCCCAAAGAGTACAATAGCTCACCAAAAATGCCCTCCCTCAAGGATCAAGAATATGCCATCAAAACTGGAAATGGTTGAAGGAGCGAGCTGCAATAGAAGAAATCATGAGATGCCCTGTAGCTTACACCTACAAATAAAGACTCAATTAAATTTCCAAATGAAAATTCTGAATGGCCTTTCCAATTTCCAACTTGGATGGGAATCTTTCACCCTCGAAATTGGCTAAGGCAAGAAACTAGTCATCCACTAGCTCTCCCTCTTCACAATTGCAATTGCAAATTCTACAAATGATCAAAAGCTGGTTTCATTCTTTTTTCTTGACATTTATAAAGTTCTAATGTCCTCCATGGGTCGAATTCCTTCCAAGAGACTCATGCCAACTCAAGTTGGGAAGAGATTCCAAAGAACGCCACTTGTACAACAATTCCTAGTCTCCCACTTCCACCAAATCACATGTGGAAGCATCTTAACTTCCCTAACACCCTTGAGCGCCCTCTTGGAGTCTATTTTTAGCCCTGAAATGTCATATATGTCATATGTCAGCCTTCAGGTCCGATTTTTGTCATAAGTGTCATAACATCTTCATCATTGTTGTCATAGAGCTAGGGAATCTAGCCCAAGTGTCTCACTAGCTCCAAATTGCCTCTTCCTCTTCCATGGGAGTTACTCTTCCTCTATATTTCGACCTTGGATGAGTCATGCAATGAATAATACCTTTTGGACTCCCCCAAGTATGTTACCATTCACCTTGAATTCAAATTAGTGAGAGAATGATGCCAAATGTAGTGGGGAAATCTAGCCATATGTGGGTCCCACTTCCTCCATGTGTCTTCATGATGAAATGCCACTTTGATTTTCACTTGTATATATTTATATAGATCCTTTATTAAATATTTATGCCATTCTAATGTTCAAACATCATTTATTATCCCCATTATTCCAAATCCCAAAGCTTCCACCCCAAACCTAGGAAACTAGTAATTTTCCTCCTCGGCAATTATTTTACCTTTAGCATCAATTTGACAAACTCTAATGAATAGAGCCAATGTGATTAGGCCATTGTGAACCAATACCAAATTTGGGACATGACAAATCCTCCCTTCCCAATATTGTTTGTCCTCAAGCAATTTTAAATGTGGGTGTTGAAGAACCTGCTTTCTGTATAATTCTTTGAAGTTGCCATTGAATTGCCCAACCTTGAGTCTTTGAGTTTCCATGAAGATTTTAGAGAGGAACCACCATGCTTGCTACTGCACTACTCTGATTAAAATTACTTTATTAAGTGGGGAATCCATCTCCCATACTGCTTTCTTCCCCAAAAAATATGAAACCAATGAGATAAAAATTATTCCAGGGTCCCATTGCTTGTATTGCACCCCAACAATTAAAAGTGCTCTCCAACCCATACCATCAAATAAGAGGATTCCTGTATCCCATTTTCTTGTATGCATTCTTCCAAACATCACGAGTACAAAATATATATCATCAAAGCACATAACAACATAATGAAAATGTACATAAAGGAGATGCTTCATCAAAGAGTCATGAAAGTGCTTATACCTCCAAGCATGTAGACCACCATTTTCCAAGTGCATACAATCTTCAAGTGACCCATCAAATCTGCTCCAATGACATAGGTGAGGATCCCATGTCCAATAGTGCTGCTCCAAGAGAATGTGATATGCATCAAAATATTCAGCCATGCATTCTTTCATCCAAGAAGTGAATGAAGAATCTTCACTAAAATCTGAACCAAATAATGAGCAGGAAAAACAAGGAGAATTCAAAGGACTCAAAGAAGTCTCATCCATACATCCATGAGGATATGTATCATCATAAGGTAAAGCAATATGCTGCTGCAATTCTAAATAATGAGGTGCTCTATTCATGTCATCATCAAAAGGAGAGGTAGGAGTTTCATACCCCTCATGTGGCACCACTAGGAAAAAACCTTTCACCCAATTTTCATCCCAAAGTGATGTGGCTAGAAAAGAAGTGTGGGGTGAGGAATTATGAACCAACTTTAATTCTTTACAACTCTTACCCATTGAAATATTTAATTCATCTTCTCCATAATTGGCTGGTCCAACTATTGTGAGATCATGTACCTCTTCCAAGGCTTTGCAACTCTCTCCATGAGGCAACTCATAATCCCTTTGAACAAGGACAAGTGCTTGTCCTTCTTCTTGTTTTAGTGTAGTATCTTCAAGAACCTGCATATCAACATGTACCTCATGTTCCACAATTACATTAGGTTCCTCTTTTGTGGCATAAATTGTTTCATCCTTTTCCTTGAAAAGAGAACCATTGCTCATTAATTTTTCTGAGTTGCTTCCAATTTCACTAAGCAACAATCTGAACTCTTGAAAGTATTGTCTCCACTTGTATTCAAAGGATGGTTCAAATAATTTCCTAAACTCCTCATTCTCCTTTAAGGTTCCTTTCTCATCCTTACTCATGGTGACCAATGAATGCACTTCTTCTCCTACTTCTTCCCTTTCACCAAAGTACATCCAGTTTCAGTTTCTAAGGGTGGTGGATTATTTCTTTGACTCCTGGTATTCATTAATGTTCTACCACATAAGGTTCCAAGACCATGCTCTGATACCACTGTAATGTCCCTTATTAGGAATTTTATTAAAATTGCAATTTTTCACTTTTTTCCTTGGTTCGACCTTGGACTAGTTTCGATCTCTAGGTCCCAAATTTGCCCCAAATGATCCCAAATATTCTGAGAAGGTATATGAATGATATTAGAACATAAATATGTGTTTCATGGATGCCTTTGTACCTTTAAAACACTTCTGCAAATACACTTTTAATTCTGGTCAATGTAGGTAACTTTACTAGTGATTTCCCTTTGACTAGTATTGGTCTCTAGGTCTCAAATTGACTCCAAATGCCTTCAAATCTTCAAGGAAGGTTTATGAATGATATTAGGAATTGAATATGATGTTCAGGGATAAAATATGGCCACCAAAATACCTCTGCAAACTCTCTTAAGATTCTGGACCAAGTATGCAATTTTACTAGTAATTTGGGGTTCAAATCATCCTAAGGTAAGTACGGAAAATGGCTTCCCAAATGCCTCCAAACCCACTCAAATTTATGAACAGAGGTATGTAATGTGTTAATTATGTTATTAAAGTCTCATATGCACCATTAATTTTTTATTACAACTGTTCTCACCCTCTCCCATTCAACTGCAAAAATCCCCAATTCGACCCTTGGGGAAATGGCACTATTTCTTCTCCCAATGCAATTAAACTGAGTAAAAATGCTTCAAATGCTCAAGTACAGTACATGAAACTTGTATAAGACATCCATGGAAGTATATTTATCACAAATATATCAGAGAATCATCCATTCGAAATCATCATCAATACATTGGCTCACAACAAGGTAGTGGGGAAATGGCATTGTTCTTCCCTTAAAAATGAGATTTATACATTTCTACTTGGAATTTCGACCTGAAACTTTTTGGAGATGAAGAACAGAGTATTTAATTCATATTACAAAATAAATGGGGCATTAGAAGCTCCCCCAAAGAGTACAATATCTCACCAAAAATGCCCTCCCTCAAGGATCAAGAATATGCCATCAAAACTGGAAATGGTTGAAGGAGCGAGCTGCAATAGAAGAAACCATGAGATGCCCTGTAGCTTACACCTGCAAATAAAGACTCAATTAAATCTCCAAATGAAAGGTCTGAATGGCCTTTCCAATTGCCAACTTGGATGGGAATCTTTCACCCTCGAAATTGGCTAAGGTAAGAAACTAGTCATCCACTAGCTCTCTGTAATGTCCCTTGTTACTAATTTTATTAAAATTGCAATTTTCCACTTTTTTCCCGAGTTTGACCTTTGACTAGTTTTGATCTCTAGGTCCCAAATTTGCCCCAAATGATCCCAAATCTTTTGAGAAGGTATATGAATGATATTAGAACATAAATATGTGTTTCAGGGATGCCTTTGGACCTTTAAAATACTTCTGCAAATCCTATTTCAATTCTGATCAATGTAGGTAACTTTACTAGTGATTTTCCTTTGACTAGTATTGGTCTCTAGGTCTCAAATTGACTCCAAATGCCTTCAAATCTTCAAGGAAGGTGTATGAATGATATTAGAACTTTAAAATGATTTTTATGGATGACATATTTCCACCAAAAGACCTCTGCAAACTCTCTTAAGATTCTGGACCAATTATGCAATTTTACTAGTAATTTGGGGTTCAAATCCCCCTGGGGTAAGTACTGAAAATGGCTTTCCAAAAGCCTTCAAACCCACTCAAACTTATGAACAGAGGTATGTAATGTGTTAATTATTTGATTAAAGTATCATATGCACCATTAATGTATTATTACAACTGTTCTCACCCTCTCCCATTCAACTGCAAAAATCCCCAATTCGACCCTTGGGGAAATGGCACTATTTCACCTCCCAATACAACTAAACTGAGTAAAAATGCTTCAAATGCTCAAGTAAAGTACATGAAACTTGTAGAAGACATCCATGGCAGTATTTTGATCACAAATATATCAGATAATCATCCATTCATTCGAAATCATCATCAATAGATTGGCTCACAACAAGGTAGTGGGGAAATGGCATTGTTCTTCCATTAAAAATGAGATTTATACATTTCTACTTGGAATTTCGACCTGAAACTTTTTGGAGATGAAGAACAGAGTATTTAATTCATATTACAAAAGAAATGGGGCATTAAAATCTTCCCCAAAGAGTACAATAGCTCACCAAAAATGCCCTCCCTCAAGGATCAAGAATATGCCATCAAAACTGGAAATGGTTGAAGGAGTGAGATGCAATAGAAGAAACCATGAGATGACCTGTAGATTACACCTGCAAATAAAGACTCCATTAAATCTCCAAATGAAAGGTCTGAATGGCCTTTCCAATTACCAACTTGGATGGGAATCTTTCACCCTCGAAATTGGCTAAGGCAAGAAACTAGTCATCCACTAGCTCTCCCTCCTCACAAATGCAATTGCAAATTCTACAAATGATCAAAATCCATTCTCATACTTCATTTCTACATTTTATACCCAACATTAGCCTTCTAAGGGTCGAAATCCTCTCAATAGATTCAATAGATTTCCATTTAGGAAATATTCCACATTTGCCACTTGTCTCCTAGTTCCAACCTTCCATCTTCTCCCAAATTCGATTTTGAGTCTCTTTGGATTTTCCAACTCCCAAATTCGCCTTCTTTGAGCCTATTTTTGGGGCTGACATGTCATAGTGGTCAGATGTCAGAGGTCAGGTCTGCAATTTGTCATAGTTGTCATAGATGCTCCATCATTGGTGTCATAGGGTCTAGGGAATCTAGCCCAAGTGTCCACAAACTTCCACTTTGACTCTTTATATTCCATGGAGGTTACCAATCCTTCCCAATTCGACCTAAGATGCTCAATGACATGTGTTATGACTTACCAACTCACCCAAGAGTGTTCACATTCCCATTAATTCGAATTTGCAAAAGAGAGATACCATGTATTATGAAAAATCAAGCTAGTGTGGGTCCCACATCCTCCATATGTCTCCAAAACCATTTGTCACTTAGGATTTCTCTTGAATTTCTTTATTCACTCTATTTATTAAATACTTTAACCCTTCTAATGTCTAAACATCATTTATTATCCCCCTTATTCCAAATCCCAAAGCTTCCACCCCAAACCTAGGAAACTAGTAATTTTCCTCCTTGGCAATTATTTGACCCTTAACATCAATTTTACAAACTCTAATGAATATGGCTAATGTTATTAGGCTATGGTGACCCAATTCCAAATTTGGGACATGACAAATCCTCCCTTCCCAATATTGCTTGTCCTCAAGCAATTTCAAACATGGGTGTTGAAGAACCTGCTTTCTGTATAATTCTTTGAAGTTGCCATTGAATTGCCAAACCTTGAGTCTTTGAGTTTCCATGAAGATTTTAGAGAGGAACCACCATGCTTGCTGCTGCACTACTCTGATAAAAATCACTTTATTAAGTGGTAAATCCATCTCCCATACTTCTTGTTTCCCCCAAAAAATTGAAACCAATGAGATAAAAATTATTCCAGGGTCCCATTGCTTGTATTGCACCCCAACAATGAAGAGTGCTCTCCAACCCATACCATCAGATAAGATGATTCCTGGATCCCATTTTCTTGTATGCATTCTTCCAAACATCATGAGTACAAAATATATATCATCAAAGTACATAACTACATAATGAAAATGTACATCAAGGAGGTGCTTCATCAAAGAATCATGAAAGTGCTTGTACCTCCAAGCAAGTAGACCATGATTTTCCAAGTGCATACAAGCTTCAAGTGACCAATCAAATCTAATCCAAAGACATAGGTGAGGATCCCATGTCCTATAATGCTGCTCCAAAAGGATGTGATATGCATCAAAATATTCAACCATGTATTCTTTCATCCAAGAAGTGAATGAAGAATCTCCACTAAAATCTAAACCAAATAATGAGCAGAAAAAACAAGGAGACTTCAAATGACTCAAAGAAGTCTCACCCATACATCCATGAATGTGAGAATCATAAAGATGTAACAAAGTATGTGGCTGCCAACAAAAATGTTCTCCCATCATAAATCTATTCATCCAAGTGTTGGATGAAGTTCCTCTAACATCAAATGAACCCAGTGTTGAGCAAGAAAAACCATGAGTCTTCAAGTGACTCAAATCCATATCATAGGTGCATCCATGTAGATGTGCATCATCATAAAGTAACAAAGTATGTTGCTGCAAATGTGAATAAGAATGTGATCCAACCATATCATCATAAAAAGTAAATCTAGGAGTTCCATACTCCTCATGTGGCACCATCAAAAAGAACCCTTTCACCCATACTTCATTGAGACTAATGTTGCAAAACATGGAATTGTAGGATGTAGGAGAATGAACCAAATCACCCAAATGATCAAAAAGTGCAGAAGTTTCATCATGGGAAGGATCCATGTGGGTAGTATCATGCAGCTCCTTCAAAAGTGCGAAATCTTTGTCATAGATTGGTTCCCATGTAGAGGAATCATGCTCTTCTTTAAAAATTGCATAAGCTTCATCAAGAGACAATTCAAGTTCCTCTTCTACCACATCAAGTGTTTGGATTTCTTAAAGTTCATCTTTAAACACATTAATCACATTCAAATTCTCACATTTCTCATGATCCACCATGTCATGAGAATCCTCCAAACAATCTACCATTTGACAATCTGAAACATAGGAGTAAAAACAAGTATCTTGCAACTTTTCAAGAAGTTGCTCATTTTGAATTGTGAGCTTATGAATATCCTCATTATTCTTCAAGTATGCATCATGTAACAATTCATTAAGCTCAAACAAATGGTTTCTATCAAAAAGCAAAGACATGAAATTACCTTTGATGTGGCACATTGCTCTTTGAATCTTCTCCATGTCTTCAAGGAAGGATGTTTCCTCCAATGAAGTAGCTCTCCAACAAGAATTTGACACCAATGCTTGAGTGTCATGGAGAATGCTGAGGGACTCTTGGATCTTATTTTCATTCATCTTTAAGGACCCTTCAATAAAATGAGGCTCTTGCAAATGAACCTCCTCATCTTCTTCAATTTTGCTTGGACCAACTTCATGAAGCTCAAGTGGCGATGGGGAAGTTGATCTTGGTTCTTCTTCAACTGCTACAAGGTCTTCATTATCATGCTTAATGAAACTTTTACTTGTAGAAACACTTTCAAAAGTGATCTCTATGTCACCAACATAGAGGTGTGAGCACCCATCAGTAGGTACTCCTTCATAGTTTAAGCATCCATCAGTAGATGCTCTTTGGTTCATGTCTAAGCTAGAAGGTGTCTCGAAATGATCTTCCATATTTTCAATAGAATCTTCTTCATGCTCTTGTGATGTCTCTTCCTTTTGCTCCTTAAAGAAAGCTAATGCATTTTTCCCCTTGTTTTCCTTAGGATCAATATATTTGGAATCTCTTCTTGAATAAATCTCAAAATCTCTCCTCAAGGAGGACATCATTTCATGCACACATATATGATACTCGCTCCAAGGGTTTTTACAAGAAGGGCATAAACATTTCTTCACTAACTCCACATCTTCATTTTTGGGCCTATTTTCAAAAACATGTTCAGCATAGTACTCAAAAGACATGGCATTTTGTGTATTTTTGCTAAAAGCAAGATATTCTTGATATTTTTGATATTGTTGGGGCAAGGTTTTATATTTTGCTCTCCATCTTTGGAACTCACTCATAGAATTATCCTTGGTTGGTGTGACACACTCATAATCATCAGTTTTAAAGTCATAAGAATAATCTTCATTTCTCTTGAAATTGTAAGAAGTGTTGCATGATGGCACCTCTTCCTCATACCATTCACATTCTGCTTCATATTGCTCATAAGCATCTGCATATTCCTCATAAGAATTGTACTCATAGGATTCATCATAATAGTAAGACATGGCTGCCAATTATTCTTGAATGTATGTACCTAATACACAGGTGCAAGGACCATGCTCTAATACCACTGTAATGTCCCTTGTTACTAATTTTATTAAAATTGCAATTTTCCACTTTTTCTAAAATTGCAATTTTCCACTTTTTCCCGAGTTTGACCTTTGACTAGTTTTGATCTCTAGGTCCCAAATTTGCCCCAAATGATCCCAAATATTCTGAGAAGGTATATGAATGATATTAGAACATAAATATGTGTTTCAGGGATGCCTTTGGACCTTTAAAATACTTCTGCAAATCCTATTTCAATTCTGATCAATGTAGGTAACTTTACTAGTGATTTTCCTTTGACTAGTATTGGTCTCTAGGTCTCAAATTGACTCCAAATGCATTCAAATATTCAAGGAAGGTGTATGAATGATATTATAACTTTAAAATGATTTTTATGGATGAAATATTTCCACCAAAATACCTCTGCAAACTCTCTTAAGATTCTGGACCAATTATGCAATTTTACTAGTAATTTGGGGTTCAAATCCCCCTGGGGTAAGTATTGAAAATGGCTTTCCAAATGCCTCCAAACCCACTCAAATTTATGAACAGAGGTATGTAATGTGTTAATTATTTGATTAAAGTTTCATATGCACCATTAATGTATTATTACAACTGTTCTCACCCTCTCCCATTCAACTGCAAAAATCCCCAATTCGACCTTTGGGGAAATGGCACTATTTCACCTCCCAATACAACTAAACTGAGTAAAAATGCTTCAAATGCTCAAGTAAAGTACATGAAACTTGTAGAAGACATCCATGGAAGTATATTGATCACAAATATATCAGATAATCATCCATTCATTCGAAATCATCATCAATAGATTGGCTCACAACAAGGTAGTGGGGAAATGACATTGTTCTTCCATTAAAAATGAGATTTATACATTTCTACTTGGAATTTCGACCTGAAACTTTTTGGAGATGAAGAACAGAGTATTTAATTCATATTACAAAATAAATGGGGCATTAAAATCTTCCCCAAAGAGTACAATATCTCACCAAAAACGCCCTCCCTCAAGGATCAAGAATATGCCATCAAAACTGGAAATGGTTGAAGGAGTGAGCTGCAATAGAAGAAACCATGAGATGCCCTATAGCTTACACCTGCAAATAAAGACTCAATTAAATCTCCAAATGAAAGGTCTGAATGGCCTTTCCAATTACCAACTTGGATGGGAATCTTTCACCCTCGAAATTGGCTAAGGCAAGAAACTAGTCATCCACTAGCTCTCCCTCCTCACAAATGCAATTGCAAATTCTACAAATGATCAAAAGCCATTCTCATACTTCATTTCTACATTTTATAACCAACATTATCCTTCTAAGGGTCGAAATCCTCTCAATAGATTCAATAGATTTCCATTTAGGAAATATTCCACATTTGCCACTTGTCTCCTAGTTCCAACCTTCCATCTTCTCCCAAATTCGATTTTGAGTCTCTTTGGCTTCTCCAACTCCCAAATTCTCCTTCTTTGAGCCTATTTTTGGGGCTGACATGTCATAGTGGTCAGATGTCAGAGGTCAGGTCTGTAATTTGTCATAGTTGTCATAGATGCTCCATCATTGGTGTCATAGGGGCTAGGGAATCTAGCCCAAGTGTCCACAAACTTCCACTTTGACTCTTTATCTTCCATGGAGGTTACCAATCCTTCCCAATTCGACCTAAGATGCTCAATGACATGTGTTATGACTTACCAACTCACCCAAGAGTGTTCACATTCCCATTAATTCGAATTTGCAAAAGAGAGATACCATGTATTATGAAAGATCAAGCTAGTGTGGGTCCCACATCCTCCATATGTCTCCAAAACCATTTGTCACTTAGGATTTCTCTTGAATTTATTTATTCACTCTATTTATTAAATACTTGAACCCTTCTAATGTCTAAACATCATTTATTATCCCCCTTATTCCAAATCCCAAAGCTTCCACCCCAAACCTAGGAAACTAGTAATTTTTCTCCTTGGCAATTATTTGATCCGTAACATCAATTTTACAAACTCTAATGAATATGGCTAATGTTATTAGGCCATTGTGACCCAATTCCAAATTTGGGACATGACACTCTCCCTCTTCACAATTGCAATTGCAATTTCTACAAATGATCAAAAGCTGGTTTCATTCTTTTTTCTTGACATTTATAAAGTTCTAATGTCCTCCATGGGTCGAATTCCTTCCAAGAGACTCATGCCAACTCAAGTTGGGAAGAGATTCCAAAGAACGCCACTTGTACAACAATTCCTAGTCTCCCACTTCCACCAAATCACATGTGGAATCATCTTAGCTGCCCTAACACCCTTGAGAGCCCTCTTGGAGTCTATTTTTATCCCTGACATGTCATATATGTCATATGTCAGCCTTCAGGTCTGATTTGTGTCATAGGTGTCATAACATCTTCATCATTGTTGTCATAGAGCTAGGGAATCTAGCCCAAGTGTCTCACTAGCTCCAAATTGCCTCTTCCTCTTCCATGGGAGTTACTCTTCCTCTATATTTTGACCTTGGATGAGTCATGCAATGAATAATACCTTTTGGACTCCCCCAAGTATGTTACCATTCACCTTGAATTCGAATTGGTGAGAGAATGATGCCAAATTTAGTGGGGAAATCTAGCCATATGTGGGTCCCACTTCCTCCATGTGTCTTCATGATGAAATGCCACTTTGATTTTCACTTGTATATATTTATTTAGATCCTTTATTAAATATTTATTCCATTCTAATGTTCAAACATCATTTATTATCCCCATTATTCCAAATCCCAAAGCTTCCACCCCAAACCTAGGAAACCAGTAATTTTCCTCCTCGGCAATTATTTGACCTTTAGCATCAATTTGACAAACTCTAATGAATAGAGTCAATGTGATTAGGCCATTGTGACCCAATACCAAATTTGGGACATGACAATGTCGACAATCAGAGTTGTGAGTTTCGACAGATTTTCCATCTTGTTGTGAGTGGATGTAGCCTGCAAATGGATCATGTTGGGATCGAATGTGTTAATTGTATTGTCGGCAGTAGCAAGTAACTGATTGAACCAAGGCTGAATTTCATCAAGTTTGTTGAGGCCTCCTCGGGCCTGTGACATCCACTGAATTTCTTGTTTTTCTAACTTATCCAATTGCTTTTTCTCCATAATGATCTGGTTATCAAGTATTTCGATAAGGGCTTCATCTGCAGTCAAGCGCTGGTGCTAAAGCTTGCTTAGCAATGCTCTTGTTTTCTGAATTTTTTCTTGTAGACGTCACCATAGTAGACATACCAATTGTTGAGAACTGTGGCAAGTTTTTCTGCTTGAGTGCTTTGGAGGCTTCTGAAAAGGCTATAAACTGATTTGTCATGAGGGAGGCTACCTCAATAGCTTGATCTTGTTGTTTCTTTGAGAATCTCATATTGTAACATCGACACGACATATTCCAGTAACTGGTATGCTTTGTCTAGAGGTGGAGTCATGTCGGAACTAGCTGGAAGCGGGATAACTTGCTGAGCTAATTTTTCACAGTTGGTGAGAAATGTAGTATGTTCTTCTTGGAGTTGCATTATTTGTTCCTGTGATTCTTGTCGACGATATCTTTGGACTCTGAAGACTGCATCTTCAAGTATATCAAGTTCATCTTGGGGTGCCAAGTGTGGTTGATAACTTGTATTAGCTCCCAATTGGTCTAAATGTACAGATGGAGTACTTTCCTGTATTTGCTGCAGTTGTAATTGTTGCTACAATTCTCTTTCTTTGTGTTTCTTTTCTTTGAGCTTACTGTGGCTATTCTTTTCTTTGTCTTTATTTATAGTTTGTTGTTCTGGGTCCTTATCTTTTCCTCCTGTTGCTAAGCGCTTGTGAATGACTACTTGTGTGTTGATAGCAACATGTTCTGCCTGACTGTGTGTACTGGGTACTGCTGTTGTAATGAATGGATTGTCATGTTCTGTTACTTCGGCCCTTAATGGATTTGTTGATGATGTGCTATAGATTTCCATATTGCTTATATTAGTAACTGGAGCATTTGTGTGTTCTGATGGTCCTGTCTTGTCGGCTGCAGTTTCTTGAGTTTTCACTGGTTCTGTGACTCTTTCTACTTCTGTCGTGGTTGCTTCTTTGTTGAGCTGCTGTGAAACTGGGCTAGAATTGGATCCTTCGACAGGGGAAATCGACTGGTTTACCGGGAATGATGGTAGGTCGGAAGATGTTGAAATTGGACTTGGTGAAATGGTACTGCCGAACGGATTCGAACTAACTAGACTAGACTCGACCTGGGAACTGACAACTTGGGATTTTTCCTTGGTAACGGTTTTTGCTTGAACTGGATTCATTTGTTGTGGCAGTGATTCAACTGGAAGAGGAGTGAAGACACCTATTTGTTGTGCATATAATGGATCTGATGGATCAGGATTTCTGATATGGTGGGTTGTCATGTGACCGACAATTTCTGGGATGGGTAATGGAAAAGGTGAACTTCCTGTTTGAATGTTGTCGGAAGGAGCTAAGTTAACCGGGACAGTAGACGGAGAGGCAAAAACGGGTTGTTGGATGACCATCTCGTGCCAGTTAGGACAGAATCTCGGAATGTTTGCAATGAATGTATTCAAAGCGGTGTCTTATGTGACAGGAGGCACATGTAATGCTAAAAGACTGCTTTCTTCTTCTACTGTATCTAGGGAATGGGGTGGGGACTAGATGGTTAGATCAACATCAGGTACGATTGAAATTTTGGGTTTCTTAACAATGACTTGGGAACATGGATACTTATCTTTTTCTAAGAACTTTCTGAATTGCTCTTCGACTGGTAGTTTATTCTTGGCTACATCTTCAAGGATTTGGGTCGCGGTGTCGTATAGCTCGATCTCATCTATTACCAACAACTCTTGAATTGTTACTTGTCTTTTCCCTTTCCCTTTTGTCGATATTACTTGGTTCTGTCGGGATGTGATGATTTCGGCTGCTACCTTCTGGATATTATCGTCTGTCAGAAGATGTTCTGGATTGTCAGATTCTGTATCGCTGTTCGACTGCTCTCCAGCCTCTATGTGCGGAGTTTGGGTGAGTGCTAACATCTTAGTGCTAGGTGTTGGCTCGGGATGATAGCTAAAAGTGTTCATGTACAACCGACTTTCATATGCTTCTTCTTATTCCATGTCGGATAGAGGTTCAACATATTTGAAGTTGGTTTTCCTAGCTTGTTCCGGGATGGGTAATACTTCGTTAGATTGACGGCTTAATTCTGGGAAGATTTCACTTACTAAGGGGTAATAGTTGAGCCATTTTGTTGGACCTGCTGCTCCTTCCATGTACCATACTGCTGTGTCATCCAAAGATAGTTGGATGTGGGCTGTCGGGGGCAGGCTTCGACGGATGTTCTGTGGTACCCTCCATCTTGTTGCTATTTCTTTAAGATCAGTAAACCATGCTTCAATCCAAAGATTGAATGTTGAATGTCCATGTCGGCTTGCTCCAGGTGCAAAGCAGCAGAAATTTTCCATAAGGACGAGTCAGAATTCAACGAAATATTTGTTTCCTTTTGCTCGAAAATGGGTCATAGCAATCCAAATGAGCATAGATGGGTAGCGGATGCTAGCTCCTTCGTCCTGGCACTTCTGGCATGTATATTTGAGAATTTCGGCAAGATAATCTTCCCAGTTGTATACCTTGCCAGTCATAGCCATATTTTTTACAGCTTCTAGCATTTCAATCTTCAAGTCTGAACCTCTACCTGTCCGTGAGAGCACATGTGATACAATCTTGGCGGCAGTTTTGTAATTGCCAAAAACAATCTGACTCACGGCTATACCTCGTGAATTCTTTCCAGTAGTAGAATCGACAAACTCATCAATCAAGTATGCACCTGAACTTATTGGTACAGCATCTCCTTTATGTGAAAGGCCAGTAATTTTGTGGATGATTTCACCATTGATTTTGACTGAAATATCAAGGTAAAGCTCGTCATTGTGGTATCTGCTAACGATGAACTGTGAAATGACTTCCTTCAATCCTCCAAAATTATCCAATAAAGGTGCCTTCAGGTAGTGCAGGATTGTGGCTGTCTGCAACCGTCATGCTTCCTCTCTCCAGTGACCGCTTGACTCCTTTCCCCAATCTTCAACACTTCTCCATGCTTTCTTCCAGGTGGATTCTAATGCCTTTTCATTCCGAATCAACTGGAGTCTAGTTTCCAATGGTGTCTGTTCTTTCTCCAATTCTCTAACTGATGTTGTGGCATATCTGCTAGCGGTTAAAGTTTTTCGGGGAGCCATGGCGGATTCAGGGTGCAAGGTTGTGAGAATGGTTTCAGCGGAGTTAGGGAATTCTAATTCTTGGAGTTCAAGTTCTCGGCAGAAGAGTAACCAAGAATCCTCGAGCTCTGTATTTATGGTGGAATTACTCAGCACAGGCAAACAAGATGTAGAATCCTGTATTAATGGCTGATGTGATAGGGCTATTAAATTAGGCTGGCCAGATATCGGCGCTTCGTCAGGTGCATTAATTTTGATGGTGCGATTATCTTTAGCCTTTATTGCTTTGTCATCATGGTGCTGCGACATATCGTTCATTGTGTTAGATTGACGAGCTTCTCTATTTATGCTTGGACAGTCCGAGCTTCAATACTTCTGCCGTGTCGGATTTTCTTCTGTAAACCGTCCATGTTCTTGTTAGTTTCTGTAATATCAACGGTTGTACATCAGACGTCTTTCTCTGTTGTTTCATTGCTTCTTCTGCCATTCTCTCGTCATTTCTGCTTTTTGCCACGATCTGCTATATTTTCTTGATTGCTTTATAGTACTCTCGTTCGGTTATTTCTAACCGGTTTTTTTTTTTTTTAAATTCATGTTCATGATTTATACCTTTTAAGTCGGGTGTCGTTTACGACTTTCTTGAAAATATTTCCTTGTAATGTTTTTATTCAGACTGATCCATTAGGATTTAATTTTTCGATGATGTAGGGTCCCATCCATTCTGTATGCAACTTTTTTGGTTTCCCTTTTACTCTGCTATTATATAGGAGTGCTAAATCTCCAACTGACAGATTCTTTTGTTTGATATTTCTATCATTCCATGCTTTGTGTTGTTGTTTTTGCACTCTCTGATGTTCTAATGCCAACTGTCGACTTTCATCCAGCTTCGACAGCTGTAATAGCCATTCGTCAAGTATCTTCGACGTCGATATGTAGAGCTGTTGCAATGGTCGATGCTTGTCATCGAAAATGTAACGGAACGACAGCCTCTTGCCCATAGACAAGTGAGAATGGTGTCTGTCCTATCGTTTTCTTATATGTTGTTCTATATGCCCAAAGGATAGCAGGTATTTTATCATCCCAGTCATCTTTCTCCATGTTGCAAATTTTCGTCAGTCCTTTTATAAGTGTTTTATTGAACAATTCTACTGCGTCGTTCTACTGAGGGTGATATGCTGTGCTTATTCTATGATCAACTGCAAATTCCTTAGTCAATGCTTTAATGGTTTTACATACGAAGTGTGTACCTTGGTCACTTATCAATGTTATGGGTCATCCAAAGCGTGTTATGATGTTTTCATAAATAAATTTAGCAGCAACTTCACTTGACCATGTTTTGACTGGTTCTGCTTCTGCCCACTTGGTAACGTATTCGACAACAGTAATAATATACCGAGCACCTGTTCGTCTTCCCACTACTGGAAATGGTCCAATAAAATAAATAGCCCATATTTCAAATGTTAGGCTAGGTTTAATTGGGAACAATGGAATTTATGTTCTTGGTAGTGGTCGGCCCATGCGCTGACATTTATCATACTTAGATACAAACTCTCGACATTATTTATGAACTATTTCCCACTAGAGTCCTGCCTGCAGTATTTTTCTAGTTGTTATATCTACATGATAATGTCCTCCCGCTGTTCCAACATGGGCTTCTATAAGTATATCCTATCGTTCATGCTCAAGTGCACATCGGCGTAATATATCGTCCAGGCCAAGTTAATAGAGGAAACCGTTGATCAAAGTGTAGGGGGCTGCTTTCATTGCTAATATCTTCCTCTTTTTCTCATTCATTCCCTCAAAAGCTTTCCCATTTTCCAGAAATTGTGCAATTTCCATAAGTTCTGAAGGTACTGATTCAATGCGAAATAAGTGTGCATCCGGTAAGTCATCTTCAATTCCTGTCGGTTCTTCTCCTGTGTCGATTCTCGACAGGTGGTCTGGTCCGACATTAACTTTTCCAGGTCGGATGATTACTTCGAATTCAAATTCTTGAAACAGTAATAACCAGCGACATAATCTCCCGTGATGCAATGGCTTATTGACTAAGTATTTTAAAGCTTGGTGATCTGTATAAAATACAAAGGGATTATCCAATAAATAATGGCGGTATTTATGAAGGCAAAATACCATACCTAATGCTTCTCTTTCGGTCGTATAATAATTTCATTCAGCTTTATTCAATTTTCGACTGCTGAATGCATTAGGATAATCCATGTTATCATCTCTGGGTTGTGTTAGGATGGCTCCTACTGCTATTCCGAATGCATCAATATGTACATGAAATTTCTTTGATCAATCCGGAAATCGAAGAATCAGTGCTTCGACCATTTTTCTTTTCAATGTGTTGAATGAATTGTTGCATTCCTCTGTCCATTTATAATGTCGATCTTCTTTTATCAATTCTTCCAAAGGATAAGTCATATCGGAATAGTGTTTGATAAATTTCCTGTAATACCCGGTATGACCTAATAGGATTCGTACTTGTTTCGGATTTACTGGAGGCTTTAGGTTGAGAATAATTTTGATCTTCACGTAGTCAACCTTAATACCTTCTTTGCACACGACATGGCCAAGTAATATGCCGATAGGTGTCGCGAAGATGCACTTTTTAATGTTCAGGGATAGTTGTATCTGTCAACATCTTTCCAACATTAGTCTAAGCCATTTGCAATGATCCTTCAACATTGCATAAATTGTTCAATCATCAAAGTACAACCATGGTTTTGTAAATATATTCTTGGAATGCTTTGACAACGATTCTTGAGAAGACCGCAGGTGCATTCTTCAAACTGAAAGGCATAACATTATATGCAAATGAACCAAATTCGCACATGAATGTTGTCTTTTTCTAATCTTCTTTTGTTGTAAGTACTTGGTTGTACCCCGAGAATCCATCCGTGAAAGAATAGCGTTCATGCCCTACAACTTCATTGATGATTTCATCTGCAAAAGCTGTAGGGAAGGGATCTGTTAGTGTTACCTTGTTCAGCTCTCGAAAGTTGACACAGATTCTCAGTCGAGTCAGATCTTGTTTCTTTGGTTGAATGACCATTGGGATTTCCCATTCCGACTGGTCAATAGGATATATGATTCCTGCAGCAAGCATGTTATCGATTTCCTTTTTGACAATATCCTTATATTTGTGAGCAAGTTTGTGGGGTCTTTTATTCACGGGTCTGGCGTCAGGTTTAATATCAATTTTCATCTCACCCATTTCGTTTACAAGCCCTTTCAAATCTTTATAGTCTCAAGAAAAAACGTCTTGGAATTCTTTGAGAATACTGGAGATTTCTACTGTTTGTTCCTCATTCCAGTAATCGCCATTTTTTTCCATTTTCGGTCGATCATCCTTTAAAATATCTACTTCCTTTTTTTTTATCTTTGCGTCCATCCATTTTGGTGCATGGCTGTTATTTATCTATCTTTCACCTTCTTTGATTTGTGTGAAAGTTGGTGGGAAGTCTTTTTCTTATAATCTTTCAAGTTCATCTTTTTCTACGATCTCTGTACTTAAGATTGTTCTTACAGGCTTCGACACACTGGGATGATCCTTTCTCCATTGAAAATTTTTCCCTACCGACATCTCTGTTTCTAGGCTCAATCTTGTCGAGTGTTATTTTTATTTCATCTTTATATTGTAGCAAGTGTTAGGTGGGTGCACACTCTCTTGTTTGTTTCCAAGTGTTAAAGTTTCTGTTTGCTGCAAAAATTCTTTGATGGTTTTGCTTCCTTCGACCAATCTCTCATCCTGCGGAGAAACATGGAAATCCTTAATAAAATTTTCTTTTAGATATTTCCAAAGGAAATTTTCTCCTCTTGCTTCTTCCATCTTGTACCACTTGTTAGGTAGATCATCGAGTGTTCTGGGAAAGAGGTGAGGCCATTTTCTTTCATCTTTATAGCCTAATTTTTTCCCTTCTTTTTCACAACAGTCAATGTGAGCTTCAGGGTTTTGTCCTTGTGAAAACAAGGGAATGTCAGCCTGAGTTGTCAAGTTTCTTCCTCCAAACCTTTCTATGAAAGATGTTGATGCAGTATTCCAATTTTGAAGTTTGGACTGATGAGTGTCCCGCCATCTCGCAGCTTGACCAGTAAATGTCTCTACCAAACTTTGTAGATGGCCTTGCTCTCCGACATGTTTTGATACCTGTTCGACATGTACATCAGGTAAATCATGTTCTTTATATCTTAATGTCGAGCTACCATATTGTACATTTTTATCTGGAACAAGTGTTGGATATGCTCGCATTTTTCGTTCGAAAATCTTCGGTGTGTAAGATACAGAGAGACACTTCTTTATTTGTTTCCTCGAGATGGCTTCCACAGTCCAGCATTCTTTTGCATGCAAATCATAATTCTCTATTTTCCAGTCATAGAGTTCTACATCGGAATTGTATCCGAGCGAGATAGGATCTTCGAGATGAAGTTCTCCTTGGTTGTTTGGCTCAATGCGATCTTCATTATTGTCTATCCGGTAAAGCTGTCGGACATCGTTATCGACTTCGCTAGGTTCTGACCAAGGTTCTCCCTGTGATGGGAATATTGGCATGATAACCTTCTGACCATTACCTTTCAACTTGATGCGACTTTTTTCAAAGAAATTGAAGCCTTCATCTTCCGTCCCCATGGTCGACTGACCAAAGCAGGGAAGGAGCTTGCATCATCTTTTGGTATGATGATTTCAAAATCTACTGATGTCGTGATACCTTTAATGGAAGTTTTGACTCCTTTCCATACTCCAATTGGCTCAATTAATCCTTGATCTGCGAGCTTTAGGTAGATGCTTGATTCCTTTAATTGAGGTCGACCGAGTTGGTCCCAAGTATCACGAGTGATGATATTCACTTGGGCTCCAAAATCAAGTACAACTTGTCGTACATGATATCCATTTATGTCGAGATCAACTAATGGGTCGGCATCATTTTTCTCTTTTTGTTTTAGTCGGCAAATGTTCTTAGTTTGTCTTTGCTCGACGTGTTTTAATTTATGCAACAAATCAATCATTTTTCCTACAGCTTCTTCCTTTGAAATTAATTTGAGCAGTTCATTAAGAGTTTCTTCATGTGTTGCTAAATCGTGAAATATGTCAGACGCATCTTTGTACACAGATTTTTGTTTTATAGGATTTGGATAATCCTCCTTATCGACAATTCTAGTTATTTGAGGTTTATCTTGACTATTGATGTATATGTAACTTCGGAATGTATTTCATACATGTATGTTGTATGTACTCCTATAGAGATGGTATTATTCCTCTATACGGAAGTGTCGTCATTTATATTTTAAGTGTTGTAACTTATACTTGATGGGTTATTAGACCACCTTGTTGGGGTCGGCCCTGTATAAGTCATGTGGGTCGAAGGGTTATTAGACCACCCTATTGGGGGTCGGTGTTGGGGCCAAGGTCGCAGCTATAGTAAAAGCTGCGAATTTTGGGAAAAAGCACGAGTATGGAAGGAAAGTGCTAATTTTGGGACAAGCACTAAGTTTTGGGTAAGAAGGAGACGGTGCGCAGTACGGTGCCAGATGGATGATCTCAGCGCAGATCACGGACCGGAAATTGCGGAGCTCGCGCGCACGTCATCGAAGAATGAAGGTGGCTCAACTACCATAATAAATAAGGCGATGGAGTAGAGGGCTCAGCTACCCTCATTTAAAGGCTCAGTACAGAAGTTATGGTTGCTCGGATCAAGGAGGAGCAACGGACCAGAGCATTGAAGGCGAAGGACGATCGCCCATACCCACAATCTGCGCCGAAATTCATGGAGCCTGCAGGAAGCGGCGACGTGACTGCAAGCGGCGCCTACAGTACACCTAGCCATGTGCGTGGTTAGGGTTTTTGGGAATCACTGTTGGGAAAGGCCCACAGTTTTGTAAAGGTGTGACCGTCATGGCCACCTATATATATGAATAATTGTAATGGGTAGAGAGTTAGAGAGTTAGAGAGTTAGAGAGAGTTAGAGAGTTAGAGGGTTAGAGAGTTAGAGAGAGTTAGATGTTAGACTGTTAGATAGCCAGTCTAAAGGATAGATCGTGTGTTGATTATCCTTCACTGTATTTTCTACCCAGTGTGTAGACTTAGAGAGGAAATCGGATAGCCGAGGAGCTAATCCCTGAGTTGCCAGACAGTCTGAGTCGACGTCTGTGCCTTTGTAATCTCCATAGAGAGGAGACTAGATTGAGAGAAGGGCTCCCAGCTGTGTGCGTGGAGTTTCCTGGAAAGATCTAAGGCTGCAGCTGTGTGCGCAGCATATTGTATAACTCTATCATTTTCTGGTTAATATAACACTCCCGTGGACGTGGTTTTCCTCGAGGAGATGAGCTTCACATATATCTTCTTGTTATAATGTTTGCGTGAATGATAACTGTTTAGGATCATTACCTGTGTGTACATCTTTTGCATCATCTTTGCGACTATTTGAGTGAGTGTAGGAAGATCCTTTATTGTTATAATCGCCGAGTATAGAAGTAGTGGTGGAACGCTGTCGCTGCAGCAACCGAGCTTCGCGTGACTGCGCAGTAGGTCTGCAGGAAGGAAGGCACCCGCGCCGTTGCGTCGCGAGGCCTGCGGGAAAGTTCGACCGCCGATATTTGAGGGAGAAGGAGATATATAGAACAATCTCAGCATCACCACGGTTAAGGAAAGCTGATTCCTTAACCCCCCATAGCCACTTCGGGTGAGACCTCGAGCTGCCGCGCAGCTCGTTGCCGAGAGGGCCAGTGCGCCAAGGGGTTTTGTTGCTGCTCTTCATTAAAACCCGGGTCTGCCCAGAAAAGCAACCAACAAATGGTTCCGTTGCCGCGTGAGCGAGACTTCTTATTCCAGTGATGTGCGAGATTGACGCGCAACCTAGAGAAAGAAAGCAACCAACAAATGGTTCCGTTGCCGCGTGAGCGAGACTTCTTATTCCAGTGATGTGCGAGATTGACGCGCAACCTAGAGAAAGAAAGCAACCAACAAATGGTTCTGTTGCCGCGTGAGCGAGACTTCTTATTCCAGTGATGTGCGAGATTGACGCGCAACCTAGAGAAAGAAAGCAACCAACAAATGGTTCCGTTGCCGCATGAGCGAGACTTCTTATTCCAGTGATGTGCGAGATTGACGCGCAACCTAGAGAAATAAAGCAACCAACAAATGGTTCCGTTGCCTTATGACTTTTTGATCACATTACTTCCATGGCTTTGAACCCTGTTGATTGAGCCAACAAATGATTCCTTTGCCTTGCGACTTGTTGCTGTAAGACTTACTAGTTACGCGACATCTGAGATTGTTGCTGAAGACAACATAAGGTTCTGTTACACTGAGACTTGCTCAGTTAACAAATGTGTTACTGGAATCCTACAGCTAAAGAAATTGGAGATTGGTTTGATTTAAAGGCTAAAGAGTTCGCTGAACAAGAAAATAGAAGCCTTACGTTTCAAACAGAAGACTGGTTACAGAAGTATATTTATGCTGACCTTTACGAAATTTTCTTTGTTACGTTTGCATTGGAGTTACACGCTTGGATAGCCAAGTTAGCAGATTCTAGTCCTACGCTGCATGTTGATCGACCCGTCACGTGGACGTCTGAGCTAGTCAGTATTGTGAAGCGGATTGACAATTCTGTTTCCCGCGCAGTAGACTTTTGGTTGAATAGTCTACTGGAAGGTTTCATTACCGAATTTGCAGTTGATACAAGAAAGAGTTTCAGTGAAGCTGAGAGGAGTTTCTTCCAAGTACACAGAGGTAAGTTCTTAAATTCTCTGAACTTATGGATTAAAATGCTTCTGTATGAAAAAGGAAAGCTATGTATTGCTTCTGATGAATAGCATAGACAAGTAATGTCCGTAGATTCTGATAGTGATCCTGAAGTTATTGGTTGCACTCGTAGTGGAAAACGATATAAAGTAGGCCTTGACCAATATTCTTTTGAATCTAGCCCAGACGATAGCCAAGTCCCTAGAGCAAGCTATATAGAAAGACAAGGGAGTGCTCATATCCCTTATTACCCCTTTACACCGCAAAAACCAGACGGAGCTCAGTATAATCCTACAGTAACACCTTCTAGTAGCCCACACGGTACTTCTAGCACCTCTGTACCACCTTTGTTTAACCATCCCGGGGGCACTGCTACAGTACCTCCACCTCAAACCCGCGCAAGAAGGATGGGTGATGACATGAAGCTACCAACTTTTAGAGGAACAGGGATAGAAGACCCTGAGCAGCACTGGTTCTTATGTGAAGCCATTTGGACAATTAAGCAAATTAATGACGATGCTGTTAAACTGGTTCAGTTAGCAACCACACTAAGAGAAAGAGCCTTGACTTGGTTCATGAAATACTCAGCAGCACAGAATAGGACGCTTGCTGAGGTAAGAAATGCTATGATTCGGGAATTTAAGAAACCTAAATCAGAATCACAGTGTATAACAGAGCTCAAAGACATCAAACAGTTACCTACAGAATCAGTATGGGACTTTGACCAGAAGTTCAAAGCCTTGATATATCAAGTAAGCTTCGAGTTTGCACCACAGCAACATAAAGAATGGTTCATTGCTGCGCTGCTCCCACACATTAGACTTCCTCTTATGCAACAGAATCTCAATACTCAGGAACAAGCTCTAGAGATGGCTATGAAACTAGAAGCTTCGCCAATTGCAGGAACAAGCAACGATGTTGCGCATTTACAGAACCAATTAGCAAACTTAACCTTGCAAGTGCATGATATTAAGAAAGGCAAGGAGATTAAGGAAGAAATTTGGTGTACAAAATGTAAAGCCCAAGGTCATTCAAAGGACCATTGTCCCGTTTTCATAGACTATATTGCAACTGGAGCACCTAATCCTTTACCACAGGCACAAGGGCCTTGGTGTGAAATCTGTAGAACTAGAGGTCATAGACCACAAGAATGCCACTTACTCCAGAAATATGTGCAAACCCCAAAGAATCTATATTGTAATTTCTGTAAATCAGTAGGTCATGATGAGAACAATTGTAGAGCATATGATCTTATGATAGAAAGAAAGCATGATGTTTATAGGGTACAAGCAGAGACACAAGGACCCACAGCAGGTCCACCTTATGACCAAACTCGGGACGCCCGAGCAGCAAATTACAGAGGACGCGGACGCACAACAAATTTTGGTCGCGGAAGAGGACAGATCACTTGTTATAATTGCGGAACACAAGGTCATTTTGCTAGGGATTGCCAAAATCCTACAACCCTCTGCAGGTATTGTAAATCTTCCGACCATATCATTGAAGAATGCCCTCAGTTACAGGCTAAGATGCAAGCAAAGACACCACAGGTCAATCAGAATATTCAGTTGATTGGAGCAGAAAAAAGAGAACCAGACCCTACAGTTAATATAGTGACACGCAGTGGAGCAACCACTGGTGCGCAAGAGATGGGAACGGGAAAGCAAGCGACGCAATGGGTGCGCCGCGCTAACATTAAACCAGCCCCACTTAACCTGCAGAAGCAAAAAGAAGCATTTAAGCAAGCTCAAGAGTATTTCTCAGATCCGAGAGCTTCAAGTTCTGCCGCAATTCCGCAGAACATTAGTAGATCGCAAGTGCTAAGACAAGACAACCTGGTACAAGAACAAGCCACTACAGCTGGAAGGCCTGATGATGATGAGGAGCATGCACTAGGCAGTGTTCAAGCATTCCTGCTACAATGTTTAAAACTGTTGCGCAATGAAAAAGCAACTCTAGAACTCCAACACCTGTTGGATCAGTGCCAACACTCTGCTTCGACGAACACACCGCAGCGTGCTGTTCACCGGATCAGGAGTCACATTAGAACTGGAAAAGAGATGAGGCTCACAGCGCAGATTGGGGCATTTGAAATGGATGAAGTCATGTTAGATTTGGGCTCCGAAGCCAATGTTCTCACTATGCAGACATGGGAACAGATGGGAAGCCCTCAGCTTACAAGATCCCCTATCCAGCTAAGACTCGCAAATCAGCAACGAGTCTCTCCATTGGGCAGATTACCCAATGTACCTATTGATATTGAAGGAGTAAGAAGCTCTGTAGATTTTGAAGTAAATAAAATTATGGATGATAGTAGACCATACCCAGCGCTGTTAGGAATAGACTGGGCATTTGACAATTTGGCTGTCATTAACCTGAAGAAAAGACAGATGACCTTTGAGGATGACCAGATCAGGGTCATCGCACCTCTTGATCCTATTCAAGGGCCAAGATATATAGAACCCATTCGCGCAGAAGAGGAAGCGCGCCACATGGAAAGCTTGTATCAGATGACCACTAACCACAATGACTATGTCAACCCCACCGCAGACGGCCATATCAGCTGGCGATGTGATAGCTCGTGCACATCAGACTCAGATGCAGGATTGGAAAACTGGCAGAATCGTCTACATGAGGTTTCTGCAAGACGTTGCGCCATGATGACTAAATCCATTCGATGGATTGGCACAGAATTAACTGACACTCCAACTTTTGATGGTCTAACCGAAGTAACTAAATTCATACAGGAATATGAACAAAATCTTCCAGAACCGCAGCGCATACAGGAACTGGATGTAGCATTGCGCGCTACACCCGCAAGATGGTGGATTGCGCATAAGGAGAATATTCATACATGGAAAGACTGTCGCAGATTGATACTGCGCAGATTTCAGGACACCACAGCCGAAGCGCTACGCAAATATGAAGGACAGAGTGACCCCAGGTCACACATTGAAGCGTGTATTCAGCAATGGTCAGATATTCCGGAAGATGAATGGGTTCACCAATTCATCCACACATTGGATACAATTCCAAGGAATTGGTATACCGAAACAGAATTGCGCAAAGGCACTCTTACTTGGGCTCTTATGATAGAAAGCTTTCAACTTACCTTCAGCTTTGAGTCAGAACATCCAACCATTGATCAGTCTTTGAAGTGTATTAGAAAGAAGGTATTTGAACACTATCCAGTAACAGAATATTCCCAACTAGATTGGGCTGTCCAGATAGAACATGCCCTGGAATGTTATAACTTCACCGCTGAAGATGAGGAGGACGATCCTCGCAACATCAATATCCCAGAATCAGAAGGGACGCGCAATATTGAAGGTCCTGAGCTTGATATTCCTGCCATCACAGAACACGTCAAGCTCAAGAAAGTTAACATTGGCACAGAAGCTGACCCAAAGTTTGCTTCTATAGGAGATTATTGGGATGATGAAACTGTTGCGCATGTTTCAGATTTATTACGTGACTACCAGGATATCTTTCCTACCAAGTTCACAGAAATGAAAGGCATCCTAGGAGACTTAGGAGTGATGCGCATACCTCTGAAACCAGATGCCAAGCCAGTAAAGCAGCGCCCATACAGGTTGAACCCGCGCTACAAAGAAAAAGTCAAAGAAGAAATTGATAAGATGCTTGCAGCAGGAATTATTGAACCAGTAGAGGAAAGCGATTGGATTAGTCCTATGGTGGTCCAAGAAAAGAAAACGAAAGGTGAAATAAGAATTTGTGTCGACTTGCGCAAACTCAATGATGCATCAGCGCACGATCCATTTCCCACTCCTTTCACAGATGAAGTACTTGATAATGTTGGAGGACAAGAGGCTTACTCTTTCACTGATGGATTTTCGGGATATCATCAGATCAGAATCCATCCGGACGACCGCCACAAGACTACTTTTGCAACTGAATGGGGCTCATTCCAGTATACGGTAATGCCCTTTGGTCTTAAAAACGCACCTGCTATCTTCTCTAGAGTTGTTGTTGCTGTTTTTAAAGAATTTATCCACAAGTTTTTAGAAGTCTATTTTGATGACTGGACTGTATTTGGTTTACTAAAGAACCATATTGCGAATCTGCGCATGATGCTAGAAAAATGTAGACAGCATCAGATTTCCCTTAACTTGAAAAAATGTATATTTTGTGCGCCCTTTGGTATTTTGTTGGGACATATTGTATGCAGACAAGGACTTCTGATGGATCCTGCGAAGGTTGCCATCATTGCTAATTTACCTGCGCCCAACTCAGTTAAGCAATTGCGCACTACACTGGGACATACAGGATACTACAGAAAATTCATCAAAGGATATGCAAGGATCACAGCGCCTATGGAAAGATTGCTGAAGAAGGATTCGAAGTTCCACTGGACAGAAGAATGCCAACAGAGCTTGGACACACTTAAAGAAAAGATGATCACAGCGCCTATTCTAGTTTTCCCGGACTGGAGAAAACCCTTTCACGTTCATGTTGATGCTTCTTCAATAGCATTAGGAATCGTGCTTACACAGTCTGGAGAAGGAAGTATTGACCACCCAATTGCTTACTCCAGCAGAAAGCTATCTACAGCTGAGAAGAATTACACCACTACCGAAAGGGAAGGACTAGCTATGGTGTATGCCCTACAGAAATTCAGACACTACCTGTTAGGAGCTCACTTTAAAATGTATACTGACCATTCTGCTCTGAAATATTTGGTCAATAAACCAGTTTTAGGAGGAAGAATTTGCAGATGGCTACTGCTCTTTCAAGAGTATGATTTTGAGGTTATTGTAAAGCCAGGCAGATTAAATGCAGGGCCTGACCATCTATCCAGAATAGAGTCAGGAGAGGAACCTACGAGTCTGGAGGACAATCTGCCTGACGCACAGTTGTTTTCTATCCAAGCAGCAGACGAATATTATTCTGATATTCTTGAGTTTCTCACTACCGGACAAGCGCCGGCTGAGTTTACAATCCAGCAAAAGAAGCAACTTGTTGTCAGAGCCGCAGACTTCACTTTGATAGCAGGCCAGCTTTATAAGTTGGGCCCTGAAGAAATTTTTCGCAGATGTATCTTACCACATGAAAAGAGCTCTATCATCGCAGAAGCGCATTCAGGTACCGCAGGAGGCCATTTCGCAGGAAAGCCGACTGCGCAAAAGATATTAGCCGCAGGTCTTTGGTGGCCGACATTGCACAAGGATACTAAGGAATTCTGTAAATGTTGCGATGTGTGCCAGCGCACAGGAAAACCCTCAAGGAGAGATGAAATGCCGCTAAGACCCCAGATCACACTGCGTGCTTTTGATAAATGGGCCATTGACTTTGTAGGACCTATTAACCCACCAGGAAAAAGAACTGGCGCAAGATATATCATTACAGCTACTGAATACCTCACCAGATGGGCTGAGGCGAAGCCAGTTAAGAACTGCGACGCTGCTACTGCCGCGCAGTTCATTTTCGAGAACATTATCACTAGGTTTGGATGCCCAGTGATCCTCATGAGTGATCAAGGTACACATTTCCTCAATGAGACTATAGAGGCCCTTACTGAAGAATTTCAAATTAATCACCATAAGAGTACACCCTACCATCCTCAAGCTAATGGTACGGTGGAAGCATTCAATAAGATTCTTGAGAATGCCCTGACGAAGATCTGTAATCAACAAAGAGATGATTGGGACCTTAGAGTCACAGCTGTATTATGGGCTTACAGAACCACTTGCAAGAAACTAACAGGTCACACACCTTTCAGCTTGGTGTATGGACAAGAAGCAGTTATGCCCATGGAATACATTGTTCCCAGTCTCCGAATTGCGCAAATTACAGAAATGGCAGATCCTGATACTATGAATGAAAGACTTTCGCAACTGCTTGCCTTAGAAGAAGACAGACTTTTGGCCGGATTTCATCAACAGGTACAGAAGGCAAGACAGAAAGCTTGGCATGACAGGCACATTAAGCATAAGCACTTTGAAGAAGGAGACTTGGTACTCCTTTATGATAGTAAATTCATCAAGTTTCCAGGCAAGTTTTGCGTGCATTGGTTAGGCCCTTTTCAGGTGATAAAAGTAACAGACGGAGGCGCAGTTCAGCTTGCGAAGCTGGATGGAGAATTACTACCTACAATGATAAACGGGAGTCGGCTTACGCTTTATTGCGACGACCACTCCGCCCTGTCGACATAATATATTGCTCACGAGTGCAGATGTCTGGTGTAGTTGAAAGAGACATCGCATTCAGTCTACACGGAAGCTGCGACACACCCTCAGTTTCCAGCTTCCTGCGCAGTTCCTTGAAATATCCGCGCATCCTGAATAAAAATTGCTTGAAGAGAGCTTATCGGTGCGCTCTGGCGAAGTTTTGTTTTTGGACCGTTGAACTATCGCTCTTGCGGAGACCCCTTTGATAATTTGCCGCTTGAAAAAGTTTTGTTGTGGACCCATAGAGGCACAGTTTCCTAAGTTGAAATGACCCGCCGGAAATTTTGAATTCAAGCAGTTATGTAGCCGCGTTTGAATAAATGAAGGATAAGGCCGCTATTTAAGTCTAGCCGTTCTGACGGATTCAGCTTAATCTCCGAAAGATTTGCATTTAACTCAGGCGCCGAAAGCATTAGCTTCTCCCGGAAGGCTGTCAGAACCCGTCAATCACACTAAATGCACCCCTACGGCAAGGAGGATAGCGTGTTGTCAACTCATCTGTAGCCGCCTATAGCTACGTTACCCCACTTGGTCGCATTTACTATCCCCGCTGGCTATAAATACCTCACACTTGTATCATTTTCGGGTTACTGTCTCGAGTTGCATAGTTGTGTTTGAAGATCCAAATTATTGTTTTCAAGAGCCGAGTGTGCAGAGTATTTCCCCTTATTTTCAGCGTCTAGACCCTACGCAGGTCCGCCATTTGCTGTCCAGCGTTTTGTTATCTACATTGGTTCACCACGGAGAATTTATCGACAGAAGAAGTTGTTCGTCAATTTCTGCGCCGAGGCTTGGACTTCGGCATGGCCACTCCGGTGACGGCTTCGACCTATGTACACCCCGGTGCTACTGATCCCAGAACATCTCCAGGCACAAGAGAATCTCAGCAGCAGCCGGAGGAACCTGTTCCAGAGCCGCTAGCATCTATGGTGAACTATATTCCGCCGCGTCCAGATGATGCGCCGGATGTACAGATTCCGAAGAATGCAAAGTATCCAATTCCGCTACCGCCACTACCGGCTAGTGTGCGGGTAGAAGGCCAACTATTGGGAAACATTCCATTGGTTAAATTCTCTGATTTTAACCTTGGAGACTATAAGACATATCCTCAGTTCCAGTTGGACCGATATCTGGATATAGTGCATAATCCCACCAGAAAAGTTGACGAGTTTATCCCAAAGGGATTTGCAGCAAATCTTGAGCGCCCTGGACTCTTGAATTTGTTGAAGCTACCGCACTTTGGGCGTAGCAATGAAGTGAACGCAGTCGTTAAAACACTGCTATCCTGCGTTCATGGAGGTTACCTTTGGCTCGGGAGGCCAATTGATCTAAATGTTGATTTGATACACCGTATCACCGGTCTATCTAAGGTTGGTAAGGATCCCAATATCCATTTTGTGGGAAAGGAAAAGGACCGAAAATTGGCTGCAAAGCTGGTCCAGAAATATAAATTGACAAGAGGAGGTCGGGCTTATGACCTCACGACAGTAGAAGATGAGGCACTTCGCTTCACAGGAAGTCTGCTTGCAGGCAGGCTTCTCACAAAGTGCCGACCAAAAGAAGTTACTGGAGCTGTCGTGGAGCTCGCTATCGCAGCTGCGGAGGGAGAACAGTACAACTGGTCTCTCTTCCTGCTGAATTCTTTTTTGGCTGATTGCCTGAATGTGCAGGACAATGCAGCCCAATCATTCCATTTTTCGTGGCTTCTAATTTTATGCGCTCTCGTCGGGTGGAAGGAGCCCCCGAATACTCAGTTCCTTCCGCGCCGCGCAGGAGAGGTTGCCGGCATGCGCTACATCAACCTCTGGGATTCCCCTAATCCCGCGAAGCGCAAGATGAATCGCGCTGTCTTTTGTGAGTACTACTATCTCCTCCGAGATACCATACAAGATATGCCAAGGCTGAGCGAGGAGACAGCCACATTGTATGAAGGGAAGTTGGCTTTTACTGCCGACATCCATCAACTTTATCTTCGGCCTTGCGACATTCCAGGTGACTGGGCGCTAGGTCTTTACAGGATGACCACAAAAGATGTCGAAGAAACCATTAAGTCGTGGTCGGACGAATGGAGAGCAGCAGCTGACATCGCACCTGCGATGCCACCCGCCGCTGCGCAAGAGAAGGATAAGGGCAAGGAAGCCCCTGAGCAAAGAAGCGATGAAGGCTCAACAGAACCAGCCACCAAGAAGCAGAAAGTGTCGCATCCCACCGAGGCCATTCCCTCGGAGATCGACAAATACTTGAAAGAGCAATTTCGTGAGATGAGGAACACGCATGCTCACATCCGAAGTGCTCTAGACTTACAGTTTGTAGAATTGAAAGGTCTCGCAGGAAGGATTGCGCAGACCCATGCGCCAGCATCTACTTCGCAGGCGCCACAAGAAATTCCAAGTGATGAGCGAGTTGAAGAACTCACAGAAAGGCACACTGTCGTGCATATTCCGCCTACCAGCATGACACTTCCAGATCCTCTAGCTGAACTACAGGTAAGCACAGTTGGACCTGTAGAAATAAATTTGTCTTTGATTCCTATAGAAACTCTATAGCTTGTACAGGAGAAAGTCTCTCTTGAGTTGAGAGCTAGAGAGCTCTCTACTTTCCAGGCAAACCAACGACTGCAATCGCAGGAGATAGAGATGAAAGAAATTCATAAGAACATCTCTGCGAAGCTTGCACTCTATGAGGCGCAAGACACCGGCATCAGAAACGCAATAGAAGAGATTGCCCAGGAACTGCCGGCTTGCGAGATTCAACCAGACCTCCCTCTGGTTGCAAAAGTTCAAATTATTGGAGGAAGGGTGAAAACCCTGGAGCAAGAAATAGTTGCTATGGCAGAAGGCCATAGAACCCAGATTGCTGAGCTAGAAGCTCGCGTTGCTGCGCATCTTACGGATGATGCGCAGGTACAATTTGAAGCACTGAGCAGAGCTTCCACACGGATGAAAGATCGAGTACAGGAAGCCAAGAACCTGATGAACCAAGCTATGGAAGCTTGGACAGAGCTTGTGAACCTCCCTTTTAAAGTGGGACTGTCAGAACAGGTGCAAGCTGCAGAACAGTCTCTCACTGTTCTCAATGAAGAAGCTAAGGCCCTAACAGGCCTACCAAAAATGAAGAAAATGGGCGAAGTGCGCAAAATGCAGCAGCAACTGCACAAGCTCAGAACTGAAGATGAGAAGCTCACCAACAGCATTCAGCCATTCATGGATGAGTATGCTGAAATCGTTGGCCAGGTTGAGACAAAAATCAAAGAGATTGCCGAGTCTCAGGAGATCATTGACACACTCACTAAAGATGAAGCGACCGCAGAAACGGTGCAAACAGCTGACGAGTGTATTGAGGAATTGGACTCCGCTATTGCGAAGTGGCAGAAAACATTCACGGAGATTCAAGCAAAAGCAGATGCGCAAATCAAGCCACCACGCGCTAGTGCGAGTGGCTCGAGGGCGAGCCACAAGTGAGTGTTGGGGGCCTGTTGGGGCCAAGGTCGCAGCTATAGTAAAAGCTGCAAATTTTGGGAAAAAGCACGAGTATGGAAGGAAAGTGCTAATTTTGGGACAAGCACTAAGTTTTGGGTAAGAAGGAGACGGTGCGCAGTACGGTGCCAGATGGATGATCTCAGCGCAGATCACGGACCGGAAATTGCGGAGCTCGCGCGCACGTCATCGAAGAATGAAGGTGGCTCAGCTACCATAATAAATAAGGCGATGGAGTAGAGGGCTCAGCTACCCTCATTTAAAGGCTCAGTACAGAAGTTATGGTTGCTCGGATCAAGGAGGAGCAACGGACCAGAGCATTGAAGGCGAAGGATGATCGCCCATACCCACAATCTGCGCCGGAATTCATGGAGCCTGCAGGAAGCGGCGACGTGACTGCAAGCGGCGCCTACAGTACACCTAGCCATGTGCGTGGTTAGGGTTTTTGGGAATCACTGTTGGGAAAGGCCCACAGTTTTGTAAAGGTGTGACCGTCATGGCCACCTATATATATGAATAATTGTAATGGGTAGAGAGTTAGAGAGTTAGAGAGTTAGAGAGAGTTAGAGAGTTAGAGGGTTAGAGAGTTAGAGAGAGTTAGATGTTAGACTGTTAGATAGCCAGTCTAAAGGATAGATCATGTGTTGATTATCCTTCACTGTATTTTCTACCCAGTGTGTAGACTTAGAGAGGAAATCGGATAGCCGAGGAGCTAATCCCTGAGTTGCCAGACAGTCTGAGTCGACGTCTGTGCCTTTGTAATCTCCATAGAGAGGAGACTAGATTGAGAGAAGGGCTCCCAGCTGTGTGCGTGGAGTTTCCTGGAAAGATCTAAGGCTGCAGCTGTGTGCGCAGCATATTGTATAACTCTATCATTTTCTGGTTAATATAACACTCCCGTGGACGTGGTTTTCCTCGAGGAGATGAGCTTCACATATATCTTCTTGTTATAATGTTTGCGTGAATGATAACTGTTTAGGATCATTACCTGTGTGTACATATTTTGCATCATCTTTGCGACTGTTTGAGTGAGTGTAGGAAGATCCTTTATTGTTATAATCGCCGAGTATAGAAGTAGTGGTGGAACGCTGTCGCTGCAGCAACCGAGCTTCGCGTGACTGCGCAGTAGGTCTGCAGGAAGGAAGGCACCCGCGCCGTTGCGTCGCGAGGCCTGCGGGAAAGTCCGACCGCCGATATTTGAGGGAGAAGGAGATATATAGAACAATCTCAGCATCACCATGGTTAAGGAAAGCTGATTCCTTAACCCCCCATAGCCACTTCGGGTGAGACCTCGAGCTGCCGCGCAGCTCGTTGCCGAGAGGGCCAGTGCGCCAAGGGGTTTTGTTGCTGCGCTTCATTAAAACCCGGGTCTGCCCAGAAAAGCAGCCAACAGTCGGCCATATGGGTCAAAGGGTTATTAGACCACCCTATTGGGGGTCGGCCCAGTTAGCATTATGTTATGTGGTTAAGTTCGAGCCTACATGAGTTAGGTAAAAAGGAAAGTCAAGTCAAGTATAAATAGAGTGCGGGAGGCACTCTATTTGTTCACTCACTTCTCACTCATGCACTCAAGGAGGAGTGGCGCACTTATGGAGGAGGAGGATCTACTGCTAGGTTATGTCTATCTCTCATGGTTGGTTGTATCATTGCTCTATCTATCTCTGAGGAAGTTATTGGGGTTTTTCACCTTTATGGTTTTCCCCAAGTAAATCTTTGTGTCTCTTGTGTGCTTGCATTATTGTCTCCATGATTGATATGCTGTACATGTTGTTCTCTCAGTTAAGATCCTAGATCAGATTGAAGTAAATTCTGAAAATTTAACATTGACCAATATGAGTGCCTTGCCTTGTTACAATTTGCAAGTTTTTTGTACGAAGCACATCATTTTTTTTTAACACAAGATAAAACATGAACATTTTTTTTATTATTTATTTTCTCGATCATGGTAGGGCAATCCTCTAAATAGTGATCACCTACCCTGCACTTTGTACAAAATTTGAGATCAGTTCTTTCCTTATAAGGGCATTCTGCGTGTCGATGATTCTCGCTGAAGCATGTAAAGCATGCACCAGGTCGACCATATCGATAGCCTCAACCTCCACTGCCATGACCGCGACTCTAGTATCCTCCTCATCTATTGTAGCCATTATATCGCTAATCGTTTCATCGATCATTATACCTTGGGTATCTGTCATTCTTGTTTTGATTGTATTGGTTATTTCTTCCATCATTTCTCCTGAATCTGTCATTTGCTGGATTTTTGTCTTGGTTCTGTTCAATAGAATTTGTTTGGTACACTGCATGGTAATTTTGTCGATTTTTCAGGTTCAGATGACATTCTTCGATTGTATGTGTATTTACTTCACAAATTTGACACCATCTTGCCCTCTTATTTTACAGATTGTATTGGCAATCATTTGTGGTATGTAAATCATATTCTTTTCATAAATCGCAGAAACATCTGGATTGGATAAGTTTTACATCTTGTCGTCGATCATCATTTCGACAAGAATCTTTGGTATGTCCTGAGGTTCGACAAGTTGTACACCATAGCTCTGGTCCTTTTAACGTCATATTTCTAATATCCTGCTCCATACTTTCAAGTCGTTCGTCTACATGTCTATTGTTAACACCCAAAAAGTGCTCACTAGCTCATTTCCTTATTCACATGACCAATTTGTTCACGTTTTCACCATTTGAGCCTCTAAAGCCATCAAAAGGTCACCAAAAGACCTTAATACACCCTTTTTTCCACTCAAAATGAATATTTTTCCTCAAAAAGGGTCCAGAATTCCCAAAAATATTAAAAAGGGAATAAAAATATTCAAAATATTCAAAATATTCAAAAAAGGAAAAAGGAGGGAAAAGGTACCTAAACCATGTTGGTCAATACCATTAGTTTCCTCAAAACCATAATGGTATTCCCCACCACCAAAAACTATAAAAAGGTGGTAGGGGCTCCTCACTTTCCATCCATCCATCATCCTATCCTCATGCTATCAAAATCTCTCATGAGTTTTTTACCATTGTAGCTATCTTGGAGAAGAGACCTTTGAAGCTTGGAGCTACTCACCTTGGAAGTTGCTCAACACAAATCCTCACCATTTGAGGTATCTTAATACAAAATACTCATTCTTTTTATTTCCTGTTCTTGAATCATTTTTCAAAAATTTGTTTGTTATATGCACATGCTAGTTTAGTTTAGATTCAAATTTATAAATTGTTTTTGCTTTCAATCTTTGAAACTACGATCACTTGTTGATAGGTTCCCATAGCACTCAAGCTTGGTTGCAAAACCAAGCCAACAGTTTTTGGCAACTCCGCTGGCTTCGAATTCTTAGATCTTAGTTTTTTGCTTTAGATCTTAGTTTTTGTTAGTTTTAATTATTTTAATTCATAGATCTACCATCCTAGACAGCAGATCCATTGCTGCTCTAGTTCTTGGCCCCTTCTATTGCCATTAACAGCCTGAAATCTCCATTTTTGGGTTCGTTTTTCGGCGTCCATTTTCGTCTTTCACCTCGCGGGTTTTTGCCCGACAGTCGCGCGGCTCATCGCAACCTCGCAGCTTTTTTCTGCGCGGCATGCCGCGGCTTCGCGGCCATTTTACGCGCTGCACATCGCGGCTTCGCGGCCATTTGTCACGCTGCACATCACGACTGTGTGATGAAAACCCGTGCTGCACATCGTGGCTTCGCGTCCGAAACCGGCACTACCCATCGTGACTGTGTGACCGCAACCCGTGCTGCACATTTCGGCTTTGCAGCTAAAACCCGCGCGGCCCATCGTGGTTGTTGTCCCGGAACCTGCGATGCAAGTTTTTTCAATTCGGCCAATTGTTTGAAAATTATTTTTTGCTGTATTTTCTGCCAATTTAGCATATTTTACAGTATTAAATTTTCTGCATTTTTTACAGCCATGTTAAATCTTTCACTATTTAGAATGCTCCATTAAAAGTCTTTTTACAAAATTTTCAGAAATTGAAAGAGAGATTTTTCTGCATTTTATCTAGATCAAGGTTTTACTGTTTATTTGCTCGATACTTTGCCCAAGCAATTTTTAAGAGATCCATTTATTTCTTGAAGTATTCATGTTATTTGCTTTCCTTCAAATTATTTCAAAGATCCATTATTTTTCAATAGTTTTTTCAAGCATTTACGTTTCAAAAACACCTTTATTTTTTGAAAAATTGGAAGCGTCTTTTCTTTCATTTGTAAAATCGCCCAAGCGAGGCAAATCAATTTCAGTTTAAATACCACACTTGCACCCACTTTGCCACATAATTTAAACTGAGCCTTAAAATTTACCTTAAACTCAACCAACTTTTAACCCCACTTGGGGAGCACTTAAAAGAATTTTGTAGTTAGGTAGAATTGAGGGGTTAGTTGTTCCAATAACACCCCTCAGTTATTACATTTGAGACATAGTGGTTGTCCTCTACGGTACCAAAATCCCTTATAATTTTGACACGGTTATCAACCAATTTATCGGGAAGGCCTCTCCCTTAGGAGGGTTGAAGTAGACAGACTTGTTCCGGAATTCTGAGTGGAATACCGCAATCCATTCAGTAACCGAAGGATACCTTTCAAAGTTCTCGATGTACACCCCCCTGGTGTACAGCGGCGATAGAACCAAACTGCAGATTCACCCAACCGAACGTGTCATGAACGGGGTATCCTAGTTGCCACTCTTTAGGATTGTCTACCCGATATCCCTCCCAGTAGGGGGATATCTAGTCGTTGATTCAACACTCTATATTGTCTAACTTGGATTTCATCACCTTGCAGAGGATATCGTTTGTTGACTCACAATACTTCTAGTTAGGTGTTTGCATGATACATTACCCACCTTTGGTCTAGTAACACCTCTTTTTTCTAGAAACTGTTTGACTTTTGGTATTCTGACCAATTTTGTTGCATCCCTCCACTTATTATAGCACAGCTGCTATAATAAGTGCTTCTTGAGGTTGATTTTTGGCTTGAGAGCCCTTATTTTTTTACTCCCCTTTTGCACTCATTGTTGCATTAGGGTTTCGAGTTTTTTACATAGTTTTTTACATCACCACCTTACACTGAAATTTAAAATATATATATATATATTTCTCACCATTGAGAATTTAAGATGATCTCATCGTCTTCAAGGTGAACCCCCTCAGTTCAGTCTACTTGGCTCTCCACGTCACCGACGTAGAGCCTTGTCCCTTGAATCGACACGTCATCGGCCAAACATTTAGTCATCCAATTCTGACATGCCTCACTTCACATCTGATTCTGAGGCTGAATCCAAAAACCCTACTAAATTATTACCAACCAACCTCATGGTTGGACCACAATACGACCCACTTTTTACCAGTACTATTGGAGATACATCCACAAACCCTTCTACTACTGTGCCATCCATGGTAACAACAACCCCTCTAGGCATGCCTAATATGGGGGATACTCCACCTTTAGGCATGCCCAACACAGGACTACCTCCTATTATGGGTATGCCAAACATAGGAATCACACCACCTGTCATTACCACAACCCAGATCCCAGGAATTCCTGGCACTATTCCTAACCCCGGTGTAACCCATGTTGCACTTGGAAACGCTGGCCCATACCAAACCACAGCAGTTGGAGGACACATACCTTCAATACCTAGCATACCCTTAGGGGCTACTGGACCACTACATAATGCCACCATGAATAGTTATGTCCCATTCACTACGCCACACCCATCTGCTAGTTTACCTTACATGGCTAGTCTGAACTTACCAGACTTAGCCAGGCTAACCAACGATCCTATCAAGCACAACCCTACATGGCCACCCATGCCTACAAAGCTCCCCTCGGACATACCCAAGTTTGAAGGAAAACCTGGGGAGGACCCTCAAAACCACATAATGTCTTTTCACCTATGGTGTTTATCTAACTCCATAGTGGATGACTCCATTCGTCTAAGACTATTGCAACGAACATTCACTGGCTCTGCAACCAAGTGGTACATCAAACAACCACATGGGACCCACCATACTTTTACGTCTTTCGCCTCCACTTTCCTTCAGTTTTTTCAGCTACCTGTATGTTACGATGCAGGAGTTGAAATACTGTTGTCTTGCAGACAAAACACAGCTACCCACATCACCGACCACATCCATGAGTGGCGCAAGTGTCGTAGCCTCTGTAATATTAAACTGGATGACCGTATATTTTTGGACTGGTTTCTTAAATCACTCCTACCCCTCATAGAAAAAGACGTCGCTTTCGAGCGACCCCAGTCAGAGGAAGAAGCTATCCTAAAAGCTCAGCAATTCGACCTGATTTATGCCCAATCAGGATATCTCTACACCATCATACCAGACGCCCCACGAGGCGATTCTTCACGTGGTGATGCTCTGGGGGCATCACATGCCGTTGATGGTATTATCGGCCAAGTCACGTCACAAATTAAACCTTTTAGCATGGTGATCACCGTAAATGCCCCAGACCTCTCTAGGGCTACATCTAATTCTGGAGCAACAACTTCGTACGCTCCAACGAATCAGACTCATCACACTCATGGACCCTCTTGTCCACAACATTGCTATGGGCAAGCACCATTGACATATGTACCACCCACATACTATAACCAGTTGGACATCCAGAACCCAATTCATTTACCGCCACAACCAGTGTATTACCCACAGCAAGCTACAACAGCTAACCCAACACCACCAATAGCTCAGGGTTACCAATAGCCCCAGTAGGCAACTGGACCACCTCCAGCCCCACCAGCTTATTATCCACCGCAACCTGCTCCTACACCTGCAGCACCCCAAAATACTCCCACTGCTCAAGGGAAAGTGTACACACAACACAATCAGCCCCAACATCAAAACAACCAATGCAACCAGGGTGGACAACAAAACCGTGGAAGAGGACGCAACCGCGGCAACAACCAACAACATGATCAAGGTCCACCACCTCCTAATCCTCCAAATAATAACAATGTTGCTCCTCCCAACCAGAATCCTGATCGTCATCCCAAGCAACTCAAAAACAATAACCTCAGAACAAACCATCCATGTTCTATATGTGGAGTCTATGGACACTACACTCACAACTGCCCCCATTTAGAGAAAGCACGTAAACTTTGGCCTGACGATGCTCAACGCCAGGGCCATGCTGGATAGCCAACTCCACTTAATCAACCGTAACCCATGATATTACAAAACCCATTGCCAAACCAGGGAGTAGTAAATACTCGCCCTATGGATCCCCCACAAGGATCTGCTGCACCCTAGCAGCAAATCACCTATGCCACAACTGATTATCAGCATGCAGATCCAGGAACACACCATTTATTAATGATGTCATCCAATGACATCAACCTCCAAACTCGCAGGAATCAGTACGGCCCACCCCCAGAAACTCCTCCCACTGACGCATCCACCTCCCTTCCACAAAATCAACCACTACGCATACCAAATATGCCGTTGGACGGAGGACCTAAAATCCCTCGCATCCCTTTGCGAAGGATTAACAACAATCCTAATGCTCACGCAGCATCCAATTATAACGTCGTGGAATACCTAGCACAATCCCTCGCTGCTATGTCTGCTTTAGAGGTACTGAAAACATGCCCTACACAACGAAAACTACTATTATCCGCCATCGCAGGAGTAGACCCTGACGACACACACATGATGGCTTTCGACTTAGAGCAAGCCGAACCTTGATTTCCATCCAATGTAGCTTTCCAAGTATCAGTAAACATTTGAAACCTTGTTGTGCATCGATGCATCATCGATGAAGGAGCTTCCACCTGCGTTATGTCCACCCTTGTGTGGTAGAAGCTTGGCTCCCCCGCCTTACAACCATCCACCACGGCATTACGAGCTTACGATGGACGCTCAGCTCAACCATAAGGACTTTTAGCGAATGTACCTGTAGAACTAGGCGGAAAATTAGTTCTTATCGACATCGAAGTGATCAATGCCTAGCTCAACTACAACCTCCTTCTTGGATGTAGTTATATGTACAAAATGAAAGCAGTGGCTTTATCTGTTTTTCACCTCATGATGTTCCCACATGAAGGACGCGTTATCAAGATCGATCAACTCACATATTATGATCCTAACGCCCCTGCAGCTCCTCAAAATGTGCTACCAATGATTGAACAAACCATTCAAAATGCACCGACATCATTTGTGTCGTCAATTGGTCCTGGAATCTACACCGAGTCACCTATGACTTCCACATTTCCATCGATCTCACCACCTTTACCGATAACAAAAAGATCGGATTTGTGCACCCTGTCGCACACCACACAGCAACCTTCGTCATTACCACAAACACCCACAGTGCCTACTCATATTGGCACAACGCCAATTCACACTATCCCATTCTTGTTCCCATTTTTTGGAGTTGTCAGTTCACCAGTAATGGCTACACTCAACCTTCCTGGTTTAACATTAGGGATACCTGTATGGTACTTACCTGCTTCGAGCCCCCCGCTTACTCCGACTATTATTTTACAACTGGTACAACCTATCCCTACTACCAGCCACCCACCCCCTCCGGTCACTCATCTGCAAAACAGACCACCCCCAATAGTGACTACGGCATCAACATCCAGAAACACCCCACCTCTGTTATGGAACACAGGGGGCAGAGGCCCACCAAATTATAACACTGGACTCATAACTCGCACCCCCCTAGCAACCCCCAAGGTAGCTAAAAACCCCCTAAGTGCTCGTTGTGTGACGACGTAGGCCATGCCACTCATCAATGTCCACAGGTACCTACACTCCAGGAACACATGAATATGTTGGATGATGACACCGGGATTCCAGTGGTAAGACTAGAGCCACCTCCTCACCCTCGCGACAAAATGCTCCGCACTAACCACCCTTGTGCGATATGCGGCATTTATGGCCATTATTCACACCACTGCCCTGATCTTCCTGATTATAGAGCAGCCTTGTACGAGATGAACAATGCTGACTTAGAGATATCTCCTCTCCTTATCGAGGAGATCTACCCTCTGAAATCATCTACTTCTGAAGAAATCAATACCATATATATGATTTCAACCACATACAAACCAGACCCTGTTGATTTATGGTCCGATTACTTTCATACTGATGAGAAAATTCTAGAAAAACTCACCACACCGGACTACCCTTGCGATGATATGCATCATCACTCATACTTCTGTTGATGTATATGTAACTTCGGAATGTATTTCACATATATGTATATTGTATTCCTATAGAGATGGTATTATTCCTCTATAAGGAAGTGTCGTCATTTATATTGTAAGTGTCGTAACTTATACTTGATGGGTTATTAGACCACCTTGTTTGGGGTCGGCCCTGTATAAGTCATGTGGGTCAAAGGGTTATTAGGCCACCCTATTGGGGGTCGGCCATGTGGGTCAAAGGGTTATTAGACCACCCTATTGGGGGTCGGCCCACTCAGCATTATGTTATGTGGTTAAGTTAGAGCCGACATGAGTTAGGTAAAAAGGCAAGTCAAGTCAAGTATAAATAGAGTGCGGGAGGCACTCTATTTACACACTCACTTCTCACACATGCTCTCAAGGAGGAGAGGCGCACTTATGGAGGAGGAGGATTGCTGCTAGGTTATGGCTATCTCTATTGGTTGGTTGTATCATTGCTCTATCTATCTCTGAGGAAGTTATTGGGGTTTTTTTCACCTTTATGGTTTTCCCCAAGTAAATCTTTGTGTCTCTTGTGTGCTTGCATTATTGTCTCCATGATTGATATGCTGTAGATATGCTGTACATGTTGTTCTCTCAGTTAAGATCCTAGATCAGATTGAAGTAAATTCAGAAAATATAACATGGTATCAGAGCTAGCCTGAAAGAAGGCATGATATGGCATGTATGACACTTGTTGCACTTACGATGCTAGGGCTTGATATAGCAAAAACCAGTCATCGTAGCACTTTCGCTATAAATCCGTTTTGGAGAATTTTTCGGATCTGAAATTGTTACAGGACGAAGATAAAATCTCCAGGTACCTTGTGTCCAAAGGAAAACCTCTAATTCGTTGTACTTTGTGATTTATGATCTGTACAATATAGGGTTTCTGCCTCTTCCAGATCTGATTCAAAATCAGGTGACCTTGGGAAAAAGGTCATAACTTGGGCTAGAAAGCTCCAAATGAAATTTCGTGAAAAGTGACAGGTAGTACACAGGCCGAGCTATCTCAGAAAACGTTTTCAGAGGCCGAAGGTCAAACAGTGACACGTGGCACGCCGTACAAGTTCGCTCTCCTGTATTATCCAATAAACAGGTCACGTTGCGACACTTGGCATATCTCTCTCTCAGAGAATCCAATTGAGGTCAGACCTGTCAGGATGGAAAGATAACAGGCCGAGCTATCTCAGAAAACTTTTTCAGAGGCCGAAGGTCAAACAGTGACACGTGGCACGCCGTACAAGTTCGCTCTCCTGTATTTTCCCAAAACAGGTCACGTTGCGACATTTGGAATAACTCTCTCTCAGAACATCCAATTGAGGTCAGACCTGTCAGGATGGAAAGCTAACAGGTCAGGCTATGTCAGGAAACTTTTTCAGACCCTGTGGATCAAAAATTTCGGAGTTACACCAGAAACAATCAGGTACATATTTCTGTCAAAACAGAATTATTTTTTGGTACCTTCATTCATGGCTTCCGGAATTTAGGGCTTTGAAGAAAGTTGGAATTTTTGTAATCGGAGACCACGGCTGGATGCTACTCATCAAAATAGAAATTTAGAGACCAAGACCAGAATTTTTGGCTGGGTAGAAGGCCGGGTTTGATCAGACCCTAGTTCGGGACTTTGATCAGAAAAATGGAAAATTAGGGCTTCTGTAAAAATGGGAATTTTTGAAATCTGTGACCACGGCTGGAAGCTCCTCAGAAAAATAGAAGCTTAGAGCTTTGGATCAAACATTTTGATGGGGCAAAAGAGTGGGCTTCATCAAACCCCAGTTCAGGGTCACGTCCAGTGAATCCGGAAGTTTCAAAGGCAAATTTGAGGAGTGAAACTTTGCAGTTTTCAAATTCTGAATATACCAGTTTGATCAGTTCATCGAGGCGCATATTCCTATCCTATCGGAAGGTTGAAATTCAAAGTTTGAATTTTTGGGGTTTCTCTGACAAACCCATATCCAGCTCAAGGTCCAGTTCTTGCAAATCAAGTGGATTGGGTTAATCCTAGAAGAAGATGGATTGATCACCTGCATAAGTGAAAGAAGTTCCTGTCTCAGAGGGAGATGAGGATAAGGCCTTACATAAGAAGATTACAAGCGATCTCGACAGGTATGACTCATCGAGGTATGTTTCGAAATTTGTCCATGATTAAGTTTATGGTATGTTCGTCTTCATGTTATTACGGTTAGTACAATTTTGATTTTAGATTTGTTGTATCACCTTAACAAAATTATGAATGCATGATAGAAGATATTCATTGGTTAGGGTGTTGACACTTATGATTGTACTAATGCATTATGGTGTTGTATGAGGTTTGTGTTGTCTACTAACATGAAAGGTACACCAAGAAAGACAGATCATGTTCTAATCCAAGAACATATGATCATGATAACATGAGGACAAAGATTCATCCATTGTCATGGATCTCATACAAGATCCATTCACGAGGTATGTATAACTTGGTTTTATAATGGTTAACTTATGAGACATGCAGGTTACTAGCACAAGTCACTGAAGAGAACCAAAAGACATTATACGGGTATGTTAGACATAACTAGCTAACATGATAATCCAGGTATGTTTTTCCTATATCAAGCTAGATTCCTACCTTGGGTTAGGATCTTATACTATCGCGTTGTTGATAATGATTATTCATGAAGTCATAGGTTTGAATAATCATGATTGTATGCATATTATGTTTCTTACCATAATTGATGATATGACTAACTAGAAGAATCATGATGGCATAGGTTTGAATAATCATGATTGTATGCATATTATGTTTCTTACCATAACTGATGATATGACTAACCAGAAGAATCATGATGGTATAGGTTGAATAATCACAGGTTTTATGCATTTTATATCTCTTATCTTGTTTGATGATTCAACTAACCTGAAGAGTCATAGGCTTGAGTAATTACAGGTTTAGACATGTTATGTTTCTTATGATTTGACTAACCATAAGAATCCTTGAATGCTAATGCTTATTATTTCTGTTTGAAATGATCATGACTATACATGCTTGAGATTATTGTGTTTTAATAGTATACAAATGAATGTATGATTTTATATGAGATCACAAGGTCAACACATTCATGATACTAATAAGCATGCATAGGGACCAAGGATGAATATGAGTTCAAGAACAGGTAATTCAGGAAGCAAAGATCAAGAGGGAGCACACTCTAGTTGTTCCTGCAAGAAAGCAAAGGAGCACACTTCAGTAGTTTTTGCAAGGATGCAGATATTCAGAGGGAGTTGATCATCTCTCTACATTTCACAACAGAAAGGTGTAGAAGAAGCTACCTCAGATTAGGACTCCAGCAGCTCCTGCAAGGAAGCAAAGACTCAGAGGGAGTCCACCCAACGAACAAACAAAGATAAGTATTTGAATTGTCATTTCTTAAATAATACTGTTCAATAATGTATATACTGATGTTCCTAGAATTAGGTTGTGTATTATGCATATTAGAATAATTGCATTGATGAACAGTATACTACTAATATGCATGGGTAAGTAGCCTATGGCACTGTACAACATTCCATTGCTACTTATCTAGAATGAAACCTCTTTGCTGACATGTTGGGAGTTGTGCACACTCTTAACAATGTTCTGGTAGAGATTGGAAGGCATCTAGAAAGTTACGGGATATGGATAAATGTTGTATTGAAGCATTGGCTAAGATAATTGCATGACTGTATGGCATATTTCTTTATGTGTAAGAATTTGTTCTGAAAACTATAAGATGTTTTCTAATCATGCAATTTAACTTGTTGTGTAGGAAAGATCATATGCCATCTCCTACAAAAGGACTACAACATTTGTTCCAGCAAGAAAGATATCTATTGAAGATATTGAAGTTCCCAGGATCTGGGATGAAGAAATGGAATGCCATGATCCGTAGATCATGAAGAAGATGTTTGGGATGCAGTCCCAAGACCTGACAGGGAGTCATATGTATGCAGATTGAAGAAAGCCTTGTATGGCTTGAAGCAAGCTCCCAGAACTTGGTATGGTGAAGATAGATTGATTGCCGACACGCAGCGGAAGCTTACTACCGAGTTCGAGATGAAGAACTTGGGGATGATGCACTATTTGTTTTTGGCATGGAGGTGTGGCAGATGATGGAATCTTCCTTGGACAAGGGAAGTATGTAGTAGAGGTCCTGAAGAGGTTCAGGATGATGGATTGCAAGGCAATGGCCACACCAATGGCATCGAATCTGAAGCTTCTATGTGATGCTTCATCTGAGTCGGTTGATGTCTCTCTGTATCGTCAGATGATTGGGTCCTTGATGTACCTGACGACCAGACATTTGCTTTGCTGTGAACACATTGAGCCAGTTCCTGACGGATCCGAGGAGTGTTCACCTGGTTGCTGTAAAGCATGTTCTGAGGTACCTGAAGGGTACAGTGGATTATGGGCTCAGGTATGAGGCGAATCAAAAGCTTAACCTGCAGGGTTATGTTGATTCAGACTGGGCTGGTAGTGCTGCAGACAGGAAGAGCACATCTGGGTGTTACTTCAGTATGGGATCAGGTGTGATCTCTTGGTTTAGCAGGAAGCAGTCCTGCGTAGCACTGAGTACAGCTGAGGCAGAGTATGTTGCAGCCTGTTCAGCTAGTTGTGAGGTAGTATGGCTACGGAAGCTACTGTCTGAGTTATTTGATCTCCCGTTGGAGGCTACTGGTATCTTCTGTGATAACCAAAGTTGTGTGAAGCCGTCCAAGAACCCAGTGTTTCATGACAGGTCGAAACACATAGAGATCAAATATCACTATATCAGGGATATGGTGCAGAGAGGAGCTGTGAAGCTCCTGTATGTTGCGACGGACGAGTAGATTCCAGATGTGCTGACGAAGCCACTAGCCAGGCTGAAGTTCGAGTACTTCAGAAAGAGGCTTGGCGTGCTTCAGATCGAGGATACTTCGAGGAAGAAGTGATGGACACATTTGCTGAAGCCATTCCAAGCATGTTGGAAGGAGGATCCTTCATATGGCTGTGGATGTAAGCGTTGGATAATGGGCATCAGGATGATGTTCTGGTTTCTGCTTGGATATGATCAGTTGGATCATTTATGTATGTATGCATCATGTTGGATACTGGATATGATCAGTTGGATCATGTGTATGTATTTTGTATATGCATCATGTTGGATGCTTGGACCATGTATCTGTATATGTATCAGGTGGATACATTGTATGATCGGGTGGATCATGTATGATGATATGTATCAGGTAGATACTTGGTATGCATCAGGTGGATGCATTGATGTATCAGGTGGATACATTGTATGATCAGGTGGATCATGTATGGTGATATGTATCATGTATTTGTATCAGGTGGATACATTGATGATCAAGAGGATCATGTATGATGATATGTATCAGGTAGATACTTGGTATGCATCAGGTAGATGCATTGATGATCAGGAGGATCATGTATGATGATATGTATCATGTGTTTGTATCAGGTGGATACATTGATGATCAGGAGGATCATGTATGATACTTGGTATGCATCAGGTAGATGCATTGATGATCAGGTGGATCATGCAGCAGGATGTTGCAGTGATGATCAGGATGATCATGGATGGTGAGCTTCAGGATGTTGCTCCAGATGACATGCAGCAGGACGTTGCAGTGATGATGATCAGGACGATCATGAGTACATCAGGATGATGTATGGTGAGTATCAGGTTGATACTCTGTGGCCGTGGATCAGGTTGTGCAGATGAGCATGTCTGGGAGATCCTATAGGTCGGAGTTGTGTACCCGTAACAGCCTGGGATGCTCTTTCGAGACATTGCTCTGGGAGGACATGTAATTTGTGCCCTGGGAGATCTCAGGTCGGAGTTGTGTACCCGTAAAATCCTGAGATGCTCTTGCGAGGTTTTGTCCTATGGCATGTAATTTGGGCCCTGGGAGATTTCAGGTCGGAGTTGTGTACCCGTAACATCCTGAGATGCTCTTTCGAGGTTTTGCCATGACCACATGTAATAGCGCCCTGGGAGATTTCAGGTCGGAGTTGTGTACCCGTAACATCCTGAGATGCTCTTTCGAGGTTTTGTGGTGGACCACATGTAATTTGTGCCCTGGGAGATTTTAGGTCGGAGTTGTGTACCCGTAACATCCTGAGATGCTCTTTCGAGGTTTTGTGGTGGGGTCACATGTAATAGCGCCCTGGGAGATCCTACAGGTCGGAGTTGTGTACCCGTAACATCCTGGGATGCTCTTTCGAGGTTTTGTGACGCACGTAATAAGTCCTGAGGATTCCACAGTATGGCCAGTGATGACGAAGACCTGCAGGTGGTGGGCCTACATCCAGTATGAAAAAGGACTGGCTCTGTAGAACTTCCTATGACGAGTAGATTCAGAGATTGATTGAGATAGCAGCATCAGTGACGATGATGATGACTCGATGATGATTATCTAGTGACGATGATCCAGAGAAGATGACTTGTGCTAGAAGAACTATGCTGAGAAATACCTTCCTAGTTAAGAGGGAGTGTTGATGTATATGTAACTTCGGAATGTATTTCACATATATGTATATTGTATTCCTATAGAGATGGTATTATTCCTCTATAAGGAAGTGTCGTCATTTATATTGTAAGTGTCGTAACTTATACTTGATGGGTTATTAGACCACCTTGTTTGGGGTCGGCCCTGTATAAGTCATGTGGGTCAAAGGGTTATTAGGCCACCCTATTGGGGGTCGGCCATGTGGGTCAAAGGGTTATTAGACCACCCTATTGGGGGTCGGCCCACTCAGCATTATGTTATGTGGTTAAGTTAGAGCCGACATGAGTTAGGTAAAAAGGCAAGTCAAGTCAAGTATAAATAGAGTGCGGGAGGCACTCTATTTACACACTCACTTCTCACACATGCTCTCAAGGAGGAGAGGCGCACTTATGGAGGAGGAGGATTGCTGCTAGGTTATGGCTATCTCTATTGGTTGGTTGTATCATTGCTCTATCTATCTCTGAGGAAGTTATTGGGGTTTTTTTCACCTTTATGGTTTTCCCCAAGTAAATCTTTGTGTCTCTTGTGTGCTTGCATTATTGTCTCCATGATTGATATGCTGTAGATATGCTGTACATGTTGTTCTCTCAGTTAAGATCCTAGATCAGATTGAAGTAAATTCAGAAAATATAACAACTTCCTCCCTGAAGCGTCTACATCCACCATAGAAAACCAGCTATCAGTCGAATCGAAAGATTTCCTACCAACTAAGGTTGATTGGTTCAAGGACCCCATACCAACACCAGATGCCTTTGAAGAAGGGAACATGTCCAATATTTCCCCTATTATACAAATTGACATTTCCACCACACCTGGAAAAACTAAGCTCATCTCGCTAGGCACATCATGCACTCAAGCGGAAACTCGGGCATATAAGAAACTCTTCCAAGAGTTTCATGATGTCTTTTCCTAGTCTTACACCGAGATGCCTGGCCTCGATCCCAAAATTTTGGAACATCACATCGACACTTGGCCCAATGTGCCTCCTGTCCGACAAAAACAACGACCAATTCACCCATCCAAACTCCCAGCTGTTAAAGTTGAAATTGAAAAACTCCAAAAGGCAGGATTCATATATCCTATTGCCTACACCACCTGGGTTTCAAACCCAGTACCAGTAAACAAAAAAGTGGGCACCATACATGTTTGTACTGATTTTCGAGACCTCAACCTCGCGTGTCCCAAAGACAACTTCCCCACACCTTTGATTGACCAACTAATCGATGAATGTGCAGGACATGAGGTCCTTTCTTTTATGGATGGTTTCTCCGGATACAACCAAATAAAAATCCGTAAAGAAGATCAATATAAGACAGCTTTCACCACCCCATGGGGCACCTTCACCTATCGCGTCATGCCTTTTGGCCTCAAGAATGCTGGAGCCACCTTCCAACGCGCCATGACTTATTGCTTCCACGATCTACACAGGATCATAAAAGTTTATCTGGATGACCTCACCGCTCGATCCAAGAAGCGATCTGACCATTTAGACGACCTTCGACAATTTTTCATGCGTTTTCGAAAATACAACATCCGCTTGAATCCTCTCAAGTGTGTATTTTGCGTTACATCAGGTTTCCTGCTGGGGCTTGTTATCTCAGAAAAAGGCATCACTGTAGACCCCTTAAAATTACAAGCCATTCTAGAATTACCGTCACCTCGCACATTAAGACAACTTCAGAGCCTTCAAGGGAGGTCCAACTTCCTTCGCCGCTTTGTACTTGACTATGCCACAACGGTCCACGGTTTCCTATGACTACTACGTCTGCATACCCGTTTCATATGGGACCAACAAGCAGAGACAACTTTCAATGACTTAAAGAAAGCACTCACAAACGCACCTTTGATTTCTCCTCCATATTTCACAAAATATTTCACCCTCTATGTTTCAGCATCCGAACATGTCGTATCTGGAGTTCTTGTACAAGAAGATACTGCTCGCCAAGAGCATGTCATCTACTATGTGAGCCAGACCTTGTCCATCCCACCCCTCCGATACCCACATGAAGAAAAGATGGCCCTTGCCGTCGTTTTTTCAGTAAAAAAGCTGCGACATTATATCCTCCTGAGCCACACCACAGTCGTATCCAATTCCAATCCTATGGTTTACCTCTTAACGCGTCGCCTTCTTCAAGGCCGCATAGCTAAATGGGTGATTATCCTACAAGAGTATGACCTAACTTTCAAGACCCCAAAGAGCACCAAGGCCCTAGCACTCGCTCAACTCATCACAGATCTCCCATCCTCTTCATCATCACCCACTATCCAAACAGATCTCATTGACGATCACATTTTTATCATTTCTTCTAACGACCCATGGTACGGTGACATCCTAATCTATCTCCGCACACAAAAATTTCAACCCCACATCGATCGTGACGGATGCCGTCATATACAACACCACGCCCCCTGATACCTCCTATTAGGCGATGTACTTTATCGACGCGGCGTCGATACCATCCTACGATGTTGCCTATCTCATAATGAGGCAGAACAAGTTCTTAATGACTGCCATAGCGGTGCCTGCGGAGGCCATTTCTCCATCATGGCCACCACCCAAAAAATCATCCGCGCAGGTTACTTTTGGCCTTCATTATTTACTGATTGCATCACCGCAGTCAAACATTGTCAAAACTGCCAACTTTTTGCCCCCAAGGCAAGAACCCCACCCGCCCCCCTTCATCCAGTCGTCACTATTGGACCATTCTGCAAATGGTCCATCGACTTCCTCGATTGCAATCCCACGTCAGCCGGTGGTCATAAACACATTATTATGGCAATAGATTATTTCACAAAGTGGTCGGAAGCCATGCCAACTTACAATTTCAAGGCCGCCACCGCAACACATTTTTTCCTAAACCATGTTATCGCTCGTTTTGGAGTGCCAAAGCAACTCATCTTAGACCACGACACTCACTTCGAAGATGCTGTCTGGAGAGAATTATCAACCTTACTGAAATTTGAACACCATTTCTCCTCCTCCTACTACCCCCAAGGAAACGGCCAAGTCGAAGTGATCAACAAAATTTTGAAAACCATCCTCCAGTGCACTGTAAACAAACACAAATCAAATTGGCACCACATGCTCTTCCTGGCATTATGGGCATACTGCACGTCAACCAAAACCGCCACCGGTTTTACCCCTTTCCACTTAGTTCATGGTGTCGAATCTATCCTCCCCATCGAGTGCCAGATTCCATCCCTACATATGGTCGTTGAACTCCTATCGGACACTTCCCCAATTGAGCAATGCTTACTACTCCTAGAGCAGGCTAATGAAGATCGGCGCATAGCCCTTCAAACCATGGAAGCAGCCAAGAACCGATCCAAACTGAGTTATGACAAACATGTTCACCCAAGAAATTTTACTGAAGGGGACCTTGTCCTCGCCTACGATCAAGCTCATGATAAAACTGGGAAAGAAAAGTTTGTGTCCATGTGGCAAGGCCCATACATTATACACACTTGCCTTGGCCAGGGGGCATACATTCTGACCGATTCAGAAGGCAACCCCCTACACAACCCAGGCAACGGGTTGTACCTCAAGCGATTTTACCCATAATAAATCTGATGGACACCACCGTGCATTATTGTACAGTATTATTTTTGTTTTTCACAAAAAATTCAAAAAATCTAAATTTTTGTTTTCTCTGCATGACCACATATGGATCCTATTCCACTCTGCTACGTCGGTTTTGCTGATGATGCAAGTCGTTTGTCCCCCAATCTGGCCTCTACAGCTTGGGTAATATATTCCCCCTCACATGAGTTGATCCACATCGATGGAGTGTGTTTAGGTGCCGCCACCAACAACCAAGCTGAATACGATGTCGTGACCGGTCTCCTGGCCGCAGCTCTCCAAATGAGCATACATCACCTTAACGTTTTCTTGGACTCACAACTCCTTGTTTCCCAGCTCAACAATGATTACCAGGTACACAATCCCTGTCTTTTCAGAAAAAATTTGCGCACTAAACAAATGGTTCGACAGTTTTAATCCATTTCATTCACACATGTCCCAAGGAATCTCAACAGTGTAGCAAACCATATGGCCAACAACATTATTGACTGGCACACCAATCAAACCATATCTTAAACAAAAATGCATCCACGTGCATAACATGTGCCTCCACGGGCATATACAAAAATCAAAATGATGCATCCACGTGCATAACATGTGCCTCCATGGGCATATACAGAAATCAAAATATTGCATCCACGTGCATAACATGTGCCTCCACGGGCATACACAGAAATCAAAATGTTGCATCCACGTGCATAACATGTGCCTCCACGGGCATACAGAAAATCAAACATGCCTCCACGGGCAAACAAAAAGGCAATGAATGCATCCATGTGCATGTACGACTATATACCAAATCACATATATATATATATCATCATAATATAGTCAAAACATGTCATAGGTGCCCTCAGCACCCAATATACAAAAACCATCGACCGTCGTCCGTTTTTGACGAGTCTTATATCGCCGGATTTAGTTTTCCACACTCGTGGCGATGCTTGAGATCATTTCTCACTCTCACACCCAGATTTTTTGGGCATTTTTTTTCTATGCCCCCTCGTCGCCTCGGTTTGTGTGCCACATCAGCCGTCGTCCGTTTTTGACAATTTTGATATCGTCGGATTCAATTTTCCGCGATCGTGATGATGCTTGAGATCATTTCTCGCTCTCACCCCATAATTTTTGGGCATTTTTTCAAAATGCCACTCATCACCTCGGTTTACGTGCCACATTGGCCGTTGCCCCTTTATGACAATCTTTATGTCACCGGATCCAATATTCCACACTCATGATGGTGCTTGAGACCTTTTCTCGCTCTCATCAATCCCCTTTTGTTCGGTATAATTTTACCCCTTTTTCGGGCCGAGCAATCCTTTTTACGAAAAAGGCACTTAGGGAGTTTCTGTTAAGCTCTTTTCTGACTCCTAAAAGCAATGAAAAGATCGCCGAGCAACCTTGCTTCCTTTCATGCTCGCTAAACGTATCTGAAAGGGTGTCTACCTGGTATAATTTTACCCCTTTTCCGAACCTTGTAGACTAATTACGAAAAAGGAATACTCTAGTCACATCGGCTAGAAGAGTTCTCCATTTGCATCATTTTATGCTTTTTCGGGCCTTGGAGACTAACTTACGAAAAAGAACACCAATAGAGTCCACTTACCACTTTTAGACTCTCTAAACATGAAAGCGACCACGAGCAATCACCATCCTGGGCTCGTAAAAACCCACAGGACGGTACTCACAACCACCGCAGAGTCTTCTTATCGTTTTCAAACTCCTTAAAAATGAAAGCACCCATGAGCACGAACAGTCCTGGGCTCACAAAATCCACAGGACAGTACCATTTCATAGCACACTTTTATCCCTTCTTGGAGCTCATTAAAACTACGAAGAAGGACCCAATGGTGCTTCTCAGCGCCAGAACAGATCACGTCTACTCATATTGCAGCTTCCCCATTTTGGTCACCTTTGTTCAGAGTATTCTGCAGTATGTCACCCTAAGAATCCCTCGACAGCACCCATCAGCTTGACCCCCCAGAGTCAATACATACCCTTCAGTCCCTAAAAGCTATGATCCCCACACCTACAAGTCAGTTCCCTACACTGCCAGGTCAACCATATCATCATGCTCTGAACAAAGGAGGTTTGAGTCTACCCACTCTATGACCCCAATTACTTACCATCCCCACAAGTAAGTCATTACTACCATTAGTACTACCACACTTCAGTTCTACACCTCGTGCTCCTATCAAGGAAACATCATTACCTTGTTAGTTGTTGATCTCCCTCTGTCGACGACAACCAAATTTATTCCAGAGGATAGACCTAGAGGTCCCTGTGTCTTGGACTCATCACCATTTATGATGAGTGCCTACGAATCATTTCAAGAAGAGTCCTTAGTGCCTCTCCAAATGGTTGTTTCTCACATGCTCGACCTCAACACCTTGATCGCATCGTTGAGACTCGCACAGGGTATTGGTCCGTTCAGTTATTTGTTGAAGACCCCGGATACCACCCGACTCTTCCACATTTGAGAGTCTACCTATGAAAACAACCAGTTACATTTTTTCTATAGATATCCGGGTTGCGCATGGCGACAATATTCCGATGTACCCCAGTTTTGTACTCCCTTAAGTATACAGTTACATGTACTTCTCAGAGATGATCCACAGTCATTGAGTCCCTACAGATGTTGGACACCTTCAGTTTCAGCAGTTCATCAACCCTTCTGAGACCTTATTTATAACGGTTGACGCTTTATTCCAGTGTATTAGTTATTGAGATCAGTCATGTTATGATCATGAGTACATCCCAAAATAGTGTCCCCTTTGGACCATTATGATGTACCAGCAGATTTTTTATGTATTATTCAGGTCCCCCTTCTTGGGACTAATTGTTATGTATATGTCTTAATACGAGCATGGGTATGCCCGCCTCATCCATTATCAGAGAATATTCCTCATTCATATTGAGGCCATGTAATATTGTTTATTTTGCATCTTCCAAGGGTCGTGGATCCAGTCTCCAACCGGTCTCTTCTCTTCCCCAAACCCCAGAAAAAAGACAAAAGAACTATGATGTCTATTGGCCATACGATGAGCTCCTTCCCTCACACATCAGGGGGTAATCTGTTAACACCCAAAAAGTGCTCACTAGCTCATTTCCTTATTCACATGACCCATTTGTCCACTTTTTCACCATTTGAGCCTCTAAAGCCATCGAAAGGTCACCAAAATACCTTAATACACCCCTTTTTCCACTCAAAATGAATATTTTTCCTCAAAAAGGGTCCAAAATTCCCAAAAATATTAAAAAGGGAATAAAAATATTCAAAAAAGGAAAAAGGAGGGAAAAGGTACCTAAACCATGTTGGTCAATACCATTGGTTTCCTCAAAACCATAATGGTATTCCCCACCACCAAAAACTATAAAAAGGTGGTAGGGGATCCTCACTTTCCATCCATCCATCATCCTATCCTCATGCTGTCAAAATCTCTCATGAGTTTTTGACCACTGTAGCTATCTTGGAGAAGAGACCTTTGGAGCTTGGAGCTACTCACCTTGGAAGTTGCTCAACACAAATCCTCACCATTTGAGATATCTTAATACAAAATACTCATTCTTTTTATTTCTTGTTCTTGAATCGTTTTTCAAAAATTTATTTGTTTAATGCACATGCTAGTTTATTTTAGATTCAAATTTATAAATTGTTTTCGCTTTCAATCTTTGAAACTACTATCACTTGTTGATAGGTGCCCATAGCACTCAAGCTTGGTTTCAAAACCAAGCCAACATCTATCCATGGAGATTAGAGGGTATTCATCATCCATTTCGATTTCTAGTGCTACTCTTAGTGCATCTGCATATGTATTAATATTTTGTCGACGAACATGTATTCTGATTTTATTGATTAGACCAACAATAAACCATTTAATTAATAGTTTTTCTTCGATTTCATAGTCTAATTTTCTCAGGAGGTCTTTAAACCTCTTATCATACTCCTTGACAGTTTCTGTCGGCTTTTGGACTGTTGTCTTCAGTCGTTCTGCCGCCAAGTATGTCGCATCTTCAATCATAAAGAAGGCCAAAAAGCTTTGTTTGATTTGTGCTTTTGTTTCATTTGGTGATTTTCCTATGTACCCCATGTACTAAGTCAGTGCTCTTTTTCTTAATTGAGCAATTTGTCTGTCTTCATTGGTAATTTGATTAGCTGTCCAGATTGCTTCGCACACAAACCAATGTCTTCTTGGGTCTTCGTCTCCTTTGTAGAACGGAAGGTGTGCTTTAGTGTGTGCCATGTCTGCTATTGTATTATTCTGAGAATTTGATGGAGATGTGGGTGGATTATTTCCACAATCAATACTTTGTGCTTCGTTAGTATGAATTAGCTGTCTTTCTGGACTTGGTTCTTTGTCTTCAGAATCAATGACTGTATCTCCTTCGATGTCGCTAGATCTGCCTTCTTCAATCACTTCTGTCAAAATCCAATTAAAGTTTTGCACAAACGGGATTTCGCTAAATCTCGGGCTTTCCGCCATGCTTGTCGAGTCGCTCAAATTTAGTATTGGCAGGGGGGTGCTTCCTCATGCTCTGTGTACACTAGATGAAAACTTCTACTTGAAAATTCAGGTTGAAAATATTTCCAATTCCCTTCTTCCGGTCAATGGATCAATAGTCTATTGATATCATCGCCTTCTATGCTTCGACGAATCCAAACTCCTGACTGACCAGCATGGAGACCAATATTTTCTTCGACAATTTCTTCCACCTGAACGCTTTGTGTTAAACAGAATGGAGACAGAGGTGCTACCGTTTCCAGTATTCGAACTTGGAGATCTCTACCACGCTCTATCCACAAGTCTTCATCCATCAGCGACTGTTCTTCTTCAACATCCCGATCATCACAGGCTTGGCTTGATTCTGGCAGATTCCCTTCTGCATATGTCGTAACATTTGATCCTCGCGTCCTCCGGAGCGTAATTTCCTGCTCCCGCAGCTCTTCACGTCGCTGCCTCCTTTTTTCTCTTTCGATTTTCTGAATATCCGGGGTGCTTTTGTGACTTAAAAGTCTGTCTTTGTCATATATTTTTCCACTGCTGGTCATGTCGTTTGTCATATGTTGAGTTTCATCAAACTAGGTACATCAGAGCATGCTTCATCACCCCCCCAATGCCGGCCCAACAGTTTCTAGGCTATTGGGGAAGTGTAGACCATCACTTGTTCAAGAAAAATTCCCATTCGTGCTCCTTTACAAATTTTTCCCACTTACGTTCTTTCTCCTCCCAGTTAGAGTTTGGAAGGGGCAGGGTCAGCAACGGTCTTGTTTCGACAATATGTGCGACACCTTTGTCAATAAAAAATTTAAACAATAATGTCGGTAGAGAACATAGAAATTGATCGGCTAATTCGGTGAAGAACTTTCTTCGTAGAGACCCATGAGCGATTTGTAGAATCCGTGTCGACCGCCTTGAAGAAACTTCTGGATGAACAGACCAGTCGATGAAGCAGAGTGGAAATTAGTATCAAAGCTAATCAATGGAGGTCGTACAAAACTATCAGAATGGTGTGAAAAGATCTCTTACTTGGTTAATCGTTAGCTTTTTACGTCGCGCATAATTCTACAGGTAATTCGCGATTTTCTTCTCCCACCAGTCTCTAATCTCCTGTTCTGAAATCATAGGTCATGCTGCTAGTAATTTTTCATGTATCAACCAGCAACGGAACCAGATGTTGTAGTCCCAAGGTTCACATAGTTATCATAGATACATTACATGATATAAGCAAGCATACACAATGATACAGATACAAGAGACGAGACAGATAGAGAGAAAAGTCTTTATATTAACCAGCAAGAGCAGAACACAATGATAGAATCAATATCTACTAGTCTATCGCCTCACCAACCTATATATATATATATATGCAGATATAGTTACATAACCGTCGGGCGGAGGGCCTAGTCAACAATGGTCGGGCGGAGGGCCTAGTCGACAAGCTGACCTAGGCCCCTCCAACATCTCCCCCACCTCAAAATATTTCTTCATCCCGAAGAAATGTAGAGATCAAAATTAAAAATAAGTTACAGAAACAGTTATGTCAAATAAATGCTAGAGTCAATAACATCAGGAATCTGGAGACAGGCTTCAATGATAACTTCAGCAGAGACAGACAGATGGTGATGGAACTCTTCCCAAGTGTGTAGCAGATTCTGGATGTTGACAGTTAGAGTTGTGAGTTTCGACAGATTTTCCAACTTGTCGTGAGTGGATGTAGCCTGCAAATGGATCATGTTGGGACCGAATGTGTTAATTGTATTGTCAGCAGCAGCAAGTAACTGATTGAACCGAGGCTGAATTTCCTCAAGTTTGTTGAGGCCTCCTCGGGCCTATGACATCCACTGAATTTCTTGTTTTTCTAACTTATCCAATTGCTTGTTCTCCATAATGATCTGGTTATCAAGTATTTCGATAAGGGCTTCATCTGTAGTCAAGCGCTGGTGCTGAAGCTTGCTTAGCAATGCTCTTGTTTTCTGAAGATTTTTGTAGACGTCACCATAGTAGACATATCAATTGTTGAGAACTATGGCAAGTTTTTCTGCTTGAGTGCTTTGGAGGATTTTGAAAAGGCTGTAAACTGATTTGTCATGAGGGAGGCTACCTCAATATCTTGATCTTGTTGTTTCTTGAGAAGCTTAGATTGTAACATCGACACGATAGATTCCAGTAACTGGTATGCTTTGTCTAGAGGTGGTGTCATGTCGGAACTAGTTGGAAGCGGGATAACTTGCTGAGCTAATTTTTCACATTTGGTAAGAAATGTAGTATGTTCTTCTTGGAGTTGCATTATTTGTTCCTATGATTCTTGTCGACGATATCTTTGGACTCTGAAGACTGCGTCTTCAAGTATATCAAGTTCATCTTGGGGTGCCAAGTGTGGTTGATAACTTGTATTAGCTCCCAATGTTCGGGTACACAGGGTACTACCAAAGGACCAAACACCAAGAGAAACCACTTCACACAAATAGATCACAGATCAACACACCAATGTTTTGACGTGGTTTAAACCCTCTTGAGGGAAACACTCCACGGCCCTGCCCAAATAGCTTCTACGGGACAATTTATTATGCAAAGAAAGAAAGTTACAAATGAGCTTCTCATAATCGATCAACTAAATAATGACCCTCCATGCTCTTTAAATAGAGATCATGGACCAATCGGGTGTTAAACCACGGATCAAGGTTAGGTTTGATCTAAGAAAAGTTGAGTCGTCGGATCACTCTATCTCGGGAACATATCGTGACCGTCGGATTAAGGATTTACAAATGCATACTAATGCATACTAAAGAAACACACTATCCCTAACGGATCTATTACACAAGTTTATCTTAAATAACTCCTAAGTGTCTAAATATCCTAACGTCCACCCTTAAGAACAACTTGGGATAGGATTGAAGGATTTACAAAAGTGACAATATTAGGAGAAGGAAGGAGGCATTAGAGCCTATAACTGAACTGTACCTTGAATATATCGAAGTATTCTTTTAGCTGCTTTGCAGTGACTTTCATGAGGTATCTGCATATAACGGGCAACACGACCAACGACAAAGGAAAGGTCAAGATGGGAATGAGTCAAGTATAAGAAACTACCAACAAGCTGACGATACAAGGTGGCATCGACTTCAGGTGAAGTACAAGTGGCAGAAAGTTTGACTCCAGATTGGAAGGGAGAAGGGGCTGGCATACAATCTTCCATGTGAAAGCGACGAAGAAGGTCACAAGCATACTTAGACTGAGAAAGAAAGATTCCTTCTTTGGTTTGCAAGACTTGGAGACCAAGAAAATAATGCAAATGTCCTAAGTCTAACATTTCAAAATTTTGTTTAAGACTAGATTTTACATGGGTTATAAGCTTAGGGTCACTAACAGTAAGAATAAGGTCATCAACATATAGAACAAGTATGATAAGATGGTTTCCTACTTTCTTGGTATATACATTGGGGTCAGAATGGCATCTAGAAAAACCAGTGTCAAGGAGAAATTTATCCATTTTGGCATACCAAGCTCTAGGAGCTTGCTTAAGGTCAAATAAGGATTTCTTAAGGCGGCAGACAAGGCTAGAGTTATTCTGAACATAGCCAGAAGGTTGTTCCATGTAAATTTCTCTCCTGTAAATCACCATGTAATAAGGCAGACTTGACATCCATTTGATGGACTTCCCAGTTGTGTAAGGCTGCAAGGGAAAGAACAAGGCGGATGGAGTTCATTTTTGCAACAGGAGAAAATGTTTCATTGTAGTCAATCCCTTCAACTTGGGAAAAAAATTTGGCAACTAACCTTGCCTTAAGTCTTTCAACACTTCCATCTGATGCATACTTAGTTCTGTAGACCCATTTACATCTGACAAGTTTTCTTCCTTTTGGAAGAGGTACAAGATCCCAAGTATCGTTCACCATTAAGGAACGATATTCTTCATCCATGGCTGCATCCCAATCCGGATTCCCTGAAGCTTCTGCAAAAGTTTCTGGATCATGATTCTCGGAAACTTGAGCCAAAAGATAAGAGGCTCGCTAAAACTGAGAACGTGTTCGACGTTGATCTCTAGGATCACCGACAAGATAACCAGCTGCTTCACATGTTGAACAGACCCATCGAGGAAGCACTTGTGCTGGTGCAACTAGAGGAACATGAGCAAGCGGAGGTGGATTTTCATCCTCACTGTCATCATCAGAAACTGGAGTTGGAAACCTATCAAGGAAGTTGGAAGAAGAAGAAGAAGGCACAAACGCCGAATCAGGCTCGCGGGCCAAAGATGGCACAATCGTCGAGTTAGGCTCGCAGGCCAAGAGATTTTCATCAAATTTAACATCTCTTCTAATGATTACATCATGAGAATGTGGTTGAAGAAGTCTATAACCTTTTACATCTTCAGAATATCCAACAAATATGCACTTTTCACTTTTAGGCTGCAATGCTTTCCGTTTTTCATCCGGAATGTGAGCCCATGCTTCACTACCAAACACACGAAAGTGACTTACATCAGGTTTAGTTTTACTCCATGCTTCTTCCGGTGTTATACCTTGTAATGCTTTTGTGGGGGTGCGATTAACTATGTAATTTGCACAATTTATGGCTTCAGCCCAAAATTGAAGACTTAGTCCCTTATATTGGATCATACAATTAGCCATTTCTTTTAAAGTACGGTTCTTCCGCTCAGCTACACCATTTTGTTGTGGTGTATATGGAACAGTGTGTTGTTGTTGGATGCCTTGTTCAGTGTAGAAATTAGTGAACTGTTTGTTAACATATTCTCCTCCATTGTCAGATCTTAACTTAATAATTTGATGACCAGATTGTTTTTCAATAAGGGCCTTGTAGGCCAAGAACATGTTAAAGACTTCGCTCTTAAGTTTTAGGAAATAAAACCCAAATGCATCTGGTGTAATCATCAATGAAAGTGAAGAAATATTTGAAACCAGAAAAGGAAGCAAATGGAAGAGGACCACACAAGTCACTATGCACAAGCTCCAAGGGAACCGAGGCGTGCCAAGAGGCATGTTTGTCAAAACTGTCCCGATGATGTTTTCTGAGTACACAACCGGAGCAAAAACCATCCCTGCAAGATACCATCGGAAGACCTGTCACCATATTTTCTTTACATAGTTGTTGCAATGAGCGATAATTTAAGTGACCAAATCGCTCATGCCAAAGTTTGATCAAATTATCACTATGAGCAACAAAAAATGAAGGGAAAGGTGATGACTCAAAGTTGTTAAACTTGTACAACCTTGTAATATCATCAACAATTTCGGTAGCTAAGACCTGTTGAGAATCTTTAAGATCCTTGATTACAACTTGGTGAGGTGTAAAGGTCACAATTTTACCTTCACCAGAATGAGTGATCTGATAGAATAATAACAAATTGCAGGAAATTCTTGGAACACATAGTACATCACTAAAATGACCATTATCTACTGGAACTGTTCCAGCTCCTACAACACTTAGAGATCTATCATCACCAACAAATATTTGTTTGGTGTTACATTCATGCATAGTAGGAAAGATGGCTTGATCCTTAGCCATATGATAAGATGCTCCAGAATCAATGAGCCATTCATTTGAAGTAGAAGAATAAGATGCATTATAAGAATAACTAGAAGCACAAAGTGCATGTCCATGAGAGGCAGATTCTGAAGGCGAATCTAGGCTGATGTGGTGCTTCTTCATTGTTGCTTCCAAGGCTGCCATCTTCTTGAAACACTTAGATTCATCATGATTATCTTTCCTGCAATAGTTGCAATGACGCTCAGTCTTATTGCCTTTTGGCTTGGATCCTTTGTCATTTTTTTAAAAAGGAGCCGACTGAGAGGGTTTGGGACCCTTGTTTGACTTATTATTGCGAAAATTTTGTTTCTTGGGAGGCTTGGACTTTTCTTTATTTTGGGACAATAAGGCTTTCCCAGATGTATCTGTATTGTTGATTATTTCAAGATGAATGAGTTTATCTTGTTCTCTAATCAAGGAATCACAAAATGATTCAAAACTAGGCTCTTAATAGCTAGCTGCATTCAAGTATGCTTTCATGAAGTAAAATGTAGATACAAAAACAAAATATGCAGGTCCAAGTTTGGAAAGAATATGATAAATGCATTGTTTGTCTTCCCTCTCAATCTCACATTCTGCACATAAGAGTTTAAGAGTTTTGTACTTAGATAAATAATCTTGAATGCATGAAAAGTCACTTGGATTTAAAGAAATCAACTTATTTTCGAGTTGGTAACCTCGAATTTCATTTTGTTTACCAAACACAGATTCCAACTTGTCCCAAGCAGCATTAGGTTCATCAATTCCAGATATGTGGAATCGCAAATCAGTAGAGATTGACATCTCAATCAATCCACGAGCTTCATCACATCTATTTTCCCATTTTATTTTCTTATCATCATCAGTGGGTTCTTTTTCTTTCCCTAAGGTAATTCTGAAAAGTCCCCTACTTCGTAGAACATCCTCCATACGAGATTTCCATGAGAAATAGTTGGAACTGTTAAGTAGAATATCACAAGGGGCGGCCATATTTTTAATTTAATGGTTGTAAAAGTAGAAACCAATAGTCTGGATGTGAAGAGCTCGAAAAAATAGGCGGTTTCAAAAAAATGACACTGAAAATTGACTCTGTATGATGAAGTTATGTTTGAACAAAGAAACTGTTGAAGATGTCCCCAATAGTGACGTGGCAGGTAGAGAATGTCCAGTAAAAAAAAAGAACCCTCCTCTTTCCAAGATGAACCTTTTGACAATCACTTTACAAGAAAGTTGCTTTAAGTGAACCACTTTTGTAAAATAAGTGATTTCACTTTTACAATGATATTACTTTTAAATAGTGCAACAAAAAAAAAAACTTAAGTGACTCACTTGTATTTTTATTTTTTATTATTTAAGTGAGATGCACTTTTACAATAAAGTAACTTGAAATTAGAAATTGCATGCACTTTTTCTTTTAAAAGTAACTTCTTAAGACTTGAACTCAAGACCTATTAAGAAATAAAGCAACTTTGAACCAAGTGAGCTAGATTAAAAGGTATGTAAAATATGGGAATGAGGAAGGGGGCTTTTTTTTTTTTTTTTACTCTTCTTGCTCGGTTTGTGTGCTTGCCCTTTTCCTGCAAAACACACCACAAATCGAAACAAAAAAAAACTTTTCCACACCTGTGGAGTTAGATCTTGTTAGCTTTCCCAGAAAGTCTACGTTTTTTCTCTGTTTCTGATCTGCCGAGATCGCGCAAGGTGCACTGCAAAGAGCAAAAAAAACCATTTCCCTTTCTGTTTCTGATTTGCTGAGATCATTCAAGGTGCACGGAAAAGAGCATACGCAGACGGGAAAGCAAAAATCTAAACCCAAAAAAAATCTAACAGTAAAAAAACATGATAAAATATGAGTTTTTTTTTTAAAAACAGAAAATAAAAAATGTGTCACTATAACATTATACCTTCAGATCTGATGAAATACGCGTTTCTGAAGCAACTGGGAACTGTTTTCGATCAAACGAAAACTATTTCCCAATGGAAACGACGCTCCGGACGTAATGGAACACCTCCCATAGCCCAAAAATGCACAGAAATACCAGAACTAGAAACCCTTTCAAGTTTCAGCAACAACAGTTCAAGATCTAGATCATAACCGGAAGCGACACTTCATAAAAGCTCTGATACCATGTTCAGGTACACAGGGTACTACCAAAGGACCGAACACCAAGAGCAACCACTTCACACAAATAAATCACAGATCAACACACCGATGTTTTGACATGTTTTAAACCCTCTTGAGGGAAACACTCCACGACCCAGGCCAAATAGCTTCTACGGGACAATTTATTATGCAAAGAAAGAAAGTTACAAATTAACTTCTCATAATCGATCAACTAAACAATGACCCTCCATGCTCTTTAAATAGAGATCATGGACCAATCGGGTGTTAAGCCACGAATCAAGGTTAGGTTTGATCTAAGAGAAGTTGAGTCGTCGGATCACTCTATGTCGGAAACATATCGTGATCGTCAGATTAAGTATTTACAAATGCATACTAAAGAAACACACTATCCCTAACGGATCTGTTACACAAGTTGATCTTAACTAACTCCTAAGTGTCTAAATATCCTAACACCCAATTGGTCTAAATGTACAGATGGAGTACTTTCCTGTATTTGCTGCAGTTGTAATTGTTGTTGCAATTCTCTTTCTCTGTGTTTCTTTTCTTTGAGTTTCCTGCAGCTATTCTTTTCTTTGTCTTTATTTACAGTTTGTTGTTCTGGGTCCTTATCTTTTCCTCCTGTTGTTGGGAGCTTGTGAATGACTACTTGTGTGCTGATAGCAACATGTTCTACCTGACTATGTGTACTGGGTACTCCGGTTGTAATGACTAGATTGTCATGTTCTGTTACTTCGGCCCTTAATGGATTTGTTGATGATGTGCTAGATATTTCCATATTGCTTATATTAGTAACTGGAGCATTTGTATATTATGATGGTCCTGTCGTGTCGGTTGCAGTTTCTTGAGTTTTGACTTGTTTTGTGACTCTTTCTGCTTCTGTCGTGGTTGCTTCTTTGTTGAGCTACTGTGAAACTGGACTAGAATTGGATCCTTCGACACGGGAACTCGATTGGTTTACCGGGAATGATGGTATGTCGGTGGATGTCGGAATTGGACTTGGTGAAATGGTACTGTCGAACAGATCTAAACTAACTAGACTAGACTCGACCTGGGAACTGACAACTTGGGATTTTTCCTTGCTAACGATATTTGCTTGAACTGGATTCATTTGTTATGGCAGTGATTCGACTGGAAGAGGAGTGAAGACACATGTTCATTGTGCATATAATGGATCTGATGGATCAAGATTTTTGATATGGTGGGTTGTCATCTGACCGACAATTTCTAGGCTGGGTAATGGCAAAGGTGAACTTCCTGTTTGAATGTTGTCGGAAGGAGCTAAGTTAACCGGGACAGTAGACGGAGAGGCAAAAACGGGTTGTTGGATGACCATCTCGCGCCAGTTAGGACAGAATCTCAGAATGTTTGCAATGAATATATTCAAAGCGGTGTCTTATGTGACAGGAGGCGCATGTAATCCTAAAAGACTGCTTTCTTCTTCTACTATAGTTGGGGAATGGGGGGGGACTGGATGGTTAGATCAACATCAGGTACGACTGAAATTTTGGGTATCTTAACAATGACTTGGGAAGATGGATACTTATATTTTTCTAAGAACTTTCTAAATTGCTCTTCGACTGGTAGTTTATTCTTGGATGCATCTTCAAGGATTTGGGTAGCAGTGTTGTATAGCTCGATCTCATCTGTTACCGACAGTTCTTGAATTGGTACTTGTTTTTTCCCTTTCCCTTTTGTCAATATTACTCGGTTATGTCAGGCTGTGATGATTTCGGCTACTACCTTCTAGATATTATCGTCTGTTAGAAGATGTTTTGGATTATCAGATTCTGTATCGCTGTTCGACTGCTCTCCGGCCTCTATGTGCGGAGTCTGGGTGAGTGCTAACATCTTAGTGCTAGGTGTTGGCTCGGGCTAATAGCTGAAAGTGTTCATGTACAACCGACTTTCATATGCTTCTTCTTGTTCCATGTCGGATAGAGGTTCAACATATTTGAAGTTGGTTTTCCTGGCTTGTTCCGGGATGGATAATACTTCGTTAGATTGACGTCTTAATTTTGAGAATATTTTTCTTACTGAGGAGTAATAGTCAAGCCGTTTTGCTGGACCTGTTGCTCCTTCCATGTACCATACTGCTGTGTCATCCAGAGATAGTTGGATGTGGGATGTCGAGGGCAGGCTTCGACGGATATTCTGTGGTACCCTCCATCTTGTTGCTATTTCTTTGAGGTCAGTAAACCATGCTTCAAGCCAAAGCTTGACTGTTGAAAGTCCATGTCAGCTTGCTCCAGGTGCAAAAAAATGAAAATTTTCCATAAGGACAAGTCAGACTTCAGCGAAATATTTGTTTCCTTTTGGTCGAAAATGGGTCATAGCAATCCAAATGAGCACAAATGGGTAGCAGATGCTAGCTCCCTCGTCCTGGCACTTCTGGCATGTATATTTGAGAATGTCGGCCAAATAATCTGCCCAGTTGTATACCTTGTCGTTCATAGCCATATTTTTTACAGCTTCTAGCATTTCGGTCTTCAGGACTGAACCTCTACCTGTCTGTGAGAGTGCATGTGATACAATCTTGGTGGTAGTTTTGTAATTGCCAAAAACAATCCGACTCGCGACTATACCTCGTGAATTCTTTCCAGCAGGAGAATCGACAAACTCATCAATCAAGTCTGCACCTAAACTTGTTGGTACAGCATCTCCTTTATGTGAAAGGCCAATAATTTTGTGGATGATTTCACCATTGATTTCGACCAGAATATCAAGGTAAATCTTGTTGTTGTGGTATCTACTAACGATGAACTGTGCAATGACTTCCTTCAATCCTCCAAAATTATCCAGTAAAGGTGCCTTCAGGTAGTGCAAGATCGTGGTTGTCTGCAACCGTCGTACTTCCTCTCTCCAGTGACCGTTTGAATCCTTTCCCCAATCTTCAACACTTCTCCATGCTTTCTTCCAGGTGGGTTCTAATGCCTTTGCATTCCGAATCAACTGGAGTCTAGTTTCCAGTGGTGTCTTTTCTTTCTCCAATTCTCTAACTGATGTTGCGGCGGCTCTGCTAGCGGTTAAATTTTTTCGGGGAGCCATGGCGGATTCAGGGTGCAAGGTTGTGAGAATGGTTTCAATGGAGTCAGGGAATTCTGTTTCTTGGATTTCAAGTTCTCGGTAGAAGAGTAACCAAGAATCCTGGAGCTCTATATTTATGGTGGACTTACTCGGCACGGGCGAACGAGATGTAGAGGCCTGTATTAATGGCTGATGTGATAGGGCTATTAAATTAGGCTGGCTGGATATCGACGCTTCGTCAGGTGCATTACTTTTGATGGTGTGATTATCTTTAGCCTGTATTGCTTTTTCATTATGGTGTTGCGACATCTAGTTTACTATGTTAGATCGACGAGCTTCTCTATTTATGCTTGGACGGTCCGAGCTCCAATACTTCTGCCGTGTCGGATTTTCTTCTGTAAACCATCCATGATCTTGTCGGTGTCTGTAATATCAACGGTTGTGCATCGGACTTCTTTCTCTATTGTTTCATTTCTTCCTCTGCCATTCTCTCATCATTTCTACTTTTTGCCACGATCTGCTATATTTTCTTGATTGCTTTATAGTACTCTCGTTCGGTTATTTCTAACCATTTTTTTTTGTTTTTTTTTAATTCATGTTCATGATTTATACCTTTTAAGTCGGGCGTCGTTTACGACTTTCTTTAAAATATTTCCTTGTAATGTTTTTAGTCGGACTGAGACATTAGGATTTAAATTTTCGATGATGTAGGGTCCCATCCATTCTGTATGCAACTTTTTTGGTTTCCCTTTTACTCTGTTATTATATAGGAGTGCTAAATCTCCAACTGACAGATTATTTTGTTTGATATTTCTATCATGCCATGCTTTCTGTTGTTGTTTTTGCACTCTCTGATGTTCTAATGCCAACTGTCGACTTTCATCCAGCTTCGACAACTATAATAGTTGTTCGTGTCAAGTATCTTCGATGTCGATATGTAGAGTTGTTGTAATGGTCGGTGCTTGTCATCGAAAATGTAACGGAACGACAGCCTCTTGCCCATAGACAAGTGAGAATGGTGTTTTTCCTATCGTTTTCTTATATGTTATTCTATATGCCCAAAGGACAGCAGGTATTTTATCGTCCCAATCATCTTTTCCCATATTGCAGATTTTCGTCAGTCCTTTTGTAAGTGTTTTATTGAACGATTCTACAACGCCGTTCGACTGAGGGTGATATGTTGTGCTTATTCTATGATCAACTGCAAATTCCTTAGTCAATGCTTTAATGGTTTAACTTACAAAGTTTGTACCTTGGTCACTTATCAATGTTATGGGGCATCCAAAGCGTGTTATGATGTTTTCATAAATAAATTTAGCAGCAACTTCACTTAAACATGTTTTGACTGGTTCTGCTTCTGCCCACTTGGTAACGTATTCGACAACAGTAATAATATACCGAGCACCTGTTCGTCTTCCCACTACTGGAAATGGTCTAGTAAAATCAATAGCCCATATTTCAAATGTTCGGCTAGGGTTAATTGGGAACAATGGCATTTCTATTCTTGGTAGTGGTCGACCCATGAGCTAACATTTATCACACTTAGATACAAACTCTCAACAGTCTTTATGAATTGTTGCCCACCAGAGTCCTACCTATAGGATTTTTCTGGTTGTTATATCCGCATGATAATGTCCTCCCGCTAGTCCACCATGGGCTTCTATAAGTATATCCTATCGTTCATGCTCAAGTGCACATCGGCGTAATATATCGTCCAGGACAAGTTTATAGAGAAAACCGTTGATCAAAGTGTAGGGGGCTGCTTTCATTGCTAATATCTTCATCTTTTTCTCATTCATTCCCTCGGGAACTTGCCCATTTTCCAAAAATTGTGCAATTTCCATAAGTTCTGAAGGTACTGCTTCAATGCGAAATAAGTTTGCGTCCAGTAAGTCATCTTCAATTCCTGTCGGTTCTTCTCCTGTGTCGATTCTCGATAGGTGGTCTGGTCCGACATTAACTTTTCCAGGTCGGATGATTACTTCGAATTCAAATTCTTGAAATAGTAATAACCAGCGACATAATCTCCCATGATGCAATGGCTTATTGACTAAGTATTTTAAAGCTTGGTGATCTGTATAAAATACAAAGGGATTAGCCAATAAATAATGGCAGTATTTATGAAGGGAAAATACCATACCTAATGCTTCTCTTTCAGTTGTAGAATAATTTCTTTCAGCTTTATTCAATTTCTGACTACTGAATGCATTAGGATAATCCATGTAGACATCTCCGGGTTGTGTTAGGATGGCTCCTACTGCTATTCTGGATGCATCAATATGTACATGAAATTTTTTTGACCAATCCGGAAATCGAAGAATCAGTGGTTCGACCATTTTTCTTTTCAATGTGTTGAATGAATTGTTGCATTCCTCTGTCCATTTATAATCTCGATCTTCTTTTAGCAATTCTTCCAGAGGATAATTCATATCGGAATAGTATCTGATAAATTTCCTGTAATACCCAGTATGACCTAACAGGATTCGTACTTGTTTTGGATTTACTAGAGGCTTGAGGTCGAGAATAATTTTGATCTTCGCGTAGTCAACCTTAATACCTTCTTTGCACACGACATGGCCAAGTAATATGTCGATAGGTGTCGCGAAGATGCACGTTTTAATGTTCAGGGATAGTTGTATCTATCAAAATCTTTCCAACATTAGTCTGAGCCATTTGCAGTGATCCTTCAGCATTGTATAAATTGTCCAATCATCAAAGTATACAGCCATGGTTTTGTAAATATATTCTTGGAATTCTTTGACAACGATTCTTGAGAAGACCGCAGGTAGGTTCTTCAAACCGAAAGGCATAACTTTATATGCGAATGACCCAAATTCGCACACGAATGTTGTCTTTTTCTAATCTTCTTTTGCTATAGGTACTTGGTTGTACCCTGAGAATCCATCCGTGAAATAATAGCATTCATGCCCTGCAACTTCATTGATGATTTCATCTGCAAAAGGTGTAGGGAAGGGATCTGTTAGTGTTACCTTGTTCATCTCTCAAAAGTCGACACAAATTCTTTGTCGAGTCAGATCTTATTCCTTTGGCTGAACGACCATTGGACTTGCCCATTCCGACTGGTCAATAGGATATATGATTCCTGCAGCAAGCATGTTATCGCTCTCCTTTTTGACAATATCCTTATATTTGTGAGCAAGTTTGTAGGGCCTTTTCTTCACGGGTCTGGCGTCAGGTTTAATATCAATTTTCATCTCGCCCATTTCGTTTACAAGCCCTTTCAAATATTTATAGTCTCGAGCAAAAATGTCTTGGAATTCTTTGAGAATACTGGACATTTCTACTGTTTGTTCCTCATTCCAGTAATTGCCAATTTTTGCCATTTTCGGTCAATCGTCCTTTGAAATATCTACTTCCTTTTTTTTATCTTTGTGTCCATCCATTCTGGTTCACGACTATTACTTATCTGTCTTTCACCTTCTTTGATTTGTGTGAAAGTTAGTGGGAAGTCTTTTTCTAATAATCTTTCAGGTTCATCTTTTTCTACGATCTCTGTACTTAAGATTGTTCTTCCGAGCTTCGACACACTGGGATGATCCTTTCTCCATTGAAAAATTTTCCCTACCGACATCTCTGTTTCTAGGCTCAGTCTTGTCGAGTGTTGTTTTTCTGTCGTCTTTATATTGTAGAAAGTGTTAGGTGGGTGCACACTCTCTTGTTTTTTTCCAAGTGTTAAAGCTTCTGTTGGCTACAAAAATTCTTTGATGCTTTTGCTTGCTTCGACCAATCTCTCATCCTGCGGAGAAAACTGGAAATCCTTAATAAAATTTTCTTTTAGATCTTTCCAAAGGAAAGTTTCTCCTCTTGCTTCTTCCATCTTGTACCACTTGTTAGGTAGATCGTCGAGTGTTCTGGAAAAGAGGTGAGGCCATTTTCTTTCATCTTTATTGTTGATGTATATGTAACTTCGGAATGTATTTCATCTGTGTATTATATATATATTTATTGTACCCTTATAAGAGATGTGTTATTCCTCTATAAGGAAGTGTCGTCATGTGGATTGACAAGTGTCGCAAGTGTGTGTACTTGCCGATGGGTTATTAGACCACCTTATGGGGTCGGCCCTAATTAATATATAATATAATGTGGATGTATCTAAGTAGACAAGTCAGCCCCAGTAGGTCACTGGGCAAAAAGGTGAGTATAAATAGAGATAGGAGATCTCTATTTTACTCACTCGGAAAAGTAACTATCTCTCTCTCTGAAAAGTGGCGCACTAGTGAGGAGGAGGAGGATCATCTGCTAGGAGACTATCTCAGTGTTATTTGGTTGTATTTTGGTTGAGCCATTGTTCTCTCTATCTCTGAGGAAGTTGTGGGGTTTTTCACCTTAGGGTTTTCCCCACGGAAACTCTGTGTCTCTTGTCTCTATGTTTTGATTCTTGTGATACTTGTGATGCTTGTCATATTATGATTGTCATGCATTGATATACTGTAGATGTTATTCTCTCAGCAAAGATCCTATAGTATTGTGATTTAATACTAAAAATTTAACATGGTATCAGAGCTTAACTGAGAAGAAGACATTTTGCAGTGACAGAAGCTTGTATTCCTTGTTTATTGGGTTTCTCTCCACAGATTTTTGAAATTCAGTATAGTAGATTGGATCTACTCATCAAGGCGTGTCTATCTGTCCAATCAGAATTCAGTTCCGAGCATTTTCAGATTTGGCCCTAAAAATTAGGGTTTCCACAAAAATAGGAATTTCTGGAAACTGAAGGCACAGCTGGAAGCTCCTTGCAAAAATCGAAGGTTAGAGCTTTGGATCGAGATTTTTGGCTGGGTAGATCTCCGGGAAACTCAAACCCTAATTCAAGGCTCTCCCAACGAACCCGGGAGGACAAAAAGGCAATTTTGAAGGGCAAGACTTTGCTGATCTCAAATTCTGAATGTACTAGGCTGATCAGCTCTCCAAGGCGCATCTTTCTATCCTTTCGGAATTTTAAAATTCACATTTTGAATTTTTAGGGTTTCTCTAACAAACCCTAATCTGGGACCAGATCCAGTTTTCAGCACTTCAAGTGGTAAGTCCTAAATCTTTTCTATTTCCATTTGAAGTACTCTTAAATATGTCTCTCCACACCAAGCTTGAGGATAAGCTTGAAGGGGCTGATAAATTTCGAGCCTGGAAGTATAGGATTGGGCTAATCCTGGAAGAAAATGAGTTGGACTCATATGTGAAAGAAGACATCCCTATCCCAGAGGATGAAGAGGCCAAGGCATTGCACAAGAAGAACTTGGTCAAGGCAAAGAGAATCATTGCTGATTCTATCAAAGACCATCTCATACCCCATGTGTCTTCTCTCAAGACACCCAAGGAGATGATTTGAATCCTTGACCAAGCTATTTGAAGGAAAGAACATAAATCGGAAGATGACCCTGCGGAACCAATTGAAAGCAATGAAGTTTCAGAATGGAGAAACCATTCAATCTTACTTTTCAAGGGTCTCCCAGATCAAGGAACAATTAGAAGCAATAGATGAAATGGTGGAGAATGGTGAAGTGGTGATGACCACTCTAAATGGCCTACCCAAGTCATGGGATTCCTTTATTCAAGGAATTTGTGCAAGGAAGAAATTGATCTCCTTCAACAGATTGAGGGAAGAATGCTCTCAAGAAGAAGCTAGACTCATAGCTCGTGAGGAAAAGATGGGAGGAGAAGATCAAGCTCTTGCAGCTCACACCAAGAGAAGCAAAACCAAGAAGGATCACTCTCACCACAAAAGATTCCATCAAAAGAGTAAGAAGGACCTAAGATGCTTCACATGCAATGAGAAGGGTCACTTTGCTTCAGATTGTCCCAAGAACAAAAGGGATAATAACAACAACTCCAGTAAAAAGAAGAAGGGCAGCAAAAGAAGGTTTCATGCTCATGCTGCCGAAGATGATGAACCTCCAAAGAAGAAGGCTAGGGCAGAAAGTAGTAGTGATGATGACTCATCAAGTGAAGAAGAATATGTTCTAATTTCTGCTCTTACAGGTACCATCTCCCATGGATGTAATGATTGGTTGATTGATAGTGGGGCTTCCAAACACATGACTGGGTTTAAAGAATCCTTTGTGAACCTATCTGAACATGAATCACCCCATAAGGTGAAACTTGGGGATGATTATCAATACCCAATCAAAGGAAGTGGTGAAGCCTCCTACAACCTAGATTCTGGAAAATCATTGAAGATGAAGGAAGTACTTTATGTACCTGGGCTCAAGAAGAAATTACTCTCCATTTCTGCATTAGATGCAAAAGGTATGAGGGTTGCATTTGTGGATGGCCAAGTCCTAATGTGGCCAAAGGGAAAGACCATAGATGATGCAGTAGTGATTGGAAAGCAAGAGGGAGGTTTGTACAATTTGAAGGGACAACCTGAACATGCCATGGTGACATAAATACAAAGATTCATCCATAGTCATGGATCACATAGAGGTATGTATAATTTGTTTTTGCAAAAGTTAACTAATGAGTTATGCAGGTCATTGAAGAGAACAAGAACACATTGCTAGACATAACTAGCAAATATGGTGACCAGGTATGTGTTTCTTATATCATAGGATCTATCATATAAGTATGCATGGCATGATTGATGATGATTGTTCATAAAGTCATAAGTTTGAATAATCATGGGCATATGCATATTATGTGTCTTACCTTAATTAATAATATGACTAACCAGAAGAGTCATAGGTTTGAGTAATTACAGGTTTAGACATGTTATGTTTCTTATGATATGACTAACCATAAGAGTCCTATATAAACCTTGGATGCCAATGCTTATTATTTCTGTTTGAAATGATCATGACTATACATACTTGAGATTATTGTGTTTTAATGAATGTATGATTTTGTATGAGCTCACAAGGATAACACAATCATGATACTAATAAGCATGCATAGGGACCAAGGATGAATATGAGTTCAAGAACAGGTAATCCAGGAAGAAAAGATCAAGAGGGAGCACACTCCAGTGGTTTCTGCAAGGGTGCAGATATTCAGAGGGAGTTGTCCATCTCTCTACATTCCACAACAAGAAGGTGTAGAAGGACTCCAGCAGCTCCTGCAAGGAAGAAAAGACTCAGAGGGAGTCCACCCAACAAACAAACAAAGATAAGTATTTTAATTTTCTTGCATATTTGTTTGCTTAAATAAAATTGTTCAATGATGTATATGCTCATGTTCCTAGACTTAGGATATGTATTGTGCATATTAGAATGATTGAATTAATGAACAGTATACTACTAATATGCATGTGTTGGGTAAGTGGCCTATGGCACTGTACAACATTCCATTGCTACTTATCTAGAATGAAACCTCTTTGCTGACATGTTGGGAGTTGTGCACACTCTTAACAATGTTCTGGTAGAGATTGGAAGGCATCTAGAAAGTTACGGGATATGGATAAATGTTGTATTGAAGCATTGGCTAAGATAATTGCATGACTGTTTGACATATTTCTTCGTGTGTAAGAATTTGTTCTGAAAATTATGAGATGTTTCTAATCATGCAATTTAACCTGTTTTGTAGGAAAGACCGTATATCTTCACCTACAAAAGGACTACAACATTTGTTCCAGCAACAAAGATATCTATTGAAGATATTGAAGTTCCCAGGATCTGGGATGAAGAAATGGAATGCCATGATCCGTCGATCATGAAGAATGATGTTTGGGATGCGATCCCAAGAGCTAAAGGGAAGTCTGTTGTGACTTCCAAATAGAACTTTCAGATCAAGCATGTTGCAGATGGCAGCATAGAGAAATATAAAAGTGATGAAATAGAAGATACACCAGATGGATTCAAGACAGCTTTCTTGAATGGTGTAGTTGAAGAAGAAGCAGCCACTTGGTTCTGAGACACATGATAGGAAATCATATATGTGCAGAACTTGGTATGGTGAAGATAGATTGATTGCCGACATGCAGCGGAATCTTACTACCGAGTTCGAGATGAAGAACTTGGGGATGATACACTATTTTTTTTTGGCATGGAGGTGTGGCAGAGTGCAGAAGGAATCTTCCTTGGACAAGGGAAGTATGCAGTAGAGATCCTGAAGAGGTTCGGGATGATGGATTGCAAGGCCATGGCCACACCTATGGAATCAAATCTAAAGCTTCTATGTGATGCTTCATCTGAGCCGGTTGATGTCTCTTTGTATCGTCAGATGATTGGGTCCTTGATGTACCTGACGAACATGAGACCAGACATTTGCTTTGTTGTGAACACATTGAGCCAGTTCTTGACGGATCCGAGGAGTGTTCACCTGGTTGCTGTAAAGCATGTTCTGAGGTACCTGAAGGGTACAGTGGATTATGGACTCAAGTATGAGGCGGATCAAAAGTTTAACCTACAGGGTTATGTTGATTGGGTTGGCAGTGCTGCAGATAGGAAGAGCACATCTAGGTGTTGCTTCAGTATGGGATCAGGTGTGATCTCTTGGTTTAGCAGGAAGCAATCCTGCGTAGCACTGAGTACAGCTGAGGCAGAGTATGTTGCAGCCTGTTCAGCTAGTTGTGAGGCAGTATGGCTACGGAAGCTACTGTCTGAGTTATTTGATCTCCCGTTGGAGGCTACTAGTATCTTCTGTGATAACCAGAGTTGTGTGAAGCTGTCCGAGAACCCAGTGTTTCATGACAGGTCGAAACACATAGAGATCAAATATCACTATATCAGGGATATGGTGCAGAGAGGAGCTGTGAAGCTTCTGTATGTTGCGACGGACGAGCAGATTGCAGATGTGCTAACGAAGCCACTAGCCAAAGTGAAGTTTGAGTACTTCAGAGAGAGGCTTGGCGTTCTTCAGATCGAGGACACTTCGAGGAAGAAGTGATGGACACATTTGCTGAAGCCATTCCAAGCATGTTGGAAGGAGGATCCTTCACATGGCTATGGATGTAAGTGCTGGATGATGAGCATCAGGATGATGTCCTGGTTTCTGCTTGGATATGATCAGATTGGATCATTTTATGTATGTATGTACGCATCATGTTGGATGCTGGATATGATCAGTTGGATCATTTTTATGTATGTATGTATGCATCATGTTGATGCTGGATATGATCAGTTGGATCATGTGTATGTATTTTGTATATACATCATATTGGATGCTTGGACCATGTATCTGTATATGTATGAGGTGGATACATTGTATGATCAGGTGGATCATGTATGGTGATATGTATTTGTATCAGGTGGATACATTGATGATCAGGAGGATCATGTATGATGATATGTATCAGGAAGATACTTGGTATGCATCAGGTAGATGCATTGATGATCAGGTGGATCAGGTATGATGACATGCAACAGGATGTTGCAGTGATGATCAGGATGATCATAGATGACGAGCTTCAGGATGTTGCTCCAGATGACATGCAGCAGGATGTTGCAGTGATGATCAGGATGATCATAGATGACGAGCTTCAGGATGTTGCTCCAGATGACATGCAGCAGGATGTTGCAGTGATGATCAGGATGATCATAGATGATGAGCTTCAGGATGTTTCTCCAGATGACATGCAGCAGGATGTTGCAATGATGATCAGGATGATCATGGATGATGAGCTTCAGGATGTTGCTCCAGATGAAATGCAGCAGGACGTTGCAGTGATGATGATCAGGACGATCATGAGTACATCAGGATGATGTATGGTGAGTATCAGGTTGACACTCTATGGCCGTGGATCAGGTTGTGCAGATGAGCATGTCTGGGAGATCCTATAGGTCGGAGTTGTGTACCCGTAATAGCCTGGGATGCTCTTTCGAGACATTGCTCTGGGAGGACATGTAATAGCGCCCTGGGAGATCTCAGGTCGGAGTTGTGTACCCGTAACATCCCGAGATGCTCTTGCGAGTTTTTTTCCTATGGCATGTAATTTGGGCCCTGGGAGATTTCAGGTCGGAGTTGTGTACTCGTAACATCCTGAGATGCTCTTGCGAGGTTTTGCCATGACCACATGTAATTTGTGCCCTGGGAGATTTCAGGTCGGAGTTGTGTACCCGTAACATCCTGAGATGCTCTTGCTAGGTTTTGTGGTGGACCACATGTAATTTGTGCCCTGGGAGATTTCAGGTCGGAGTTGTGTACCCGTAACATCCTGAGATGCTCTTTCGAGGTTTTGTGGTGGGGTCACATGTAATAGCGCCCTGGGAGATCCTACAGGTCGGATTTGTGTACCCGTAACATCCTAGTATGCTCTTTCGAGGTTTTGTGATGCACGTAATAAGTCCTGAGAATTCCACAGTATGGCCAGTGATGACGAAGACCTGCAGGTGGTGGGCCTACATCCAGTATGAAAAAGGACTGGCTCTGTAGAACTTCCTATGACGAGTAGAGTCAGATATTGGTTGAGATAGTAGCAGCAGTGACGATGATGATGACGATGCATCGATGACGATGATCTAGAGAAGAAGACTTGTCTAGCAGATCTGTGTCGAGAAATACCTTCCTAGTTAAGAGGGAGTGTTGATGTATATGTAACTTCGGAATGTATTTCATCTGTGTATTATATATATATTTATTGTACCCTTATAAGAGATGTGTTATTCCTCTATAAGGAAGTGTCGTCATGTGGATTGACAAGTGTCGCAAGTGTGTGTACTTGCCGATGGGTTATTAGACCACCTTATGGGGTCGGCCCTAATTAATATATAATATAATGTGGATGTATCTAAGTAGACAAGTCGGCCCCAGTAGGTCACTGGGAAAAAAGGTGAGTATAAATAGAGATAGGAGATCTCTATTTTACTCACTCGGAAAAGTAACTATCTCTCTCTCTGAAAAGTGGCGCACTAGTGAGGAGGAGGAGGATCATCTGCTAGGAGACTATCTCAGTGTTATTTGGTTGTATTTTGGTTGAGCCATTGCTCTCTCTATCTCTGAGGAAGTTGTGGGGTTTTTCACCTTAGGGTTTTCCCCACGGAAACTCTGTGTCTCTTGTCTCTATGCTTTTGATTCTTGTGATGCTTGTGATGCTTGTGATGCTTGTCATATTATGATTGTCATGCATTGATATACTGTAGATGTTATTCTCTCAGCAAAGATCCTATAGTATTGTTATTTAATACTAAAAATTTAACATTTATAGCCTAGTTTTCTCCCTTCTTTTTCGCAACAGTCAATTTGAGCTTCGGGGTTTTGTCCTTCTGTAAACAAGGGAATGTCAGCCTGAGTTGTCAAGTTTCTTCCTCCAAACCTTTCTATGAAAGATGTTGATGCAGTATTCCAATTTTGAAGTTTCGACTGATGAGTGTCCCACCATCTCGCAGCTTGACCAGTAAATGTCTCTACCAAACTTTGTAGACGGCCTTGCTCTCTGACATGTTTTGATACCTGTTCGACATGTACATCAGGTAAATCACATTCTTTATATCTTAATGTCGAGCTACCATATTGTGCATTTTTATCTGGAACAAGTGTTGGATATGCTCGCATTTTCCATTCAAAAATCTTCGGTGTGTAAGATATAGAGAGAGACTTCTTTATTTGTTTCCTCGAGATGGCTTCCACAGTCCAGTATTCTTTTGCATGCAAATCATAATTCTCTATTTTCCAGTCATAGAGTTCTGCATCGAAATTGTATCCAAGCGAGATAGGATCTCCGAGATGAAGTTCTCCTTGGTTGTTTGGCTCAATGCGATCTTCATTATTGTCTATCCGGTAAAGCTGTCGGATATCGTTATTGACTTATGTAGGTTCTCACCAAGGTTCTCCCTGTGATGGGAAGATTGGCACGATAACCTTCTGACCATTACCTTTCAACTTGATGCGACTTTTGTTCAAATAAATTGAAGCCTTCATCTTCCATCCCCATGGTCGACCGACTAAAGAAGGGAAGGAGATTGCATCATCTTTTGGTATGATGATTTCAAAATCTACTGATGTCGTGATACCTTTAATGGAAGTTTTGACTCCTTTCCATACTCCAATTGGCTCAATTAGTCCTTGATCTATGAGCTTTAGGTAGATGCCTGATTCCTGTAATTGAGGTCGGCCGAGTTGGTCCCAAGTATCATGAGTCATGATATTCACTTGGGATCCAAAATCAAGTACAACTTGTCGTACATGATATCCATTTATGTCGAGATCGACCAATGGGTCAGCATCATTTTTCTCTTTTTGTTTTAGTCGGCAAATGTTTTTAGTTTGTCTTTGCTCGACGTGTTTTAATTTATGCAACAAATCAATCATTTTTCCTACAGCTTTTTCATTTGAAATTAATTTGAGCAATTCATTAAGAGTTTCTTCATGTGTTGTTAAATCGTGAAATATGTCAGATGCATCTTTGTACACAGATTTTTGTTTTATAGGATTTGGATAATCCTCCTTATCGACAATTCTAGTTATCTGAGGTTTATCTTGACCAATATGAGTGCCTTTCCTTGTTACAACTTGCAAGTTTTTTGTACGAAGCACATCATTTTTTTTAACACAAGATAAAACATGAACACTTTTTTTATTATTTATTTTCTCAATCATTGTAGGGTAATCCTCTAAATAGTGATCGCCTACCCCGCACTTTGTACAAAATTTGAGATCAGTTCTTTACTTATAAGGGCATTCTGCATGTCGATGATTCTCGCTGAAGCATGTAAAGCATGCACCAGGTCGACCATATCGAAAGCCTCGACCTCCACTGCCATGACCGCGACTCTGGTATCCTCCTCATCTATTGTAGCCATTATATCGCCAATTATTCCATCGATCATTATACCTTGGGTATCTGTCATTCATGTTTTTATTGTACTGGTTATTTCTTCTGAATCTGTCGTTTGCTGGATTTTTGTCTTGGCTCTGTTCGACAGAATTTGTTTGGTACACTGCATGGTAATTTTGATGATTTTTCAAGTTCAGATGACATTCTTCGATTGTATGTGTATTTACTTCACAAATTTGACACCATCTTATCCTCTTATTTTTCAGATTGTATGGGCAATCATTTGGGGTATGTAAATCATATTCTTTGCATAAATTGCAGAAACATCTAGATTGGATAAGTTTTACATCTTGTCGCCGATCATCATTTCGACAAGAATATTTGGTATGTCTTGAGGTTCGACAAGTTGTACAACATAGCTCTAGTCCTTTTAACGTCATATTTCTGATAGCCTGCTCCATACTTTCAAGTCGTTCGTCGACATGTCTATCCATGGATATTTGACAATTTCTTCCACCCGAACGCTTTGTGTTATACGGAATGGAGACGGGGGTGATACCGTTTCCGGTATTTGAACTTGGAGAGATCTAGCACGCTCTATCCACAAGTATTCATCCATCGGCGACTGTTCTTCTTCGACATCCCGATCATCGCGGGCTTATATTGATTCTGGAACATTCCCTTCTGCATCTGTCGTAACATTTGATCCTCGTGTCCTCTAGAGCGCAATTTCCTGCTCCCGCAACTCTTCACGTCGCTACCTCCTTTTTTCTCTTTCGATTTTCTAAATATCCGGGGTGCTTTTGTGACTTAAAAGTCTGTCTTTGTCGAATTTTTTTCCACTACTGGTCATTTCGTTTGTCATATGTCGAGTTTCAACAAACTAGGTACATCAGAGCATGCTTCATCACCCCCCCAATGTTGTCCCGACGGTTTCTAGGCTATTGGGGAAGTGTAGACCATCACTTGTTCAAGAAAAATTCCCATTCGCGCTCCTTTACAAATTTTTCCCACTTACGTTCTTTCTCCTCCCAATTAGAGTTTGGAAGGGGCGGGGTCAGCAACGGTCTTGTTTCGACAATATTTGCGACACCTTTGTCAATCAAAAATTTAAACAATAATTTCGGCAGAGAACACAGAAATTGATCGGCTAATTCGGTGAAGAACTTTCTTCTTATTTCATCTATCGATGCTCGATTTTTGATTGCCTGTTCTTCACAGAAATCCTCTGCAATCTTTTTGCACCATTCTGATAGATTTGTACGACCTCTGTTGATTAGCTTCGATACTAATTTCCACTCTGCTTCATCGACTGGTCTGTTCATCCAGAAGTTTCTTCAAGGCGGTCGACATGGATTCTACAAATCGCTCATGGGTCTCGGAGAAGAATCAATCTCTTGCCTTGTTAATCGTTAGCTTGTTACGTCGCGCATAATTTTGCAAGTAATTTGCGATTTTCTTCTCCCACCAGTCTCTAATCTCCTGTTCTGAAATCATAGGTCATGCTGCTAGTAATTTTTCATGTATCAACCGGCAACGGAACCAGATGTTGTAGTCCCAAGGTTCACATAGTTATCATAGATACATTACATGATATAAGCAAGCATACACAATGATATAGATACAAGAGACGAGACAGATAGAGAGAAAAGTCTTTATATTAACCAGCAAGAGCAGAACACAATGATAGAATCAATCTCTACTAGTCTATCGGCTCACCTGCCTAGATATATATATATATATATATATATATATATGCAGATACAATTACATAACCGTCTGTCGGTTTATCCAACCGATCCGACCCATACTAGTCGACGCGACTTGTCGACATATGCTGCAGAATGGTCGGGCGGAGGGCCTAGTCGACAGGATGACCTAGGCCCCTCCAACACCAGGCAAACCTGCCGAGGTACTGAATAGGCCTGCTAGTAGCGGGTCCATGCTAAGTAAAATTATAAATAAGGAAGTTTGGTAAAAACAAGCAAACCCATCGGGGTACTGAACAGGCTCGCTGGCAGGCGGACTATGCTTGTATGGTACCAAGGTAAACCCGTCGGGGTACTGAACAGGCTCACTGGTAGGGAGGCAATGCCGGGTAAGAGAGACATAGTAAACATATTACTATGCATATGTCTCAACTTTTAAATGAAGACCCCAAGTACACATATACATGGTTAAGCCAATCATTCACTTGTCATTAGAGAATAGCTGTAAGTTGAACTTAGACCCTGTTATCTAATTCAAACTATATCTAGGATATTATTATCCTTGAAGTGGGACCCGTAACTGTAGAAATTTAACAAACTCAAAATGTGAAATTTATCCTTATTCCTTGGATGACAATAAGTCTTTGAAAAATGAGTCAAAGATGACTTGTTTCCTATAAGTCTTTTTAGACCATCTATATACCCTCGTGTTTTCTAACTAGAAACAGTCGGGAAATTTCCTACACAACTTATATGGTCTTAGCAAGCATGCATGAAATATTTTTAATTTTGAAATCTATAAGTATCATTCTTATCACTTAGCATTTATTTTTCTTTTTCTAAAGAATGTTTAGTTCTCTTTAGAGTAATAGTAATAGCTTCCTAGAATTTCCTATTGATTGATGTTGATCTAGAGTGTTTACATAAGAAGCATACAACCCAGTATTAATTCATTCATGGCACGAGGACGTGCCATATCTTTGGTATGGGAGGATAATAGTCTCAAGATTATCTTAAGACCAGTGGATTAAAGATTTCTATCTTGCCAGGTGGACGCATAACTGTAGAAGTTTAATGAACTCCAATGTGAACTTTACCCATATAACTTGGATGGAAGTAAGCCTTTAAAAATGAGACAAGGATGACTAGTTTCCTATAATATTTACATAAATTACAGGCCATCTATACACTCATGTTTCTGGTTTTAGGACACGAGGAAAATCCCCCATCACAAATTATATGGTCTTCATAAGCATGAATTGTTACTAGTTGACGGAATTGTTTGTATTAAGAAATCTTAATTAATATGAAGTTTTTTTGGTCATCTCATAACATAACATTAATAATTCCTTTTCTAAGTTCTATTTTTTCATGCAGTAATAAAGTTGGCTTAGTTTTGTTGAAGATTTCCTATAAACTATTGATGATCAAACAGAGTTTTTGAATAATGAAAGACCACTTCCAATTCATTCACGGCACGAGTGCGTGCCATACCTTTGGTCTGGGAGGATGTTGGGCCCCTAAATTATCTCTTTCCTCACTATATTTCACTATTATGTCATCACATTTAAACCTAAATCATTACATTCACTCTCAAAAGCTTATCTTTTATTTTCAATCTATTAATTAAAAAACAATGAAATTGAATGGCATGATTTATTACTTTTAATGCATTATATATCATTTTATTGATGATAAATTGATTCTCACACTTGGTGATGCGTTCCCACACTTTGGATTAGGATCAAATGACCTTTCATGATGCCCTTCTTCCGGTCCTAAGTTCCACACTGAGTTTTTGATGACATGTTTCTTATTGATTTACTGGTTTGACTTGCCTCGGTCTTCTGGTCCTCATTGGTTATGTAATACCTGCATATACATAACTAGAATCATGGGTTAATATTAAGACTTTGTTCATTAATTTGCAATGTCTTAAATTTAAAGTGATTAAAAAGAAAATACATTTAAATATTATTTTACCTTTTTAATTTCAAAATATCTATGAGTACACTTGATATTAATTTCCAACTCACTTTAACCTTTTTAAGACAAGATAATCAAAGAACATATGTTCACAACACTTATTTAATATGTTATAAAAATCCTACGTTGACCTTGTGCATAGGCTACACTCCACAACAAAGGGGGTGGGTGTTAATATATGGTACAAATTAACCAACACATATTCCACTGTTCTTTTAAATGGAACTTTACTTTTAGCTTATTTTCATTACTAATGTTATGTTTGGTTTTTTATGTAGGACTTGAAATAATCAAACGCACAATGTCTTTTGGCTCATGTTCACCTGAAGAACGAATGGCATGGATTGTATGAGGAACATATGTTTCAATGGATTCAAGGAATGGTTCACCAACAATTCCAGGAATCTAGGAATCCAACAATTAATCCAGGCAAACAACCCAGCATCAATTCAGCCCAGGAATCCAGATTTATTTGAACTAAATATAGTTACAGGTCATTTGGACACCCATTCGGACTGTCATTTGCACACGCACAGTCATTCGAACTATCATTCTCACCTCTAAAATCATTGGTTCAGATACTTAGAGGCACCCATTGCAAAAATGGAAACGTGGGTTTTGTTCGTGGTGGTCCTCTCATGCTTCTCCACCTCCAAGATTCCACCCAGGTCGTTTATTCATCTACAGGAACCTCAAGGCCCAATTGCTTGAATGTAGGAATTCGTTTTTGCCCCAATTGATGAAAACGAATCTCTTCAGTTTTCTCCTTAATCGATTCAGTTCCAGGCATTAATCTATGATGTATAAACTCCTATATATACAGGCTCTTAGCCTTGCTCGAAGGAGACACTGTAATGTAAAAATTCTAAATTTTATAATATAGAATTGTTGCTCCTGGTTCAAATTCGTTTTTATGCTCTGTTGACTGAGTAGTTTGTGAATCTGTAGCCACTATCACCTGAGAGGGCCCCTCGTGACAAGTGGACACTTCTATGTGTGTATTGTCAGATAAGTAGTTTATTTTCGTATTTCTTTTTTAGATAGATGTTCATATGCTTATATTTTCAATTGTTCTAATTCGTGTATGGTAGATTATTTTTCCTCATATGCAGAGCTCTGCCCTTGCCCATTTATTTTCCCGTTGCTGCATTTACATTCTCCCTTTTCTTTAATTCATAAATCGCAGTGCCTTTCATTTTGATGAAGCTAATGATTCCATGTTGTGGCATTTTTCCATTTACATTCGTTTTCTAGAATTGCATTTGCTACAGTAGATCCTAGGATTGTGTTTTCACCATCTAATGCATTTTCTTTCACCCTTTTTGGTTGTCGTAGGATCTATATTTCATTTCCAGAATTCCGTTAGTTGACAGAAATAGAATTAAGGTTTATAGCTTGAGTAGTTAAAATGTTTTTTCTTTGTATCATTTGCTTTAGATAGGAAATAAAATTGCTTTTCCAGTCACTGTGCTTTTGCTTTCCTCTCTCGTATCATAGGGTTTACTTGCTTTGAATTTGAATTCATAGAAGATAGGTTTCTGAATTTTGTAGCCGTAGACATTAGTTCAAGAATAGTTTGTTGTTTTAGATAGTCATTTCAATTCTGTTTCAGATATTAGTTTCCATTTCCAGCACTAATAGGAAGCATGTCAATTTGTTAGATAAGAACTAGATAGATTTACTGCTTTGTAGCTAGAGTAGTATTTCATCCTGCTTTCGTGAGTTCATAGTTAATTATTGAATTGAATCTCATAGCTTAATTAGTTAGTTTGATTTCTCAAAATAGTGTAATTTCCTGCTTTCAAATAGTTAGTTGCAATTTCATAGTTTAGATCTTTAAATTTTGCACAAGTAGACTGTTTTTCGATTCATAGAATAGGATAGTTAGTTTGCTTAAAGTTTGAGTGATTGTTAAGAAGTAGTTTCATTTCTGCAGCTTAGTTTTCTTTTAGTCAAGCATTGCTTTCTAGAGTAGTGATTTCCCTTTTATTGCAATTTGAATTCTTGTTTTAGATTAAAGCGGCATAGTGTTAGTTTTAAAATAGCAATTAAATTTACATTTGAAATAGTTTTCTCATATAGAATAGTAGTAGCATTTACTTATTAGCCCATAGCCTTTGATTCAGTCATTTTGCCCAGTCTTAGATCATTCTTAGTTATGATTTGATTTGAATATAATGTCGTATGTAGTGTCTGAATGAAGTGTTGTATGTAGTATTGTTTGATAAATAATAGGATAGATTCTTTATGAATATAAGTGACTTAGTTTTCCATTCTTAATTAGATTTCACTTTTCACTTTTAAGTAAATTACCAACTTTAGGATAAGTTAGGCTAGGGTAGTTTAGGCTTTCAATCATGCACATACTGTGCCGACATCTCTAAGCTTACGAGCCCCGGGTTGACAATTAAGTGTTGAATTAGATAGTGCATATTTTACTCAACAAGGACCCATAGCGTACCTCTACCACCTTCATTTCACATGAAGAACATTAATTTTCCACTGATGGTCATTATAGCATTGTCCGTGAACCATGTATCATTCAAGAGGTAATCGATTTTGTTCCTCCTTCTATTTTCTCGAAGGATCCTTTGATCTATGCTATTTTTGCTTCTGAAGTGGGCGTTTTTCCATCTATTTCAGACTCTAAACCTATAGGCCACAGGTTTATTGGTAAAAACTTGATTTTGGAGGAGTTGAAGACTTCCTCATTGTCTAAGTCAGACAAAGCAGTGGGACAAAAGAGGAAGAAGGTACTTCTAAATAAAGGTTCAGGTCTGGCCTTGATGGTGGGAAAAAAATCTAAATGTTATGGAGATCCCACATCTAGTTAGGCGTATGCTCATTGGAAAATTCTGTGGAAGAAGATATTCAAAAGGTGTGGTGAAAAAATGGGTTGCTTCTACTTGGAGGCGATGTTTGAGAAATTGTCTGAGGTTCTTTTTCTAGCTAGAGGATGGATAGGATTTGAATTTCATTCTCAAGAGGCAACGGACTGTAGTTTGCACCGTGTTTGGATGAATGGTTCCATCCCTATCACACTTAAGCGTTGGCACCTTTATTCGATCCAAGATCTTATTCCTTGGACTCTTTCTCAATCTGGGTTAAACTCTCATGCCTTCCGCTGGAATTCTTGTCTCGGGAGGGTTTCAAGGAAATAGGTGACATTATCGAGAGGTTTGTGGTTGTGGATGCAGGCCTTTTTAATTCTTAGCATCACTCGATGGCGTGGATACTTGTGGAGGTTGATTCTAGGAAAGGTATTTTCGAAACCATCAATATTGTGGTTGGTGATGTTATCTTCATACAATAGCTAGACTACCTGAATGTTCCCTTCAATTGTGCTATAATGTCCCCATTTTGACCCTATAGCATTAAAATCGTAAATGATGTAATATTGTTATAAAATCGTGGTGAGGAGCTCAAGGCCAAGGCCCCACCATCGATTTATTGATGCATATAGTTTACATGCTAGCCAAGCACAATGGAATTGCGAATATCATGTAAATATGCATTTTAATAAAATACCCACAACTAGCTATGCAATGCAACAAGAGATGGGGGCATGATTTTACAAGGAATTGGGAGGGAAACATTCAAACCCTTGAACCAATCAATTCAAGCCAAGTGTCAATAAGAGAACCCATAAAACCCCCAACTACCCATGTTGACTTTTGTACCCAATCATTCATTTCTCCCAAGAGTTGGTTGAAATAGTTAATGCCTTGGGGAATGGGAGGTATGGCTATCCAAAATTCGGGTATGGGAAAGCCACCCTTCATGGAAAAAAAATTGTTTTTTGCTTCTTGGGCAAGAAAAGAGCCATGAATTGCTCCCCAAGCCATTACCCATGAACCAGTTTGGCCCTCTCACGAGTTGGGAGCTTGCTGGGATTTTTTCCCCATCGAAATTATGTTTTTTCCTTCATTCTCAACTGGGAGAAGGACATTTTTGTGTTATATACCAGTGGGGAAGAAGGGGAATCGAACTGGGGTTCCATAGTGACCGTTTAGGCCACTGAATTCTTAGATAGTTGGGGGATAAATCGTTTTCCTCCCTGTGATTGTTTTTCCCCATCCCACAATCCGTTTTTGGCTGGAAACGATTTGGAGAAAACCCATGGCCATCTTGTTTGTAAATCACATTGTTAAAATGTGTATCTATGCCCAATGTGTGTGCTTGCTGTGTGAGAAAAGAGTATGTTGGGGTATGGGTCATGGGTATCCATTGTTTTGGCTTGAGCTTGAGTGCAAGCATCCAGAAATGAAGAGGGTTCAGATTTAACCTGATAAACCCAGCTGTGGACTGGCTTGGCTTAGATGCATTGAGTTTTTGGCTGTGTATGAGCTTGAATGTCCCCTTTTCATTGTAGAAATCATGCCCAGCTCAGGGGTGGTCTCTGAGTGCTGAAATAATACAGGTTGGGCAGAGACCTACGGTTGGGTGGAACATTGCAGCGACATAGCTAGTTGCTTGGGACCAATTCACCATAAAGATAAGTGTTTTTCTATCTATGTATTTTACTTATGCAATGTATTAAAATTGGATGATTGTTATTATGTTGAATGCATATGATATGTGTGTGGATGAGGTTTATTTTCATTGTGCATGTTTGCTTGATTTGCATCTGCACACATTTGTTTTTATTGTTGTGAATCTAATGAATGCGTTGAGTTTATGTAAAAGCCCCACAAATTGGTATCATGTTCCCTTCCTTGAATTGGGTCCACGGGAGGGGACGTTACAGAATGGTATCAGAGCAAAGGTTGCAACATTTGGGCCTTCATGGGCCAACTTGAACAATTTGCAGAGGTAAGTATGCTTCATGCTCAACAGTAATCATTATGAATTTCTTCCAAGTCTATGTCGACGAAATTTTGGGATTTTTTGTGCGACATAGTCGGCGAGTTTTGCTAAGATCGCAGTGACAAGGCCAGTGACTAATCGCTTTTTTTTGCAAAACAGTCGACAACCAATCGCTTATCTTCTACGAAACGGTCGGAGGAGATAAGCTTAAAATCGTCGAAATGGTCAAAGGTTTAAGACTCGGTCGGTGGTTGGAGGCTTAAGGCCCGGTCGGTGGAAAATAAGTCATTTTACTATGACCCAGTCGGTGGAAAATAAGCTATTTTTCTACGACCCGGTCAGTGGAAAATAAGCTATTTTTTTGTGACACGGTCGGCCGAAAATAAGCTATTTTGTTGCGACACGGTCGGCCGAAAATAAGCTATTTTTCTGCGACACGGTCGGCAGAAATTAAGCTATTTTGCTACGATGCGACCTATGATGCAGAGCTCAAAATCACCAAAACGGTCGCAGGATATCGGTCAGCTATCGCAGGTCGTAGGATATCGGTCGGAGGAGATAAGCTTAAAATCGTCGAAACAGGTCGCACGAAAAATGATAAGTCCCATGAAACAGAGAATTTTAGCAGTTTTTCAATGAGATTTGGAGGTGACAAAAATTGAAAAACACCATGGAACTTATGCACCAGATTGCGCGAAATTGAAGGATTTACAAACAAACAAACAAAAAAGAGGGCGCTACCCTCGACCCACCCTGCAGTGGCGAAGCCACAAGGGGGCAAGCTCCCTTGACCCCTGTCATCCCCCGAAGACAATCGTTGAATGTGTGAAAGACATTCTCTATGCTTGGAAGATGCACTATGAATTGCATAAAGGGGTTGTGGAATCTCAGTAAGAATAATTGGTTGTAATATCCATTATGGAGGATGAAAGAGGGAATTTTCTCACCTTCAACTATTTATGTTTACCGCATAAGAAGTGTATGCTTGGAAAATAGAAAGTAGGAATGTTTTACATATGTATTGATTTGCTACTTGGTGAGAAGGTCATAGCTAATGAATCCTTGTGTGCTTGGTAGGGAAGCCAAGAAAAGGATCAACAATGATGTGGAGGAGGAACTCCATGTCATGATGGAAAATTGGACAGGGAGAATTCCTTAACTCCTCCATTGCTATTATATTTATATTTCCTAAGTTTTATATACTGAAAATTATGGCATAGGAATGCTGAAAATGTAAGAGAGTAGCACATTAAATGCATATGAATTAGTGGGCATGATTAAAGAGTCATTGCATAGTGCATGTGAATTGCTTATGCATGAGCATGATGTTGCATATGGGTAAAGGTAGTGAAGTTGCACATGCAATAGCCCATTAATGGTATTGCCTATGGTTGATGACAATTCATGTTGTTGATAATGGTTGTACGAATCAGACCATAGAAGCATGTTTGAAAATGTAAGAGAGTAGATAGATGAAGTGAATATGCACTAGTTGGAATACTAATAGACATTGCACAGTGAATGTGAAAATGTTTGCGCATATATGTATATATGATAGTGCATATCGGTAAAATAGTGAGGTTTTACATATGCAATGAACCACTTAAGATAATTATTGTGGTTGCTAATAATTAGTTGTGTTCGCATTGGTTGTAGGACCAAAGACAACCGAAGCATGGCTAAAGATGTGGATGATGTTGTTGCATATGACCAACAACCTTATGAAAAAAAAAATGGGGCAACAAATCTGTGATCATGAGGTTGGAAAAAGGACTGTGTAGCCTTGATAAGAGGCCAACTGATCAAGTAACATCAAGCGATGTCAATGACATCCATGCATGTAATGGATATTTGTGTTTAATTGCATGAATGTTGAAAGAGGGTTTGGTAAGATCCCTTCAACTATGTTTAAACTATGTTGATTTAGTTTGCATGTGGTATTGAGTGCCTGAATGTGAATGTCAACCTACCAAGTATGGTGAGGTGTGGGTAAGTGAAGGTGGGAAGCCTTACACCCTATAGTTGCTTAGAAACCTCAATGCATTCATATGGAATTATATCATGTCATTTGTGTATATTGGTTGTGAGTTTAACAACCAAAGCAAGTGAGGACTTATGGACCTGCCTTGGTAGTGAATGTTATGTGTGGTAGTCATGGTTAGGCCATAATATGCGTGAATGCATAGTATTCATGAATTAATGCAAGGTTGCATGGAAGCAATGTGCATTAAAATACTTTGTACAAACTTGTGGCCATGCATTGAGTTAATGCACATTAAAATATTATGTAAATGTTGTGAATGTGCATGCATATGTGCGGGTGCACATGTTGAGATGCATTGTGTGAATGCATGGTTGTGATATGTGTGTGTGTGTGTGTGTGTGTGTGTGTGTGTATTTCAATACAGTTAGATATTAGATGAAATGGTGAACCGTTGTTAATACTGAGACCATTTCATGAGCTGCTATGAATGCAGGAGAATGATTGCATGAAGAAGGTAGTCATGTTGATGGTATACCAGATGTGCTCTGTGGAAGGACAGAGTTGCATGAAATGTGAAGTAATGAGTATTTACAGTTTATTTAAATTGCATGGATAGTGTACCTGTGTCTTGCAATTTTATTATGATAATGATGCATAGGTATATATATATATTTCATTGCATTTCAAATGTTAACAACTGAGGGTGTTTGAATTATCGAGTGTTCTAATTCTGAGATCACTTCAGTGACTGTTGTAGCAATGAAAAGATTATATGCACATATACTCACAACATGTTTGGCTGATTGAAAGTTTCAGATTTCAGGTAGAAAAGTCTTGTGTATGGCAATGAGGATAAGTCCATAGTAAAGACCGGGATCTACCATGTATAGAAGCCAAAGGTTATGAGAAGGTTCTCACGGTTGTAACTTATGCATGAAACAAATCTGAAAATTTTCTGGTTTAAGTTTATGAGAATAATCTCATAATTGCAAATCTAATCTCTGTAGGAAAACAGATTTGTAAATTTCAGATTTGAAATTTTGCTCATAATTGCTAATCACAGTTTGGCTTATATAAAGTTGTGTCAGGAGGACATGTCGTAGGTGGATGTTCATGTATGGTAGAAAGTGAAAAACCATAATGGACAGAGTGATACCACTTACAAGATCCAAACAATATGAGGATGGCCTCATGGTTAAACAAATCAATTTCTGTAGTAGACAACAATGCAAATTCATGATTGAATTAAGTATTAATGCCATTGAATGATTAGGGAAATCAAATTTGAATTTGATTGTCAAAATGTTGTTGACTGTCTGTCTATTTGATAAGTGTACCAAGAAGACACATTGTAGGAAGACCATGTGTGATGGCCTGCAGAAGCCAAACTCCATGGGAAGGACCCCATGCTTTGGAAATGGGTTTCGAGTGAAACGCCATAGTAAATTTTGATAATATCCCAGTTGCACCGCATGTTGGGAAACCATGTGAGTGAGATGGTGAAAGTATGCCAAGAAGGCATGTGTGGGTTATGGAACGTGAAAGGATTGGGGTGGAAAACCGAAGGTCTATTGACTCAGAGAAGGGAGCCCCCATTCTTTGCAATGAAGAGAGAATACATCTAAAAAAGGATAAGTATTATGTAACCCTAACTAAGGATATACATATCTGGTTATTAGATTTAATATGCAGAGCATGTTTTATTATTTCATTATTATTATAGATTGCTTGAGTGTGATTAGGGCCTACATGGCTCACATCGGAAAGGGGTGCACACCTTTCGGGTGTTGGGTTATGATAGGGTTTTCAATATTGACTACACCCTAAGGGAATGGACGCATTCCTTGTGTTTCAATACTTGATAGTGAATGTTATGAAATATGCTTCAATTATAGAGCAGCAATACTGATGAGTTTGCTTGTCCATCTTGTGTTGTCAACTAAAACAGATGCAATTTGGTGCTGCACACGGAAGAAGCATAATGAAAGGTTATTGATGAAGGGTTGTTGCATGCCTAATAAACCCAGTCGATGCACTGGTTTGGAATTATTTGCTTGGATGTTGTGTATGTTGTGGATGTTGTGGAGGTATTGATGAAGGCTTGTTGCCTGCCTAATAATTCCAGTCAATGCACTGGTTTGGAATTATTTGCTTGGATGTTTTGGATGTTGTGGATGTTGTGGAGGTATTGATGAAGGGTTGTTTCCTGCCTAATAAACCCAGTCGATGCACTGGTTTGGCATTATTTGCTTGGATGTTGTGAATGTTGGGGATGTTGTGGAGGTATTGATGAAGGGTTGTTGTGTGCCTAATAAACCCAGTCGGTGTACTGGTTTGGCATTAATTACTGGATTTTGTGGAGGTATTAGTGAAAGGTTTTTATATTCCTATGGCTCCATAGTAGAGCTTTGACCTATAATGGTCGGTGGTGCAGTTTTCTTCCATTGGCCGATGACCCAAACGGATGTGCTGGCTCGGTAATGGAGAGGGCCAACCAGGTATGGGACTGGTTGGGAACTAATGATGCTTGGTAAATCCAGAGAGTAAACTAGTTGATCATTAAACATCCACCCCACAGGTGATCCAAGGCTTGTAAAGCAGAGAAGGAAACCTATGGAGTAGCAAGGAAATGCATAATACAGATAAGTATTCAATTTCGTTTATTTCTTGCTTGGAATAATGAAAATTTCAGGTATAAGTTTTCTAACAGCTAAGCTGATACACTGTTGTTTATTTGTTGGAAACCTTGGTAATTGCAGGAAGCAAGGACCCTGAAAGAAACATAAAATTCTTGGTAAAGCCAGAGAGTAACTGGTTGGGCGCTATAAAAATTTTGGTAAATCCAAAGAGTAACTGGTTGGGCACTATAAAATTCTTAGTAAATCCATAGAGTAACTGGATGGGCATCAACTACTTGATTTTGTAGAGCAGCATGTGTGCTGGCCAAACATTCCTTAAATAATTGATAAACCCAGTCGGCGTACTGGCCTGGCATTGCCTATTCGAATGGTTGTGGAGTAGCCTGCGTGCTAGCCCAACATTCATTATTGTATCCACAGGAAATCCAAGGCTTGTAAAGCAAAGAAGGAGTCTATGTAATAAAGGGAAGACATCCAATACAGAGAAGTATCTGGTTATATTGCAGCTTCTTGCTTATGAATATATGTGTGTATATGAGTTGGTTATGATTTCTCAAACTCTTGTTTAAAGATAAAACCTATGGAAATAAACTAAACATGTGAATTGATTCAATGTTTGAGTTTAGGTATTGCTGGAAGCAAGGACTGTGAAAGCATCTGGAGGATGCATGTGGACACGTGACTATCCTAAAGAGAGCTCAGTATGAGTAGTAATGAAAGATGGTGTTAGTGGACATGTGTGGGTCCTAGTAGCCAAAGGTTCTGTAAGCAACAATGGGGAAGGGTTCCCTAGTTGAAAATCCTCAGACAGACCTTAGACACTAAGTGTCATAGCCAAGAAAGGGCAATTCAAGCATTCACATTGAAGTGAAAAAGGCTAAGGAGCATAGAACCACAGTGGTGGTGTGGCTCCAAAATGGAACAAGACTAAGAGGGGGAAACCCTTACTCTTCACTTTCCTTTTGACTGATGCATCTTAGAAAAAAAACATTGTTGAGTGCATGTCATGGTTGAAAATAGATTGTGCTTAAATTGCTTGAAATGAATTGTGAATGCTGAAATAGTTATTTCCCTCTGAAAGGATTAACATGAATGAGTTCATGTGTATGTTGGGAAAGCATGAAAAATGTGGAAGTCTCATTAGTGAAAAATGGACTCTCCATGTCAATTGGAAAAATAATTGACTAATTTTAATATTGTGTTATGCTTGTCCTAACAGGAATTGCCATGATGAATATCACAGGTGAGAATTTGAAAACCATTGTTTGCAGTTGTTACTAGCCAAGTGTTGCTAGCGAGAAAAGTGAGAGCCAGTTGAGCACATTGGCCATGGCAGCAAACCAAAAGCTAATTGTTTTGGCTGAAAATCTTCTTCAAATAGCTGCCAGGACAACAAGGAAGATGGAATCCATGAAATTCCAGACTCGTAGATCAGCTGGAAGGTAAATAAGGGAAGGGATTGTTGTGGAGCGATTCCCTCCTACAGAGATGGAAGATCAAAGCCAGCAGGAGAAGCTTGTGGAAGCCAAAGTACTTGTTCTTGAAGGTTCAAAGTAAGGAGATGAAACGCAGGACAGACCTGCCACCTTTTGTGAATTTTTAGGCATGTGTAAAGTGGGTATTTATTCCTAAGTGTTGGAACACCAAGGACGGTGTTACTCCAAGGGGGAGGGGAATGTAATGTCCCCATTTTGACCCTATGGCATTAAAATCGTAAATGATGTAATATTGTTATAAAATCATGGTGAGGAGCTCAAGGCCAAGGCCCCGCCATCGATTTATTGATGCATATGGTTTATGTGCTAGCCAAGCACAATGGAATTGTGAATATCATGTAAATATGCATTTTAATAAAATACCCACAACTAGCTATGCAATGCAACAAGAGATGGGGGCATGATTTTACAAGGAATTGGGAGGGAAACATTCAAACCCTTGAACCAATCAATTCAAGCCAAGTGTCAATGAGAGAACCCATAAAACCCCCAACTACCCATGTTGACTTTTGTACCCAATCATTCATTTCTCCCAGTGTTGGCTGAAATAGTTAATGCCTTGGGGAATGGAAGGTATGGTTGTCCAAAATTTGGGTATGGGAAAGCCACCCTTATGGAAAAAAATCATTTTTTGCTTCTTGGGAAAGAAAAGAGCCATGAATTTCTCCCCAAGCCATTACCCATGAACCAGTTTGGCCCTCTCACGAGTTGGGATCTTGCTGGGTGTTTTTTCCCATCGAAATTCTATGTTTTCCTTCATTCTCAGTTGGGAGAAGGGTGTTTTTGTGTTATATACCAGTGGGTAAGAAGGGGAATCGAACTGGGGTTCCATAGATACCGTTTGGGCCATTGAATTCTTAGATAGTTGGGGGAGAAATCATTTTCCTCCCTGTGATTGTTTTTCCCCATCCCATAATCCGTTTTTGGCTGGAAACTAATTAGGGAAAACCCATGGCCATCTTGTTTGTAAATCCCATTGTTAAAATGTGTATCCATGCCCAATGATTGTGCTTGCTGTGTGAGAAAAGAGTATGTTGGGGTATGGGTCATGGGTATCCATTGTTTTCGCTTGAGCTTGAGTGCAAGCATCCAGAAATGAAAAGGGTTCAGATTTAGCCTGATAAACCCAGCTGTGGACTGGCTTGGCTTAGATGCATTGAGTTTTTGGTTGTGTATGAGCTTGAATGTCCCCTTTTCCTTGTAAAAATCATGCCCAGCTCAGGGGTGGTCTCTGAGTGCTGAAATAATACAAGCTGGGCAGAGACCTACAGTTGGGTGGAACGTTGCAGCGACATAGCTAGTTGCTTGGGACCAATTCACCATAAAGATAAGTGTTTTACTTATGCAATGTATTAAAATTGGATGATTGTTATTATGCTGAATGCATATGATATGTGTGTGGATGAGGTTTATTTACGCTGTGCATGTTTGCTTGATTTGCATCTGCACACATTTGTTTTTATTGCTATGAATCTAATGAATGGGCTAAGTTTATGTAAAATCCCCACAAATTGGTATCATGTTCCCTTCCTTGAATTGGGTCCACGGGAGGGGACGTTACATGTGTCCATTGTCACTTATACGAACACATGGTTACGGACTATGCACAAAATATTATAAAGAAGGTTTGGCCTAGGAAATCAGCGCCTATAGGGGATGATAGAACCACCTTTTACATGAACAAGCCGGCCATGCAGGGTGATGGGGTGGATCCTATTATCTTCTTAGATCATTTTCCATTTTTTTCTATATTTGGGCTCTCCGAAGGATAGACCTGGAACTCCCTTTAAACACAACTTTGCTTTGGCTAAAATACCTTGTTTTCAAGACCTTGTTCGGAATAATTGGAGACATATCATAGAAGGTAATGTTTATGCTTGCATTCAATTGGTTGAAATTTTGATGGATTTAAATAAGCTGGTAATCTAAGATGTATGTATGTGAGAGATCCTAATTTGTTCACCTCATAAGAAGTGAAAAAGGATATTATTGAGATGGAAAAAGAGAAAGAGTAGATCCTTAAGGAAGCTGAGATTGAATGGCAACTCAAAAGCAGGGCTCTTTGGCTTGATATGGGGGATCATAACACAAGTATTTTTTAGAAAATGGCGGCCCACCAAAAGAATTACAACTCCATATGGGAACAAAAGGATGTGGATGGCCATACAATCAAGGGGTTTAAAAATCTATTAGAGACTGCTATAGAGCATTTCAAAACAGGCTATCTATTCTAATCTGGGTAATCAAGACATGCTAAGTATGCTACAAGTTATTGAGAAGTTCCCATTATTTCTCAACCAGGATCAAAATGAATCATTATACATTGAAGTTACTCTGGAAGAATTAAATAATGCTCTTAGGGATTTCTAACGTGATAAATGTCTAGGGCTAGATGGTTTGCCTCAAGAATTTTTCCTGGATTTTTTTTATACGGTGGGAGAGGACTTACTAAATATGGTGGAAGAGATCCAGAATTCTAGTGTCATCCCAGCCTCTCTAAAATCAATTTTCTTGGAATTGATACCAAAGAAAGACAAACCTGGATCTTTTGGTGATTTCAGGATGATATCTTTATGCAATGGAGCGTATAAGATAATGACAAAAATCCTGGAAATTAGACTAAATCCCTATCTCTCCAAGTATGTATCCAGTGAACAGTTTGGTTTTATATCGGGCAGATTAATTCATGAAGCAATGGGATCTACTCAGGAGGGACTGCATACCATCAAAACTTGTAACCTCGGAATGGCTGCTATTAAACTTGATCTTTCCAAATCATATGACAAGGATTCGTGGTTATTTCTTAGACCAATACTTCTTCATATTAGATTTAATTTGGAGCTCACTAATTGCATTATGAGTTGTATGACTTCCCCTCATTTTGCAGTTCTTATAAATAGTTCAAGGACCTCTTTCTTCAAATCTACAAGAGGATTGAGACAGGGTTTTCCTCTTTCCCCTTATCTCTTTCTTATGATTATGGAGGGTCTCAGTAGGATTTTGAATGCAAATAGAGGTAGAGGTAAAATTACGGGAGTCTCCTTTCATGGAAGAGAAAACCTGACCCATTTAATGTTTGTGGATGATATATTCCTATTTTTACTTTAATCACATGTGGAATGTCAGAGATTGGAAGCTAATATGACGCTCTTCTATAAGGCTACGGGAATGGAAATTAGTTCAGTTAATTCTGCCACTTACCTTTTGGAGAACAAGTTGGAGGACCATATTTCCTGGAGAAGATAATTTCCCTTTGACTGTAAGAGGATGGAGGATGGTATACAATATCTAGGATTTAACCTCAAACCAAATAAATATGGGAAAAGGGATTAGTAGTGGTTGGTGGATAGGATTGAGGACAAAATTAATCTCTGTTGTAATTGATGGTTGTCTGTGGGTGGAATATTGGTTCTAATAAAGAGTGTCCTTGAATCTATATTGGTCTACTGGCATCGCATTATTCCAGTCTTGATTCACAACTCCATCAGAAAATCGTCTTTCAACTTTCTTTGGAGGGAGAATCTGGAATATCAAGGTTTTCACCTTGTGAAATGGACTATGGTGGCGGCTCCTAAACCTCAGGGAGGATGGGGAATGAATATTATTGTCCTTTTCAACAAGGATTTAGCAACTAAGACACTCTAGCTTTCCTTGACTAAGGATGGTCTTTGGCGGAATATTTTGATAGCTAAGTACATCTCTCCTCTTTCATTTATGGAGTGGATTAGAAGAAGGGACAAACACTGCAAACAGGTTCCCAATAACTGGAAAGCTTTACTTAATTCCTTTCAAGTGCTTGAACCCTTCCTTATCTGGAAGGTTGGGAATGGGAGATCCATTCGTGTTGGCTAGATACTTCGTTCTTTAACTTTCTTGAACCGACCCAGGTTCTGCACAGTGATGGGGCCAACAACACCACTCCTCCACCGGTCCTTTCGGCAACAACCTACGAACAGGCTAAGGTCTCACCCGAGGCAAATTTATGGGGGATTACAGAAGCAGGTTTCTGTAATCAAGTGATGCATGGTTATGGAACTGGTGCAAGCGAAGTCCTTCCGACTTTGCATATACTGGAGATTACTACGCACTTATGAGACTGCGCACTTCATAAACTCATACAATATGATGTAATACAACGCAACAGTGCAACTTAAGGACTGCGCTTCTAGGGAATCGTACTTAACACAGACTTCGCTGACTTAGTGTTTACCCAAAAAACTCATGCATTCAACATATTCAGAATCACTTGCTCATTCAGTCATATATGTTCAGCACTTAGCATATTATTCTCATTCACCATACACATGAACATACCTATGAAAGTGCAAACACACATAACGTAAGTATGAATGTAAACATAATAATAAACATACACAATCACACATTCAATCGCATAACACAAGTATTTACGTGGTTCACCCCCAGGATGGGAGCTACGTCCACGGGAACTGTTTTTTATATTAATGGGAAGGGTTCAATAGTTCCACTATGCACACTCAGTTGCAGACTCTTCTCTCTATAGTAGGTCTTTTTGCACACATCTATAGAGCCTCCTTCTCTCTTCAATGGATCTCTGCGCACACAACTGCAGAGCCTCTTTACAATGCTTAATCTTTCCAAAAAAATACGAGAGATCAATAATGACCAAAGAATAATCAACAAAGATCAATGTCCATCAAAGGTCAACCCTTCCCTTACAAAATTGCCCCTTTTATAGATCATTCCCAAAAGTCACGTCTTTACAATGAGTGTGGGCCAAAAACCCTATAGTACCAAAAATCCCCCCAAAATGGCGCGGTTACCTCGCTAACCCGGCCTGTCGTAGTCGACAACTACTTCACTTTCCTTCGACTACCTTTCTGCGTCGCCCCTGGCTCTAATGCCTCTTCTGACAGCCGCGATTATATCTACGTCGCTCTGACTACGCTCTGGCACATCCCTTTCTGCCACTCTACTTCATCTGTAGCTATTGGCCATCGTTTTGCTTCTAATGGTTTCTGCCACTCTTAGTTTTCTTAGTACTGTATGTACTTCGGCGACGGGTCGCTTTCCTTCACTTCCACGCCTCTCCTTACCCTGCTCCTGGGATTCTGCAGAGTGGCTTACCCAAAATAGGTCATTGATGGACCCTATTGCACTTGTAATTCGCTACCAGAAATAATTGTTGCGTTGGCGCTACGCATCATCAAAATTGTGCCAGCTTTAGACTTCGTTTTTCCCACTGCGCTTATGTGGACTTTGCATTGCCAAAAAATGTGCCACTTGGGCCACGCCCAACAATTCATGTTGGTCATGATGTTATTCTTGGACTTGTAGAAGGAGGACATTTTAGCCCTGGGTTGGTGGCCCATTTGCAGGAAAGAGGGCTTGTTTATCTTGATAAGGTAGCTAGCTCAGGGGGATAGTCATTGTGGAAACAGGGGTGGATTTTAGGAGAGTTTCTTTTCTAGGAAAGGGGCATGTTGGATGTGTGGAATGCATTTAGATAAAACCTTGTCAAGGAATATATTCATCTACAAACTTGTGAATATTTTATGAGGTGGGATTTTAATCCAAATGGGGGTAATTATTCTGCAAAACTTGGGTACCTATCTTTATGCTCGATTAGTCCAGAGTTGAGTAAATGGTGGTGGAATCCAATCTGGATAATAAAATTCCCTCCAAAGGTTATTTTTCACTTTGGTTATTGATGATGAATATGATATTAACCTAGGACAGACTACAACACTTTTAATTTTCGGGCCTTGGACTCTATTTCCTTTTTAGATTTGCATCCAAATCGGCATCTCATCTTTAGGTGTAATGTGCTTGTACTAAAGAAATGTGGGGAGAGATGTCCAAAATTGTATCATGCTCCAACTTTTGGCTAGGAAACACGGTGGAAAGGTGTTTTAATCACTATTTTAGAATTCAGGAATTGAGACCCCTCAGGTCTCTCCCTCTCATCATTGCCTGGGGTGTGTGGTTGGCATGAAATGATGTCATATTTAATGATCATCATAGACTAGATTTTCATACACTCTTGCAATCCTTCTCATTATCGCAACACTATTTGCAGGATCAGGTTGTCAGGACTCTACAGCTACGGGAGCCTCCTAGAATTGATGAAGACTGGGCATGGGCTTTTTTTGACAGGGCTAGACAGAATTCTAGAGGTGCATTTGGTTTCAGTCTTTATCTCAATAGTTCTCATTTCTATTTTGGGAAGGGATGCATTGGAACTGGTACAAATAACAGGGATAAACTCAATGGACTATTTCAACTCTTTAGACAGGTGGCTAGATGTGGTCTCTCTCATGTGCATATTTTTGGTGATTTGTTGTTGGCTATAAAAAACATGCAAGGCTTGGCCAAGATTGTGAACACATACCTGCTTACATTAGTAACCCATCTACATAGAATCAAAGACTCTTTTTAGGAGGTAAAATTTTGTCATATCTACTAGGAATTTAATGATCAAGATGATTATTTATCCAAGCAGGGACTGCTACTGCATGATGGAGCTCTAAACCTGGAAGAATTTCAAGGGGGGAAAATTGTGTCTTCAATTCTTATCTCGCTGTCTAATTTTTGTCAAATCTAAATTGGGATTATTCCCCTAGTTTTTTACGTTTTTTATGGACTGATAGTCACACTTTTGATGGACTACCCTTGGAGCTACTTCTTTAAAAAAAATTGCTCTACTTCTTATCACTGAGGATTGTATTTTTTAGCAGTGATGAATAAAAATGCATTTTTTTCATAAAAAAAAATTCTCCAAGGAGATGAGAAACGAGAATGTAATAATGTTTGCCCCTTCAACCAAATCCTAATAAAACAATGTTAAGAGAGCCAAACGAGGGGACACACATAGACAAATCTTTTGCAAATGCTTTGTCCTATAGTATGGTTTGGCATTTTTCTCCACATAAAAGTAAAGAGAAAAGTAAAGAGACATTTAATAAATAAAGAATAAAATAAATGGAGAGATTTCCAAAGAAAACCTAACTACTACTTGAAAAAGAAAGAAAGAATAAAAATAAGACGAGGAAGAAAAGGGAATTCATTTTTTTCTCATGAGAGAGAAAGATAGCCAAAAAGGAGAACATTGTCATTCCTTACAAAAATAAACTTGCAAAGATAGAACATTACAGGAGGTAATGGTTCTCAGTTGCTGGAGGGTTCAACTAAATTTCTTGAGCACTCATTGACAATGAATCAAATATGGTATGTCCAGGAGGGATTAGTTTTAGCATCCAAATTCTAAGGGATTTATAGAGCTGGTAAAACACCTTGTGATTACTTTGATGTAGTAAAGAAATCGTATAGCAAATATTCTCTAAGTCATTGGTATTCTAGTGTGCTTGGCTCAGCTCGGGGGTGATTCATGGGACCAAAATTGCAAGAAGTTTCATGAATCTATGGCTAAGAGGAACGTGGAAGCTCCCCAACAAGTTTTATGTTAAAAATAGATAAATATCTTTATTCATTTATATTGTTTCAATTTATTTATTGTTCTTATTTACTGATTTATTAACAATTTTTGAAGAGCTCTTTATGGTCATCTTGACTAGAGAACTTGTATATTGATGATAAAATATTTGTTACTATGTTTGTTATGTGGAATTCTGTCCTACGGATAAGTCAAAATACCCTTAGACTAAAGCAGACTTTAACTAACTCTAGGCTAAGAACAAAACAAAACAAATGCTACCTTGAATCCCTAGATCTAACAAACATCTCAGGATTAAAATGCTGAAGAGAGTAGAAGGAGTTTAACTGACCTTCTATCCAAACGCTTGTCTTTGGTATTTGCTCCAAGCTCCAAGCCCTCACAAGTGAACCTGTTAAAATGGAACCAAAACACAAGAATGCACTATTCTCTAGCAACCTGAAACATGAGTTAGGATCTAAATCTACGAAAGATACAAATCATATCATTAAAACAAGATTAACACAAATGATTTGGGAAAACAAGACAAGTTATTCCATTACAACTTGAAGAGTACTTACAAAAGGTGCTTGATGTCCAAGCCAATCTTCCAACTCCAAGTGTCTTCTCCTCTAGCTATCTCCACAATGCTGTAAGACCATAAGTTTGGTGCTCTCAAGAGTCCTCCCCTTTTCCAATGGCATACCTCTCTTTTATAGTGAATGGTGAGGTTAACCAACAAGAGAGATGGGTGGATCTAAGGAGAGATAAGTGGATCAGGGTTTCTAATCGAAGGAGATGAGTTGAGATCGAATCAAGGAACCCAATCTTCCATTATCTTCGAAAATCCAAAATCCCACGAGCCAAGGGAAAAAGGCTATTAAAAGAGTACCGCGTTTTGCAAAGACTGCAGAACGCGGCACTGCCACGCTTTGGGGAAATATCATAACGCGGTAGTGTCTAGTACCGCGTTGTAGGAAACTAGCAAGGCGCGGTAGTGTGTGGAAATAAAGTCCAAGGTGGGTCAAAACTTGCCAGGGTGGATTCACCTTCAAGGTTGACTCATCATCTGTCTCTTCTGGATGGTTCAAAACAGTAGGGAAAGTGTCGTCAACTTGTTTTGTGATGGGGATACGACACTGTGAAATATAGAGGTATAACAGATGCCCCCTAAAGTGTGAGGTCAGAAGGGACTGATGGCCGAAAGACTTTACGAATATAATGTGCAGAGATAGCATCGAGGAGAGCGACACGGAGCTGAAATAGAAACAAAGTGTTAGATATACCACCGAGGCGGGCATTCCCATGCTCGGAAACAGATGACTCAAAGCATGGCTGCCGACCAATACATTGCAGATCCATGAGTACTGAGATAATGTAAACTGTGGACAGATCATGGCTACTATGAACAATCGTAGATCCATTAGACAATAATGACACAGCCACGACCAATACAATAAGTGGATCTGTGTGACAATACAAGAGACATCTCCATCGCAGCCTGGACGCAGTCGAGACACAGTGATGCGTCCAGGGTCTTCTACCCGATCGCATAAAGATACGAATCTAACCATGTGATTACAAGGTGTTGAAGTCGAACATGGAAGAAACCATTTGATTACCGGTCAATGACGTGGACCGTTAACAAATGCGAGGGAGATCACCAATAATGACGATGATTCCCAAGGTATCAATAGTACATCTCAACGAAATGCGAATAAATGAGTTGATGTCGAGCATCCGAGAGGTCGCTTGATCACAGGTCAATGATGTGAACCTACTGTCAAACGCGAGGAAACCTGCCATTGAGGCATGCAGGTACCAAAGTACTAATGGTTGATCTCTAAGTCTAATTCCTGGATAGTGATTTGGTGTCGACAGGAATAGACTCGTCGAAGGTGGGCCATGATGATTCCCACATCATCGACACGAAATCGGCACATATGATAGGATGACGAAGTAATGGAGTATGTACTGACACAGCGGAGGCCTGACACAATGAATGACTCGATACAATGCAACCCTTTGAACATATAACGGCATGTAACAAGACTTGGCAGCAGGGATTATTGATAAATAGAGGATAGACACTGGATGAGCGGACTCGTGGCCAGGGAGACGACCCATGATGATGACTATGACTCAATGAAAGACGGATACCCAAATATAGACAAGAGATGGACACATGCCATGTTCAAAGGTAACGACTGACAAGCTGCCATAGATAAACTTGACTTGTTCCCCCATATTTCCCCGACATGATGGACGAGTACCTCTTTCTTGTTTTACGAGCTTGAAGAGGATAACAGATGCTCGGTGTAGCTCATCTTGTGGATGAGTCCAATCTCACATGTTTTACGAACCTGAGAAAGGAGGGGTTCATCCCAACGTGGGTCCTTCGATGTTAATATTTTAACGAGTCCAAGGAAGGAAAACTCGGTAGTTTTTCATATTTAGAGAGCCTGAAAAACTTAAAGGAAGCTCCATAATGTACTTTTTCGTAAAATTTAGTCTCTCGATCCCGAAAAAGTGTAAAACAATTCCCGAGAGAACTCTCCCAGCCGAGATGGACTGAGGTATACCTTTCTCGTAAAATAGTCTAGACGGGCCGAAAAAGGGGTAACCTATCACCGAATAGACGACCTTTCAAATACTTTTACAAGTGTGAAAGAGTCAAGATCACTTGGCAATCTTTTCAATTTTAAGGAGTCTGAAAAGAGCTTAACTATGGACTCCTATGGTCTTTTTCGTAATTTTAAATTATTCTGGTCCGAAAAAAGAATAAAATACAACCAGGATAATACTTTCCTCATCGTTTAACGAGCATGAGTAAAGCTGACCGTACTCGACACCGTTTACTTGCGTTTGACAAGCACGACACAGGTGTGAAAGCGCTTGGAATCTTTTTCAAGTTTTAAATCCAGAGCACGAAAAAGATAAAGTAGGCTCAATATGAAGGTCAAATTACGAATAAACACTGGTATGAATGCATCCCGTTTCTACCGCAGATCCTGTCAATAAATGCTCAACAACTGGGCATTAGCAATGTGAACAAGGGTTTATTTATTTGAAATAGTAATTAATTAATTAATTAAAAATGTGAAAAAATGCTATATAAGGCATGGTAAAAATAGAAATTACTATTCATTTGTGTTTTTTACCCAAAGGAGACATTTTTACCCATTTTGGAGCAAAATTTCAAGGATCGATACCGAGAGTTCTGGGACACCACTTCGACCGCCGTCTGCACCAGGTAAGAGTGCTTGAGCCCCTCTTTCATTTCATGTAAGAAATTTTTGCTTTCACCGGGAAAAAATTAATTTTTTGGCAAGCCCTTTTGGGCAAGAATCGCTCACCGTACTACCGCGCGGGGGCCCTATCGAAAGGCGCGGTACTGTTGAACAGTACCGCGCTGCAACCCCAAAATGAGGCGCGGCACTGTGGACTGCCGCGCGGTAGGGTGTCCTCCAGGCGCAGCACGTGCGAATTTTAAGTTCAAAAAATCAAATTTTCTCCAATTTTTTGCTGGAAGTAAGTTGTTAAATAGTTACTAATTGCTTTGTTTGCCTTTTTGCAGGGATTTGCAACTTAATTGGAGCAAAATGGTGAGTTGGAAAGAGAGAGAGCACGAAGCGGATGATTTCGCAGCCGAAAATGACTTACCAACCGTGACCGCATTGCGAGAATGTGGTTTGCTAAAGTTTTTCAAGACCAAAGGGATCCGCCAGCAGCCTAAACTCCTTACTCACCTTATCCAATTGTGGGAGCCTGACACTCAAGCTTTCCGAGTGGGAGAGCACGTGCTTGAAATCCAACTTGAGGATATTTACTTCCTCACGGGCCTCTCAAAGAGAGGGGGCCGGCCGAGCTTTGCCGGGTACACTGCTTCAGAAACAAGCACAGATGATTTAATTGCTCGATATTGCCAGGCCGGTTCGAGTAAGAAGAGCGGGAAAGTGGCCATAAAAGATGTCACAAATCTTCCTTTAAAAACCTTGTTATTCACTATCACGCGTGCAGCGGGAAGCGTGAGTCCACATCAGGCATCCCGCACGCAGGTGAATCTCGCAGCAGAGTGCATGGGAGGAACAGTTTTCAACTGGTGTGATGCAGTGTTGTCCAATCTGAAGGAACAGGTGCACAAGTGTAGGACTGGGAAAAATACCCAGTTTGGCTATGGGAGCATCCTGGTCACTTTCTTCTTGGCTAGGGTGCCATTACTGCGTCCACAGATATCTATGCATCCTCGTCCACCTACTGAGCCATGGATGGCTCGATGGAGTGACTACGCTGGACGCCTCGGGGGACCTCAGCGGCTAGCCTTTGGAGAGGACTTCTTCTCTTGGCTAGAGGAGCAGATAGTCATGATTGACGACTATCCCTATTCAGGGGTAGATTTTCGTGAGGATATCGACTTGGCTTTGCCAGAAGATGATGACTGGGACAACTCTGGTATGACCTTCATGGATATGTAATTTTTCTTTTTGAATATTTAATTTTTATTGCTTTTTTAGAATGTGTAAAAGACGCCTAATGTATATTCGCATGCATGTTGCAGACCGTGGACCACAGAGGCCAGCTGGATACTCTCCACTACGTCGTGGTGGTGTCGATCGTCCAGCTGATCCTGTCGAAGAAGAAGATGAAGACGAGGCAGGAGGTGTCCGGGACATTGAGAGGAACCTGCAGGGATTGACTCATGGTATCCCTGCTATGCGGATGGATGACGTCCCTTACCACCTCCAGCGTCATACTGTAGGTGTACCTGGTCGTATCAGTCGACTTCTTCGCAAGGTGGTTCGAGCTGTGATGTGTTACCACCAGCAGCGGGAGGAGTCCGATGAGGGACATGATAGGTCTCCTAGATCTCCATAGATGGTCTTTCAATCTTTTTGCGGCATGTACACGATATGTAGGCTTTGAGGGCCAATTTTTTGTATATGGGATTTGATCCCCAATTTTGACACAAACTTTATGTATTTTGGAAAAAACACTTTTATATACAGTGATATGGACCTATTTATGATCTAAATATTTACAATGACTTGTGCATTTTATTTTTTATGATGTGTTTATGTATGGGCAAGATGCCAATCCAAAATGTAATTAGCCAATGAATCGGCAATACAGTTGAATTCTCTCGGTATGTGTTGATATGTGATAAAATCAAATGACCGTTCCAAGAGGCGTACTCTTCGAAATAAACGAAGTAATGTAGGATCGCGAACTGTGTAAACACGGTTTAGATGAGAAACCATGAGCTGGGAGTCTAAAAAGACCGATAAGGAGTCAATCCCGAGTGAAGCAACCTCTGTCAAGAGACCAATGACTGCATGGTACTCTGCGATATTGTTGGTTGCAGGACCTAAACAATTGGCTCCTGAAAAAATCAACTCGCCAGTGGGGGAATAGATCACCCATGCTGCGGAAGCGAGATTCCGGGTATGTCGGCTTGCACCATCGGCGAATCCAAAGTAGGCAGACATCTGCGCATAAAGTCACGAGTCAAAGTAAGAGTAGATACATGAGGTTCATGCGCATACTAAAAAGAAAGCAAAAAAACAAACTAAGTACATTATGTACAAGAAGTAACCCACGTAGGGTAATCTCACGCGTAGAAACGCTTGAGGTATAGCCCGTTGCGGGGCCGTGCCAATGGCGTACCATCACAATCGATTAGTTCATAGGCTCCTTTTTCTAGGACACGTTTTACAATGAAGGGGCCGTACCACATAGATTCAAGTTTGCCTTTTCCAAGCTTATCATGCATCTGATCATATGTAAGTACGAGGTCACCCTCATTGAAGATCCGAGGTTGAACGGATTTGTCGTATTGAGCTTTGACGCGTTTTTTGTGGGCTTCATTAGCCAAAGCGGCGTCGCGGCGGGTTTCATCTAGCTTGGCTAGGTATAGAAACCGTTCCTCTTCGGAAGTAGTGTGTGGAAGTAGCTCTATGGCTATCTTGAGTGATGGAATTTCACATTCAATCGGGAGAATGGCTTCTAGGCCGTACACCAGTTGAAATGGTGTAAACCCAGTAGCACTTTTCACTGAGGTTCGGTATGCCCACAGTGCTGAGAACAGAGCTGAGTGCCAATTGGATTTTTGGGTACCCACAATGCGCTGAATCATTCTTTTCAGGACTTTATTAATGGCTTCAACTTGGCCATTAGCTTGTGGGTAATACGGGGTTGAGTTTTCGTGGCGAAAAACCAATTTGGCACTTAGTTCTTCGATCATATGGTTCCTAAAATGGGAACCATGATCGGTCACAATGGACTGTGGGACACCGAATCTAGCTATGATATGATTGAATATGAACTGCGCTGCTGTTTTGCCGTCTTCAGCATACGTAGGCATCGCTTCAGCCCATTTTGTAAAATAGTCGACAGCTACTATGACATAGCTATGCCCCCCGGCTGAAGTGGGCTTACAGTGCATGAAATCGATGCCCCATTTGGAGAAGGGGCCGACGGCAATGACAGGATGGAGTGGAGCAGGATGCGAGCGTGCTTTGCTATGAAAGAATTGACATGGCGGACACTTCTTGACTGTTTCAATGCAGTCTTTGAAAATTGAGGGCCAGAAGTATCCCGCTCGTAGTATTTTCTGGGCCGTAGCCATCCCAGAGAGATGACCACCACATGCTCCAGCGTGGCAGTCATTGAGAACGCGTTCCGCCTCATCTAAGGTCAAACAGCGTCGAAGGACAGTGTCGACACCACGTCGATACAAAGTATCGTTCACGATAAGGTAATATTTTGCGTGATGTCTGATACGTCGTCGTTCATCGCGGGTGAGATCGGGACGGAAGCGTTGGGTTTGGAGATATAAGAGAATATCCCCATACCATGGATCGGACGTGCTAATGAGGAACAATGATTCGTCGGGAAGAGAATCAATGGGCTCGGATTGCTCGGTAGCACGGGGCAGGTGACAAATTAACTCAGCGAACACCAGGGATTTCTTAGACTTGGCTTTGACAAATTCCAAGTCAAACTCTTGAAGGATGACAATCCAACGGGAGTACTTGCCCCCAAGCACTTGTCGTGTGAGGATATAGTACATTGGATTGAAATCAGCGATAACGGTGGTCCGACGGAGTAAGATGTAGTGACGGAATCTCTGGACAGCAAATACTGTTGCCAGAGCCAGCTTTTCAACATGTGAGTAATGAGTTTCAGAGTCGAGAAGACTCTTGCTGAGATAGTACACCACATGTTCTATGCCGTTGTGGTCTTCCTGGACTAACACCATACCAATGGTGGAAATCGAGGCTGCGAGATAAAGAATGTAGTCCTGTGTATAATTGGGGGGTTGAATCACAGGATCTTTGGTTAAGGATGCCTTTAAATTGTCAAAGGAGCGTTGGGCTTCATCATCCCATATGAAGGGAACATTCTTCTTGAGAAGCCGCATGTAGCCTTTTGTTATCTCGGACAGATTGCAGATAAAACGGCGTAGAAAGTTTGCATGCCCTTGCAAACATTGAAGTTCTGGAATATTGGTAGGTGAAGGCAGGGCTATGATAGCTGCTACCTTTGCGGGATCTAGACGTATCCCGTTTTTGGAGACTATGAAGCCCAACAGTTTTCCGGCTTCTACACAGAAGACGCACTTATGCGGGTTCAAACGTATATTGTAGCGCCGGCACCTTTCGAAAATGGTAGTTAAGTGGTCTGGATGTTCCTCCCGAGTTCGAGAATGAGCGGGAAGGTCATCAAGATATGGCTCTACGATATGTTTGATGTCATGAAATGCGTAGGACATCGCCCGTTGGAAAGTTGCCCCGGCATTTTTGAGGCCAAAAGGTAACTTCCGATATGCAAAGATCCCCCAAGGGCAGATAAAGGTCGTTTTGTGCTGGTCGGCTGGGAGGATATCGATCTGATTATAGCCAGAAAAGCCATCCATAAATGAAAAGATAACACTTCCGGCACAGTTATCGATGATCTGGTCAATAAACGGAGTTGGGTAGTTGTCCTTGGGACAAGCTTTGTTCAAATCACGGTAATCAACACAGACTCTGATCGTTCCCTGTTTCTTGGCTACGGGAACGATTTTGGATACCCATTCTGTCAATGGGACAGGATAGATAAAACCAGCACGCAAAATTTTTTCTACTTCTGCTTTAATGGCGGCTGCCTTACGAGGATGAACGGGTCGAAGCTTTTGCCGAACAGGTCGGGCGCCAGGGAAAGTTGGGATTTCGTGGACCACAATCGAGGGGTCTATCCCTGGCATTTCTTCATAACTCCAAGCGAAAACATCGCGGAAAGTTTTAAAGTGGGCATTATAGAACTCCGTTTCGAGGGGAGTACATGTTTTGCCGATGTGTACGTTTTCCACGATACCAGGCTTCACTGAAATATCGATGGGAGTGGTTGCCATAAGATTGGCCAAGTTTCCTTCTGAAAATACTTCGTCAAGGGAAGTGGGGAACCTGGTTTGCACCATCCCAAGTGAAGGACTGGATTTGGTATCAGGCTCAATTGACTGAATGGTGGGGAATGAAGATCGATGATGAAAATCTCTCCAAGGTGGCTCATCACCACACATAACCTCTATGATTGATTCGTCAGTAGGAAAAATCAAGTTGAGAGGATCAAAAAATGGTGGCTGAGTTTCAGTCGAGAGCTGTGCCACTGTGTGATCAGTAGAACAGTCGACCCAATCTGTGGCTGATTGGATCGCGTCATATGCTGCAAGGTTTCTGTTCAAAGGCATGGAATTGCCATAGCCTTGGATTTGAGTAGGACTCGGAATCACCCATGAATCATCGGAAGGGGTGACATGTGATGAAATCATGTTGACTGGTTGAATATGGGTTCCCAGTTCTGGAAAAACTCCAATGAGGGATGAATCCTTCATGAGACCAACACCTATGTCTTGGAACCGGTACCGAGGTTGATCCAATAACGGGACGGTATTGGTGGAGTTCGGATGGGAGTCTGGGATATAGTAATCCAGTTGATCAATAGTGACAATTTTCCCTTCATGAGGAAATTGTACAATCCGGAAGACTGTAGATGCTATGGCGGTCATGGCGTAGAACCAGTTCCGACCAAGTAGGAGATTGTAATCCAAAGGTGCATCTACGACTTCGATGTGTACGGATACTGTTTTGCCCCCCAGTTCAACACCGATTGAGGGAATGAGTCCATATGGTTGAAAACCATGTCCATCAAATGCCCTAAGAGTAGTGGGAGAACTTGTGACCTCGGGTGAGCCTAAGGCTCTCCAGCAGTTCAAAGACATAATCGACGTGGAAGCACCCTCATCTAACACAGTGCGGTGGATGACATTTCCATGGATTTTTGTATGCACCTGGAAGGCTAACTGGTGAGAAAGCCTAGGTTTAGCATGCTCCAAGTTAAACATGATGGAGTTTGAAGTATCTGGGTCCAGTGCCCCCAGTGCTGAAAGTAGGGTTCTACGCTGCGTGGGGCAGTGTTGGAGAACCTCGAGAGTCGACATAGCGCAAGGTGCTTGAGCCAAATCCTCAACAATGTTGTAGTTTTGGGCAGCTCGCGCATTCGGATTGAATGTCGCCTTTCGTATGGTGCCCTTGGGTGGGCGTAGCACTGTATCCATCAGTGGTCTCTCGATATGTAGATGACCGTTAGGAGGGGGAATAGGAATCGGATCTTCAACAGGAGATTTGCCTTTGGATATCTCCGATTGTTTGTTTAAACTTGGAGGGTTGTCATACGTATTTGAACGAGTGGTGATATTAATCTCCTCATTACTTGTCATTAGGATTTCGCGGTTTGTGGACGTCTCTCCACGGGAAGGATTGGTCGGGTTTCCCCCTTGTGGGGATTCTTGGGCAACCATTTGCTGTTGCTGTTGGGGGAAAGGGTCAGTTAGCACTGCCGGGCAAGAGGATCCTTTAATGAACTTGTGGACCTCGTCCTTGTAGGGACAGTCACGCGTATAATGATCATCTTGACAAATCAGGCAGGGAAACTTAGCTTTCCGACGTGGTTTCTGGTCATTCTGGGTAGGTTGTGGCTTGGGGTTCTCCTGTTGGTTCTTCTTGGGTTTGCCACGATTGTTTTTCTTCTTTCCTCCGGATGGTTGTGAAGTAGATTGGACTGCATTCACTTCGGAGGAGACAGCAGGAGAAGTGGAAGCTTTTGAAGCAGCCTGGGTAAAAGCGGGAGAAGCAGAAGCTTGTTGTCCCGTCGAGTTGGAAGTAGGCTGAGTCTTGACTGAACCAACAATACCGTCAATGGGTGGTTCAGTGGTAGGCTTTGTAGGATCAGTGTGAACGCAGGAGGCATGTGGCAGAAGTTCATGTAAAGTACCGGATTGAGTATATACCAAATCCATGTATTGTGCTGCCGAGATGGCTTGTTCTTCTGTAACCGGTCCGCGCATAGCAATATCTCTGGCTATGGGAGGCAAAAAGGATTTTGTAAACCAATCAGCAAGTAGCTGATCCGGAATAGGTGCCTTTATCAGCCTACGGCGTCTTCGCCACTCGTGGATGTGATCTGAAATGTGTGTGGAAGTGGTTTGACACAGTGAAGTTAGCAGTTCTGTTCCAATCTCATACCGGATGGGAAGCTGGAAATGTGTCAGAAACTGCATAGCCAAAGTATTGAAATCACGAAAAGAGTGCTGTGGCAGCTCGATGTACCATTTTGCTGCCGTTCCGGTAAGCGTACGTTGGAAGAGCCGAAGTCGGATGGAATCATCCATCAAGGAGTTGGATGAACACCAAAGATGGAAGGTCATCACGTGGTTCTTGGGGTCTTCCCCGGGCTTCGCATCGAACTTGGGAATGTCCGATGGTAGTTTGGCTGGAATAGGTGGCCAATGAGGTTCATGCCATATAGGATCGTTGATAAGCCTCGACAAATCTGGTAAGTCAAGTGTGGCCAAGAAGGGAAGTTGACGGTTGGTCTGCGGGTATGAGTAATAACCATGAGGTGCAGAGAACCCTGGAGGGCCTTGCATAGCATGCTGCTATGTGTTATACCCATATGTGTTTCCCGCGGGATACTGCTGGAAGTTCTGCGGATAGTAAGCCATCTGGTTAACCGGTTGATTGTAAGCAGCCGGTTGGTAAGTGTTCTGCTGAGTGGGTATGGTACCCTGAGGTTGTTGATACCCAGGAATGGTTGCTGTTCCTTGTTGGGGAAAAGTTCCTTGGAATTGTTGTGTTCCAGGGATGTTACCACTATATTGCGTAAGTGGCAGATTTCCCATAGCAGGGTTGGGGGGTGGCTGCGACGGTGGTGTCCATGGAAGACTCGTTCCTGCTTGAGGGACGAGTGGAAATTGAAGTGATGGGTTCCATGGAGTTGTAGCAGCTGAAGGGTAAGGGAAGCCAGAATTCAGGTTGGGGGAAATCTGAGGTTGCCCCCCAGCTTGGTTCCAGTTTCCAAAAAGTGAGTACCCCCCACTCTGTGGGATTTGATGATCCCAAGAAGGAAGCATGCCTGACGGGGGTTGTTGAGAGTGAGGCCCGGTTGGAACACCGGAATAAGGTTGCCCACTGCCAGGTGGATTGTACATACCAAACTGAGTAGACGCTGCTGGTTGGGAAGCTTGTTGGATCGAGCCAATAGGTTGTCCGCCAGCAGTTAGGTTGGATGGCCCTATATGAGGAGACTGTAGACTGGGAACTGGGTTCCCAGCAAAAGGTTGTCCTCCGACTGGTTGGGTTGATGGCCCACCAGTTGGAGGTTGTTGACTAACAATGGGGTTCCCAACAAAAGGATGTCCCCCAGCTGGTTGGGTTGATGGCCCACCAGGGAGGGTTTGTATGTTGGAGTTAGGGACCATTGCGGTCGGTTGTCCACCTCCTGAAATAGTATAAATGGTGGCTGAAGGTGATCCTCCGGTTGAAACGGAAGATCCAGCAGTATGACTAGGTGTTCTTCCGCCGCTAGCCAAATATGATAGCATGGATTGGCCAACGGCGCCAAAAGTACCAATTTGCGAAGGAGGTCGTCCATATTGGACAGGTGAGGACGGAGAAAAAACTAGGTTATCCCTCATAGAATGTGCACCAAACATTGGTGATGACAGCAAATGTGGGGAATTTAGCCCAGGGGTATCGGCGTCGTCCATAACGTGTTCAATGATAAGAGGACCAACGAGTACTGGGTCCGAGTTCACATCCTGAAAGAGATTTTGGGGATCCGGCAGGAACCTAGGTATAGTAAAGTCCGAAGGTCCTGAGCCGTCTGCAAAGGAATGATGAAATTCTGTGCTAGACGGGACGTTGGGATCCCTATAGTCAGAAGGTCGAGAAACGGGGGGGTATCTAGACGCTGTCGAAAGCATTTGCTCTGTGCTGCGTCTAAATTGTGCCGATGCTAATGGAGAGTTCGCTAGGCTAACCATACTAGACTGGATGGAAGCCATAATTTCATGTCCCGGTGGGAGGTTGGGTAGATGTAAAGTACGCGGTATGTTGCTAGAAGAACCTGTCTCCTGAGGATGAACACTGGGTGGCGTAGTAATAACAGGCGGAAGTTCCGCCTGGGAAGTAATGAAGCCATAATCAGGTTCAAAAGGTGTGTCAGGTAGACAAGTATCTTCAATGATTTCAACGTATCCGCCTGGGACTGAAATTAAGCTAGGTATGTCCTGGTCGGATCCTTCTGTGGTGCCAATAGATCCGTCTATATCATCGTGAAAAGTGTCTGATGGACGGGAAGTGTTGACATCCGGTAGAAGGATGACCTCTGGTCTAGTACTCTGGGTTGTGCTAGGTTCAGCTGCTGTAACTGTGTCCACTGTAACAGATAAATCTGGAATGACAGTGGGTGAGGTGACAGTGGAAGTCTCAGACATGCTAGTGGTTGCAGAAGCTGAAATAGATTCTGAGACTGTGCTGTGTGTGGCAGTTACGGACGTAACTGAAGATATTGTACGTATCGGCGGTGGAATGTTGCCTCGACCAGCACCGCGGCCAGGGGGAGCAGGAATGCGTGATGCAGGCGGACCAGAAGTCCGTGGCGGTGGTGGTGGTGGAGGGCTTAGGCCCTGTTGTCTTCGTGATCTTCGTGGTTGATCTGACATGATGACAGGAAAATGAAAATCGGGGGCAGTACCGTAAACAAAGAACTCAAAAACTCTAATGCAGCCGAGTGTGCAAAAGAGGAGCTAGAAAAAGCAAGGCTCACAGGCCAAAAAAGCAAGCTCTAAAATCTATACTGAGACCGGTGTCTCAATAAGCGAGCTGATCAACAAAAAATGGCCAGAATGCCAACAAGCAGTCCCTACAAAGAAAAAATGACCCTCTATAAAGATGAGACGCCAAGCAAACTCCTAACTAAGAGCTGGAGACCTCAACAGGCTGTATCCTTCGCAAGGTGATGAAATCCAAGTCGAACAATACAACATGAGAGACCGATATAAGAAGGATATCCCTCTACCGAAAGGGATCCTGGGTAAAAGAGCCCTAGTAGAATAGATACTAAGCTACCTCGTTCATGACACGTCGGAAAAGGTTTTGGGCACTTCAGCCTTCCGAAGAAGACAGCGATCGATGTTGCCTTAGGGCTAAGTGGAGTGCGGTATTCCACAAAGTCCGTCCGGTTCTCAATCTCGCGGCCGTTTAACCCCTGAAAGTTGGAAACAGTCAGGAGGCCCCTCCACAAACTAGCTGTGACCGTGTCAATAAGTACTAGAGGATTTTAGTTCCCTAAAGACAACGACTATGTCTCAGATGAAAATGACAAGGGGGAATTATTTTGATGCCTATCCCCGGTGTCCTACCTAACTACCAAATTCTTTTGATTTCCTCATTGAGGTTAAAATTGGTTTAATTAGGGTGATTAATTTTAGTGGTTGCCTTACTCAATCGGGTAGTGGACGTGAAACTTGATGGTGTTATGACGACTCAAACCATGCAAATGAGAATGAATCATAAATAAGCCTTTGTCTTCGATGAAATCTAGCTAAGGTAAAGATAGAGGTTCTTCGATCAAATATGCATAAAATTTTTCACAAGCAATCAATAGTAAAAGATTTTTCTTTTCTTTTCGATTTATAAACAAAGCCAAACTGAAGTAAACACTCTCTACAATGCACTGATTTTACAATCTACAATGCTTCTACAATTAGAATTTCTATGGCAAAATCAATGGTTCATTTCCCTATACAAAATACTACTATACTTTTTCAATTTAAACAACAAAATTGCTCTCAACTAATGATCTTTTTAATTTACTGAAAATGATAATGATAATATGACTGTAAAGACTACAGTATTCAGTAAAAGAGAATAAGGATGTTGAGTTGGTTGTGGTGAAAAAATCAAGTCGATGCAATCAAACTGGAAAAATGACCCATATGTCAAAAGTGCCACTAATTCAATCAATCAATCAAGCTCACAAACTAGGTGATAAGCACACCATACAGAATGGAAGTTAACCAGGATGCTAACAGGCAACAGTTAAGACTACCTAAGGCAGAGAGGAACTCAGGAAGCCAAGCAAAGATAAAAAATTTAAACACTTGCAGACACTACCGCGGGCTATAGTCTGGCTGAAACGCGGCACTGTGATAGTACCGCTCTGGTACTAAGTCCTGGGACGCGGTACTACCGCGCTGGAATCAGCTATTAGGGCGCGGTACTGTGACAAGGGAAAGAAAAAGCGCAACTTGAGAAGAAAAGATAAAAATTTCAGGGTTGTTGCTAACCCAGGGGACTCAGTAATTAAACAGGGAGATAAATACTGCGAGGAGGGGTGAATAAGGGTCAAAAAGGACCAAGATTCAAACTGGTTTGAAGTGCAACAAAAACTCACAATTCAAAGATAAATGACTGTGAATTAAATCAATCAAGCAGTAATCAAAACCAGCGGAGTCGCCATTCTTGTTATGTGGAATTCTGTCCTACGGATAAGTCAAAATACCCTTAGACTAAAGCAGACTTTAACTAACTCTAGGCTAAGAACAAAACAAAACAAATGCTACCTTGAATCCCTAGATCTAACAAACATCTCAGGATTAAAATGCTGAAGAGAGTAGAAGGAGTTTAACTGACCTTCTATCCAAACGCTTGTCTTTGGTATTTGCTCCAAGCTCCAAGCCCTCACAAGTGAACCTGTTAAAATGGAACCAAAACACAAGAATGCACTATTCTCTAGCAACCTGAAACATGAGTTAGGATCTAAATCTACGAAAGATACAAATCATATCATTAAAACAAGATTAACACAAATGATTTGGGAAAACAAGACAAGTTATTCCATTACAACTTGAAGAGTACTTACAAAAGGTGCTTGATGTCCAAGCCAATCTTCCAACTCCAAGTGTCTTCTCCTCTAGCTATCTCCACAATGCTGTAAGACCATAAGTTTGGTGCTCTCAAGAGTCCTCCCCTTTTCCAATGGCATACCTCTCTTTTATAGTGAATGGTGAGGTTAACCAACAAGAGAGATGGGTGGATCTAAGGAGAGATAAGTGGATCAGGGTTTCTAATCGAAGGAGATGAGTTGAGATCGAATCAAGGAACCCAATCTTCCATTATCTTCGAAAATCCAAAATCCCACGAGCCAAGGGAAAAAGGCTATTAAAAGAGTACCGCGTTTTGCAAAGACTGCAGAACGCGGCACTGCCGCGCTTTGGGGAAATATCATAACGCGGTAGTGTCTAGTACCGCGTTGTAGGAAACTAGCAAGGCGCGGTAGTGTGTGGAAATAAAGTCCAAGGTGGGTCAAAACTTGCCAGGGTGGATTCACCTTCAAGGTTGACTCATCATCTGTCTCTTCTGGATGGTTCAAAACAGTAGGGAAAGTGTCGTCAACTTGTTTTGTGATGGGGATACGACACTGTGAAATATAGAGGTATAACAATGTTTCATTTATTTATCTTATGATCTTTCTTGGATATCTCTTTAGTTTCCCATTAAAATCCATTTTAGATATTATGTATTTTATGGTCATCTTGACTAGAAAACTTATATATTAATGATAAAATATTTGTTACTATGTTTTATTTATTTATCTTATGATGTTTCTTGGATATCTGTTTAGTTTCCCATTAAAATCCATTTTAGATATTATGTATTGATAAGTCTGTTTTCTTTTTAGTTTCCCATTAAAATCCATTTTAGATATTATATATTGATAGGTCTACGTTTTCTTTTTAGACATTCTTACTGTCGGAATTATTTATATTCTACTCAAATCATGTTTATCTAAGTTAGTTATGAAAAGAAGAGAAGCATGCTGAATGCATTAATTAACCTGGGGAGGGCGCACTTGCTCAGATTGTGGACAATCTTGCCAACTTTGTCCAATTTTTGGCCAATTTTAGCTACCAAACCTCTAACCAACCAGTTTCTTCACATGTGTGAGGTCACATGGGCCTGCCCAGTCATTCCCAGCATTCACACAGCTGATTCGAACCAGTTTGGGATGGTTTGGGATATTTTGGTCAACCTAGGGGGGTTTGAGCTATTTCTAAGCTAGATCAGTGTGAACACTCCAGATGGATTCGAATTCTTCCATATTTGTATATATGGGTGTTCTTAACCTATTTTGAGGTTGGACAGTTAATAATATTGACATTATTCACCCATTTCATGTGCATTGTTCTTCATTCATTTACAGATTTATGCTATTCTTGCAAATGTTGTGCAATCTTTCACTAGTGAGGAATCCATAGTAGCTAGGTTCTGCTGTGATTGAGATTTTACATGGTATCAGAGCAATCAGATCCAACTTTGGTTCTATAAATCCATTTGCATTGCACTAGTTTCCTCTTGGGAGGAAGAGGGACCAAATCCCAAGTTTTGTTCTCATGGAGTGAGTTCATCTCTTCTTGCATGGCTGATTGCCACCTTGGGTCTGTACATGCTTCTGAATATGACATTGGATCAGATCCAACCATCAAATAACATGCCTCACTCAGATCAGAATTATCACATGCAAAGGAATTGTGAAATTGAGATCTAGTTTTCCTAGCATCTTGGGGATCTCCCACAAGCTCTCTGGCACTTTGAATTGTTTTCTCTTCCCACTTGGGCCTTGAGGGAGGGATATGTTCAGAATCCATATCAACATCATCTTCAGCAATATCAGAATCAGAAATATCAAAGAAAGAATCACTACTTACTTCATCATCAAGACGAGGAAATGAGCATTCCCCATCACCTTGTTCACTAACTTTCTCGAGTTCTCTTCACCAAGTGTACTTCTGTCACATGGGAATGAGACCAGCAAGCTATGGCATCAAAGGTATGGTCACCTAAACTACAGATATCTTCAAGTTTTAAGCAAAGAAAAGATGGTAGAAGGGCTGCCACAAATCAGTTTTTCAAGTGGAACATGCAAGGGTTGCATGATTGGGAAGCATCCTGAAAAGAAGTATGACAAAGGGAAGGCCATGAAGGTTTTGAGGACTGATAATGGCAGAGAGTATGTCAATAACAATTTGCAGCAGCTCTGTCAAGAGCATGGCATTCAGATGCAACACTCAGTGCCCTACACACCACAGCAAAATGGTGTTGCAGAGCGCAAAAATAGAGCACTGAAAGAGATGGCAACTTGCATGTTGCAAGCAAGGGATTTGTCTCCCAAATTGTGGGCTGAAGCTATGAATTGTGCAGCATATGTTCAGAACAGAGCACCACACGTTAGTTATGAAAAGAAACCTAATTGTTAGTTTAAATAGGAATTAATAGAAAATAGGTTACCTTTTTATCAATTAGATTGTTATTTCTTGAATAGTTAAAGGGGGTGGACTTGTTAACAACTATTTATCTATTATTATTTTAAACGGAATTAGATTACTTGTCTATTTTAAATCTAATTATTTACTCATATATTTTGCATCTTATATATAATGATTTTCATAGTGTTCTTACATTGAGATTCAAGTTTGTTTTCATTTGATAATAAATAGACAATTATTCATTTTATTAACAAAAGGACCAAAATAGATTTTAGAAGAACATAACTGTATTCAACAAATAAAACAATAATGTTTTAAACTAAATCCATAAGTATAAGCATGATAATAAATTATGAATGAAATAACATTATATATACAACATGGGTTAAAACCCTAGTAAGAAATGTCACATTTAATATGCATAGCAGGGAGAGATTTGAACTTAAATCCCTAGGCACAACCCTTAACCTTCTATACAAGTAATAAATTGATATTGTAATAGTAATATATATTATATATATCGTGCATAAAATGTAACCATGGGTTGAGCCCATAGGGATTCGCCCTATCCATTAAACAAAAGCATGTATATAAAAACGTGTACAGAAATTTAAAGCACAAGGGTCGATCCCGTAAGGCTATGCCCTATACATTTTAATGCATATATTCACAATATCAAGACAAAGGGTGCGATCATACCAACGTTAATGCACCGGATCCCATCAGAACTCCGCAGTTAAGCGCACTTGGACTAAAGTAGTACTGGGATGGGTGACCTCCCGAGAAGTCCTAGTGTTACACCCTCTGCCCCTCTTTTAGAGCACCTAAGTGGGCCTAATGGTTAAGAACGTGTGTTATCTCCGAGGAAGTCACGAGTTCAAAACCGACGGGGGGTAGGGTTTCTTATTGGCCCATTGTGACAAGACTCAAAGGGTAGGAGACCCATGCGATAGAGGCTCTCCCCCGGTATAATGGGTCTCGGGACTTCTCGACCCCTACTGAGTCACAAGTTTCTGGTATATATGGCTTGCTGGTTGTTGGATATACCCTTGGAAGGTTGTTGTTCCCTGTGAAAATACTCACAGCAGATCCAAGAGCTAATGTGTACCTCACAAGAAAGAATTTCAGAAAATAGAAGAAGAATAGCAGCAAAACATAGATGCAATAGAACTCTGTAACAATAAAATAATAAATTAATATTAATATTAATTTATTATAATTAAAGACTATCTAAAGTCAATAGTCATGCCCTTTTACGAAAAGGTGCATGACGGGCTTATATAAATCCCAAACCTATGTAACTATTAATCATCTACTATACATTACATTTTTACATTACTTTTGATCCATTTATGGACCATTTACGTTACTTACATTGGGTTTTCCCGTAAGAACAATATTTTATTGTTACAGTGGTATCAAAGCTTGTTGATTCCAGCTTGTGGCCAAATTGTCAAAGTTTCTTTGAGATTTACGTTTTTAACCTTACATTAGGCATTTAGCCATCCTTGTTGAAGAAAAAAAAATTATTAAAAGAGAGAAAAAAAAATGTATTAAAAGAGAGAAAAAAAAAAAAAAAAAAGGAATAAAAGAGAAGTTAAAAAAAAAGAGAGAATAAAAAAGAAGACCGCATAAAACATGAGAAGAATAAAACCACACATTGCCTTGGTTTTATAAAACCACACATTGCCTTAGTTTTATAAAACCATCCTGTGGTTTTATAAAACCAGCCTTGATTTTATAAAACTAGCCTTGGTTTTATAAAGAAACCATTATTTATAACAACTCATACCTTAATTAGGATGAGTTTAGTTATATATAGTTTATAAAACATTAATATAATAATATTATTAATTAATTAATTAATAATTATTATTATATTAAAAGAAAAATTATTATTTTATTAAAATAATAATTACTTTTGGAAAAGAAAAAAAGTTGTTTAACCATAACAAAAGAAGTTAATTGACCTAATAAAAAAGGGGTCAAGGAAAGTTCTTTCCAAGATAGACATATTGGGAATTATTACATCTTTTTAATCCACACTTGTCAATCCATCGAAGACCAATTGAAGACCAATTAAAGACCATCTGTAGTCCAGAACAAGCATCTAACGTCGAAGAAATCAGAGACCATGGAAGTTGGTTTGCGACTACACATAGAGAAATTAGAAGCCAAATTAAAGCACTATCAAAGAGACAATGAAGATTTACATGACAGAATTACAAAATTTGAAGCAGTAATTGCAATACGTAAGCTACAAGAAAAGTTTGATGAACAAAAAATCTCCGACCAGGAAAGTCGTATAGAAAAATTGTATGTGCAAATTGATGAATTAAGAGCCAAAAATGAACTCAATCAGAGGCTAGAAGATCAAGATATAAATAATTAAATAATTAAATACGAAGCAGAAATAAAACGCTTGAACAAGATCCTTAATGACAAGGATGAATATCTAAAGAAGATACGGCATAAATTAGGAGATCAAGAATCAAAGGTCGACCAATGTCGACAACAGATACAAGATCTTCAAACACAAAACGACGACTCTAAAAAGGCACACAAATTGGAGATCGCAAAGAATAATAAAGCATTATCCAACAATGCTGAAGAAATTTTCAGACTAAGAAATCATAACAAGATACTAGTCACAAAAATTAAGAAATTGAAAAATAGTAGAAAGATAGAACAATCTATGGAAGACATTGAAGGGAAACTTCTAGACAAGCAGGAAGAAAATAGTTGCATCAGAAGTCATAACGAGGATCTTAAAGAACAACTTAAGAAGTTGGAAGAAGTTAAGAAAAAAAAAGTAGAAGTGATTAAGAAGTTTCAAAAGGATAAGATACAGTTAGAGAACAAGTTGGAAAAAATACAAGACGAAACCTTAAAACCTCAAGGGACGAAAATACAACTTCCAACTCAGAGCAGTGATCAAAATACGACTTTCGTAAAAGAAATTTACAGTTTGAAAATTCCCTATCGACACCCCAACCATAAAAACCGACACCCTAAAAAGGCGAAAATGTCGAAAGATAAAGGTACTAAGGTGATCAAAACTCTCGACGACATATCACTACGGAATCCCGACAATCATCGACAAATCAACTTGGGATGGATTGATCCCTCCACATATCAGAAGTTATGCTCGACGCTTAAAAGTTCGTATCGACATGTGTCGTCAACTACGACACCATAAAAAGAAATACATAAAAATTATAAGGCTTTGAGGAAAAAGCCTTTCTAAGAGAGAGGCAATGTAACAATAAAATAATAAATTAATATTAATATTAATTTATTATAATTAAAGACTATCTAAAGTCAATAGTCATGCCCTTTTACGAAAAGGTGCATGACAGGCTTATATAAAGACCAAACCTATGTAACTATTAATCATCTACTATACATTACTTTTAATCCATTTATGGACCATTTACGTTACTTACATTGGGTTTTCCCATAAGAACAGTATTTTACTGTTCCAAACTCATATAGGAGCAAAATAATCACACATGTTTCATTAATCTGAATAATAAACAATAATGATACAATGCACAGGATTCGAAATACCAAGGGGTGTAATTCGAAATAGCCTGCATGGATAGATCAAAATATCAATGGAGTGTCATCAAAGCACAACTAGGAGTCCTAATCATCATCATTGGAGTCATCAATGCACAAGTAACGGTCAATCAGGTGTCAAATTGAGTCTAACGAAGTGTGGTAGGTGTAACTTACACATAGGAGCACTAATGTAGTGAAGGAGGCTTAGTGGAGGGTGCATGGGGAGCTGACTGGAGTCAAAATAGGCAATCTAGTCTCACTGGGGGTCCAACAGAGTGTTTCAGTTAGTTAACAAGTCAATCAATCCTCAAATCAAGGAGAGATCCACAAATAACTCAACTAACTGAAGTGTAACTGATTGGTAGGTGAAGAAGGGCGCCTTTCACAAGTGGTAGGTGAAAGGTGGGTGCATCGCTGACTAGGAGGGATAAAAATGAGTGGAAAGAAACTCTTGGGGATAGCTAAATGAGGACTAGGTGCTGCGACTTATGACTGATGAGTTGGTTCAGTCTGAGGACTAGGTGTAGATATTTGCTTCTCATTTCGACTGCTGGAGCGAATGCAAAGTGAAAGTTGATGCTACTGCTGCTACAACTGCTGGAACTTCGAATAACCTGCAAAAAACTCTCAAGAATGGAGATAGAATATACTCTCAAATGGCTTTGATACCATGTGAAAATCTTCACAGCAAATCCAAGAGCTAATGTGTACCTCACAAGAAAGAATTTCATAAAATCGAAGAAGAATAGAAACAGAACTGTCATGTCCCAAATTTGGCATTGGGTCACAATGGCCTAATCACATTGGCCCTATTCATTAGAGTTTGTCAAATTGATGCTAAAGGTCAAATAATTGCCAAGGAGGAAAATTACTAGTATCCTAGGTTTGGGGTGGAAGATTTGGGATTTGGAATAATGGGGATAATAAATGATGTTTGAACATTAGAATTGCATAAATATTTAATAAATGAGCTAAATAAATATATACAAGTGAAAATCAAAGTGGCATTTGATCATGAAGACACATGGAGGAAGTGGGACCCACATATGGCTAGATTTCCCACTACACTTGGCATCATTCTCTCACCAATTCGAATTCAAGGTGAATGGTAACATACTTCAGGGAGTCCAAAAGGTATTATTCATCGCATGACTCATCCAAGGTTGAAATATAGAGGAAGAGTAACTCCCATGGAAGAGGAAGAGGCAATTTGGAGCTAGTGAGACACTTGGGCTAGATTCCCTAGCTCTATGAAAACAATAATGAAGATGCTATGAAACCTATGACACAAATCAGACCTGAAGGCTGACATATGACATGTCAGGGCTAAAACTAGACTCCAAGAGGGCGCTCAAGGGTGTTAGGGCAGCTAAGATGCTTCCATATGTGATTTGGTGGAAGTGGGAGACTATGAATTGTTGTACAAGTGGCATTCTTTGGAATCTCTTCCCAACTTGAGTTGGCATGAGTCTCTTGGAAGGAATTCGACCCATGGAGGAAATTAGAACTTTATAAATGTCAATAAAAAAGAATCAGACCGGAGTTTGATCATTTGTATAATTTGCAATTGCATTTGTGTAGAGGGAGAGTTAGTGGATGACTAGTTTCTTGCCTTAGCCAATTTCGAGGGTGAAAGATTCCCATCCAAGTTGGTAATTGGAAAGGCCATTCAGACCTTTCATTTGGATATTTAATGAAGTCTTTATTTTCAGGTGTAATCTACAAGGAAGCTCATGGTTTCTTCTATTGCATCTCACTCCTTCAACCATTTCTAGTGTTGATGGCATATTCTTGATCCTTGAGGGAGGGCGTTCTTGGTGAGCTATTGTACTCTTTGGGGGAGCTTCTAATGCACAATTTCTTTTGTAATATTAATTAAATACTCTGTTCTTCATCTCCATAAATTTTCAGGTCAAAATTCCAATTAGAAATGTATAAATCTCATTTTTAATGAAAGAACGGTGCCATTTCCCCACTACCTCGTTGTGAATCAATGTAATGCTGATGATTTCGAATGAATGGGTGATTCTATGATTAATTTGTAATTAATGGACTTCCATGGATGTATTTTACAATTTTCATGTACTGTACTTGAGCATTTGAAGTATTTTTACTCAGTTTAATTGCATTGGGAGAAGAAATAGTGCTATTTCCCCAAGGGTCAAATTGGTGATTTTTTCAGCTGAATGGGAGAGGGTTGGAAAAGATATAATAATAAATTAATGGTGCACATGAGACCTTAATAACATCCTTAATACATTCCCTATATCTGTTCATAAATTTGAGTGGGTTTGGAGGCATTTGGGAATCCATTTTCAGTACTTACCCCAGGGGGATTTGAACCCCAAATTACTAGTAAAATTGCATACTTGGTCCAAAATCTTAAGAGAGTTTGTAGAGGTATTTTGGTGGCCATATATCACCCCTGAACATAATACTCAAGTCCTAGTATCATTCATACACATTCCGTTAATATTTGAAGGCATTTGGAGTCAATTTGAGACCTAGAGACCAATACTAGTCAAAGGGAAATTACTAGTAAAGTTCCCTACATTGGACAAAATTGAAAGAGGATTTGCAGAAGTATTTTAAAGGTCTAAAAGAATCCCTGAAACACATATTTATTTTATAACATCATCCATATACCTTCTCAGAAGATTTGGGAGTAATTGGAGAAATTTGGGGACCTGGAGCTCAAAACTAGTCAAAGGTCAAACTAGGGAAAAAAGTGAAAAATTGACATTTCAATAAAATTCCTAACAAGGGATATTACAGTGGTATCAGAGCATGGTCCTTGATCCTGTAGATTAGGTACATACATTCAAGAATAATTGGCAGCCATGTCTTACTATTATGATGAATCCTATTAGTACAATTCTTATGAGGAATATGCAGATGCTTATGATCAATATGAAGCAGAATGTGAATAGTACGAGGAAGAGGTGCCATCATGCAACACTTCTTACAATTTCAAGAGAAATGAAGATTATTATTATGACTTTAAATCTGATGAATATGAGTTTGTCACACCAACCAAGAATAATTCTATGAGTTCCAAAGATGGAGAGCAAAATATAAAACCTTGCCCCAACAATATCAAGAATATCTTGCTTCAAGCAAAAATAAACAAAATGCCATGTCTCTTGAGTACTATGCTGAACATGTTTTTGAAAATAGGCCCAAAAATGAAGATGTGGAGTTAGTAAATAAAGGTTTATGCCATTCTTGTAAAGAACCTTGGAGTGAGTATCATATATGTGTGCATGAAATTATGTCCCACTTGAGGAGACCTTTTGGGAATTCTTCAAAAAGAGATTCCAAATATATTGATCATAAGGAAAATGAGGGGAAAAATGCATCATCTTGCTTGAAGGATAAAAATTAAGAGACATCACAAGAGCAAGAAGAAGATTCTATTGAAAATATGGAAGATCATTTCGAGACACCTTCTAGCTTAGACATGAACCAAAGAGCATCTACTGATGGATGCTTAAACTATGAAGGAGTACCTACTGATGGGTGCTCACACCTCTATGTTGGTGACATAAAGATCACTTTTGAAAGTGTTGCTGCAAGCCCAAGTTCCATTAAGCATGATAATGAAGACCTTGTAGCATTTGAAGAAGAACCAAGATCAACTTCCCCATCACCACTTGAGCTTCATGAAGTTGGTCAAAGCAAAAATTAAGAAGATGAGGACGTTTATTTGCAAGAGCCTCATTTTCTTGAAGGGTCCTTAAAGATGAATGAAAAGAATATCCAAGAGTCCCTCAGCATTCTCCATGACACTCAAACTTTGGTGTCAAATTCTTGTTGGAGAGCTACTTCATTAGAGGAAACATCCTTCCTTGAAGACATGGAGAAGATTCAAAGGGAAATGTGCCACATCAAAGTTAATTTCATGTCTTTGCTTTTTGATAGAAACCATTTCTTTGAGCTTAATGAATTGTTACATGATGCATACTTGAAGAATAATGAGGATAATCATAAGCTCACAATTCAAAATGAGCAACTTCTTGAAAAGTTGCAAGATACTTGTTTTTCCTCCTATGTTTCAGATTGTCAAATGATAGATTGTTTGGAGGATTCTCATGACATGGTGGATCATGAGAAATGTGGAAATTTGAATGTTTTTTATATGTTTGAAGATGAACTTGAAGAGATCCAAACACTTGATGTGGTGGAAGAGGAACTTGAATTGTCTGTTGATGAAGGTTATGCAATTTTTAAATAAGAGCATGATTCCTCTACATTGGAACCCATCTATGACAAAGGTTTCACACTTTTGAATGAGCTGCATGATACTACCCATATGGATCCTTCCCATGATGAAACTTCTGTACTTTTTTATCATTTAGGTGACTTAGTTCATTTTCCTACATCCTACAATTCCATGTTTTGCAGCATTAGTCTCAATGAAGTATGGGTGAAAGGGTTCTTTTTTATGGTGTCACATGAGGAGTATGGAACTTCTAGATTTACCTTTTATGATGACATGGTTGGAGCACATTCTTATTCACATTTTCAGTAGCATCATTTGTCACTTTATGATGATGCACATCTACATGTATGCACCTATGATATGCATTTGAGTCACTTGAAGACTCATGGTTTTTCTTGCTCAACACTTGGTTCATTTGATGTTAGAGGAACTTCATCCAACACTCGGGTGAGTAGATTTAAAATGGGAGAACATTTTTGTTGGAAGCCACATACTTTTTTACATCTTTATGATTATCACATTCATGGATGTATGGGTGAGACTTATTTGAGTCCTTTGAAGTCTCCTTGTTTTTTATGCTCATTATTTGCTTCAGATTTTAGTGGAGACTCTTCATTCACTTCTTGGATGAAGAAATACATGGTTGAATATTTTGATGCATATCACATACATTTGGAGTAGCATTATAGGACATGGGATCCTCACCTATGTCATTGGAGAAGATTTGATGGGTCACTTGAAGATTGTATGCACTTGGAAAATGGTGGTCTACATGCTTAGAGGTATAAGCACTTTCATGACTCTTTGATGAAGCATCTCCTTGGTGTACATTTTCATTGTGTTGTTATGTACTTTGATGATATATATTTTGTACTCATGATGTTCGGAAGAATGCATACAAGAAAATGGGATCCAGGAATCCTCTTATCTGAAGGTATGGGTTAGAGAGCACTCTTAATTGTTGGCGTGCAATACAAACAATGGGACCCTGGAATAATTTTTGTCTCATTGGTTTCAATTTTTTGGGGAAACAAGAAGTATGGGAAATGGATTTCCCACTTAATGAATTGATTTTTATCAAAGTATTGCAGCAGCAAGCATGGTGGTTCCTCTCTAAAATCTTCATGGAAACTCAAAGACTCAAGGTTGGGAAATTCAATGGCAACTTCAAAGAATTATACAAAAAACAGGTTCTTCAACACCCATGTTTAAAATTGCTTGAGGACAAGCAATATTGGGAAGGGAGGATTTTTCATTTCTCAAATTTTGCATTGGGTCACAATGGCCTAATCACATTGGCCCTATTCATTAGAGTTTGTCAAATTGATGCTAAAGGTCAAATAATTTCCAAGGAGAAAAATTACTAGTTTCCTAGGTTTGGGGTGGAAGCTTTGGGATTTGGAATAATGGGGATAATAAATTATTTTTGAACATTAGAATGGAATATATATTTAATAAATGAGATAAATAAATATATACAATTGAAAATCAAAGTGACATTTGTTCATGAAGACACATGGAGGAAGTGGGACCCACATATGGCTAGATTTCCCCACTAAACTTGGCATCATTCTCTCACCAATTCGAATTCAAGGTGAATGGTAACATACTTGGGGGAGTCCAAAAGTTATTATTCATGGTACGCCTCATCCAAGGTCAAAATATAGAGGAAGAATAACTCCCATGGAAGAAGAAGAGGCAATTTGGAGCTAGTGAGACACTTGGGCTAGATTCCCTAGCTCTATGACAACAATGATGAAGATGCTATGACACCTATGACACAAATCAGACCTGAAGGCTGACATATGACATGTCATTGATAAAAATAGACTCCAAGAGGTCGCTCAAGGGTGTTAGGGAAGCTAAGATGCTTCCACATGTGATTTGGTGGAAGTGGGAGACTAGGAATTGTTGTACAAGTGGCGTTCTTTGGAATCTCTTCCCAACTTGAGTTGGTATGAGTCTCTTGGAAGGAATTTGACCCATGGAGGACATTAGAACTTTATAAATGTCAATAAAAAAGAAGGAAACCTGCTTTTGATCATTTCTAGAATTTGCAATTGCATTTGTGTAGAGGGAGAGCTAGTGGATGACTAGTTTCTTGCCTTAGCCAATTTCGAGCATGAAAGATTTCCATCCAAGTTGGTAATTGGAAAGGCCATTCAGACCTTTCATTTAGAGCTTTAATGGAGTCTTTATTTTCAGTTTTAAGCTACAGGGAAGCTCATGGTTTCTTCTATTGCATCTCATTCCTTCAACCATTTCCAGTTTTGATGGCATATTCTTGATCCTTGAGGGAGGGCATTTATGGTGAGCTATTGTACTCTTTGGGGGAGCTTCTAATGCCCCATTTCTTTTGAAATATGAATTAAATACTCTTTTCTTCATCTTCGGAAAGTTTTAGGTATAAATTCCAAGTAGAAATGTATAAATCTCATTTTTAATGAAAGAACAGTGTCATTTCCCCACTACCTCGTTGTGAATCAATGTAATGCTGATGATTTCGAATGAATGGGTGATTCTATGATGAATTTGTGATTAATAGACTGCCATGGATGTATTTTACAAGTTTCATTTACTATACTTTATCATTTGAAGTATTGTTACTCAGTTTAATTGCATTGGGAAACGAAATAGTGCCATTTCCCCAAGGGTCGAATTGGTGATTTTTGCAGCTGAATGGGAGAGGGTTGGAACAGATATAATAATCAATTAATGGTGCACATGAGACCTTAATAACATCCTTAATACATTCCCTATATCTGTTCATAAATTTGAGTGGGTTTGGAGGCATTTGGGAAGCCACTTTCAGTACTTACCCCGGGGGGAATTTGAACCCTAAATTACTAGTAAAGTTGCATACTTGGGACAGAATCGTATGAGAGTTTTCAGAGGTATTTTGGTGGCCATATATCATCCTCAAACATTATCCTCAATTCCTAATATCATTCATACACATTCCTTGAAGATTTGAATGCATTTGGAGTCAATTTGAGACCTAGAGACCAATACTAGTCAAAGGGAAATTACTAGTAAAGTTCCCTACATTGGCCAGAATTGAAAGAGGATTTGCAGAAGTATTTTAAAGGTATAAAAGAATCCCTTAAACAAATATTTGTGTTCTAACATCATCCATATACCTTCTCAGAAGATTTGGGAGTAATTGGATAAATTTGGGGACCTAGAGCTCAAAACTAGTCAAAGGTCGAACTAGGGAAAAAAGTGAAAAATTGACATTTTAATAAAATTCCTAACAAGGGATATTATAGTGGTATCAGAGAATGGTCCTTGCACCTGTGTATTAGGTACATACATTCAAGAATAATTGGCATTCATGTCTTACTATTATGATGAATCTTATGAGTACAATTCTTATGAGGAATATGCAGATGCTTATGAGCAATATGAAGCAGAATGTGAATGGTACGAGGAAGAGGTGCCATCATGCAACACTTCTTACAATTTCAAGAAAAATGAAGATTATTATTATGAATTTAAATCTGATGAATATGAGTGTGTCACACCAACCAAGGATAATTCTATGAGTGAGTTCCAAAGATGGAGAGCAAAATATAAAACCTTTCCCCAACAATATCAAAAATATCAATAATATCTTGCTTCAAGCAAAAATAAACAAAATACCATGTCTTTTGAGTACTATGTTGAACATGTTTTTGAAAATAGGCCCAAAACTGAAGATGTGGAGTTAGTAAAGAAAGGTTTATGCTCTTCTTGTAAAGAACCTTGGAGTGAGTATCATATATGTGTGCATAAAATTATGTCCCACTTGAGGAGAGCTTTTGGGAATTCTTCAAAAAGAGATTCCAAAGATATTGATCATAAAGAAAACAAGGGGCAAAATGCATCATCTTGCTTGAAGGATAAAAATGAAGAGACATCACAAGAGCATGAAGAAGATTCTATTGAAAATATGGAAGATCATTTCGAGACACATTCTAGCTTAGACATAAACCAAAGAGCATCTATTGATGGATGCTTAAACTATGAATGAGTACCTACTGATGGGTGCTCACACCTCTATGTTGGTGACATAGAGATCACTTTTGAAAGTGTTGCTACAAGCCCAAGTTCCATTAAGCATGATAATGAAGACCTTGTAGCATTTGAAGAAGAACCAAGATCAACTTCCCCATCACCACTTGAGCTTCATGAAGTTGGTCCAAGCAAAAATGAAGAAGATGAGGACGTTCATTTGCAAGAGCCTCATTTTCTTGAAGGGTCCTTAAAGATGAATGAAAAGAAGATCCAAGAGTCCCTCAGCATTCTCCATGACACTCAATCTTTGGTGTCAAATTCTTGTTGGAGAGCTACTTCATTAGAGGAAACATCCTTCCTTGAAGACATGGAGAAGATTCAAAGAGCAATGTGCCACATCAAAGTTAATTTCATGTCTTTGCTTTTTGATAAAAACCATTTGTTTGAGCTTAATGAATTGTTACATGATGCATACTTGAAGAATAATGAGGATAATCATAAGCTCACAATTCAAAATGAGCAACTTCTTGAAAAGTTGCAAGATACTTGTTTTTCCTCCTATGTTTTAGATTGTCAAATGGAGATTGTTCGGAGGATTCTCATGACATGGTGGATCATAAGAAATGTGAAAATTTGAATGTTCTTGATATGTTTGAAGATGAACTTGAAGAGATCCAAACACTTGATGTGGTGGAAGAGGAACTTGAATTGTCTCTTGATGAAGGTTATGCAATTTTTAAATAAGAGCATGATTCCTCTACATTGGAACCCATCTATGACAAAGGTTTCACACTTTTGAAGGAGATGCATGATACTACCCATATGTATCCTTCCCATGATGAAACTTATGCACATTTTTATCATTTGGGTGAGTTAGTTCATTATCCTACATCCTACAATTCCATGTTTTGTAGCATTAGTCTCAATGAAGTATGGGTGAAAGGGTTCTTTTTTATGGTGTCACATGAGGAGTAGGGAACTCCTAGATTTACCTTTTATGATGACATGGTTGGAGCACATTTGTGGGTGCATCATTTGTCACTTTATGATGATGCATATCTACATGGATGCACCTATGATATGCATTTGAGTCACTTGAAGACTCATGGTTTTTCTTGCTCAACACTTGGTTCATTTGATGTTAGAGGAACTTCATCCAACACTTGGGTGAGTGGATTTAAAATGGGAGAACATTTTTGTTAGAAGCCACATACTTTGTTACATATTTATTACTATCACATGCATGGATGTATGGGTGAGACTTATTTGAGTCCTTTGAAGTCTCCTTGTTTTTTATGCTCATTATTTGCTTCAGATTTTAGTGGAGACTCTTCATTCACTTCTTGGATGAAGGAATATAGGGATGAATATTTTGATGCATATCACATCCATTTGGAGCATAATTATAGGACATGGGATCCTTACCTATGTCATTCGAGCAGATTTGATGGGTCACTTGAAGATTGTATGCACTTGGAAAATGGTGGTCTACATGCTTGGAGGTATAAGCACTTTCATGACTATTTGATGAAGCATCTCCTTGATGTACATTTTCATTGTGTTGTTATGTACTTTGAAGATATATATTTTGTACTCATGATGTTTGGAAGAATGCATACAACAAAATGGGATCCAGGAGTCCTCTTATCTTATGGTATGGGTTGGAGAGCACTCTTAATTGTTGGGGTGCAATACAAGCAATGGGACCCTGGAATAATTTTTGTCTCATTGGTTTCAATTTTTGGGGGAAACAAGAAGTATGGGAGATGGATTTCCCACTTAATGAATTAATTTTTATCAGATTAGTGCAGCAACAAGCATGGTCATTCCTCTCTAAAATCTTCATGGAAACTCAAAGACTCAAGGTTGGGCAATTCAATGGCAACTTCAAAGAATTATACAGAAAGCGGGTTCTTCAACACCCATGTTTAAAATTGCTTGAGGACAAGCAATATTGAGAAGGGAGGATTTGTCATCTCCCAAATTTTGCATTGGGTCACAATGGCCTAATCAAATTCACCCTATTCATTAGAGTTTGTCAAATTGATGCTAAAGGTCAAATAATTGCCAAGGAGAAAAATTACTAGTTTCCTAGGTTTGGGGTGGAAGCTTTGGGATTTGGAATAATGGGGATAATAAATGATGTTTGAACATTAGAATGGCATAAATATTTAATAAATGAGCTAAATAAATATATACAAGTGAAAATCAAAGTGGCATTTGATCATGAAGACACATGGAGGAAGTGGGACCCACATATGGCTAGATTTCCCCACTACACTTGGTATCATTCTCTCACCAATTCGAATTCAAGGTGAATGGTAACATACTTCAGGGAGTCCAAAATGTATTATTCATGGCATGACTCATCCAAGGTCAAAATATAGAGGAAGTGTAACTCCTATGGAAGAGGAAGAGGCAATTTGGAGCTAGTGAGACACTTGGGATAAATTCCCTAGCTCTATGACAACAATGATGAAGATGCTATGACACCTATGACACAAATCAGACCTGAACGCTGACATATGACATGTCAGGGCTAAAAATAGACTCCAATAGGGTGCTCAAGGGTGTTAGGGAAGCTAATATGCTTCCACATGTGATTTGGTGGAAGTGCAGACTAGGAATTTTTGTACAAGTGGCGTTCTTTGGAATCTCTTCCCAACTTGAGTTGGCATGAGTCTCTTTGAAGGAATTCGACCCATGGAGGATATTAGAACTTTATAAATGTCAATAAAAATGAATGAAATTGGATTTTGATCATTTGTAGAATTTGCAATTGCATTTGTGTAGAGGGAGATCTAGTGGATGACTAGTTTCTTGCCTTAGCCAATTTCGAGGGTGAAAGATTCCCATCCAAGTTGGTAATTGGAAAGGCCATTCAGACCTTTCATTTAGAGCTTTAATGGAGTCTTTATTTGCATTTTTAAGCTACAGGGAATCTCATGGTTTCTTCTATTGCATCTCATTCCTTCAACCATTTCCAGTTTTGATGGCATATTCTTGATCCTTGAGGGAGGGCGTATTTGGTGTGCTATTGTACTCTTTGGGGGAGATTCTAATGCCCCATTTATTTTTTAATATGAATTAAATACTATTTTCTTCATCTCTTGAAATTTTCAGGTCGAAATTCCAAGTAGAAATGTATAAATCTCATTTTTAATGAAAGAACAGTGCCATTTCCCCACTACCTCGTTGTGAATCAATGTAATGTTGATGATTTCGAATGAATGGGTGATTCTATGATGAATTTGTGATGAATGGACTGCCATGGATGTATTTTACAAGTTTCATGTACTGTACTTGAGCATTTGAAGAATTTTTACTCAGTTTAATTGCATTGGGAGAAGAAATAGTGTCATTTCCCCAAGGGTCGAATTGGTGATTTTTGAAGCTGAATGGGAGAGGGTTGGAACAGATATAATAATAAATTAATGGTGCACATGAGACCTTAATAAAATACATAATACATTCCCTATCTCTGTTCATAAATTTGAGTGGGTTTGGAGGCATTTGGGAAGCCATTTTTCAGTACTTACCCGAGGGGGATTTGAACCCCAAATTACTAATAAAATTGCATACTTGGTCCTGAATATTAAGAGAGTTTGCAGAGGTATTTTGGTGGCCATATATCACCCCTGAACATCATACTCAAGTCCTAATATCATTAATACACCTTCCTTGAATATTTGAAGTCATTTGGAGTCAATTTGATACCTAGAGACCAATACTAGTCAAAGGGAAATTACTAGTAAAGTTTTCTACATTGGCCAAAATTGAAAGAGGATTTGCAGAAGTATTTTAAAATTCTAAAAGCATCCCTGAAACACATATTTATGTTCTAACATCATCCATATACCTTCTCAGAATATTTGGGATTAATTGGAACAATTTGGGGACCTAGAGCTCAAAACTAGTCAAAGGTCAAACTAGGGAAAAAAGTGAAAAATTGACATTTTAATAAAATTCCTAACAAGGGATATTAAAAGAACATAGATGCAATAGAACTCAGATAGGATCAGAATAATCACACATGTTTCATTAATCTGAATAATAAAAAATAATGATACAATGCACAGGATTCAAAATACCAAGGGGTGTAATTCGAATTAGCCTGCATGAATAGATCAAAATATCAGTGGAGTGTCATCAAAGCACAACTAGGAGTCCTAATCATCATCAGTGGAGTCATAAATGAAAAAGTAACGATCAACTAGGTGTCAAACTGATTGTGGTAGGTGTAACTGGCACATGGAAGCACTAATGTAGTGAAGGAGGCTCAATGGGAGCTTACTAGAGTCAAAATAGGCAATCTAGTCTCATTGGGGGTCCAACGGAGTGTTTTAGTTAGTTAACAAGTTAATAAATCCTCAAATCAACGAGAGATCCACAAATAAATCAACTAACTGAAGTGTAAATGAGTGGTAGGTGAAGAATGGCGCCTTTCACAAGTGGTATGTGAAAGGTGGGCGCATCACTGACTAGGAGGGATAAAAATGAGTGGAAATAAGCTCTTGGGGATAGCTAAATGAGGACTAGGTGCTCGGACTGATGACTGGGATGCATGCAATTGCATGACTACATGCAAAAATGCATGCATGATTGAAAATGAAAAAATGGAAAATGTTGTTAGGACTAGGATGGAGTATAGGAATATCCCAACATTCCCATGGTTAAAAAAAATATAATTTACAATATCGAAAACAAGAAAATACATCAACATAAGCCAGCATAAATCAAGATTTGGGGCAGGTCGTAAGGCTCAAGCCATAATACATGCAATGCTAAGCAAGAACTAATATAGGAAAGGTGTGAAGCCTTTAAACATTATCAAATGAGGCCAAAGAGAAAGGTTGTAGACCTTTCATATGATAAATAGAGATAATAAACATAAACTATAGTAAGATCCAAGGTTCAAACCTATTGGCAAGACATTTTAAATGAACACGTGCAGCTATAAAATAACATCAACAACAGTAAACACGATTCCATAGAAAACGAGCTAATGCCTTAGAAATTGTATTAAGTTTGATATAAACCCCTAAAAACAACGACTACAGGTTCAAACCGTCAGGGTTGTAAATGTTTACATGGCATGACATGGGCGCAACTACCCTAGAAAGAGAAAATGCAAAAGCATGAATCGTGTTGAGGGTGAAACCCTTCAAACTATCTGTAAAGACTTAGAGTTGTGAAGTATAGGATTACTCGAATGCCATGCTACATGTCCAAGACAACCTTAATCTTTGACGTTGTAGGCATTCACTCTTTCAAAGGATGGCAAAACTGCGAACCAACAAATAAGTAACAAGTTATTATCTATAAAAATGTATATAATCATTTGCAAACAATGCACATGATTAACAATGAAACCAAGCTGTAAATATTTGACAGAACTTACACTTGAATCAAACGTGAGAGGTCTGCGACGAAGGAGATGCCGGAGGTCTTGAACCTTGTCACTAAAAATACTAATACTCATACGTAAACCCTTATAGAACACCAAGACTAGAGCACGGAATATATGAGAGATTTCAAGGCGCATGCCATTAGCTTCACCATGCTATGTTAGTGCAGAGATCAATATTATTCAAGGTCAAAAGAACCAGGAGCAAGAGTCGAGCTCCAAACCCTCACGGAGCTGGGTAGAGCCTCTTTTGAATTGCAAAATTAAAGTTGAATTGAAGCTTCCATGCTTAACCCCAAGGGCAAGAAGATCGAACCACGTATTTCCACTTAAATGTTGAAGGTACGATGGGCTAGTTGGAGGACTTAGGTCTACATGCCCCACACCTCGACCATCACAACTAAAGTTCCATCATTGTCACCATTGAATGCGTAGTTGGTAAGTTAGTAGAAGAGGGAACATGGAGAATTAAGTTACACAAAACCAAATCTAACCAAATTCATGAAGTGAGGAGGAAATGGTCCACAAATAGGCATCCTTGGTTCTAACGGTTTCCACAAAATCCCCAATGACCCATAGTCTATTCATTTTTTGTAATTGAGCTGATCACAGCCTCGTTGATCATTCAGTCAAGCCTCTAGTCGACCACTTTACTAATCGACATGTCTATCGAATGATTGTCTTCAGAATATCCAAAGGTTTAATGAACCTGCATAACCTTAGGTTCCAACAATAGATAGCAAAAGGATGTATTCTTACCATAAAATAGTTCAAAGCATAGAAAAACATCCTTCTAGCATATTTCTCGAGCAATATATGACAAAAATAGTTATGAGCATAAATACCATAGAAACATATAGTATCTCCCAGCAAAATATGTTGAGCAACCAAGTCCCAAAAAGAGCATGAAAAGATCATAAATAAACCAAAAAGAGTAATCCACGTCTTAATAATGAAGAAAAAAGATGCCAATAGAAAGCCTCTTTGAGGAGGAAACCTCCTTACACAATGTACTAAGTACACAAGACAATATGAGATGAGATGATTCAAATGAACATGTGTCCTTCCTATATATAAGAGACAAAGAGGTACAATTACAACTAATGGACCCAAGCCAACATAACTAATATAATAATACTATTGACAATTACCAGTAATAGACCCAAGTCGACATCAATAATATGTAATGAGCCACAATATAGGCGTTAATGTGACAAAATTTAGGGCTTAACATGCCCCTCCCCTTCAAACAAGTGTTGTCATCAACGCTTGATTAGTTGTGTATGCTTTTGTATGAAGGACTCATCTTCCCATGTTGAATATTCAACTGGTAAGTTCTTCCACTTGATGAGGTACTTCGGAATAGTCTGATTGCGTAGTTGTTTGGTCCTTGTTTCAGTGATTTCTTTAGGTTCCAATATGACTTTTCCTTCTTCATAAATATCCGGCAAGATAGTTTGAATTGGGATATTGTCTCCTATTACCTTCTTTAAGCAAGAAAACATGGAAAATTGGGTGAGCCCTTGAAGATGAAGGGAGATCCAATTTGTAATCCATACTAACAATCTTCTGCAACACTTTATAACGGCCATAATAATTGGGTACTAATTTATTGTCTTTATTTAGTTTCTTGAGAGACATCTTTTTGTAAGGTTGCAACCTCATAAATACCCAATCCCCTTCTTCAAAACTCCTTTCATTGTGATGTTGATCTGCTTGTTGTTTCATCCTATTTTTTGACATAGCCATATTTCCCTTCAGTAACTGGAGAACTTATTGTTGGAGCTCTAGGCTATCTTCCACAACTTGAACTTTATATTTTCCATTTAAGGGGAATCTGATAGATGGAGGATAGTACCCATAAAGTGCCATAAATGGAGACATTTTTTATGACATATGGAAGGAAGTATTGTACCACCATTCTGCCAAAGATAACCATTTCATCCACTGTGTTTGTTTATCATATGCAAAGCAACGAAGATAACCTTCCAAACATTTGTTCACTATCTCGGTTTTCCCATTGGATTGAAGATGATAAGAAGAACTATGAGACAAATGGGTACCCAAATAAGAAAATAATTTAGTCCGAAATTTTCCATTGAAAATTGGACCTCCATAACTTACAATAATATTCGGGTTTCCATGTAACTTCTGAACTATTTCCATGAAGGTTGCAGCAATTGTACTTGCATTAAAAGGGTGAGAGAATGCACATAAGTGTGCATATTGTGTGAGTCTATCAACAACCACCATAATAACATTCTTCCCTTCTAAGTTGCATAGACTTGTGATAAAATTCATTGAGACTTGCTCCCAGTGTTGACGGGTATTTGTAAGGGTTATAAAAGACCTGGGGTCTTAATTGTTTCAACCTTATTTTGTTGGAAAACCAAACACTCTCCCATAAACCTTTGAACATCATATTTAAGACCTTCCCAAAATAATTTTGTCTTGACCCTATGGTATGTTTTTAGGAATCCTAAGTGTCCACCTGTATGAGAGGTGTATAATGTCAAAAGGATCTTTTGTTTGCGATGGGAGTTCTTACATATATATAAGCGATCCTTATACCAATATAGTGATTCATTTTTCTGCACAAAATTATCTAATACACTTGGATCATTTTGTAGATTTTGAATGAATGTCAACACATATAGGCCATTATTACCTTGCTACTACTACCCAATTGGGTTGTATAATCGAAATCGCAAAAAGTAATGCCTCAACATCCTCATCTTTCCTGGAGAGTGCATCTGTGATCCAGGTGGATATTGGTGGCCACCCGCCTATTCCACTTGGGGCCCCAACATTGTTCTTTCTGTTGTTTTAGTTTCCTTCATTATAGCACATCTTACTATTTTTATCAGTTTCTTTGGGTCCTAAACTTCCGGAGCCGTTTTGAGGCCCTAAACGACGTTTTTTGGAAAATCTTCATTCGATAAATGTGATTCAACAACTCAACATTCACAATTATCAGTGTAGTCCTCGAATAGATCTTTCCAATTAGGTATCATGTAAGTCAAATGGAGATCGTATGCCAAAGTTACGACGCCGGGAAATTGGCATACCAATTTACCCCAACGGGGCCCATAGTTTGGCATTTTCATCTCCTAGGGTTAGGTTTTTGGATGTTTAGGGTTTTCCTTTGTTTCTCAATAATATATAGGCTTCAAGCCTCATTGTAACTCAGAGTTCAGAGGTCAGTGGCGGACACATCTCTTCTTAGAGATAAGCTACAAGCGCCCTAGCTAGTTTATTTCCATTCTGTCTGTAAGCTTATTTCCGTTATGTGATATTAATGAAATGAAGTCTTATTTCTACTGCATCTCTGCATTTATGTGTATTTCTATAATTCCTTGCATTCCTTCATAAGTATGGATCAGTGGCATCAGAGTGGGTCTGCTCTTTCTCGATCCTTCTTTGCATGTCCCCAACGAGGTTGAGGTATAAGGATTTAGGGATTGACCTGGTTGAACCCTTGCAAGGTCAGCCTCGCAAACCCCAACGGCCGCCCATGGCGGACGAAAATAAAGACGAGGGAGCAGGAGATCCTATCAAAATATTGCTTGAGGAGGCCCTCGAGAAACAAAGGAACGCGATGATGGATAACTTTTCCCAGATCCTTCAACGACTTCCCACCAGCAGCCACTCAGGAGGCGCAACCCCTTTTAAGGTACAAGTAAACTTTGACATTCCCATATTTGAATGCCAAATAGATGCAGACGTCGTAGATAGATGATTGGATCTATTAGAAGGGTATTTCTCAATGCATGACTTTTCCAACCAGGAAATGATCACTTTTGCACTCCTCAAAGTCGTCCCCCATGTCATGGACTGGTGGGAAACCTACTGTGAGTAGAAGGACGAGAGGGCATCCTCTCTGTTTTCAGCCGCACCCACTTGGAATTCTTTCTGAGATGCCATCAAGGAACAATATTATCCCATGGGAGCTATGAGGACAAGTACATAAAATGGACTACGCTGCAGCAGCAAAGGGATCAAGATGTGCATGACCTGACGAATCTGTTCCATACCCTGCACACAAAATTGGGTATCAAAGATTTGGAGAAACATTTGGTGTTGAAGTACCGCAGTTTTCTGCATAGATACATTCAGGAGGAAATGGATTTCCTCGACATATCCTCACTTGGAACAGCATATCGGTTTGTTGCCAAGATTGAGCAAAATTTCAAACAGAAGAAGCGAGACTTTGGTTCTGCGAATCAAAAGCAAGGGAAAGGTGCCCCCAAACCGCAGAACAAAGGACAAAGTCAAGGCGGGGCGGCCCAGGATAACCCTCCAAAACCGCAAGCAAAGAACAACATTGTGAAGCCAAAGAAGGACACGGGAAAGTGGTTTGAGTTTCATAAGAGCTCCACGCACAACACAAGTGAGTGTCGAGACAAGCAGTCATTGGTGGCCGAGATGAAGGCTTCTGAATCAGATGCATGCTCTGACTCCAAACCAGAACCCGAAAAGGGTAATGAAAGGGGGAAGAATATTATCGATGTGGAGCCCAACTCCATTGTTTCCACCACAAAGGTCCAGAAGGAGGAACCGAAAGATCCAGAGGAGGGGAAGTGCCTCTTCCATTCCCAGATGTGGGTAAAGGGTTCCCCGCTGCATTTCATTGTCGATAGTAGGAGTCAAAAGAACCTCATTTCAGCAAAGGTCATGAAGCGATTGGGCTTTCTGACCATGGCACACCCACAACCATACACCATTGGGTGGCTTCAACAAGGACGGGATCTCCGCATCATCCAGTAGTGTTGCCTTCCCTACAGCATCAAACCCTCACGGATGAGGTATTATGTGACATGGCTCCTCTTGATGTTTCTGATGTATTATTAGGCCAACCATACTTGTGGAAGAGACATGTTGTGTATGAGTCCTAGCCTCGTGTTGTTATTGCTACTTTGGGAAATAATTTGTACAGGATATCGGAGGTAGCGCCGCCTGCCGCCATCTCTTTGGTTACTGCAAAACAATGCAGTAAGCTCATTTCCAAAACGGGGAAATTTGTTTTCCTGGTAATCCGCCCTTAGGGAAAGAATAATATTGTGGCCATGACCTCCAAACAGAGCTCCTCCGCCTAACAATAATAGATGGACAAGGTCGTGGAGGAGTACGGGGACATCTTCACCTCACCCGCAGGGGTGCCTCTGCACTGTCAGGTCAAGCACCCCATCGAACTAACCCCAGGTGCGTCACTGCCCAATGGACCAATCTATTGGTGCTCTGTTCTGGAGAATGACAAAATCAAGAGGCAGATTCAGGAGCTGTTGCAGAAAGGGCACATCCGACCAAGTTCATCGCCCTATGGGAGCCCGATCGTGGTGGTGCAAAAGAAGGATGGGACTTGGAGACTCTGTATTGACTATCGGGCGTTGAATAAGATCACTATCCAGAATAGGTACCCAATCCCATGGATTGATGACCTTCTGGACCAACTCAGGGGTGAAAAATATGTCAGTAAGATCGAATTGAAGTCCGGGTATCACCAGGTACCAATCGAACCATCTGATGTGTGGAAGACTGGCTTCAAAGCCAAGGAGGGCCTTTTCAAATGGTTGGTCATGCCTTTCGGGCTGACAAATGCTCCTGCAACCTTCATGAGGATGATGGGAGACATCTTGCGGCCATTCACCAACTCATTTGTAGTAGTGTACTTGGATGACATCCTGATCTTCAACCAAACTTGGGAGGAGCACCTCCATCACATCCGACAGGTCCTCCAAACACTACGGCAACACAAGTTGTGTGCCAATTTGGAGAAGTGCACTTTTGGCATGACCCAAGTTCAGTATTTGGGATACATTATTGATGAGCGAGGGGTGCATGTGGATCCGGCCAAGATCCAAGTAATTCGATATTGGCCATCCCCTACCACTCTAATAGAGCTCAGCAGCTTTCTGGGTCTTGGCAATTTCTACCGTAGGTTCATGTTGGGATTCTCTCATATCACTTGGCCCTTTAGCCATGTCACCAAGGTAGGAGTGAAAGAAATTTTCTTTTGGTTTGAATCTCAACAGGAGGCGTTCGACGAGTTGAAACATTGCCTCTACTCTGCCCCAGTGCTCACATTACCAGACTTTCAACAACCATTTGAGATCGAGACAGATGCCTCAGACTATGATATTGGGGAAATTCTTACTCAACAAGGACATCCAGTGGCATATCACAGTGAGACGCTCTCCAAAACAATCTGGAAGTATCCCACTTATGACAAAGAGATGTATTCCATTGTGCAGGCTTGTCGACAATGGAAGCATTACATTTTGGGGAAGGAAACGGTCATCCACACAGACCACCGACCCCTACAATTCATGCAAACACAAGGGAAGTTGCAGAACGATCGCCATCAGAAGTGGTCCACATATCTACAATAGTTTCATTTGAATATCAAGTACAATAAGGGAAGCACCAATAATGTTGTAGACTGCCTGAGCTGACCACCGATCGTGGCACTAACCACCGTGCTCAACTCTTGTGGGAACGAGACTTCTAATTGGCCACTTCTCTATGAAATTCAACACAACAGATCTATGGAACAAACACTACCATTACAAGAGATGCATGCAGAATAATATGTCAAAACTATGCAAAAGACTTGCAGCAGTACTCTATTGAACTCTGAAGTAGAATACAATACAATGTGTAGTCACAATGACTGAATGATTTGAATTAACCAAGGAGGTCATTAAAATAGCATGCATGGAATAGCTTGGCTCCACTAGGAGTCCTCATCATCGGATCAGTGGTGTCATCAATGCACAAGTAACGGTCAACCAGGTGTCAAACTGAGTCTAACTGAATGTAGGTAGGTGTAATTGGTCCATGGAGCACTAATGGAGTGAAGGAGAATCCAAGGAGGGCGCATGAGGAGCTGACTGGAGTCAGAACTGGAAATCTAGTCTCACTGGAGGTCCAACAGACTGTTTCAGTTAGTTAACTAGTCAATCAGTCCTTAAATCAAGGAAATATCCACAAACCAAGCAACTAATTGAAGTGTCACTAGTGGTAGGTGAGTGAGGGCGCCTTTCACATGTGGTAGGTAAAACGAGGGCACATGATGGATTAGGAGGGATGGAGTTGAGTGGAAAGAAGCTCTCGGGGATAGCAAACTGGGGAATAGGTGCTGGGAGACACCAAAATGATGACTAGGATGCATGCAAACATAAAACTGAATGATGAGATATCCTAACACCCCCCCACAAGCTATACTATGATGTAAAAAATAAAGGATAGGGCCCTGGTTACTGAGACCAAAGGCCACCCCAATACAATAATCCAAAAAGTGCTAGAAATAAATCTAAGTAAGGAAAGAGGGGAAACCCAATGGGAAGAAATCTCCCCCTCAAGATGAACATAGAAGGATCTAATCTGTCTCCAACATAAAGGAACTCACCCCCAATAGTGAACGGAGGTAAGAGAACTTCTTCCCAGTGAAGCTCTTGGTGAATATGTCTGCAATTTGCTCGTCGGTAGGGCAATTTTGCAAAACAATGGTTCTGTCATGCACAAGCTCTCGGATGTAGTGCATGTGGATCTCGATGTGCTTGGTCCTCTGTCTCTAAACTAGATATGTCGAGATATTGATAGCACTTTGATTGTCACAAAATATGACAATCGAAGTGGTGCTACCAAAATCAAACTCTGTTAGAATACCCTGCAACCAAACTGCCTGAATGCAAGCATTGACTGCTCCTCGATACTTTGCCTCTGTTGAAGATAAGGAAATGGTTGCCTGATTTTTGCTTGACCAGCAAATAGGCCCAGTTCTAATCATGAAAACATATCCGGAAGTGGACTTTCAATCAATGCTATCACCCGCCCAATCTGAATCATAGAATCCAACCAAATCTAGCTCAGAATCTGCAGCATAGTGTATGCCAAAATGTCTAGTACCCTGCACATAGTGCAAGATTATTTTGGATGCCCACCAATGGAGCTCATGGGGATCCTGCATATATCTTGATACAGCACTAATGGCATAAGAAATATTAGGCCTAGAGTGTGTCAAGTATAGACTCAAGATCCAATTAACTGTCGATAAAGTGTCGAATCCGCAAGCGGTGTAGAATCTCCCTCCTCAAGACTGATTCTTAAGAGGAATGGAAATGGTGCTGCCTTACCATCTGACATATTAAATTTATTTAGCAGGTATGAAACATATTTTTTCTGAGATATGGTGATCCCTTCAAAATTTTGAGCAATATCTAGCCCAAGGAATTGCTTCAGCAAGCCCAAATCACTCATGTCAAAAGCTAGATTTAAGGCCGTTTTTAGCTTGTCGATTGAAGTAAGAGTGCTACCTGTAATCAAAAGGTCATCAACATAAAGAACTATAATCATCAAATTACCTTCATTTTTCTGTAGGTACACATTTGGATCTGATTTGCATATTGCAAAATTCTGTGACAGAAGGAAGGAGTCCATCTTAGCATACCAAGCTCTTGGGGCCTGTTTTAAACCATACAATGATTTCTTCAGTCTGCACACTAATGTCGGATCTGATATGTATCCTTATGGTTGCTTCATGTAAATTTATTCTTTCAGATCTCCATGAAGAAATGCACTCTTCACATCCATATGGTGCACTTCCCAGTGCTTAGATGCGGAAATTGCCAAAACTAGGCGGATAGAATCCATCTTTGCAACTGGTGCAAAGGTCTCGATGTAGTCCACTCCTTGGACTTGGGAGAATCCTTTTGCAACCAACATATCTTTGTATTTGTAGGTTGAGCCATCAGCAGCAACCTTTGTGTGGTAGACCCATTTACATTGGACTAATTTCCTCCCAAGTAGAAGAGAAACTAGCTCACATGTAGCATTATTCTGAAGAGAATTGTACTCTTCATCCATGGTGGTTTTCCATATTGGGTCTCGGTGGGCATGATAGTATGATTTAGGATCTGAACCTATCATCAAAAAAAAATTCTCAGATAGCAAAGGATCAGAAAATGAAAGAGCCATACCTGCTCTTTGAAAGTCTGCTCGAGTTCTCCTTGGATCGGCAGGATTTCCAATGTTAGAACCAGCAGAATTGAGAGTATTTTGGGCCCACTTTGGCAACTGTTGGGGCACATCTGGATCAACTTCTGAACCTAATATTTCATGTTCATAAAATTCTGATAAAATATCAGAAATATCAGAACCAATACTTTCATCATCTTCTTCAAAATCTTCTTCTTGTAGAGGCAGTAAATCAATAGTTTCTTCCTCGACCAACTCTAGATTTTGAAGCGGTTCTTCAAATCTGACACTTCGCTCAATGAATATATTTTTGGATCTGATATCCATGAGTTTGTGGCCTTTTTATTCTTCAGCTTATCCAATTAGGATGCACTCAACACTTTGCGGATCCAAATATTTTCTCTTTTCAGTCGGGATTCTAGCCCATGCAGTTAAGCCAAAAACCCTGAAATTGGACACATCAGGTTTGTGACCAGTGTAGGATTCGAAAGGAGTAGTATCTATCAAAGATGAATGTGGAACTCTATTTTGAATGTATGCATCAACATTCATGGCCTTAGCCCAAATATTCGAAGCCAAACCTTTTGACTCAATCATACAGGTTGCCATTTCTTTCAGTGATCAATTCTTCCTTTCCGCTACACCGTTCTGCTGAGGTGTGTAGGGAACTGCATGTTGGATCTGAATTCTACTTTCATCACAAAGTTGTAGTAGCTATGATTTGATATATTCACCTCCATTATCATATCTAAGAGCTTTGATCTTGCTCTCGGTGGCAGTCTCAACTGAAGCTTTAAAAATCTTGTATTTTTCTAGAACTTCTCACTTGTTTTTTAGAAAGAAACCCCATGTGAATCTGGAGAAGTCATCAATGAATGTCATAACATACCTTGAGCTATTCATGGATGTATGTGGCAATGAACTACTGATATAAAAATGTATCAGCGCCAAAATGCAAGAAGCTCTGCTAGCTTTTCCTCAGTCAAATTTGTGCTCGGGGTGCTTCCCAATGATGCAACCTTTGCATATTCCCTTCGAGGATTTGATCTTAGGAAGGCCATAAACCATGGATTTGTTTTGTAGAAGCTGAAAATATTTATAATTTAGGTGTCCAAACCTCTCATGCCATATCCGGCTAACCTCATTTCCATGAGTTAGAAGGGCAGTGGGCTTTTCATGTGGTAGAAAGTGTGAAAACTCATATGCTTTTGCAGCATGATTGGCTTTTCCTACCGCAATGAGATTTCCACTTTCAATATCAGAAATTTCAACTTTGTTAGGGAAGAATACAACTTTCTTTGTTGAACCAATGTGTGTCATCTAATATATGGAAAGAATATTCGAAGCTAAGGAGGGTACATAAAGAACACTGTGAAAACTGCCATGCTCTAAATGAATAGTACCTTTGCCCTTTGAAGAAATTTGAGAGTCATCTCCCATGTGGATGGATATGGTGTTGTTGGGGTCAAATGCTGATAGAGAATATTTATTTGCATCCATGTGGTTCGAAGCTCCAGAATCAATGAGTAGAGTTGTGGAATTCGAAACAGTTTCCATGAGTGCATGACCTCTTTCAGGGTGATCATTTTTCTCCTTCTTCCTTGTGCCATCAAGAAGAGTTATGTTGTTTTTATATAAGAGAAGGGCCATCTGATCTATGGTCTTCTTCATGCATGAGCTTTCAGGATGAAAGCCCCTATTGCAATAAGAACATTTAGTCTTCTCTTTGCCCTCTTTTCCCTTTTGCTTGTTTCTTGAACCGGATGGCTCATCCAACTGCTTGGTCTTCTCTCTTTGCTTGGAAGGATCAAAATTTGGCTTCTCTTTCTTTTGCTTCCCTTTTCCATTCATAGCTTTGGATCCTCCAGAAAAAAGAGCTTTATCTTTAGAGCATATTGACCCCATTTAAACAAGCTTATCATGCTCATTTGTCAAGGATTCAATGAAAGCATTTAAGGTAGGCATTTTCAAATTCGGAATTGTGAGCTTTCCGAAATTGAATGTAGAAACGAATACTGAATAGTATTTTCCTAACTTTGAGAGAATAGAAAGAATCAACTGCTTTTCTTCCTTTACAACACCACTTTGCTTCAATTGCAATACCAAATGCTTGAATTTTGTGAAGAACTCATTTATGGTTTCGAAATTCTTAGGATTGAGTGCAATCAACTCATTTTCAAGCTGATAAGCTCTCATTTCATCCTTCTTTCCAAACAATTTGTCAAGTTTCTCCCATATTGATTTTGGAGTAGTCAATCCACTTAGGTGGAAGAGAAGATCCTTCCAAATATTGAGGCAAAGGAAGCCATGTGCTTCATCCAATTTGTTGAAGTATTTGGATTTTTCTATGAGAGTATTTGTCTCCAGTTCAAGGCCCATGGTGACTCTGAAGAAGCCCTTTGAGCGCATAACAATATGAATATCCTCCTTCCACTGAAAATAGTTGAAAGGAGTGAGAAAATTTTGAGAAGAGGAGTCCATCTCAAGAGTAGCGAATGCAAATGGAGGAGTTGAATAACCTGCAAATCACAAGAAAACAAGAACTATAAGGTTGACAACCTGCACTTTTCAAGTTGCATCACACCCGGAATAGGAGATCAAGCAAGCTTGAATATCCAATGATCAATATCCAGGAATTATGTGGAAATTCTTGGCTTCTGGTGCAGAATTGGAAAAAATGGCATGTAGTGCAGAATATGCATGCAGTGCAGAATCACCAGTGCAGAATCACTAGTGCAGAATTGGCATGTAGTGCAGAATAAGCATACAGTGCAGAATATGCATGCAGTGCAGAATAGTTGGCTTGTCCCTGCCATGGCTCTGATACCATATGAAATTCAACACAGCAGATCTATGGAACAAACACAACCATTACAAGAGATGCATGCAGAATAATATGTCAAAACTATGCAAAAGACTTGCAGCAGTACTCTATTGAACTCAGAAGTAGAATACAATAAAATGTGCAGTCACAATGACTTAATGATTCGAATTAACCAAGGAGGTCATTCGAATAGCCTACATGGAATAGCTTGGCTCCACTACGAGTCCTCATCATCAGATCAGTGGTGTCATCAATGCACAAGTAATGGTCAACCAGGTGTTAAACTGAGTCTAACTGAATGTAGGTAGGTGTAACTGGCGCATGGAGCACTAATGGAGTGAAGGAGAATCCAAGGAGGGCACATGAGGAGCTGATTGGAGTTAGAACTGGAAATCTAGTCTCACTGGAGGTCCAACAGAGTATTTCAGTTAGCTAACTAGTCAATCAGTCCTTAAATCAAGGAAAGATCCACAAATCAAGCAACTAACTGAAGTGTCATTGGTGGTAGGTGAATGAGGGCACCTTTCACATGTGGTAGGTGAAAAGAGGGCGCATGATGGACTAGGAGGGATGGAAATGAGTGGAAAGAATCTCTCGAGGCTAGCAAACTGGGGACTAGGTGCTAGGAGACACCAAACTGATGACTGGGATGCATGCAAACATAAAACTAAATGATGAGATATACTAACATTCTCTACAAGAGAGATCCAGAATTTGGCCACACATACAAGACGCTCTGGGAGGGTAAGCAAGTTCCCAATTTTTACCTCCAGGATGGACTGTTATGTCACCTGGTACACCTTTTTGTTCCTTCAAGCGAGCGCGCCAAGATGATTTGGGAATCCCACTATAGTCGGGTCGTTGGGCATTTCAGGGTCAAGAAAACAGTGGCAATACTGCATAAGTATTTATATTGGCCAAACCTTCGAATGGATGTCGGGAAGTACATCAGATCCTGCACTGCCTGTGCCACTGCCAAACTGACCATCAAGAAGCAAGGCCTCTAAAATCCGCATCCTACCCCTAGTCGACCTTGGGAATCCATATCCATGGATTACATGTCGGGCCTTCCTTCTACTAAGTATGGCAACGACTGTGTTTTCGTGGTCGTCAATAGAGTCTCGAAGATGGCCATTATGGTGGCCTGCATGAAGAATATCACAGTAGAAACCAATGCTAAACTCTTCTTTGAACGAGTGTGGGTACACTTTGGGATCCCACAATCTATCATCTCAGATCGGACCAGTAGGTTCCTTAGTACATTTTGGTCCAACCTTTGGTCAATCCTAGACACCAATCTCACCAAGTCCACAGCTTTCCATCCCCAAACTTATGGCCAGACAGAGGTCGTCAACAGGATGATCATACACATTATATGAATGCACAACTTAAAGCATCCACGCACATGGGATGAGAGCCTCCTCTATGTACATCACATCTATAACTGAGCTCTCCACATCTCAACTGGCCACAGCCCCTTTCTGGTGGGATTTGGATTCCAGCCACTATGTCCCATTGACATAGCCATGCCATTTGCGGTCACTCAGGCTGATTCAGCTCATGTCCAGTCAGAAGCTAACAAGGCAAACAACTTCATCGAGCGCATTCAGTACATCTTCCAACAAGTTCATCACATGTTGGATAGAACCAATGCCAAATACAAGCAGCGACATCATTAGCATTAAGTGCCACACAACTTCCAGGTGGGTGACAAGTGTGGCTACATTTGCAGAAGGAGCACCTCGTTGGACCCTACCGTAAGATTCGCCCGCTCTGATATGGTCCATACACTATCACCAAGGCTATAGGGGACAATGCCTTTGAGCTCAGTATTCCACCATTCCTTGGTCTGCACCCAGTGTTCAATATGGACCACCTTCGGCCCTACTTTCCACCTCTACTGGATATCTCTGACATTGCAGAACAACTCACAACAACAGAGTTAAACCCAGACTACAGGAAATAGGCCACCACAGATCGTATCATGGACATGCAAATCAAGAACACTCGCCAGCAAAAGATCCAATTGTATTGGGTTTTCAAAGCTGGCCAACTCCTGCACCAAGGGAAGTGGCTCACCAAGGACCAACTTCAGCAGAAGTTTCCTCATCTCATGGAGGAACTCTACGCAATGGGGACCATTGCTTCTTTAGGGGGGAGGAATGATCCAGGTGGATATTGGTGGCCACACCCACCTATTCCACTTGGGGCCCCAACATTGTTCTTCCAGTTCTCTTAGTTTCCTTAATTATAGCACAGCTTACTATTTTTAGCAGTTTCTTCGGGTCCTAAACTTCCGGAGTCGTTTTGAGGCCCTAAACGATGATTTTTTGGAAAATATTCATCCGACAAATGTGAGTCGAAGACTCAACATTCATGAACATCAGTGTATTCCTCGAATAGATATTTTCAATGAGGTATCATGCGTGTCAAACGGAGATCGTATGCAAAGTTACGACGCCTGGAAATTGATGTACCAATTTACCCCAACGGGGCCCATAGTTTGGCATTTTCATCTCCTAGGGTTCGGTTTTTGGATGTTTAGGGTTTTCCATTGTTTCTCAATAATAGATAGGCTTCAAGCCCCATTGTAACTCAGAGTTCAGAGGCCGGTGGCCGACACATCTCTTCTCAGAGATAAGCTACCAGCGCCCTAGCTAGTTTGTTTCCATTCTGTCTGTAAGCATATTTTCGTTATGTGATATTAATGAAATGAAGTCTTATTTATGTTGCATCTCTGAGTTTATGTGTATTTATGTAATTCCTTGCGTTCCTTCATAAGTCCGGATCAATATGCCACCACATTCTAGTTCCCTTTTTTATAGATGATTTCAAAGTCATATCCCAACCTCTTGGTTACCCCTTTTTGTTGTTCTTCTGAAGATTGTCTCTGTTCCAAGAATTATTTAAGACTCTCATGATTTGTTTTGACCTTGAAGTGACTACCTATTAGGTAAGTATGCCATTGCTTAAGTCCATGTAGTATTTCCATCATTTCCTTATCATAAATGGATTTCTGTAAGTTCTTTCCCTTGATTGGTCAACTTTCAAAATCAAGGGGTCATCCTTCATTATAACAACACCAATTCCATTTCCTAAGGAATCACCTTCCATAGTGAAGGTTTTTGTGAAGTTTGGTGTGGTCAAAACATGAGATTTGCAAATTGCCTCTTTAAGTTGATAAAATGCTTGAGTTGCCTCCAGTGTCCGTGAAAATGCTTCCTTCTTCAATAATGATGTTAGAGGTGTTTCTATTCTTCCATAGTTACGAACAAACTTGCGGTAGTACCTTGTCAAGCCTAAGAATCCTATAAGATTCTTCAAGGTTTTGGGAATCGGCCAATACATCATGGCTTCAATTTTTTTAGATTCTACCTTGACCCATTCATGAGATTCAATATGACCCAAATACTCTACCTCATTTACCCCAAAGAAACATTTGGAAGGTTTTGCATATAGTTGTTGCTCCTTTAGTAGTTGTAGCACCATGTCAACAAGTTGAACACGTTCTTCCCAAGACTTGCTATAGATTAGTATATCATCAAAAAATACCAACACAAATTTTTTAAGGAAGGGCTTGAAAATGGAATTCATCAAACCTTGGAACATGTAAGGTGCATTCTTAAAGCCAAAAGGCATGACCGAAAATTTATAATTATCTTCATGAGTTCTAAATGTTTCTTTTGGGATGTCTTCTTCCTTCATTATAATATGATGATGCCTTGAACGGGGATCCAAATTTGTGAAGTAAACTACTCCATGTAGTTCATCTAAGAATTCATCAATGACAGGAATGGGAAACTTGTCTTTAATGGTGATCTTGTTGAGCTCTCTATTATCCGAACACATGCCATGACCCCTCCTTCTTGTTTACCATTACCATTGGTGCAGAGTAAGAACTTTGGATAGGCCTAATTATGCCATCTTCTAACATTTCTTCAACTATATGCTTAATTTCACTTTTATGTCCATAGGGGTATCTGTAAGGTATGTTGTTTTTTTATAACTAAAACGAATAATGTATTCCAAGTGAAAAAAAAATGGCGTGGTTGTAAACCAAATCGGTAGGATACAGTAAGTATGTTCCAACTTCAACATGTTGCAAGAATTTACATTTAGTCAGTGACATAGATCGATATTAAACACCCATTTAACATTCTTCATTTGGAGGATAAACATGCTATAAGTTAAATGAGATGGAGTAATTTCACTTAAGCTAAAAACAGGTGACAACATATGCTGTGTGATGAGGAAGCACTCGAATTCTTGATTTTGACAAAAAGAATAAAAAGCATTCCTGAAAACCAGATACCCCATTCAGGCTTCTTCATAGCTGCAGGATCCGAAGACAGGCATCATTGATGGATGGTGATCTTCTTCAGAAGGATAAGCAAGTTGTAGGATAAATGAGAATATGTAGTTTCTTTTGCGCTAAAACAATCGACATCGATTTCTGTGTGATATAGAGACACTCAAATTCTTGGTGTCACCAAATTGAAATAAAAAGCATGTAGGTCTTCCTAAAATCCAAGTGTCTTGTTCAGGTTCCTTCATCGCTGCTGGGTGGGCGGTTCTTTCTGTAATCCAAGTGCCATGATCAAGGAATATGGTGATGTTCACTATCACTATTGGATAGTTTAAGTATCCCGGGGCTGATATTGGTGTCAGCATTTGCTTCCATATCAGCGTCCTTGTTTAAGTTCCTTAAGATGTGGAATGCTCTGAAATGAGCAAATGTATTTACGATTTGCTGAACACATTGGATAATTCTATCTAAAGCAAGATTGTTGAAGTTGGCCTTCGAATTGAGGGCTTTGATGATTATCATGGAGTCCCCGAACACATGTAAGTTATCAACCTTATGATATTTGGCGATCTAACAGCCTTTCAACAAAGCTAAGGCTTCTACTATATTGTTTGAGCAAATTCCCAATCCACATCTGTACTTCAATCTCATCGTTCCTCCAGTAAGCCACAAAACTCCCCCATCTCCTACAACTCCAGGATTTATTTTGGAGGCGCCATCGAATTGTAAACTGTCCATATCTTGATTATTTCTCCATTCTTGAAAATCGGAGTTTGAGAGCCTAATTTTCCATGTTGGAAGGTGTCGCGCTCAGAAGTTTTTACTCAGACTTGGGGAGATGACTCCAATCCATTTCAATTCCTTGTGCTAATGATTGCATCTGTCCTGAAGTTGGAAGATTTAAGACATTCGATTAGCAGTCCTTTGGCTTGTCCGGCAATTTGCAAAGGGGTATAATGTGTTTCATGGAAGATAGCTTTGTTTCTGGCGATCCAAATTTTTCGGCAGGTATATTTGGAGATGGAAATCCAAATTTGACGCCAGAATTTCTTTTTGGAAAGAGGAGAAGTATAAATTGATCAATTCAAACACTATCCCTCTGCACTTCAATATTAATGCTACATATTTTGAGATCACCTACTCTTCTTTGACACACTGTCCTGATGATGAGTCCTATTGTGGACTCGAAACGTCGATGAAAATCATGAGATCTGTGGAAATTTCGAGTATGCATTCTGAAGCTAATCACCACATGAACCTAGCAATAGGGATTTCCACTCCTTAAAAATATGCTTGATGGTGTTAAAAGATGGCATGATGATGTTGAGATCGAGAAGCATGTAATTCCAGACTTGTTTGGTGAAGTGACAGTCCAGAAAAAGATGGTTTAGAGTTTCAAAATTGCTGCAACAGAGGGGGAACCAAAATGGCCCGAGGAATACACTCTTGATAAGGTTATCGCCGGTGAGCACCTTGCAATGGATTAATGTCCAAATAGAAAATTTAATTTTGGAGATTCTAATTGGATCCCATGCAAGATTCCATAAATATTTTCTTGCAGTGTCATGAGCTTGAAGGGCGTTGTATCCAAGAACAGAGGTGTAGCAACATTTAGAACCCCAACCCTGTTCATCTTTGGCTAGGAGATGAATGGGGGCACATCCTTTCAATTTGTCGATAAGGACGATTTTGGCAGATTCGATATTGGGAGGGATGGCTACGTTATTCTAACTTTTCCAATTGTCGTGATTGTCCCAAGAGATGAAATCCCTCGGGGTAATGATTCCATGATGAATGAACCAATCTCCAATGTCATGTAACTCTTCAGTGTTGTGTAATGCATCGTTTCCTATGATCTTATCTATGAAAATGTTTATTTTCCTTCCATCACCAGGTACCTAATAAATGTTCGGGTACACAGGGTACTCCCAAAATACCGAACACCTAGTGCAACCACTTCACACAAACAAATCACAGATCGATACACCGATGTTTTGACGTGGTTTAAACCTTCGTGAGGGAAACACTCCATGGCCCCGGCCAAATAGCTTCTATGGGACAATTTATTATGCAAAGAAAGAAAGTTACAAATGAGCTTCTCATAATCGATCAACTTTCCAATGACCCTCCATGCTCTTTAAATAGAGATCATGGACCAATCGGGTGCTAAGCCACGAATTAAGGGTGGGTATGATCTAAGAAAAGTTGAGCCATCGGATCACTTTATGTCTGGAACATATCGTGACCGTTGGATTAAGTATTTACAAATGCATACTAATGCATACTAAAGAAACACACTTTCCCTAACGGATATATTACACAAGTTGATCTTAACTAACTCCTAAGTGTCTAAATATCCTAACATCCCCCCTTAAGAACAACTTGGGATAGGATTGAAGGATTTACAAAAGTGACACTATTAGGAGAAGGAAGGAGGCATTAGAGCCTATCCCCCCTTAATGACAAGTTCCTGAACTCCTAACATAGATTGAAGTTTAGAAAACTTCGCTTCTGTAAGAGACTTGGTGAAGATGTCTGCAACTTGATCATCTGTAGGACAAAAGAGTACTTCAAGAACACGATCATGAACAAGATTTCTGATGAAGTGCATATGAAGCTTAATGTGTTTGTTGCGTTGATGTAGGAATGGATCTTTGGCAAGCTTGATGGCACTTTGATTTTCGCACCAAAGTGGAGTAGGCTGTTGTTGTTCGAATCCAAACTCTGAAAGGATCTGTCGAAGCCATAAAGCTTCCTGACTGGCATTAACTGTGGCTCGATGTTCTGCCTCTGCTAAAGAAAGAGAAAGAGCTTGTTGTTTCTTACAAGCCCATGTAATAGGTCCAGATCCCAAACTAAAAACATAACTTGCAGTAGACTTTCGATCATCAGGATCGCTGGCCCAATCTGAATCAGTGAAACCAACCAACAAAGGTTTCCCCCCTGTACTGTAATGAATCCCAAATTGAATTGTACCTCGAATATATCGAGGTATTCTTTTATCTTTTTCTAGTGACTTTCATGAGGTGTTTTCATATAACGGGAAACACAACCAACTACAAAGGAAAGGTCATGATGGGAATGAGTCAAGTATAAGAGACTACCAACAAGCTGACGATACAAGGTGGCATCGACTTCAGGTGAAGGACAAGTGGCAGAAAGTTTGACTCTGGACTGGAAAGGAGAAAGGGCTAGTGTACAATCTTCCATGTGAAAGCGATGAAGAAGGTCACAAGCATACTTAGACTGAGAAAGAAAGATTCCTTCTTTGGTTTGCAAGACTTGGAGACCAAGAAAATAATGCAAATGTCCTAAGTATGACGTTTCAAATTTTTGCTTAAGACTGGATTTCACATGGGTTATAAGATTAGGGTCACTACCAGTAAGAATAAGGTCATCAACATATAGAAAAAGTATGATGAGAAGGTTTCTTACTTTCTTGGTATAGACATTGGGGTCAGAATGGCATCTAGAAAAACCAGTGTCAAGGAGAAATTTATCCATTTTGGCATACCAAGCTCTAGGAGCTTGCTTAAGGCCATATAAGGATTTCTTAAGGCGACAAACAAGGCTAGAGTTATTCTGAACATATCTAGGAGTTTGTTCCATATAAATGTCCTCCTGTAAATCACCATGTAAGAAGGCAGACTTGACATCCATTTGATGGACTTCCCAGTTATGTAAGGCTACAAGGGAAAGAACAAGGCGGATGGAGTTCATTTTTGCAACAGGAGCAAAGATTTCATTGTAGTCAATCCCTTCAACTTAGGAAAAAACTTTGGCAACTAACCTTTCCTTAAGTCTTTCAACACTTCCATCTGATGCATACTTAGTTCTGTAGACCCATTTACATCTGACAAGTTTTATTCCTTTTGGAAGAGGTACAAGATCCCAAGTATCGTTTTCCATTAAGGAACGATATTCTTCATCCATAGCTGCATCCCAATCTGGATTTCCTAAAGCTTCTGCAAAGGTTTTTGGATCATGATTCTCGAAAACTTGAGTCAAAAGAGAAGAGGCTCACTGAAACTAAGAACGTGTTCGACGTTGATCTATAGGATCACCGACAAGATCACCAGTTGCTTCACATGTTGAACGGACCCATCGAGGAAGCACTTGTGTTGGTGCAACTGGAGGAACATGAGCAGGCGGAGGTGGATTTTCATCCTCACTGTCATCATCAGAAACTGGATTTGGAAACCTGTCAAGGAAGTTGGAAGAAGAAGAAGAAGGCACTGTTATACCTCTATATTTCACGGTGTCGCACCCCCATCACAAAACAAGTTGACGACACTTTCCCTACTGTTTTGAACCATCCAGAAGAGACAGATGATGAGTCAACCTTGAAGGTAAATCCACCCTGGCAAGTTTTGACCCACCTTGGACTTTATTTCTACACACTACCGCGCCTTGCTATGTTCCCAAAACGCGGCACTAGACACTACCGCGTGCTACTTTTTCCTCAAAGCGCGGCAGTGCCGCGTTCTGCAGACTTTGCAAGGCGCGGCACCCTTTTAATAGTTTTTTGCCCTTGGCTTGTGGGATCTTGGATTTTCGAAGATAATGGAAGATTGGGTTCCTTGATTCGATCTCAACTCATCTCCTTCGATTAGAAACCCTGATCCACTTATCCCTCTTGTTGGTTAACCTCACCATTCACTATAAAAGAGAGGCATGCCATTGGAAAGGGAGAGGACTCTTGAGAGCACCAAACTTATGGTCTTGCAGCATTGTGGAGATAGCTAGAGGAGAAGACACTTGGAGTTGGAGGATTGGCTTGGGCATCAAGCACCCTTTGTAAGTAATCTTCAAGTTGTAATGGAATAACTTGTCTTGTTTTCCCAAATCATTTGTGTTAATCTTGTTTTAATGATATGATTTGTATCTCTCATAGATTTAGATCATAACTCATGTTTTCAGATTGCTAGAGAATAGTACATGTTTGTGTTTTGGTTCCGTTGTTAACAGGTTTACTTGTGAGGACTTGGAACTTGGAGCAAATATCAAAGACAAGCATTTGGACATAAGGTCAGTTAAACTCCTTCTATTCTCTCCAACATTTTAATTCTGAGATGTTTGTTAGATCTAGGGATTCAAGGTTGCATTTGTTTTGTCTGTTCTTAGTCTAGAGTTAGTTAAAGTCTACTTTAGCCTAAGGGAATTTTGACTTATCCGTAGGGCGGAATTCCATATAACAAGAATGGCGACTCCGCTGGTTTTGATTACTGCTTGATTGATTTAATTCACAGTCATCTATATTTGAATTGTGAGTTTTTATTGCATTTCAAACCAGCTTGAATTTTGGTCCTTTTTGACCCTTATTCACCCCTCCTCGCAGTATTTATCTCCCTGTTCAATTACTGAGTCCCCTGGGTTAGCAACAGCCCTGAAAACTTTATTTTTTCTTTTCCAGTTGCGTTTTTTTTCCTCTTGCCACAGTGCCGCGCCCTCTTAACAAATTCCAGCGCGACAGTTACACAGTGCCGCGTCCTAGGAATTAATACCAGTGCGGAAGTTACACAGTGCCGCGCTTCAGCCAGGCTATAGACCGCGGTAGTGTCTGCAAGTGTGGAAATTTTTTAATTTTTGCTTGGTTTCCTGAGTTTCTCCCTGCCTCAGATAGTCTTTACTGTTGCCTGTTAGCATCCTGGTTAATTCCCAGTCTGTATGGTCTGCTTATCACCCAGTTTGTGACTTTGATTGATTGATTGAATTAAGTGGCACTTTTGACATATTGGTCATTTTTCAATTTGATTGCATTTGACTTGACTTTTTCCCCACAACCAACTCAACACCACTGTCTCCTGTTACTGAACGCTGTAGTTTTACAGTCATATTGGCATTATCATTTTCAGTCAATTAAAAAGATCATTGGTTGAGAGCAAATTTGTTGTTTAAATTGAAAAAGTCTAGTGGTATTTTGCATAGAGAAATGAACCATTAATTTTGCCATAGAAATTCTCATTATAGAAGCATTGTAGATTGTAAAATCAGTGCATTGAAAAGAGTATTTACTTTAGTTTGGCTTTGTTTATAAATCAAAAAGAAAAGAAAAATCTTTTACTTTGATTGCTTGTGAAAATTGTTATGCATATTTGATCGAAGAACCTCTATCTTTACCTTAGCTAGATTTCATCGAAGACAAAGGCTTGTTTATGATTCATTCTCATTTGCATGGTTTGAGTCGTCATAACACCATCAAGTTTCACGTCCACTACCCGATTGAGTAAAGACAGCCACTAAAATTAATCACCCTAATTAAACCAACTTTAACCTCACTTGAGGAAATCAAAAGAATTTGGTAGTTAGGTAGGACACCGGGGATAGGCATCAAAATAATTCCCCCTTGTCATTTTCATCTGAGACATAGTCGTTGTCTTTAGGGAACTAAAATCCTCTAGTACTTATTGACACGGTCATAGCTAGTTTGTGGAGGGGCCTCCTGACTGTTTCCAACTGTCCAGGGGTTAAACGGCCGCGAGATTGAGAACCGGACGGACTCTGTGGAATACCGCACTCCACTTAGCCCTAAGGCAACATCGATCGCTGTCTTCTTCGGAAGGCTGAAGTGCCCAAAACCTTTTCCGACGTGTCATGAACGAGGTGGCTTAGTATCTATTCTACTAGGGCTCTTATACCCAGGATCCCTTTCGGTAGAGGGATATCCTTCTTATATCGGTCTCTCATGTTGTATTGTTCGACTTGGATTTCATCACCTTGCGAAGGATACAGCCTGTTGAGGTCTCCAGCTCTTAGTTAGGAGTTTTGCTTGGCGTCTCATCTTTGTAGAGGGTCATTTTTTCTTTGTAGGGACTGCTTGTTGGCATTCTGGCCATTTTTGTTGATTAGCTCGCTTATTGAGACACCGGTCTCAGTATAGATTTTAGAGCTTGCTTTTTTGGCCTGTGAGCCTTGCTTTTTCTAGCTCCTCTTTTGCACACTCGGCTGCATTAGAGTTTTTGAGTTCTTTTGTTTACGATACTGCCCCCGATTTTCATTTTCCTGTCATCATGTCAGATCAACAACGAAGATCACGAAGACAACAGGGCCTAAGCCCTCCACCACCACCACCGCCACGGACTTCTGGTCCGCCTGCATCACGCATTCCTGCTCCTCCCGGCCGCGGTGCTGGTCGAGGCACCATTCCACCGCCGATACGTACAACATCTTCAGTTACGCCTGTAACTGCCACACACAGCACAGTCTCAGAATCTATTGCAGCTTCTATGACCACTAGCATGTCTGAGGCTTCCACTGTCACCTCACCCACTGTCATTCCAGATTCATCTGTAACAGTGGGCACAGTTACAGCAGCTGAACCTAGCACGACCCAGAGTACTAGACCAGAGGTCATCCTTCTACCGGTTACCAACACTTCCCGTCCATCAGACACTATTCATGATGATATAGACGGATCTATTGGCACCACAGAAGGGTCCGACCAGGCCATACCTGGCTTAATTTCAGTCCCAGGCGGATACGTTGAGATCGTTGAAGATACTCGTCTACCTGACACACCTTTTGAACCTGATTATGGCTTCATAACTTCCCAGACGGAATTTCCGCCTGTCATTACTACGTCACCCAGTGTTCATCCTCAGGAGACAAGTTCTTCTAGCAACGTACCTCGCACTTTACATCTACCCGACATCCCACCGGGACACGAAATCATGGCTTCCATCCAGTCTAGTATGGTTAGCCTAGCGAAGTCTCCGTTAGCATCGGCACAATTTAGACGCAACACACAGCAAATGCTTTCGACAGCGTCTAGATACCCCCCTGTTTCTCGTCCTTCTGACTATAGGGATCCCAACATCCCGTCTAGCATAGAATTTCATCACTCTTTTGCAGACGGCTCAGGACCTTCGGACTTTACTACACCTAGGTTCCTGCCGGATCCCCAAAATCTTTTCCAGGATATGAACTCGGACCCAGTTCTCGTTGGTCCTCCTATCATTGAACACGTGATGGACGACGCCGATACCCCTGGGCTAAATTCCCCACATTTGTTGTCATCACCTATGTTTGGTGCACATTCTATGAGGGATAACCCAGTTTTTTCTCCGTCCTCACCTGTCCAATATGGACGACCTCCTCCGCAAATCGGTACTTTTGGCGCCGTTGGCCAATCCATGCTATCATATTTGGCTAGCGGCGGAAGAACACCTAGTTATACTGCTGGATCTTCCGTTTCGACCGGAGGATCACCTTCAGCCACCATTTATACTATTTCAGGAGGTGGACAACCGACTGCAATGGTCCCTAACTCCAACTTACAAACCCTCCCTGGTGGGCCATCAACCCAACCAGCTGGGGGACAACCTTTTGTTGAGAACCCCATTGTTAGTCAACAACCTCCAACTGGTGGGCCATCAACCCAACCAGTCGGAGGACAACCTTTTGCTGGGAACTCAGTTCCCAGTCTACAGCCTCCTCACATAGGGCCATCCAACCTAACTGCTGGCGGACAACCTATTGGCTCGCTCCAACAAGTTTCCCAACCAGCAGTGTCTACTCAGTTCGGTATGTACAATCCACCTGGCAGTGGGCAACCTTATTCTGGTGTTCCAACCGGACCTTACTCTCAACCACCCCTGTCAGGTATGCTTCCTTCTTGGGATCATCAAATCCCACAAAGTGGAGGGTACTCACTTTTTGGAAACTGGAACCAAGCTGGGGGGCAATCTCAGATTTCCCCCAACTTGAATTCTGGCTTACCTTACCCTTCGGCTGCTACAACTCCATGGAACCCGTCACTTCAATTTCCACTCGTTCCTCAAGCAGGAACGAGCCTTCCATGGACACCACCGTCGCAGCCACCCCCCAACCCTGCTATGGGAAATCCTCCACTTACACAGTATGGTGGCAACATCCCTGGAACACAACAATTCCAAGGAACTTTTCCCCAACAAGGAATAGCAACCATTCCTGGGTATCAACAGCCTCAGGGTACTATACCCACTCAGCAGAACACTTACCAACCGGCTGCTTACAATCAACCGGTTAACCAGATGGCTTACTATCCGCAGAACTTCCAGCAGTATCCCGCGGGAAACTCATATGGGTATAACACACAGCAGCATGCTATGCAGGGTCCTCCAGGATTCTCTGCACCACATGGTTATTACTCATACCCGCAGACCAACCGGCAACTTCCCTTTTTAGCCACACTTGATCTACCTGATTTGTCGAGGCTTATCAACGATCCTATATGGTACGAACCTCACTGGCCACCTATCCCAGCCAAACTACCATCGGACATTCCCAAGTTCGATGCTAAGCCCGGGGAAGACCCCAAGAACCACGTGATGACCTTCCATCTTTGGTGTTCATCCAACTCCTTGATGGATGATTCCATCCGACTTCGGCTCTTCCAACGTACGCTTACCGGAACGGCAGCAAAATGGTACATCGAGCTGCCACAGCACTCTTTTCGTGATTTCAACACTTTGGCTATGCAGTTTTTGACACATTTCCAGCTTCCCATCCGGTATGAGACTGGAACAGAACTTCTAACTTCACTGCGTCAAACCACTTCCACACACATTTCGGATCACATCCACGAGTGGCGAAGACGCCGTAGGCTAATAAAGGCACCTATTCCAGATCAGCTACTGGCTGATTGGTTTACAAAATCCTTTTTGCCTCCCATAGCCAGAGACATTGCTATGCGCGGACCTGTTACGGAAGAACAAGCCATCTCGGCAGCACAATACATGGATTTAGTATATACTCAATCCGGTACTTTACATGAACTTCTTCCACATGCTTCCCGCATTCACACTGATCCTACAAAGCCTACTACTGAACCACCCATTGATGGTATCGTTGGTTCAGTTAAGACTCAGCCTGCTACCAACTCGACGGGGCAACAAGCTTCTGCTTCCCCCGCTTTTACCCAGGCCGCTTCAAAAGCTTCCACCTCTCCTACTGTCTCCTCCGAAGTGAATGCAGTCCAATCTACATCACAACCATCCGGAGGAAAGAAGAAAAACAATCGTGGTAAACCCAAGAAGAACCAGCAGGAGAACCCCAAACCACAACCTACCCAGAATGACCAAAAACCAAGTCGGAAAGCTAAGTTTCCCTGCTTGATTTGTCAAGATGATCATTATACGCGTGACTGTCCCTACAAGGACGAGATCCATAAGTTCGTTAAAGGATCCTCTCGACCGGCAGTGCTAACTGATCCTTTCCCCCAACAGCAACAGCAAATGGTTGCCCAGGAATCCCCACAAGGGGGCAACCCGACCAATCCTTCCCGTGGAGAGACGTCCACAAACCACGAAATTCTAATGACAAGTAATGAGGAGATTAATATCACCACTCGTTCAAAGACGTATGATAGCCCCCCAAGTTCAAACAAACAATCGGAGACAGCCAAAGGCAAGTCTCCTGTTGAAGATCCGACTCCTATTCCCCCCCCTAATGGTCATCTCCATATCGAGAGACCACTTATGGATACAGTGCTACGCCCACCCAAGGGCACCATACGAAAGGCGACATTCAATCCGAATGTGCGAGCTGCCCAAAACTACAACATTGTTGAAGATTTGGCTCAAGCACCTTGCGCTATGTCAACTCTCGAGGTTCTCCAACACTGCCCCACGCAGCGTAGAACCCTACTTTCAGCACTGGGGGCATTGGACCCAGATACTTCAAACTCCATCATGTTTAACTTGGAGCACGCTAAACCTAGGCTTTCTCACCAGTTAGCCTTCCAGGTGCATACGAAAATCCGTGGAAATGTTATCCACCGCACAGTGTTAGACGAGGGTGCTTCCACGTCGATTATGTCTTTGAACTGCTGGAGAGCCCTCGGCTCGCCTGAGGTCACAACTTCTCCTACTAATCTTAGAGCATTTGATGGACATGGTTTTCAACCATATGGACTCATCCCCTCAATCGGTGTTGAACTGGGGGGCAAAACAGTATCCGTACACATCGAAGTCGTAGATGCACCTTTGGATTACAACCTCCTACTTGGTCGGAACTGGTTCTATGCCATGACTGCCATAGCATCTACAGTCTTCCGGATTGTACAATTTCCTCATGAAGGGGAAATTGTCACTATTGATCAATTGGATTACTGTATCCCAGACTCCCATCCGAACTCCGCCAATACCGTTCCGTTATTGGATCAACCTCGGTACCGGTTCCAAGACATAGGTGTTGGTCTCATGAAGGATTCATCCCTCATTGGAGTTTTTCCAGAGCTGGGAACCCATCTTCAACCAGTCAACATGATTTCATCACATGTCACCCCGTCCGATGATCCATGGGTAATCCCGAGTCCTACTCAGATCCAAGGCTATGGCAATTCCATGCCTTTGAACAGAAACCTTGCAGCTTATGACGCGATCCAATCAGCCACAGATTGGGTCGATTGTTCTACTGATCACACAGTGGCACAGCTCTCGACTGAAACTCATACACGCCCACCATTGTTTGATCCTCTCAACTTGATTTTTCCCACCGATGAATCAATCATAGAGGTTATGTGCGGTAATGAGCCACCATGGGGAGATTTTCATCATCGATCTTCATTCCCCACCATTCAGTCACTTGAGCCTGACACCAAATCCAGTGCTTCACTTGGGATGGTTCAAACCAAGTTCCCCACTTCCCTCGACGAAGTATTTTCTGAAGGAAACTTGGCCAATCTTATGGCAACCACTCCCATCGACATTTCAGTAAAGCCTGGTATCGTGGAAAATGTACACATTGGCAAAACATGTACTCCTCTCGAGACGGAGTTTTATAATGCCTACTTTAAAACTTTCCGCGATGTTTTCGCCTGGAGTTATGAAGAGATGCCAGGAATCGACCCGTCGATTGTGGTCCACAAAATTCCAACTTTTCCTGGCGCCCGACCTGTTCGGCAAAAGCTTCGCCCCGTTCATCCTCGTAAGGCAGCCGCCATTAAAGCAGAAGTTGAAAAACTTTTGCGTGCTGGTTTTATCTATCCTGTCCCATTGACAGAATGGGTATCCAACATCGTCCCTGTAGCCAAGAAACAGGGAACGATCAGAGTCTGTATTGATTACCGTGATTTGAACAAAGCTTGTCCCAAGGACAACTACCCAACTCCGTTTATTGACCAGATCATCGATAACTGTGCCGGAAGTGTTATCTTTTCATTTATGGATGGCTTTTCTGGCTATAATCAGATCGATATCCTCCCAGCCGACCAGCACAAAACGGCCTTTATCTGCCCTTGGGGGATCTTTGCATATCGGAAGTTACCTTTTGGCCTCAAAAATGCCGGGGCAACTTTCCAACGGGCGATGTCCTACGCATTTCATGACATCAAACATATCGTAGAGCCATATCTCGATGACCTTCCCGCTCATTCTCGAACTCGGGAAGAACATACAGATCACTTGAGTGCCATTTTCGAAAGGTGCCGGCGCTACAATATACGTTTGAACCCGCATAAGTGCGTTTTCTGTGTAGAAGCCGGAAAACTGTTGGGCTTCATAGTCTCCAAAGACGGGATACGTCTAGATCCCGCAAAGGTAGCAGCTATCATAGCCCTGCCTTCACCTACCAATATTCCAGAACTTCAATGTTTGCAAGGGCATGCAAACTTTCTACACCGTTTTATCTGTAATCTGTCCGAGATAACAAAAGGCTACATGCGGCTTCTCAAGAAGAATGTTCCCTTCATATGGGATGATGAAGCCCAACGCTCCTTTGATAATTTAAAGGCAGCCTTAACCAAAGATCCTGTGATTCAACCCCCCAATTACACACAGGACTACATCCTTTATCTCGCAGCCTCGATTTCCACCATTGGTATGGTGTTAGTCCAGGAAGATCACAACGGCGTAGAGCATGTGGTGTACTATCTCAGCAAGAGTCTTCTCGACTCTGAAACTCGCTACTCACATGTTGAAAAGCTGGCTCTGGCAACAGTATTTGCTATCCAGAGATTCCGTCACTACATCTTACTCCGTCGGACCACCGTCATCGCTGATTTCAATCCGATGTACTATATCCTCACACGACAAGTGCTTGGGGGAAAGTACTCCCGTTGGATTGTCATCCTTCAAGAGTTTGACTTGGAATTTGTCAAAGCCAAGTCTAAGAAATCTCTGGTCTTCGCTGAGTTAATTTGTCACTTGCCCCGTGCTACTGAGCAATCCGAGCCCATTGATTCTCTTCCCGACGAATCATTGTTCCTCATTAGCACGTCTGATCCGTGGTATGGGGATATTCTCTTATATCTCCAAACCCAACGCTTCCGTCCCGACCTCAACCGCGATGAACGACGACGTATCAGACATCACGCAAAATACTACCTTATAGTGAACGATACTTTGTATCGGCGTGGTGTCGACACTGTCCTTCGACGCTGTTTGACCTTAGATGAGGCGGAACGCGTTCTCAATGACTGCCACGCTGGAGCATGTGGTGGTCATCTCTCTGGGATGGCTACGGCCCAGAAAATACTGCGAGCAGGATACTTCTGGCCCTCGATTTTCAAAGACTGCATTGAAACAGTCAAGAAGTGTCCGCCATGTCAATTCTTTCATAGCAAAGCACGCTCGCATCCTGCTCCACTCCATCCTGTCATTGCCGTCGGCCCATTCTCCAAATGGGGCATTGATTTTATGCACTGTAAGCCCACTTCAGCCGGGGGGCATAGCTATGTCATAGTAGCTGTGGACTATTTTACAAAATGGGCTGAAGCGATGCCTACGTATGCTGAAGACGGCAAAACAACAGCGCATTTCATATTCAATCATATCATAGCTAGATTCGGTGTCCCACAGTCTATTGTGACCGATCATGGTTCCCATTTTAGGAATCACATGATCGAAGAACTAAGTGCCAAACTGGGTTTTCGCCACGAAAACTCAACCCCGTATTACCCACAAGCTAATGGCCAAGTTGAAGCCATCAATAAGGTCCTGAAACGAATGATTCAGCGCATTGTGGGTACCCAAAAATCCAATTGGCACTCAGCTCTGTTCTCAGCACTATGGGCATACCGAACCTCAGTGAAAAATGCTACTGGGTTCACACCATTTCAATTGGTATACGGCCTGGAAGCCATTCTCCCGATTGAATGTGAAATTCCATCACTCAAGATAGCCATAGAGCTACTTCCACACACTACTTCCGAAGAAGAACGGTTTCTACACCTAGCTAAGCTAGATGAAACTCGCCGCGACGCCGCTTTGGCTAATGAAGCTCACAAAAAACGTGTCAAAGCTCAATACGACAAATCCGTTCAACCTCGGATCTTCAATGAGGGTGACCTCGTACTTACATATGATCAGATGCATGATAAACTTGGAAAAGGTAAGCTTGAATCTATGTGGTACGGCCCCTTCATCATAAAACGTGTCTTAGAAAAAGGAGCCTATGAACTAGTCGACTGTGATGGTACGCCATTGGCACGACCCCGCAACGGGCTATACCTCAAGCGTTTCTACGCGTGAGGTTACCCCACGCGGGTTACTTCTTGTACATAATGTACTTAGTTTGCTTTTTGCTTTATTTTTTAGTGTGCGCGTGGATCTTATGTATCTACTCTTACTTTGACCCGTGCCTTTATGCGCAGATGTCTACCTACTTTGGATTCGCCGACGGTGCAAGCCGACATACCCGGAATCTCGCTTCCGCAGCATGGGTGATCTATTCCCCCACTGGCGAGTTGATTTCTTCGGGAGCCAATTGTTTAGGTCCCGCAACCAACAATATCGCAGAGTACCATGCAGTCATTGGTCTCTTGACAGAGGTTGCCTCACTCGGGATTGACTCCTTATCGGTCTTTTTAGATTCCCAACTCATGGTTTCTCATGTAAACCGTGTTTACACAGTTCGCGATCCTACATTACTTCGTTTATTTCGAAGAGTACGCCTCTTGAAACGGTCATTTGATTTTATCACATATCAACACATACCGAGAGAATTCAATTGTATTGCCGATTCATTGGCTAATTACATTTTGGACTGGCATCTTGCCCATACATAAACACATCATAAAAAATAAAATGCACAAGTCATTGTAAATATTTAGATCATAAATAGGTCCATATCACTGTATATAAAAGTGTTTTTTCCAAAATACATAAAGTTTGTGTCAAAGACAAAATTAGGGATTAAATCCCATATGCAAAAATTGGCCCTCAAAGCCTACATATCGTGTACATGCCGCAAAAAGATCGAAAGACCATCTATGGAGATCTAGGGGACCTATCGTGTCCCTCATCGGACTCCTCCTGCTGACGGTGGTAACACATCACAGCTCGAACCACCTTGCGAAGAAGTCGACTAATACGTCCAGGTACACCCACAGTATGCCGCTGGAGGTGGTAGGGGACATCATCCATCCGCATAACAGGGATACCATGGGTCAATCCCTGCAGGTTCCTCTCAATGTCCCGGACACCCCCTGCCTCGTCTTCATCTTCTTCTTCGACAGGATCAGCTGGACGATCGACACCGCCACGACGTAGTGGAGAGTATCCGGCTGGCCTCTGTGGTCCACGGTCTGCAACATGCATGCAAATATACATTAGAAGTCTTTTACACATTCTAAAAAAGCATTAAAAAATTAAATATTCAAAAAGAAAAAATACATATCCATGAAGGTCATACCAGAGTTGTCCCAGTCATCATCTTCTGGCAAAGCCAAGTCGATATCCTCACGGAAATCTACCCCTGACTATCTGCTCCTCTAGCCAAGAGAAAAAGTCCTCTCCAAAGGCTAACCGCTGAGGTCCCCCAAGGCGTCCAGCGTAGTCACTCCATCGAGCCATCCATGGCTCAGTAGGTGGACGAGGATGCATAGATATCTGTGGCCGCAGTAATGGCACCCTTGCCAGGAAGAAAGTGACCAAGATACTCCCATAGCCAAACTGGGTATTTTTCCCAGTTCTACATTTGTGCACCTGTTCCTTCATGTGGGACAACACTGTCTCACACCAGTTGAAGACTGTCCCTCCCATGCACTCTGCTGCGAGATTTACCTGTGTGCGGGTTGCCTGATGTGGGCTCACGCTTCCTGCTGCACGTGTAATAGTGAATAGCAAGGTTTTAAAAGGAAGATTTGTGACCTCTTTTATGGCCACTTTCCCGCTCTTCTTACTCGAACCCGCCTGACAATATCGAGCAATCAAATCATCCGTGCTTGAGTCTGAAGCACTGTACCCGGTAAGATTCGGCCGGGCCCCTCTTTTCGAGAGGCCCGTGAGAAAGTAGATGTCTTCAAGTTGGATTTCAAGCACATGCTCTCCCACTCGGAAAGCTTCGATATCAGGGTCCCACAATTGAACAAGGTGAGTAAGAAGCTTAGGTTGTTGGCGGATCCCTTTGGTCTTGAAAAACTTTAGCAAACCACATTCTCGCAATGCAGTCACGGTTGGTAGGTCATTTTCGGCTGTGAAATCATCCGCTTCATGCTCCCTCTCTTTCCAACTCACCATTTTGCTCCAAATAAGTTGCAAATCCCTGCAAAAGGGCAAACAAAGTAATTAGTAACTATTTAACAACTTACTTCCAGCAAAAATTTGAGGAAAAATTGATTTTTTGAACTTAATTTTCGCACGTGCCACGCCTGGAGGACACCTTATCGCGCGGCATTCCACGGTGCCGCGCCTCATTTTGGGGCTACAGCGCGGCACTGTTCAACAGTGCCGCGTTTTTCGATAGGGGACCCGCGCGGCAGTACGGCAGGCGATTTTTGCCCAAAAGGGCTTCCCAAAAAATTAATTTTCCCCTGGTGAAAACAAAAATTTCTTGCATGAAATGAAAGAGGGGCTCAAGCACTCTTACCTGGCGCAGACGACGGTCGAAATGGTGTCCCAGAACTCTCGGTATCGATCCTTGAAATTTTGCTCCAAAATGGGTAAAAATGACTCCTTTGGGTAAAAATCACAAATGAATAGTAATTTCTATTTTTACCATGCCTTATATAGCATTTTTTCATATTTTTTAATTAATTAATTACTATTTCAAATTAATAAACCTTTATTCATATTACTAATGCCCGATTTTTTAGCATTCATTGACAGGATCCGCGGTAGAAATGGGATGCATTCATACTGGTATTTGTTCGTAGTTTGACCTTCATATTGAGCCCACTTTATCTTTTTCGTGCTCTGGATTTAAAACTTGAAAAAGATTCCAAGCGCTTTCACACCTGTGTCGTGCTTTTCAAACGCAAGTAAACGGTGTCGAGTACGGTCAGCTTTACTCATGCTCGTTAAACGATGAGGAAAGTATTATCCTGGTTGTATTTTATTCTTTTTTCGGACCAGAATAATTTAAAATTTACGAAAAAGACCATAGGAGTCCATAGTTAAGCTCTTTTCAGACTCCTTAAAATTGAAAAGATTGCCAAGTGATCTTGACTCTTTCACACTTGTAAAAGTATTTGAAAGGTCGTCTATTCGGTGATAGGTTACCCCTTTTTCGGCCCGTCTAGACTATTTACGAGAAAGGTATACCTCAGTCAATCTCGGCTGGGAGAGTTCTCTCGGGAATCGTTTTACACTTTTTCGGGATCGAGAGACTAAATTTTACGAAAAAAGTACATTATGGAGCTTCCTTTAAGTTTTTTAGGCTCTCTAAATATGAAAAACTACCGAGTTTTCCTTCCGTGGGCTCGTTAAAATATTAACATCGAAGGACCCACTTTGGGACGAACCCCTCCTTTCTCAGGTTCGTAAAACATGTGAGATTGGACTCATCCACAAGATGAGCTACACCGAGCATCTGTTATCCTCTTCAAGCTCGTAAAACAAGAAAGAGGTACTCGTCCATCATGTCGGGGAAATATGGGGGAACAAGTCAATTTTATCTATGGCAGCTTGTCAGTCATTACCTTTGAACATGGCATGTGTCCATCTCTTGTCTATATTTGGGTATCCGCCTTTCATTGAGTCATAGTCATCATCATGGGTCGTCTCCCTGGCCACGAGTCCGCTCATCCGGTGTCTATCCTCTATTTATCAGTAATACCCGCTGCCGAGTCTTGTTACATGCCGTTATATGTTCAAAGGGTTGCATTGTATTGAGTCATTCATTGTGTCAGACCTCCGCTGTGTCAGTACATACTCCATTACTTCATCATCCCATCATATATGCCGATTTCGTGTCGATGATGTGGGAATCATTATGGCCCACCTTCGACGAGTCTATTCCTGTCGACACCAAATCACTATCCAGGAATTAGACTTAGGAATCAACCATTAGTACCTTGGTACCTGCATGCCTCAATGGCAGGTTTCCTCGTGTTTGACAGTAGGTTCACCTCATTGACCTCTGATCAAGCAATCTCTCGGATGCTCGACATCAACTCATTCATTCGCATTTCGTTGAGATGTACTATTGATACCTTGGGAATCATTGTCATTATTGGTGATCTCCCTCGCATTTGTTAACGGTCCACATCATTGACCGGTAATCAAATGGTTTCTTCCATGTTCGACTTCAACACCTTGTAATCACATGGTTAGATTCGTATCTTTATGCGATCGGGTAGAAGACCCTGGGTGCATCACTATATCTTGACTGCGTCCAGGCTGCGATGGAGATGTCTCTTGTATTGTCACACAGATCCACTTATTGTATTGGTCGTGGCTGTGTCATTACTGTCTCATGGATCTACGATTGTTCATAGTAGCCATGATCTGTCCACAGTTTACATTATCTCAGTACTCATGGATCTGCAATGTATTGGTCGGCAGCCATGCTTTGAGTCATTTGTTTCCGAGCATGGGAATGCCCGCCTCGGTGGTATATCTAACACTTTGTTTCTATTTCAGCTCCGTGTCGTCCTCCTCGATGCTATCTCTGCACATTTTATTCGTAAAGTCTTTCGGCCATCAGTCCCTTCTGACCTCACACTTTAGGGGGCATCTGTTATACCTCTATATTTCACGGTGTCGCACCCCCATCACAAAACAAGTTGACGACACTTTCCCTACTGTTTTGAACCATCCAGAAGAGACAGATGATGAGTCAACCTTGAAGGTAAATCCACCCTGGCAAGTTTTGACCCACCTTGGACTTTATTTCTACACACTACCGCGCCTTGCTATGTTCCCAAAACGCGGCACTAGACACTACCGCGTGCTACTTTTTCCTCAAAGCGCGGCAGTGCCGCGTTCTGCAGACTTTGCAAGGCGCGGCACCCTTTTAATAGTTTTTTGCCCTTGGCTTGTGGGATCTTGGATTTTCGAAGATAATGGAAGATTGGGTTCCTTGATTCGATCTCAACTCATCTCCTTCGATTAGAAACCCTGATCCACTTATCCCTCCTTAGATCCACTCATCTCTCTTGTTGGTTAACCTCACCATTCACTATAAAAGAGAGGCATGCCATTGGAAAGGGAGAGGACTCTTGAGAGCACCAAACTTATGGTCTTGCAGCATTGTGGAGATAGCTAGAGGAGAAGACACTTGGAGTTGGAGGATTGGCTTGGGCATCAAGCACCCTTTGTAAGTAATCTTCAAGTTGTAATGGAATAACTTGTCTTGTTTTCCCAAATCATTTGTGTTAATCTTGTTTTAATGATATGATTTGTATCTCTCATAGATTTAGATCATAACTCATGTTTTCAGATTGCTAGAGAATAGTACATGTTTTTGTTTTGGTTCCATTGTTAACAGGTTTACTTGTGAGGACTTGGAACTTGGAGCAAATATCAAAGACAAGCATTTGGACATAAGGTCAGTTAAACTCCTTCTATTCTCTCCAACATTTTAATTCTGAGATGTTTGTTAGATCTAGGGATTCAAGGTTGCATTTGTTTTGTCTGTTCTTAGTCTAGAGTTAGTTAAAGTCTACTTTAGCCTAAGGGAATTTTGACTTATCCGTAGGGTGGAATTCCACATAACAGGCACAAACGCTGAATCAGGCTCGCAGGCCAAAGATGGCATAATCGCCGAGTTCGGCTCGCGGGCCAAGATATTTTCATCAAATTTAACATCTCTTCTAATGATTATATCATGAGAATGTGTTTGAAGAATTCTATAACCTTTTACATCTTCAGAATATCCAACAAATATGCACTTTTCACTTTTAGGTTGCAATGCTTTCCGTTTTTCATCCGGAATGTGAGCCCATGCTTCACTACCAAACACACGAAAGTGACTTACATAAAGTTTATTTTTACTCCATGCTTCTTCCAGTGTGATACCTTGTAAAGCTTTAGTGGGGGTGAGAATAACTATGTAATTTTCACAAGTTATGGCCTCAGCCCAAAATTGAAGACTTAGTCCCTTAGATTGGATCATACAATTAGCAATTTCTTTTAAAGTGCGGTTCTTCCTTTCAGCTACACCATTTTTTGTGGTGTATATGGAACAGTGTGTTGTTTTTGGATTCCTTGTTCAATGCAAAAAGTAGTGAAATTGTTGTTAACATATTCTCCTCCATTGTCAGATCTTAACTTAATAATTTGATGACCAGATTGTTTTTCAACAAGGGCCTTGTAGGCCAAGAACATGTTACTCTTAATTTTTATGAAATAAACCCAAGCGCATCTGGTGTAATCATCAATGAAAGTTAAGAAATATTTGAAACCAAAAAAGGAAGCAGATGGAAGAGGACCACAGAAGTCGCTATGCACAAGCTCCAAGGGAACCGAGGCGTGCCAAGAGGCACATTTGTCAAAACTGTCCCGATGATGTTTTCCGAGTACACAACCGGAACAAACACCATCCCTGCAAGATTGTTTGGTAGAATTTTTCCCTAAGGATAAGTCAAAATTCTCTTAACTTTAAAGCAGATTCTCAACTAACTCTAAAGCAAGAAACAAGACAAAACAAATGCTACCTTGAAATCCCTGAACTAACTTTCACAACAAGATTATACGCATTCAGAAACAATGAGAGATATGACACGCCTTTCAATCTGACGTTTGTCCTGCTTCTATCTCTTGATCCAAAGCTCCAATGTAGAACCTGTTGAGATCAAACAAAGAACAAACATACAAGCTTCCAAACACCTTGAAGTAAATATTAGATTCAAATCCAGATTAGATACATTCCATGCTAAGAACTTAAGCTATGCACATGAAATGGGAAAAACAAGACAAGTTATCTTATTACAAACTTGAAGAATGCTTACAAAGGTTGCTTGATGTCCAAGCTAATCCTCCATCTCCAAGTGATTTCTCCTCTAGCTATCTCCACAATGCTGCAAGATCATAAGTTTGGTACTTCTAAGAGTCCTCCCCCTTTCCCATGGAATACCTCTCCTTTATAGTTTATGGTAGGGTTAACCAACAAGAGAGATGGGTGGATCTAGGGAGAGATAAGTGGATCAAGGTTTCTAATCACAGAAAATGAGTTGAGATCGAATCAGGGATCCCAATCCTCCAAAATCTCTCGAAAATCCAAAATCCCAAAGGCCATGGAAAAAAGACTATAAAAGGAGTACCGCGCCCTGTGGTCTGAGCATAACGCAGTAGTACTGCATGGCAGAGACAAAGCATAGCATGGTAGTGTGGACTACCGTGCACCTATAACTGAGCAAGGCGCGGTAGTGTGGGTAAATAAAGTCTCAGCTGGGTGAAAACTTGTCAGGGTAAGTTTACCTTCAAGATTCAGTCATCATATTTCTCTTCTGAGTGGTTTAAAGCAGTAGGGGAAGTGTCGTCAGCTCTTTTTGTGGTGGAGATGCGACACTGTGGAATATAGAGGTATAACAGATGCCCCCTAAAGTGTGAGGTCAGAAGGGACTGATGGCCGAAATAATTTACGAATATAGTGTGCAGAGATAGCATCGAGGAGAGCGACAAGGAGCTGAAACAGAAACAAAGTGTTAGATATACCACCGAGGCGGGCACCCCCATGCTCGGAAACAAATGACTCAAAGCATGGCTGCCGACCAATACATTGCAGATCCATGAGTACTGAGATGATATCGACTGTGGACAGACCATGGCTACTATGAATAAGCGTAGATCCATGAGACAATAATGACACAGCCACGACCAATACAATAAGTGGATCTGTGTGACAATACAAAGGACATCTCCATTGCAACCTGGACGTAATCAGGATACTGCAGTACGCCCAGGGTCTTCTACCCGATCGCAATTGATACGAATCTATCCATGTGATTACAAGGTGTTGAAGTCGAACATGGTAGAAACCATTTGATTACCGGTCAATGATGTGAACCGTTAACAAATGCGAGGGAAATCACCAATGATGAAGATGATCCCCAAGGTATCTGAAGTACATCTCAACGAAATGCGAATAGATGAGTTGATGTCGAGCATTCAAGAGATTGTTCGATCAGAGGTCAATGATGTGAACCTACTGTCGGACACGAGGAAACCTGCCATTGAGGCATGCAGGTACCAAGGTACTAATGGTTGATCTCTAAGTCCAATTCCCGGATAGTGATTTGGTGTCGACGGGAATAGACTCATCGAAGGTGGGCCATGATGATTCCCACATCATCGGCACGAACGATAAGATGATGAAATAATGGAGTATGTACTGACACAGCGGAGGCCTGACACAATGAACGACTCTGAACAATGCAACCCTTTGAACATGTAACGGCATATAACAGACTTGGCAGTAGGGATTATTAATAACAGAGTATAGACACCGGATGAGTAGGCTCGTGGCCACAGAGACGACTCAGGATGACGACCATAACTCAGTGAAAAATGGATACCCAATATAGACAAGAGACAGACACATGCCATGTTCAAAGGTAACGACTGACAAGCTACCACAAATAAACTTGACTTATTCCCCATATTCCCCTGACATGATAGACGAGTACCTCTTTATTGTTTTTCGAGCTTGAAGAGGATAACAGATGCTCGGTGTAGCTCATCTCATGGATGAGTCCAATCTCACATGTTTTACGAACCTGAGAAAGGAGGGGCTCGTCCCAAAGTGGGTCCTTCGATGTTAAAATTTTAACGAGTCCAAGGAAGGAAAACTCGGTAGTTTTTCGCATTTAGAGAGCCTAAAAAACTTAAAGGAAGCTCCACAATGTACTTTTTCATAAATTTAGTCCATCGATCCCGAAAAAGTGTAAAACAATTCTCGAGAGAACTCTCCCAGCCGAGATTGACTGAGCTATACCTTTCTCATAAATAGTCTAGACGGGCCGAAAAAGGGGTAACCTATCACCGAATAGACGACCTTTCAAATACTTTTACAAGTGTGAAAGAGTCAAGATCACTTGGCAATCTTTTCAATTTTAAGGAGTCTGAAAAGAGCTTAACTATGGACTCTTGTGGTCTTTTTCGTAATTTTTAATTATTCTAGTCCGAAAAAAGAATAAAATACAACCAGGATAATACTTTCCTCATCGTTTTAACGAGCATGAGTAAAGTTGACCGAACTCGACACCATTTACTTGGGTTTGACAAGCACGAGATGAGTGTAAAAAGTGCTTGGAATCTTTTTCAAGTTTTAATCCAGAGCACGAAAAAGATAAAGTAGGCTCAAAATGAAGGTCAAACGATGAATAAACACCAGTGTGAATATATCACTTTTTGAAGGAGGTCCTGTCAATAAATGCTCATAAAACCAGATATTAGCAATGTGAAATGGGCTTTATTTTGACCATATAAAATAATAAGTAAAAAATAGGTGAAAAAGCTATATAAAGAATAGGTAAAAGGAGAAAGTTACCATTTCACTTGTTTTTTACCAAAAGAGGAGATTTCACCCACTTGAGGAGCAAAACTTCAAGGATCCATATCTGGAGTTTCAGGGCACCGTTTCAACAACCGTTTGCGCCAGGTAAGAGCTCTCAAACTTATCTTTCATTTGATGTAGGAATCATTTGCTTTCAGTAAGAAAATTTGATTTTTTGGACGAGCCCTACTGGGCGAAAATCACCCTTCACAGTACCACGTGGGGCCCATATCGGGAAACGCAGTACTGTTCGACAGTACCGCACTGTGTATTTAAGATGAAACGCGGTACTGTGTAGTACCGCGCGGCAAGGTCTTCCCCAGGTGCGATGAAGGTGAATTTTAAGATGAAAAAATCAAATTTTCTCAATTTGTTTGCTGAAACTAAGTTGTTAAATGATTACTAAATGTTTCTCTTGACCTTTTGCAGGAGTTTGCAATTTGTTTGGGTCAAAATGGTCCACTGGAAAGAAAGAGAACATGAGGCTGGTGATTTGGCGGCCGAAAATGACCTACCTACCGTGACTGCATTACGGGAGTGTGGTTTGTTGAAGTTCTTTAAGACCAAAGGCATTCGTCAGCAAGCCAAACTTCTTACCCATCTTATCCAATTGTGGGACCCTGACATTCAAGCTTTCCGAGTGGGAGAGCATGTTCTCGAAATTCAACTTGAGGATATTTATTTCCTCACGGGCCTCTCGAAAAGAGGGGCCCGGGTGAACTTTACTGGATACACAGCCTCAGAGACGAGCACAGATGCTCTTATTGCTCGGTATTGCCGTCAGGGTTCGAGTAAGAAAAGCGGCAAAGTGGTCATAAAATATGTTATAGAACTCCCTTTAAAAACCATAATGTTCACCATCACACGTGCAGCAGGGAGTGTGGGTCAGCATCAAGCGTCCGTACACAAATGAATCTCGGAGCAGAGTGTATGGCGGGAACGGTATTTAACTGGTGTGAAGCGGTGTTGGCCAATCTTAAAGAACAAGTGCACAAGTGTAAGGTTGGAGAGAACTCCCAATTTGGTTATGGGAGTATCCTAGTCACCTTCTTTCTGGCGAGGGTGCCATTGTTGCGTCCACAGATATATATGCCCCACCGTCCACCTACCGAGTCATGGATGGCTCGATGGAGTGACTATGCAGGGCATCTTGGGGGACCTCAGCGCTTGGCATTTGGTGAGGATTTCTTCTCCTGGCTCGAGGAGCAGATAGTCATGATCGATGACTACCCCTATGCAGGGGTGGACTTTCGCGAGGACATCGACTTGGCACTGCCAGAGGATGAAGATTGGGACAACTCAGGTATGACCTTCACGGATATGTATTTTTTCCTTTTTTTGAGTATATAATTTTTATTGCTTTTTTAGAATGTGTAAAAGACTTCAAATGTACGTTTGCATGCATGTCGCAGATCGTGGCCCACAGAGACCAGCTGGGTATTCTCCCTTACGTCGTGGTGGTGTTGATCGCCAAGTTGTTCCTGACGAGGAGGAGGACGAAGATGAGGCAGGAGGCGTTCGAGACATAGAGAGGAACTTACAGGGGTTGACTCATGGTATCCCTGCTATGAGAACGGATGACGTCCCTTTACATCTCCAGCGGCATACCATAGGTGTGCCTAGTCGTATTGGTCGACTTCTTCGTAGGGTGGCTCCAGCTGTAGTATGTTACCACCACCAGCGAGAGGAGTCTGATGAGGGACATGATAGATCCCCCAGATCTCCATAGATGGTCTTTTTTGTCTTTTGCGGCATGTATACGATATGTAGGCTTTGAGAGGCAAATTTTTGTATGGGATTTGGTCCCAAATTTTGTCTTTGACATAAACTTTATGTATTTTGGAAAAAACACTTTTATATACAGTGATATGGACCTATTTTCATGATCTAATTTATTTACAATGACTTGTGCATTTTATCTTTTATGATGTGTTTATGTATGGGCAAGATGCCAATCCAAAATGTAATTAGCCAATGAATCAGCTATACAATTGAATTCTCTCGGTATGTGTTGATATGTAATGAAATTAAATGATCGTTCCAAGAGGCATACTCTCCTAAATAAACGAAGTAGTATAGGATCGTGAACTGTGTAAACACGGTTTAGATGAGAAACCACGAGTTGGGAGTCTAAAAAGACTGATATGGAGTCAATTCCGAGTGAAGCAACCTCCGTCAAGAGACCAATGACTGCATGGTACTCCACGATATTGTTGGTTGCAAGACCTAAACAATTGGCTCCTGAAGAAATCAACTCGCCAGTGGGGGAATAGATTACCCATGCTGCGGAAGTGAGATTCCGGGTATGTCGGCTTGCACCGTCGGCGAATCCGAAGTAGGCAGACATCTGCGCATAAAATCACAAGTCAAAGTAAGAGTGGATACATGAGGTCCACGCGCACACCAAAAAATGAGTAAAAGCAAACTAAGTACATTATGTACAACAAGTAACCTGCGTAGGGAAACCTTAGGCGTAGAAGCGTTTGAGTTATAGCCCATTGTGAGGCCATGCCAATGGCGTACCATCACAATCGATTAGTTCATAGGCTCCTTTTTCCAAGACACGTTTTACAATAAAGGGGCCGTACCACATAGATTCAAGTTTTTCTTTTTCAAGTTTATCGTGCATTTGATCATATGTAAGTACGAGATCACCTTCATTGAAGATCCGAGGTTGAACGGATTTGTCATATTGAGCTTTGACGTGTTTTTTGTGAGCTTCATTAACTAAAGCAGCGTCGCGGCGGGTTTCATCTAGCTTAGCTAGGTATAGAAACCATTCCTCTTCGGAAGTGGTGTGTGGAAGTAGCTCTATGGCTATCTTAAGTGATGGAATTTCACATTCAATCGGAAAAATGGCTTCTAGGCCATACACCAGTTGGAATGGTGTAAACCCAGTAGCACTTTTCACTGAGGTTCGGTATGCCCACAGTGCTGAGAATAGAGTTGAGTGCCAATTGGATTTCTGGGTACCCACAATACGCTGAATCATTCGTTTCAGGACTTTGTTAATGGCTTCAACTTGGCCATTAGCTTGTGGGTAATACGGGGTTGAGTTTTCATGGAGAAAACCCAACTTGGCACTTAGTTCTTCGATCATATGGTTCCTGAAGTGGGAACCATGATCGGTCACGATGGATTGTGGGACACCGAATCTAGCTATAATATGGTTGAATATGAATTGCGCTGCTGTTTTGCCGTCCTCAGCATACATCATAAGTGTCCAAATGGGACACAAATCTGGGACATACTGCTGGGTTGATCATGTGTGGACTGAAGAACTGGTGCACTGGAACATCAACAGTGCTGCTGACTGGGGTACCAGAGGAACTGATGAGCTGCTGGATCATAATGACTGGGAGCAGAAACTTCAATGGTACACTGAGCTGGAACTGAAATGGGTACTCAAGGAAGCATATAGCCGGATGGCTTCCGAATACAATCGCCAACGCAGCCCGGAAATCCACGGGAACATATAACTGGGCGTTCCGAAGTGACTCACAAATGTGCTAGAGTCGAGGGAAATCCGGGGTCTTCGACTAAAAACTGAAGTGATATAACCCTACGCGATTCTCGACGATGCGATCAAGGTGCTGAAGTCGAGCATGTGAGAAACAACCACTCGGAGAGGCAATGATGACTCCTCTCAGAATGATCCGGAGGCACTTACCACAGATGGTAATAAGTCCAAGGCGTAGGGACCTCTAGGCCTATCCTCTGGAATAGAGGGGCTATCGTCGACAAAGGGAGACCTGCAACTATCAAGGCGATGATGTTTCCTTGACAGTAGCACGAGGTGTAGAACCGAAATGTGATAGTACTGATGGCAGGACTGATCAAACTGTGGGGGGACAACTGGGCAAGTAGAGTGGGTGGACTCAAACTTCCTTTGTTCAGAGTATGATAATGGGGATGATCTGGCAGCATATGAAACTGACTGAGGGGAAAGGGAGCATAGCTGTAGTGGATCGGGGAGGGTGACTGGTCTGAGGGAGACTCAAACTGGTATAAAATGGCAGGAGACTGCAGAATACTCTAAACAAAGGCGACCTGATTGGGGGTGCTGCCGAGATGATCGATCATGGTGCCAGGAGGCACGGGAGGAGACTTCTTCATGGGTTAAGGAACTAGAAGAAGTGTGTGTAAAATGATATTGTCGTGTGGATTTATACGAGCCCAGGACAGTTCATGCTCGTGGTTGCTTTCAATTTTAAGGAGTCTGAAAGCGATAAGAAGACTCTGAAGTAATGGAATGGTACTGTCGTGTGGATTTTACGAGCCCAGGACAGTTCATGCTCGTGGTTGCTTTCAATTTTTAGAGAGTCTGAAAGCAAATAAGAAGACTCCAGGGGGTTGATTTTTCGTAGATTTAGTCTCCAAGGTCCAAAGAAGCATAAAAGGATGCAATGAAGAACTCTTCTAGCCGGTGTGACTAGAGTATTCCTTTTTCGTAATTAGTCTACCAGGTCCGGAAAAGGGTTAAACTTATACCAGATAGACGCCCTTTCAGGTACTTTAACGAGCATGAAAGGAAGCAAGATTGCTCGGCGATCTTTTCATTCTTTTAGGAGTCAGAAAAGAGGTTAACGGAAACTCCCTAAGTGCCTTTTTCGTAAAGGACTTGTCCGGCCCGAAAAAGGGATAAAAGTATACCGAACAAAAGGAATGGCCAGGCAAGGAGGAAGTGTTCAATCAAGGATCAGGAATGATGACCAAGAACGAGGGTATGGGGGAACACTGGTGGGCCTCCTTGCGGGGTGAATGGAATGGTAGCAAAATAACGAAATATTTGCAGTATGACAGGAGTGAATGGCTCATGTAAAGGTGTGGGACAATCTGATGGCGGCCGATGTGGCACGCAAATCAAGGTAGCAAGGTGTCAGGACACAATGTGGAAATTGTACCAGGTGAGAGCGAGAAATGATCTCAAGCATCATCACGAGCTCGGAAAAATGAATCCGGCGATATAAAGGGTGTCAAAAAAGGGTAACGACCGATGTGGCACGTACACCGAGACGACGGGGGTGTTTTGGAAAAAGACCCAAAAAATCTGGGGGTGAGAGCGAGAAATGATCTCAAGCATCATCACCAGCTCGGAAAAATTAATCCGATGATATAAAATATGTGAAAAATGGAGAACGACCGATGTGGCACGCAAACCGAGGCGACGAATGGTGTCTGAAAAATGGGAAAAAAATGACAGGGTAAAAATAATGCAACGAGGTGACCATCATGACGGTCTCATCGTGCTGATTCCAGTGGTGGAAACGGTTTGAAAAACGGACTATGTATGGGGTCAGAAAGGCCGTAACAAGAAAAAGTCAACTGACTATAAATAGTGGTGGGTCCAATCATGACATGTGTCATTTGTACTATTTGACTTTGACTTGTGATCAGAGTGGACCAAAGCTTAGGTGGCATTTCTGGACGATCCGACCGGCCGATTTCAGATCCGGGAGATACAGGTATTCCGTCAAACTCATACCTGCATGTTTTTTTAGGGTCGGGGGTTGGGTAGTGGGTCCCAGGGTTTATTTGTACGGTCCACGTGGGGTGGACCGCGGGTTAGGGGGTCGAAACCGTGGTTGGTGACCGCGAGTTTTGGGGTGGACCACGCGGTTGGCGACCACGTGTTTCCTGTATGGGTACACGGTCTAGTACCGCGAGTTCCAAGGAGGAACACGCGGTGCCAAACCACGAGGTTAGGGCTGACAGGCGCGGTTAAGCACCGCGACTATAGGCCTGACAGCCGCGGTCGGAAATCGCGGCAGGAAGCCCGAAAGCCGCGGTTTTGGGCCGAGCTATTAGGGTCTTCCGGGAGAGGGAAAAGGACTTATTTACTTGACATGAGTCTGATGAGTTGCCTTTGTGTGATTGACAGGATGCCGCAGGTGCTCTGGAGAGAGCGGGAGATCCCTGATGAGATCGTGGCTGTGATCCAGGGGGAGCGCCATGTGCGATCTGTGTTGGGACTGTGCGGACTACTGAAGTTCTCACAGATACCCATGATACGGTCAGCATCATTGCTGTTGAATCGGCTGATCAACTTCTGGGAGCCGGACATACAGGCTTTCCGGGTACAGGGTGAGAGGGTGGACCTCACCCTGACCGATGTATATTTTCTGACGGGGTTGCCCTGTCTAGGCAGGGTAGCAGACACACAGCCATGGGTTGCCGCGGACGTCAACATGGAGGACATGTTGGAGAGATATTGTGGTCCTGAGGCGAGGGTGCATCGGAATGCACTCTTGGTGAGGGACCTACAAGAGCCAGCAGTGCAGGCCATGGCAGCATGTGTGGTTCGGGTATTGGGGTCCCAGTCACCTGAGAAGGTGTCTGGGGGCCAAATGCAGATGATAGAGCGTGTACTGGATGGGGTATACTACGCATGGGGCCAGATGTTCCTGACCTGCGTTCAGCGACAGCTGACGGCAGCGAAGGAAGCTGGCAAGGGCTTTTGTTTTGGTTCCTTCTTGTGTGCCTTCTTTATGGAGAGGGTACCCACACTGCGGCCACGGGTACCGATCAGGGCAGGAGGTATGAGGGAGCCGCGGATGGTGCGGTGGGGCGAGATGATGCGCCGCCATGGTGGCGGCGATGTGGGCAGGTATTTTGCGCAGGAGTTATACCTGCAGTGGCTCCAGATACCGTTGACACTGGACGACTTCCCGTATCGGGACATGGACTTCACGGGAGATCCGGAGGTGCCATGAGCACCAGGACAGGCATGGGGTCCCGACGGTACGTATGTGTTTGCTTGCATATTATGGATGTCAAGTTTTATATATGTGACAGTAGATTGATATACTGTGACTGACATATGGGTGATCTTGCAGATGTGGGCCCGAGGCTGCCTCAAGGACATGTGGCACGGAGGGGTATTGTGGTCGTTCCAGCTCTACCTGGGCGAGGGGAGGTTCGTCGCCGCGATGCGGAGGGGACACTGGAGTCGGTCCGGGCACTACTAGACCGGTTGCTGATAGGGGTGACCGACGAGGGATGGCGGGATGTCGATCCAGACGTGGTTCAGGATTGCATGAGGGCACCCTGAGAGTTCAGATCCATAGCGATCCGGGTGGCGATCTTGGTGGACCGGGCGCGGGCACAGGAGCCCATAGGAGATGAGGACTTGTCGGAGGAGGAGAGAGGGGAGGACTCAGAGGCATCCGATGCAGGAAGTGATGCAGGATACGACTCTCATTAGGGAGTACAGGGGATTCCCCCCGAGTTTTGTAGCTACGGCATGTATGTTGATGAGGCTTTAGGCATGTATATCCATTTTTTGTATAGCTGAGTACAGGGGTACTCAGGACATGTATAGCACGAAACATGTATATTTTATATATATATATATATATGCACATGGATGCACCTTGTTATGATATTGTGTTTGTACGCACGTGGATGCGCTTTATGAGTTGTGATATGTTTTCATTGCACGTGGATGCAAGTAGGCTAGGATGTTGGGCACGTGGATGCCCCTTGTGTATTTTATGTGATGCAACATGATGTATGTATGATTAGGCACATGGATGCCCCTATGGATATGCATGTGGTTTTATGTACATGGATGCAAATGTTGATGCGATGCAATCTTTTTGGGTTTTTATATATTTTTATGAGATGTTATGGGATGATGATGCATGGTGTTACATGGTGTGATCGATATGCCAATCTAGGATGTTGTTTGCCATTTGGTCTGCGACACTATTTTGGGCTCTTGGGACATGTGTGAATGTTATGGATTCAAACTGTCGATTGAGTTGTTGTGTGCGCAGGAATTTTCTAAAAAGGCAGGGATCACGCACCTGGTAGCAGTTGTTGAGCTGGGAGACAAGTAGCTGGGAGTCGAGGAACACATGAAGGTGACATATGCCCATATGGAGGGCGGCATTCAAGAGACCGGTCACAGCATCATACTCTGCCTGGTTATTGGTAGCAGCGCCTATACAGGTTCTGTCAAGGTGAATCATCTCGTTGGAAGGGGAGTACAAGACCCATGCTACAGAAGCCAGGTTGGGAGACCAGCAGCTTGCACCGTCAGCAAAGCCAGTGTAACAAGGTGGAAGATGGTCCATCTGTGGTCATGCAAAAATGATGAATGTAAGATGATGATAAAAAAGGTGAAAAACAAAAAAGAGAGCAAACTGTACAACGCGGACCAATGAGGCCACGATTTCATTTATGGGTAGAAACGCTTAAGATACAACCCATTACGGGGGTTGCGCAAAGGATGGCCTTCAGAGTCGGCTAAGATGTATGCCCCCTTGCCGAGGCAGGTCTGCACGATGTAAGGGCCTTGCCACATGGATTCAAACTTCCCTTTGCCGGTTTGGTCATCGGCTTGGTCATAGGCGAGGACGAGGTCCCCTTCGTGGAAAGTTCGAGGGTGTACATGTTTGTCGTAACCAGCTTTGGAGCGGTTCTTGGCAGCTTCAATGGTCTAGAGAGTGGCACGACGGTCTTCATCGTCTTGTTCGAGGGATAGAAAACGTTGCTCGAGTGGGGAGGTAAAGATATCGCTGAACTCTTGGAAGAGTTGTTTGTAGTCCTCAATCTCCTGCTCGCTGCAGGAGGCTCCTAAAGTGATGAGTTCAGGGGTCTCAATCTTAGCTTTAAGAGCTGGGAACGTTGAGGGATGGATAGAACGATGTTTCTGACGGACGGGGGGTACATCAGGCCATGTGTCAATGTGGTGCTCTATAATGGCGGGGTCAAGACCGGGCATCTTGGTATAGGACCAGGCAAAGACATCACGGAATTCTCTGAAAAGGTTTATGTAGTCCTCAATCTCTTGTTTACTGCAGAATGCTCCTAAAGTGATGAGTTCAGGGGCACGTCCTGGGGCAGCGATATCAACTTGGATGACGGGTGAGATGTTGGCCATGTTACCCTCCTCGAAGGCGTCAGGAGCAGGAATAGGGTCCTTGAACCAGTCGACCTTAGTGGGAAGGAAGTCTTTGGATTCAACCGCAAATTGGGTAGCGGTGCTAGAGGAAGATGCTTCTGGGATAAACTAGGAACGATGATGCATATCATCCCAGGGATAATCCGGGGCAGTAAGGGCCTCGAGAATCTCCTCATCAGTACGGAAAGTTTGCGTCGTCAAATCGATTGACGAAGGAGTAGTGGTGGAAGAGATCATATAAATGGTGTTGACCTCCCCGGAGGGGGGGGAGACCGGGGGGTGAATCTCCTCAATAGTGGTTGGGGCCGTCTCAAGATCCAGATTTCTCATCTCATAGAGAGCCGCTCTGTAATCGGGGAGATCGGGACAATGATGTGAGTAATGCCCGTAAACACCGCATATGGCACAGGGGTGATTGGTACGCAGGGATTTGTCTTTAGGCTTGGGAGTGGGATTTAGTTCGACAATCGGGATGTTGGGGTCGTCGTCGAGCATCTGCATGTGCTTCTGTAATGCTGGTAACTGTGGACACTGATGAGTCGCATGGCCTAACTCGTCGCATAATGAGAATTTGGGAGGAGCACGAAATACTGGGGGGTTTTTTACTGTCTTGCGAGGTGGTACAGCAGTGTAAGGTTGGGGACCTCTGCCCCCAGTGGGTTTAGGAGTAGGTGGAGGAGTCGTGGAGGACGAAGGGGTAGAAACACCAGGAGGTGGCTGAGTGGTAGTAGCCATGGGTTCCACCGGTTGGAGGACGACATCTGGTGTCGGCGGGCGAACGGGAGGCGAAAGATACCATACGGGTAATCCCAAAGTTAACCCTGGGAGGCTAAGGGTAGCCATGACTGGGGCACTTACTACTCCCGATGGAGGGACTAGGAAGGGGATTGTATGGATAGGTGTAACACCAATGTGGCTAGGTACCAACGGTGGTTTAGGAAACAAGGGTGGTTGATTGTTAGGTGGTTGGTTATCGTGGGATAAGGTACATAAGTCCGACACTTCGGGCGTAGATGACGGGGGAGGAATGGATTGGAAGGTGGAGGTCATCGGCGCGTCTGAGTAAACTCCAGGTCCCGTAGAGGAAACAAATGAGGTGGAGGCACGAGAAACAGGTTGTTCAACCATGGGGAGAACATTTTCGGGTGTCGCAGGAGCACTGGGATCATAGTAGGTGAGCTGGTCAACCTTAACCACGCGTCCCTCATGGGGGAACATCATGGTGCGAAAAATGGAAGAGGCAACTACCCGCATGGCATACATGTAGCTGCGGCCAAGTAAAAGGTTATAATCCAATTGGGCATTGATTACCTCGATGTCGATAAGGACGGTTTTACCACCTAACTGGACGGGGAAATTGGGTAGGAGGCCTTGGGGCTGGGCCGACCGGCCGTCGTAGGCGCGTAATGCAGTGGTGGACTGCTGGAGAGTAGGGGATCCCAACTTCTGCCACACGAATGTAGACATCACGCATGTGGAGGCACCTTCATCGATGATGCATCGATGGATGACAAGATTCCGAACGGAAACAGAAACTTGGAATGCTAAGGAGGAAGGCAGGCGTGGTTTGGATTGGTCCAAATCAAATGCCATTAAATTTGAATCATGTGGGTCAATAGCCCCAATGGCTGAGAGTAAAGTCTTGCGCTGGGAAGGGCAGTTCTTCAAGACTTCTAACGCGAACATGGCTGCGGGAGATTGGGCTAGGTCGTCTACTATGTTGTAGTTTGACGCAGCGCGTGCAGTAGGGTTATTGTTGATACGGCGAAGTGGGAAACGAGGGGCTTTGGGAGCGCCATCTAGTGGAGGTGGAGGTATGCATAACGCCTGATCGGTGGGATGGGTGTTAGTGGGTTTATCAGTGGGAGGTGTTTCAGTGGTGGAGCCATATTGGTTCCGACGGGTCTGAAGGTTGACGTCAGCAGATGACATCATCAACAGGTGGTGGGTCCCTGAGTCAAACATGGGTTGATCAGGAGCGACGTACGTGATCTGCTGTTGTTGGGGTTGCGTGTTGGCTTGAGGAGTAGCCAACGGCTGAGTATTCACGACGCCTTGGGTTGGTAAGGGGTTTTGCAGCACCAAAGGTGGCTGTTGAGGTTGTGGGGGGTTGGGCTGCGCTGGAGGAGCTGCATGTCCTTGGCGATGGGCCTCATCAACCCAGAGTTGCCGAGCTCGCTCGAAGTGTGGGCAAGCATGCGTGTAATGTCCATAGACCCCGCAGATAGAACAAGGATGGTTTGTTCGCAAATTAGGGTTTTTAGCCTGCTTGGGCGGGCGATCAGGGTTTTGGTTAGCGGGGGCCGCGTTGTTATTGTTGGGGGGATTCGCCGGTTGACCAGCATGGTCTGCAGGTTGGTTATTCCCACGATTACAGCCCTTACCGCGGTTTTGTTGGCCCTGGTTACGTTGGTTGTTCTGGTTTTGCTGCTGATTGTGTTGGGAATAGACTTGCCCTTGGGAAGCAGGTGGATTCTGAGGTTGCGCAGGTGCGGGAGCAGGCTGCGGGGGATGATATGCAGGTGGAGGCTGAGCAGGCGCAGCGACTTGAGGAGGTTGCTGATATGGCTGCGGAGCAGGTTGTGGGTTTGCCGCAGGGGATTCCTGTGGCGGATAATAAACGGGTTGGGCTTGTGAAGGCGCAGGAGCTGGGGCAGCCTACTGATGATAGTAGGGCTGAGGTGCGACTGGGGGGGCATAAGCAGGAGTCGCATGACCGAAGCACTGAGGAGGACATGAGGGTCCATGGTGATGGTGATGTGTCATGGGAGCATACGAGCTGGTTGCTCCAGACTGTGAGGTAGCCCGTGAAAGGTCGGGTCCAGGGGTAGGACGTGCAATGGAAAATGGTTTGGGATGCGAAGAAACACGGCCAATGATACCGTCTGCAGCGTGGGATGCCCCCGGCGCATCGTGCTGGGAGGACTCGCCGTGAGGGGCGTCATGTATAATGGTATAAAGGTAACCCGACTGGTCGTAAATGAGGTCGAACTGTTGGGACTTAAGGCTGGCCTCTTCTTCAGACTGGGGTCTTTCTGATGCCACATCCTTAGCAATAACAGGGAGAAGGGATTTGAGGAACCAATTTAGGAAGATACGGTCGTCTAGTTTGATCTTACATAAGCTACGGCGTCGACGCCACTCATGGATGTGGTCCGTGATATGGGTAGCCATGTTTTGTCTACAAGATAAGAGGATCTCAACGCCCGCGTCATAGCGGACAGGCAACTGGAAGAACTGCAGGAAGGTCGAGGCAAGGGAAGCAAAGGTGGCATGGGTCCCATGGGGTTGCTCGATATACCACTTGGCTGCAGAGCCAGTGAAGGTGCGCTGTAAGAGATGGAGGCGAACAGAGTCATCCACTATGGAGTTAGAGGAACACCATAGGTGGAAAGACATGATATGGTTTTGTGGGTCCTCACCGGCCTTGCCCTCGAACTTAGGGATGTCAGAGGGGAGCTTGGTAGGCATATGAGGCCACGTAGGGTCGTGTCGAATAGGATCGTTGGTCAATCTAGCCAGGTCAGGTAGATTGAGGCTAGCCATGAATGGCAAACTGGAAGAAGGATGTGACACAGTAGTGGGTTGGACCAAGTTGGGGCCAATGCCCCCGAGTGGGGGGACAGGATTTGGGATGGTGCCCCCCAGTGGGGGAACGGAGGTAGTATAGGAGGGGCCTGCACCACCATGGGTAGTGTGAGCCACTGATGTAGTGGGGATAGGAATTCCCGCTGCGGGAATAGGTACTGTGAGGGGAATGGTAGATGGGGGCCCCATGGAGGGCATACCCAAAACAGGAGTAGAAACTGGTGTAGTGGTGGATGTACCACCAATGGTCCCTATAACAAAAGGAGTGGAAGTCGTCCCAGCCATGGGGCTAGTAGGGGCAGTGTAAATAGGGTTCTCAGACTCTTTGTCAGAATCGAAGGTAAAGTAAGGAGCGTCAATATCTGGTGACGGAGTTCTATGTCGCTGACGAGTGGAGTCAAGTGACAAGGCTCTAGATCTGTGATGAGTGGTATCAACGGATGATGATCGGAATCTATGACGAGAGGTGTCAAGAGAACCGTGCTGTGGGGGCTCACCCCTGAGGCACCGAGAATGTCTTGGGGACTCAATGGTGACAGATGGTGTCAAATCTATGTGGGTTGAGGTGAGTAGAAAAACAGCTCAAAAATCCTAATGCAATCGAGTGTGCAAAAGGAGAGCTCAAAAACAAGGCACTCAGGCCAACAACCAACTCAAAACACCCACTGCAACAGCTGTGCTACAATAGGTGGAGTAACAACAAAGATGTTCAGAATACCAACAAGCAGCAGGTTTCCTAAAAATGAAAAATGGTGGACTCTCTAGACCAAAGGGAGGTAAAGGAGCATGCAAACACCTAACTAAAAGTATTCTGACTCAACTAAACATATCCTCTGCAAGGTGATGAAATCCAAGTCAGACAATATGAGTGGGAAAGCCAAGTGTCTATGATATCCCCCTACCGGGAGGGACACCGGGTAGTCAATCCTAGAAGAATGGCAACTAAGATACCCCGTTCATGACACGTCCAGATAGGTGAATCTGCCGTTTAGTCCGTTTACCGCAATACCCCTATACAGGGATATCCCGCGAACCGTGAAAGGTAGCCCTTCGGTTACTGAATGGAGTGCGGTATTCCACTCAGGCCTCCGGAACCAGTCTCCCGACTTCAACCCTCCTAAGGGAGAGGCCCTCTAATAAACTGGTCATGACCGTGCCAAAAAGTACTAGGGGATTTTGGTTCCCTATTTGGACAACAACTATGTCTCAAGTGTAAGTGACCGAGGGGTGTTATTGGAAGCCTATCCCCCCGACCCTACCTAACTACAAAGATTCTTTTGTGTTCCCCAAGTGGGGTTAGAATATTGGTTGAGTTAGGTACTTTTTAAGGCTCACTTGAATTATGTGACAGAGTGTGTGCTCGTGAGGTGATGAACCCAAAATAGAAGTGCCACAAGGGGGGCAATCTTCTAACTATCAATAATTACTGAAATTGAAACTTTAACTTGCAAAATTTTCTGAATTAAAAATACTGAAATTTTAAAAAGATTCTGTAAAGGGAACAGAAATTATGTTGCAGAAAGGTTGTAAGGAAGTGGGGCTGCAAGTAGGACAGAGGGCTGTTCAGATGCAGAAAATATTGCAGCAAAAGGGGCTGGGCTCAAATTAGGGAAAAAATGCAGAAATCAGATCGCGGGTCTGTGGCGAATCAGAACAGGCGGACCGCGGGTTTAAGGGAAACAGACGCGGACAGGTCGCGGCTATCGGGCCGACAGGCGCAGTCGGGACGCAGGAAACGGGGAAAAAGACGCAGTCGGGTCGCGGCAAAAAGGCTAACAGACGCAGTCGGGACGCACGAAAGGGGCTGAAAGACGCAGTCGGGACGCAGGAAAATGGCCGACGGGCGTCGTCAGATCGCAGCAAACAGGCTTATTAGCCGCGGTCGGATCGCAGGTAACAGACTTGAATCCGCTGGCAGGGCGTCGGAAACAGTCTGAGAGCCACGGTCGGGTCGTAGGTAAGGGCCTGAAAGACACGGTCGGGACACGACTGCAGAGGGAAAAGACGCGATGTACGGCGGCCGAAAGGGACAGCCGAAAGGGAAATTTTTTTTTTTTTAAAACGGAAACCAGAAATTCAAAAACTAGGGGATTCGATCCCCAATGGAGTCGCCAAAACTGTAGCTAGGGTTTTACCCCTAGCTTGTGCAAATGAGCACCTACTAAGGAGAATGGACTCCTTAGTAGCAGTTCAGTAAATGCAAATAATTAAGCTAAAACAGAAATAGAAACTACTCTAACACATGTGCATGAAAAATAAACAACAATTTGTAAACAAGGGTTTTGTATTAATATCACCTTCAATGTGAAGGTTGGTGAAGCTCCTTGCAATGTCCAAGAGGGTTGCTCCAAGCTCCAATGTGCTCCTTCTCTTTCTCCAATGGTGGGGATGGGCCAAAAGAGGCTCTCAAGGTGAAAGTAGTTCAATGGTGAACTAGGGTTTCGAGAGAGATTTTGGCAGAGTAAGGGTATACTTGATTGTGGATATGAAATAAGGGATCTCCATCACCTATTTATAGTTTTTTGGTGGTGGAGTGCTGACCCATGGTTTTAGGAAACACATGGTTTAGGGCAGCTGTATAGGGTTCTTTCCTCCTTTTCCTCATTATTTTATATTTTTTATTCCCTTTTTAGGGGGTTTTTGCTATTTTAGAGGAATTTTGGATATTTTTGGAGGAAAAGGGGGTTTTTTAGCCTTTTTGAGGCTATTTTGATGGTTTTGTAGCCTTTTGGAGGCATTTTAGGCCTTTTGGAGGCTTTTTAATGGGATTTTTTGGGATTTTTTGGGAAATATGGTAGGAAAATGGACAAATGAGCCATGTAATGTGGTAGATGAGGTAGTGAACACTTTTTGGGTGTTAACAGCTGAGTGCCAATTGGATTTCTGGGTACCCACAATACGCTGAATCATTCGTTTCAGGACTTTGTTAATGGCTTCAACTTGGCCATTAGCTTGTGGGTAATACGGGGTTGAGTTTTCATGGCGAAAACCTAGCTTGGCACTTAGTTCTTCGATCATATGGTTCCTGAAGTGGGAGCCATGATCGGTCGCGATGGATTGTGGGACACCGAATCTAGCTATAATATGGTTGAATATGAATTGCGCTGCTATTTTGCCGTCCTCAGCATACGTAGGCATCGCTTCAGCCCATTTTGTAAAATAGTCGATAGCTACTATGACATAGCTATGCCCCCTAGCTGAAGTGGGCTTACAGTGCATGAAATCTATGCCCCATTTGGAAAAAGGGCCGACGTCAATAACAAGATGGAGTGAAGCAGGATGCGAGCATGTTTTGCTATGAAAGAATTGACATGGCGGACACTTCTTGACTGTTTCAATGCAGTCTTTGAAAATTGAGGGCCAGAAGTATCCTGCTCGCAGTATTTTCTGGGCCGTAGCCATCCCAGAGAGATGACCACCACATGATCCAGCGTGGCAGTCATTAAGAATGCGTTCCGCCTCATCTAAGGTCAAACAACGTTGAAGAACGGTGTCGACACCACGTCGATAAAGAGTATCGTTGACTATGATGTAGTACTTTGCGTGATGTCGGATGCGTCGCCATTCATCGCGAGTGAGGTTGGGGTGGAAGCGTTGGGTTTGGAGATATAAAAGAATGTCCTCATACCATGGATCATACGTGCTAATGAGGAACAATGATTCATCAGGAAGAGAATCGATGGGCTCGGATTGCTCAGTAGCACGGGGCAGGTTACAAATCAACTCCGCGAAGACCAGAGACTTCTTGGATTTGGCTTTGACAAATTCCAAGTCAAACTCCTGAAGGATGATGATCCAATGAGAATATTTGCCCCCAAGCACTTGGGACGTGAGGATATAATACATTGGATTGAAGTCGGCTATAACAGTGGTCCAGCGGAGTAAGATGTAATGATGGAATCTCTGGACAGCAAATACTGTTGCCAGAGCCAGTTTTTCAACATGTGAATAGCAAGATTCGGAGTCGAGAAGACTCTTGCTGAGATAGTATACCACATGTTCTATGTCGTTGTGGTCTTCCTGGGCTAGCACCATACCGATGGTGGAAGTCGAAGCTGCGAGATAAAGAATATAATCCCGTGTGTAATCGGGGGGTTGGATCACAAGATCTTTGGTTAAGGCTACTTTTAGATTGTCAAAGGAGCGTTGGGATTCATCATCCCAAATAAAGGGAACATTTTTCTTGAGAAGCCGCATGTATCCTTTTGTTATCTCGGATAGATTACAGATGAAACGGCGTAGAAAGTTTGCATGCCCTTGCAAACATTGAAGTTCTGGAATGTTGGTGGGTGAAGGCAGGGCTAAGATAGTTGCTACCTTTGCAGGATCTAAACGTATCCTGCTTTTGAAGACTATGAAGCCCAACAGTTTTCTGGCTTCTACATAGAAGACGCACTTATGTGGGTTCAAACGTATATTGTAGCGACGGCACCTTTCGAAAATGGCACTTAGGTGGTCTGGATGGTATTCCCGGGTTCGAGAGTGAGCGGGAAGGTCATCAAGATATGGTTCTATAACATGTTTGATGTCGTGAAATGCGTATGACATCGCCCGTTGGAAAGTTGCCTCGACATTTTTAAATCCAAAAGGTAACTTTCGGTATGCAAAAATCCCCCAAGGGCAGATAAAGGCCGTTTTGTGCTGGTCGGCTAGGAGGATATCGATCTAATTATAGCTAGAAAAGCCATCCATGAATGAAAAGATGACACTTTCGGCACAGTTATCGATGATCTGGTCGATGAACGGAGTTGGGTAGTTATCCTTTGGACAAGCTTTGTTCAAATCTCGGTAATCAACACAGACCCTAATCGTTCCTTGTTTCTTGGCTATGGGAACGATGTTGGATACCCATTCTGTCAAGGGGACAGGATAGATAAAACCAGCACGCAAAAGCTTTTCAACTTCTGCTTTAATAGTGGTTGCCTTACGAGGATGGACGGGTCGAAGTTTTTTCCGAACAGGTCGGGTGCCAGGGAAAGTTGGGATTTTGTGGACCATGATCGAGGGGTCTATTCCTGGCATTTCTTCATAACTCCAAGCAAAAACATCACGGAAAGTTTTGAAGTAGGCACTATAGAACTCCATTTTGAGGGGAGTACATGTTTTGCCGATATGTACGTTTTCCACGATACCAGGCTTCACTGAAATATCGATGGGAGTGGTTGCCATAATATTAGCCAAGTTTCCTTCGGAAAATACCTCGTCGAGGGAAGTGGGGAACTTGGTTTGAACCATCCCAAGTGAAGTACTGGATTTTGTATCAAGCTCAAGTGGCTGAATGGTGGGGAATGAAGATCGATGATGAAAATATCCCCATGGTGGCTCATCACCGCACATAACCTCCATAATTGATTCGTCAGTGGGAAAAATCAAATTAAGAGGATCGAAAAGTGGTGGGTATGGATGAGTCTCAGCCGAGAGTTGTGCCACGGAATGATGAGTAGAACAGTCGACCCAATCGGTGGTTGATTGGATCGCGTTATATGCTGCGAGGTTTCTGTTCAGAGGCATAGAGTTACCGTAGTCTTCAATCTGAGAGGGACTTGGAATCACCCATGAATCATTGGAAGGGGTGACATTCGATGAAATCATGTTGACTGGTTGAACATGGGTTCCCAGCTCGGGAAAAACTCCAATGAGGGAAGAATCCTTCATGAGACCAACACCTATGTCTTGGAACCGGTACTGAGGTTGATCCAATAATGGGACGGTGTTGGCGGAGTTCGGATGGGAGTCTGGGATACAGTAATCCAGTTGATCAATAGTGACAATTTTCCCTTCATGAGGAAATTGCACGATCCGGAAGACAGTAGATGCGATGGCGGTCATGGCATAAAACTAGTTCTGACCAAGTAGGAGATTGTAATCCAATGGTGCATCTACGACTTCGATGTGTACGGATACTGTTTTTCCCCCCAGTTCAACACCAATTGAGGGAATGAGTCCATAAGGTTGAAAACCATGTCCATCAGATGCCCTGAGAGTAATGGGAGAAGTTGTGACTTCGGGTGAGCCTAAGGCTCTCCAGCAGTTCAAAGACATGATCGACGTGGAAGCACCTTCATCTAACACAGTGCGATGGATGATATTTCCACGGATTTTTGTATGCACCTGGAAGGCTAACTGGTGAGAAAGCCTAGGTTTGGCGTGCTCCAAGTTAAACATGATAGAGTTTGAAGTATCTGGGTCCATTGCCCCCAGTTCTGAAAGTAGGGTTCTACGCTGCGTGGGGCAGTGTTGGAGAACCTTGAGAGTCGACATGGCGCAAGGTGCTTGAGATAGATCCTCAACGATGTTGTAATTTTGGGCGGCTCGAGCATTGAGATTAAATTTTGCCTTTCGTATGGTGCCCTTGGGTGGGCGTAGCACTGTATCCGTAAGTGGTCTCTCAATATGGAGATGGCCGGTAGGGGGGGGAATAGGAGTTGGATCTTCAACGGGAGATTTGCCTTTGGCTATCTCCAATTGTTTGTTTGAACTTGGAGGATTGTCATACGTCTTTGAACGAGTGGTTATATGAATTTCTTCATTACTAGTCATCAAGATTTCGCGGTTTGTGGACGTCTCTCCATGGGTAGGATTGGTCGGGTTTCCCCCTTGTGGGGTTTCTTGGGAAACCATTTGCTGTTGCTGTTGGGGGAAAGGGTCAGTTAACACTGCCGGGTGAGACGATCCTTTAACGAACTTGTTGACCTCTTCCTTGTAGGGACAGTCACGCGTGTAATGATCATCTTGACAAATTAGGCAGGGAAACTTAGCCTTTCGACGTGGTTTCTGGTCATTCTGGGTGGGTTGTGGCTTGGGGTTCTCCTACTGGTTTTTCTTGGGTTTACCATGATTGTTTTTCTTCTTTCCCCCGGATGATTGTGACGTAGATTGCACTGCGTTCACTTCGGAGGAAATAGAAGGAGACGTAGTAGTTTTTGAAGCAGCCTGGGGTAGAGCAGGGGAAGCTGAAGCTTGTTATCCCGTCAAGTTGGTAATATGTTGGGCCTTGACTGAACCGACAATACCATCAATGGGAGGTTCAGTGGTAGGCTTCGTTGGATCAGTGTTAATGCGGGTGGCGTGAGGAAGAAGTTCATGTAAAGTACCGGATTGAGTGTATACCAAATCCATGTACTGGGCTGTCGAGATGGCTTGTTCTTCTGTGACTGGCCCGCGCATAGCGATATCTCTAGCTATGGGAGGCAAAAAGGATTTTGTGAACCAATCAGCAATTAGCTGATCCGGAATGGGTGCCTTAATTAACCTACGGCGTCGTCGCCACTCATGGATGTGATCCGAAATGTGTGTGGAAGTGGTTTGACGCAGTGAGGTTAACAGTTCTGTTCCAGTCTCATACCGGATGGGGAGCTGGAAATGAGTCAGAAACTGCATAGCCAAAGTGTTGAAATCACGAAAAGAGTGTTGTGGCAGCTCGATGTACCATTTTGCTGCCGTGCTGGTAAGGGTACGTTGGAAGAGCCGAAGTCGGATGGAATCATCCATCAAGGAGTTGGATGAACACCAAAGGTGGAAGGTCATCACATGGTTCTTGGGGTCTTCCCCGGGCTTAGCATCGAACTTAGGAATGTCCGATGGTAGTTTGGCTGGAATAGGTGACCAGTGAGGTTCATGCCATATAGGATCATTAATAAGCCTCGACAAATCAGGTAAGTCAAGTGTGGCCAAAAAGGGAAGTTGACGGTTAATCTGCGGGTATGAGTAATAACCATGTGGTGCAGAGAAACCTGGGGGGCCCTGCATAGCATACTGCTGCGTGTTATACCCATATGTGTTTCCCGAGGGGTACTGCTGGAAGTTCTGTGGGTAGTAAGCCATCTGGTTAACCGGTTGATTGTAAGTAACCAGTTGGTGAGTGTTCTGCTGAGTGGGTATAGTACCCTGGAGTTGCTGAAACCCAGGAAAAGTTGCTGCTCCTAGTTGGGGAAAAGTTCCTTGGAATTGTTGTGTTCGAGGAATGTTACCATTAAACTGAGTAAGTGGAGGGTTTCCCATAGCAGGGTTGGGGGGTGGCTGCGACGGTGGTGTCCATGGAAGGCTCATTCCTGCTTGAGGAGCGAGTGGAAATTGAAGGGATGGGTTCCATGGAGTTGTAGAAGCTGAAGGGTAAGGGAGGCCAGAATTCAAATTGGGGGAATCTGGGATTGCCCCCCATCTTGGTTCCAGTTTTCGAAAAGTGAGTAACCCCCACTCTGTGGGATTTGAGAGTCCCAAGAAGGAAGCATACCTGACGGGGGAGGTTGAGAATAAGGTCCAGTTGGAACACCGGAATAAGGTTTCCCACTGCTAGGTGTGTTGTACATACCATACTGAGCAGATTCTGCTGGTTGGGAGAGTTGTTGGATGGAACCAATGGGTTTTCCACCAGCAGATGGGTTGGATGGCCCTATAGGAGGAGGCTGTTGACTAGGAACGGGGTTCCCAACAAAAGTTTGTCCTCCAATGAGTTGGGTTGATGTCCCTATGGGAGGAGGTTGTTGACTAACAATGGGGTTCCCAACAAAGGGTTGTCCCCCAGCTGGTTGGGTTGATGGCCCACCAGGGAGGGTTTGCATGTTGTAGTTAGGGACCATTGCAGTCAGTTGTCCACCTCCTGAGATAGTGTAAATGGTGGCTGAAGGTGATCCTCCAGTCAAAACGGAAGATCCAGCAGTATGACTAGGCGTTCTTCCGCCGCTAGCCAAATATGATAGTGTGGATTGGCCAACGGCACCAAAAGTACCGATTTGCGGAGGGGGTCGTCCATATCTGACAGGCGAGGACAGAGAAAAAACTGGGTTATCCCTCATAGAATGTGCGCCAAAAATGGGTGATGGCAGCAAATGTGGGGAATTTAGTACAGGGGTATCGGCGTCGTCCATAACGTGTTCAATGATAGGAGGACCATTGAAAACTGGGTCCGAGTTCATGTCCTGAAAAGGGTTTTGGGGATCGGGCGGGAACCTAGGTATAGTAAAGTCCAAAGGTCCTGAGCCGTCTGGATAGGAGTGGCGAAACTCTATGCTAGACGGAATGTTGGGATCCCGGTAGTCAGAAGGACGAGTAACGGGGGGATATCTAGACGTTGTCGAGAGCATTTGCTCAGTGTTGTGTCTAAACCGTGTCGATGCTAACGGGGAGTTCGCTAGACTAACCATACTAGACTGGATGGAAGCCATGATTTCATGTCCCAGAAGGAGGTTGGGTAAAGATATAGTACGAGGTACGTTGCTAGAAGAACTTGTTTCCTATGGATGAACACTGGGTGACGTAGTGATAACAGGTGGAAGCTCCGCCTGGGAAGTGATGAAGCCATAATCAAGTTCAAAAGGTGTGTCAGGAAGTCGAGTATCTTCAACGATTTCAACGTACCCGCCTGGGACAGAAATCAAGCCAGGTATGTCCTGGTTGGATCCTTCGGTGGTGCCAACAGATCCGTCTGTGTCATCGTAAAAAGTGTCTGATGGACGGGAAGTGCTAACATCAAGTAGAAGGATGACCTCTGTTCTAGTACTTTGGGATGTACTAGGTTCAGCCGCTGTACTGGTATCCACTGTGGCAGATATATCTGGAATAACAGTGGGTGAAGTGACAGTGGAAGTCTCAGATATGCTAGTGGTTACAGAAGCTGCAATAGATTCTGAGACTGTGCTGTGAGTAGCAGTTACAGGCAGAACTGAAGATGTTGTACGTATCGGCGATGGAATGTTGCCTCGACCAACACCGCGGCCAGGAGGAGCGGAAATGCGTGATGCAGGTGGACCGGAAGTCCGTGGCGGTGGTGGTGGTGGAGGGCTTTGGCCCTGTATTCTTCGTGATCTCCGTGGTTGTTCTGACATGATGACAGGAAAATGAAAATCGGGGGCAGTTTCATAACAAAGAACTCAAAAACTCTAATGCAGCCGAGTATGTAGAAGAGGAGCTAGAAAAAGCAAGGCTCGCAGGCCAAAAAAGCAAGCTCTAAAATCTATACTGAGACCGGTGTCTCAATAAGCGAGCTGATACAAAAAATGGCCAGAATGCCAACAAGCAGTCCCTAAAAATAAAAAAGACCCTCTACAAAGATGAGATAACAAGCAAACTCCTAACTAAGAGCTGGAGACCTCAACAAGCTGTATCCTTCGCAAGGTGATGAAATCCAAGTCGAACAATACAACATGAGAGACCGATATAAGAAGGATATCCCTCTACCGAAAGGGATCCTGGGTAAAAGAGCCCTAGTAGAATAGTCACTAAGCTACCTCGTTCATGACACGTTGGAAAGGTTTTGGGCACTTCAGCCTTCTGAAGAAGACAATGATCGATGTTACCTTAGGGCTAAGTGGAGTGCGGCATTCCACAGAGTCCGTTCGGTTCTCAATCTCGCGGCCGTTTAACCCCTGAAAGTTAGAAACAGTTAGGAGGCCCCTCCACAAACTGGCTATGACCGTGTCAATAAATACTAGAGGATTTTAGTTCCCTAAAGACAACGACTATGTCTCAGATGAAAATGACAAGGGGGAATTATTTTGATGCCTATCCCCGGTGTCCTACCTAACTACCAAATTCTTTTGATTTCCTCAAGTGAGGTTAATGTTGGTTTAATTAGGGAGATTAATTTTAGTGGCTGTCTTACTCAATCAGGTAATGGACATGAAACTTGATGGTGTTATGACGACTCAAACCATGCAAATGAGAATGAATCAAAAATAAGCCTTTGTCTTCGATGAAATCTAGCTAAGGAAGAGAGAGAGTTCTTCGATCAAACATGCATGAAATTTTTCACAAGCAAAAATCAAAGCAAAAGATTTTTTCTTTTCTTTTTGTAAACAGAGCCAAACTGAAATAAACACTCTTTTTAATGCACTGATTCTACAACTAAGATGCTCCAAATATAAGAATTTATGTGGCAAAATCAATGGTTCATTTCCTAATGCAAAATAATGCTACTAGACTTTTTCAATTCAAATAACAGAATTGCTCTCAAATGATAACTTTTAAATTACTGAAAATGATGAACACAATGTGACTGTAAAAGTTACAGAGTTCAGTAAAAGAGAACAGCAGTGTTAGGTTGGTTGTGGTGAAAAAATCAAGTCAATGCAATCAAACTGGAAAAATGACCCAATATGCCAATCGTGCCACTAATTCAAACAAATCAAGTTCACAACAAGGAAATAATCACACCACTCAGACTGTAAAATGACCAAGATGGTAACAGGCAACAGTAAACACTACCTAAGGCAGAGAGAGACTCAGGAAACCAAGCAAGGATAAAAAATTTAAAAAATTGCAGACACTACCACGAGGCAGAATGAGGCTAAAACGCGGTACTGCTAAACTACCACTCTGGTACTAACACAGGGAACGCGGTACTACCGCATTGTAATCAGTGCAGAGAGCGTGGTACTGTGGTAAGGTAAGAAAAGAGCGAAACTTGAGAAAAGAAAATGAAGTTTTCAGGGTTGTTGCTAACCCAAGGGACTCAGTGATCATACAGGGAGAAAAAATACAGCGAGGAGAGGTGAATAAAGGTCAAAAAATACCAAGATTCAAAACTGGTTTGAAGTGCAATAAAACAAATCACAATCAAAATATGGATGACAGTGAACTGAATCAATCAAACAGAAATCAAAACCAGCGGAGTCGCCATTCTTGTTTGGTAGAATTTTTCCCTACGGATAAGTCAAAATTCTCTTAACTTTAAAGCAGATTCTCAACTAACTCTAAAGCAAGAAACAAGACAAAACAAATGCTACCTTGAAATCCCTAAACTAACTTTCACAACAAGATTATACGCATTCAGAAACAATGAGAGATATGACACACCTTTCAATCTGACGTTTGTCCCACTTCTATCTCTTGATCCAAAGCTCCAATGTAGAACCTGTTGAGATCAAACAAAGAACAAACATACAAGCTTCCAAACACCTTGAAGTAAATATTAGATTCAAATCCAGATTAGATACATTCCATGCTAAGAACTTAAGCTATGCACATGAAATGGGAAAAACAAGACAAGTTATCTTATTACAAACTTGAAGAATGCTTACAAAGGTTGCTTGATGTCCAAGCTAATCCTCCAGCTCCAAGTGCTTTCTCCTCTAGCTATCTCCACAATGCTGCAAGATCATAAGTTTGGTACTTCTAAGAGTCCTCCCCCTTTCCCATGGAATACCTCTCCTTTATAGTGTATGGTAGGGTTAACCAACAAGAGAGATGGGTGGATCTAGGGAGAGATAAGTGAATCAAGGTTTCTAATCACAGAAAATGAGTTGAGATTGAATTAGGGATCCCAATCCTCCAAAATCTCTCGAAAATCCAAAATCCCAAAGGCCATGGAAAAAAGACTATAAAAAGAGTATCGTGCCCTGTGGTCTGAGCATAACGCGGTAGTACCACGTGGCAGAGACAAAGCATAGCGCGGTAGTGTGGACTACCACACACCTATAACTGAGCAAGGCGCGGTAGTGTTGGTAAATAAAGTCTCAGCTGGGTGAAAACTTGTCAGGGTAAGTTTACCTTCAAGATTCACTCATCATATTTCTCTTCTGAGTGGTTTAAAGCAGTAGGGAAAGTGTCGTCAACTCTTTTTGTGGTGGAGATGCGACACTGTGGAATATAGAGGTATAACAAAGATACCATCGGAAGACCTGTCACCATATTGTCTTTACATAGTTGTTGCAATGAGCAATAATTTAAGTGACCAAATCGCTCATGCCAAAGTTTGCTCAAGTTATCACTATGAGCAACAAAAACTGAAGGAAAAGGTGATGACCTAAAGTTGTTAAATTTGTACAACCTGGTAATATCATCAACAATTCCGGTAGCTAGGACCTGTTGAGGATCTTTAAAATCCTTGATTACAACTTGGTGAGGTGTAAAGGTCACAGTTTTACGTTCACCAGAATGAGTGATTTGATAGACTGGTAACAAATTGCAGGAAATTCTTGGAACACATTGTACATCACTGAAATGACCATTATCTACTGGAACTGTTCCAGCTCCTACAACACTTAGAGATCTATCATCACCAACAAATATTTGTTTGGTGTTACATTCATGTATAGTAGAAAATATGGCTTGATCCTTAGCCATATGATAAGATGCTCCAGAATCAATGAGCCATTCATTTGAAGTAGAAGAAGAAGATGCATTATAAGAATAACCAGAAGCACAAAGTGCATGTCCATGAGAGGTAGATTCTGAAGGTGAATCTAGGCTAATGTGTTGCTTCTTCATTGCTGCTTCCAAGGCTGCCATCTTCTTGAAACACTTAGATTCATCATGATTATCTTTCCTGCAATAGTTGCAATGACGCTCAGTCTTCTTTCCTTTTGTCTTGGATCCTTTGTCATTTTTTAAAGAAGGAGATGACTGAGAGGGTTTGGAACCCTTGTTTGACTTATTACTGTGAAAATTTTGTTTCTTTGGAGGCTTGGACTTTTCGTTCTGTTGGGACAATAAGGCTTTCCCAGATGTATCTGCATTGTTAATTATACCAAGATGGATGAGCTTATATTTCTCTCTAATCAAGGAAACACAAAAGGATTCAAGACTATGCTCTTGATAGCTAGCTGCATTCAAGGATTCTTTCATGGAGTAAAATGTAGATACAAAAATAGAATATGCAGGTCCAAGTTTGGAAAGAATATGATAAATGCATTGTTTGTCTTCCCTCTTAATCTTACATTCTGCACATAAGAGTTTAAGAGTTTTGTACTTAGATAAATAATCTTGAATGCATGAAAAATCACTTGGATTTAAAGAAATCAACTCATTTTTTAGTTTATAACCTCGAATTTCATTGTGTTTACCAAACACAGATTCCAACTTGTCCCAAGCAGCATCAGGTTCATCAATTCCAGATATGTGGAATCGCAAATCAGTAGAGATTGACATCTCAATCAATCCACAAGCTTCATCACATCTATTTGAGCATTTTATTTTCTTATCATCATCAGTGGATTCTGTTTCTTTCCCTGAGGTAATTTTGAAAAGTCTCCTACTTCGTAGAACATTCTCTATACGAGATTTTCATGAGAAATAATTGGAACTGGTAAGTAGAATATCACAAGGGGCGAACATATTTGTAAATTAATGACTGTAAAAGCAGAAACCAATAGTCTGGATGTGAAAAGCTCGAAAAAATAGGCGGTTTAAAAAAAAATGACAGTGAAAACTGACTTCGGATGATGAAGTTATGCTTGAACAAAGAAACTGTTGAAGATGTCCCAAATAGTGACGTGGCAGATAGAGAATGTCTAGCTAAAAAAAAGAAACCCCCCCCCCTTCCCAAGATGAACCTTTTGACAATCACTTTACAAGAAAGTTGCTTTAAGTGAATCACTTTTGTAAAATAAGTGATTTCACTTTTACAATGATATTACTTTTAAATAGTGCAACAATAAAAAAAAACTTAAGTGACTCACTTTTTATTATTTAAGTGAGATGCACTTTTACAATAAAGTAACTAGAAAATAGAAATTGCATGCACTTTTCCTTTTAAAAGTAACTTCCTAAGACTTGAACTCAAGACCTATTAAAGAATAAAACAACTTTGAACCAAGTGAGCTAGATTAAAAGGTATGTAAAATATGGGAATGAGGAAGGGGGCTTTTTTTTTTTAACTCTTCTTGCTCGGTTTCCGTGCTTGTTTTTTTTCCTGCAAATCACACCACAAACCGAAACAAAAAAACTTTTCCACACTTTTGGAGTTAGATCTCGTTAGCTTGCCAGGAAAGTCTACGTTTTCTCTCTGTTTCTGATTTGCCGAGATCGCGCAAGGTGCACGGCAAAGAGCATACACAGCCGAGAAAAACCCTTTCCCTTTTTGTTTTTTATTTTTTGAGATCACTCAAGGTGCACAGCAAAGAGCATACACAGACAGGGAAAGCAACAATCCGAAACAAAAAAAAAAAAAATCTAATAGTAAAAACTGATAAAAAAATGCGTCACTATAACATTATACCTTCAAATCTGATGAAATACGTGTTTCTGAAGCAACCGGGACACCTTCCACCATCCATAAATGCACAGAAATACCATAACCAAAAACCCTTTCGAGTTTCGGCAACAACAGTTCAATATCTAGATCATAACAGGAAGCAGCTCTTCATAAAAGCTCTGATACCATGTTTGGGTACATAGGGTATTCCCAAAAGTCCAAACACCTAGAGCAACCACTTCACAGATCGATACACCAATGTTTTGAGGTGGTTTAAACCCTCATGAGGGAAACACTCCACGGCCCCGGCCAAATAACTTCTACGGGACAATTTATTATGCAAAGAAAGAAAGTTACAAATGAGCTTCTCATAATCGATCAACTTTCCAATGACCCTCCATGCTCTTTAAATAGAGATCATGGACCAATCGGGTGTTAAGCCACAGATCAAGGGTAGGTATGATCTAAGAGAAGTTGAGCCATCGGATCACTCTATGTCGGGAACATATCGTGACCGTTGGATTAAGTATTTACAAATGCATACTAAAGAAACACACTTACAGATATATTACACAAGTTGATCTTAACTAAATCCTAAGTGTCTAAATATCCTAACAATAAATTTCTTCTGAAAAGAACTCCCATGCAGCCTTACATAGTGACCAAATGCTGGAATTTGGAATTTGGCTTCCGATCGAGGCATCCTAGGTTGTTTCCTTGCAAATACTTCTTTCTAAGTAGTTGAATTACACAATGTTGTCTATTGTGGAGGATTTTCCGGAGAATTTTTCCACCTAGCACCAAATTTTCCTGGAGGGGATCACGGATTTGGAGGCCCCCCAAAAATTTAGGTTGTTTTATGATCTCCCAATTCACTAAGTGGATTTTGTTTTCATTATTTTTCCCCCAAACCAAAGAAAATCTCTCAATAATTTGCTAATCTGATCTGACACTCCTTTTAGAGCTAGGAGGATGGAAGATTGGTATATAGGTAATGCAGAGAGGAAGGAATTCACTAAGATCAATTTTCTAGCTTTGTTGAGCCAATTCCCTCCCCATCTTCTTATCTTGCTTTTTATTTTGTTGATCGTGTCATCCCAGATTCCTAATTTTGAATATCCTTGTGTGATTGGGAGACCAAGGTAGGTGAATTTGTCCCAATGGTTGTGGACTTTGATTCCAAAAATTCTGTTGATTTTTGCTGCAACGATGTTGTTAAGATTCCAGCAATAGACTGCACTCTTATGTAAATTAATATTTCCTCCATAAGCATTGTAGTACCCATTCAGATTATGCTTGAACTTGCGGGCTATAATGGAGGAGGCTCTGCCTAGTAATAAGGAATCATCAACAAAAAGGGTGTGATTGAGGGAGAGGGATTCAAAGGTTAAATGAAGGGCAGGTATGGATCCTAAAATCAAATCAAAATTCAATTTTTGACTTAGAGAGTCTGCCAGGATGATATACAGGAAGGAGGATAAGGGACAACCTTGTCTAATTCCACGTGTAGCTTGGAATAAATCGGTGGGGCGACCATTAATTAAAGGAGCGATCCAGGGTCTGCTTATGCAAGCTGAGATCCAGCTGATGAAGGTTTCCCCGAATCCAAATTATTTCATAATTTTAAAGAGAAATGAGTGCTTGACACGATCGAATACATTGGCCATATCAAGCTTGACTAGCATACCTTTTTCTTTTCGAGATTTGTTGGAATGGATTGCTTCTTGTACGATAATGACATTGTCAAGGATTTGTCTCCCTTCCAGGAAGCCGCCTTGGTTGTCTGAAATAATTTTGTTGAGCAGGGGCTTCATTCGATTTTATATCATTTTGGATATAATCTTGTAAGAGGAATTGCATAATGAAATCAGATTGAATCTGCTAAAGGAATTGGGATTGGTTTCTTTTGGAATGAGAGACAGGAAAGTGGAGTTCGTGCAGCCGCCAATCTTTGCTTTTAAGTGAAAATTCCTGATCATTCTCATGAAGTCTTTTTTAATGTACTGCCAGCATGCTTTATAAAAATGCATCAAATAGCCATCTGGTCCGGGTGCCTTGTCAGATTCGAGTGACTGAATGGTGTTAAAGACTTCCTACTCAGATAAAGGTTTGTGAATATATGTGTTATCCTCCAGCGTGATACTCTTTGGAATGTGCTCCAGGAATATTATTTGGTCCTCTCCATCCTCGTTTTCAGGTTCAGCGTAAATATTGGAGAAGTGATTTTGGACTGCGTTTTTTATGTTTGCATTCCCAATGATAGCCATGCCATTCTCTAATTTAGTTTCAGCAATGTAATTGTGTAACATCCCAAAAATACCAACAACAAAAAAAATTATAATAGCAATAATTATCAAGGTTATTTAATGCGGAACATATAATTTAATTTGAATTCTTAACTAAGATAATTAATGACGATGACACGCCAAAATAAGATGTAATTGTAATTGTTGCTTCAGATTTAAGTGGATGTTAATCTCCTTAACGACAGATCTTTTATGATTATGTAAACAAGTACAGTTTATGATTTTGCTTAAGTTCTTGAAAGTGATTACTTGCTGTACTATTATGATGTTCTTGATGAAGTGCTGACAGTTTATTTGTATGATGATGAAGGGGTCATACGAGGTACCCGGGAGTTTACTTAGCTACGTTTAGATCAGGCATTAGAATCTTGTTTCCATGTGCAGACTACAGGTAAGAAATCTTATAAGATAGCATATGTTAAGAGTACTTCTGTTTTTCAATTCATCCTCAATGTAATATTAGGATGCTAAGTACTTCCTTGTGACACCAGTTACTGGAGGTATGGATACATGGTTCTAATCCTAGTTAAAAGTATTGTCTTATGAATCTCTTCAATGTTATCATTCCATGTCATCCAAAAGTTCTGTTATGATGCTACATTTATTGTCGTAAGACTACTGTCATCAATATTAAAACAACGATACTACTATCTATTAAGTATGCTATTGTGAAGCTTGTAGAAATAATGATTACACCTTCGAACTATCATCATACTTGGCGTCTATAATTCTTAGACTACTCTATGTCATGTATTTATCATTTCAATACACAGTTAATATATAGAAAGTATAGAGATTACTACTTGTACTCGTGAACTTAGTAAAAGAATGAATATCGTCCTTATTTAAACTATGCTTATTGTATTACACGTGTCGTTAGACTTCGTAATACATAGCTAACAACTCTAATATGTTGTACGTATGATGATTATGCAATGGACTTAGTGTTGAATGTGTATTACCCAATTATCTATACTTATAGATTCATATTAATATTATGGGTTGGATAAGCATGCTATAGTGTACATGTATCTAATATTCTTGTACATAGTTAGCATCCTAACTATATCTAGTTTTCCATGAATTAGCAATATAATATATATCTATATGGCTAAGTTTAAACTTGGGGCTATATAAATTTTACGGTGCATTTTACAATGATAAGGTTTTCATTATGCAATGATATGATTATAATGTGCAAACCTAACTATATGTTAGCATTGTCGGATATTATCATATGCAAACCATGAATACGATGCAAATAAACCTTTTAAAGGCTATGACTTAAACATTATATTGAAACATATTATGACTTATGCTCTTGTCCTAAGTGTTAATATCATATGTTATTGTATTCACCAAAGTCTCGTTAATAGAGTGATGAGTTGATGTGAATTGAAATTGTTGTTGACAGGTTGACAGGGTTACGATCATGTATTAATTGTTATGACTGAACTCCATAGTGGAAAGCCTGGTTTTCAACCCACGTAGTCCACCCACGTGAACTTTGATCGATAATGTAACTAAGAGTTCTAGCTGGAAAGGTTGTTGTATCGCCTCTCCTTCACACAGTACACGGTAATGTTCACTTGGCAAGCATTGTTGGCACTATTGTGGTTGATGTAATTAATGGGATATTAATGCGATGTTGCTCGGCTTTCAACGTAGCATTGTTGGCATCTCCATGCTCGTTGATCTCATCAAATATCGATCGTTGATGTTGTTACCCTAAACCTCATTGTGTGTAATGTTTTTCAAACTTCCCAGTCTTCATTGTTACGCTAGGGTGAGGCCAACAGGCTACCAAAATGTAGGGTTTGGCAAGAGTATCTCTCAGGGTTTCGATCTTACAACCTGCGAGTGGTAGTCTTCTAAATAGTTACAGGCAATGGACATTCTGCAATTAAGCTACGATACCAAAATAGTGGCATGGTGTTCTTCTTCCAGTGTAGCAGAAGTCTTTCGGACAGGGTTTGATTCTCCTACGGTTGAGATTGGTCTGTTGTGATAGATTTAAGGTTGTTGTCAATACCAACTTTCTTCGTCGTTTGATGGTGTAATGGATTGATATTTCGAAATGCCAATTTTAAAGGTAATTATTCAAGAACTATAACATAATATTGGAATACTTGATTTGGTCCTACATAATCTTATTTTAACCTTTCACTGCATGTTTTGGTAGGTACCCACTCGAATGAGGTTGCTGTGTGAAGAATAGGAAACTGGATAATGTTACGGTTTTCCTGGGAAGCTCCGGTGGTTCACAACAAACCTCGTAGGTGCCTTGGATGGTATTTGTTGTATGCCGAGAGCTGGAAACATTCGTCTTATTTTAGTGATGGTCGACTGTGAAGGTTTTAGTTTGACTTGCTTTGATGTCAAGATGTAAGAGGTTGATCCTCAGTCGTTTTTAATACTCGGCTCAATAGGTTTTTACTGAAGCGATGGAACCAAATTCGAGTTGGTCTTTACACCTTTGGTTGTTTGAGGGAAAAGACCTTTCGTGTTTTGGGAAAACTTTAAATGGAAAGTAATACAGCCTCTATCATGTTTTAACTAAGCTGTTGGGCAATCTTTAATGGAGTCATGTTTTATTTTCACTTGCGTCTGAGATATTAGTTTTGATAAAAGTATAAGATTGTTTTGAATACTATTGATTCTAGTCCAAAAATGAAACTATCTCAGGTCTAGTGTAGATGACTGCTTTCTATTCTTCGTCAATGATGTCACTAGTGAAGTTTTTGAAAGATTGTGAAATGAGTTCGAATGTCAATAAAATCTGCAAAAGATAGTGCACGAGGTCTAAATTTGAAATGTAAAAGTGTTCTACCTGTACCTTTTGGTTTCTATCGGGCTTGCATTTAAGTTATGGTTCCAAAGGCTTATCTTGTGTATAAATAATTTCAATAGTGTAACTGTTTTCAAATGTTGAGATGTGTTCTATTAGGGTTATGAGTCTTTAACAAACAATGATATGGATTCGTACTTTCTGTTGTGTGAAATTTCTGTCTTGAAAAGGTTTCGAAATGTTAGCTAGGGTTTGAGAAAGAATTTTTAGGATTCGCCATGAAAGGCTTGAGCAGAACAATGAAGGACTGTGTAATTAATTCTAGGGTTTGGAATTAAAATAGGGTTTGATACTATTTTGAGATATTCAATATTGAAAACAAAAGTATAAGTAATGTAAAAATAAAATATGAATATTTGTACTAGATTTATACAGAACTAATTATTGAAAATACAGTTGTATTGAAATAATCTATGACAAATGTGAGGAGAATGAAAAGTATTTGCTCATAAAAAAAATTATATGGAAATAAATTGCAGCTGCTATATTTTGTAAAATTTGAAGGACTGGAAAAACAATCAATTCAAAATGTTTGAAATGCAAAATATTGTTATCTGAAAGGAATAGAGTTAGATAAAAAAAATACAAAAATGTGCAGAAGCATACTATGCTTTTCTTTCAGGTATCATTTAAATAAATTCTATGTTGCAATTGATATTATACTGTAGTGTTTTACTGTGTTTAAGCATAGGACAGAATTTTAACCAGAACACTACTACAATCGTTTATCCAATCAATGGAAATCTGCTTATCTCTCATCTATCATTAATTTGCTTCTCTATACTAGAATACTATGCAGAGAACATCATGGGTAAAAATATAGAGATGGTTATCTAATCAAATAATTCACAAACTTTATCATTCAAAATCAAACATAGATCAGAAAATAAAATAAATTCTTTTACATAACAAAGTTTGAATAAGTAGAAGCATTAAGCTATAAACAAAGTAGGAACAGTGAAACCTGATTAACTATAGGGAAACAAACAGCCCAAGGAACCTGTTCCACCCAACCAATTCCTGAAGACAGCCAAGTTACTTGCCTTAGGACCCCCGAGCCTGTTCTTTGAACCACCAGGAGGAAGAAACTTAGAAGCTTAGGACCTCAACTTGCAGTAGCAATAGTTATCCAGTCTTAAAGACTTAGCAGTCAAGGGGACCTGCACCAGCACCTCTGGTTCTCCTTCTAAGAATAATTTGCAGACTTACAGTTGCACTCTCACATATCCTCCCTATTCGAATCTCTCAGTGATCACCTGATACACTTGAGGAATATTTCTGCAGAAAATATTGTAAGAGAGCTTCCTGCCCAATTCGAATTGCCTTATGTAGGCTACCTAGGCCTTTTAGTGGTTAATTGGTCATTTAATGAGCTGCCTGCTCACTCCCACCACCTGGGGGATAATGCCACATTTTTAGGGGCAGTTGTCCCATAGCCAACAACTAGTGGTGAAGTGCAATTGATGTTATCTGGCCCATGCCTTCTAACAGTTTCCATTCCTCCTAGTGGGTCAGTGAACACTCATTTAACAGTTCCCTTGGGTGTTTGTCTCCTACTTTAATTTATGAAATAATAATAATCAGTAATTACATTCATCCTTGACCAAACTTGGTCATAATTACAAACTTTGTAATTAAAATTTAACATAAAGTATTTTTCCAATAAAATAATATTTGCAGAATTTGGGTAGGTGACAAATTGGTTGAATGTCTGACTTCGAATTGTTTGTGAAAGTAATTGGTATTCTTATCACCAACTTTGAGCCAAGTACTCCGCGACTTCAATCTCCAGTATCCCTCTTCAGTTCAAAATGCATGGTAAGCTTTGGACTGCTATATGACCTCATCGTGCAGCGTGGTTGCATCGATAGGGTGATCATCCATTGTGAATTGTATCTCTTCTAAAGCACCCACAACAATATTTCTAGGATTAGAGGGAGGGGGCAGTTGGATTTGGCCCATTCCTTGAGATATTTTTTGGTTATTTTAAGTTTATGTTCCCAAACATAACTTGGGGATCCTGAGATGGGGGCTCTCCAAGCTTTGTCCAAAATATTCCAAAAACTAGTATGATCTAGCCATTGAGGGCTGAACCTAAAAGGAATTGGGCCCAAATCTTCGTTGTCCTAAAAGTGTAGTAGAATAGGCTTGTGATCCGAGGCTAGATTAACCAAAATACTTGAGGAGATAGTTTGAGTATCGGTCATGAGGCTGCTTTGGACAATAAATCTGTCTAATCTGGCCATTATATTTCCCTTGCCTAATCTCTTATTGGACCAAGTATATTTCCCTTTTTTGGGTTTGATATCAATGAGATCCCAACTTTGGAAGAGGGCTTCAACCTGTGATTTGAAGAAATCCTTTCCAATGAGTCCTCCCTTTTTTTCAAAATTGGAAAGAGTGATATTCATATTGCCAGCAAGAATGATATTTTGTGGAGCATATGCATCCAGAAAATCTTCAAGTAGTTTCCAACAGTCTTTTTTTTCAGAATAGAGATTAGGTACGTACAAGTTGAAAAGCACGATTTGTTTGTTGCTTTGGATATGAGTGAGCTCAATTTAAATCCAGTGTTGCGTAGCGAAGGAGCTTTGTAAATGGAATTTTTCAGAGGACCACAATGTTTCCAGACTGCCGGAATCCCCTCTAGCGCTAACAGCATAACCTGTATTTTTCTTCCATTTTTCCTTTCCAATAGCTAAGACTGTGTTTTCATCGAGTTTGGTCTCTTGGAGTAGCAGTAGTATGGCATATCAATTATTTGGAGGTATTTTACTGCTTCAAGCTTCCTGGGATTTCCCAAACATCTGAAATTCCAAGAGACTAGCTTCATCATTTAATATTGTAGATAGAGGAGGGTGTTCCTCCTATTGAATCTCCTAATTTCTTTCCTGCTATTTTGGCTCTAGTATTTCTGCTAAAGACCATGTTTATTGTGGCTTGAGATCCTTGGATTTTCTCATGCTCAACTTCTTCTTCCCTCAGGTCTTTAGTTGATTTTCGGCTTGTATTTTTGGAAGATTTATCTGTGGGTTCTTCTAAGGAAGTAGGGGAGCTTATGGGTCTAGATTTAGTGATTTCAGCGTAGGAAGGAGCATATTGTTAAATTTTCTGAATTTACTTCAATCTGATCTAGGATCTTAACTGAGAGAACAACATGTACAGCATATCTACAGCATATCAATCATGGAGACAATAATGCAAGCACACAAGAGACACAAAGATTTACTTGGGGAAAACCATAAAGGTGAAAAACCCCAATAACTTCCTCAGAGATAGATAGAGCAATGATACAACCAACCATAAGAGATAGACACAACCTAGCAGCAGATCCTCCTCCTCCATAAGTGTGCCACTCCTCCTTGAGTGCATGAGTGAGAAGTGAGTGAACAAATAGAGTGCCTCCCGCACTCTATTTATACTTGACTTGACTTGCCTTTTTATCTAACTCATGTAGGCTCGAACTTAACCACATAACATAATGCTGACTGGGCCGACCCCCAATAGGGTGGTCTAATAACCCTTCGACCCACATGGCCGACCCCCAATAGGGTGGTCTAATAACCCTTTGACCCACATGACTTATATAGGGCCAACCCCAACAAGGTGGTCTAATAACCCATCAAGTATAAGTTACTACACTTACAATATAAATGACGACACTTCCGTATAGAGGAATAATAACATCTCTATAGAAATACAATATACATATATGTGAAATACATTCCGAAGTTACATATACATCAACACTCCCTCTTAACTAGGAAGGTATTTCTCAGCACAGTTCTTCTATCACAAGTCATCTTCTTTGGACCATCGTCACTAGATAATCGTCATCGAGTCATCATCATCGTCACTGCTGCTGCTATCTCAATCAATCTCTGAATCTACTCGTCATAGGAAGTTCTACAGAGCCAGTCCTTTTTCATAATGGATGTAGGCCCACCACCTGCAGGTCTTCATCATCACTGGCCATACTATGGAATCCTCAGGACTTATTACGTGCGTCACAAAACCTCTAAAGAGCATCCCAGGATGTTACGGGTACACAACTCCGACCTGTAGGATCTCCCAGGGCGCTATTACATGTGACCCCACCACAAAACCTCGAAAGATTATCCCAGGATGTTACGGGTACACAACTCCAACCTGAAGGATCTCCCAGGGCAAAAATTACATGTGGTCACCACAAAACCTAGCAAGAGCATCTCAGGATGTTACGGGTACACAACTCCGACCTGAAATCTCCTAGGGCACAAATTACATGTGGTCATGGCAAAACCTCGAAATAGCAGCTCAGGATGTTACGGGTACACAACTCCGACCTGAAATTTCCCAGGGCCCAAATTACATGCCATAGGACAAAACCTCGCAAGAGCATCCCAGGATGTTACGGGTACACAACTCCAACCTGAAAGATCTCCCAGGGCACAAATTACATGTCCTCCCAGAGCAATGTCTCGAAAGAGCATCCCAGGATGTTACGGGTACACAACTCCGACCTATAGGATCTCCCCGACATGCTCCTCTGCACAACCTGATCCACGGCCACAAAGTATCATCCTACTACTCATCATACATCAACCTGATGTACACATGATCATCCTAATCATCATCACTGCAACGTCCTGCTGCATGTCATCTGGAGCAACATCCTGAAGCTCATCATCCATGATCATCCTGATCATCACTGCAACATCCTGCTGCATGATCCACCTGATCATCAATGCATCTACCTGATGCATACCAAGTATCTACCTGATACATATCATCATACATGATCCTCCTGATCATACAATGTATCCACCTGATACAAATACAAACACATGATACATATCACCATACATGATCCACCTGATCATACAATGTATCCACCTGATACATATACAGATACATGGTCCAAGCATCCAACATGATGCATATACAAAATACATACACATGATCCAACTGATCATATCCAGCATCCAGCATGATGCGTACATACATACATAAAAATGATCCAACTGATCATATCCAAGCATCCAACATGATGCGTACATGCATACATAAAAATGATCCAACTGATCATATCCAAGCATCCAACATGATGCGTACATGCATACATAAAAATGATCCAACTGATCATATCCAGCAGAAGCCATAACATCAACCTGATGCTCATCATCCAGTGCTTACATCCACAGCCATGTGAAGGATCCTCCTTCCAACATGCTTGGAATGGCTTCAGCAAATGTGTCCATCACTTCTTCCTCGAAGTGTCCTCGATCTGAAGAATGCCAAGCCTCTCTCTGAAGTACTCGAACTTCACCCTGGCTAGTGGCTTCGTTAGCACATCTGCAATATGCTCGTCCGTCGCAACATACAGGAGCTTCACAGCTCCTCTCTGCACCATATCCCTGATATAGTGATATTTGATCTCTATGTGTTTCGACCTGTCATGAAACACTGGGTTCTTGGACAGCTTCACACAACTCTGGTTATCACAGAAGATACCAGTAGCCTCCAACGGGAGATCAAATAACTCAGATAGTAGCTTCCATAGCCATACTGCCTCACAACTAGCTGAACAGGCTGCAACATACTCTGCCTCAGCTATACTCAGTGCTACGCAGGACTGCTTCCTGCTAAACCAAGAGATCACACCTGATCCCATACTGAAGCAGCACCCAGATGTGCTCTTCCTATCTGCAGCACTGCCAACCCAATCTGAATCAACATAACCCTGTAGGTTAAACTTTTGATCCGCCTCATACCTGAGTCCAAAATCCACTGTACCCTTCAGGTACCTCAGAACATGCTTTACAGCAACCAGGTGAACACTCCTCGGATCCGTCAGGAACTGGCTCAAAGTGTTCAAAGCAAAGCAAATATCTGGTCTCGTGTTCGTCAGGTACATCAAGGACCCAATCATCTGACGATACATAGTGATATCAATCGGCTCATATGAAGCATCACACATATGCTTCAGGTTCGATGCCATAGGTGTGGCCATAGCCTTTCAGTCCATCATCCCGAACCTCTTCAGGATCTCTACTGCATACTTCCCTTGTCCAAGGAAGATTCCATCATTCTGCCACACCTCCATGCCAAAAAAAAATAGTGCATCATCCCCAAGTTCTTCATCTCAAACTCGGCAGTAAGCTTCCGCTGCATGTCGGTAATCAATCTATCTTCACCTGTAACAAACAGGTTATCCGCATACAAAAGTAGTATCACTGGATTGCCTTCCTCAACCTTGTAGTAAAGGTTGGAATCCGCTTTACTCTTGGTAAAACCCAAACTGGATAGAAAGCTGTCTATCCTAACATACCAAGTTCTGCACACATATATAAATACACCATGCTGTCTTGAAATCCATCTGGTGCATCTTCTATTTCATCACTTTTATATTTCTCAATGCTGCCATCTGCAACATGCTTGATCTGATAGATCCATTTGGAAGTCATAACAAACTTCCCTTCACATCTTGGGACTACATCCCAAACAATATTCTTCATGATCGACGGATCATGGCATTCCATTTCTTCATCCCAGATCCTAGGAACTTCAATATCTTCAATATCTTTAATAAATATCTTTGTTGCTGGAACAAATGTTGTAGTCCTTTTGTAGGTGAAGATATGCGGTCTTTCCTACAAAACAGGTTAAATTGCATGATTAGAAACATCTCATAATTTTCAGAACACATTCTTACACATAAAGAAATATGTCATACAGTCATGCAATTGTCTTAGCCAATGCTTCAATACAACATTTATCCATATCCCGTAACTTTCTAGATGCCTTCCAATCTCTACCATAACATTGTTAAGAGTGTGCACAACTCCCAACATGTCAGCAAAGAGGTTTCATTCTAGATAAGTAGCAATGGAATGTTGTACAGTGCCATAGGCCACTTACCCATGTATATTAGTAGCATACTGTTCATCAATGCAACTATTCTAATATGCACAATACATATCCTAAGTATAGGAACATGAGCATATACATCATTGAACAATTTTATTTAAACAAACACATATGCAAGAAATGATAATTAAAATACTTATCTTTGTTTGTTCGTTGGGTGGACTCCCTCTGAGTCTTCGCTTTCTTGCAGGAGCTACTGGAGTCCTAATCTGCAGTAGCTTCTTCTACACCTTTCTGTTGTGGAATGTAGAGAGATGGTCAACTCTCTCTGAATATCTGCATCCTTTCATAAACCACTGGAGTGTACTCCCTCTTGATCTTTGCTCCCTGGATTACCTGTCCTTGAACTTATATACATTCTCGATCCCTATGCATGCTTGTTAGTATCATCATTGTGTTATCCTCTAGGTCTAATATAAAATCATACATTCATTAGTATACTATTAAAACACAATAATCTCAAGCATGTATAGTCATGATCATTTCAAACAAAAATAATAAGCATTATCATTCAAGGTTTATGTAGGATTCTTATGGTTAGTCAAATCATAAGAAGCATAACATGTCTAAACCTATAATTACTCAAACCTATGACTCTTCGGGTTAGTTGAATCATCAAACAAAATAAGAGATATAATATGCATAAAACCTGTGATTATTCAAACCTATACCTTCATGATTCTTCTGGTTAGTCATATCATCAATTATGGTAAGAAACATAATATGCATACAACCATGATTATTCAAACCTATGACTTCATGAATAATCATTATCAACAATAGTATAAGATCCTAACCCAAGGTAGGATTCTATCTTGATATAGGAAAAACATACCTGGATTAGCATGCTAGTTAGTTATGTCTAACATACTCACATGATGTCTTCTTGTTCTTCTTCAATGACTTGTGCTAGTAACCTATATATCTCATAGGTTAGCCATTATAAAACCAAGTTATACATACCTCGTAAATGGATCTTCTATGAGATCCATGACAATGGATGAGTCTTTATCCTCATGTCATCATGATCATATGTTCTTGAACTGGAACATGATTTGTCTTTCTTGGTGTACCTTTCATCTTAGTAGATAACATAAACCTCATACAACACCATAATGCATTAGTACAATCATAAATGTCAACACCCTAATCAATGAATATTTTCTATCGTGCATTCATAATTTTATTAAGGTGATATGACAAGTCTAAAATTAAGATTGTACTAACCGTAATAACATGAAGACAAACATACCATAAACTTAATCAAGAACAAATCTCAACACATACCTCAATGAGTCATACCTGTCGAGATCGCTTTTAATAGGCTTATGTAAGGCCTTAGCCTCATCTCCCTCTGAAACAGGAACTTCTTGACTTATGCAGGTGACCAATCCATCTTCTTCTAGGATTAACCCAATCCACTTGATTTGCAAGAACTGGACCTGGAGCTAGATATGGGCTTGTCAGAGAAACCCCAAAATTCAAACAGTGAATTTCAAACTTCCGAAGGGATAGAAATATGCGCCTTGATGAGCTGATCAAACTGGTATATTCAGAATTTGAAAACTGTAAAGTTTTACTCCTCAATTTTTCCTTTGAAACTTCCAGATTCACTGGATGTGAACCTGAACTAGGGTTTGATGAAGCCCACTCTTCTGCCCAATCAAAAGGTTTGATCCAAAGCTCTAAGCTTCTATTTTTCTGAGGAGCTTCCAGCCGTGGTCATAGATTTCAAAAATTCTCATTTTTACAGAAGCCCTAATTTTCCACTTTTCAAAGTCCCGAACTAGGGTCTGATCAAGCCCGGCCTTCTGCCCAACAAAAAATTCTGATTTTGGTCTCTAAATTTTTATTTTGATGAGTAGCATTCATCCGTGGTCTCCGATTACAAAAATTCCAACTTTTTCCGAAGCCCTAAATTCCGGAAGCCATGAATGAAGGTACTCAAAAATAATTCTGTTTTGACAGAAATATGTACCTGATTGTTTCTGGTTTAACTCTGAACTTGTCGATCCACAGGGTCTGAAAATGTTTCCTGAGATAGCTTGACCTGTTATCTTTCCATCCTGATAGGTCTGACCTCAATTGGATTCTCTGAGAGAGAGTTATTCCAAATGTCGCAACGTGGCCTGTTTTGGGAGAATACAGGAGTGCGAACTTGTACGGCATGCCACGTGTCATTGTTTTAACTTAGGCCTCTAAAACCTTTTCCTGAGATAGCTCGCCCTGTTTTCTTTCCATCCTGATAGGTCTGACCTCAATTGGACTCTCTGAGAGAGAGTTATGCCAAGTGTCGCAACGTGACCTGTTTATGGGATAATACAGGAGATCGAACTTGTACGGAGTGCCACGTGTCACTGGTTAAACGTCAGCCTCTGAAAATGTTTCCTGAGATAGTACAGTCTGTGTACTACCTGTCACGTTTTACAAAATTTCATTTGGAGCTTCCTAGCCCAGGTTATGACCTTTTTCCCAAGGTCACCTGATTTTGACTCAGATATGGAAGAGGCAGAAACCCTATATTCTATAGATCATAAATCACAAAGTACAACGAATTAGAGGTTTTCATTTGGACACAAGGTACATGGAGATCTTAGCTTCATCCTATAACAATTTCAGATCTGAAAACTTCGTCAAAACGGATTTATAGCGAAAGTGCTACGATGACTGGTTTTTGCTATATCAAGCCCTAGCATCGTAAGTGCAACAAGTGTCATACATGCCATATCATGCCTTCTTTCAGGCTAGCTCTGATACCAGGTTAAATTTTCTGAATTTACTTCAATCTGATCTAGGATCTTAACTGAGAGAACAACATGTACAGCATATCTACAGCATATCAATCATGGAGACAATAATGCAAGCACACAAGAGACACAAAGATTTACTTGGGGAAAACCATAAAGGTGAAAAACCCCAATAACTTCCTCAGAGATAGATAGAGCAATGATACAACCAACCATAAGATATAGACACAACCTAGCAGCAGATCCTCCTCCTCCATAAGTGCGCCACTCCTCCTTGAGTGCATGAGTGAGAAGTGAGTGAACAAATAGAGTGCCTCCCGCACTCTATTTATACTTGACTTGACTTGCCTTTTTACCTAACTCATGTAGGCTCGAACTTAACCACATAACATAATGCTGACTGGGCCGACCCCCAATAGGGTGGTCTAATAACCCTTCGACCCACATGGCCGACCCCCAATAGGGTGGTCTAATAACCCTTTGACCCACATGACTTATACAGGGCCAACCCCAACAAGGTGGTCTAATAACCCATCAAGTATAAGTTACTACACTTACAATATAAATGACGACACTTCCGTATAGAGGAATAATAACATCTCTATAGGAATACAATATACATATATGTGAAATACATTCCAAAGTTACATATACAACAACACATATTTGGTCGAGTTAGATCTTTTGGGGTTGGGGGTGTTCTGGGGCAAGGGATTCTTCGGATCTTCTTGGATAAGGGGAGTTGGTTGAGAATCTTGTTGTTCACTTATTTCTCCTTCTTCTTCGACCTCAGGGATTTCCTGGATATCAGGTATTTCTAGGGATTTAAATTTGTTCCTATTGTTAGAGGTTGTTGGATCTTAATGTCGATGATCTACTTTCTTTATACTTTGACTTTCTTTAGAGGTTGTTAGATCTTGATGTCGATGATCTACTGTCCATTGTTCTTTTTCCCATCTGATTCTGGATCCGCATGCTTATTCTTGCATGATCGGTCGAAATGTCTATATTCATGGAAAAACCTTCATTTGAATGGAATTTGTTCATAATCAAGTTCCTATATGTGGGAACAATATGCCATGGTAAGGTTTATTGCTTTTGGGAGGTCGTGCTCCAGATCTACTTCTACACAAATTCTTGCACGTGAATATTGATCTTTCTGATCCGCTTTATCGATGTATTTTCCCAAGGTATTTATGATGGCTTCTAAAGATTCAAAGTTCCAGCAGTGAAGAGGTAGATGTGGGAGTCTCACCCTAGCAGGGACCACAGAAGGGACGTCTTGAGATGGATCAAAGTTCAGATTCCATTTGTTCATATAGAGCCCTTGAGGTCCCATAAAATATGACCCGTTCCTAAAGATAAGTTCTCGATCATGTTTGCTTTCGAAAACGAATGCAAATAAACCTTTACCCAGGAAGAAGGATTTAACGTCTTCAGAGATCAGGGGTCTCCAGTTTTTTTGCACCCAATATTTGGTAGATTTCGGGGAAGGCCAAAGTCCTGTGAACTAACAATCAATCCATGTTCCGATAAGTTGAGGGCTTTCTTACAGGGTTTCTCAACCGGTAATGCTACTTTCAGGATCTCAATGAGTTTTTTGACAAACTTCTATTGGGAGACAGAAAGAGTCTTCTTTCCTTGATTTGCTATGAGTTTCAGGAATTCAACCAAATTAGGGGGAGGGCACTCTACTCTCGAGGCCATTGGAGGCGAAGGGAACAGGCCCTAGCCAAAGACAAGGTAGATCCAGGTTTGAAAGATTCCTTAGCGCAAAGACTCCAGGTCGGGGAGGATCCTATCTGTCGGGATTCCTGCTGCCAAGCCCGCAACCAGCTCATATGCACACCGATCATGATGCTCAGGAATCTCATTGATCACGCCTTCGCTCAGGAAGCCTGTCGACTGCTCAAGATCACTCAAGATCCGATCACCAGAAGAGATTTTGGTTTCGTTAGGATAGGTTGTGTGCATTCAACTCATGAGACTACGTGCATAAGGATGGGAGGCGTGCATAAGGATGGGTTGTGTGCATTCAACTCACTTGCAAGTCAGGATAGTTGTTCACCTGTAAGGTATGTTGTTAGGAGGAACACTTCCTAGAATTAATTGAATAACATGATCAAAATCTTGAGTAGGTCGAAGACCTTTTGGAATATCTTCAAATACCTTGGAGTGCTTATCGATGACCCTTTAGAGATCAGGGGAATAGGAGGCTTAGACGTTTGAACATCTATTGAGCATAATTGTTGAATTACACCTTGATGACCTATTTTCAACAATTTTGTCATACGATTAGATCTTATCACCTTACTTGGATTCCCTGTGATACCCCTTAATTAAAAAAAAAATTCCTTTTCAAGAAAATTTCTTGAAAATTAAAATCCAATATTCTCAATGATTGTAACCATTGAACCCCTAATACAACATCAACACCATCCATTGGGGAAATCATAGGACTATTCAATACATATTCCCCCATAGTAAGATTTATATTATGGCATTTCCCTAAGCAATTGATAGTTCCTCCATTTGCAATCATTACTTGAAATTATGTTGTTGTATATACAAAGCAATTGAGAACTTTGGCTATTTTACAATGAATGAAAATATGAGTACTACTAGAATCAATCAACACTATTACCTTTTTCTATATCCTTCGATCTTGAGAGTTTGAGGAGTGTTAATTCCTACCGATGCATGACAAGATATGGTGGGACTAATCTCTTATATTTCTTTAGTTGGAGATGGTTCTTGTTCTTTTGCTTCTTCCACTTCATAGTCTATGTAGAATAATTTATTCTCACCACACTTATGTCCCTTACTATACTTGTTGTCACAATTAAATCATATACATTTTGCTCTTGTTTCATCCAGTTGATGAGGTGTCAACCTTTGAGGTGGGTTAGAATAAGGCACATTATTCTCTCTATATGTGTTGGAGGTGGTTCTTATAGTAGCCATCACCATATTTTTACATTCAATCTATCTTTCCACGATGAAATCCTTCTCTAAAGGTGTTGGTTCAAGGATGTGCACCTTATGTTGGATGTTATCCTTCAAGGTTCCAATAAAGATATCCAACAATTTATCATATGGTATGCCCTCCACTCTAAGACTCAAGATTTGAAATCATTGAATGTGCTTGATTACTGGACCCTTTTGCCTTAGATTTATATATTGGATAAAGAAGGAATTTCTCTTAACATCATCATGATATAATATCAATTATTATGTGAAAATGGACCAATACATAATGGAATTTTTTTTGCGTCCACAAATCCATTTGTACCACACAAACTACTCGGGTTCTAAATATAAAGATGCAATAGGTACGTTTTGTAGATTTGGCACCTGGTGTATATCAAAGAATTGCTCCATCTGAAAGATCCATGTTATGGGGTCCTTGCCATCAAACTTCCTCATGTCAATATTGGGGATTTGGATAACCATTGGGGACCATACTTGATTACTTCCATTATTAGAATCAATTCCTCTTGTATTATGCTTATTAAGGGATGATTTCTCAGCATTGACATTATCTTTATCTTCCCTAAATTGGGCCCATTTTGCACCTTTAGGAATATTTTCCTCTAGATTATGTATCAGATTAGCAATCCTTCCCATATTTTCCTATATTTTCTTCTCCATATGTCATACCCTTTCATCCATCATATGTCCCAACTTATTCTCCATATTAACTAAATCAATCATTTGCATAGACCCTTTAATCAAATCTTCCAACTTGGATACCCGAAAAGATAGGTATTCACTTTCATCGTAGGTTAGGGATGAATCCTCAGATGGTTTGAGTGGAGTGAGATTTTTTCCACTTCCTTTTCATGGCATTTTGAAAAATATAAATAGATATCACATTGGGTTCACCTCAAATAGATCCTTATACTAAAATTGATTCAAATTTATAATGGCGTACCTTTTTCAAGCCCTGATTTGAAGGCCGATTTGATGTCCGATCTTCCAACTGAGGTAACCCTAAAATTTCGTCCCTTATGAGTCTAAAATCTCGGCCTATGGTATCCTGATATGTCCTCTTTATAATTCCATGGGTTTCGTTGAATTTGGATGTGCCAAAAAAAGTTGTGACAATTTTCCCAACACTTGTTAGTTTTGGCCTTTCCAGAAGAGCGAGAGTGTACGTCCTACCACGTATCCACTTTTTTATTCTAATTCTTAAATCCCTAACTAATATAGTGTGTTTCGTATTCTTTATTATGCAACAAGTCTCACACAATTTGGATCTTGCATGCTCTAGATATAACTGTTTTTCCCATAACACCTATTTTAGACTAGTTTTTGGACTAGTCAAAAACCCTAACTTCCACTGAGTATAAATCTAAACCTGTAATGATTCATGATCTCAAACTCAGACCCAATATCGCTCAAGATTTCTTCTTACTCCCTCGTTAGTTTCATTATCTTAAACATCCTAGAAAAAAATTTGTAGCGAAAATTCCACAATGACTCGATTTGGAAGCGTCCAAGCTTTGATATCAAATGTTATACAACCAAGTCCAAGAAAGAGCATGAAAAGAGCATAAATAGACCATAACGAGTAATCCACACCTTAATAATGAATAAAATAGATGAATAACAAGCCGCTTCGAGGGGGAAACCTCCTTACACAATGTACTAAGTACACAAGCCAAGTCAAGATGAAATAATTCAAATGAAAAGGTCTCCTTCCTATAAATAGGAGACAAGGAGGTACAATTACAACTAATGGACCAAATTTAACATAACTAATATAATAATATTAATGGAAATTACCACTAATAGACCCAAGTCGGCATCAATAATATGTCATGAGCCACAATATAGGGGGTAATGTGCCAATATTTAGAACTTCACAAAATATGGCCAACAATCCCTTCTCCTTATTACCAGTCTGTTCTAAAAGTTTATGCAAAATATTTGTTCAATAAAAATCCCATTATATTCCTTATTCCATTACATTTACAAGAAAAATTTAGGTAATTGTCTTGGTAGTTACCGCTTGAGACTCTTGACCTTCCAATTCCTATTGGTCCTTTAGCAACCCTTCGATTTTATGTTGTCCTAAATAGGCCTACTCGACTATGGACCAAGTGACTACAATAATGAACATCCAAATTACAATGATGGTGATGATGATTATTAATGTCCACTAAGACCAACTTTGGTCTATCAAAACTTAATAGGAAAGGAAATAATTACTTGTTTTGTTGTAAAATTTAATTCCTATGATCAAAAAATTTAGAAAGAAGTGTTCCTAGGTCAACATAGTTTTGACATGTTAGAAGGTTAGGGAGGTATGTATTGTAGAAAAAATTATGGAATTGCATTCTAATGTGGATGTACGCATGGAACTCTAAGAGAAAGTGATTTTCATCCTCAATGCTCATAGTATCACAGAGATGGTAAATCCTTTCCACCCATGGTGTTTTAGGAATTGTCCAGCACCCTGTTTCACTATGAATCCTATGAGAGTTCATTCTTATCTTGGCTATATTAACTTACATCTTTGAACAAGTTAAGACAAAGAGCTACTTTTGATCTTATAGATTAGGGTTAATGACCTCCTTATATTATCTTAATTTTCTTTTAACCTCTAATTCCTTCTCGCACCACATTTTCTCTTTAAACTTAGATGTAATCATATTTTTCATGTTATTGATATTTTGCAAAGTGGCATTTTCATCAATCCTCCAATGGTTTAACCAAGCTATGGCATTTGTATACCAACCTCTCTAGTTGGTTGGTGGGCCCCATTTTTCTACGTATGCACTCCACCTGTTATGATAATCAGATATATATCTAATTCTATGAGAACATAAGGTCTCAAAAGCAACCTCATTTCTATTGCATCACTAGATATCACTATAAGGTGTTGATGCTCAATGTGTGCTCAATATGAATCGCGAAAAAACATTGAAAAACACCCTTGGAGGGCTAGTCAAGGGGAAGATGTGTATGGAATCCCATGTATTGTTTATAGCCATCGGGTTTATTTCACCTGTAGATGTTAGTCGAAAAAATATATACAATCGTTAGATGTATGGTTGTTGTCAAGTCATTCAAATTGTAAGCCTCGATCCTTCAAGTTGCCTTGATTTGGATTCAATCATGGCTCGGCTTGTTTTTCCCACAAAGCATTCTAATTTTATTCCTAGAATATCAATATGGATTAAAAAGGTAGACTTGCTGCTAGAAACCTTGAATTTTTTTTTCCAACCTCATCCTAAAAAAAAATTGAATAATGCTCCTTCAGCCCCAAGGATCTACAGGTTGATCAACAAGCATCGATTATTCTTTCTTCTACACTCACTCCACAAAAACAAATTGGCCCCCACCTTAGGCTCTATTTCCTAGCGCGTAAACATTTCTTAGAACAAACACATTGTGTTTGGAATGGTATGGCTCATAGTAGCATAATTCGACCGTATTGGACTTTCCCGTACAGAAATTTGGAAAGTTTGAAAATCGCCGAATATTCGAGCATAGTACGAAAATGCTAAATTTGACTACCACTCCATAGTAATTATACATTTTTTACATATAGAGTTATTTAAATTTTATTTTATTATTTACAATTTGGTCCCAGTGCATGACTACCACAGCCGGGTTAGTGTTAATGTTAGTTGTATATTTAAAAAGTTTAAAGCTTTAAACTTTGTCATATATATTTTGTTTTAGAATTTAGTTAATATATTTTGTTTTAGAATTTTGTTACAAATATTAGATTTATTTTATAATATAAATATAAAGTTTAGTAACTAGATATTAAATTTTAGTTAGGGTAATATTTTGAATATTTTATTAGAAATTTGTTTTATTGTTTAATAATTAATTTATTTTTATTTTAATTATTCAATATTTTTATAATTAAGTTTATAAATGCATTATTAGTTTTGTTTTAAGATTTATAATTCAAGTTTATTTTAATGAACATTAAAAATGAATGTTACATGTATTATCTATATTTTCAAAATTAATAATTTTTTAAAAATATGTTTTTTTAATCTATAAGAAACCTATTTCTGTATTTTTTTCGTACTAGATTTTACATTATATTTTTTTCCATATCTAATTGTATTCGAATCTGTATTCGTACTCGGATTATGCTATTATGGTATGTCTCTACTGTCTTTCATTCTTATAAATGTAAAGAATCTTTGTCTACCATTTCTGGTTTTTTGGTCTTACTTGGTTGTCGCCCCTACTTGGATTGAAACTAATATCAAGCATCCTCCTTTTTACATATAGGTGGTACAATGTGTCTGAAACTTCTCTCATGTTTGCAAATTCCTCTTGTCAGCTTTACATCTGGAAGGTAGGTTAATCCATGGGGCATCATTGACGTTTCGAACTTTTAGACAAGATTCCTTGATTGTTACTAGATTGCGCCTTCACCGAAATTTCCATCTCACAGTCACTTGAATAATGATTGTTATCACTCAGGATTCTTCTGGGTTGTGGAAAAAGGGATCAGTGAGGTAGTTGTTTGAACTACACTCTTGTGGATGGAAACTAGCCTTTCCAAACACAGAGAGGGCTCTCTCTCTCACAACTCTCTCAGTGTGCAAAAATATCTTTGAATTGGCTGGTTGTGTATAAACATTGGTGGCTAGACCTTCAAATAAGGGTTTTTTCAGTTGGTTGGATCAAGGATAGGTGTGCCATAGGGCATGGAGTCAAAATTTGATGGATTTTTCTGTCACAGATGACTGATTTGGACTATAACTTCAGAGGTAGAGGCAAGATAAATGAGGTTCTTTCAAGTCAAAATATATCAACAGATGGTAGCAAAAATGGAAACAAAGTCCATCACAGAGTTAGAGCATTTAGAATGAATTCTAACTTGTAATTTCAGGAAGAAAGGGTGGAGTTTCTAATCATATGTATCTGAGACATGAAAAATGAATTTCAGACCATGTAATCTCGATCTAGATGCTGCAGAAGAAGATAATCAATGAAAAATACCAACAAGGAAAACATACACAAGAATAACAGACATCAAAACACTCATTACAGGACTATCTGCTCCAAAATTAGGTCTTCATATTAATCGAAGGGATGGGTTTCATTACATACTCAGAGTTTATTATCTCAAAATCCCAACCCCTAGGCCTTATTCAGAACCTGCCTTTATAGGCTTACAAAACGTCAAAAACTTCTAGACTACTTCATCCATATGTGGTTGTTTATTAAATCTGCAACTATAACTGTTTGTAAAACATCAGACCTACTTATCAGTATTATAGACTGTTTATTCAAAACAATAACGAAATGGAAGTGATGATGTCGTCTTCTTTCCTCCCTCTGAGATGGTCGAACCAACAATGATGCAGGAGCATCAATGTTGAGTCAGCAATGTGATTGCGTGTTCACATGTTGTGACTAGCATGGGGGCGAGTAGCCCTGATGTGGGCAACGGATTTTGTTTTCTATGAATATTTTGATTTGCAAAATACGTAACCATCTGGTGCGTTGTCTATTTTTGAGAATATAGGACATAGTGGCGAGTTGATACTCCTTGCGTGGAGATCAAGCCAGTTAGCCAGTTTGTTGTTGAATGATAGTGACTCCTTCAGTGATAGGGGAGAGTTTGTTAGCTAGTTTTGCTTCGTTGTCTAGCCATTCGGTTTTTGGAGGGTTTTCAAATGGGTAAAATAGGGGGGAGTCCGTCGATGCAAGGGGGAGCTTGGCGCAAGGAGGATTCTTTGGGATAGTTCATTGAATAACTATAGGAAAACTACGACTGTATAGGGGTTTTGCTATCAATTAATGAAATCAGCAAGTTCTGTCTGTTAATGGTGTTACTGTGCATTTGAATACGAAATGAGCTTAGATTCTACCAGGTAGAGATGTGTGCAAGTATTAACCTGATGTCTGCGTGAATGAATCTTTGTCTCCATGCTTGTATGTGCAGCGAAGAACACCCAAAACATTTGTAGACCAATCATCACTAAGTAGTAGAGATAGCTTCTAGTTGTATTTGGTCTTCACATCGGACCCAGATGAAGGTCGAGTTGATTGATCGATTCTCAGATTCAATCAACAGAGGAAATCGCAGAGTGCAGTCGAAATGATTAACAGAGGTTGGGTGACCTAGATCCAAGCCAAAAGGAAGATCGACGGCAGGAAGAGGATCCGCAAAGTGAATGTGCGTGGGAAACAACACTTCTGTAATCGAGGTGTTGTGTTCCACATTGATCATTGATCAACGGTAGAGATCAAACCCGCAAATATCGATGGTTGGTACGGTGTTCCGCAGAAGGAAGAAGCTCAGACAATAACGACAAGCGTTGCGGAATATTTTTGCGGAAGCCTATTTGAGGAGTCGTGACGAGCATGCTCGCAATCCGCAATGCGCAAGTTGTGGATAAGAGTGCTACGGAAGGACTGTTGCAGGGCAGTGACTGCGGAAAGGAAGTGTTGTGGAAGGACCGTTGCGGGAAGGTGATTGCGAAGCGATCATCGTGGAAGAACACCACAATTGTGGGAGGAATGCGTTTCCACGGGATTGTTGCGGACAATCAATTCTAACTATCAGAATGTTGTGGAAAGCCCAGTTTGAAGGCAGGGGCCGCAGTTGAGCGGAACCCAACTGGTTTTTAGCTAATTTCAGTGGTTCGATTTCAGTGAATCACCCTATTTCCTAGGAAGGTGTGGGTTGGATTGGCGTTGGTCATTCTGGCCGGCACCAAACAACTTATTGATCTGCATATGCACCGATGGAAAACTTTAGTGCGTCACCAATGTGAACTTGGATTGTTAAAGTTATCTATTGTCCTTCGAATCGAGTCATTCCAGGATGATTTGTAGGTATTGGCATGTTGTGCCTTTCTTCTTCCTTCATATCAACCCCGAGTTGCAAAACAAATGAGTCTTTTTCACCCCGAATTCTACATTTTATGAATCCGTAATTTATTCTAATAAACCATCTTCATTCCACAATCCGCAAGCCGCAATGCGAGAGTCGAAAATCAAAACTGTCAAATGGAATTCATCAAATTTCACCTCCGACATCCACAATGCGGGACTGGGGAATCAGAACTGTTGAGCGAACCTTATCAAATTTTTCCTCCGCAATGCAGGACTCGAAAATCGGAACTCCGTTGCACAACTTCGTAGAAATTATCCTTCTGCAATCCGCAGTCCGCAATGTGGGTTTCAAAAATCGGAACCCCAATTTTGCGCCCCCGGTAAAATCGCGCCTCTACAATCCGCAGTCCTTAACGCAAGACTCAGAAATAGGAAACTCCCCTTCGTTCTCTTTTCAAAATCACACCTCCGCAATCCATAGTCTGCAATGCAAGACTTCGAAGTCAGAAACTCAAGTGCACCATTTTGAAAACAAATACTATTCCGGCTTCCGCAATCCACGATGCGGGTTTGGAAAGTTTGGAAAGTCGAAAAGTCTTCTCATCGGATGCGTTGCGGGTTGCTTCCCAGTCGTAGGTATGGCCTTGTCTTCAATCCTGGCCCTTTAACCCCTTTTGAGAGCGGAAGACCTCCATTTTCTTGTGTTTCCTACAGCGGCTTGATCATTCAATCAGAAATTCGTTGATACTTAGCCATTTTTTGGAGTTTCTTGCTTCTTCTTTTGGCATAGAAAGTCAATGGGAAAGCTTGGGGTTCCAGTAGTGGGGTGTCATTTCCTCCCCTTGTGGTATTTTTCTTAGAGGTGTTAATAGCTGCTCCAATCGGGGATGCTATCCTCCCTGTGAGGTAGCAAGAACAGTAGACTAGTGTCCTTTTTATTTCTCTTTTTTTTTAATGCAAATAAAACTGAAAAAAAAAATAAATAAATAAATAACAGACTGAAACTCAAAAAATGGTAATGTACAGTGGGGGGATTTGATAGACTCATTTTTTCACTGGAGATAGTGTTTTAAGAACCGTCCATTGATGGGTCCTTTTCCCACTAGTTCACCATCCTTGTATTTCAAAATGAAAGCATTGTTTCTATGGTAAGCATCGACTGTATGAGGTCCATGCTAGATATTATCAAATTTATGGCTTGTTCTTCTCTTCTAGCATCCCATTTCAACACCAAATCTCCCACTTGGAAGTTATCAACCTTGGTTCTTTTGCCAAACATTTTCTCGACCTTCTCCTGAGATATCATAGATTCAGCATGTACTATGTTTCTGTTTTCCTGTATCTCAATCAGCTGATTAGCTCTCCTTAGCTCAGGGTTTGGTTCATTTTCTTGCTCCTGTAGCAGTCTCATTGCAGGCCCTCTGAGGGAATCAGGGAATATCACCTTTGTTCCATACACCAATTTGAAAGGAGAAGTTCCAATGGATCTCTTGGAGGTAATCCTATCATCCCATAAGGAAAAATTCAACTCGGTATGCAAATCCCTCTTATTTTCCTGCAACAACTTTTTAATAATCCTAACCAAGCTCTTGTTAGATGACTCAGCTAGTCCATTTCCCTGGGGGTAGTATGCAGTAGAATGACCCAATTTTATATGAAAATCACTGTAGAACTTGACCGTTTTCTTGGATATGAAAGCTTGAGCATTATCAATGATTATTTTAATAGGACAACTAAACCTGGACATGATATTTTCCTCCAGAAATTTGATGATGATTGTGTCTGTGGCTTGTCTGGTTGGTATTGCTTCAATCCATTTGGTGAAGTAATCTATGGCAGTAAATATCCACCTTTGTTTTCCAGAGGATTTAGGAATGATTTCACCAATGAAATCTAGCCCCCACTGCTGGAAAGGGGCTTCTACAGAGATTGGTTTTAAAGTTCCTTTTTCCTTCAAAGATCCGGCATTCATGGAAAGTAGCTACCTCTTTATATGCATCATTGAACATAGTGGGCCAATAAAATAATACCTTGATAATATTGTTGACAGTGGCCTTCCAGTCATGATGTCCCCCACAGACACCTTTGTGAAACTCTTTTATGGTCATTATGGCTTCATCTTCCAACATGCAGTTCAATAAAATACCCCCAAGTTCTTTCCGATAAAGGATTCCATTTAGTATACAGAACTTTTCATCCTTCATTTTTTTTGACCTAGATTTTCTCTTATCCATCTCAGGGGGTGCTTGTAAGTTCTACAAAACATATATAATATCAGAGTACTAAGGAGATGATAAGAATTTTTTTGATACCTGCAATAGTGGGTCCTGAGCAGTATCCTCCAGCATGTGTGAAACCAAGTTTACGCTTAGTAAATCCCAGTTTTCTTCAGCCATGAGTCTGGCCAGCCCCTATCCTTTGATAATCTTTGTGGGCTTGATTTCCAAGTCGTATTCCAATAGTACAGCTATCCATTTTTCCCTTTGACCTTCTGGATCAAGTTGTGTCAATATGTCTTTTACAGCAGCATTAGGAACATAAGCAACATCATGGGAATGTAAAACATAAACTCTGAAATCCTTTAAAGTTTTGATCATGGCATAGGCCTGTTTTTCCATGATATTGTATTTGAGCTCAGCATCTCTGAGAGCTCTACTGAAGATGGCTATGGGATGCTCATCCCCTTCCTGATTTTTCTTTAAAAGTACTCCAGCTATAGAATGTTCTGAGGAAAAAGAAAACATAAGAAATTATTTTTCAAAATCCAGACTGATTAGCACAGGTGCTTCAACAATTGCCTCGTTTATGTCTCCAAATGCTTACTTGGCTTCAACAGTCCACCTGATCTAATTATCCTTTTTAAGCATGTTTGTAATTGATTTCATGATCTCTGCAAAGTTTGGGATGAATCTTCTTAAAAAATTTACTCTGCCCAGGAAAGATTGGACTTCCTTTTTACTCCTGGGGAGCTCAATTTTTTGTATGGTGTCAGCTCTGTCTGGGTCAATTTTAATTCTGATCTTTAGATATTATATGACCCAACAACTTACCTTCTTGCATGGAAAATTTTGACTTTTGGGGGTTCAAAGAAATTCCAAACTTTATGCATTTTACAAACACTTGATGTAAATGTTTCAAATGCTCTGCATCAGATTTGGAATACACAATAATATCATCCATATATATAACCACAAACTTATATTTTTCTTCTACAAAACCTATGTCCATAGCTCTCTGAAATGTGGCTCCTGCATTCAATATACCAAAAGGCATTTTTGCATACATGAAAGTTCCCCAAGGTGTGGTAAATGTTGTTTTGTCTTGATCTTCTAGTAATACTTTTACCTGATTGTACCCTGAGAATCCATCCAGCATGGAAATTCTTGCTGCCCCTACAACTTTCTGTAAAATATGATCCATTTCGGCAGGGGATAGTTGTCTTTTAGCGACACTTTGTTCATATTTCTGAATTCAATACACAGTCTGATTTCTCCATTTTTCTTCCTTACTAGGACTATGTTGGCTACCCACTTTGAAAATCTTAATGAGACTATGATTTTGGCTTCATACAGTCTCTTCACTTCCTTTTCTATAAGAGGGAGTAACATAGGGTTCATCCTTCTTAGCTTCTGCTTGAATGGTTTTTCACCTTCCTTCACTGGTATGGTGTGTTGTATGATAGATGTATCATATTCCTTCAAGTCTTCACAAAACCATGCAAAAACATCAGAAAATTTTCTCATTGTTGACTCAAACCCAATCGACAAGGGTTCTCATCACTGTCGACACCAACCCACTGCGATCTCCCTGAGCATCGGCCTGGACAGGTTTGACCCTGCCCAGTAACACCTGCAGAGTAGATGAGGTCTCACCCGAGGCGATCAAGGGAGAGTGGACGGAACCATGTTTCCTCCGAATGAAGGAGGATGTTGCGGCATTTGCTTACTTAACTTATTTATCGCAGTATCCAAAACAGATCTTATGCATTCAAGATTAACATCAATAGCATTATGTAACAGAATCATTCATTGCAACAAAACAAATATAACATTAAAAGGTTGACTGCAGTAAGAAATCATCACATTCGGCATTAATACCAAAGATACACAGGGAATTTCACCAAAACAGTTATGTCATGTTATATTATTCCAAAAAAACCCTGATACAACATCTCCGTAAAACCAGATCTCAACAATATCTCTTGATCTCAAATACAGACTCAAAGAAGCACACAACAACATCCGTGGATCCGTGCTAAGATCATTCAACACTTACAACTTATGTCTATATATAGGCTTTCGCCTTTACAATGCTTGTCCACTTACTAACAACTTCCTAACCGACACCTGGACAATTGACCCAAAATCTAACTGACACGGTCCAAATGACCCAAAAACTCACCTATTGCGGTAAAATTAGCTCAAATTTACATCTCATATGGTCCAATGACCCAAAAACCCACCTACTACGATACAATCGACTCAAAATACATAAAATAGTCTATTCTTCTACCTTCCACGACCTCTTCTGACATGTCGCAACATTGGTGATGCTGCGATTCTTCCTTACCAAACCGCCTGCCAACAGGCCCCCAACACAATCTTGTAGCTCGCCCTCGACCCACGTCAACTGGATATGGTGAACTCTGTGGTCTTCAGTTTGAAATCTTTGTATTGCTGCATGACAGTCGTCACCATTTCTTTGACTTCCGTAGCCACTACCTGACTGTCGACCACATCTTTTGCAGCTGGATGCACCGTGAGTTTTGTCGTTACCTGTTGATGTCCCTTTTGTACTACCTAAAGCGCTTCTCCCACCTTGGTCATAAACTGGCCTCCGACATCCTGACACTGCTCCAACTGTGCAGCACGCTTCTTCTGGCGCTCATCCGCCTTATTAACCCGTAGCTGCAAGGCTTTTAAGTCCTGAGACTTGGTGACCTATTCCATTGGTGGCATTGTGCACATGGTTGTCTTGAGTGTCGCCAACTGTCCCTCTGCATCCTGCCAATATTTAATCAACTGTTCAACCTACTCGTCCTGGATAATTTGGTTCCAAAACTGGACGGTATCAGCTGTGAGCTTCGTCGTGACTTTTTCCAACTCCTCCATCTGAGTGGTGATTTCCTCAATCGCCTTTTTTATGTCATCAACTTCAACTGGAAGCATACCAAGATTCACCTGATCCTTCAACTCTTGATTCTCCTGCCGCAACTTAATAATGGTAGCCCCTAGTCGCTACACCTGATGGAGCACGTCCACCTATTCAGTGGGCTTCGACACATGTTGATAATCTTCCGTGATGGCCCGGTCGACCCATACACTGTCATCCCACATACCGGCCTTCTCCACAATAAGGAAATCGTGTTCCTTTTTCAGTCCTTCGATTTTGCGTGCCTTCTCATCCCGTTGTCCCTTGATGTGCTCTTCGAGGTCATCCACAGCCTGTCATGCGGAAGCAGCCCTGGCGGTCAATTCTTCAATAGTGTGTTGCGCATCGACCTCACTCGCCTATAGTCGTACACACATACCGTTGATCTTCCATAGTCAGTTTATCATTTCCCGACTAGTAGTAGCCTACATAGTGGTCAACTCTTCCATGGGAAAGGAATTCACATTAATGGTCACCATCTTCAGCTGCTGCAGCACGGCGTTGGTAGCTTCGTCTTCTGTCACAATCACAATTGGGGGAACATCCACATTCCGCACCTGCGGCTCAGTGCTGATGTTTGAAAAACAGGATCGCAGAGCAATAACAATAAACAGAAATGCAAATATAATCACACATACACATTACAAGAGAGACACAGATATATCGTGGTTCACCCAACTTGGGCTACGTCCACACTGAATTTGCCAGTCCTTATTATTATTACCGTCCAGCAAGTCGAAGGGATACAACCTGCAGCACAACCGCTGCACTTCCTCTTCTCTATTTCACAGTCTCTCTCCTGATCTCAAAGATTTTTACAATGCATAAAACCTAATACATCAACAACCCTAGCTATATTACAATGTCTTTCTTTTATAAGGGAAATACAATGGGAAAATACCACGGGATACCCAAAACCATGGGCCCGCAAAACAGCTGGCGAAAACAGCCCCAAAAATTTTCTTCGGGGGCGCTGCCCCCGGACCCCCCAGCCAGGGGGGATGGTCCCCCCTGGAACCCCGTGGGGGGGCGATGCCCCCCCACACCCCCCCGCTGGGGTGAGTGTACAGTCCACCTACATATCATATAGAACTAGGGTACAAACACGGCTGATACAATATCATCTATGAGACTAGAAGATCTGGCTCCACAACCAACAATCTCCCACTTGGAGACTGATCACAACAACTCCACCGCTGCTGCACTTGCTGGACTTGGACTTGGCAAATTTCTCCTCTTCACCTTCATGCTAGAAGGCCAACTGAAACCGAGCACGAACTCAGTTTCTCTCTGGTCACTACCTTTGTGAACATGTCTGCAGGATTCTGGCTAGTATGTATCTTTTGCAACTTTAACAATTCATCTTCCAAAACAGAGCGTATGAAATGGTACTTGAGCTGTATATGTTTAGTCCTGGAATGGAATGCTGAGTTCTTTGCAAGGTGAATGGCACTTTGGCTGTCACTATACAATCTGCTATCCTTCTGCTTCTTACCCACTTCCTCCATAAACCTCTGCAACCAAATCATCTCTTTACTAGCCTCTGTAATGGCAACATACTCTGCTTCTGTTGTTGAAAGTGCAACAACCTTTTGCAGTCTCGAAATCCAACTTACTGCTGTTCCACCTACAGTAAACACATACCCTGTGGTGCTCCTCCTGCTATCCTTGTCACCTGCCATATCTGCATCAACATATCCCTGTAGAACAGTGTCTGAACCTCCAAAACATAATGCCTCAGTGGTAGTACCTCTCAAATACCTGAGAATCCACTGTACTGCCTTCCAATGTTCTTTATCTGGATTGTTCATATATCTGCTCACAAATCCCACTGCATGTGCAATATATGGTCTTGTGCACACCATGGCATACATCAAGCTGCCAACTGCTGATTGATAGGGAATCTTGGACATGTAATCTGTCTCTTCTTGTGTCTTGGGACACATTTCCTTACTTAGACTGAAATGGTTAGCCAAAGGTGTACTTACAGGTTTTGCATTCTGCATTCTGAACCTCTCCAACACCTTTTGTATGTACTCACTTTGAGACAATGTCAATTTGCGATTTTTCCTGTCTCTCATTATTCTCATACCAAGGATTTGCTTTGCAGCACCCAAATCCTTCATCGCAAATGAATTAGCTAGCTTCCTTTTGAGTACATTTATATCCTGCATGTCAGACCCTGCAATAAGCATGTCATCCACATACAATAACAAGATAATATATCTTCCATTGTCTAGCTTCTTGAAATAAACACAGTGGTCAGAATGACATCTACTATAACCTTGTTCTGTCATAAACCTGTCAAACTTTAGATACCACTGCCTTGGAGCTTGCTTCAAACCATACAAGCTCTTTTTCAACCTACATACCAGATCCTCCTTACCTTTGACCTCATACCCTTGTGGCTGCTACATATATATTTCTTCCTCCAAATCCCCATGGAGGAAGGTTGTTTTTACATCTAACTGTTCAAGATGCAAATCTTCTACCGCCACTAGACTTAAGATAGTCCTAATTGAAGTCATCTTTACAACAGGAGAAAATATTTCATCAAAATCTATACCTTTCTTCTGTGCAAACCCCTTTACAACAAGTCTGGCCTTGTACCGCTTCTTACCTCCTTCTTCTTCCTTCAACCTGTAAATCCATTTGTTTTGCAATGCTCTTTTACCAGCAGGCAACTTAACCAAATCCCAAGTCTGGTTTCCTACCAATGAGTCCATCTCCTCATTCATGCCTTGCTCCCACTTCTTTCTAGTTTCCACCTGCATTGCTTCTTCATAACATTCTGGTTCACCAGAATCAGTCATCAATAAATAATACATTGAAGGAGAGTATCGTTCAGGGAGTCTACTTAACCTGGTAGATCTTCTTACAGTTGCAGGAGTTTCAGGTACTTGCTGCTGCTCTTGATTTTCTGGCACCTTCGGAACTTCATTTTCTTTAACTTCATCAAGCACTATGTACTATGTGCTTTCCTTTTCCTGTTTCTTTCCCTGCAACTGATCTTTATACATGACCTTTTCATTGAATATCACATCTCTACTCCTGATGATTTTGTTATTTTCATAATCCCATAAACAATAACCAAATTCATCAACCCCATATCCAATAAAGGTGCATTTCTTGGATTTAGCTTCAAGCTTTGTTCTATTTTCTTTATCAATATGGACAAATGCTTCACAACCAAACGTTCTTAGAAATGAGTAGTTTACATTTTTATCTGTCCATGCTTCCTCTGGAATACCACCATCCAAAGCACTTGAAGGTCCTTTGTTTATTAAATAAACAGCAGTATTTACAGCATCCGCCCAAAACTGTAAGGGCAACCCTGCATGCAGTCGCATACACCTTGCACGCTCCATGATCGTTCTGTTCATCCTTTCTGACACACCATTTTCCTGTGGTGTTCCTGGGACTGTCTTCTCTCTACGAATCCCATGGTATGAACAGTAACTATCAAACTCCTTGCCGCAGTACTCACCTCCATTATCAGATCTGAGACACTTCAACCTTTTTCCTGTCTCATTCTCAACCAAAGCTTTCCACTTCTTAAAAGTAGCAAACACATCAGATTTCTGTCTAATGCAATAAACCCAAGTTTTTCTAGTTGCATCATCAATAAATGTAACATAATAATGAGAGCCACCAAGAGATTGTACCTGAGCCGGTCCCCATACATCTGTATGCACAAGCTCTAATTTTTCATTCTTCTTCTGTTTCCCAACCCTGAGAAATCTGACTCTCTTCTGTTTTCCATAAACACAGTTTTCACAGAATTCCAAACTTACCTGCTTCAAATCCGGCAGCAACTTCCTTGAGTGGAGAATCTGCATCCCCTTCTCACTCATGTGGCCAAGCCTATGATGCCACAATGCTGTATCTGTTCCTGTGGAAGCTAAAGAGATAGAATGGTCAGTATTATGAGGAAATAAATACAACGTACCTACTCTGTCTCCTTTTGCTATCACCATTGATCCTTTAGTGATCTTCCACCACTTTTCTCTGAACATAGATAGATAGCCACCATCTCCCAACTGCCCTGTTGAGATCAGATTTTTTTTCATAGCAGGAATATGCCTAACATCTTTCAACAACCAATCAGTTCCATTCTTAACTTTTATCCATACCTTACCCATTCCAACAATTTTACATGGCTCATCATCACCCAATAAAACATGTCCAAAATCGCCAGGAACATACTTATGAAAGTATTTCCTATGGGGTGTAGCATGACATGAAGCTCCTGAATCTACTACCCAATAATCACTAGTATTATCTAATGCAAGAATCAAAGCATCTTGTAACACATCACCTGCTACATTTGCTTCCTGGGTAGTTTCCTTCTGTGCATCTCCTTTCTTCTTTAGAGATTTGCAGTCTTTCTTCAGATGTCCTTTCTTTCCACAGTTCCAGCACTCTATCTTTCCCAGTCTGGACTTGGATCTGCCCGTTTTAGACTTTCCACGATTACCTTGGCTCTTTCCTCTCTCCTTTTGTCTTCCTCTGCTCTCCATGGTCAACGCATTACCTGATGTCTCACCTGTGCTTTTTCTTCCCATTTCCTCGCTAAGAATAACACCAATAACATCATCAAATTTCAAGGTGTTTGAACCAGAGACAGAGTTACTTACAGCCATGACCAACCTATTCCATCTTTCTGGCAATGAACAAAAGATTAGAAGAGCCCTAACCTCATCATCAAAGTTGACACTTACAGAACTTAGCTGATTTGTAACCGTATTAAACTCATTTAAATGATCAGTAACAGATCCACCTTCAGACATCTTCATATTAAATAAACGCTTCATTAGAAATACCTTGTTGGAAGACGAGGGTTTTTCATATAGCTTACCCAATGTTTTCATCAAACCCTCTGTTGTCGTTTCTTTTGAGATATTGAAAGCCACCGACGAAGCCAAGCTTAACCGTATTGTTCCCAGAGCCTTTCTGTCAAGAACCACCCATTCTTCGTCCTTCATAGTCGTCGGCTGCTTTGCTTTTCCTCCCAACGGTAGGAATAGATCCTTCTGGTACAGATAGTCCTCCATTTACATCTTCCATAACCCGAAGTTTTGGCCGTTAAACTTCTCGACCTTAGACTTTCCTTCTTCTGCCATTGCTCCCACTCGAACCAGAAACCCTAGCTTCCTGCGGGTTTAACTGCCAAATAGACCTTTGGCTCTGATACCAATTTTTTGAAAAACAGGATCGCAGAGAAATAACAATAAACAGAAACGCAAATATAATCACACATACACATTACAAGAGAGACACAGATATATCGTGGTTCACCCAACTTGGGCTACGTCCACACTGAATTTGCCAGTCCTTATTATTATTACCGTCCAGCAAGTCGAAGGGATACAACCTGCAGCACAACCGCTGCACTTCCTCTTCTTTGTTTCACAGTCTCTCTCCTGATCTCAAAGATATTTACAATGCATAAAACCTAATACATCAACAACCCTAGCCGTATTACAATGTCTTTCTTTTATAAGGGAAATACAATGGGAAAATACCACGGGATACCCAAAACCATGGGCCCGCAAAACAGCTGGCGAAAACAGCCCCAAACATTTTCTTCGGGGGCGCTGTCCCGGGACCCCCCAACCAAGGGGGATGGTCCCCCATGGAACCCCGTGGGGGGGCGATGCCCTCCCACACCCCCCCCGCTGGGGTGAGTGTACAGTCCACCTACATATCATATAGAACTGGGGTACAAACACGGCTGATACAATATCATCTATGAGACTAGAAGATCTGGCTCCACAACCAACAGCTGATTGTGCTAACTTGTGGGGCCGCTGCATTGTGTGGTGCTTGTTGTGAAACCATGCCATATACCAAATCCACACAAGCAGTGAGTGCATGGAATCCTTCATTTGTCACCCATATCATTTTCTGAGCTGCTGTGGTGGATGCATCAACGATGGCGTGTATAAGTCGATCCAACTGTGCATCCGCGGCCATGGGAAACCCACTAAAGGATGTAGGGTCCTGGTTCCCTTTCCTCCTATGCTCTTCCAAGGCATGGTCATTGTCATTGTCGTCGTCTGTCAGTGTTCTGATGGACTCTTGATTAGAATCACGATGGCTGGGGAGGGCCTGTGCCGATATACGATCATCTGGACCCTTCGCCGAGCCACCAGCCTCAATGCCATTCAATGGCACAGGTTCACACCATTCCGCTGGCCAGTCGTTCAAGATAGGCTCCAATGCTTCAGTTGTTACCTTGTAAGGGGTCAGCAACCATTGCTCACCAGGGTCACGCCTTGCCTGCACATAAATAGCATGTGGCCGAACCACAAACTCGATGAGTGGCTTAAATCTTGCCATAGTTTCGTTGGATATTCGTGGTACTTGCGTTGCGGCAGTGCAAAGCGTCTCCCAGTAGAGCCAGAATAGAAATTGACAATCCCGGAGTCGCTCAGGTTCCCGTACATACCATAAGTTCTGATAGCGTGCACCCCACCGTTCTTTTGCAGCCTCAACTTCCATGCCTTGGTACACGTCGGGCTCCTTCCAAGCCACAAATGCAATCAAAAGTACTGGCCAGCTATATGTAAACAAGCCCTTACCGGCCTGAACAATCGCAGCATCGACTGCTAATTGATTCAATAGAAATAGGGACCAGTTCATTTGGACACCCTCCGCACATTGTACTACACATGTGACAAACCCTGAGTTACACTGGTTAGGGCGACCACCCCTGATCAACTTGCAGGATACAATCTCAGTGCCGGTGAGTACCTCCTGATCATTAATGCTACTGGTGCGGTACCCACGGCCATCTGTTTCCAAACCATACTTCTTTACAAGCCGTCCCGCCCATTTTTTTTCATTCACCTTCCCTTGGAAGAACTGTGACGGGTTGACCCCATCTTTAGGCAATCCGGTAATGTGCGAAATTAAACCAACAGTGACCGAAATTTCACGGTCTAGCCACAACGAACCACCATGGAAGCATGCAAGTAGTTGCTTCACACATGCATTAACTTCCGCCAGTCACCCAAAATGTGGCATGTTAATAAGCCCTAACAAGCCAGCCTGCTTCAATCCTTGTGCCCAGTCTTGTACAGTCGGTGTCGAGGAAAGGCGTGACTCGAGCACATACGGGGCTGTAGCAATGTCAGGGTAGGCCACCATATCATGATCATGATAGTGGAGGCGCATCAACGCCAACCTAATATCAACAGAGCACTCCATTCCGGCAGGGAGCGCGGGTATCTTTACACCATACTTCTGTTTCGGGTTTAGCTTGCGCAGGGTTGCATCCGGCCGATTGGGAGGGATATATCCAGGGATGTCAACAGTCGACAGTCCTTCCCATGGGTAAGATTCATCAACTCGGTGGCTGTACTGTTCGGTCTGTACGTGAGCTCCTCCTGCCACCCCAATGGATGATCGCAATTGCCCCTTGCTCTGCGGGGACTCAGAATGCTGGCCCCCTCGACGCTTCTTAACAATGACTGAGGCTCCCACAGGCATATTGGCAACTTCTACCTCAAGATTGACATCTTCGGAAGACACGACTTCTTCCTCAACTACAATCCCAGTGAAAGGAGACTCAACCTCACTACTAATCTCCACCATTTCTAACTCTCGTGGCATACCTTACCCAACGCTTACAACTAATAGCTGCTTCGACCTAACAACACTCTGCAAATTCAACAGAACCTTGCCCAACACCCCACCAAGCTTATGCCAATACTCGTCGGTTCTGCGCGGGCACTTATCAACGAAAATCTCAGTGCTTTCCGACCAACTCCTACCCGGTTTTATAGCTTCCAGCCGAATCCTCCATAATAATCATGAAATCATGCATTAATTCAACCAAAATCCTATATTACTGATGCAAATCCATCGTTGATCCTGTCAGCCTATCAGCTGGATCCATCATTAATTCCCATCACTCGAACACGCGCCATTAATTAACTATTTAAATTTTGGCATTTATTGCTGATTTGACCCGATTGTAACACTGCCATTTGTCGTCGACCGCTCCAAACTTGCAGCAGAACCCTCCCTGCTTCCGCATTCCATCCTTGTTGGTGTGCCATCCTACCACCAATCAATATACTTCTCTTTTCTCTTTTTTTTTACCCCAATGCAACTCAGGCATCGCGTTGTTCCAAGCCCGAGCGATAGGGCTTCAACCTTCTACCATTAATCAACTTGGGGAGCATCGCCCCATCTAATTGCTGCAACTATACCGCTCTTCCTGAAGTAAGGCTACTAATGCGATACTGACCAAGCCAATGCATCTGCAACTTTCCTGGATGTTTCATAAACTTGCTGTCATACAACAACACCAAATCGGCCTGTTGAAATTGTTTGTTCTTGATATGGCGATCGTGCCAAGCTTTCTAGCGATCCTTTTCCACACCCTAATGGAAACCGACGATGAAGTGATCTTCCTCCAACTGTACTAACTGGACAAGACGTTCCTCTAATTCTACTTGATCATCCATGCCAGTTGTTTCCGCTATGCGCAGACTCGGAATGATGTATTCCATAGGCATAACCGCCTCTTGCCCATACACTAGCTTGAATGGTGTCTTCCCTTTCAGTCGTTTACATGTGGTGCGATAGGCCCACAATGCTGCTAGGATTTTTAGATCCCAGTGATCTCGGTTCATGTTACACACCTTTGTCAGCACATGCTCCAATATCTTATTGAAAGCCTCCACCGTGCCATTCGCCTGCGGATGATAGGGTGTACTCTTCTTATGTTGGATCTGCAAATCCTCCGTCAATGCGCTGATGGTGCGATTGAGAAACTGGCTGCCTTGATCACTCAACAATATCTTAGGGCAGCCAAAGCAAGTGACGACATGGTCAAAGAGAAACCACGCTGATGTGGTCGCAGAACAATCAATGACTGGTGCAACTTCTACCCATCGTGTCAAGTAATCAGTTGCCATGATGATATACCTAGCACCAGTGCGCTTACCTGGGGGATTAATGGGTCCCACGAAATCTACTGCCCATTTTTCGAATGGCTACAATGTCAATTGAGGCATCAATGACATCTCGTCTCGTCGGGATGGCTTCTCGGTTCTCTGACAAACATCATAGGATCTTGCATAATCTGTCGCATCACTGTGCAGCATAGGCCACTAGAGCCCTGCTTGAAGCACCTTCCTTGCCATCGCATGACCACCATAGTTCCCTCCAGCCACTCCTGCATGTGCTTTGGAAAGGATCTACACTTGCTCATGTGGCAAAACACACCGTCACAATATCTCATCAGCACCCATCTTGTATAGCGCGCCTGCAATTAGCTGGAAGTCCGCAGCCTTGACTACCAGTTGCTTCTTCTGATGAGTGGTGAATTCTTTTGGTGCGGTACCTATCACCAAGTACTGAACAATTTCTTCAAAATATCCATCAGTGATTTCCACTTTAAATAATTGAGCATCAGGCAACCCATCTTCAATCTTAGTTGGCTCCTCCCCTGTTTCAATCCGGGAGAGATGATCTGGGCTGACAATTAACCGCCCTGGCTTCACAATTACTTCAAAATCGAACTCCTGGAACAGAAGTAGCCATCGACAGATCTTCCCCCCCAACACAAGCTTATTGACTAGGTATTTTAATGCAGAATGATCTGTGAACATCTTGAAATGACCTCCCAGTAAGTAATGGCGAAACTTCTACAAAGCGTAAACCATTTCCAAACCTTCCCTCTCCATAGTAGTGTAGTTTCTTTCTGCAGATGACAACTTCTGACTGGCAAAAGCAATGGGGTGATCAAGATCCCCTTCTCCAGGCTGGGCTAATACTACTCCCAGCGCGATCGATAAGGAATCAACATGAACATGGAATTCCTTACTCCAGTCAGGAAATACTAATATCGGCGTCGAAGCCATCTTCGCTTTTAGTGTCTCAAATCTATCCTGACATTCAGGGTTCCACTGGAATGTCGCATCCTTCTTCAACAACTTCTCCATAGGGGCAGTAATCGCAGCATAACCCCTAATAAACTTGCGATAATACCCCGTGTGTCCCAGCGTCGCCCGTAGCTACTTAACAGTAGTCGGTGGTGTCAAACTCATAATAAGCACAATCTTTGTTGGGTCAACCAACAATCGTTGCTTACACATGATATGGCCCAACAATATGCCAAACGATGCACAGAAGATACATTCTTTAAGTTCAACGATATCTGATGCTGTCGGCATCACTCCAACATCAACCGCAGATTCGCCAGATGATCGCGAACCAACCCATAGACCGTCCAATCGTCCATGTATACCTGTAAAAACTTCTGAATGAAATCTTTGAATGCAGCAACGACAACCCGCGAAAATATCCCAGGTGCATTCTTCAAGCCGAACGGCATCACGGTGTACTAAAAGCAGCCCCATTCGGTAACAAAAGTTGTCTTATGGCAATCTTCTTTGGCAATGCGAATCTGATGGCAGCCAGAGAACCCATCTGTGAAAGAGTACATCTCCTGGCCACCCACACCTTCGAGCACTTCGTTGGTAAATGGGGTTGGGAACGGATCATGCAAACATGCATCATTTAGCTTCCTCAGGTCGACGCAAATGCGCACGTCACCAGTCTTCTTATCTTGTACCACCATAGGACTAATCCATTCTGACTCCTCGACCGGTTCAATGATACCGGCGTCCAGCATGAGATCCAATTCTACCTTGACCATCTCCTTATGTCGCAAATTCAATCGATAGGGTCGTTGTCGGATCAGTTTAGCATCTAGTTTTAATGGAATCTTCATTTCCCCTAAGTCACCCAGAATCCCCTTCATGTCGGAAAACTTTGTCAGAAATACATCCTGAAACTCATGGATAAAATCAGTGACCTTGCTTAGCAGCTCATCATCCTAGTAATCCTCGACATTTGCGAACTTCGGAATGTCCTCTGTCCCAATGTTAATCTTGCGGATCTTCAGCGGCTGACTGATAGAATCACTTGGTGCATCAGGTGGTACCACAGCACAACTTCCTTCTGATTCTAGGATATTCACATTTCATGGATCATTGCCATCTTCTAGCCCACCACTGATATTGAAGCATTCCATGAGAGACTGCATCTGGAAATATATATGCGGATCCGCAGGATAGGCCACCAGGACAACTTGCAGAATTACATCACGGATGAGCTGTAATGCATTATTGACCTCGGGATCGGCATCCGCAAAACTGAATGTATGGGTAAAACACACGGTGAGCTCCAACCAAGTAGAAATTTCCCCTCACAACTCAGCTGCAGTATACCATGAGCATGGCATCTCATCCAAAGTATGGATAAAATCATGGACTCACTCATCTTTTGGTCGCGATACCCATAACCGCTGACACTCCATCAAATGACCACCAGGGTCGTCCTGACCATCATACTTCCTAGTGTGGTAGACCTCGGTATCGCTAAAGCGTACCATCATCAATCTTCTGCATTTCGACCATCCATCAATTGATGCCTTGTGTGTTGCCCACCAGCGTGCTGGAGCAGCCTTCAAGGCTTCGTTCAACTCCAACAATCACTGAGCTTCAGAAACTCTTTCTTCAAACTCCGTCAGAAATTCAGATAAGCCAGGTAGCCCTTCATATATTGGTAGTGTAACCGTTTCAGTTGTGACATGGCATAATGACTATGTGACCAACCCGCACTTATGGAGCGATACCTCGTGTAAGCAGTTCTGCCAATATTTTAGTGCATCATCAGAGTCAGAAGACGCAGAGCTATCACTGCGCCATCCCAGCTTGCCGTTGGCAATCGGATGGATATAATCTTCAGAAATATTGAATGCATGGTCCCATCCGTTGGGATCATCGTCCTTCACTATCTCTTTGTAGCGGCGTCCTTCAGCCGGATCCAACGGGGTGATAACTCTGAGATCACGATTTTCAAAAGTCATCATCCATCGCTTGAAGTTGATTACAACTCCACTATCATTAGCCCATCCAATCCCCAGTAGTGATGGATAAGAGCTTCCTCCCTCGACTACTTCCATTACATCAAAGTCGGCATATGTTTTCATTCCCTCGATGTCCACCACCATTCGTGGAACTCTCCCAATTGGTGTTACTTTAGCGTGATTAGCTAATCGGAGCTATACAGGAGACCAGCTCAATGGGGGGCTCCCCATCTTCTTCCAAGCCTGCTTGGTCAAGATGTTGACATCCGAACCAAGGTCCAGAATAACCGAATCAACATTGTAGTCGCCAATTTGAATATTCAACCGCATATCCTTACCCGTCTTCCGTCGTTGCAGGGAATTAACAGCGAGCTCTTGTCGGTCCTGCGCCGGTCGTCGCAACAAAGCTTCAATCGCAGCAAGAGCATCAGCATCTCTTGCCAAGGACAAACAATGTTCTAAAAATGCTCGAAGTGTGCTAGACCGTTGTGACGGGCCGGCCTCCGAAGTAGCATTAAAAGTAGAGGGCATGTCATACACAACAGCTTTACCTCGATCATTTTCTAGTGCACGTTGTGTTTGAAGAAACATCTCCCACTCTGCATCAATGTCAAATGATACCTTATTTTGTCCAGCTAACCTGATCATTGAGCTTTCCGTTCCAGTTGTCTTTCCTCCACGAGTGACCAAGGCAACAGAAGCATCTTGCGGTCTTAGCTCTGCAGAAATTGTCGCGATATTCGCACCTTGGGTCTGGTTCAGTGGTGGATTCCCGGGTGGGTTCACGTTCTGATTCTGATTCTGCCGCATATTTTGGTTCTATACTGGTTGCTGCACTTGGTTCTAGCTAGGCTGCTGAGCCTGGGGCTAGTTCTGCAACTGGGGAGTGTTGGGTCTAGGAAATGTCCCTTTTTGGCCATCCTTATTACATCATTTTGCCCTGATTTCATCCTACTTTTATAAGCTATATCCATGTATTTTTCCAGACCAATCAATAATATTGACAGGTATAATTTGTTATTGCTTTATTTATTTTATGCCTAATATTGTTAAAGATTATGGATCTTGGTCCTTGGTTTATACTGATCTGTGTGATTTCATTTAGCCAAGGTCTAAAGCACAGGTGTATCAGCCAAGTGGCACCAGCTGTTACTCTTCAAAGCACCAGCTACCCATACTCCAAGGGACAGCACATCCTCCACGCAAGCTGTAATAGATCCTCACTGTAACAGATTCCACTGAAACAGAGCCTAGCTGCGACAGACACGTTGCATTCCAGTTGTTGAGTCAGTTGATCCATTAATTATCAGAGCAACAACATTCTTCACAATTAACAGCCTTGTTTAATACGGCTGTATCAGTTAGCTGTAACTCCACAGCATGAAGATCATAGATCTTCATTGCTGCATGATTTTAGTGGATCTGAAACTGTATTTTCCTTGTATAAATTCCTGATGGCTCTCGTAGCTTGGGGTTGGACAATTACTACTTGTGTAAGCTGTAACGGAGCACTGAGACTCACAATTTTCCATCATTAATATGAGAGCAGAGTTCTTCATTTATGTGTCTTAATTTGCTGTGACTCTCGGCGTCTCTGTTAGAAGGCCAAGGCCCGCCTTCTCACAGAGATAGTCGGTTTAAGTAGGTAGAGTAGTTTAGCTTTATTTCTGTTGTGTGGTGTGGAATTATTGCAGATGTTATTGGTAGTTGTAACAGAGATTAGCTTTCCTTTCTGGTAGTTTATAATTGCATCTTGAATAGATGTAACAGAGTGGTGTGACAGTCGATTCTATAGGATAATTTATTTAATTGCATGTGTGTTTTAATCAGCTGTGACAGCCAAACTCAATTCCAATATCTTTCAGTTGTTTATGCTTTCTAGGATTTCCAGTAATTATCAGTTAGAGTTCAAGCTTGTATTTTAATTCTGGTTGCTATTGTATCTTTAATCACATTCATAGATCAGACAGATAATGGTAGAGTTACAGTAGCCACTAGATAGATCATCTTGGTAAAGATTGAATGTTGTAGTTTGATAATTATAGGATTTAACTTCTTGCAAAAGTAATCTAGTTCCATTTCATTATTAGATCATTAACTTGCTGGGTTGATTTCTGTAGGAAGGTTGTTTCACTTTGGATTCTTACATGTGTGAATTAGATTAGTTTTCTTATGGAATGAGCTGGTTGAGCATATAGGTAGCGTCATTATCTGCACTTAAGTAAATCAACTGTTTGATCTGTTTATGCATAGATTGTGCTTATTTCCTTTGAAATAAAAGACCTTCTTGGGTTTGACAATTTATATTGACCATCCTATGTGTTAGCTTCAATTAACTGACATATAGGGTAACCAACATTTTGGCACCGTTGCCAGGGATGGTAATAGATAGACAGAGTTAGTAGTTGGTTTCATTTGATTTTATTTTAGTTCAATTATTTACAGCATGCATGAATACAAGAAAAACAAATCGGGAACCCCCTTTGAATACTAACATTGCAGGTGGAAGAGGTCGAGGTCGTAATGCAGGTCAGGGAAGACACACATACATTGATGAGATAATTGCTAGAGTTGATTCTTCCACTAGACCATCGCGGAATTCTATGGGAAGGGGAAATTCTATTCCTCCCAATCTTGAACACTCAGCATCCACAGTGGAGAATACAACGGGACCTTCAACTCCTGTTGCAGAAAGTATACCTCTGGAAGATAAGGGAAGTGTTGTAGGTGCACCAAATAGAGAGGAGATATATCATATCGACAGAACCAGAGTTACTAAGGAAGTGTGCTTGGAGACTCGCCGAATAGCAGAGGAAGAAAGAAGGCGAGAAGGAGAGAGGAGACAAAAGGAAGAAGCTAAAGCAGAGGAAGAACGCATAAAGGAAGCTGTTGGATTCTAGACCAGAACCATGGCTGGTAGAGAACAGGATGGCGAGAATGAACATGGGAATCACCGAGAAGAAGAAGGAGAAAATAATCATCCTGGTAATACTGTGGCTACATTAGAATTCCTTATCCTCTAGATACCTGGAGCAGCTCCTATGAAGAACATCTCACCATCAGTTCTCCCGAATTTTCATGGTAAGTCCTCTGAGGATCCTGATGAGTTTCTTTTTGAGTTTGACATCCTCTGTCGCAGCTATGATTACACCTCTAGTGCTTAGAAGCTAAAGTTATTCCCAACCACCTTGAAGGGAAATGCTCTGCGCTGGTTCATGAATCTGGGTCGTGGGACCATTATTACTTGCGACCAAATGAAAAACACCTTTCTTTCTAAGTACCAAGAATATTGTAGAACTAGAGATAGAAAGGAAGAGTTGTTTAAAATGGTTCAGAAGGATGAAGAAATTTTGGAAGACTTTGTGAAAATATTGTTGTACAATTTACAATGATCTGGTCATGCTTAGATTAGCAAGGATGTGCTCAAGATTATCTTACTAAGAGGAATTAGAGAAGATTGCCTTGATATGTTGAATCTGTTGCAGAAAGGGGATATCTCGAAGGAACCTTTTGAAAATATCATTGAATTATGTCAAAGGTACTCCAGGGGATCTTCCAGAACCAGCAAACAAGACAAAGACCGAGACCAAGAGGTCTTCACTAGGACTCAGAAATCAGCTAGTGGAGGGGCCAATCGAGCAGAAATAGGAAACTTACTGGAGAAATTTAAAATAGACATGATGAGCTCCATTTCCTCAAAGTTGGATGTCATGAGGGAAAAACAGAAACAAGTGGTAGAAGATCTTACACTTGGGGTATTCTGTCCTAAATGTAGGAAGAAGCATCCACTGAAGGAATGACCATTGGACAAAGCAGAGGTATGTAGGATATGTGAACTCGAACATGATACTAAGGAGTGTCCATCATTACCTAAGGTCAAAGAATTCCTGCAGGAATCTATTCTAGATGTAGAGCCAACATACTTTATGGCACAGAAGAAACCATGGCAGCCTATAAACCAAGGTATGAATCCAGATCCAACATTTTTTCTGCATAATATGAATGGACTGAACAATATGCACAATATGAATACACAATTCCCTTCACATTATTCTAGAAACCAGTGGAATCCATCCCAGAATCCAATGAAAAATCCTAATTCATGGACACCATGGCCTGTAATGTCCCTTTTTAGGAATTTTATTAAAATGGCAATTTTTCCCTTTTTCCCCTAGTTAGACCTTTGACTAGTATTGGTCTCTAGGTCCCAAATTTACCCCAAATGATCCCAAATCTTTTGATAAGGTATATGAATGATATTAGAACATAAATATGTGTTTCAGGGATGCCTTTGGACCTTTAAAATACTTTTGCAAATCCTCTTTCAATTCTGGTCAATGTAGGTAACTTTACTAGTGATTTCCCTTTGACTAGTATTGGTCTCTAGGTCCCAAATTGACTCCAAATGCCTTCAAATCTTCAAGTAAGGTGTATGAATGATATTAGGACTTGAATATGATGTTAAAGGATGAAATATGGCCACCAAAATACCTCTAAAAACTCTCTTAAGATTCTGGACCAAGTATGCAATTTTACCAGTAACTTGGGGTTCAAATCCCCCTGGAGTAAGTACTGAAAATGGCTTCCCAAATGCCTCCAAACCCACTCAAATTTATGAACAGAGATAGGAAATGTATTAAGGATTTTATTAAGGTCTCATGTGCACCATTAATTCATTATTATATATGTTCCAACCCTCTCCCATTCAACTGCAAAAATCACCAATTCGACCCTTGGGGAAATGGCACTATTTCTTCTCCCAATGCAATTAAACTGAGTAAACATACTTCAAATGCTCAAGTACAGTACATGAAACTTGTAAAATACATCCATGGTAGTCCATTAATCACAAATGCATCATAGAATCATCCATTCATTCGAAAGCATTAGCATTACATTGATTCACAACAAGGTAGTGGGGAAATGGCACTGTCCTTTCATTAAAATTGAGATTTATACATTTCTACTTGGAATTTCGACCTGAAACTTTTTGGAGATAAATAAAAGAGTATTTAATTCATATTAAAAAAGAAATGGGGCATTAGAATCTCCTCCAAAGAGTACAATAGCTCACCAAAAATTCCCTCCCTCAAGGATCAAGAATATGCCATCAAAACTGGAAATGGTTGAAGGAGTGAACTGCAATAGAAGAAACCATGAGCTGCCCTGTAGCTTACACCTGCAAATAAAGACTCCATTAAAGCTACAAATTAAAGGTCTGAATGGCCTTTCCAATTGCCAACTTGGATGGGAATCTTTCACCCTCGAAATTGGCTAAGGCAAGCAACTAGTCATCCACTAGCTCTCCCTCTTCACAAATGCAATTGAAAATTCTACAAATGGTAAAAAGCTGGTTTCATTATTTTTTATTGACATTTATAAAGTTATAATTTCCTCCATGGGTCGAGTTCCTTCCAAGAGACTCATGCCAACTCAAGTTGGGAAGAGATTCCAAAGAATGCCACTTGTACAACAATTCCTAGTCTCCCACTTCCACCAAATCACATGTGGAAGCATCTTAGCTGCCCTAACACCCTTGAGCGCCCTCTTAGAGTCTAGTTTTATCCTTGACATGTCATATATGTCATATGTCAGCCTTCAAGTCTGATTTGTGTCATAGGTGTCATAGCATCTTCATCATTGTTGTCATAGAGTTAGGGAATCTAGCCCAAGTGTCTCACTAGCTCCAAATTGCCTCTTCCTCTTCCATGGGAGTTCCTCTTCCTCTATATTTCGACCTTGGATGAGTCGTGCCATGAATAATACCTTTTGGACTCCCCCAAGTATGTTACCATTCACCTTGAATTCGAATTGGTGAGAGAATGATGCCAAGTGTAGTGGGGAAATATAGCCATATGTGGGTCCCACTTCCTCCATGTGTCTTCATGATCAAATGCCACTTTGAATTTCACTTGTATATATTTATTTAGCTCCTTTATTAAATATTTATTCCATTCTAATGTTCAAACATCATTTATTATCCCCATTATTCCAAATCCCAAAGCTTCCACCCCAAACCTAGGAAACTAGTAATTTTCCTCCTTGGCAATTATTTGACCTTTAGCATCAATTTGACAAACTATAATGAATAGGGCCAATGTGATTAGGCCATTGTGACCTAATGCCAAATTTGGGACATGACATGGCCACAGCAGTCGAACCAAGCTCCTTGGAATTCCAACTGGGAAAATTCTTACCAAGGAAATAACTTTCCGCATCACCAGACTCAGTATCAATAGTACCCTCCTCAACAGTATCAGCAACCACAGCTCCCTTTCCAAAACAATGTCGCACCTATGAATGCACCACTTCGACCACAACTTCCTGCACAACCTAACCCGAACCCAAACAATAAAGCAGTCCATCAATTTGAGACCGCCAACATGCCTGCGTATTCCATTACTCAGATTCCCTGCAATGATATACAATTACGATCAGGGAGGGTAGTGGAGCCTATTATCACTGAGGATGTGTCACCCCCAGTGATTGAAACCGGAGTAAATCAGCACTATGAGAACATGGTTAATTCAGCAAGCCCCATTATTGAGGATGTTGATACTCCTACTGAAGCAGTAGCTGAGACTCAAGAAGTAACACATGATGTGTCACAGCCTACACAGTTGAATAGAGAACCACCATACCCTGAACGATTGCAATTGCAGAAAATAGTGGAACGGCCCCGATTTGATCTCATGGGAGAGTTGAAAAAATTGTATGTTAAAATTCCACTGTTACAGACCCTCCATGTTGTGCCCATTTATGCTAAGACGGTTAAAGATTTGTGTGTCAAGAAACCAGGAAGAAGGCCCAAGGATCGCCCCACTGTCCACGTGTTGGGAAAGCTTTCAGAATTAATAATGGGGAAGGCCCCTGTGGCAAAGTACAATGACCTTGGGAACCCGACTGTTATAGTTCACATAGGGAACACACAAATTCCAAATGTCTTGGTGGATTTGGGTGCAGCTATTAACGTTATGACCATAGAAACTGTGAAGAAATTGGGACTCACTAACCTTCGGCCAACCCCTACCATTTTGGAACTTGCTGATAGACCAACGATAAAGCCTGAAGGGATCCTAGATGACCTCATGATATTAGTCGATTCATGGGAATACCCTGCGGATTTCCTGGTGTTACAGCCGAAATCTTAGGTGGGGGGACACCCACTGATCCTGGGAAGACCATGGATGGCCACAGTAGATGCCTGTATCAGCTGTCGGTCAGGATCTATGACCATTTCAGACGGAACTAAGATCAAGAACCTAACCCTGTACCCTCCAGCTCGACCAAGCACAGAAGCTGAGACTCCATTATGGGCATATTTGGAGGAGGAAGAGGGTGTGCAGCCACTACTAACCATAGGGAGAGCCTTAATGTTTAAGGATGAAACAAAGGATGATGCCATTAATATTTTCATCAATGATCCCACGTCAGTCAATCAAAGTGTCTATCAGATCTTGGACAGTACTCTAGCTGCAACAGAACAAGAGAAGCTTACAGAAGAAACTCTAATCGGTGATAACAGTACAATTCCAGTACTTAAGAATTCGAAGAGTGTTCCAGTAGAAATTGGGCTAGTAAAAACATTGAATATCAATCCTAATCTGGCACCTAATGAGTTGGAACAGCTAGTCACTCTACTGAAACAGCATAGGGGAGCTTTTGCCTGGGAGTACACAGACATGAAAGGAATTCCTTCTCATCTGTGCACCCATCACATTTATATTAAGAGCGACTCCAGGCCTGTATGTCAACCACAACAAAGGATGAACCCGAACCTAACAGACATAGTGAAAGAAGAAATCCAGAAACTTTTGGAAGAAGGATTTATATATCCAATTTCAGACAATGAGTGGGTTTCTCCACTTGTGATTGTGCCAAAGAAGAACGGGAAATGGAGGGTCTGCGTGGATTACAGAGAATTGAACAAGGAAACGCAGAAGGACCATTTCCCCTTACCTTTCATCGATCAGGTCCTTGATACCTTGTATGGGAAAAAGTATTTTTCCTTTCTGGATGGCTTTAGTGGCTATAACCAGATTCATATTGCTCCAGAAGATCAAGACAAAATCACTTTCACTTGTCCCTGGGGACCTTTGCATACCGAGTACTTCCTTTTGGTTTGTGCAACGCACCAGCTACATTTTAGAGAGCAGTGATTGGAATCTTTTCAGAAATGGTGAATGATTGCATGGAAATCTTTATGGATGAATTTACTCCATATGGTGATAGTTATGAAGAAGCATTGAAAAATTTAGAAAAAGTTTTGAAACGTTGTGAGCAAAGCCAGCTCTCTTTAAGCACTGAAAAGTTCCACGTGATGATGAGTGAAGGCATAGTGCTGGGGCACTTCATCTCTTCTGATGGTATCCAAGTAGATCCATCCAAAATCAAGGTAATTGAAAATATACCAACTCCTGGGATACAGAAGGATGTACGTATCTTCTTGGGGCATGTTGGCTATTACAGAAGGTTCATAGAAAAATTTTCCAAACTAGCTTCTCCTTTGTTCACTCTGTTGATGAAGGATGTATAGTTTGTATGGAATGATGCATGCCAAACAGCGTTTACTGAGCTAAAGAAAAGGCTGTCTACAACACCCATCTTAAGAGGGCCCAATTGGGCTCTGCCTTTTCACATTTCTTCAGATGCTTCAGATACTGCCATTGGAGCAGTTTGGGACAGCAGGAAGGTAGTGCTCCTTATGCCATTTACTATATTAGTAAAAATTTGTCTCCTGTTGAACTAAATTATACTGTCACAGAAAAAGAATTTCTTGCCATTGTTTATGCCATCAACAAGTTTAGACATTATATTACTGGATATTCTACTTTTGTGCACACTGATCATTCTGCTATCAAGTACTTAATGAATAAACCAATCACGAATGCTAGAGTTACTAGATGGTTGTTACTGTTACAGGAATTTGATATCACAATTATTGATAGACCAGGAAAGGAAAATGTTGTTGCAGATTTTTTATCTCGACTTACTAACAGTGATGACAATTTACCAGTCGAAGATTCCTTCCCTGACGAACATTTGTTTGCAGTATCAGCTCATTCCCCATGTTATGCAGATATTGCTAACTTTTTGGCTGTAGGTAATATCCCAACACATCTGTCAAAGAGAGAAAAAAAGAAGATCATACAACAGAGTGCTAGGTACTGTTGGATTGATGGACATCTTTTCTACACAGGGCTTGATTTAGAAATCAGAAGATGTGTTAGAGAAAATGAAATCTTTAGCATTCTTAAAGCTTACCATGATGAGCCCTGTGGGGTACATTTTACTGACAAGAGGACAGGTCATAAAGTTTTAAGAATTGGCTATTTCTGGCCTACATTGTTCAGAGATGCGAAGAAGTATGTTCAGGCATGTGATAGTTGCCAAAGAATGGGCCAGCCCAACATATTAGATGAGATGCCTTTGCAACCACAGCTTGTGGTTGAACCATTTGATAGGTGGGCTCTAGATTTTGTAGGGCCTATCAACCCTCCCTCAAAGCAGAAAGTTCACATCTTGGTTTGCACAGACTACATGACCAAATGGGTAGAAGTTGTAGCCTTGGTTAAGGCTAATGATCAGGCTGTGACTGATTTCCTGTATGAAGAAATTTTTACTCGGTTCGGAGTACCTAAGGAAATCATTACATACGGTGGACCACAGTTTATGTCTCACAAGATGGAAGCACTATTACAGAAATTTCATATTCAGCACAGAATAACCTCACCATATCATCCACAGGCCAATGGTCAGGTGGAGAGCACAAACAAGGTTATTGAGGCCATTCTGACAAAAACAGTGAAGAGCCATCGTAAAGATTGGGTTGAAAGGCTTCCAGAGGCACTGTGGGCCTATCGTACTACGTGGCGTAACACCACTGGTTTTTCCCCATATGAATTAGTGTATGGTAAGAACGTTGTTTTTCCAATTGAATTTGAAATCAGAACCTTGAAAACAGTTGTGGAAGCAAACCTGGATTTATCAGAGGCACAGAGGAATCGACTGAATCACCTCAATGAATTGGATGAGAAGTGCACAGTTGTAGTGCATCATACAGCTTTAATTAAACAACAGCCCTCTAGATGGCATGATAGATTTATAAAAAAAAGGGTCTTCCAGGAGGGAGATTGGGCCCTGTTGTATGATTCACGGTTTAGAGAGGGACTTTAAAGGCAAATTGCGTACCCATTGGTTGGGACCCTATCATATAGATCGGGTATTTGATAATGGAATAGTCCGGTTGATCACCATTGACAAGAACAAAGTACCATTATTCGCAAATGGTCATCGGCTGCGACTGTATCACAAGCTGATCTCAAGGGATGCTTTTATTTCACAAGTTGCAGCTGATCCAGAGTATCAATTAACGCCAAGGCAGGGATCTTCCTTAAACCCTGTGAATTCCAAAAAGTTGCAATTTCCACACATATTTTTGTACATAAATAATTGGTTTTTCTTTCATTCTATATTTTATCTATTTTTATTTTTTTGCACTTGATCAATTTGTTTTGAAGAACTGTGTGCAGGAACTAATCAGAGGAGCAACAGCCGTGACTGGGCCAGACGACTGCAAACACCCCATATTCATTTCTGATCTAATAAAGCTCTTTTGAAAAGATGGATAATTCATAGTCTTCCACAGATAGCTAAAATTTGCTTTTACTGCACTCTAACATAGCTGCAACTTCGCCACTTTTGCCTGTTTTGCCAAATTTCGCAGTTGTGACTCTACCACTTTTGCTCATTCGACCAAATTTCGCAGCTGTGACTCCGCTATTTCCGCTTCATTTTTACTCATTCCCAGCAGCTGCGACTCCGCTAGTTTTGTACATTCCGCTAAACCTAGCAGCTGCGACTCCGCTATCCTTGATTATTCTGCCAAATCTAGCAGCCACGACTCTGTTCTTTCCACTTCATTCTCGCTCCTTCCCTACAGCTGCGACTCCGCCATTTCCGCTTATTTTGCTAAATTTCGCAGCTGTGACTCCGCCAGTTTGTCTGCTCTCCGATTGATGATGTCAATAATGATGTGATTAGGTGTCAATTTTGTCGCTCGCTCCACAAGATCCAATTATGGTTCGCCACGAAGGAAAATTTCGGGTGTCTTGAGTAGTTGTCAGCCCGAGTGGCAGCGGCCACATCACTTCAGCACATGTGCATTCATACCCGCGAGGACGACGACCGACTGTAATGATTAATCCATGGCCAAAACTCATAAACGCAAGGTACGGATTGCATCTTTTACATGATTTGGCAGAAAATTAAATACGGTAATAACGATTATGTCCTGTCGCAACCCTCGATTGATGAACCCATGTGAATTACACTTTAGGGACTATGTTAAGGTCATAACTGTAATTATTTTCCGTCACCTTACCCGACTTTACACCTGTTACTCCTATCTTTCAACCTCATCGTTTCAACGAATTGTTCATACTGGCGCAGACTTGCCTAAAACCTGATTTTTGAACCCCAACGACCCTTTGCATGTTCATAAAGCTTCAACTTCCACGTCCATACTGGAGATTGTTGTGTTTGTTCTGACTTTGAGGGGGGATTAAAATGGGCAACCCAGTCCGACATGAGCCAGTAAATACAGAAGTTGTACGTTCCAATGCAGCAGTCCTTAATATTTTTACAGCAGCAAGTTGGATGACATACTTTGAATGGTTGAACGGTTTCCATACAGAAACCACATTGCAATTTGCCTTCAACCTGACTGATACTCACTCCGAGGTCAGGGGACTGCGTGTGGATTTTACAGAAGAAATCATATTCAAGGTTACTGGCTTACCCCTGGTTAGCAAGAAGTTATTTGGACGGAAGGCACATAATGCAAATGCAGTGAGGGAATTTTTGGCAATTGGCGAGCAGGTTATTCCAAAGCGTCGTGGGCTGGATCTGGCATCTTTACCACCACCTTGGAATCAAGTCGCAATCTTTGTGAAAAGATATATTTCTTGTGGAGGTACATACCAAGTTGTTTCCTTCTCTGAACTTCCCTTACTATCTCATTTACGTCATGGTAATTTAGTAAATATACCATTCTATCTGCTCAAAGCCCTACAAACCATGGCTGGATATGCAAGAACCTCCCAACACCCAGTTTCCTCCCTTACTAATCATGGCTTAATTAAATTACTGGTCCTAAGAGCCATTGTAAATCATAATTTAACCTGGGAGCAATTTTTGGCTGGAGATGCATCAATCATACAACCTGTATTAGAAATGGAAGGTGCTAGTGAAGATAATGAGGACTGGCGTTTCTCAAACCCAGTTGGGGGGGAGGCTGGAGCATTAGAGAACCACGAAGGGGAAGTAAACAAAGGAGAAGCAGCAGTAACAGAAAACCCTATATCTGAGGGAATTGTGATGGAAACCATGGAGCAGGAGGTAGAAAAATTAGAAGCTGTAATTACAGAAGAAGATACTCAATTAAAAGAAGATGAAACTAGAGCAGCTGTTAAAGCTACGACAGTAGAAGCTGCAATTGCAAAAACAGAAATTCAGGAGGAAGGATATCAGACAGTAGGAGAAGGGACTATGGAAATTTTGGAGGTTGTGTCCTCTCCAGAGATAAGGGGTACTATTATTGAAGAAGAAGAGACTAAGGTAAAAACCCCTGTGTCAAAGAAACGAAGAGTAGGATCAGGAAATAGGGGTCAGACACCCAATGCAACAAAGAAAAGGAGGATCAGAACTGTCAAATCGTCAGTAGCAGTAAGCAGTGAGGAACACCCAGTGGTAATGGTGAAGAAAAGAAGGACTCGATCAGTAGCAGCAAGAGAAGCAGCTGTGACAGCAGTAGCAGCCGAAGTAGTTGCAATAGCAGTAGAGTTAGCAGAGACAGCAGAAGAAGTTGAGACAGTGGATGCAATTGGGGGTAATATTGAAGCACCCTTAGCAAGGACAACAAGAGCAGTTAGAGAGAATAGGGAATCACCTATGTTAGAGAAAACACCTATAACAGGGGTGGATATAGAGATTCTCATTTTGAACCCAAATCATCTGCTGCTATGCAGGAACCTTCCAGGGAAGAACCTCAAATCAAAAATCTCCTGCTTGAAAATGAATTATTGAAAGAGGAGGTGCAGATATTGCGAAATGAGCTGGAAAGATGGAAGGGAGTAGCTGGAAAATAAGCAGAGAAAAATTTGAACACATTAGCAAATGCTGCAAATTTAGTGGAAAATCCATCTTTTGCCTTTGAAAATGAGAAGTATGGAGAGACTATTTGTCCAGAGTGTGGAGATATATTTTCTGCAGTAGGACACGGAGTTGTTGTGTTGGGACTTGCATCACAAAAGCATGTACAGATACAGGAGGTGGAAGAAGGAATGCTAGAAATCGAATTGATAGGGGAAAATGAGCCAAGAATTGAAGAGATCCCTGATTTGAATTTAGGAGATGAAACAGTACAGTCCCAGCCATTAGGGGATACCGAGCTTCTTCAGGACCAGTCTCATCAGTCAAAAAAATCTGATATAAACCAGAAACAATCTCAGCAGTTCAAAGAAATTGAGGAACAGGGGACTGTTACACAAGAACCAGTACCCTTGAAAATGTTTAGTGAAGCTACAACTCAGACAACAACATTTGATATCAAGGGCCAGGAGGAAAACACTGATACACAAGAACCAGTGTTTCCAAAATCATTTGCTACAGTGGCAACACAAATTGAAATGGTTGAGATTGAAATGGAGAAGGAGGATGTTGTCACACAATAACCAGCAGTCCTAAGAATATTGACTGAGACTGTAACACGGACCGAGGAAGCTGGGGTGGATATGGAACTAAAGAAGGCTATTACACAAGAAGCAACATCCCTAAAACCCACGGCTGAGACTGCACTACATGCACAGACCACTGCAACCCCAATAGAGGGTGAAACTGTCACAGTGCCAAAGCAAGATAAGGAAGTCATTTATATGGACTCTAATGATGAAAAGGAGGTAGAAGACAGAAGAATTCAATGGCTAGAGAAGAAGGTTCTCCGGTTAAATATCGACTTGGATAAATGGCTCAAGTGGATTGAACAGTTCAGAACATGTATGATCTCTCTCCAGGAACATAGGAATGTCATTAAGGGACTGAGAGAAAAGTGGGCTGAGGAGTTATTCTTCTAGAAACTCCGGTGGGAGAAACTTCAAGAAAAATTGGAAGGATTGAAGAAACTTAAGTCCCTGCAACAAGGAAAAGACAAAATGTACACTCTTTCCATAGAGTTGTTGAGTTGCAGGGCTCCATCCCCCTCTTACCCTGTCTTTCTCCATGAGAAAACAACTTTATTTCAATTAAGAGCTCTCAAGGAAGGGAGATCATTTGATTTGGCAACAACTACTCAGTTTTTGGAGACTTTTCTGAAGAGTGATTTTGAGGATCGGCATTTGTTATGTGAATTGTATGTACATGACAGGGCTTGTTATATTGACTTTCCATCTAATCCTTTACCTCTTCTAGGGGATGTTTAGCTGAGGGAATTTGCCTCTTTTGTCATTAACCATGTAAGATGGCGAGATGCTTTCCAAACCATCCTCAGGAATGAGGAAAATTCTACTCTCTGGATTAGAGGGGAACCTCAGAATCCACCAGCATTCATAGAAAATCATGCTAAATCTCTCAGGGTTCCTTCAATTGCCCGATACTTTGAGAGCCTGCGAGATAAACTCCTTACCACATGTGTCCCAATGATTCTTAATATGCAACAGGATGCCCTGGAAGGTAGTGAATACAGAGTGTTGTACTCTTCCTCATCCCTGAACGAAATGGATCCATATGGCTTTGAAAATTTCAGGCAAGCTTTGACAAGGATTCCTAGATATGTGCAGTGCACGAAAAGGTGTGGGTCTTGGTGGATTGGTTTAAGATTCAAATTCCCTCTCATTTGGTTGCCTGTGAGCAATTCTTACATAAACAGTTATACTTTGACATTAGAAGAAGAAGAGTTGTGGTGGGAGCATTGGATATCCTGCTATGGGTTTGTCCCTCGAGGGGAGGCACCAGAACTTGCCTATAATCTTACAAATCTCCGCATATTCCATTCAGACTTAGATTCGGACTAGGGGAGGTTGTTGCATGAGGACATGAAATCGGATAGTTGGGGGGAGATGTTGGGTCTAGGAAATGTCACCTTTGGCCCATCATTATTACATCATTTTGCCCTCATTTCATCCTACTTTTATAAGCTATATCCATGTCTTTTTCCAGACCAATCAATAATATTGATAGGTATAATTTGTTATTGATTTATTTATTATATGCCTAATATTGTTAAAGATTATGGATCTTAGTCCTTGGTTTATACTGATCTGTGTGATTTCATTTCGCCAAGGTCTAAAGCGCAGGTGTATCAGCCAAGTGGCGCCAGCTGTTATTCTTCAAAGCACCAGCTACCCATATTCCAAGGGACAACACATCCTCCACGCAAGCTGTAACAGATCCTCACTGTAACAGATTCCACTGAAACAAAGCCTAGCTGCGACAAACAGGTTGCATTCCAGTTGCTGAGTCAGTTGATCCTGTTATCTCCCCAATAAACATAGACTAGTCAAGTCATCTAGGCGATAGGGAGTCTTTTATTTTTGTTTCTTGTCCACACATGTCTAAGTTCTAGTCTGGTAGGTCTGAGAAGGTAACGAAATCTAAATTGATATTTTTTACGTCGACCTCCTTCCAAAGGAAAAGTTTCAGGTTTCGGTAGCTTAGGCGGGCCTGGTATTGGCTCATTAGCTATCGAAAGCCGGGTTTTCGGTTGTTTATGGTGTAAAAAACAGAACGCTCCAACCACCGAAAGTGGAAAAGTTACAACGTAAAGTGGAGGGACAGTTTTCGGTGGCTTGGGCGAACATGACGATGTTCATTAGCCACCGAAAGATCAAGTGCTTTCCACAGCTCGATGGGCAAATTCGAAACCTTCCCTAGCTATCGAAAGGAAAAAGTCATGCCCGCATTCACGAAGCCGTTTCGGGGGTTTGGGCGAACACAACGGTGTTCATTAGCCACCGAAAGTCAAGCATACTTCCCGCAGCTTTCCATCAAATGGGCTGGATTAGTTTCGGCCGCTGAAAGCAAAAAGAGAGTAGCGAAAATTGTTTTCCGGCGACATAGCAAGTTTGAAGGTGAATTATCGGCTGTCGAAAGGGAATTTACGTCAATTGACGGCCACGTCAAATCGAAGGTTCAGGGTCATGGTTCAAGGAACTCATCATGGTTTAAGCCGTCGAAAGGGTCATTTCAGCAAAATTCTGACTCACCACGAGGGAAGTTCGGACGCCACCGCCATAACTCTGACCAGACGAACCTCTTTTCCCATCCACATAACAGTATTTCTCAAAATCCATTCCACTAGTGCAATCATGTCTCAGCCACCATCATTTCACCCTCATGATTGCCCACCTTTGCATACCCTCGGAATCAGCTCCCGAAAGGCCACACCACCTTCCCATTTTCGCCCCCACCGTGTCAATTGAGGCCATTTTCTCCCTGTTTCCTATCACTCTCTCAGTCCGGGTTTGAGCAACAAGCGCCACCAAGCAGGTCACCGATGCCAAAAGGGGGAGGAGCAGTCTTGAGAAAAGAATTAAGCGACACCTGCTACCTAGAGGCACACCCCGAGGTAGGTCAGTTTTTCAAGAATGTCGGTTGCTATAACTTCTGCAAAAAGCTTCAAGGCTCTCACCAACAGGTGGCTGAAGCTTTCTCCCTCACATATGATGGAGAAAATGTAGTAATAGGCAAGGAAGAGTTCCAGGTGAACGAGGCCCTCATTGCCAAGGTAACAGAATTGCCCACGACCAGGGAGAGCTGGTTTAAGACCACTGTTAAGAAGGATTTCGAGTTTAAATCATATCTGAAACCGGAGCATAGGAATCAGGTTTGGAAAAAGGACATCCCTATGTCACACCTGGAGGATAATTGGCAGCTGTTATTGAAGTCCATCCTGGCCTATATTACTTGTGAGGGCAGGTATAACAGGGTGTTAATTTATCACTTCAGATTACTGGATCATTTCACGGGCAAGAATCCTCTAAATCTCCCTTTCTACCTTCACAAGAGCCTCACCAAAATGGCGCATCAAGTAAAGGCTCAGCCCTCCAAAATTGCAGGGAGGTTGTTCGACCATGGTTTGATTAAACTTTTGGTCTCTGAGTTATTGCAGAGAAAAGGCATGAAATGTACTTTCTTTCTCTTCTGGAGAGGGCTCGAAACAGAATTACAGCCATAGGAGGGAAAGAAATCTTCAAACCTCAGAAGTGGAAAGCGAAGAAGGAGGGCCCTTCCCCCAAATGCAGTCGAACCCCTTTCCTCAGTCCCACCGGCGAAGAAAGAAAATAGGAAGATGGCATTAAAAGACAAGGCCGAGGATGGGGGGGTTGTTTCAGAAGAGACTCCCTCAAGAAGTACAAATCCTCTAAACCTCCCATACACTAATTCTGAGGAGGAGGGGGGGTTGCAGGGAGCTAGAGCAGAAATTGGGGAGGTAAAAGCAGGACAGGAACCCCAGGAAGCAGCCCCAGCCCTGATGGAGCAGGAGAATGATTATGTAAATTTTCCTTCACCCACCCCTTTGGAAGAGCGAGGTCCCGACTGTGTAGATTTATCCTCCCTTACACCTATGAAGGAACGAAGCCAGCAGGTGGCTGAAGGGTCAACCCGAAATGCAAAAGTTTCTGCCTCACAGAAAATCAACTGGCTCCTCCAGCAAGCTTATGAACGTGAGTTCCTCCAGAAGGTCATTAAAGAGAAGAATGAAAGGCTGACAGAGACGTATAACGGGATTTATGTAGCTTTTCATGGATTGACCAAGAAACATGGCAAAATGAGGGGCAGAAACATTCGGCTGATCAGAGAAAACATCAAGCTAAGGAGGAAGATTGAGTCACTGGGGGGTAAGGAAGAAATCCAAAAGGCTCAGCCCAAGGTACTTTCAGGCCTCGACACTCTGGCAGCAGCTGCAACCCAATTCACTGACCCTCCGGTTCTTGCCCAGGTGGAAGAGGAATTCAGGTAGCAGTGGGGACAGAAGCACAGTTTTGAAAATTTTGAAGGCTGGGTAATCGATTGTTTTCGGCAGCTTGGGCGAACACGGGAGTTGTTCATTAGCTGCCAAATCCCGATTCGGCGGTTTGCTGCATATAGGCGGAGTCGTCCCGGATATCGAAAAGAAATAAAGGATATCTAGCACCCAGAAACGATTCGAGGGTTTAGGCGAAGCATGAACCAGGTTCATTAACCACCGAAAGTCAAACTTTCGGCTACTTAGCACCTCCAGACTCAGTTTTGGTAACCACCGAAAACACAGAAACACAGAGGTCCACCTATTGGCATCAAAACCCCTTTTTTTCAGCCCGAGCATCTTTAAGGTGTTTTGCAGGGAATCTACACGCAATCAAGTGCAGCATGATCACTTCTGGTCCCAGACTGAAGGCGCCAGCAAGCTGAACATTGGAATATTTTTGTCTATTTTTAGAAAAGACGCCTACATGTTCTGTTTGTGCAGAAGAGCAGTTTCACACTCGCCCCCAGCTCCACGACACTCGTCTCAGCTGTCAAGCACAGGTTCACCAGAAAGGAGCAGTTACTTTGATCATGACACACTGTTACATCTTTCGTTAACTGTTCTCGATTGTTATTTTTAGTATATTCGATCCATATTTTTGGGATCTTGAAAACTTTGTAAATGGGTATAAAGCCAAGGACTGTAGTAGAATAGAGGTTCGACTTTGGAGAGAAGAATCGACTTTTGTTTTCTCAGACTTCTGTGACTTTCTAGATTATACAAGCTTCTTTTATTATTGGCTGGCAGATTCCTGCTTCTCGTGTTTCTGTACTTGCTGTGAATGATGTATTTCCTGTATGTTCACTTTAATTGCTGAGATAGCTGTTATCCTGTCATGGTGTTTAAGAACTGAACATATATGTTGTTATTTTGTTGCACTTATCCATTTATATACATTTTGTTGTGTATGAATCTGTTAAAAGCGACAAGGATTCACACCCTTTATTTAAAATCAACCCTCTGAACATCTGTAGTCAAAGCCTTGTTTGTCTGAGAGTCCTCATGCATGTTGTGAGAGTGTAAGATTTTGATTCCTATCATCCAACTTGATCCAAAATAAATCCCTTCTTTCAAGACAAGTTTAAGTTACCAGGCATCTCTGAAATACAACCTAGGAGAGCTTCCTGGAGTGATAACAGATCCATTAATTATCAGAGCAGCAACATTCTTCACAATTAACAGCCTTGTTTAATATGGTTGTATTAGTTAGCTATAACTCCGCAGCATGAAGATCATAGATCTTCATTGCTGCACGATTTTAGTGGATTTGAAACTGTATTTTCCTTGTATAAATTCCAGAAGGCTCTCGTAGCCTGGGGTTGGACAATTACCACTTGTGTAAGCTGTAACAGAGCACTGAGACTCACAATTTTCCATCATTAATATGAGAGCAGAGTTCTTCATTTCTGTGTCTTAATTTGTTGTGACTCTCGACGTCTCTGTTAGAAGGCCAAGTCCCGCCTTCTCACAAAGATAGCCAGTTTAAGTAGGTAGAGTAGTTTAGTTTTACTTTCGTTGTGTGGTGTGGAATTATTGCAGATGTTATTGGTAGCTGTAACAGAGATTAGCTTTCATTTCTGCTAGTTTATAATTGCATCTTGAATAGCTGTAACAGAGTGGTGTGACAGTCGACTGTGCAGGATAATTTATTTAATTGCATGTGTGTTTTAATCAGCTGTGACAGCCAGACTCAATTCCAATATCTTTTAGTTGTTTATGCTTTCTAGGATTTCCAGTAATTATCAGTTAGAGTTCAAGCTTGTATTTTAATTATGGTTGCTGTTGTATCTTCAATTACATTCATAAATCAGACAGATAATGGTAGAGCTACAGTAGCCACTGGATAGATCATTTTGGTAAAGATTGAATGTTGTAGTTTGATCATTATAGGATTTAACTTCTTGCAAAAGTAATCTAGTTCCATTTCATTATTAGATCATTAACTTGCTGGGTTGATTTCTGTAGGAAGGTTGTTTCACTTTGGATTCTTAGATGTATGAATTAGATTAGTTTTCTTATGGAATGAGTTGGCTGAGCATATAGGTAGGGTCATTATCTGCACTTAATTAAATCAACTGCTTGATCTGTTTATGCATAGATTGTGCTTATTGCCTTTGAAATAAAATACCTTCCTGGGTTTGACAATTTATATTGACCATCCTGTGTGTTATCTTTAATTAACTGACATATAGGGTGACCAACAAGGAGTATTTCCTACTTGCCATCGCGCAATCAACTGTGGACAATTCTCAACCGTGTGATCATTAACAAAGCAAAACGTACATTGGTTCTGCAATAGTGGATAGTATCGCTGGTAGTGTCCCCATACCGCATAGTGGTAGCATTGAACAGGTCCGTGACCACCTCGTCCTCCTCCACGGCCAAATCCACCGCCACCGCCTCCCCGGAACCCTCCCTGCTGTTGGTACTGTGGTTGGTTGAATTGTTGCTACATTGGTTTCGGCTGCATTCCTTGCCCTTGTTGTGCATACTACAGTTGCTATACATACTATGGTTGTTGTGAAGCCATCTACATTGGAGCATATTGTGGCATGAACTATGGCAGTTGTTGCTGCTGTGGTACAAACTGCATCTGCGGTTGAGGTAGTGGCTGGGCTACTTGCGGTTGCGGATGTTGTACGACACGTTGGTCGTCCTTTACATAGAACGCATCACACATTCTTTCTTGTAGCAACCCATATGCATGGAAATCCTTGTCATCGTGACCCACCGATTTGCAGAATGTACAATAAATATTCCTCGAGGTGGTGACCATTTCTGCATATATGGGAAATTGTCATGGCTATGCCCATACACATGGCAGACGCGACACCACAGCATGCTACCACCATTCAATGGATTTGATGCTCCTGAAACCAAATAATTGCGGAAGTTCGGGAAATTGTCCTTCGTATGCCCTTCTCGACATCGCGTACACCAGACATCTTCACACTATTCCTTGCCCTTCTTCAAATCTTGCAGCTGTATAGTTAAGTTAGCGAGCTGTGTTTGTATCTGCAACATCCCGGCTGCATTTTCTCCGATCGGTGACACCTCCAATCGCATTGCAATCTCCAAAGCTTCACTGGGCGTCGAGATGTTTTGTTGCATCAATGGTAGCTGAATATGTGGTAGCAGTGCCAGGATGAACCATTCTTTATGTTGGATGGTGCTCATATCAAAACTAACCTTTGCCATTAGTGTATTGAATCACTGGTCAAAATCCCATACCGTCTCATTGGGATACTGCTTAATTTCTTTCAATTCCGTAATATATTGAGCCTCAGACTTGGGCTTTCTAAATTCGGCAATCAACCCATCCCGAATCTCATCCAACGACTTCTCTGGGGCTCTTGTAGGGACTAGAACAAACTTCATAAACCAATCTAATGCACGACCTCGCAGAGTCGTCGGTAACTGTCCTTTTTTAGCAACATCATTGGTGATCTGTTTTACGGTCCAGACCACTTCACACAAAAACCAATACTGTTCTGGGTTGTCTGTCCCACTCCCATGGAACAACGGTAACTTAGCATCATCGTCCGCCATTATGGGATTCCTTCCTCCTTTCATTGTACTACTACCAATTAACTTCTGTGGGATTGACGAACTTGGCGATGTTGAAGTGGTATTTCTTACTATCTGAGAGATAGTGAGAGGAGGTGTGGGTATGTTGGTGTTGGGGTTTGGTCCTGCCTCTATCTTGCGCGTAGCCTGGTTTTCCTTGTCAGGACTATGAGGTCACTTTGTCCCGTGCGGTCTTCCTTCACGGTCTTGCGGTTCGACCGTAGCAGGACCTTCTCCCATCCTCTGCCTCTTTTCCTGTCGGAACCTCCCTCCTCCCCTCGTAAGACCACTTTCTTCCTCGGATTCACTCATAATCTCATCATGACCTGCACCCATCTACCCCTTAACATTCCATGTACCATCCCCCAACTGTCGCGGTACCCATGGCCTCCGCCCACCAAGCTATCGACTGATCAGGATGCATCTTCAATATACCCTTTTCGCAACTAAGCATCTTGATCGATAGTTGAAGCGACAGTAAAAACCTGCCCCGAGGTTCGCAGAAAAAATATCTTTCAGATTCACTGTAGGACTTCTGAGTATCAACCGTGAACTCTTTGATATAGCCCTCTAGGATGCTATCGAACCACACTTCAACAGCCTGCGATGCTTTATTATCAACTTCCTACAGTTCCTAAATCAATTAAGGGGTCCAGGTCGTCGGTTCACCACCCTAGAAGTTCCTCTTCTGGAAGGTCAACTTCGCCAACCACTCATACAAAATTACTGGGAATTCACAGAAGAACCATTCATGCGGTCCGTCATGAATATGTCTACCCACCCACTGATCTACTCTCAACCGAGTGTTACGGATTTCCTCTTCAGCGAATTCTTGTAACTTCTGATCAAACCATTCTTGGATCTCCGGTTTCGTCGGGTGCCACAACATGTCCTCCTTTCACTTCGTACACGGTCCCGGCAATGGAACCATTCGTTGAATCAAACCCAGTCGACAAGGGTTCTCATTATAGTGGACACCAACCCACCACGATCTCCCTGAGCACCGGCCCGGACAGGTTTGACCCTGCCCAACAACACCTGCAAAGCAAATGAGGTCTCACCTGAGGCGATCAAGGGAGAGTGGACGGAACCATGTTTCCGCTGAATGAAGGAGGATGTTGCGGCATTTGCTTACTTAACTTATTTATCGCAGTATCCAAAATAGATCTTATGCATTCAATATTAACATCAATAGCATTATGTAACAGAATCATTCATTGCAACAAAACAAATATAACATTAAAAGGTTGACTACAGCAAGAAATCATCACATTCGGCATTAATATGAAAGATACACGGGGAATTTCACCAAAATAGTTTCGTCATGTTATATTACTCCAGAAAAACCCTAATACAACATCTCCGTAAAACCAGATCTTAGCAATATCTCTTGATCTCAGATACAGACTCAAAGACGCACACAACAACATCCGTGGATCCGTGCTAAGATCATTCAACACTTACAACTTATGTATATATATAGGCTTCCGCCTTTACAATGCTTGTCCACTTACTAACAAATTCCTAACCGACACCTGGACAATTGACCCAAAATCTAATTGACACAGTCCAAATGACCCAAAAACCCGCCTATTGTGGTACAATTAGCTCAAATTTACATCTCATATGGTCCAATGACCCAAAAACCCACCTACTGCGGTACAATCAACTCAAAAATACATAAAATAGTCTATTCTTCTGCCTTCCGCGACCTCTTATGATGTGTCACAGCATCGGTGATGCTATGATTCTTCCTTACCAAACCGCCTTCCAACACTCATTAAATCAACATAATCATCTTTAGAACCCGGGGTTAGAGATTTAAATAGCTTGAAAATCTTAGGTGCTTCATCATCCCCCATTTATTTTCTTCTAGTTACTTTTCAACTACAGGATCTATTTATCTCCCAATGTTGTTAGAAACTCTATTGGGTCAAGTTCCCATTCCTCGCTTGCACAGTTTCTGTATCGATATGGGTATTGGAAAACTCCTCAGTCATCTCTAGGAATTTCTTTATATGATGATCATCTTCAAATATTTGTCAATGTCTAGTATTTTCAAGGACAAAAGGCCTATGCTTTATATTGATCATATAGGTTCTGGTGGGATAAACAGGGAGTTGAAATCTGCTAGCAGAGCTGGATAAGATATATGTTGTTGTGTTTTGCTCTCTAGGAATGAAGGAAATATTGTGTTATGTGAATAAATTATCAAACATGTCCCAAACAACATTCCTATAAGCCCTCATTTTGAGATGCTTGGTCTCATAAACCCCATTTACTTGTTGGATTATCAATTATGCATCTCTATAAACTTTTATCTTTTTAGCTTTCAAATCTTTAAGTGCATTCAGACCCAACAGTAAAGCTTCATACTCTGCTACATTGTTTGAACAGTCAAACATTAGTTTGAAAGATTGCAATCTGGGGCATCTATTTCCTCCATCTGGGGGTTGATCCATACCCCTTCCCCAGCTCCTTCCTTGTTTACAGCCCCATCAAATCTCATATCCCAGTGATCTTCTTTTTGGGCTGGGATGTAGCTTTTGTTTCTATTTTTGATTCCTCATCACTGCCCTCTTCTATTTGTTGGCCACTATCCTTTTTTATTGCAGAATTGTCAATGCATTGTATATCTTTATCACTATTAGATCTATCATCTGGTTCAGGGAGATCAATAGTCTTCATATATTTTTCTTCTAAACCAAGATCATAACAGAAAACTGAAGAGCCTATATCAGTATCTACAACAAATATACTGAGTGGATTTTGGAAGGGGAGGAGCGGAATGGAGTGCGGCGGAGGTATAAGGTGCGCATTTTGGCGAAGTTTTTTCGGTGCTGCACAGAATCGTCCTCTCTAAAATTCGGTAGCCATAATGCTTCAAGCAGGAGATCGAGCTCTGCAGACCACATGTAAGGGTTTATGTTCTTGTTTTAATGTGCAATCATCACAATGTCCCTCGACGTTGTGGATTATGAACCATACTCGCCGATGGTATCAATCTTCTGTATGGACCGCAAGATGCAAAACAAGGTTATGGAGGTGGATGCCCCCATGGTTATGATGTCACAGGACGCTTGCACGACCCCTGATGATGAGGTGACGATTCCCACTGCGTTGCATAATGAGACGTCAACTCATGGACAAAAACCTCAAATTAAGCCCGCTTCAGGGAAATCTAAGGTATCCGTCCAAAAAAAGGCTTTGTAGAACTCATCGTTGGGAAAGACATCCAAATTCCAGAAATTCCATACTACCTGTGATATCTCCTCAAATATTTTTTCAAATTTTATTATTTTAGGTGATAGGAGGTCATTTGAAAAAACACATTATTAAATTTTGTATTTAGGCTCATTTTAATGAGTTCTAACTCGTAATATGTCAAAAAACTTTTGAGTCGAGTTTTTATTTAAAAAAACTTAAAATACAAGTTTCGGTGGCCAAGCGCTTATTTAAAATGTTCCCTAAGCCACCGAAAGCTTTGTTTTCGATGGCTTAGACGAAATTTTCGGGGCTCTCCTAGCCACCGAAAGTGAAAGGAAATTTTAAATGAAACCCTTGAACTGCCAAAGTACAGCCTAGATGCCACGTGAAAGAGCAGGTGATTAAAAAGTTTCAGAGCACCAGCTAAAAGCCAAATGTTCGAGGTCCAGGTAGATAATAGCGTGTGCAGATGTCTAATGGTGAACGCAGTTTGGCACAGCTGAAGGAATGAATTTTTGTGATTATGTATGGCGTGGTCATGACCCAACTAGTGTGATAGCCAAGATAAAGGATGGTGTTATAGTTACTGATTTAATCATTGTAGGTGTATCTTTGATGGCAGTCATTTATTAAGGGAAGCATGAATACAGTCATTGACTTAGAGAGACACTCATATGAAAACATGACCATTCCTAAATTTGCTCATACACAGTCAACAGTCAGTTTAATCTACCGGAGCTGGGTCTCTTATATAGTTCATACTCTCTTTTTTGGCTTGAATAAATAGGAGCATGAACGACAGACTTGGATTAGTAGATCTACTTCAGAAGTCTGACGATACTAAAACTCTTTCAGATCACTTATTTGAATACATGTGTTAAGCCTAAATAAATGTTCCAAAAGCTTACACTAGTGATATGTAAACTAAATAGATACATAGTATGAATGCTGAGTAGTACTATAGTATATAAACATATCCTCATAAGTCTAGAAGAAGAAGAAGATCCCGAGCTATAAACAAGGATTCAATTTTGCAGATTTTGAAAGCTATTTTCAAGAAGAGCTTGCGATGACTTAGGTGAACATTTCAACTGTTCACTAGCCACCGAAAGCAGAGCTTTTGGTAGCTTACAAATTAGAATTTTGGCTCACAGGCCACCGAAAGCACAAAAAATTGGTGTTTTTACTGTACTGAGTCGTCATTTTCAAATGATGATTCTGAGCGACTGAAGAATCATTTTGAGAAACGGGAGGAGGTTTTTGTTCCTAACACGTCATATAATAAAAACCTCTCTCATTTTTCCTACAGGTGTCACATATTGGTAGAATCGAATCCATCTCTGAGCCCTAATTTTCGGATCTCAGAATTCCCCCGTTTGACACATGTTTTTGAAATACATATCTCGGGAAAATGAAAACAAATTTCAAAAAACGGAGAGAGGTTTTTGCTCACAACAAACCAATCCACAAAAACCTCTTTCGGTTTATACATAGGTGTCACAGATGTGGATAAATGAATCCATATCTGAGCCCCATTTTTCAGCAGTCTGGCCCAATTTTTGTGGCAGACAGTTTCAGAAATTGCTTTGCTGTCAAGAAGGATTTTCGACCTGACCTATAGTTTTGTGAAGATTATGAAGAATCACTGAAGCTGTCAAAGACTATTGAAGATCATCATGATAAGGGTTTGACCCTTAATATAGGATTTTATCCTAGTTTTATGAACTGTTTTGACTTTTCTATATTTAGTATATCAGATCCATTTTCATAGGATTTTGAACTGTTTTGTAAAGGCTATAAAGCCTATGACTTTTGAAGAAGTAATGGGTTCGATTTTGAGTATTCTACTTTACTGTTTTTGTAAAGAGGCCCCTTTCTTTAATATGATCAACCTGCAATCTTCTTTCATTCATTGTTGTCAGACCTTTTCGTCTTATTTCTGTTATATGCTATTGAGTTGAATGGTATTCTTTGTCTATGTTTATAATCTTGGTAACTGTCATCTTACTATTGATTATCAAAATAGAATCATTAGCACTCATTGTTAGTTAATTATCCCATCATATGTAATTTCTTTATATATGTTCTGGTTAATTGACCAGTTTCTTTATCCTTTTAGCTATCTGATAATAGTCCTTGAAGGCCTTGCATTGTTTGAGTATATTCAAGACTGTCTTGAGTAGATAATTCAATGAGTTAGATGTTCATCTTGATCCAATATTATCCACCATTGTGAGAATAAATTAAGTTACCAGGCATCTTTGAGTTGCAACCTAGAAGAGTTTCCTGGAGAGATAACAAATTGGCACCGTTGCCGGGGAAAGGAGATTGAAGCTCAACTTCCTTGGGAGAATGACATAGATCCAGCCTTGATGATAGACAAAGCCTAGACATTTTCTTGGTTTTAATCATCTATTTGGCGACTCCATGAAGGACAGATTCAGTGGCAACTCCATTGCTCAGAAATCTATTGGCGACTCCATTGGTATGACATGAACAAAATCTTAGCGAAGAGGTATGCTTTCTGTGATTTTTCAAATATTTATGGTTACCCTCATCTAGTACCTAGTAGAGATGAATGGGAAAATAGTCTTCCCAAATTTCAAGGTGAAGACTGGGAAATACTAGCTAAACATTTGCTGGACTTTCACGATTACATCAATAGGTTGCAAGGTTGTGCATGAGGATGTTCAAATCCGACTTTTCAGACATTCATTAGAAGGAATTGCTCTTGACTGGTGTCAATCTCTTCCAATTGCCAATATCAGCTCTTTGGCGAATTTTCATGCTGCTTTCAATTCGTTTTGTAAAGAGTATTTTCCAGCTGAACATCTTTTTGAAGAATGTTGTAATGAGTTTTCTTTGCTTCATAAAGATTATGTTAGTCATGAAAATCAGATGTATGATAAAGCATCTATTGCAGAAGATAGTATTTACCATGAAGATCAAGAAATGTTCAATGATATTGATTATGAAAGTAGTGATACAAAAACATTTGACATCATATCAGATGTATCTATTGTTTTAAATGATCATGAAGATCAACATGTTTCTTTTGAATATTCTAATGTCAAAGAACAAGGATATACATCAGCTGAAAATATATCTTATTGTGATCGAGGGATTGTTGATCAACATTATGACAATCATGGTGACAATACTAAATCTGCAGCAGATACTAAGGGCAGTCCTCAGTTTTCTGATTTGCAGACACAAGAAGATTGCAGCAGACACGAAGAGGAAGATGATGAGCTGAAAAGTCCAGATCAGCAGTTCATCATGCATTCTTCCCAGGTAGAGATCAAGCAGTCTGTATTCAGCATTGAGATTTGTGAAGAAAAAGAGCAACAACATTTCTTTCAGTTGAAACAGCAGCATAGAGAGAGATACGGTGAAGAGAAGCAGAAAGTTTCAGATCAGCAGTTGAGCTTGTATTTTCCTTCGACAGAGGAAGAATAGTTTACATTCAACATCGATATTAGTAAAGAAATCCAACATCATGTCAATTTTTAGTTGAAACAGTATCATAAAGAGGTATTTCTTTATGACATTTATGACCCTATTGTTGATTGTTTGGAATCTATGAGTAGCATGGATGTCAAAGCATTTTTGTTAGATGAAGATTGTTTCTGTTATCAACTATATCACTGCATGATATGCATTCTTTTATTTTTCAGGTCAAGATCAAGGATGTTATCAATAGATCAGTTTCTGACATGGCTTCATTGGAAGCATGATGTCACTTGATAAGAAGTAGTGCAGTTGGTTAGTGTAGGAGTAGGCAGGAGAATAAGCTCTTCATATGAGCATGTAGATTGTTTTCAGATTTTTTGAATAAGCAGAGCAAGCTACAGGCATGTTGCAGGTTCGCAAGGGATCGGTTATAAAGACTAGATGACTCCATAGCCCAATGGTACACTAGAGGATAGTTTTGAATTTTTGTTTTACAGGAAAGGCATTGGATCTGTGGTTCTTGAAAGCTCACCGGGAGACTTTCATCCCCGAGTAGGAGCCAGATGTTATCTCCTCAAATAATTTTTCAAATTTTATTATTTTAGGTGATAGGAGGTCATTTGAAAAAACACATTATTAAATTTTGTATTTAGGCTCATTTTAATGAGTTCTAACTCATAATATGTCAAAAAACTTTTGAGTCAAGTTTTTATTTAAAAAAACTTAAAAGACAGGTTTCGATGGCTAAGAGCTTATTTAAAACGTTCCCTAAGCCACTGAAAGCTGTAATGTCCCTTGTTAGGAATTTTATTAAAATTGCAATTTTCCACTTTTTTCCTTGGTTCGACCTTGGACTAGTTTCGATCTCTAGGTCCCAAATTTGCCCCAAATGATCCCAAATCTTCTGAGAAGGTATATTAATGATATTAGAACATAAATATGTGTTTCAGGGATGCCTTTGTACCTTTAAAACACTTCTGCAAATACTCTTTCAATTCTGGTCAATGTAGGTAACTTTACTAGTGATTTCCCTTTGACTAGTATTGGTCTCTAGGTCTCAAATTCACTCCAAATGCCTTCAAATCTTCAAGGAAGGTTTATGAATGATATTAGGAATTGAATATGATGTTCAAGGATAACATATGGCCACCAAAAGACCTCTGCAAACTCTCTTAAGATTCTGGACCAAGTATGCAATTTTACTAGTAATTTGGGGTTCAAATCCCCCTGAGGTAAGTACTGAAAATGGCTTCCCAAATGCCTCCAAACCCACTCAAATTTATGAACAGAGGTATGTAATGTGTTAAGTATGTTATTAAGGTCTCATATGCACCATTAATGGTTTATTACAACTGTTCTCACGCTCTCCCATTCAACTGCAAAAATCCCCAATTCGACCCTTGGGGAAATGGCACTATTTCACCTCCCAATACAACTAAACTGAGTAAAAATGCTTCAAATGTTCAAGTACAGTACATGAAACTTGTAGAATACATCCATGGCAGTATATTTATCACAAATATATCAGAGAATCATCCATTCATTCGAAATCATCATCAATACATTGGTTCACAACAAGGTAGTGGGGAAATGGCATTGTTCTTCCATTAAAAATGAGATTTATACATTTCTACTTGGAATTTCGACCTGAAACTTTCTGGAGATGAAGAACAGATTATTTACTTCATATTACAAAATAAATGGGGCATTAGAAGCTCCCCCAAAGAGTACAATAGCTCACCAAAAACGCCCTCCCTCAAGGATCAAGAATATGCCATCAAAACTGGAAATGGTTGAAGGAGCGAGCTGCAATAGAAGAAACCATGAGCTTCCCTGTAGCTTACACCTGCAAATAAAGACTCCATTAAAGCTCCAAATGAAAGGTCTGATTGGCCTTTCCAATTGCCAACTTGGATGGGAATCTTTCACCCTCGAAATTGGCTAAGGCAAGAAACTAGTCATCCACTAGCTCTCCCTCTTCACAAATGCAATTGCAAATTCTACAAATGATCAAAAGCCATTCTCATACTTCATTTCTACATTTTATAACGAACATTAGCCTTCTAAGTGTCAAAATCCTCTCAATAGATTCAATAGATTTTCATTTAGGAAATATTCCACATTTGCCACTTGTCTCCTAGTTCCAACCTTCCATCTTCTCCCAAATTCGATTTTGAGTCTCTTTGGCTTCTCCAACTCCAAAATTCGCCTTCTTTGAGCCTATTTTTGGGGCTGACATGTCATGGTGGTCATATGTCAGAGGTCAGGTCTGCAATTTGTCATAGTTGTCATAGATTCTCCATCATTGGTGTCATAGGGGCTAGGGAATCTAGCCCAAGTGTCCACAAACTTCCACTTTGACTCTTTATCTTCCATGGAGGTTACCAATCCTTCCAAATTCGACCTAATATGCTCAATGACATATGTTATGACTTACCAAATCACCCAAGAGTGTTCACTTTCCCATTAATTCGAATTTGCAAAAGAGAGATACCATGTATTATGAAAAATCAAGCTAGTGTGGGTCCCACATCCTCCATATGTCTCCAAAACCATTTGTCACTTAGGATTTCTCTTGAATTTCTTTATTCACTCTATTTATTAAATACTTGAACCCTTCTAATGTATAAACATCATTTATTATCCCCCTTATTCCAAATCCCAAAACTTCCACCCCAAACCTAGGAAACTAGTAATTTTCCTCCTTGGCAATTATTTGACCCTTAACATCAATTTTACAAACTCTAATGAATATGGCTAATGTGATTAGGCCATTGTGACCCAATTCCAAATTTGGGACATGACAAAAGCTCTGCTTTCGGCGACTCAAACGAAATTTTCAGGGCTCTCCTAGCCACCGAAAGTGAAAGGAAATTTTAAATGAAAGCAGATCATTTAAAAGCTTGAACTGCCAAAGTATAGCCTAGATGCCACGTGAAAGAGCAGGTGATTAAAAAGTTTCAGAGCGCCATCTAAAAGCCAAATGTCTGAGGTCCACGTAGATAACAGCGTGTGCAAATGTCTAATGGTGAATGCAGTTTGGCACAGCTGAAGGAATGAATTTTTGTGATTATGTATGGCGTGGTCATGACCCAACTGCTGTGACAACCAAGATTAAGGACGGTGTTATAGTTACTGATTTAATCATTGCAGGTGATCTTTGATGGCAGTGATTTATTAAGGGAAGCATGAATATAGTCATTGACTTAGAGAGACACTCATATGAAAACATGGCCATTCCTAAATTTTCTCATACACAGTCAACAGTCAGTTTAATCTACCGGAGCTGGGTCTCTTATATAGTTCATACTCTGTTTTTTGGCTTGAAGAAATAGGAGCATGAACGACAAACTTGGATTAGTAGATCTACTTCAGAAGTCTGATGATACTAAAACTCTTTCAAATCACTTATTTGAATACATGTGTTTAGCCTAAATAAATGTTCCAAAATCTTACACTAGTGATATGTAAACTAAATAGATACATAGTACGAATGCTGAGTAGTACTATAGTATATAAACATATCCTCATAAGTCTAGAAGAAGAAGAAGACCCCCAGCTATAAATAAGGATTCCGTTTTGCATATTTGGAAAGATATTTTCAAGCAGAGCTTGCGGTGGCTTAGGCGGACATTTCAACTGTTCATTAGCCACCGAAAGCAGAGCTTTTGGTAGCTTACAAATTAGAATTTTGGCTCACAGGCCACCGAAAGCACAGAAAATTGGCATTTTTACTGTACTGAGTCAACATTTTCAAATGATGATTCTGAGCGACTGAAGAATCATTTTGAAAAACGGGAGGAATTTTTTGTTCCTAACACGTTAGAGAATAAAAACCTCTCTCAGTTTTTCTACAGGTGTCACATATTGGGATAATCGAATCCATCTCTGAGCCCTAATTTTCGGATCTCAGAATTTCCCCGTTTGACACATGTTTTTGAAATATAGATCTCGGGCAAATGAAAACGAATTTCAAAAAACTGAGAGAGGTTTTTGCTCAAAACAAACCAATCCACAAAAACCTCTTTCGGTTTATACACAGGTGTCACAGATGTGGATAACCGAATCCATCTCTAAGCCCCAGTTTTCAGCAATCTGGCCCAATTTTTGTGGCAGACAGTTTCAAAAATTGCTTTGCTGTTAAGAAGGATTTTCGACCTGACCTATAGTTTTGTGAAGATTATGAAGAATCATTGAAGCTATCAAAGACTATTGAAGATCATCATGAGAAGGGTTTGACCCTTAAGATAGGATTTTATCCTAGTTTTATGAATTGTTTTGACTTTTCTATATTTAGTATATCAGATCCATTTTCATAGGATTTTGAACTATTTTGTAAAGGCTATAAAGCCTATGACTTTTGAAGAAGTAATGGGTTCGATTTTGAGTATTCTACTTTACTGTTTTTGTAAAGAGGCCCCTTTCTTTAATATGATCAGCCTGCAAGCTTCTTTCATTCATTGTTGTCAGACCTTTTCGTCTTATTTCTATTATAGGCTATTGAGTTGAACGGTATTCTTTGTCTATGTTTATAATCTTGGTAACTGTCATCTTACTATTGATTATCAAAATAGAATCATTAGCACTCATTGTTAGTTAATTAGCCCATCATATGTAATTGCTTTATATATGTTCTGGTTAATTGCCGTAAGGTTGGACACCTTCAGAAGGATTGCTCAGTTCAGAGAATTCAGGGGAATTACAAGAAGGTCTGGGTAAAAAAAGACAAATTTACATTACAATGTGCCCTTATTGGTGTTATACCCTAAGACGCAGAAGGTGGCAAGAAAAAGGTGACGGATAACGATGAAGCGTCTACTATGCAACAACTAGTGGACAATAATGTTACGTGTAAGGTCCCCCACATTAGCGAAGGCCCATCCGTTTTGTTAATTGGAAGTAGGTCCGTTGACAAAAACTTCAACAGTGGGTCTCAGGAACATGAAAAAGTTGATGGAGCTCAAAAAGGTGGTGATGGTGAGCCCAGTTTGAAGATACCTCTCTGTTGCAAGGATGATGCGGATCTGTTAAGCGGATTGACTGAAATTCCTGAACATTCAGGCACAAACACTCTTGGTCTATCCTCATAAGCGGTTCCTGGTCTACCGCTGGAGTCTCCAATTGCATTAATTCAAGGTACGTCTTCCCTTCCCAGTGTCCCTTCCTTTCCTTCTTCTCCCTTTATTGTTAATCCTACCCCTGTCATTCCCATTCCTTCTGCTGGACCCTCGACTTCCAATTCTAATCCCCCTTTTCTTGTTCCCCAAAGGAAGGTCTATAACATATGTTCATACTCAGCCATCTCTAAATAGGACCCTGCGATCTCCTTTGGTGGCATTGCTCTTAACCCCACGCCCAAGATCCGGCTGGGAAGAAAATCCTTCCTGTCAAGGGCTCAAAAACAAGCTATCTCAGAGATTAAAAACGGAAAACAATCAACTATATCCTGGGCTCTTAGAGTTAACAAAGCCCTTAGTAAGGGTTCTTAATGCTTATTCTCTCTTTAAATATAAGGGGGATGGGGGGAGACTCCAAAAAAATATCCCTCAAGCAGTGGTCTCAAGCTTAAAACCTTTTGTTTTGTTACTGCAAGAGACTATGATGGATGGGAAGAAGGCTGAAGAAGTCCTAATTTTTTTGAAAGACTGGAAGATGATTTGTTTGGATGCCTTTGGAAACTCTGGAGGGCTTGTAACTGCTTGGAGTCCTGGGCTCTCATTGATTTCGGCAGAGTCTTGACTCGGCTATTGGAACCATCCTGGAAGATTCGATTTCAGGCCTCATGGTCTCACTTTTAAATGTTTATGGTCCTTATTTTGAAAGGAAATCCTATTGGGAAACCCTCGGGAATTCTAGCTTTTTGACAAAACCAGACTTAATTTTGGGAGGGGATCTAAACTTGACCCTCTTTGTCAATGAATTTTGGGGTAAGAAAGCTAGAGGAGACTCCTTAAGCCAGTTCTTCTCCAATTTTTTTGAACAAAAGGGGCTAGTGGACATAGTGCCTGTAAAAATGGAACCAACATGGAGAAATAAGCGGGGTGGGGACTGTGCTATTTCCAAAAGGCTTGATAGATTCCTGATTAGTGAATCCTTAGTAAATGATCATCTGATTATTCAATCCTCAATTGAATCAGGAGGTTCCTCGAACCACAAATCAATAACTCTGAAGCTCTCAATTCCTGAAGAAAAACCACCTCCGCCTTTCAGGTACAACCCACTTTGGTCTGAAGATGAAGATTATATAAATCTAATTTCCTCTACTTGGACTCCGCTAGTAGAAACAAGGGGCCATTCCTTTATGCAACAGTTTATGGATAACCTGAAGAAGGTGAAAAAAGTCTCCAAGAATAGGGACAAGAAACATAAAATGCATTTCCAAAAGGAACTTAAGGAAGTTGATGCAAAAATTGAGGATCTTTTCAGGAAAACACTGTTGGGGTTTTCTCTACTGAAGAAGTTGGAAGACTTTCAAGTCTGGAAAGTAAAAAAGACACTATTCTTCTATAGGAAGAAAAGAATTGGATATTGAAGAGTAGGGCGTTATGGTTGGATGAAGGAGATAGGAATACTAAATACTTTCATAAGTTTGCTTCCCGCAGAAGGAGCTTAAATACTATCACCTAAATTAAGAATGAAAATTGAATCGTGGTTAAATCCTTTGTCGATAAAGCCAGTGAAGCGGAGAGACATTTTTCTTCCATTTTTAGAGAGCACCAAAGTAGCCCTATTTCAGAGATCTTATAAGTCTTAAAAACCTTTCCTCGATTAATCTATGAGGATATGAATGAGGAGCTCAACAAAGAAATCACCGTGGAAGAAATAAGATGGATACTTTTTTCCTTTCAAAAAGGTAAAAGTCCAGGTCCTGATGGTTTTCAGGTGGATTTTTTTCATTGCTTCTATGATCTTGTGAAGGAGGATATCCCGAAGGTGGTTAAAGAATATCAAAAGTATGGGAAAGTCTTGGGAGCCATGAATGCAACCTTCATTACTCTAATACCCAAAAAACATAAAGCCTCCACCTTCGATGACTTCAGGCCGATCTCCTGCTGTAATCTCATTTACAAGGTGATCTCTAAAACCATTGCACAAAGGTTGAATCCAGTTCTAAGCAAGATCATTTATGAGGAACAGTTTAGCTTCCTCCACAATAGGAAGATACATGATGTTGTATCCTTGGCTCAGTAAGCCTTACATACTATTTATAAAGAAAATTATGTGTCTTTGCCCTTAAACTAGACCTCTCCAAGGCTTATGATAGAGTGGATTGGACCTTCTTGAGGCTAGTTTTAATCCAAATAGGAATGGACCTGAAAATGGTAGAATGGATAATGGGTTGCATACATTCAACAAACCTTGCAATCCTTGTGAATGGTTCCCCTACTAACTTTATTAATCCTACTAGAGGTCTGCGTCAGGGGTGCCCCTTGTCTCCCTTCTTATTTCTGGTGATTGCTGAAGCTTTGAGTCATCTAATCCTGGATGCCAAGTCTAAAAGGAAAATCGAAGGAATCTGGGTTTCGAGCACTGTAGAAATCACTCACACCCTTTTTGTTGATGATGTGCTACTTCTAGGTAAAGGCTCAGGAGTGAATCTGAGGGCCCATTCTTCTATTCTTGAAACCTATAAGAAGGCAACATGCATGGAGATTAATATTCTTAAATCCAACTTAGCCTATAACGAGTTCTCGGATGCCCTGTTACAGACCTCATCCTCAGTCTTTTCCTGCCCTTGCTCTCCTATTAAGGAAGGTTTTAAGAATTTGGGATTCTTTCTAAAACCGAACAGCTACTCTTTTCAGGACTGGATTTGGTTGTTCAAAAACGTTGACTACTCATTTTCTATCTCGTGGAGGAAGGTTGGTGATGCTAAAACCAGTGCGCCAAAGTATCCCGGTTTACTGGGCAATGATAACTTATATTCCCAAAGGAATTCTAACCAAGATAAGAAAAAAGTGCTTCTCCTTCCTCTAGACGGCTAGTAGACAAAGAGAAGGTATTCCGTTGGTCAAATGGTCTACTATGTCTTTACCCAAGGAGTTAGGTGGATGGGGCATAAAAAATCCAACTACGTTCTGCAAAGCATTGGCGGCCAGATCACTTTGGAGGCTTACCCAATTCCCTGAGTCTTTGTGGGGTAAAGTAATGATTTCCAAGTACTGCCTCGATTTCTCTATAATAGACTGGCTCAGAAACCCAATCAAATCCTTTAAAAATGGATCTATCGGATTGAAAGCTTTGGTGATCTCCTTTACCTTGATCGGTAACTGGTTAGCTTGGAAGATTGGGGATGGGAAAAAAGTAAGAATTGGAGAATACCCTTAGGCAGGTAGTGGAGACAACTATAAGCTTTCTGAACCCCTGGTAGCCAAGATAAGAGGATAGAGAATTTGTGTCCTAGATAATGCGCAAGTGCATTATCCCTTATTAAATGGCAGAGCAGGTTGGAAGGATGGCCCAGAATTAAGATTGAACGAAGCAGAGACAGCGGAGTGGGAATTTTATATTCACTCTTTGAATGCTAATTTTATTCACCTTTCTGACGATTCTGAGGACAAAATAATTTGGACTAAAAATGCCTATAATGGAGACTACATAGCAAAACTTGGTTATGAGTCGATTTCCACGAGGATTTCAGAGAAGAAGCGAAGTGGTGGTGGATTAAATTTTGGAAGATCCACAGTCCTTTAAAAACCAAGATAACCCTTTGGTTGGCACTTACCAACAAACTTCTTACCTGGGAAGTTTTGAAAAGAAGAGGATATGAAGGCCCTGGTTTTTGCGTTTTGTGCAAAGCTCAGGATGAAACCTCTTCTCATTTATTTGATTCATGCCCTTATGCAGGTTCTGTTTGGACCTCAGTGGCTAGCTCTGTCAGCTATATTTCTCCTTTAGAATTTAAGCCTTTGGAACAATGCTCTGAATATTGGTGGCTCAGTGAAGGGGTACGCAATTATGATGTGCCCTTCCCAACACTTTTTGTATTTAGTATATGGACAACTCACAATAAAGCTATCTTTCAAAATGTCCTTATCCCCCTTGACATTACTAGTGCCCTCTTGTTGAAGAAATTACAAGAGCATAAGCACATTCCAAAACCAAAAAAACAGAGAAATATTTTTGCTCCAGTCATTGATAAGAATATTCCCTGGGCTTTCTTCGACGGAGCTAGTCAAGGAGATCCGCCACTGGGGGGTGCTGGAGGAATTATCTTTCAAACTGATAATAAAAAATTTTGCTTGAAATATGCTACCGGCATATCAACAAACAACAAGGCAGAGTTATCTGCTTTGTGGGCAGTTTTAAAGCTAGCCAAGAATGCGCAGCTTTCAAAGATCCAAATTTTTGGATATTCAAAGGTGGTGATCGATTGGGAAAACGAGTTGAATGAGATCAGAGTTACCAATCTACAACATCTCTTAAGAGAAATTCAAGACTTGAAATCCAGCTTCAAATCAGTCGCCTTCAGCCACATTTACAGAGAGCTCAACACAGAGGTGGATTCACTATCAAAACTGGCCCTAGCTTTGCAACCTGGATGCATGGAGATAGAAAATCATGGAGATAATCCAATCTCCAAATCTCTTGTAAAGATATATTGAGAGGCTTGGATATTTTTTGTAATTTTTGTGGAACAACATTTAAAACCCTCGGGTTGAGATCTATTAATGTAAGCTCTGTCGAGCACAAGTCTGTATGATTATTTTGAGCCTTCTATTTTTAGAACAAGACTGAAAGGATGCTGATAGTCTATATGATGTAAGCTCTCACGAGTAGTTCTATGTTTATTCGATGAATAAAATGATTTTTTTCCTTTGGAAAAAATCTACAAGAAATATTGGATGATTATCAAGCTTGCTTTTACTACTTACTACATATGAAAATCTATGTTCTCTATATGGTCTTCTGTTTTCTCCAAAAACAAGGATGGTGGCATAAGACATGTCCATATGTAGAGTTCCTTTCAATTAGATGCCCAAGATCTAGATAATAACATCCCAAATTTGGGGGGAATATCTGCCACTACCACATCCATTATCACATTCTTTTGAGGGATTTGTGTCAATGAGACAACCATGTCTTTGATAATCCCTAAACATTGGACTCTTCTAGAATCAAAGGAGAACAAATATTTATAAGGTCTAGTGATTTCTAACCCTGGACTTTCCACCACTGATCTTGGCATGAGGTTATGTGAGGCCCAAGAATCTAACATGGCATTATGTAGTATATGATCATGTATATTTAGACTATTATAAAAAGGGGGAACATCATCTTCTTGAGCACTTTCAACATGGGGGCCAAACAGAAGGGTGGGCTTATCATCATGCAAATTAAGAGTATATGGCTGCTTTCCTTCCTCTCCCTTCACTATTTTCATAATCCGACCCTTATACTCTGTATTTTTTACCAACTCATTGAAGGGAATTGAGATTTTTACTTTAGAGATTTCATTTTCTAAAATAAAAGTAGAATGAGTCTTCTCCACTGTTTTCATATTACTTTCATCCCTTCCTTCTGGGCCCTTTTTAGGAGCTTTCATTCCCTTTTCAACTGCTTTATTAGAGGTAACAGTCTTTGGATCACCCTTCTTATAGGTTTCTTTTTTCTGTTGCTGAGAAGTAGATAGCTCAGCAATAGCCTTTCCTTGTTCTATTGTTACCTTTCTATTTCTTCAATTATGTTGCCTCTGAAATTCAAAAAATGCATTTTGGAACCCTCTTTGATATTGTTCAAACTATGATTCTTCTAGGATGCTGTCTAACTAGAGAGATGATTAATCATGTTCTTCTTTAGCCAAATAAAATTAGGCCTGCATCTGATCAAAGAGGTGGATCTGATCTTCAGGTTGTCCATCTTCCTCTCCTCCTGCTATCAGGTTTTCAGCGAAAGGTGGTCTAATTGGCATATTTTCTGCATTTCTAGGGTCCCTTGGTTCTATTGGTCTTCCCTGTGGGTCAGGGGGGCTTCTATAATTGGTATTTCGAGCTTGAGGCTCAGGGTTTTCTCTGACAGGAGGCATGTTATCAAGGGAGATCCTATCCACCAGTTTTTCCATAGTTCTCATCATCTGCTCAAACCTAGTGTCTATAGATTTGGATGTGGAAGGTTGGCCTGCCTCATTGGATCTCTTTTTCTCAACTTCACTTATGGGTCTCATTTTACCTGAGGCCATCAGATTAGCTTCTACTTCTACAACATATTTCAACATATTAGGTAGGGTAGAAGATCCCCTTTCTCTTAACATGAGAGCAAAGTCATTGTCAAAACAATTAGCATAGTGAAGTTTGGCAGCACCCACAGGGGGTTTGATGTCCACAAGGAGTTTGATGACCACAGGGATAGAATTATACATTCTCATGAACCTGGTTGAAAATTCTTGACAGTCTCAACATTAGTTTTCTTTGTGTTTTCATATTGAGTGAGAATTTAGAGAGGGTTTTTTTATCCTGTCATCTGGCTAGGAAATCTTGTTCCAACCTCTCATAGGTAGCAATACCTCCATTAGGAAGGGCTTTGAACCATTTCTTTACTTCCCCTGAAAAAATTTGGGCAATTAACCTCATCTTGACATCATCTTCATCCACTTCTTCCATATCTATGAAGTCAATAAAATCTTCCACATATTGATGTGCAGTACCACTCCCTTCCCCATCATATCTCACGAATCATTGGGCATAGCCCACAGGTAGATCATGGAGATTGACAGGGAGGGCTAAAGGGGAAAATCTGACAACCAATGCTCTTAGGGTTTGATTGGAAACATGCGGGGTGTATGAAATAGGTTTAGAAGTAACACTAGGTATTACAACAGTATGACTTGAAGTAGCAGGATGGGTGATCAGGACCTGGGTGTTTTTACTAGTTGCTTTAGAGAAGAGGAACGGGTCACTGCTTTCTTCTTTGGCTTGTAGACTCTCCCACAAAGCACTCAAATAGTGGGTTTGGAACTTTCTTTGATCAAATAGGGTTTCTTTCAGATATGTCTCGGATTTAGACCTAAATAAGGGATTCTCAAACTTTAAATCAAAAGAGACAGTCTCTATATTTTGTGCCTCTTCTTTAGGTAAAGAAAAAGACCTAGTTAATCGGGGAATACTTGTTTTTTCTTTATTTGATTTCCGGATGATCTTTTCTGGATCTGATACGAACTGTGTTGGTTCAGGATCCAGATGATTTCTAGTAGGTATCCTTCAGGAAGCCAAAATTATTTCAAGAAACTCGCCAAGTGTCCCTTGTGGGACTGAAAATTTGAATATTGGAGTCAGTAGGGAAAATATTACAACCTTTTATGTATCTGATCTTTTGTTTTCCCTCAAAGATCTAATTTGATGCTTTGTAATTCTTTTTCTGGGGTAAAGAACTTCATCCCCAGTGTGGTCCCCAGATGTTATCACTCAAGATTCTTCTGGATTGTTGCAGAAGGGATCATTGAGGTAATTGTTTCAACTACACTCTTAGGGATGGAAACTAGCCTTTCCAAACACAAAGAGGGCTCTCTCTCTCACAACTCTCTCAGCATGCAAAAAAATACTTTGAATTGGTTGGTTGTGTATAAAACGTGGTGGCTAGACCTTCAGATAAGGGTTTTTTCAGTTGGTTGGATCAAGGATAGATGTACCATAGGGCATGGAGCCAAACTTTTATGGATTTTTTCTGTCACAAAGGACTTATTTGGACTATAACTTCATAAGAAGAGGCAAGATAAATGAGGTTCTTTCAAGTCAAAATATATCAGCAGATGGTAGCAGAAAGGGAAACAAAGTCCATCACAGAGTTAGAGCATTTATGGATGAATTCTAACTTGTAATTTCAAGAAGAAAGGGTAGAGTGTCTAATCATATGTATCTGAAGCATGAAAGATGAATTTTAGACCATGTAATCTTGATCTAGACGATGCAGAAGAAGACAATCAATGGAAAATAACAACAAGGAACACATACATAGGAATAACAGACTTCAAAACACTCATTATGGGAATCTTTGCTCCAAAATTAGGTCTTCACATTAATCGAAGGGATGGGTTTCATTACATACTCAGATTTTCTTATCTCAAAATCCCAACCCTTGGGCCTTATTCAGAGCCTGCCTTTATAGGCTTACAAAACGTAAAAAACTTCTATACTACTTCAACCATATGTGGTTGCTTATTAAATTTGCAACTATAATTGTTTGTAAAACATCAGACCTACTTATCAGTCTTATAGACTATTTATTCAAAACAATAACGAACTGGAAGTGATGAGGTCGTCTTATTTCCTCCCGCCGAGCTAATTGAACCAACTACTTCTTGATCTGCATATGTGCCGATGGAAAACTTCAGTGCGACGCTAATGTGAACTCAGACTGTTAAAGCTATCTGTTGTCCTTCGGATCGATTCATTTCAGGCTGATTTGTAAGGATTGGCATGTCGTTCCTTTCTTCTGCCTTTAGATCAACTCCCAATTGCAGAATAATCGAGTCTTTTTCACCCCGAATTCTACATTTTACGCATCCACAATTTATTATGATAAACCATCTTCAATCCGCAATCCACAATGCAGGAGTCAAAAATCAAAATTGCCAAACGTACTTCGTCAAATTTCACCTCCGACATCTGCAATCCGCAATGCGGGACTCAAGAATCGGAACTGTGAGCGGATCTTGTCAAATTTTGCCTACACATTGTGGGACTCGGAAATTGAAACTCCATTGCACATCTTCACATAAATTATCCTTCCGCAATACGGGTTTCAGAATCAAAAACTCAATTTTGCACCCCTAGGAAAATCGCGCCTCCGCAATGCCTGACTCATAAATCAGAAACTCCACTTCGTGCTCTTGTCAAAATCACACCTCTGCTTTTGTAGACCGCAATGCAGGACTCGGAAATCAGAAACTCAACTGCACCATTTCGAAAACAGATATTGTTCTAGCTTCCGCAATCCGCAATGTGGGTTCGGAAAGTTCAAAAAGTTGGAAAGTCGGAAAGTCTTCTCATCGGATGTGTTGCAGGTTGCTTCCCAGCCGTAGATCTGGCCTTGTCTTCAATCTTGACCCTTCAACCCCTTTTAAGAGCGGAAGACTTCCATTTTCTTGTGTTTCCTACTACGGCTTGATCATTCAGTCGAAAATTTGTTGATACTTAGCCATTTTTTGGAGTTTCTTGCTTCTTCTTTTGGCATAGAAAGTCAATGGACAAGCTTGGGGTTCCGGTAGGGGAATGTACTTTCCTTGTTGATGTATATGTAATTCGGAATATATTTCACATATATGTATATTGTATTCCTATAGAGATGTTATTATTCCTCTATACGGAAGTGGTTGTATTCCTATAGAGATGTTATTATTCCTCTATACGGAAGTGGTTGTATTCCTATAGAGATGTTATTATTCCTCTATACGGAAGTGTCATCATTTATATTGTAAGTGTCGTAACTTATACTTGATGGGTTATTAGACCACCTTGTTGGGGTCGGCCCTATATAAGTCATGTGGGTCAAAGGGTTATTAGACCACCCTGTTGGGGGTTGGCCATGTGGGTCAAAGGGTTATTAGACCACCCTAGTGGGGGTCGGCCCAGTCAGCATTATGTTAAGTGGTTAAGTTGAGGCCGACCTAGTTGAATAAAGGTCAAGTCAAGTTAGTGTATAAATAGAGAGTGTGTCTCTCTCATTTTACACATTCTATTCTCTCACTCACACTTTGGAGAGTGGCGCACTTGTGGAGGAGGAGGCTCTGCTGCTAGGAGAAGACTATCTCTTGTATTCTGGTTGTATCATTGCTCTATCTATCTCTGAGGAAGTTATTGGGGTTTTTCACCTTTATGGTTTTCCCCAAGTAAATTCTGTGTCTCTTGTGTGCTTGCATTATTGTGTCCATGATTGATATGTTGTACATGTTGTTCTCTCAGTTAAGATCCTAGATCAGATTGAAGTAAATTTTGAAAATTTAACATGGTATCAGAGATAGCCTGAAAGAAGGCATGATATGGCATGTATGACATTTGTTGCGCTTACGATGCTAGGGCTTGATATAGCAAAAACCAGTCATCATAGCACTTTCACTATAAATCCGTTTTGGCGACGTTTTCGGGTCTGAAACTTTTACAAGTCAAATATTAGATCCCCATGTACCTTGTGTCCAAAGGAAAACCTCTAAGTCATTGTACTTTGTGATTTATGATCTGTACAATATAAGGTTTCTGCCTCTTCCAGATCTGAGTAAAAAATAGGTGACCTTGAAAAAAAGGTCATAACTTGGGCTAGGAAGCTCCAAATGAAATTTTCATAAATTGTGACAGGTAGTACACAGACTGTACTATCTCAGGAAACTTTTTCAGAGGCCGAAGTTGAACCAGTGACACATGGCACGCCGTACAAGTTCGCTCTCCTGTTTTATCCCATAAATAGGTCACATTGCGACACTTGGCATAACTCTCTCTTAGAGAATTCAATTGAGGTCAGACCTGTCGGGATGGAAAGATGACAGGTCGGGCTATCTCAGGAAAAAATTTCAGACCCTGTGGGTCGAAACATTCGGAGTTACACAAGAAACAATCAGGTACATATTTATGTCATAACATAATTATTTTTTAGCACCTTCATTCATGGCTTCCGAAATTTAGGGTTTCGGAGAAATTTGCAATTTTTGTAATCGAACACTATGGTTGAATGCTACTCATCAAAATAGAAATTTAGAGACCAAGTTCAGAATTTTTGGTTGGGTAGAAGACCAGGGTTGATCAGACCCTAGTTCGGGACTTTGATTGGAAAAGTGGAAAATTAGGGCTTCTGCAAAAATGGGAATTTTTGAAATCTATGACCACGGCTGGAAGTTCCTCAGAAAAATAGAAGCTTAGAGCTTTGGATCAAACCTTTTGATTGGGTAGAAGAGTGGGCTTCATCAAACCCCAGTTCGGGGTCACGTCCAGTGAATTCGGAAGTTTCAAAGGCAAAATTGAGGAGTGAAACTTTGCAGTTTTCAAATTCTGAATATACCAGCTTGATTAGCTCATCAAGGCGCATATTTCTATCCTTTCGGAAATTTGAAATTCAAAGTTTGAATTTTTGGGGTTTCTCTGACAAACCCTATTACAGCTCCAGATCCAGTTCCTGCAAATCAAGTGGATTGGGTTAATCCTAGAAGAGGATGGATTGGTCACCTGCATAAGTGAAGAAGTTCTTGTTTCAAAGGGAGATGAGGCTAAGGCCTTCCATAAGAAGATTACAAGCAATCTTGATAGGTATGGCTTACAGGTATGTTTCGAATTCTGTTCATGGTTAAGTTTATGATATGTTTGTCTTCATATCATTACAGTACAATCTTGATTAATTACTAGACTTGTTGTATCACCTTAATAGAAGATATTCGTTGATTAAGGTTTTGACACTTATGATTGTACTAATGCATTGTGATGTTGTATGAGGTTTATGTTGTTCGCCAACACAAAAGGTACACCAAGAAAGTCAAATCATGTTCTACTTCAAGAACATATGATCATGGTGACATGAAGACAAAGATTCATTCATTGTCATGGATCACATAGAAGATCTACTTTCGAGGTATGTATAACTTGGTTCTACAATGGTTAACTTATGAGACATGCAGGATACTAGCACAAGTCACTGAAGAGAACCAAAAGACATTATGTGGGTATGTTAGACATAACTAGCTAGCATGCTAATCCAGGTATTTTTTTCCTATATCAAGCTAGAATCCTACCTTGTGTTAGGATCTTATACTGTTGTGTTGTTGATAATGATTATTCATGAAGTCATAGGTTTGAATAGTCATAGTTGTATGCATATTATGTTTCTTACCATAATTGATGATATGACTAACCAGAAGAATCATGAAGGTATAGGTTTGAGTAAGCACCGGTTTATGCATTGATGATTTAACTAATCAGAAGAGTCCTATAATCAAATAAGAATATGCATGAGTAAAAGAAGACTTCCATGAACCTTGAATACTAATGTTTATTATCTATGAATGATCATGGTTATACATGTTTAAGATTATTGTGTTTTGATAGTATTAAGATTATACTAATAAATGTGTGATTATGTATGAAACCTCAAGGATAACACAATGATGATACTAATAAGAATGCACAGTGGTTAAGGATGGATACAAGTTCAAGGATAGGTAATCCAGGAAGCAAAGATCAAGAGGGAGCACACTCTAGTTGTTCTTGCAAGAAAGCAAAGGAGCACACTTCAGTAGTTTCTGCAAGGATGCAGATATTCAGAGGGAGTTGACCACTTCTCACAATCCACATTAGAATGGAGTTGCAAAGATTCAGAGGGAGTCCACCCAGCAACCAAACAAAGATAAGTATTTGAATTGTCATTTCTTACATAATGTTATTCAATGATGTATATGCTTATGTTCCTAGAAGTAGGTTGTGTATTATGCATATTAGAATAGTTGCATTGATGAATAGTATACTACTAATATACATGGGTAAGTGGCCTATGGCACTGTACAACATTCCATTGCTACTTATCTAGAATGAAACCTCTTTGCTGACATGTTAGGAGTTGTGCACACTCTTAACAATGTTCTAGTAGAGATTGGAAGGCATCTAGAAAGTTACGGAATATGGATAAATGTTGTATTGAAGCATTGGCTAAGATAATTGCATGACTATATGACATATTTCTTTATGTGTAAGAATTTGTTCTGAAAACTATGAGATGTTTTCTAATCATGCAATTTAACTTGTTGTGTAGGAAAGATCATATACCATCACCTACAAAAGAAGTACTACAACATTTGTTCAGCAACAAAGTTATCTATTGAAAATATTGAAGATATTGAAGTTCCCAGGATTTGGGAAGAATGCCATGATCGAGGAGTACCAGTCGATCATGACGATGTTTGGGATGCGGTCCCAAGAGCTGAAGGGAAGTCTGTTGTGACTTCTAAATGGAACTATCAGATCAAGCATGCTGCAGATGGCGGCATAGAGAAATATAAAAGTGATGAAATAGAAGATACACCAGGTGGATTGCAAGACAGCCTTCTTGAATGGTGTAGTCATATATGTGTGCAGAACTTGGTAGGATAGACAGCTTTCTATCCAGTTTGGGCTTTACCAAGAGTGAAGCGGATTCCAACCTTTACTACAAGGTTGAGGAAGGGAATCCTATGATTCTACTCCTGTATGTGGATGACCTGTTTGTAATAGGAGATGACAGATTGATTGCCAACACACAACGGAAGCTTGCTGCCAAGTTCGAGTTGAAGAACTTGGGGATGATGCACTATTTGTTTTTGGCATAGAGGTGTGGCAGAGTGATGGAATCTTCCTTGGACAAGGGAAGTATGCAGTAGAGATCCTGAAGAGGTTCGATATGATGGACTGCAAGGCTATGGCCACACCTATGGCATCGAACCTGAAGCTTATGTGTGATGCTTCATCTGAGCCGGTTGATATCACTATGTATCGTCAGATGATTGGGTCCTTGATGTACCTGACGAACACCAGACCAGATATTTGCTTTGCGGTGAACACATTGAGCCAGTTCCTGACAGATCCGAGGAGTGTTCACCTGGTTGCTGTAAAGCATGTTCTGAGGTACCTGAAGGGTACAGTGGATTATGGGCTCAAGTATGAAGCGAATCAAAAGTTTAACCTGCAAGGTTATGTTGATTCAGATTGGGTTGGCAGTGCTGCAAATAGGAAGAGCACATCTGGATGTTCCTTCAGTATGGGATCAGGTGTGATCTCTTGGTTTAGCAAGAAGCAGTCCTGCGTAGTAATGAGTACAGCTGAGGCAGAGTATGTTGCAGCTTGTTCATCTAGTTGTGAGGCAGTATGGCTACGGAAGCTATTGTCTGAGTTATTTGATCTCCCGTTGGATGCTACTGGTATCTTTTGTGATAACCAGAGTTGTGTGAAGCTATCCGAGAACCTAGTGTTTCATGACAGGTCGAAACACATAGAGATCAAATATCACTATATCAGGGATATGGTGCAGAGAGGAGCTGTGAAGCTCCTGTATATTGCGACGGATGAGCAGATTGCAGATGTGCTGAAGAAGCCACTAGCCAGGGTGAATTTCGAGTACTTCAGGGAGAGGCTTGGTGTTCTTCAGATTGATGACACTTCGAGGAATACGTGATGGACACATTTGCAGTAGCCATTCCTAGCATGGTGGAAGGGGGATCCTTCACATGGATGTGGATGTAATCGCTGGATGATGAGCATCAGGATGATGTTCTAGTTTCTACTCTGTATGATCAGTTGGATTATTTACATTTATGTATGTACGCATCATGTTCCATGCTGGATATGATCAGTTGGATCATTTATGTATGTACACATCATGTTGGATGCATGGACCATGTATCTGTATATGTATCAGGTGGATACTGAGATCACGTATGTTGATATGTATCGGGTGGATACATTGTGTGGATCATGTATCTGTGTATGTATCAGGTGGATACATTGTATGATCAGGTAGATCATGTATGATGATATGTATCAGGTAGATACTTGGTATGCATCAGGTGGATGCAGTGTATGATCAGGATGATCATAGATGACAAGCTTCAGGATGTTGCTCCAAATGACATGCAGCAGGATGTTGTAGTGATGATGATCAGGATGATCATGTGTACATCAGGATGATGTATGATGAGTATCAGGATGATACTTTGTGGCTATGGATCAGGTTGTGCAGATGAGCATGTCTGGGAGATCCTATAGGTCAGATTTGTGTACCCATAACAGCCTGGGATTCTCTTTCGAGACATTGCTCTGGGAGGACATGTAATTTGTGCCCTGAGAGATTTCAGGTCGGAGTTGTGTACCCGTAACATCCTGAGATGCTCTTGCGAGGTTTTGTCCTATGGCATGTAATTTTCTCCTGGGAGATCTAGACAAGATGAAAAAGGCCTCAGATGCTTCAGCCAGGTTTTGTGGTGGACCACATGTAATGTGCTCCTGGGAGATCCGACAGGTAGAGCTGTGTGGTCGTAACAACCTGGGATGCTTCAGCCAGGTTTTGTGGTGATATCACATGTAATGTGCTCCTGGGAGATCCGACAGGTAAAGCTGTGTGCTCGTAACAGCCTGGGATGCTTCAGCCAGGTTTTGTGATGGGTCACATGTAATGTGCTCCTGGGAGATCCGACAGGTAGAGCTGTGTGCTCGTAATAGCCTAGGATGTTGTAGCTAGGTTTTGTGATGCACGTAATAAGTCCTGAGGATTCCACAGTATGGCTAATGATGACGAAGACCTGCAGGTGGTGGGCCTACATCTAGTATGAAAAAGGACTGGCTCTGTAGAACTTCCTATGACCAGTAGATTTAGAGATTGATTGAGATAGCAGCAGCAGTAACGATGATGATGACTCGATGACATTTATCCAGTGACGATGATCCAGAGAAGATGACTTGTGCTAGAAGACCTGTGTCGAGAAATACCTTCCTAATGAAGAGGGAGTGTTGATGTATATGTAACTTCGGAATTTATTTCACATATATGTATATTGTATTCCTATAGAGATGTTATTATTCCTCTATATGGAAGTGGTTGTATTCCTATAGAGATGTTATTATTCCTCTATACGGAAGTGTCGTCATTTATATTGTAAGTGTGGTAACTTATACTTGATGGGTTATTAGACCACCTTATTGGGGTCGGCCCTGTATAAGTCATGTGGGTCAAAGGGTTATTAGACCACCCTATTGGGGGTCGGACATGTGGGTCAAAGGGTTATTAGACCACCCTAGTGGGGGTCGGCCCAGTCAGCATTATGTTAAGTGGTTAAGTTGAGGCTGACCTAGTTGAGTAAAGATCAAGTCAAGTTAATGTATAAATAGAGAGTGTGTCTCTCTCATTTTACACATTCTATTCTCTCACTCACACTTTGGAGAGTGGCGCACTTGTGGAGGAGGAGGCTCTGCAGCTAGGAGAAGACTATCTCTTGTATTCTAGTTGTATCATTCCTCTATCTATCTCTGAGGAAGTTATTGGGGTTTTTCACCTTTATGGTTTTCCCCAAGTAAACTCTGTGTCTCTTGTGTGCTTGCATTATTGTGTCCATGATTGATATGTTGTACATGTTGTTGTCTCAGTTAAGATCCTAGATCAGATTGAAGTAAATTCTGAAAATTTAACATTCCTCCCCTTGCGGGAGTTTTATTGGAGGTGTTAACAATGATAAAGCACTTTGTTAGGCTCTTCAGAAAACTCCATGTTTTCAAGATCCTACTGCTACCAGACTCTGTGGGTGCCTTCGCCGCTTAATTCCAAAAAAATGAAAATATCGATGGAGGGATGGTGCGGGCAAGGGTGTGGTTTCTAATTAACCAGAGAGTCAGTATAGTCTCTATGGGCGTGACCTGTAAACACGTAATAATGTTCTTTCTTTCTATTCAATGTTTTGCATTGTTATAATATGTAATGATGACTTATGTGATATAATGGTAAAATATCATTTAAAGGCATAAAATAACTCTAATGTTATAAAATAGAGTTATCCCACATGCATGATTGTAATTATATCCTTTGTAACCATTCTCTATATAAAGAGGAGGAAATTCATTTATCCCACATGTATTATGGGATGTATTGTAATCCAAACCTCTTGGTACATAAGAGAGGTGAAGGAGACCCTTTTGGGTATGTGTTGATTGTAATTCATCACACATCACATGTTGTGTATGTCATTTGTACACACATTGTATGATGGAGCCTGATGTGATGCATATGTGAGGATGCCATGCAATCTTTGAGATCTTTTTCATTAATGGAAGATGCAACCCTTCCTGTGGACGTAGCCCAATTGGGTGAACCACGTATATCTGGGGTTCTCTTTTTCTTGATCTCTTTATGTCCATGTTGGTATGTTATTGTTGCTTATATAGGTAAGCTAGTTTAGCTAGATCTTAATCTCTGACATGCATGGTGATGTATAGAAGGTTGAGGCTGAATTCGTGCCCAGATATCATTAGTGTGTTGTCTATTCTATTGTCTTTTATTATTGGGGCATTCTCCTCTAACGCTCCTGTCACTGCCTGCTGAAACATGAAGTGTTTTTTAGTTGTTGTGTTTGGAGCGATGGGTAGTGGAGCACAAAACTTACTTTCGTCATGCCACCCGTTCGTTAGCAGGCGACCTGCATTGGTTAATCCTACCAATCCATTTCCTAGTGTCGTCGTCTAGCATCTACTTAATACGAATGCTTCAAAACCTCCTACAAATTTGGCGGGTGGACCGTAAATCCGCCCTCCAATGATTAAGGACTGAGACTTCTTTGCTTCAAAATTTTCAAATTTGGGTCGTTGATTTCTCGAGCAATCAATTGAAACTTTATATTTCTTCATTATTAACATAGCTCACAGGGAGTTTAATTATCCCCACCAAATTCTTTTGGAGTAAGCTAATCAGTCTTTTGGAGTAAGCTAATTTCTATATGATTTGCATTTTCTCCGACGTTTTTTTGTCGGAATCTAGTGATGAAGAAATTGCTGAAATTGCAATTTTGGTTGTTGGAATCGCAATTTTGGTTATTGGGATGGATTCAACACCTCTATTACCCCAAGGGCACCCAAATTATGCAATTCCAGCAACCCCAAATTGTGATTTCGACAATTTGAGTCGCATTTTGGCAAAAAATATTGCTAGATTCTAGGAGCAAATCGTCTAGAGTTTATCTCACTTCTCGATAAAACCAGAATAATCCATAATATAGGGACCTTAATGTTGTCGGGAAGTAACATTACAATTTCCCAAAAATTTTGCCTTTAAATAAAGAATCGCACCCACTCTCATATCGTTCTAAAAAACGTGTAAATAAATTATTTAGGCTTTATGAATATGCATTCTATTGGTGGAACCACAAATGTATGTAAATGGGCTAGTATCGAGGTAGATAAAAAAAATAGAGGTGCATTTAAACAAAATCATCACTATTCAACTCTTTTGGGGAAATACAAGCTCTTTTTTTAACTTTATTAATGGGATTTTGGACATGTGAGGCCTAGTTAAAAAAGAGATTTTCTTATTTTTGGGGGATAATAATGAAAAATTGGTAAGGTGAGGTTTAGTAGAGGAGGGGGGGGGGATTTTTTTTTCTTTATGATAATATTGGGAATGACAATGGTGATGAGACACATGACAAGAAATGGTGGACTTTTTTCAAGGACCCCTATAAATTGGCGTAATTCGACCAACATAAACATGCATGGTGGGAGATGACGAAATTTCTCAATAGTGGCACAAGGGTTAAACAATGATGCCTTTGATGAAACTAAATATAGTCGTGACGAGGACTTCGCTCTTAACTCGATGGTTGAGACGAATTATGGTAACAACATATTTAAGGGTATTCTCCTCTAACATCATGTTATGACGCTTTTGTTGATGTTGATAAATGTCCTTTTCAGAGCATTAATTCCATCAAACAAATAAATATCAACCAAGGTAAGTTTTTTTCTTTTAAAGGTTGTCTACAAAGTTTATGCAGGTATAAATGCTTAATTCAACATGGATTTTTAAAATACGAACTTGCAAAAAAAAGTCACTTAAGCAAATTTAAAGACAAACTGCTTATACTCAATCACACCACCTCAATCTCGGTTCTTAATCTCTCTAAATGTAATCAAACATAGTCTCTAGTTTCAATCAATTGCAATAATTAATTACATCAATTAAATCTTAGTCCCTAGTCTTCCAAAACAAGGTTGAACTTAAGTCTTTGATTTTGATTGGTTATTAGAGTTTAGGAAATTTGAACATTCAAGGAAAACATATCACTTAATCATGTACTAGGGAATAAACTTTGGCTTACCCAGACAAGCTTAATACAGGTTCCAATTCTTATGTCTCTGTGAAATATGTATGTGCACCACACCACTCTTTGTAGAATCTTGAAATCAGAATTTCAAAAGGAAACTCACACTTTAGGAAAACTAATTTGTGATAATTGTTATGTGAAAATGAAATAGAGCATTAACATCTATAGTATCAATAGCAATTTTGAAGTTTATCCTAATTCTAATTTAAACACACAGTTCAAAAAAGAGATGAAACTACACTACTACGTTGTACCTGACCTCGGACAAGGGGGCCCTCCTCTCTTCGATCAAGCACAACTTATCTAAAATATAACTACACCAAATCTAATCAATACATGCCAATGTGGAAGGAAAAGGGATTTTATTAATACTGAAAACATAGAATTTATGAGACACAATCTCGTTCTTAATACATCCAACTTGCCCTTGCCTTCACTAGATGAGGTATATGTATACAAAAAAGGGAGAATAACAAACTACTTAATTGATTGGTGATAGAAATAGGCACAATGATTTCTTTAACTGAAATCGTTCATGATCTGGTGGCGCACATCAAATAGACCCTTGAACTAATCTATGAGTTGTTCCAACAAGATCACAAAAATAGGGAAGTTTGACTCTAGATATTGTATCCTCGTGATCATTATCCAAAACCTAGCATCGAAATCTCCAATAGAGCACCAATTGAACGTTCCTTCTTCTTTTGGCCGAAATTGGTTCCTTTGAGCTATGAATGAGTGGATCCATAGCAAAGGATTGTTATAGATCCACTAGAAAATCAAAACCACATCCATTATTGATAGGTGGACTCGTACAAACATTTGGTTCGACGACCTCTTAGACTTGGAAGGATCTGCAGCTCAATATTATGTTTTAAGAAGGATCTGCATCTCAATGTTCAAAAATACATACTTCACCTACAAACCTGCATCCACACTCATATAGGTAATTACAAACACATAATGCATGACTAACAAATACCTAGTCTAAAAAAATATGCTAATGATCTTAGAAAAGGATGCTCAACTATAAGTAGTGATGGAAAAAGTAGTAGGAAAATAAGAAATACAAATGACAAAATGTAGTCATTCTGACTCCCAACAGCTCCCCCCAACTAACAATCTTGCATGTCCCTCTGTAACTAATCTGATAACTCAGTGTCAGTATCTATTGGAGGCAAGGAAAGAAAATGAGATCTACTCTAATCACAAGATTATTGCCCATGTTCCTTTGAATCCCATAATCCATATATTTAGCAGACCATATCTTCAGCCAACCCATATCTTCAGCCGACCCATATCTTCAGCTGACCCATATCTTCAGTTGACCTAATTGACCATATCCTCGGTCGACCTAGTCGACTAGTCAGTCATGTCGATTACTCGATCTATCACTTTTCCATCGACCATCCAACAAGTTGTCGACCATTGATCGGTTTGTGTTCTCATCGACCCTAAGTTAGTCGATATGCGTTCCATCAAACACCAGTTGATTCGTTGACAATTGGTCGACTAGAATCTAACCAACTCATCCACTTGGAGAATCACCCTCATTGATTTGAAAGGTCAACTTTAACTGTTTAATATACCAAGCTGACATACCACGACTCCAACTGCTCCATTGATTGCACCGAGTCAACCATCCACAACTCTTGGCAACTTCGATCGCTTCAGTTGCATATCTCTCTCTCTTCATATTTGAACCTTATGAAGCATCCCACGTGACCTCAAACTGGATCATGCATATTATGGTTGAATTTTTCAATTGCCTTCTTCATGCCACATTTCAATGGCCAAAAAACACAATGTAGGCCAAAAAATGTTTTTTTTTCTCGAGGGCTCCCACCCCTGAACCCCTACAAACCTTCATGGTGGGGGGGTGATTATCCCCCCTCGGACCCCCTTTTGTTAGAACCAACCATTTATTCTTATCCTTATAAAAAGCGAGAATACTTGGAAACATACATGCTCTGATATGCTGGAAAACATATATGTATATATGCACTCCATTTTTCTTTAACAAACCTCAAATTTGGTACTTTCTTTGCTTCTCACGTCAACCCATCACATCAATGGATCTGCCCACACTAATTCACACTCCACCATACAAATATAGGCAACTAAAAAATTCCATATAACAGTGACTCAATCTACATTCTACCATATAGATACAGGTAACCTAAATTTGATCAAACAACTCTCGTTGGAGAATGATTGTCTACCAAGCTTTGATACCATATGTTAGTTATGGAATGCAACAAACATAATTATGCACAACAGAAAATACATAACAATAAAGCAAACCATAAAATCATACACATGATAGACACCATGATTTTATCATGGAAACCCTCAATAGGGAAAAACCAATAGAAGATCTTCATTATGACCCTTAGCCAAATCCGACCAAAGATAGGTCGAGCATGGCTCCACCACCACGGCTATACCCTCGACCATCAACAAGTTCTAGTGCATTATACAATGGAGTACGACCAACCTCTTTATAGGCTTTAATCACAAGAATACCATGGGAAAATACATGATTTTCCCAATACCATGGTTTCATAACAACAATAACCAATTTCAGTTAACTTCTACGATCGAGTCAAGATTAACCTAACATGTTTGACATAAGCAATTTGATAATTGAATTCTTACATATACACACTTATGATGTGTGAGAAAATGTGTAAGAGTGAAAAAGTGAAAAGTGAGAAAGAAGTGAGCCATGCATTGTCAATATTATCTTGTGAGCCATAGTGTCAAGGAGAGAAAATGTGTAAGAGTGAAAAGTGAGAAAGAAGCGAGCCATGTGTTGTAATAACTTTTCATACACATATCTTGTGGGCCATGGTGTGTAAGAATGTTTTGTAGTGAGCCCAAGACTATAATAGATTTTGAGCGAGACCAATTGAAGGTTGGCCTTTTGCACATATTGTTTGGAGTTATTTGGTACAATGGAGTGATACATCGTGTGATTGCTGGAAATAATATTTCATATATAAATTATGTGCTAACATAAGATAAAAATGTAAACCTAGATGCAACGATCTCATTGACATTTATTGGGTGTTGCTCACAATGAACTAGTGGATGCACAATGCAATCTATAATTTCTATTGTGGAACTTATTATGTTATCCTCAACAAATTCATAGGCACATTTGTAGTCGGTCGAATAGGTCATGTAACCTTTACATTGGTATCAATGTTGATAAAAAACATTAAGGATAGGTGTGTTTATTAGAGTGTATAACAAATGGTAAGCTTGTCCCAAAAAGCATAAATGTTGCACAACTCCAACAACCATAATATTTTCTCCTTCCTCTTTCAAGCACCTTATTTACCCCACTTGAGGATGTTCATACCTTTGTTAATAAGCTTTCTCATTTATGTTTTATAGTTGTATACTTTGATGCAGCTTGTTGGGAATTTCAATACACCATTGTGTTTGATGTTTCCAATATTTGAACCCAATCCATGTACATTCCTCTTCTAATTGGCTATCCTTTATCCAAAACTAATTGAACATGCACCTTGGAAAGAAACCTTCAATTGAATGATCACCTTAGAGGTCAATACAAGTTCTCAAAGGGGGTAATTGATTTTTGGTTTCTTCCCATGAGAGCGTTGTTTTTAATTTTTTTTACAGAAACAGATATATATTTGTATTAAAAGTAAAGAGGAGCTACATCACTGTGTTAGGATATTTAGACACTTAGGAGTTAGTTAAGATCAACTTGTGTAATATATCTGTTAGGGATAGTGTGTTTCTTTAATATGCATTTGTAAATACTTAATTCGATGGTCACGATATGTTCCCGACATAGAGTGATCCGACGGCTCAACTTCTCTTAGATCAAACCTAACCTTGATCCGTGGCTTAACACCCGATTGGTCCATGATCTCTATTTAAAGAGCATGGAGGGTCATTGTTTAGTTGATCGATTATGAGAAGCTCATTTGTAACTTTCTTTCTTTGCATAATAAATTGTCCCATAGAAGCTATTTGGCCGGGGCTGTGGAGTGTTTCCCTCAAGAGGGTTTAAACCACGTCAAAACATCGGTGTGTTGATCTGTGATTTGTTTGTGTGAAGTGGTTGCTCTTGGTGTTCGGTCCTTTGGTAGTACCCTGTGTACCCGAACATGGTATCAGAGCTTTTATGAAGTGTCGCTTCCGGTTATGATCTAGATCTTGAACTGTTGTTGCTGAAACTCGAAAGGGTTTCTAGTTCTGGTATTTCTGTACATTTCTGGGTTGTGGGAGGTGTTTCATTGCGTCCGGAGCGTTGTTTCCATTGGGAAACAGTTTTCGTTTGATCGAAAACGGTTCCCGGTTGCTCCAGAAACGCATATTTCATCAGATCTGAAGGTATAATGTTACAGTGACGCATTTTTTTATTTTCTATTTTAAAGGAAAAAAAAAACTCATATTTTATCATTTTTAACTATTAGATTTTTTTGGGTTCAGATTGTTGTTTTCTCGTCTGCATATGCTCTTTTCTGTGCACCTTGAGCGATCTCGGCAAATCAGAAACAGAAAGGGAAGGGGTTTTTCTCGGCTGTGTATGCTCTTTGTCGTGCACCTTGCGCGATCTCGGCAAATCAGAAACAGAGAGAAAACGTAGATTTTCCGGGCAAGCTAACAAGATTTAAGTCCACAAGTGTGGAAAAGTTTTTTTTGTTTCGATTTGTGGTTTGTTTTGCAGAAAAAATGGCAAGCACGCAAACTGAGCAAGAAGAATAAAAAAATAAAAATAAAAAAAACCCCTTCCTCATTCCCATATTTTACATACATTTTAATCTAGCTCACTTGGTTCAAAGTTGCTTTATTCCTTAATAAGTCTTGAGTTCAAGTCTTAGGAATTTACTTTTAAAAGAAAAAGTGCATGCAATTTATATTTTCAAGTTATTTTATTGTAAAAGTGCATCTCACTTAAATAATAAAAAAAATAAAAAATACAAGTGTGTCACTTAAGTTTTTTTATTGTTGCACTATTTAAAAGTAATATCATTGTAAAAGTGAAATCACTTATTTTACAAAAGTGGTTCACTTAAAAAAAAATTCTTGTAAATTGATTGTCAAAAAGTTCATCTTGGGAAGAGGGAGGTTCTTTTTTTTGCTGAACATTCTTTAGCTGCCATGTCACTATTAGGGACATCTTCAACAGTTTCTTGGTTCAAGCATAACTTCATCATACAGAGTCAGTTTTTAGTGCATTTTTTTTTAAACCGCCTATTTTTTCGACCTCTTCGCATCCAGACTATTGGTTTCTGCTTTTACAGCCATTAATTTACAAATATGGCCTCCCTTGTGATATTCTACTTAATAGTTCCAATTATTTCTCATGGAAATCTCGTATGGAGGATGTTCTACGAAGTAGGGGACTTTTCAGAATTACCTCAGGGAAAGAAAAAAGAACCCACTGATGATGATAAGAAAATAAAATGGGCAAATAGGTGTGATGAAGCTCGTGGATTGATTGGGATGTCAATCTCTACTGATTTGCGATTCCACATATCTGGAATTGATGAACCTAATGCTGCTTGGGACAAGTTGGAATCTGTGTTTGGTAAACACAATGAAATTCGAGGTCACCAACTCGAAAATGAGTTGATTTCTTTAAATCCAAGTGACTTTTTATGCATTCAAGATTATTTATCTAAGTACAAAACTCTTAAACTCTTATGTGCAGAATGTAAGATTGAGAGGGAAGACAAACAATGCATTTATCATATTCTTTCCAAACTTGGACCTGCATGTTTTGTTTTTGTATCTACATTTTACTCGATGAAAGCATCCTTGAATGCAACTACCTATCAAGAGCCTAGTCTTGAATCCTTTTGTGATTCCTTGATTAGAGATCAAGATAAACTCATTCATCTTAGAATGATCAATAATGCAGATACATCTGGGAAAGCCTTATTGTCCCAACAGAAAGAAAAGTCCAAGCCTCCCAAGAAACAAAATTTTCGCAATAATAAGTCAAATAAGGGTCCAAAACCCTCTCAGTCAGCTCATTCTTTAAAAAATGACAAAGGATCCAAGCCAAAAGGCAAGAAGACTAAGCGTCATTGCAACTATTGCGGGAAAGATAATCATAATGAATCTAAGTGTTTCAAGAAGATGGCAGCCTTGGAAGCAGCAATGAAAAAGCACCACATCAGCCTAGATTCACCTTCAGAATCTGCCTCTCATGGACATGCACTTTCTGCTTATAGTTATTCATATAATGCATCTTCTTCTACTACTTCAAATGAATGGCTCATTGATTCTGGAGCATCTTATCATATGGCTAAGGATCAAGCCATCTTTTCTACTATGCATGAATGTAACACCAAACAAATATTTGTTGGTGATGATAGATATATAAGTGTTGTAAGAGCTGGAACAGTTCCAGTAGATAATGGTCATTTTAGTGATGTACTATGTGTTCCAAGAATTTCCTGCAATTTGTTATCAGTCTATTAGATCACTCATTCTGGTGAAGGTAAAACTGTGACCTTTACACCTCACCAAGTTGTAATCAAGGATTTTAAAGATCCTCAACAGGTCCTAACTACCAGAATTGTTGATGATATGACCAGGTTGTACAAGTTTAACAACTTTGGGTCATCACCTTTCCCTTCAGTTTTTGTTGCTCATAGTGATAACTTAAGCAAATTTTGGCTTGAGCGATTTGGTCACTTAAATTATCGCTCATTGCAACAACTATGTAAAGAAAATATGGTGATAGGTCTTCCGATGGTATCTTGCAGGGATGGTGTTTGCTCCGGTTGCGTACTCGAAAAACATCATCGGGACAGTTTTGACAAACGTGCCTCTTGGCACGCCTCGGTTCCCTTGGAGCTTGTGCATAGTGACTTGTGTGGTCCTCTTCCATCTGCTTCCTTTTCTGGTTTCAAATATTTCTTAACTTTCATTGATGATTACACCAGACGCACTTGGGTTTATTTCCTAAAACTTAAGAGCGAAGTATTTAACATGTTCTTGGCCTACAAGGCCCTTGTTGAAAAACAATCTGGTCATCAAATTATTAAGTTAAGATATGACAATGGAGGAGAATATGTTAACAATAAGTTCACTACTTTCTGCACTGAACAAGGCATCCAACAACAGCACATTGTTCCATATACACCACAACAAAATGGTGTAGCTGAGCAAGCTTGATGGCACTTTGATTGTTGCACCAAAGTGGAGTATGGAGAGATATCTCTGGCTGGTCATCCTGAGACGGAGGGTCAATAAGCGGTTCCTGAATGTCGACCGGAGCATCCAGTGTTTCTGGATCTTCGTCACCAATTTCAGAGGCAGGCGGAGACTCCACATCCAAGAGATAGAGCTTTTGCTGAACACATCTACGTCCCCGAGTGAATTTCTCATCACAATTATAGCAAAGCCTCTTTTCTATGCGTGCTTGCATCTCTGTTTCAGACAAACGCTTGATAGGAGTCGGTCGAGGAGCCTGTGGTATAGGTGGTCGCTGAGAACCCATATTTCGGAAGGGAACAAAAGTGGGCTTGGAGCGTTGTTGGGCTGCAATCTTGTCTTCTGCCAACTTAGCCAACCCTAAGGCTTCCATCATTGTGGTGGGACAGAACATTTTGACCTCAGAGCGAATGGCATCCTTTAGACCCCTGATAAAACAACTCCGGTAAAAGTCATCAGACAATCCTTCGGTGTGGTTGGCTAGGTTCTCAAATTCGGTTTGATACTCTCTCACAGTGCCAATTTGGCGAAGTTTAGTGAGGGCTCCAATGAAGTCATCAAAAGCACTAGGACCAAATCGTTGCAAAAGGAGCTGACAAAAGTCTGACCATTTGGGCTCTGGATGAGCCTTGATGTACCAACGGTACCATTGAAGAGCTTCCTGTTCCAAGTGAAAGGATGTCAGCGAAACTTTGTTGACATCAAAAGTATTATGCAGATTGAAATACTGTTCTGCACGATAGATCCATCCAGTTCGATCAGTACCATTGAAGCGAGGAAAATCAAACTTCGGACCACGAAAATTGCCGGAAGAAGAGAACCCATTGTCTGGTGAAGACTCGGACTGTCGTTTGTTGTTCATAGTTGAATGTTCAAGATGGAGGCCGAGAAATTTTTCATCCAAATCCTGGAGTTTGGCTTGGATGCCTGCAAGTGCTTCTTCCATGGTTTTTGCTCCTGCACAGGTGAGAACTAGTTAATCAGGTAGGGGTTGTTGCCCTTTTCGCTGGCAGGTCCTCTCAATGGGCCAGCTACTTCGGGGTTCTTGTGGTACTCTTCACAATGAGTTTTAGGGCTTATTCCCAAGCACTTCCCACAGTTAAGCAGATAGAGATTATTCTCAAATCCGAACCTGCAACAGATGCGAAAAAAAAATTGGCAGAAATTTCACCCAGCGAGCCCAAGAAAGTGCTCTGATACCAGATGTGATGCACCTGCAATAATTAATTAATACGAATATGCGAAATAGCAGAAATGATAGAACTCAGAATCACTTTTATATTGATCACAGGCCACTTCGAGGGGGCAACCTCCTATGAGCAAGCTCAATACAAATAAATTCACGGTGCCTTCATAGGTCTCAACACACACTTATATACTAAGTCTAGGCGCCAATACTATTGGTCAAAACCATGGGCCACTACAAACTATGGATCAACAATACTACAGGCGACTTACAAAGCATATGCGCCAACAACAATAACACAAACTATTGATCAACAAATACTACGAGACGACTTACAAAACATATGCGTCCAACAACAACATACTAACAAAGTAATGACATGGGTTCCTAACATTCGGCGTTTGTGCCTTCTTCTTCTTCTTCTTCTTCCAACTTCCTTAACAGGTTTCCAACTCTAGTTTCTGATGATGACAATGAGGATGAAAATCCACCTTCGCCTGCTCATGTTCCTCCAGTTGCACCAGCACAAGTGCTTCCTCGATGGGTCCGTTCAACATGTGAAGCAACTGGTGATCTTGCTGGTGATCCTAGAGATCAATGTCGAACACGTTCTCAGTTTTAGCGAGCCTCTTCTCTTTTGGCTCAAGTTTCCGAAAATCATGATCCAGAAACTTTTGCAGAAGCTTCAGGGAATCCAGATTGGGATGCAGCGATGGATGAAGAATATCGTTCCTTAATGGCGAACGATACTTGGGATCTTGTACCTCTTCCAAAAGGAAGAAAACTTGTCAGATGTAAATGGGTCTACAGAACTAAATATGTATCAGATGGAAGTATTGAAAGACTTAAGGCAAGGTTAGTTGCCAAAGGTTTTTCCCAAGTTGAAGGGATTGACTACAATGAAACCTTTGCTCCCGTCGCAAAAATGAACTCCATCCGCCTTGTTCTTTCCCTTGCAACCTTACACCACTAGGAAGTCCATCAAATGGATGTCAAGTCTGCCTTCTTACATGGTGATTTATAGGAGGAAATTTACATGGAACAAACTCCTGGCTATGTTCAAAATAACTCTAGATTTGTCTGCCGCCTTAAGAAATCCTTATATGGCCTTAAGCAAGCTCCTAGAGCTTGGTATGCCAAAATGGATAACTTTCTCCTTGACACTAGTTTTTCTAGATGCCATTCTGACCCCAATGTCTATACCAAGAAAGTAGGAAACCATCTCATCATACTTGTTCTATATGTTGATGACCTTATTCTTACTGGTAGTGACCCTAAGCTTATAATCCATGTGAAATCCAGTCTTAAACAAAATTTTGAAATGTCAGACTTAGGACATTTGCATTATTTTCTTGGTCTCCAAGTCCTGCAAACCAAAGAAGGAATCTTTCTTTCACAGTCTAAGTATGCTTGTGACCTTCTTCGTCGCTTTCACATGGAATATTGTACACGAGCCCCTTCTCCCTTCCAGTCAGGAGTCAGACTTTCTGCCACTTGTACTTCACCTGAAGTCGATGCCACCTTGTATCGTCAGCTTGTTGGTAGTCTCTTGTACTTGACTCATTCCCGTCCTGACCTTTCCTTTGCCGTTGGTCGTGTTGCCCGTTATATGCAGACACCTCATGAAAGTCACTAGAAAGCAGTTAAAAGAATACTTCGATATATTCGAGGTACAGTTCAGTTTGGGATTCATTACAGTACAGGGGGGAAACCTTTGTTGGTTGGTTTCACTGATTCAGATTGGGCCGGCGATCCTGATGATCGAAAGTCTACTGCAGGTTATGTTTTCAGTCTGGGATCTGGACCTATTACTTGGGCTTGTAAGAAACAACAAGCTCTTGCTCTTTCTTCACCAGAGGCAGAATATCGAGTAGCAGTTAATGCCAGTCAGGAAGCTTTATGGCTTCGACAGATCCTTTCAGAGTTTGGATTTGAGCAGCAGCAGCCTACTCCACTTTGGTGCGACAATCAAAGTGCCATCAAACTTGCCAAAGATCCAGTTCTACATCAACGCAGCAAACACATTGAGCTACATATGCACTTCATCAGAAATCTTGTTCATGATTGTGTTCTTGAAGTGCTCTTTTGCCCTACAAATGATCAAGTTGTAGACATCTTCACCAAGTCTCTTACAGAAGCGAAGTTTTCTAAACTTCGATCTATGTTAGGAGTTCAGGAACTTGTCATTAAGGGGGGATAGGCTCTAATGCATCCTTCCTTCTCCTAATAGTGTCACTTTTGTAAATCCTTCAATACTATCCCAAGTTGTTCTTAAGGGGGGATGTTAGGATATTTAGACACTTAGGAGTTAGTTAAGATCAACTTGTGTAATATATCCGTTAGGGATAGTGTGTTTCTTTAGTATGCATTACTATGCATTTGTAAATACTTAATCCGATGGTCACGATATGTTCCCAACATAGAGTGATCCGACGGCTCAACTTCTCTTAGATCAAACTTAACCTTGATCCGTGGCTTAACACTCGATTGGTCCATGATCTCTATTTAAAGAGCATGGAGGGTCATTGTTTAGTTGATCGATTATGAGAAGCTCATTTGTAACTTTCTTGCTTTGCATAATAAATTGTCCCGTAGAAGCTATTTGGCCGGGGCCGTGGAGTGTTTCCCTCAAGAGGGTTTAAAACACGTCAAAACATCGGTGTGTTGATCTGTGATCTGTTTGTGTGAAGTGGTTGCTCTTGGTGTTCGGTCCTTTGGTAGTACCCTGTGTACCCGAACACACTGTGGGGAGACTGTACCCACAAAAACGAGGGAAATAGGCACCTCCAAACAGTCTTCTTAAGTTCAAAATTTAACAGTAAATTCTTAAGCTGACAGGACAGAACATAAACTAACTACATTAAGTTATACATGCTGCTACTGGAAATATGAAACACATCTACATAAGAGAAAAAAAACTTGTTGTTTGACCAGTGCTTAGAGGATTTATGGGTGACGATTCTTCTTCTTGCTGCCAGCTTCAGAATCCTCCTTGTCTTTCAGCCCTGTGATCGCAGCTGGGCTATTTTCTTTGCTGCTCCGGATGCAATCTACCTTTGCTTCTACGATTCTCAAACAACTATGCAGAGAGTCAATCTTTCCCCCGAGCTTCTCATACAATTCTTTATTTTTGCTGTTGGTGTTGCTAGCTTCCGAGCTGGTGATTTGAGAGAGGTGTGAGAGTGCTTTCTTGAGCTCTAAATTCCCCCCCCGAAGCCAATTAACTTGGGCTTCTATGTCCTGAAGATGAGATAGTACCCCAGGAGGGGGACTTTCCCTACCAACCAGGGAGTCCAGATGGACGAGCCCCAAACTGTCGCCTACCACCTTCCACGCTTTCTCGGCTTCACTTGTATTGGTTCTCTGACTACCATATTGCTGCAACCCATCCTCTAGGGTGTTTTGCAAATGAAGTCCCCTGAAATTTTGGAGTTTTTCAACCTCAATGGGACGCCAGAAGTGACCACCATCGAACATGAAACCATTTTGAACTGGAATTGTATTTTGTCCTCACATTCCCATCGCCTGGTGATTCCAGGTTTGTCCATTATCTTCATTACAGCGAACATGCTTCATATGAGGTCGGGAAGGATGAAGAATTTATGTTTCACCACTCCCCGGAGTCTATGTTTCCTCGACGACAAGAGGGTATCTCTTTTGCCCAATGTTAGTCTTGCAACGCTTGCACTTCAACCTCGGAGGGCAAACCCTTGAATTCAGGCCACTGTTACCGCAATCCATTCTATGTTTTGTTTGCCAGAAGCAGAGTGAGAACAAAATCCAGAAGCGAAGGAAGAAGGTGGTGCTTTGTTTGCCACCCCTGAGGTTCATATAGCCCAAGTCATGTCTTCTACCTGCTCACCATAATGCCTCGCATGCGAGCCAGATGTGTATAGTCTGCAAATGCCGTCGGAGGGGCAAGGTAGGTGGAGAAAGGATTTGCTGAAGATTTCGTCGCTGATCAAGGTTGAGGTGGCTCGTTGGACGATGGTTCGCATTTAATGCCATGAGACAAGACATAAACTATGGCACCCAGGCCTTAAGGAGGTTGCCGTTGCGATTTAGAATCCCACAATTTAAATTGGATCCAATATTTGCCAAGGTGTCTGCCATGTAGTTGTTGCACCTCAGGATGTGGTAGAGGGAGATGGAGGCCACATTCTTTGCCAACATGAGGAAGAGAGAGTGAAATTTAGAAGTTGGGGTGTGGTACTTCTTGAGGAGAGCTTGGGCTTTCTTGATAACTAGCAAGGAGTCTCCAATAACAAGGACACTCTGGATATTGTTTTCCTTGACGATAGTTAGGCTTTGGATCAGTGCAAGCCACTCCGCCTCATTGTTCATTTGTCTGCCAAGACCCCAAGCGTAATTAGTCTTTTTGTTTCCTTCGGGGTCGAATAGAACCCCCCCGCACCTGCCAACCCTGTTCCCATGAGAGCGTTGTTGCTCATCACCAATTTCCATTTTTTTTTAGATCCACCTCACATTGCCCCTTACTCTATTCCTTAAGTAATAACCATTGGAATAGAATGACAGTGTGAGGGATGGTTTCCCAACTAATATTGCTAGTATATTTTCCTTTCCATATATGGACCCATATTGTTGATTTATTATTCAATGATTGATGTAAGAGTTTGCTAGATAAGGTTGGTTAAAAACTTCAATCTTCTTATTCTAAGTGTACCTAGAGCTTTAGGAATACAAACTTTCCCCCAAGCTATTGGAGGCCACTTGTTTTCCAACTATGGACCACTTCATAAGAAATCTTTTTGTATCTTCTACATTTACATAACTCTTCTTTGAGGCACATATATAATTGAGAAGAAGAAGACAAGAAGAGCTTGTAGGAATGCTTTGAGTAGATTTAATATTTAATCCCATTGCCAGTGATAAGTTATGAAAAGTCCATCCTTGAAGTTCTTTCTCGATTTTGGTCATCAGTTCATCCCACTTTAATTCCTTTAGATCTCCCTCAATCAAGCTAATGCATAACTGTTTGTAAGGAAATGAAAACCTCTAGAAATTAAATAACATGTTAATATTAATTTACACAATTGTTGTGTTGATAATGTATTTTTTATTATTAGAATTATCAAAACACAATTGAACCTCAATAACTTATACCTCTATGATTATTTGATCAAAATGCTATTATGTAAACACTACTCCCTGATATCATCTATAAAAAACAATGTGAATTACCATCATATTTAAATGCCTGTGAGTGAAGATGAAAGAGACTCAAAGTGGCAAGGGACTACATGGTCAAACATATGTAGGATACATTTTGGGGCTATTTTATGAGATAAATACTCTCTTCTATGCCATTGCCACTCTTAATGGACTATACAAATGACTACATAATTTGGTTTGCAGTGCAACTTTCTTCCATAAAACTAAGTCACACAAATGACTCCATAATTTGGTTGGCAGTGCAACTTTCTCTATCAATATTTTTTTTGATAAGTAATGCAACTGTCTTTCTCTTCTAAGCAGAGTAATAAACTTTCCCATTGCTTATACTTTTCTCTTAAATTATTTGGTGGAATCTTTTTTACATTAAAATGGCCTTATGAGGGTCTTTGCTTTGTTTTTTTTTCGATTGAAAAATACTATACTTTATTAGAAAGTATATGTGATTACAGTCCAAATACAACCAGTTCATGACCAGTCCGAGGAGACTAAAACTAGAACAGGAAAAGCCACAGGCCATAACCGCAACAAGTACCATGTGGTCAACGATAAGAAAAAACCCCGATGCCAAATTAACCAAGGAAAGTGTGACTAGGATATGCCAATCCTCCATGTACTGCCGAGAAACAACAAAAAACCAGAAAAGAAAGTAATACAGGAGGAAAAATCCTGTATCAAAAAGTAACTCACCATGAGAGGCAAGCCAAAATTGGAAGATCGGAGGTATGTGACAGTGAAGGCTTCCAGAAAAAACAAAAAAGTAACCCCTCACTCAAGAGTGTCGAGCCAAAGGAGAGATGACCGAAAAAATATAGCCGCCCTGTATAGAAAGTAACAAAAAATAATAACCAGACTGATTATACAATTACAAGAGAGGAAAGAGCAGCCAATAACCCGAAATTGGTTGTGCCTCACTGGTAGAGATCTCATAGTAGATACGACCCTCAGTAGCATTAAGACCCCGACGCGAGGGAGCATCTGCAACAGTATTATGCTCTCGGTAAATATGGATGATCTTTGTCTGAGAGCAGGTACCCAAAAGAAGTCTAGTCTGTTCCATCCATGGGGTGAGAGCAAGAGCATTGATAATGGCCTCCTTGTTTGCCCAATTCACTATGGCTAGTGAGTCCCCAATAGCCCGTTCCATAATTATATTTGACGATGAAGAGAAAAATAAAACCAACCATAAGGCCAAGAGCTCACCTTTGGTGTTTGTACCACCACCACTGCTCAGCGAAAGTTTGATGTGATCACCATTGGTAAGTTCAATGTAAGCCTCGGTCCCGCAATGCCCAGAGGAAGGGATGACGTCACCATCAAACCGAGCTCGATTATCGGATCTAAGAAGAAGTGGAGGATAGGAGTTACGTACCCGAAATCCCACAGCACGCCTTGCCGTAGAGGAAAGGATATACTCAGATGATAATGCTTTGATGTGGCATGCCACCTTGCATGGCTCAGTGTATATATTATCAAAAATCATGTGGTTACGTGCCTTCCATATCCCCCACGCCACAAGACAGGCGAGACATCCAAAATTGTTATTGACTAAGAATAATTTTTTATACCAGTCTTGTAGTGAGAATTCCATGCCCAGCTGAATGTGTATATAAGGGTCATCAAAGAAAGACCATACTTTTGCTGTATATGGGCAGACAACAAATAAATGGTGAAAGGTTTCGGAGTTGAGATGACAAAATGGACATATATTCGGTCCATGGAAGCCCCGCTTTTGTAGATTTTCCCAAATGAGAGTTTTCCCATCCAACAAGAGCCATGATTTTTTTTTAACTCTTAATGGAATTTGCTAATGCCAGCAAACACGATGCCACCACTTCCCATCCACACGGTTGGTATAAACAAGATCCTCGTAGGCAGAATGTGCTGAAATCAATCCATCAATAGAATTCCATGACCAGAGTAGATGGTCCTCCTTTGCAGATAGTTGAATATTCGCCCGATAAAGATCTAGAATGTAGGTCTGCCATTCAGCGGCCATCCCCCCCACCAAGCCAAGTTGTGTGGCATTCAGCCAACAATGAAATGGATTGGTAGGATAATTTTTGGCCAGGATATGATTGAGATAGATATAGCCTCGGCATCTGAGATGTTGTATGAGTTCAATTGACAGTTTATATGACGTAGGGCCTCCAACAATAAGATCATCGCCAATCAGAATATGTCGACCATTACTGGGAGCCCAGGCCAGCCATTCAACCAACACAAGGAATGCAAGCAATAAGCCTGCCCAGATGTTGGAGATACCTTTTGTAGATTTTCTCCGCGATCGAATACATTGAATAGTAGATAACTTACCGAAGTATTTGCCTTTTAAAATGCTGCCCCATAAGCAATCAACTGTTAATGCACGCCATAAGCTTTTTGCTAATAATGCAGTAGAGAAGTGGAAAACATTTTTTATTGCCCAGCCACCTTGTGCATATGGACGAGCCAATTTATTCCATTCTACTAAGTGTATCCTCTGTTTGCCATTTCCAGACCAAATAAAACGATGGATCTTTTGAATTATGCTAGTCAAAATAGATTTAGGAATGCGACATAGAGAAAACCAGAAAACACCCATGTTTTGTAATACATATTTGGCAAGAATGAGACGACCTCCGTTAGATAACCATCGCCACTGCCAATGTGATATCTTCTTATCAAATTTTTTAAGTAGCCATTGCCAGTCCGCAATCTTATACCCATTGGGTTTAAGGAAATATCCCAAATATCTGGTACCATCGATGAGTTCTTCAACCGTATAGGGAAGTATGGAAGAAATAATAGTGATCTCCATCCCCTCCAACTTATGCTTTAATAATTTGGATTTATTTTCGTTGATAATCATGCCCGAGGAGCAACAAAAGAGACGAATAGTTTGCCCCAACTGCCGCCACTCTAGAACATCTGCACATCCAAATAGCATGACATTGTCAACAAAAAATTGATGGGTAATTGATAAGTGACGAGATACCTGAATCCCAGAGATCAATAAGTCATCTTTAGCTTCATGTAATAGTCTACTGAAACCCTCGATGACAAACATAAATAATAATGGAGATAAAGGGCACCCTTGACGTAGTCCCCGCGAGCAGCATCTGAAATCAATAAAGCATCCATTAATTAATATAGAGTAGTTTACCGGTGAAATGCACGCCATAATCCATTTAATAGCTGCCCAAGGAATACCAATCCGAACAAGAGCAAGTCTGAGGAAAGATCACTTTACATAATCCGTTAATTTTGATTTTAAATGCACTATTTTTCTTTGAAACATTAACTTTATCATGAGATTTTCAAGCTACAAGCTTTTGCCTTTTCATACACGGTTTTGCATTTCTATGGAAGTAAGGTCGCTTAGCAATAATTTTTATTGATGCCACGTCATACTTCTGACTCGACGGGAAACAGGACCCTTGAATTTGGGGTGCATGACACCTGCCGGGTAAGCTGCTTTCGATTCAAAAGTCCGTGCGTATATATAAAGATGTATAATATAAAACGGTGTTATCATAGATTGATGGATATGCACAGCAAGAAGAATATAAATAAATTTCACAGTAACTAACTCCTCGTATTAGTTGTGTAGTTTTCTGTTGGCAGCACTGCACAGAAAAATGGGGTTTCTAGAGTCGGGCAGAGCCGAGGAGGAGATTGTGGTGGATAGAGTGGATCCGCCAAGCCCTTCAAAGCAATCAAAATCTCAGCCACCCCAGGATGATCAACTCCAACCGGATCCGCCTGTGATGGAGATTGTACCACACAATAAACAATCTTCACGCAAATGGACCAAACGATGGTACGATTCCAACTTGAAGCTTCTTACCCTTCAACTTGAAGAATTCGGCTTTTTTTCCTGTGAAAAAATTCAAACTGGGTACTGTTTTTTTACAGTGAATTGAAAACGTTTATTTCCATGTTGAATTGAGAGAATTGCTGCATTGATAATGAATCCGAACAGTTTTGTTGCGAATTCTGGGGCTTTTTACGTAAGTTTTAATGGTTTGGCGCTTATGTTTGATCTAAATACTGTAATTCGATCCTATCAGTGGGATTTTTCCTTACATAACAGGAAAATGGCGCAGCCCCCCCCAATAGGGAGAAGATTAAGGGCATTTGCCAGCGTACCCTCCACAGATGATGAATGTTTTGCAAAAAAAATGTGAGAACTCTTATGCGTTTTATGGGAGGAAATTGGTGTTTGGAGAAACGAGTTTGTCATAGGAACCCCTAACATTGGGCAGTAGATAGACAATACAATTTGCCTAATAATTTTTTTTGTTTGATTAGTAAATCATTATATTATATAGGAAATATAAACATAGGTTACCAAAGCTGTTCGGATAGGCAGAGCAGGGAGATATCTTAGATTTACCGTGAACCAGGACTGTAACAAAGATATTGTCCAGTAGAGGTGCTATTCAATCAGAGTTACAGAGATCTAGTAGAACATCACATACTTTAGGCATCGAAAAGTACATCCTGTGCGAAAAAGAAACAGATAATAGCATAACATAGTAAGGTCTGGTATAGTCAGTGCTAAACAGAGAAGAGTCCTTTCCAAGAACACCAAAACTGCAGAAAGTTTTGATGCAGCCGAAGGAAATAAGCAAGGCTTACTAGGCAGCATTCGGGCTCCCTCTTGAGTGTTGGTGTCCTCAGCTTCCTTTCTTTCAGTAGTGACATTTGAGCAGGTTTTATGATTGGAGAGAAATTAACTTGGAGAGATCCTTGCTCATCCCTGCCAAATCCTCGGGGATAGGCAGCAGGGTCATCTTCAGACTTCCTAACATGTGATGAACAGGGTCCCGATAATTCTTCTGAGGATCGATTGCCTAATATCTTATCATTGCCGCATAAAATATTTTTTGGGCAGCAAAATTCCAAAAAATATCAAACATAGTGTGATAGATATCTTGAAACCTCAGATTAATGGTTGATTAATATGTTATTATTGCCTAATAGTTGACATGCATGTTCATGATAATAATTCTCACAGACCGGGACCTAAAGTCTATGGGTAGCTGTATGGCACAGATAAAGTTTAATGAAGCATTTAATTGCCCAGTTATTGAAATTCCTGCAAATGTTAATTTATTTAATTTTTCTATGTTCCTTTCGTTTTAATCCAACACGGGAATCCATCCCGAATGCACTGGAAACAGATCTTGTATTGATCTCTTACAAATCTATGTGGTATCCCTTCTAAATACAGACACACGAAGGATCCAATGCATGTCCAAGAAGGACCTATCTCTGATATGTATGTGGGTGTATCCAAGGAAGAGGGGGTAAGGATTCGGTACCATTGACTACCACACCTAAAAGGGCACTATAAAATTATAAATTCCACAAGCACCATGGTTTCTTGCCCAGACACTAATCCAAAAAGGTTTGTCCCTGTTAGAATTTTGTATATGGTGCAAAAAGTGCACAACACCACAAGCAATTGAGTACCCCAATTGTCACGACCAAAACAATAGATCATGCTTGATCATTAGCTTGCGGGTAATACAAAGTACTAGCCCTATGTTGTATAATATATTCACTAGTCAATGGCACACCGCCTTGTTGACAAATGTGTCTTGATTGCTAATGATTTTCAAGGGACACTTAAATAAAAATTTGGTATTGCTTTAGCAAAATTGGCCTGGGAAACAAATGTCAGTAAAAAATACCACTTTCTAGTAACAATATATTTGTTCTATGTATTTTGGGTTGTGCGTAATGGCTTGACACAATCCCAAAGTGCTAGCCCCATCTTGTATAATAGATTGGTTGACAATGGGCACACTGCCTTGTTGAAAAAAAATGAGGGTATAAATTGCTAATAATTTTCAAGGGACGCTTGTATAGAAATTGGCAATCGCTTTGGCAAAACTGGTCTGGGAAGCTAATGCCAATAAAAATATCACATTCTAGTAAAAATCTATGTTGCACAAGTTTCTGGAACGCGGGTATGTTGGGTACGTGGGTACGGGTATCCGGTACGGATAGAAGCTTCGCCCAAATTTGCAGGAAACGTTGAGTTGGGAGCGGTAATAATAAATATTAATTTTTAAAAATATATTTAAAAAAGTTAAAGAGTTCAAAAAAAACATAATTGATTAATTTCATAGCTTAAACTATTTTAGTCTCTTAAGCCTCTACCAGTGTCGAGAAATTCAATCCTTTTAAATTTGCTCACTACTCTAGGTCCGCATTATACAAAATTACAAATATTGGTGTGTGACCTGAAGTAAACCCTAACCACGCATGACTCTAGTTCCATGGTATGTTTTGTAAATTTGGCCTGCAACTTTATCCCATTGTATGACTTTGCAAAGGAAAATTGCATATATACTTGTGTGCGCGCTCATGTGTACGAAGCACAAATAGATTCATAAATCATAAGATTCAATCTTTTCTAATTCCTTGTTCCAATTCCATCTCTATTATTGCTCCTAAGAGTGCTTAGTATTTGGGTGCCTCTGCATTTTTTTGATGGTAACTACTACTTACTTCTGATGTGAATGAACTTGATTGTTTGAAGTTCAACTAACAAACTTTCAAAGCCTTCGGTATTTAGAGTTTGATGTGGTTTATGATCCTAAATTGTTATATCAATCAATATGAATAATGTAAGCTAGCGATAAACGTCTGAGACATGAATTAAAGTTGTTCAATATCTTAGTATTGCAGAAAGATCCATGTTTTCCTTTTTGTTTTTGCTTTGTTTGATGAATCTTTAGATTAGATTTTTAATTTTTCATCTGGCGACTCCACTAACCTTTTTTCCTTTTATAAATTTTCAAAGAAAAACAAAAAGATAGAATTCTTTGTGAGATTGTTTTATATGTATATTTTTATTCTCACATGGCGACTCCATTGAAGGGATAAAACCCTTTGTTTCTCATATAGTTTGTTGAGACTGCTTGTGTGTAGATGAGTCCATGCATTACAGTAAAATCTATAAAGACTCACCTTTTGACAACTCCATTGATTCAGTACCAGATATATCCCATGGTCATTTCAAATGCAGGCTATTGATCTTTGAAAATGGATGATAAAGAGTCTAGTGAGCAAATTTCTGATGTACATCCTCCCATTGACTTCTCAGACATCCCTGGTTTCCCTAATTATCATGATGGTGAAAATGTATCTGATTATCTACCGGTCTTTTGGGGAGATGATGATGATGTAGAAACCCGGCATGTTTTTTCTTTTCTTAAAGTTGTGGCTAACTTCAAAGTCTTATATGAAGATAACATAATGGAGATGTTTGTTAGTACATTACAGGGACCTGTTTATCAATGGTATTCTAAAGAGCTTCCAAATAAATGTATTAATTCTCTTTCGAGCCTCCTTAGAATGTTTATAAGGAAATGGCATAATAAAGGAGCTAGTATGGAACACTTGGACAGGATCCTTAGAAGGTACTTTCTCTTGTTCATACCTTGGATTAAGTATCATGAGGAAGATCCCAACTTTCCTCGTATCATCATGACAGAAAATGATAAATATTGGGAGGTGCCTCTAAGTTATATCAATCGTGTTGATCTCCCTGTAGCACAGTATGGATTTAAAGAAAAGATTCAGCATGACCCTATCGAAGAGTTCCATGAAGCACCCCCAGTTGAAGATTTTGTGGAAAACCATCCCCTTGTCACCATAACTGAAAACATAGAAGATGTGGAGTGTTCTCAAACCTATGAAGATGATCACATATGTATTCCTGATTTACCTAAAGAGGAAGCCATTATAGAAGTTGACAAAGAAATTCATGAAGGGTCTCCATTTCCAATTGAAGATTTTTCAAAAGAGCTCCCTCAATTTGCCATTGAAGATTTGGGATCTCGAGATTACTTCAGTGTAAATGATGATGCTAGTACTTTACATTCACCTCAGGAAGAAACCATTACAAAAGCCTCTAAAGAAACTTGTAATGAATTTTGTATGGTTTATGATGACACTCCTCCATTTTCTCCACATAATGGTGAAGTCTTGGACATCTTTACACCTTGTAATATCTTTCAAACCAAGCCTTCCGAGGATGAGTATCATGCTCATGAAAATTGTGAAAGTTGGCTTCCTTGTGATATCTTTGAAAGCACTCTTTTCGAAGATGAGGATGGGTATGGCCAGGATTGTGATGCAATAGACAAAGACTCCCCTTTCATTTACAAGGATGGGTATGATGATTATTGGACGGATTTAGAAAAACCCATGTTTGATATATCAAGAGAGGGGAGTGTTGATTTTGAGACCTTGGGGAATCTTGACATGGAAGAGGAACATACAGATACTTCTCATGATCAATCAGAGCCATGCATAAGTATTAGTAATGAAGACTTGGATCAGCAGTATAACGAAGAGTTGGATAGGATGGAATCAGTGGAATGTCAGTTTCAACCTTCATCAGCACATTATGAGGTTCCTTATGATTTGGAGCAGCTTGGGGCTTATACTTTCACAGAAATAAACTATCAGAAGAGCCCTTCGGACCAATATGATGAGGTAGTTGGTCTGCCTTATCATTTCGAGTTTTTTCTCATCCCTATCCAGTCATGGGTAGAAGAGGCCTGCATGAGGACTTACCATTGGGGGAAGCACTTCAAAGATTTATCATATACCTATGATCTACCATCCAATCTTTCAATCCAGAATTATCATGCAGGTTTGCATTTTCTAAACAAGGTACCCTTGTTTTGGCTGGTAACCAAACACAAGGTTAAAAGATTTTATATTGATAAAATGTTAAGATGGTTGCATTGGATTTATCATTTTACTTACATGTATTTGAGCTACTTGTTTTCTTTTGCATCTAAATCTAGCTTTGGGAAGGATCAGTATTGATTTATAAGGAGGATTAGATAATTTGTTTATTATTTAGTCTTTTATCTATGCAAGTGTAGAGATCTGATTTAAATGTGTCATTTGTTTATGAGCATTTCCTTTTGATTTCTCATATGTATATTTCTAGATTTGATCATTTGGTTTCAAGTTGATGTGATTTGCAGGTTATTTCAAGTGGATGAGTGGAGGATCTTGTTTGTTTCCTTTACTTTTCTAACATCTTTTTGCAGACGTAGCCCCTCAGTTCTCCACCAAGAAGGCTCCAAGGCTTCTTCAAGGAAAAAATTGATAAATTGATAAAAACTCTCCATATCTCCTTCTCTTCTACTTCATACTTTCACCTTGGTTACTGGTTACTTTTTGAAAGAGTAATAGTGGTTTGCAATCTGAACTTTACATTTTGATTTATTACTCTAAATGTCTGATCTATTCCATTTACAAAGTGTTCATCTTTAATAGATTAGATCTTTTCATTTATCTAGCATTTTACTTTTCTCAACTTGTAAAAAATTGTCAAATCTTTAAAAGTTTTGAGGAGTAGTGTTAGATCTGATTTGAAAGTTCATTTGGCTGATTTAAAGAGCTGATAATTTGCAGCCCTTAAAAGCTTGCAAAGATCCCAAGTAACAAGGCCCAAATGCTTGTTTTACTTGGTTAAATTCCGTCATTTTAACTATTTGTTACACTTAGTATTTTCTGGGTTTTTAGGAGGTGTTCCAAAAACACTCTTAAAGTGTTTTTGGGCATCTTTACTGATCTATTGCTTGCTGGTTTGCAGCATTTAAAGAGTAGGTAGAGAGAATTGCTGGCCAATTTTCGAGGATCCAGACCATCTGGAGCATCTAGTTCGAAAATTTCCTGAACCGGTCACTTTTCTCTTCTATTTTGTAAGCCACTGAGTCGATTTAAGACTGGGGCATTTCTATCATATTGTAACTAAAGCATCAAACGAGAGCAAGTGGGCTAACCAAGCGCCCACACCCCATCCCCCCAGGGGGGAAAACTGTGTCGACTCAAATTTCGTGGTTTGCAATTTTTTAGTTTAGATTTCATTTTCTGCAATCAATAAAATCAACCTTGTTGGTCCGTTCCACTGGCGGGCCACAAGTTCACTCAAAACGTAGTTTTATCATTTTTTTTTTTTTACAAACTCAAACGCCCCCCTTGCTTTCCCGAAGTAGGGTTTCTGTGCAAGGGCTTGCCCGAGTACGTGCCTGAAAAGAGACTCTTGGGGTTTAAAAAAAAAGATAAAATTTTGGTTCATAAAATTTTTCTAAAAAATACCAAGATCTTCTCCCGTATGCTCTGTGGCCGACTTGCAACTCAGTCTGATCCAGTTGGTACACATCAGATAGGGGGAGATGACTAGTAATAGGATTTAACACCGCCCCGAATAAAAAAACCTTTATGTGAAAATCCGGCACATCACGAACATTTTGTTGTCGTGGGGAAATTTCTCAGAAGGCTTGGGACAAAACTGAGTAGTGACCTCTTGGAAACCGTTAGGCTTGCCCTCGTTGGTACAGCATCTGAATGCCTCCTTGAGACTCCGATTCAGCCCAAGCTTGAGAGGGAAGCCACACATCAAAATTTTGGACATGTTCCCCCGTACCTTGCGTATATTGGGAACCCACCTGCCATAATAAAAAGATCACTTCCACATTAATCTTAAAATACACCAAGAACACTGGCACAACATTTACTCTTCTGCTCATGCATCTATTTCGACTCCATTATAAGGCACTGGTTTATATTATTATTTCATGTTATTGACAAATGTTGCGAATGAATGATGATAATAGTGAATGGCAGCAAATGATGTATTGATGAATGATTGTTTTGCTTTAGAAAAGTATATGTTGCTTTTATCTTGGTTATCAAAAAATATTTTTTCTAACTCCTACATTAGATACCTTAGTTTTTATTTTTTAGGGTCCACCCCCCTTTGCTTCGCTAGGAAAGCTTAGACGGAGGAGTTGAGTCCCAAGTGACAGCACTTGACTCTGACTTGCCCCCAAGGCCACATCAGCAGCTTGAAGACTTCTGCTGCTTTTTTCCTAGGTGTGGAACCAGGCGGCAACAGGTGCCTCTGCATTTTTTGATGGTAACTACTACTTACTTCTGATGTGAATGAAATTGATTGTTTGAAGTTCAACTAACAAACTTTCAAAGCCTTCGGTATTTAGAGTTTGATGTGGTTTATGATCCTAAATTGTTATATCAATCAATATGAATAACATAAGCTAGCGATAAACGTTTGAGACGTGAATTAAAGTTGTTCAATATCTTAGTATTGCAGAAAGATCGATGTTTATTCACTTAAGTACACTAGTAGCGTATTTTTTGAGTGTGAATGGATCTAAACATTTAAGAGGTGTGAGCCCTCTTAATTTATAACCTTGAAAATTTTAAAATTGACATTATTGATAGATTCAATTGAAATTTGTATTATTGGTGATTTCTTGGCACAATAAACAACAATCTTTGAATTGATTTTCGACACTTTTCTTATTATTTTGGGCTCTGTTGCCGCTTAATGCACACCTGGGGGGACGCGGCAGGAAACCTTCAAGCCGCTCGGTGTGTCCTTGGGGGCAAGTGAGAGTCAAGTGCTGTCACCTGATTACTCGACTCCTCCGTCTAGGCTTACTCCTAGCGAAGCCAAGGGGGGTGGTCCCTATGAAAATAATCTAAGGCTTTTAATCTACAACAAAAGATAAAAGTCTATTCTAGGAGTTAAAGATGACGAGATGATAAAATATAACAACAAAGCACTGCTTGTGAATTAAATCAAATAGCTAACCCAACATAAGATAAATAAGCATTCACGACATTTATGATTGACTTAAACACAGAAAATTAAAGACCAGTGCCGAGAATGTAAAAATGCTTGTAAGTATTGTTGTGTGGGGTTGCTTGTGTAGTCTTAGTGAAAGTATTGCAGTGGCTCGGTTGGTAAATTTTATAGTTATTAAATGAATAGTTAAGGAGTGGGTTGATTCTTGGTTTGGCCCAAAAGAAAACCTAAACTTCGAACTGAGTGCTCTAGCAACCTTATCAAGTGTCCAACCAGGTGAGGATGAACCCGCTTAAGAACCTGTTGACTCTGTGGATTCAGTCCATGCAACCTCCCGAGTTCTTAGAATTGGATTTTAATGGATTGTCCTATTAACACTAAATACCTTACACTCGTTTCTGATTGAGCCAACTGTTCCGACTAAGCTGCAGTGGTCAAGAGCATACTCCGAGTTTGGGGCGTTGTTCGTTTTATTAAATAGGTATGAGTGGATGATTAATCTACACTAAACCCCAAGCATAAAGCAAGGGGGGTTAATTTTATGATTAAATTTTAAGCACAGAATAATAATTTGAAATAAACACAAAAGCATATAAAATGAAAAACGGGTCCTTGGAGGATGTTGTGTGCTCGAGTGTGTTATTTAATTACTACTGCTTGAATGAAAACTAATCTAAAACGAAAAAAATAAAAAATAAAAAAAATGGTGCGAACCCCCCCTGGGGGGATTGGGTTCAGGCGCTGGAATTGCTTGCTGTGCTCTTTTTATTTTTTTGATTACAACTTGGAAACTTAAGAGAAATACTGCTTGCCCTTTATCATTAGGGAACAAGTCAGTTTACAATGTTAGAATGATGTAAGGGAAGTAAAACTAGCTCCCCGGATGGCTACGGACACCTCCGAATCTCAGACTTTGAGCTTTAAAAATCTCAGACCTGCTAAAAGACAAAAAAAACCAGCGAACTGAATTAGTCTTAAAAATGCCAAGAAACACTTAAAAAGTGTCTTTGACGTTGCTACAAAAAAATGCAAAAATTTCTAACTTAGCTAGCAACCTAGAACTAAATAAAAATGAAGCTATTAGACTCTTTAGATTGCTACTTGCTTAGATCTATTAATCAAATGAACTTTGAAGCAAGATTTAGATTTAAATAGGACAGTAACCGATATAGAATAAAAAAATGGATCTAGAAAAGTGAACCCATGGGGGTTGAGCGTTTTGAAGAAAGGACAATGGAGTCAAGCTCCCAGATGCACCGATAGGATCGAGACTTGGTTTGTATTTACTGAATGAAGGCACGATCTAACATGTTCGTGGACTTGTCCAGCTTAGGCTACCTGTAAATAGCTGCAAACAACTAGCAAGGGGATAAGAGCATATGTGTAGATAATTAAAAGAAAGCAGCGATGCAATGAATTCAAACAAGAAATTACATTACTCTTAGCCTCCTAATATTATCAACATGAATAAGCAAACTATAAAGTATTACTTACAGATCTTATAGAAGATAGCTTCCCTTTAAAGACATATAATCCCAACAATACTAGCTATGAAGCATAATACAGTATACCTCAGATGTACAAGCATGAAGATCCAACCAAAGACAATCACTAGACTAGCCTCCAAAGCCTTCTTTATTAAACTCAGAAAAATATTACAATACAAATATAAGCAGAGGTTCCACACTTTCTGATCTTTACAATGGAGCCAATCTCCTCAATATATAGCAAACAACATGAATCTAGGGCGCAAAACCCTAAGGAGCTAGATTGTAGAGCAAGGAAAGCTCTCATCCAATGAGAAACACCACCATACTTGGACAAAAGCTCATGAAAATGGAAGCTGCCCTCTTGTGAAAGCAACTCACGCGTGAGAAAGATGAGGGCGAATTGATGTTTCCATGCCACATTAGAAAGGTGAGTTGGCTGATGTATTTTAAAATTAGCATCTCATATATGCTTTGTGCCACCTCATAATACCTCTCGCCCATATTTTTTTTAAAACTTATCCAACAATAAATCTGTACGGCCGTGAGGATGAAGGATGGCCCACGTGAGGAAAGAGTCGTACGGATTAATGCTCATAACCATTGCAAATTGATTTAATGCATATGCTTTGAACTTTGGAATATGCCACGTCACTTGTGGGTGGCCCCATCCCTTGAACTCACTCTCCATTCCTCAATTCGTATGGCCGTACGGTTGCCCACGTGAAGGTTATGATGTGGAGCACGGAATATTAATAATCCAATTTTGACGTTTAATTTAACTTTTAACATATGACTTAAACCTTAGATGTAATCGCCTTCCTTTTAGTGATGTCATGCCACCTCAATTGGCATGTGACAATTTCTTTTTTTAAATACTTTAACTTTGGCCAAAGTGCATTTTGTAGCAATTTTAGCATTTAAAGTGCCAAAATGTATCTCTGAATGACAAAAATGCTCCACGGGGGTTCTCGGTCGCCCGAAATGTAGGAAAACTGGGTACCCGGGGTAAAGAGGATGCTCTGAGCTTGAAAACAAGCATCCCTGCGTCGAATTCCGACTCCGGATAAGACTTTTATCACTTTTTGAAATTTTTTAATTAAACCATTAAAAAAATGGCTTAAAAAATGCGAAAAATATTTTTTCTCGGAATCGACTGAAACTTCAGGGGAACCTAGTACATGACAAAACGATGAAATTCTAGCGCCTAGCATGTTTATACATGTTACAAAATGGGCTCTAATAATCCCCTAAGGCCTAACCCCCACTTTGGGCATTCCAGCTTTGGAGGAGCAGGAGAAAACCTCACCGATTATACTCAGCTAAAGGCAAGGCATAATTGACAAGGGAAAAAACTCCTTGGAATACCTTCTTTGGTTGTCAAGTCCTAGGGAACCGAGTCACTCAAAGACCACCATGCTAGTATGCTTATTACAAACCCCGTGGGGCACAGTCATGTACTACAAAAAACTGACAAATGGGCCCTGAAAAGGCCAAACTTGGAACTTCTGAACTCTGAAAAAGGCACAAGTAAATGTGCAATACTGGCGGCTCACTGAAGTCCAACTGTAGTGCAACTCAGTTGGTAACAGGCTCCACATGGCTGGGAGATTGTAGAAGCCCCCTGTTTGCTTAGTAGCTTCTGGAAGCTCCTAAATAGACAGGGAGCTTCTACAAGTTCCCAATAAAAAGGGAGCGGCTAAAGCAAGTTCCCAAAAAGCTCCCGAAAAGCTCCCAAGCTCCCAAGCTCCTAGAGAAGCTCCCAACAAAAGGGGACGTTTCGTACCAAATCCCAAGCTCCTAGGAGCAGGGAAATGTCGGGTACGGGTTACCAAAATCTCGAGAGTGGTACCCGTGCAACTATGGTAAAAATATATTTGTTCTATGTAATTTGGGTTGTCTGAAATGGCTCATACTATCCCAAAGTGCAGCCCCATGTTGTATAATAGTTTGATTAGTCAATAGGCACATCGCTTTGTTCAAAAAATGAGTGTCTCGTTTGGTAATGGTTTCCAAGGGATACTTCAATTAAAATTTGGCAACTGCTTTAGCAAAGTTTGTTTGGGAGGCAATTCCAATAAAAATAACACTTTCCAGTAAAATTATATTTGTTCTATGTATTTTGGGCTGTGTGAAATGGCTTGATGCAATCTGAAGCCTATCCTTCAGAAGGGATGGTTGGAAGCACTATATATAATGGTCCATAATCTTTCTTAATGGATCATGCCATTCTTTCACAAATATAACAATGCAATATTGATCCGTAAGTGTACTGAAGCAAGGTTGGCTACCATAATACTGGCAACGCCATTTTTTTAGCAGTTTGCTTTCCTTTGACATGTTCATATGCTAGGCTGTCATGTACTGTTCACAAAACTTTAGGTATATCGTCCTAGTGCATATACCTTCATAATGCTCCATCAATGTTTAACTTATAGAATATTTGAAATGATTCAAGTCACAAGGACTTTTAAGACAACTTTGTTTTCTTTGACATAATTAGGCTTGAATCTTGATGGAGCTTTTCTTGTGCATAACAATGAAAATTGAACCCTAACCACCAATGTTCGTCATAATACCTAACTCAAGTTGAGTTTAGAAAACCAACATGAGTCTCCCCTATTCACTTGCCTCAATTTGCGAGAGATGGTAGAAATTGAACACCAGCTCTGAAATTTCATCTCATATCTCTTTCTCTTGCTTGGCATAAGATATTTTATTCTATCCTGGTGGGTTAACTCGAGTGGTTGAGTGTGGTGAATTACAAGCAGGAGGTCATAGGGTCAAGTCCTTGGGCAGACTACCTCTGTGAATGTTGGGGGCCTTGTCATCGCTCAACATGCAGGGGTGACTTGATGATCATTGCCCATGTGATCTTCTATCACATCTAACAGTTCCATAGATGAGATCTATGGTATAACCATGGATATTTTCCAGAGACACCTTCAACTTGCTCAGTCCACGATGATATGTGCTAGAGACAGATGCAGACATTCAGTTGACACCAATGTTATGAAATATGCCCTTTACTTGACTTATGTCAAATGCTTTCTTATGTGTATACATGACCATAGGGGGTTTATGGTGTTACTCTATAATGTCTTATGTATCCTAGATATTTGTTTCATAGTTAAGGATGTATCATGGTGTGGTTATAATTCTTCATTATATTAACTGTATGACCTTGCGGGTTAGGTGTATCCCTAGGAATTTAAGTGTGACACTCATTTCATGTCATTCAAAACATTTTTACTTGCCATTTTTCATTCCATGTCATTTCACTAGCCATTTCACCCATTTCCATCACGTCCCCCTTCCCCAATTAGCTTATTATATATTACGTTCTAAGGTCTCTATACTATTCCTATGCATGGTGCCTAAGTCAAAGTCAAAGAGTCAAGGGAAATGGAGCTAAATGATAAATGTAAGCTATGCCCCCTTGCAAGAGTTATGATCCTTATGTCCCAACTTAACAAAGCCAAATCCAAAGAAAGGGAATTGCATATATATATATATAAAGGATCATAAAAATGGCACAAGGAAAGGTTAACACAAGATGAAAATTATTCCCTTCCAAGGAAAACATATGGAAGAAAAATCATCAACCCCTAGCCCTTGAAAGCTAAGGGGTTGACCTAGTACTCAAACACACTTCTATGATAGTTAATGTTAAGTTTTCTAACCCTAGCACTAGATAAACGATTCCTAGTGATTTTTCCTTGGTAAAGATTAAATTTAGCTCACTGATTTATTTATATTTGTTGAGATCTATTACCAAGAATTCAAATAGCGGAAGCAATACCAATGGAAAACAGATCTACTAAATAAGAAAACACACACAAAATTTTTGCCCTTCAAATAAGCTTTTCATTCAATAATTTCCAAGCTTACAAGGGTTCCCTTACTGGGAAAATGGACCTGTTATCACATCCATAATAGTCGGGCTACCATGATTGTAGAGCAGTTCATTGTATATTTTTGAGCCAAGCCTTTACGCAGTTTTGATGAGATCAGCCTATGATGGGCAATACTTTTGATGATCACTCACATATCAGAGCAGCCCCATATCAGACATGCAGTAAACCTTATGCCAAGACTGAGCCTCTTGACCTCAGATTTGATGACCGAGGTGACCTTTTATCTCATACAGAGCAGTGCAATGCCCAGATTTTCAGCAACAGTGTTTTTAGTGGTTGGTGATGTTCCAGATAGCAGGTACAGGTATATGGCCCAACAGGTATATGATGTGCATTGGTTTTGATTATCTTGCTCTTTTGGTCTTTTTGGTCTCTTGACTTAGTATCTAGTGATCATGATCTGGCAGCATATATATGTATGATATGGACATGGTTATTATTGATTGCCAAAATGGTCTTATTACTCATACTTAGAAGCTCTTGTTTCATACTCATTGGTTTTTCCCTCTTAGGAGTGTGGACATGATCATTCCCACCTTTTATGGCTTGCTAGCTTAGGCATCACCTTCACTTTCCCCATCCACCCGTTATCTCTCCCCTTTTGGTTTTCACCCTGACTTACACCTCAGCCTGTGATATGGAGGACCTCCGCACTTTTGCCTCTATGTTGGATAACATCCCTGTTAGTTTGTGTCTCGGCTCTGAGTTGGCAACATAACTTATCGAAGCCTTGATCCTTCTGGGCCAGGAGTACCTGTTGGTGTTGGTTCTTGAGCTTAAGTGAGTTGGATTTGATACCTTGGTCACTCTAGTCGGTTGCCTCGATGTTTGGTCCTGATTGTGGATGGTCCCCCTAGTTGCTTGAGTTGTGTTGTCTAAAACCTGAAGCAAATTGTACTACCATCATGTGAGGAACCTCCAACAATTAAATGATGAAAATGCACAATATATCAGAAATAGCAGAACACAGAAGAGATTTATTGATCGAAGGACACTTCGAGGGGGCAACCTCCTTTGAGCAAGCTCAATACAAATAACTTGTGGATGCCTTCATTGTCCTCAACACGTACTTATATACTAAGTCTATGTGTCCAATACTATGGATCAATACCATGGAACATATAATACTACGAGACGACTTACAAAGCATATGCATCCAATACTATGGATCAATACCATGGAACATATAATACTATGGGATAATACAATATACTAACAAAGTGACGACTTACAAAGCATATGCGTCCAATACTATGGATCAATACCATGGACCATATAATACTATGGGATAATACAATATACTAACAAAGTAAAGAGAAGGGTTGACACAGGTTCCTAACATCCCCTCCCCCTTAGAAAAAGCTTTGTCCTCAAAGCTTTAGATGTGGAAATTGTTGCTGAATCTGAAGGAGTGGCTCCCATGTAGCATCCTCTGGTTGCAGTGTGGATGCCTTCATTGGCCTCAACACGTACTTATATACTAAGTCTATGCGTCCAATACTATGGATCAATACCATGGAACATATAATACTACGAGACGACTTACAAAGCATATGCGTCCAATACTATGGATCAATACCATGGAACATATAATACTATGGGATACTACAATATACTAACAAAGTGACAACTTACAAAGCATATGCGTCCAATACTATGGATCAATACCATGGACCATATAATACTATGGGATAATACAATATACTAACAAAGTAAAGAGAAGGGTTGACACAGCTTCCTAACATCCCCTCCCCGTTAGAAAAAGCTTTGTCCTCAAAGCTTTAGATGTGGAAATTGTTGCTAAATCTGAAGGAGTGGTTCCCATGTAGCATCCTCCGGTTGGAGTGGTTCCCATTGGTTTTTCCCTCTTAGGAGTGTGGACATGATCATTCCCACCTTTTATGGCTTGCTAGCTTAGGCATTACCTTCACTTTCCCCATCCACCCGTTATCTCTCCCCTTTTGGTTTTCACCCTGACTTACACCTTAGCCTGTGATATGGAGGACCTCCGCACTTTTGCCTCTATGTTGGATAACATCCCTGTTAGTTTGTGTCTTGGCTCTGAGTTGGCAACATAACTTACCGAAGCCTTGATCCTTCTGGGCCAGGAGTACCTGTTGGTGTTAGTTCCTGAGCTTGAGTGAGTTGGATTTGATACCTTGGTCACTCTAGTCGGTTGCCTCGATGTTTGGTCCTGATTGTGGATGGTCCCCCTAGTTGCTTGAGTTGTTTTGTCTAAAACCTGAAGCAAATTGTACTACCATCATGTGAGGAACCTCCAACAATTAAATGATGAAAATGCACGATATATCAGAAATAGCAGAACACAGAAGAGATTTATTGATCGAAGGACACTTCGAGGGGGCAACCTCCTTTGAGAAAGCTCAATACAAATAACTCGTGGATGCCTTCATTGGCCTCAACACGTACTTATATACTAAGTCTATGCGTCCAATACTATGGATCAATACCATGAAACATATAATACTACGAGATGACTTACAAAGCATATGTGTTCAATACTATGGATCAATACCATGGAACATATAATACTATGGGATAATACAATATACTAACAAAGTGACGACTTACAAAGCATATGCGTCCAATACTATGGATCAATACCATGGACCATATAATACTATGGGATAATACAATATACTAACAAAGTAAAGAGAAGGGTTGGCACAGGTTCTTAACATCCCCTCCCCCTTAGAAAAAGCTTTGTCCTCAAACTTTAGATGTGGAAATTGTTGCTGAATCTGAAGAAGTGGTTCCCATGTAGCATCCTCCGGTTGCAGTCTGTGCCACTGAATTAATACCTTTGTGATGGATCGAGAACGAAGCTGACGAGTGCGCCTAGTGAGGTCGGTCTCTGGCTCCAAAATGATGGATCCTTCATTATTTAGTTTTGGTAAAATAGTTTGTGCACTGATGTTGGTGCCAAGAACTTTCTTTAGACAAGAGACATGAAATACTGGATGAATGCGGGAAGGATGAAGTTCCAATTTATAAGCAATAGACCCAATCTTCTGAGGAAACTTATATGGCCTATGGAACTTTGGAGCCAGCTTATGATGCCCTTTGAGTTTCAGGGAAGATTGTTTGTAAGGCTGTAGACGAAGAAAAACCATATCACTTACTTGAAAAGTGCACTTAGAACGGTCTTTATCGGCTTGTTGTTTCATTTGATTTCTTGCCATGTGAAGATTGTCCTGCAAACTGCTTAGAATTTGATCTCGGGTTCGAAGAACCGTGTCAACTGCCTGAACTGGTAAACTGTTGGGGGTGTATGGAAGAAGCATTGGCAGTGCTTGACCATAGACTGCTTCATATGGAGTCATTTTAGATGCAATGTGGTAGGAGGTATTGTACCACCATTCAACGAGAGGGAGCCACCTTGCCCATTGATTCTGTTGTTCGAAGGTGAAGCAACGAAGAGAAGTGTCCAAACATTTGTTGATAACTTTAGTCTGACCATCTGTTTGTGGGTGATACCCTAAACTCATCTTCAGTTTGGTGCCAGTGTGGCAAAATAGTTCTGTCCAAAAAGGACTGGTGAAAGTTGCATCGTGATCCGAGACAATGGAAGAAGAGATTCCATGAAGACGGAACATCTGGTCCAAGAAAATCTGTGCGACTGAGGAGGCGGTATAGGGATGGCTGAGGGCACAAAAATGACTATATTTGGAGAGGCGATCAACCACAACCAAAATCACTGTCTTCCCTCCAGATTTAGGGAGCCCTTCAATCCATAGAAATATCTGTCCAAATCCGTGTAGGGATGGGTAGGGGTTCGAGCAATCCCAAAAGGAGTGTCGTTTCACCCTTGTTGCACTGGCAGGGATCACATTCAACCACCATTTGTTGAATTGTGCTTTTCATTCCCTTTCAGAAGAAGTTACGCTGTGCCCACTCATATAGTTTGGGGAACCTAGAGTGCCCTACCGATGGAGAAGCATGGAGTTCATAGAAGACATCCTGTTGAAGATCTGTGCTCTGGGGAAGCACTAGACGACCCTTGTATCTCAGGGAAGCACCATCCCAAGAGTAATGCGGTACATCATAAGGATTGTTGGACAATCGTTGGATGATTTGAGATAATGAGGAGTCAATGACATAGCCCTGCTGAACAGATTGCAACCAATTTGCAACAGGCATAGAAATAGCTGAAAGAGAAACTTGGTCATCAAATGTGCGAGAAAGAGCATCCGCCACAAGATTGTCCTTACCCTTCTTGTAAGTGATCTCATAGTCATAACTCATGAGTTTGCTAATCCATTTCTGTTGTGCTGGGTAGGAGACTCGTTGTGCCAGGAAATATTTCAGACTCTGGTGATCAGTCTTGATGCAAGAGCTGGGTCTCGCATGGTTGTAGGTGTGTCTCCCCATGCTGGTAGACGTGTGATGTGCATCTGGGCTATGCTCCGTTGACGTTGAGATGATCTGGACGTGATGAGGCGACAATAGGAGACGCAGGATTTTGCAGAGGTAATATAATAAGTCCTGGGCTGTATCTACTTGATGGCTTGCTCGCAGAGATGATGAAGACCTACATAGAGGCTAGGCCTACATCCAGCATGAAAAATGGTTGGCTCTGTAGAACTTCCTATGAGAGTAGAATCAAGAGATAGCACCAATCGATGGTCGAGATGATGAGGATTGCAACAGTAGTGACGACGACGATCCAGTGCTTGATGATGATGTTCCAACATTGTTGATCAAGCGACGAAGACTTGTGTTGATGACTGTGTCAAGAGAATACCTTCCTACTTAAGAGGGAGTGTTAATGTTATTGTAATTGCGGAAGATATTCACTTGCATATTTTATATTGTATTTGTATTTTATTATTGTACCTCCGACATAGATGTTTATTCCTCTGGTCGGGAAAGTCATTATTGTATTTGGCTCATGTAAAGTCATTGAGGTTAACCCTCCATTGTAAGTTGGGGCATTAGACCCCAGAGTTAAGTTGTAAATGGGTTATTAGACTCTCCTAGAGAAGTCGGCCCAGTCAGGTACAACTAGGGGCCGACCTAGTTGGGGTAAAGGTCAAGTGAAAGTTAAAGTATAAATAGAGAGGGTGCCTCTCTCATTTGCATCATTCACTCACTCACTCACTCACTTCGTATTAGTGAGAAGAAGGACAAGTTCGCACAAGTGGAGAAGAGAGAAGCTGGTAAAGACCTTTTCTATTTTTGGGTTTTACTTTTGTGACATTGTATTGGTGATCATTCTATCTCTGAGGAAGTTGTGGGGTTTTCTCCTTTATGGTTTCCTCGAGGAAAATCTTTGTGTCTCTTGTGTTTATGCTGTGCTTGTTATTCTCTCTGTAAGATCCTAGATAACTATTGATTAAAATTGAAAATCTAACATATGTCATGTTATCACAATTTCTGTAGTAACTACTAGGTGAGATCCTCTCCAAGATGGCAGAGAGATAGAGTCATTAAGAACGTGATGTCTAAAGAATCCTACCCCCCAAAGATGTTATTGGTTGTCACTCCAGATAGGTTTCTTCTCTATTTAGGCTTCCTAGTTCACTCAAGGTGAACCAGACTAGCCATGGGAGGTGTCCCAAGCCTGGTTAAGTAACCAGACCCCTTTTAGGCTACAGTGCTCTATTGGAACTTTAACAATTAACCAATGAAGAATACCTTGAGGAAAACTTCCTAGACTTAATAAAATGACTAATGAGATTAGCTATGTGGATTGATGAGATAATTAATTATGTGTGATTGATGCAATCCAATTCAAGGAAAGGCTCAATATTAAGTTTAGAATCAAAATCTAGGAACTAGTGCTAGGGCCAAAAATGATTCCAAATTGCTATCCTGAGGAAAATGATCAAAATGTTTAGGAATTAACATAGATGGGAGATGGAATGAGTTTAAATGAAGGCCCTAGTCATCGAGATGCTCGTTACACACAAGATATCACTCAACACAACCAATAGTAGCAAGACATCAAGCATGCAAGGCAAAATCGACCCAATTTCCCCTGGAGCGAATTGATCTAGAGGCTAGTGCTTTGAATTTTGGGGTTAATGGAGTCAATGAAGTCGCTATGGTTGCAATTGTCCCCCAAAATGCAATATAATGAAAACATGAGTGGAAATTGGCCCAATAAAACTAAGCATGCAATCACATTTTTTTGAAAGATTTATTATTTTATTTTAATTGACAAATGGTTTTCAAAGGGTTTGTATCAAAATGTTTTGGGTACTTACCTTGATCCAGAGAAATGGATGGAGTTCCTCCTCTTTGCCCAACATCACCAAATAAATCTCGTGTTCTTCTCTAACCAAGTTGCACTTGTAGATCCAGTGAAGTTGATCTGCAAAACAAATGAGAGAGAAATTAGAAAGGTTAGTCACATTAACTAAAATACAAACTCATTGCTTTCCAAATAAAATTGACAAGCATATGAGACAAAAGGAAAATAACAAGAAATAGATGGCTAGTGCAAATTGATTTCGTTCACAAATTAATCCCCCTCTTAGAGAGAGAGTCGCCCAAAACCCTCAAGTCATCCTCAGGTCGCCTTGGGTGAAATCGCTCTCTTTTCCCTGCAAGTAAAATCACCACGAAAAATCCAAGGCAAGAGAAAAACGAGATCTAGTAGTAGTAGAGGCTCAATAAGATATAAAATCGATCCATCATCCAATACACAAGAAAATTGCACCACAAAATTATTATGATATTGTTTAATGAAATGCCAAGAGTCACTTACAAATGAAGAGCTCTTCCTCTTTTATAGCTAAGAGAGGAGTAAAATCCCTAACCAATCCTTATAAGGATTGTTGAGATTAGAAGATGCAACATAATGATCAATGTCGGAGATTTAATCTCATTTTATCTCTTTTTACTAAGCTAGAATTGTCTAATTTAGTGAGAGGGGTGAATTACCTCCTAAACCCAAGATACAATGCATGAAATACACGAGAGATACATAAAAAAATATACTAGGGGGCTCAATTCACCCGTAGGTGATCACTATCCACTTTTACATCAACACCTAGCTCAAGATATAAGTCACTAGATGAGAAAGTCACCCTCCTAGGGAGAAAGGCGCCCCCACCATGGAGATAAACGCATGTGCCAAGTGATAACATGATAACATACTAGGAAAAGTGGCCAAAAATATCTAAGGGACCATCATAACATAACCTGAGTCATATTTCACCATTCACTTATCCCAAATTATACATCACAAACCTTGGTCATCTTTTAATTTTTACTCTTCATCTGGAAAATAATAATAATCCATATAACTGTTCAAATCTGGATCTTCCCTTGCCTGGATTGTCAATTTGACAATATGGAGATGGATTTATAGACCTCAAATCTATGTTGTTGGGAGCGAGAAGCGGGAGCAGGGAGCGGGAGCGGAGCGAAAAGCAAAATTTTCAAAAGCTCTTGTTTTGGGAGCATTTTTTATATAGTATATATTTTGATGGATTTATATCTAGAAAACATGTCGGATGTTGAATTAGCTATAGAAAACATGGATTAAACCATATAACATCAATCATCTAGTATTTATAACTTATAACATTATCATCAAATGATCAACCATAACTACTTTTATATGAGCTTGGCAATGAAGGGAGGTACCATAACATTGTCATCAAATGATTAACCTAGTATAGGAGCTTTTAGTATAGGAGAGGTAGGGAGCACCTTGGGAGCGTGCTCCCAAAACTGGGAGCGTTTTGGGAGCGAGCTTCCGGAGCGGGAGCGAGGGGGTGGGGGATGCTCCCACACAGCATAGTCTCAAATACCATAAGATACACTACTCATATGCTCATAAGCCAATTTGATGTGATCTCTGTAAAGGAATCTCCCAAATATTTTTAATAAATAAGCTTAATTATTTTCCGCAAACCTTATAAAAATATCTAATTAAGGCTATTAATACATAACTGATACTTGGAGGGGTCTAATTGGCCTCCAATGGCAAAGATATGATCACTGATGCATCATAGTGAGATCCCGCTACTGACTTGACCCGTTGGCCAAGTCAAAAAGTCAATATTTGGTCAAAATTTGACCATAGCTCAAGATAATCAAATAAACATGTTGATACCTGCAAGAGGTGTTAGTGCACTTATCAGGACAAATATTGATAGACAACTAATTGCTAAGTTATGCTAATACAATGGTGATCAACTTAAAAGCAACAAGAGCAGGACAACTACCTAGTGCAACATAGGGCAAGAGCAACAATTCTACATACATACTCCTACTCAATTTAATTACAAATGCAATGCATAGATCAATCCTCACCCTCCTTGGTGAAAGTGGAGTAAGTGACAGTCATAGGCTTTGGTCAAAGTGAGGGTTGACTTTAGGATAAACTTAATTTACCTTTGGAGAGAAAAGGATTTCAGGGGCCTCAGTGACATTTGTTCGAGTGACAAACACTAGGGAAACATGGTGTCTCACAAATGGATGAAGTGCTTAGAAGGCACCCTTTTGACTCTATCAAGCACCCCTTTATTTCACATTCTCGCCCTCTTGGGTGAAAGTGGAGTAAGTGATAGTCATAGGCTTGGTTAGAGTGAGGGTTGACTTTAGAATATACTTAATTTACCTTTGGAGAGAAAAGAATTTTCGGGGCCTCTGTGACATTTGTTCGAGTGATGAACACTAGGGAACCATGGTGTCTCACAAATGGATGAAGTGCTTAGAAGGCACCCTTTTGACTTTATCAAGCACCCCTTTATTTCACAACTTTACAACTTTGCATTTACATTTCATACTTGCTTTTTTCATTTTCATTTTCTTAGAAGGCACCCTTTTGACTTTATCAAGCACCCCTTTATTTCACAACTTTACAACTTTGCATTTACATTTCAGACTTGCTTTTTTCATTTTCATTTTTACTTTCTTTCTTTGGGTATATCATTGAAGCACATTTCATTTTTGCATTCCTTTAGATAACTAATGGCCAAAAGGTACCGGACCTGGATAGCCTTCTGGGCCCCAGTTATGCCACGACCTTAGCTTCACAGCCAACGAGCGTCCATAGCCTTGATGGAGTTGCCACAGTAATGCCCTTTTAGGGGCAAATAGGTTGAACCTCATACAAAGGAGTACCTACCCCTTTAGCCACTAACTAATTTCAAAGATGGGAGTACTTGTTTCAAATCTAAGGGATACACTTCTGGTGACTAGGCCTACCTAACCACACTCAATCCACCTGAGCTACAAGCATAAAAAGATCAACGGGTTTATAGAATTTGCCACACACTTCAGAGATGAGACACCATGGGAAAACATGGAGGCCATCCAATAAAAGAGGTCACAGAGGGGGAGGTCCTCAGGTTGATTAGTCAAGTTCAAGTCAAAGGATTTTCAAACAACCAATGGATGAGATGGATGGTGGAAGGTCTAATCTTGGGACCGGGAGAAAGGGAACTGATCTATATTTTACATATGCAATTAACCCAAACAAGAGCATGTACATGAAACTACCACTAATGCACCTATATCACTCCTAATACAAGTCTTGCTAATAGCAACCAGAACAAACAATATGATCACCAATGCATAACAAAGTCTAGCATAGTTAGTCTATTAACACGAGTCATAAAATCTATAATATACCTTTGCCATATACCTGCTTTGAGCTGCAGTTGCAAATTTAATCCATCTGTATTGACTCTGAATGGCAAGGAAAGATAAGACCCACCTGTATATAATTGCTCCTGAATACCCACTGAACCAAGGTTTGAAAAATATGGCAAGGGAGGTCCTCAGGTTAATTAGTCAAGTCCAAGTTAAAGATTTTCAAACAACCAATGGATGAGACGGATGATGGAAAGGTCTAATCTTGGAACCAGGAGAAAGGGTATTGATCTATATTTTACATATGCAATTAACCCAAACAAGAGCATGTACATGAAACTACCACTAATGCACCTATATCACTCCTAGTACAAGTCCTACTAATAACAACTAGAACAAACAATATGATCACCATGCATAACAAAGTCTAGCATAATCAGTCTATCAATAAGAGCCATGAAATCTATAATATACCTCTGCTATATACCTACTCTGAGCTACAACTGCAACATTTAATCCATCTGTCCTGACTTTGAATGGCAAGGAAACTTGAAAGATAAGACCCAATTGTGTATAACTGCTCCTGAATGCCCACTGAACCAAGGTTTGAAAAGTATGACAAGGGAAATCAATGAAGAGGGCTCAATAATGACTTGAGTGGCTCCTCCCAGCTACTCAAATATGATATAAATCATCTAACCATCGATATCCTCTGATAAAACACTGCCTCAAGTGTAAAGACTAGTCTCATGACTATGGTCTGCTTTGCCAAAATGACGAGTAGCTCCTTAAAAACTATTAAGTCTATTGAATTTTGAATGGGATCTAAAATTCTACTTTTTGCATATGAAGTTTGATGAGGTTAGAAGTTAGAACCACTCTCAAACATCCTCAAACAATTAATGGTTATGTTAAAATTTTAAGTAAAAGGATGGAAAATAAAAGATAAGGAGAATGTCTCTTTTACTTTAAGCATTTAATGGTACCATTTAATATTACTGACTTCAATGTCATTTGTACAAAACTCGCCAATTTTTTATAGAAAACCCATGTTTTTAAAACTATGAAAATGACCCAAACAATTTGAAAATCGGCCTTAAAGCTCGTGGCCCAGCCTCCTTGGAGATTTTTTAGGTTGTGCGATTTTTTCTAAAAACTCACATTTTTTTTTCAAAAATTCGGTAGGCCAAAAAAATCACGATTTCTTGGTGATGTTTTCAACTATGATCTTTGCCATACCTCTAACCCCAAGAAGTAATGCATCAATTCGATGTCCTTCATCTCGAACTCTGCGGCCAAATTTTCCTTGCACACCTTGCGATAAGCTCCTTTGCACCTTTGAGAAACAAATCATGCACATACAACACCAAGATGAGTGGCTCATATCCAACAAGTTTGAAGTACAAGTTGGGATATGCCTCACTCTTGGTGAAGCCCATGCTCTACAAGTATCTGTCAATCCTGGAATGTCACGCCCTAGGTGCTTGCTTGAGTTCGTACAAGGCTTTCTTAAGTGCACATGTGAAACTCCCTCCCATGTACCTCGAAGCATTGAGGTTGCTCTATATATACTTCCTCATCCATGATCCTTTTGAGGAAGGTTGTCTTCACGTCCATCTGGTGAATCCTCCACCTCATGACTGAGGCAATAGATATCATAGCTCGAATGGAAGCATATCTAGCGATAGGAGTGAATGTCTCCTCATAGTCTACTCCCTCTCTTTGAGAGAACTCTCTTACCACGAACCTCGCCTTGGAACTTCTCAATGTTGCCATCTGTAGCATGCTTGATCTTGAAGAGCCACCTCGAAGTCTCTACAAACTTCCCCTCCAGTCTAGGCACAATATCCCACACATCATTCTTCATGATGGAGGTGTACTTCTCCACCATGGCATCCCTCCAAATCTGTTGGTCGACTACTTCCTCATAACTGGAAGGCTTGGAATCAATGATGCTGCTCATCAATACCATATATTTCAGAAATTTCCTTGGAGGCCTGCTCTCTTTGAATAATCTTCTGGGAGCCTCAACATGCTCTTGAGCATCCCTCAATGTCTGCTCAAACCATCTTGGTCTCCTGACAGAACTGGAAGGAGGAAACTCCTCCTCCTCACCTGAAGGTTGACTCCTTGAACTGGAAGTCTGTGAACTTTGTTCTCCCTTCGGAGCCTCTTGCTCCTCGTCCTCTGCCACTGGTGGTAACTCATGAGACTTCCTAAATGCCAAGTTCTTCTCGAACTTAACATCTCACATCACCACTCTCTTTTGCTGTGCTGGCATGAAGATCATGTAAGCCTTTGAGGTCTCGCTGTACCCCACAAACACATCCTTCTCTCCTGAAGGCTCAAGCCTTGTCCTCTTCTCCTTAGGCACATCGATGTAAACCAGACAACCAAAGATCCTCGAATGTCCTATATTTGGTTTCACTCTTGTGAATGCCTCCTCAGGAATCTTGTCCTCCAATATCCCGTGGGATTCCTGTTCTACAAATATACTGTTGTGTTACATGCTTTTGCGCAAAGAAACATAGGCAGTCCCTGATCATGAATCATAGCCTTTACAATATTGATGATGGAGGGGTTCTTTCTCTTCACAACCCCATTTTATTGTGGGTTGTGTTATGCCTCAGATTGTCTGAAGTGTTCAGTGCATATGTACCAGAGTGAGGAGTTTCTTTTTCTTTTGTAAGGGCCAAGGTTTTGGGCCTATATTGTGTGGAGTGTTGATTTTGGGGCCAAATACCCTTGGTAAGGTCATGGAAGGTCCCCTTGGTTTCCACCTCAAGGAGGTGTTGGTCTTGTGGCTCTGCCGACTATCCTTTAGGTGGGTGTCCGATGTCCTTGAGGCAAATCATTGGGACACATGGCCATACTCATGTTTTGCTTTGTAGAGGTGATTGCGTGTGTAAGGGTTGTCATACCTGTCTTAGCACACCTCATTTTTCCGACTTGGACCTATTGTTTTAATGCAAAATCCCTCCTCTTAGTCTCTAGACCCATAAACGCCATTCATTAAAGAAGATGTCTACATTGTTAATAAAGGAGCGTGTTGAGGGAAAAGCATCTTATTGGGGCATGATGTCCTCCTTTTGGCTCACCTTGCACCTGGTGGAGCCTAATTGCACATTTTTATTATTATTTTATGTCATTATGTGGTTTAGTCCTCAAGTTTGTGGGTGCACAAACCTATAATTTTATAATTTGTCATTAACTTGTAGGCTTGAATTTGTAAAAGGTTGAGGGTTGTCTCATATAAATAAGACAACCTCACCTCATTTGTAAAACATGAGCAAGGGTTCAAATATGAAACTTTTTTTTTCTCTTGGTATATTGGAGCACTTGAAGCTATGCACACCTCTCTTTTGGACGTCTTTTTTGCTGAAGGATGAATGGATGATGTTCTAGTATTTGTTTTTGCACATGACAAGTTGATGCTAAGACTAGTTGTAATAACTCTTGCTCAAGGGTGACCTAAGGTGCATTTCCTTACTCATTCTTCATAAATGTTGATAAGTTTATCTTCTAACCCTAGTTTAACGTTGCTTTTGAAGTGCTTTGGAGTTTGGACTGAGTGAGGGTTTGTTTGTTAGCATTTTATCAACTTGCTTGAGGAGACCTTCCTACCAAGGAGCTCTCCGTTGTTTTATTGGGCCTTTGGAATTCTCTATTTTCCCAAATTAGTATTTCATTACCTAACCCTTGAGGTTGCTCGCTTAGCCTTAGTTGCAAGTATTGAATACCATCTTAAGAGGAGGGGCGTTAGCGTCAATCACTCATAGCCCTAGGGTTTGAGACAAGAATCTAATACTTTATCCTTCAACTCTCTCTCTTTTTATCATATTTTTACATGTTTTTATTTTATGCAAAAATTACAAAAAATATAATATTGCTAGAAGAACCCTAGTTTTTCCTATGAAATTAAAATTGTGAAGCTCTAGCCATGAATTTGTTTTTTTGGTCCACCCTAAAATTTTGCCCTAGGGTTTTATCCACAAACCATAGAGGGTGTCCTCTTTTGAGGAGGTGCATTGGGATCTATGCTGTTGGGAGCAGGAGCGAAAAGCGAAATTTTGCTTCCGTTTTGGGAGCGTTTTTTATATAATATGTATTTTAATATATATTGATGCATATATATTAAAACCTAAGTAGCCAGGGTACTCGGGTGCTAGGACGGGTACGAGTACGCCACTTTTTGAAATATGGTACTGTTATCACATATATAGTAGCCGGGCTACCATACATTATTTTTTTGATTCCAGTACACTATTCAGCCAGTTCCCTTACATTGAGATGCTGAGATGAGCATCTACTATGGATCACAATCAGATTTTGGACAGCAGATATATTCCCCATGCCATGACTGAGTCTCAAGACACTCAGAGAGATGACCGATGTAGCTATTTAGCCATTTATACAGAGCAGTCAGTAGTGCCCAGAGTTACAGCAGCAGTTTCAGAGGACAGATGTTGGTTTAGATGATGAGCATTCCGGTATATGACTCAGCAGGTATATTATGGTGTTGTGGTTCTACAGCTTTTATTTCCATTTTCTTAGCATGCCTTAGCATTTAGTATCATGATCTGGCGATCATATAGATATGTGGACCTAGTTGTACTATATATATCATATTTGTCCCTACTCAGACTTTTAGAAGTTCTTGGCCTATACTCATTGGTTTTACCCTCCCTAGGGAGAATAGAGGTGATCATTCCCGCCATACTTTGGCTTGCTAGTGTCGGTTTCATTATTCACTGTCCTCATCCATCCATCCATGACTTACCTAGTTTGTTCATTACCTTGACTTACTGCTTGACTAGTGGCATGGAGGACCTTTTCCCCGCTGTAGCCTCTATATTGGATAAGCCTCCTTGTTTATTGTGTCTCAACTCTGAGTTGGTGACAAAACTTACCTATGGTGAGTTGGATTTCCTTGAGAAGTCCCCCTAGTCACTAAAGATGTTGTTGGCTAAACTTGAAGCTTTTAGTGCTGCCATGAATACAAAGTATGGAAATGAAATGTTGTATCTTGTATGAAAAGCCCATTCATGCAATGTGTTTATCAACACACATGAATGAAAGGCAAGCCAAATGAAAATGGCTATGAAATATCAAATGTTATATCTATTGTGAAATGTAAATACCTAGGTAAACAAGATGTCTGTGACACACCTAGAAGTGCTCAGGTAAACAAGTGCCTTAAAAACACACCTGCAGCAAGAAGCCTAAATAAATGTAAATCTATGCAATGTGTTTGTGAACACACATAGATCAAAGGCTGTGGAAACCCTAGGCCCAAAAAGCAATGGAACTTAAACTCTATATCAAAAAGATTGCTGGCCTCATTTGTATTATGGATTGTGCGCATCTGTGAAAGGTGAATAAACACTCTTTGAACAACTTATCCATTTGTGAGACACCGCCATTCCCTGTGTTATTGCTTGTCCATTATATGCTATGGTGTGTATTCCCTTTTCCATTTCCAAAGTGTCACAGTGTTAAGTCAGTAAGTCATTCCCTCTATCCTAGCCTTTGCAGTACAAAGCCTTCACCCTTCACTAAAATTGATCACAACTATGAAGTGAGTATGACCTTGAAAGTCTTGTCTGAGTAATAATAATAATTAATGACCTATTATATTTGGATTTAGATCGCTAGTAATGATTACTTGTTATAATTGCTAATTGAATGGATGGTAAAGCATGTTTTAACCTACGCTGTTGGGAGCGGGAGCGGGAGCGAAAAGCGAAATTTTCAAAAGCTTCCGTTTCGGGAGCTTTTTTTAATATAATATATATTTTAATATATTTTGATGCATATAAATTAAAAAAACATGTATTATGCCAAATTAGCTATAGAAAACATCAAAACATAGATATTCATATAACCATTTAGTACACATTGATATAACATCAATCATCTAGGACATCTTAGAAGATTTTCTGGAATGACATAGCTATGGCAATGACCATTTGCAAGTGACGTCTTTAAATCCAATATCAAACTTGCAAAGATATTAAGTTATTGTTAAGATTTACTTTATCAAACAAACTCTATGATTGAATTTTTGTAACAGAAGTTGAATTTTTGTAAGAGAAGTACAAATGTGTAGCTGATGGCATCGACTTTAAGACAATGCTGCATGTATTTGACCCTCATATGTCAATACCATTTTTCTCATATAACCAAACTGTATTAATTAGAATTTGATTAAAATTAACATGCAGACGGTTTTCTATTTTATACTTTTATCCCTTCTGAATAGAATATGAACTTTATTGATATTGCAAAGGTGCTTCTCAAAGGCCCCTTTACCAGTGTATTGCCAAATTTTCCTTTTTTATTCGTCCAATTTCTATAATGTCATTGTTTGATATATGATGTGAAGGTAAACCCAAGGCCAGGGTTGACAGACAATGGGATAGACCTTTTTGAAACTCCTGTAAAAGTGTTTTTTTTCAAATATACTTCTTATTTTACTCATAAAACAATTATGTACAAGGAGAACAAAATCTGTACAAGAAAAGATAAGAATATACAGACATTGTAGCAGCTATCTTATTGCAGTTATAGCGACAATAAATTATGAATATGGAGTTATCAATTCACTTTTTTCATCTCTAATGAGCAAAAACCCTTCACCCTTGAGTTGGGCACAAAGCTCATCCATCCACAGCCCTTGAAAGGAAGAACAGTGCCACTAGAGTCCTAAAAAACACACTTACAGCACAATTTCCATAAAGAGAACATAACAACAATATGGATACAATGCCACAAGCCTTGATAAGGTGACTGATGAAAGAGTTAGTTCCCAAGAACATCTGCTCTCCAATGAATGGTACCCTGGATCATTTCAGAGAACCTCTGCTATGCTAATTTCCAACATTGACAAGAAAACCGACACTCCCAAAGAATGCATTTGATAGCTTCATCTTGGGGCAAAAAATGCATTTATCATCTGTGAAACTACAATTCGCCAACCTGGGGCACATCAAAGTTTTAAACGGTTTACCATGGGGGGCACATCAAACTGTTTACCACTGAGGGCATAGAATGAGTCCAATAGACTTTATTTGCCCAAATTAACCCTAGCCAATCCCGAAAAAAATATAAAAAATAAAATTAAGGAATCGCTCAGGAAGCGTTTTCGGGAGCGATTTTTTTGCCCGGGATCGCTCAGGAACCGATGAGGAATCGATCTGGAAGCGTAGATTCCGGATCGATTCCTAAAATTCTAGGGAGCGTTTTTTTCTCCAAGGAAGCGCGAATTACGAAATCGATTCCGGGAGGAATCAATGAGGAATCGCGAATTGGGATCGATTCGTGGGGGTGCAGAGCGATTCCTAGCAGCGTAGGTTTTAACCCTTGACACCTTGCAGTAGCTTGATGACAGTTTGAGTTATATTTTGGTCATGTTGACTTGGTCAAACCTTAGTTTGACCAAAAGTCAACCACAGGACATGAGGTGGCAGACCTCAGATGTTACAGATAGATGATATATGGTCTGGTACAGGTCACCATGGTGGGCTTATGCAGTGGTTTCAGGCTTATGATGATGATTTGTGCTTTTTCAGCACTTTTACAGATTATTATTATTTGGTCTGCCAGATATGATGAGTATTTATTTTGGACCATGCAGAGGTTTATATGGTGTATGAGTACACATCTTAGATGGATTTGGGCCTTCTGAGTCCAATGAGATAGTCTGTTTTTAGTTTCGAGCAGTTACAGTGATGATTGAGCCTCAGTTGTCTATCCTAGTGCAGTTTTGGTCCGTCAGAGGCCCTGTCAGAGCAGTGATGAGATTTACTTGGTTCACCTAGGGCGCTGTGCATGGAGGGGGTGGTCTAGCGACTTGTTATTACCATATTACCCCCCTCCCAGACTCATTGGTGAGCTCACCTTGACAGCGCAGGCACTCCAGGAGGCAGTTTGGGCAGTTTCACATTTCTCGAGGCAGTCCAGAAAGGGTAAAAATGGTTACAGAGGAATTCGATTTGGGCTACTGAGGCAAGTTTATGGCATGGGATGATCAGTGATGATGAGTGGGATGTCTTCTACACCTTCTCCAGCAGTTCCAGCTTCATTGGGACCCACATCCATCACTAAGGCTCACGACTTTCCCAAAGAGGCACGATTTGGTGTCTAGATCATTTATTCTTGGATATTGTGCCATGGGGATTGACCAAGGGTGTTAGAAATTACCCCTTGGACCCACCATGAGCTATATTTTATGTTTTGTCATCATGATTTGGTGGAATCCCCTCTCCTATGGCGATTTTGTCCACTTATTGTTATATTTTATTAGTGATCCATGTATTGTATTGTTGAGCTCATCTCAACCATTCTTTTGATCTTTTAATCTTAGCCACTCATCTAAAAAAGTGGTTAGATTGTGGACTCTCTCCTTCCTATTTAAAGGAGAGAGCTTCTCATTGTAAAGGGGTCTTTGGCTCTTGGAATCTTGATATAGAAAAAATTTCTTGTGGAAATTCTTGTGGTCTCCTTTGCATCTGGTGTTCTTAGATGGTGATTGGAAAGTCTATTGCATCCTAGCATTTGGGTATTTGTGGTAAGATCTATCTCTTTTGGAAACTTTTGTCTTGTCTACAGGAGGGCGATTTCACTTGGGCGTTTTTGCAAGGCTTCTTCAACTCGCTCCACTTGGCATTCGCTTGTGTCAGGGGGTTATCATTAGTATCATTGTGATCTATGCTATCTTTCTGTTATTTCTCTTGTGGCATTAGTCTTATCTCTTGTTCGCAATAAATCTAATATTGTTGACGTTTATTGTGCAGGAGAGAGGGCGCATTGGCTTCTTTGGGCAAATCGACTTCATAGAAAACTACCTCAAATCGCTTCAAATTGATCGAGTTTGCATAGATCATCATCATCAAGGCATCTACAAGGTTATCCAGGTAAGATCCACAGGTTTGTTCTTCTTGTCTTGGCTCTAATCCATTGGCACAACTACTTCATTGATAAAACCCTTATATTTCAAACCCTCATTTTACAATTTTTCAGATCTAGCAAGATCTACTTGGCTTTTGGGTATAAAATTCGAAACCCACCTCTATAGCATCCACGAAAATTCGGATCTATAGTTTGGTGTGGATTGGCCCTCATTTGACCCACTTCCCAAGGCAAAGAGGCTTCTCCAAGGGAGGTCGCACTTCCTAGGAGGGGTGATTTTGCTTGATTTAACACCTGGGCAGGTGAGATCCCACTTGATCCTTGATCTCCATAATTGATAACCTACCCCTAGTGTGTCACTTCAGTGATTTTGACCTTGTGGGCCCCATTCCTCATTTTGAGGGTTGAGCCCCACTTGGGTCACTTTGTGGCACATTTCAATCTCATATCTACTAAGATCTAGCCATTGGATGATCCTAATCTTTTATATCCACCTACCTCAACACCTCAACATTCCAGATCTACAATTTGGTGGACATCTGACTCCATTTGGCCCATTTCCCAAGGCACTAATCTTCCCCAAGTCAATTCGACTTTCCTAGATTGTTGAGTTATCTTGTGGCTTGATTTTTGTCTTGTTGCTTGAAACTATCATATCCTTTCATCAAGCATAGCTAGAAAGCCTTAACTATCAGATCTCTGATTTGGGACACTTTCCCTGTTTTAAGGGTCACGTTTCCCAAGGCAGTTGATTTTGATCATTTGAAACTAGCTTTGAATCCTGGAATCATACCTAATCATTGAGACATTGTGTGTTATATATTATTGTCGTACTATACCTTTCCAAGCCTCCACAATGATCTTAATTCCTTATTTCTAGGGTTCCATACTTGTCACCTTACGTACCTCATTAGATTGATTTGATCTGATGATTGGGTTGATCTCTCCTGTCGGGAGTAGATCTGGGTCTCCCCCTTGCTATCTTGGATTTGATAGCTAAAGCGAAGAGTGTCTTGGTTGGCGTGACAACCATGCATTTGGGAACCTAGGCCCTCTTGGTTCACCACTTTGGTTGCCTATCCCCTCTACCGTCCACATTGGATCCACCTATAGGGGCAACTACAAGATTGGTGGTAATAGGTACTTGGGTACGTCGGGGTACTATATATATATATATTTCAAGTTTATATTATATTAATATATTAAATTTTCTATATATAATATAGAATTTTCAAGTTTATATTATATTAATACATTAAGTTTTCAACAAGTAACACACATTTGACATTGGCATTGCACATTAATTCAAATTACATATATAATATTGATATTGATATGAATCATCAGCATGATATATGTCCATGACTCCATGACTCCATTGTCATACTACATCCAAAATTTGACAAATGGCATTTGCCATATTTCCGAACACTAAATCAAAAATACAAAATAGTAAAATGAAAATAGTCAAATACTAAACATAAAGCTACAAGTAAACATCATAGCTGATCAGGATTGCAATTTGATTTCAAGGACCTATCGTGTGTTTTCATGAAGTCAAATGATGAAAATGAGTACCGTCATGCATCAGGTAGAGGAGACTTTGTGGTTTGGAGTCTCAAAGAATAAGATCAGTCACAATTTATCACATAGGTTCCTGATCCTTGCCATGAGAAGTGGACTGACTAGGATCTTGTTGGAGAACTTCTGTAGCAGATTATACATCCATAATTCCTGTAGTATATTTCCATACTTAAAAGTTAAAAACTGAAAAGTTAAAAGCTTTTTCAAGTAGCTTGTTTTCAGTAGTAAGGGACCATATGCATCACTACTTTCAGACCTGTTCATCACTGTTATGGTAGCACTGTGTCACAGAACAGGTTGGCACTATTCATATATGACTTTAATCCTCCTCAAAGCACATCAATAGACAGTCTTTAATCTTTACCTTCTGTTTAATATTTATTATTTCAAAGATAGAAATATGTTACAGAAATAAATACTTGTATTTTTTTATTATTCATTATGATTGCACTTAATTTGTATAGACGACAATACTGGTAAATTTATTAATTATTTACCATCACTAATCAGTAGTGAATCGTGATGCATGAATAATGAACATTACATACTAAATAGTAATACTGAACAGTGAAAAAGAGGGAGGTCTCGATTCACAAATGATAGCGGCCTCCAAACTTGACAGTAAATGAAGAGATGCCTCCAAACTTGACAGTAAATGAAGAGATGCCTCCAAACTTGATAGCGATTCAGTGAATGAACAACAGACGAAATGAAGGGGTTGCATTGAGCTCTTAATGAGCCTTATGCCTGAGTTTTTAGGTACGTGGGAGAGGGCCCCACCATCACCATAGTCCGTAATCACTTCAAATCCAATAAAAAAATGGAATTTCAAGTCCGCACGGGGACAAATATTAGGGTCGAAAGTACCCACAGAGTACCCAAAATCGAGGTACTTGGGCTTTTATGAAGTACCAGTACCCTCAGCCCAATAACTAAGTATCGGGTACTTAGGTGAAGTACCAAATACTTCAAAGGTACTCCCAGAGGTACTCGTTCTCGTACCCAGTACGGCGGTACGGGTACTCGGTATTGGTACGCGTGCCCAACCCCCGATATGGGTACCATGGCTACTTAGATTAAAACAAACATGTATTATGCCAAATTAGCTATAGAAAACATGAAAACATAGATATAACCATTTAATACACATATAACATCAATCATCTAGGACCTATAACTTAAAACATTGTCATCAAATGATCAATGATCAATCATCAACAACATCAACCTTCAAATTTTAACATATAATATTTGCCATCAACAAACTCTAACAGATAACATCAACCATGAAATGAAACAAAGTATCATAATATCATATTCATTACCAAAGAGTTGTAAGATGCAATAAAAAATTTAAAGTTCAAACTTCAAAGGTAGGTTCAAGTTCAACTTTCAAGATTCAAAGGTCAAACTTTCATAGTTCAAAGTAGGCCATAATGTTTACAAAATAGGCCATAATAAACATGAAATACAAAGTACTATGATACTATCTACTAAGCTTTCCTCTTGCCACAAGAAACTTCCAATTTTTTTTCTCGTGGTCTAGGTGGAATAGGAGTTGTTGGAAGTGATCGTGGAACATGAGAAGAAGATGAATGGCTCCCGCGGGCTGCTGGGCGTTGTGAAGCTAAAGGAAAAACTCCTGCATCCAGAATTGGAAACTTGCTGGTGGTTGGGGGTGGCATCTTTGTTGTATGAATTGGATCACCATCATGATCACCCAATAGTTCAGCCTCCAAGCGCTCTAATGCTATGGTTCCATCCTCCACATTAGCCTCCTCTGGATTGTTGTCCCAAGTCAAATATGTTTTATCATTCTTGGCCGCTTCACAATAATGGGACAACAACCTCAAGTTGTAGTGCACACAAACCAAGCTTTCTTCCCGTTCTACATTCAAATTGTTTCTCTTGACGCTGTGGATGAAGTTGTAGGTGCTCCAACACCTCTCTGCAGAAGAACTATTAACAACCTGTGAAAGCACCCTCACCGCCAATTTATGCAAATATGTGCCAGTGGAGCCATACATGTTCCACCAATAGATAGGAGTCAACCTCTCTGGATCTTTAGTTGCATGCAAGGTACTAAAGACTCCATGTTCACTGATGTATCTTCTCAATTCACTCCGTACTTGAGCACACACCCCCTCATTATGGACCAACTTGTCTAATGCAAGCATATACCCATTTTGCACCTCTGGATCTGTGTGTGGTTTTTTCCAAACTCCATCACTAGGTGCAGGTTGGGCCAACCAAGATGGAGAATAATATTTTGGGGTAAGCACATATGCAAGGGCATGGAATGGAACATTCAAATTATCCCACCTTTTGACCACATGTTTATGAATATGGTCATACAAGATTGCATCTCTTTGCTCAACAATGTCTTTGATTTGACCAAGCATGCTATCCTTCTGCTCATACACCTCCCCAATCACCGGCTGATCTGTATCTGCAAAACGAATCACACTATAAATGGGCTTGGTGAACTGTAGAACATACCTAAACTGTGCCTAGAACTGACCATCAAGAATGGTGTCCTCCACCTCCTGAACGTCATGTCTATCAAATGCGCTTGCAGCTCTGTCTTTCAATTCCTACCATGAATCGATTGAGACCATACTAGCCAATGCCTCTCTTACCTTCAAAACCCACCTAAAGGTGAGGTAGTAGCTAGCAAATCTAGCCTTCACAATCTTCAATAGATCCAACCTAGAGTGGTTGCGAAAAATGTGGTGGGCCATGCTATGACTAGTAATAAATTTTATCATTTTCTTACCTCTTTTGTACAAGGCACCAATCCATCGGTAACTAGGGTCCTTCATATTAACAATATCATGCTTCTAAAGGTTCAATGTGTGAACCAAGTTACCAAACACCCTGACCAAAATATGTTGGGATACTTATCCTCAATGATTGCTCCTGTTGCCTTACAATTAGCAGCATTATCGGTGATGACTTTAATGACATTGTATGGCCCAATCTTTTGAATGGTTTCAAGTAAAGGTTGTGCAATATTGATACTAGTCTTGTAGCGATCTGAGTAGTCATGAGCTAAAAGGAAGACCACCACTAGCAGACACCCAAGAATATTTATCAATGGCTTGCCTTTAACATTGTCCACCCATAAGATACAATGGATACCCCATAGTTGGACCAATCATTTGTAAACTTTTTAGGAGCACTATTGATTTTGGCTCTTTCCTTGTCAAGTCCCACAGTTCTAGCTTTGTCATACCTAGGGCTCCTGTATCCTTTAAGGGCATCATTGATGGCTTGTACCATTTCATGCCAATAGGGTGAGCGAAGAACATTGAATGGCACACCACATGCATAGAGAAACCTGTAAACTTTTGAATCCACATCATCTCTACAACCTTGGTCAAGGAAATTCGATAATGTTCTTCGCATAGGCGAGATTCCACTACCATGGGGGGATGAGGGTCCCGATCGAGCCGATGATGATCTAGATCCACTACCAAACATTCTCTGTGAGGATTCAGATTCAACCCTTGATCTCTTAGAATTGTTTTGAGCAACCTCTTCTTCCATCTTGTATTTGTTTCTCTCTTTAGCTGACACTTTGTCACAGGTTTTGACTCTAGTAGCCTTACCTTGATCACATGGCATAATCCCACACAAATGCTTTCTCACACGGGTATATGAACCTGTGTAAGTTTTATTACAATGGGGGCATGTAAACTTTGTGGTTCCACCCCCTCTCCCTCTCCCAAGCCTTGTCACATACTTCCATAAAGGTGTTGTGTCTTTTTGTTTTTGCCCCTGATCACTCTCAATCTCATCATCATTATCATCCTCTTCCTCTTCCTCCTCCTCTCCATGGTATGTGCCACTCCCTATCTCTTCCTCCTCATCATTGCCACCGCTAAATCTATTTCCCAACATCGTCATCATGAGAAGAAGTGGAACCAAAAACAAAAGCCACATACCCATCATGCTTCTTGACTCAATATGAGAATCACTTCTTGCCTGCAATAGAATGATGGAGAAGAATAAATGGGAAAGAGTAGGAAAAGAAAACATTCAAGATTTAAAATTTTAACATAGTGAAATATTTTTTTCAAAAATAAACAAAGATTGGGTTTTTAGAGCCTACCTCTTTAGCTCTTCAATGGTGGTTGAATGTCTCTATGGAAGCCTTCAATCTCCCTTCCAAGCTCTCACAAGTAGAAGCCTTCAATCTCCCTTCCAAGCTCCCACAAATTTGCTCTCAAACAACTAGTAAACCCACTCAAAGCCCTAGCAAGAGAAGTGAAATCAATGAAATGAGGAATAGAATGAGTCCAAATGGAGTCCAATAGTGTTTATATTGCCTAAATGAACCCTAGCCAATCACTAAAAAACAAGTTTTTTTTTGCAAATTTGAGAAAATTGGAATCAAGTCCGCCTAGCCCGTGGAATCGCTCAGGAAGCATTTTCAAGATTGTTTTTTTTGGTCCGGGATCATTGAGGGAGTGATGAGGGATCGCTCTGGGAGCGTCGATCCCTCATTGCTCCCTTGACGATTCCGTAAAAAACAAGGATCGTTTTTTTTTAAAGGAATCACGAATTACAAAATCGATCCCGGGAGGAAGCGAAGAGGAATCGCGATCCCGGGATCGATTCCTAATCGCTTCCTTCGGGATCGCGATTTGGGAGCGAAGCGGAGGGGGCTAGGGCGCTTCCCCGCTGCTTAGATTGGGATACGTGAAACCCTTGTAATTGGTGAATTAAAGGGTGTTTGCTATTGCTGGTTTGACCTACAATTGTGCCCTAGTCCAATAGTCCTCTTTTCCCTAAGGGCACACTTTTTGGTGTGATTGCCTTGGGAAGTGTGACATTGTCTTGGGGAGTGTGAAATTGTCTTTAAAGGCATGATATTATTTGGGAATTGTGATAAGGTGAATAACTCCATTTATATAATATTGTTGTGGCTTGCTTTGATATTGTTTGATTTCGATAAGGCGTGGATCATAGATATTGAGGTTTTGTGGAAGGTATTTGTGGTTTGTTGGTGGTTGCAAGTATCTTTCATTGATTAGGGTTTCCCCTTGAGTTTTGGAGTTACTCAAAGTGTTGAGAGGTTAGACTGTGGTGACATTGAGTTTAACTTTCTCTTGAGCTTACTGTCACTAGCACTAGGTCTACATTGCCTTGATTTGCAAAGGGAACATATTATACAAATTGATGAGAACTCTCAAGAGTTCTTGTTTTTTATAGGCTACATTTAGTGGATGTTTTAACCCCCGAATCGAAAATTGGTGCTACCAGAAGCACCCTTTTTTTCAAGGCTAAAATTACAACCTTTTTTTAAACCACAGTCAACCACAGTCTATGCCATTGCAATAAAAATCGTAAATCGAGCCCTGAATAAATAAATGGTCCTCCTAGAATCACCCTTGTTTTTATTTAGGGTTAAAATTGCATCTTGTTTGAAGCTCTAACCTTATCAACTAGTGTCACTGTAATGAAAACCTTAAAATTATGCTCCTAAAGTCACTTAGAGTCATTATGGCACCCCTATTTTTCTTTCCGAGGCTAAAATTACAACTTGTTTGAAACCACAACCCTAACAGTCGATGTCGTTGCAATAAAAATACCAAAATCAACTCCTGAATAAAAAATAGATGCTCCTAGTAGCATCGCTTTCTTTGATTAGGTTAGAATTACAAGCATTTGCAAACCACGACGTAATTTTTTTTTTTTCTTTTTTTCTAAAGCATTATAAAAATGATAAAAAGAGACAAATATGATTAAAAGTTAAAACAAATCTAAAATTTTGAAAATAAGCAAATTTTCAAACAAAAAACATTAATCCTTCAAATATGTTCAAAACATTTAAATAACATTAACAATAATAAAGAACATCATAAAAAAGGGGGAAAACATAAAAAAATATAAAAAAAAATAAAAAATAAAAATAAGTAAAAAATTTAAAAACATTCTAAAAAAATAAAAAAATAAAAAACCTTAATGAAAAACATTAAGCATAAAGTCATAAATTAAAACGTTAATGAAAAACATTGTTTAATGTAAAAAACATTTAAAATTAAAAAATAAACAAAGAAATAAAGGGAATGGGGAGGGTGCACGTGGGGGTGAGGGAATGGAAGGGGGAACATGGGATGGAGGGGAGGGATGGCTTGATTATGGAATCGAGCCATTCCCTCATAGCTCTATTCTAGAATCGAGCCATACCTCCCCTCCACACCCTTTTCCCTCCCCTCCATCCTACGTCCCCCTTCCATTCTCTCACCTCCACGTGCACCCTCCCCTTTCCCTTTATTTCAATTCCAAAATCGAGCCATCCCTCCCCTCCACACCCTTTTCCCTCCCCTCCATCCCACGTTCCCCCTTCCATTCCCTCACCCCCACGTGCACCCTCCCCATTGTTGGAAATAGTACAACTTCGGAAGCTATTCTTATTGTACTTTATTATATTATTGTTGTACCTCCTACAGGAGAAGATATTGATGTAACTAATCATGCAAAACCCTTGAAAGAATCAATGTAAACCTTGGGGTGAAAATACACAAAGAAAAGTATTTTTAAATGTTATTTTATCTTCCCCCAAGACAAGTTGGCCTTGTCAGTTAGATAAGTCGGCCCAGTGGGTAAATTGCCCCAGAATAATGGGCAGAACTGCCCCAGACAGGTCAGCCTAGTTTGGGAAAGTTAGGTCAGCCCAGTAAGGGAAAACGTTAGTTTTTCATGTGTATAAATAGAGAGGTCGCGTGCCTCATTTGGTCACTCACTCAACTCAAGCAAGTTTGCACTAGAGGAGAGAGAAGTTTGCATCTGCAACTAGAGAAGTGATTTTTGGGGTATTCACTTGGAGAAATTTTCTATTTCTCTCTCTTGTATCTGTACTCTGTTCTCGGGACTAATTATCTCTATACGAAGGTTATTGGGTTTTCTCCTTGTTGGGTTTCCTAGGATAAAATTCTTGTGTTCATTGTTTCTGTGCTTGGTTATTCTTTTAGTGATCCTATTGTTTATCTGCAATTAAATTATACTTCTATAATTGTATAAATCTAACATGGTATCAGAGTGGTACTAGAAGAAGTCATTGCCATAAACAAGGGTTTCACTTTTCGGGGCCTTCCCTCATCAGTTTGGCTTGAAAAGAGCATTGGAAATATTGCCCTAGGGAAGGCGCATCTTTTAGTGAAGGAAAAATCCAGTTCTGAGAAGTTTCATTTTTGACCTAATTTTGCATCCGCCACAGTTACTGCAGATATTAGCATTTCAAGTTTTGAGATGTTCGGTCCATAGTTTTGGCTTGATCTTACCTTCTCTCAACCCGCCTTGATAGGGTGCATCTATTTGTGGAGTTAGTTTTGCAAGAATCCAAACTTCATTTTTGACCTAGATCCTGCTAGGGTTTCTGGTCCAGATCTGCAATCAAGATGATTGGAATGAAGGTTGAAGATCGACCTAATGGGACTTCCAACTTCTTCTCCTGGAACTCTAGGGTTCTTCTCATATTAGAAGAAAATGATCTTTTGAAGTTCGTCAATGAGAAGGTTCCAGAACTAGAAGCAGAAGATGACAAGCCTCAATGGAGAAAGAATGATGCAAGAGCAAGATGAATCTTGGTGGACTTAGTCAAGGATCATTTGGTTCCTCAAATCTCACAAAAGAAGACAGCTAGGAAGATGTTCAAAACCCTAAAGAAGTTGTTTGAACACAGTAGCATCGATGTTACTCTCACATTGAGGAATCAACTATCAAATCTGAAAATGTCAAAGTCAGAATCAATTGCTGAATACTTCATGAGGATCTCAGAACTAAGGGACAAGCTAAGTTCTAGTGGAGAATCCCTTGATGATAAGGAGCTTGTCATAACCACTTTAAATGGTCTCCCACCCTCTTGGGAATCATTTAACCAAAGTATAAGTGGATGAATCAAGTTGCCCAAATTTGACAGATTATGGATAGATTGCACTCAGGAAGAGACAAGGATTGCAGCAAGGAAGAAACTCTATGGCACTCAATCTTAGGAGAATCAAGCATTTGTGTTCCATGCCAAGAAAGGTAGAGGAAAAGGAAGAAAGTTTCACAATCATAAGAACCAAGAGAGAAGATCAAGTCCTTCTCCAGATCAGAAGAAGAAGAAGAAGGATCTCTCGCATATACAATGCTTCAAGTGCAAGACATATGGTCATTATGCCAGTGATTGTCGAAGATCAAACAAAAGGAAGCATGAAGCCTCAACCGCTTATGTTGATGAAGACTCTCCTCACAAGAAGTCAAGGAATGACGATCGTTCGGAGTTCTTCTTCTAATGCTCCCCATGTTGAGGAGATGATATGAAGACCCTGACTGCAATGGTCTTCTAGCAAGAAAATGAAGAACAAAGGTCTCTCATGGTTACCACAAGGAGGCAATGGGAGCCCACCCACAAAAACAATAAAAGATAAGTATTTGAATTTATTTCTCGCATAGATCTGGTTTGTCTTATATGTTTTCATATCAAATTATATATAGATCTATGAGGAAGTGTGTTGAGCATTTGATGTAGTACCATAGGCACTAGTTGTACTTGTTATATGAGCTGCACAACATTCCATGAACACCTGATGGAGCTAGTCTAGATGATATCTCCTTCCTATATGCTTAGAGTAGTGCACACTCTTGATGGCATGTTCTAGTGGAGATAGCAGACATCTAGATAGTTATCATATGTGTTTGGGAGACATGTTTATGATTGTTGTGCTGAAGCATTAACTAAGATGCCTACATACCTGTGTAAACTATTGCCATTGCATTGAAATAGAAATTGGTTAAATTTGTTTATGCAATGTCACTAATCATCTGACGGGATTTGACTTGTAGGGAAAAGACCATGTGATATGGCCTACAAGAGAAGGATGATGAGACTTGTTCCGATGAACAAGTGAAGGACACATGAATCCCGTTGATGTTCAGATTAATCAAAAGCAGGAAGCTTCTAGGAACATGACCCACAGGCCCAGAGGATCTGATCTGAATATCGAGGATGAGGAGCTGATAGATCCTAGAGGAGAAAGGGTAGATTTGCTGCTGTATTTACAGCTGTCATAGAGTGATTTTCAGATCTGTTTTATGCATGATAAGGTTGCTGTAGAGGTCTTGAACTTGTTGGCACACTCCAATATCTTTTCTCTTGAATTGCATAGTGGATTGGGGTTGTTAAGAGGTGAGATATTGTCCGTTGTTGCTGCTGGTTTATTTATATTTCATAATAGCCCTAAGGCTGAAAATTCACTGGGTTAGGATCCAGGAAACCTCTAGGAAAGAGGTGAAATTTTCTTAGTTGTATTAATGCCCTAAGTCCTGAAAATTTCTACGTAGGGTAGTACAAAGTGGTCATTGATGTTATTAGAGGAGTCCTTTGTAAGATTATTTTACCTTTGACATATTCTTAATTTTATTCTTGGAATCAAAACTCGACGAGTTCAACACTTTTTCAATTTGCAATCCTATTTAAATCAAATGAATTTAAAGGGAAAAATACTTCTTGCCCCATAAATCAAGTTGAGTTTCCACCTTTCAATGTTGACACTGTATGTTCTTTAAGACGCATCACTAATTAGTAAGTACACTATTGGTTATTTTAATATTCAAGTTTGTTAGCAGTTACATAACATATTGAAATGTGCTAGAATTATGTTATTGCTCATCTATTTTGATATATGAAAGTAACCATGTATCCTCTGATTTTACAGGGTGCCTCAAAGTACTGTTTTAAATAGTGGCAAATGTTTTTTGTCAAAATGGGTTACTGGTGAGCTTCAAATTCAGTTTTCTTTCCATTATGATATTGTACATCAATATGTTCCACTTTTAAAATATTTTCCTTATGCTTTCTTTTGTTATATATTGCAAGAATTATTAAAGATAGTCAATTTAAGGACGGTGGTATGCTCCTCGGGCACAATATGTCTAAGACAATAAAGAAATTGATATCAATGTCTACTTGAATTTTATGTGACAAGAGAAAGAACAATATTTTTCTAGATTCTATAGTTATCCCAAGGTAAGAGAAAATAACGATTATTTACACATTATCCTAGGTTGGGTACATAATTAGAACATACCTATAACTTATAATCGCCATGCATAATCACATATTGGGTGACAGGTGAAGAGCAAACTGTAATTACAATAAACTTATAAAGAGACTCACAAAGTACAAAAAATATGACTATTATGGTTAAAATACAAATCATAATGGCAATAAATTGTAGTTAGGAAAACAGAAGGCGCCTTTTCCGATGGTATTTACCTTTGTATTAAATAAACAAATATTCATTCTTTCTTAAAATGGTGAACAATAATCAAAGCATCATAAGACAAATATTTTGTAAGTTCTTAAGTATAAATATCAACAAAGTTCAACCCTTCATTTGGGGTCTTTGCATGTGTTGTTGAGCTCATCGATTCATGGTTGTTTTGCTCATGGGTTACCTTTTCAAGCTTGTGGGGCCCCTTCAGGATGCTCAAGCTTGTGAGATTGGTTCATTTGAGCACACCTAGAGTTTCTTTAGCCCTCACGAGTATTCCCTGTACCCTTCATCTGGGGCCTTTGTTCCAGGACTCTTGCACCTTAGTGTTTTTTCTAATTGGGTGGCTATTGAGCAACGCTATCTTCTATAGTGTGTTAGGGGGTTTGAGTGTGTGTGTGTGTTTTGCCACCTAAGCCACTTTTCCTATGGTTCTCATGGAAGGTAGAGGTCTAACCTAGAGATATTGGAAGCATAGTGTTACCATTAGAACATGCATGGGGCCTATGCATTGGAGATAGGTTGGCATTAACACCCATTTTGATGCATAATCTTTCAATGTGAATACTTTTGAGGTATGTTCACATTCCTCGAAGCATATTTGCATTATTGTGGGCATGATACACATCTTTGGAAGCATGTTGAGGTGTGTTGGCATTCTTTGCATGGCATTGAAGTGGGACATCCTTCATAGGATGAGGACACATCTCTTGCTAAACCCCTCTAAAGGTCAAATGCATATTTTTTCATGAGGTATCCATCATCCAAGGGAAGTTAGGGTCCATTGATGGCTTTGGAAGCACCGCATTCCAAGTCCACACATGGCACATGAGTTCATATAAACTGTTAGATATTTAGGTTACTTTGAAAGTATTTACACCATTTTTGGGGGTGCTTCACGAGATTTGGGGTAAATGGTGTATGCTTAGCCCCGGTATGATATGTGATGGATTGTAACATGAGAGATGGGCTATGATGGATTTGTACACTTGAGATAGGTTGCTCAATGGATGCTTGACCTTGGTTGATTGCTGGTTCAGTGTTTTTACCTTGGGCATTGGAGATCTCTTGCTAGGATGGTAGATACATTTCATGATGGCCACATGGATGATTCACTTGGTGGGAAAATGCACTACTGGGGATATGGAGTGTTGTGCATCATGGAGGAGGGATTTTGATGGCATGTGGTAGCTTGGATTCCTATTCGAAGGATTGTAGATGGCTTGGAGATTCCTTGGGATTTGACAGTGTTCTTGCATGCTTTGAGTACCTATATCACCTTGGAGTCCTTATTGTGCACAACATTATCATTGGAGCATGGCACTTGTACTCTAGTGGACATCTCACTTGTGTGGCCTATAAGGGCTCATGTAGTTTGGTCTTAAGGGCCTATGCCTACTTAGTATTGTTGGCTTCCCTTACCTCTCATCTAAATAGAGGAAGGAGAGTCTTTAATTAACATTACTTCTGTGTTCATTCTTATTGTCTTTTGTAAAGATGTGACCTAGAAGTGGAGTGCACTTGTCCTCTTTGTAGTAAGCGACTTTTCTGTTGAGTCTTTACAGTTGATTGACAGAATAGATATCTATAATAGAATATAATAATATATATAATGAATAATTGGTAATGAAAAAATGATTACAATGCTCTCACGATGATATACCTTTATAGGCATTGACTGGTCATGAGAGTGAATTGGTGTGACCCATGACTCTTCATAAATGTTAATTAATTAATTAATTAATTTAGTTACTAATATTATTTATTCTTATTATTGTAGTTATTATTACATTACATGTTTATTTATATTTGTTACATTGCCACCCTCTTAATGAATGCTTTGTCCTTAAAGCATAATAAATTGGATTCTCTCTAGCTGAGCATGTTCTTGTGGAAACATCATACCTATTGTTACTGGGCAAACTAGCAGGGCTAGTGCCCAGTAAGCACATGCACAGACTCATGACACAATGTCACCTTGATCACAAATCTTTAACTTCATTGGAGAGCCCTTTTTCACTATATGTGTAAAACACTTAGACACCAACTAGATCTCCTATGTGATAGTATTAGTGACCAGTGCCTTCATGGAGTCAAATAAAGAATGAAGAAGACATAATAGGAATGTTGTACGTGTTATCATATCACTTTTCTTCACAAATAGTTATCATAGAGATATAATCATTCATTTAAGTAAGAAACAAGATCTATAAGCACTGCTGCACAAATATAATTAGTATAATTTCAACAGTGGTAACCAATTTATGACAATGATCTCCAGCAGTAATCAGTCTTATGATTATTAGACAATGTTCACGCAATAATAGTCAACCAATATTGCAATCATTACACATCAGATCAATCAAAGATTCATCCACTGAAATTTGAACATTACTTTAGGCCTTTCAGTAGTGCTAGATAATGGATAATCTCAGTGCAAGTTTAAGACAGTCCTGTAGCAATTTGAAAGATTCAACTTTTAAACCAGATTTTATATGCTAATTCTATAGTACACAAACAGTAAAACTTCCAGCTAGATACCAAGTTGGCAAGTAGTAGTTAGGTGCTTTCTTATGAGTTCAACCAAACACTTGCTGACCTTTTTAAAGCTGCTTTTCTGTGTGTTTTTTATGGTAGTTTTCAGGACATCACTGGAGTATACGGACTGCTATATAGCAGACCTAGGATAGGGTATAAAGGGGGCTGAAAAAGGGGACAGCAGGGCCTGAAAGGCAAGGAAAGGGGCAGCAAAAGCAAGGCCGAGGCTCTAGGAGGACAATGAGGGTTAGAAGGGAGGAATACGGGTAGGTTTTTAGGTTTAGAGCTGGTTAGGGTTTAGATTTTTAGGATTAGGGCATATTTTAGGGTTTTTATTTTTATTTTTTTATATTTTTAGGGCTGCCACAATTTCTCCCTAGGGTTTTTAGGGCCTAAAATAGCAGGCCGAATTTGTAGGAGGGAGGGCCGAAATTTTAGGGAGACCAAATTTTGAAAAAAAATTATTTTTGATTTTTTCGAGTTTCAGACATAAAATTGCAGACCTAATTCTAATTCTAATTCTACCATGAAATGCAAAATTACACATGCAAATGCAAACAAATTTGATAAATTTTGATAAAACAAGGGTTTTCATGGATGTAACCCTAAACCCTAGGCCTAGAGGAGAGGTGACCAGCCTCCCTCTTGGGGTAATCTTCTCTTTGCCTCCTAAACTAGGGCTTCCTACAAGAATCTCTAGGGTTCGTGATAGGAGCCTAATCCCTGGAAAAATTAGAGATCCAAGGCCAAACTAGGGAAAGCCTCCTCTAGGGAGCGTTTTCCACCATGCAAAGAAGATAGAAGGCAGATAAAAATGCCCTAATCAGAAAAATGCAGCTCAATGGCCACCATTCAATCATCAAGAAGCAAGAATTAACCTACCTTCACCAAGCAAGGCTAAAACTAGACTTACTTGAGCTGTGTGTTGTTCCAACAATTCCTATCATCCACCATGCATGAGCAAAACCCTAGAAAGCATCCAAATTTCATCCACAAGGCAAAGAAGAGAAAACTCCAAGAGGTGCGCATCACTTTCCAAAAGACTATCTTGGGTAAAAGAGCAACATAATGTAATTAATGTAATTTATTCTATGAGTTACGATTTACAAATGAAGTGAGGAGTTGCATTTATAGTGTTCTCAATTCACTTTACAAAAGAACCAGGCCGACAGGCCAAATAAAATGTCAATGTAAAAATATAACATGAAATAATATAAAAATAGTCTAAAGATGGCCAAAAGATGGCTACTTGGGGTATTTCCCCCCTAGGTGCCTAAAAACTGCTAAAAATGACCAAAACTAAACAAAAAGCTTCACTCCGAAAGGTGGAGTAAGAAGAGAGGATCGTCATGCCCCATCTAACCCCAATAATGCTGAAAATCCCTCAACGTCCCCCCTCTACAAGCCTGTGGGCTTGGTGACCAAGGATGACGTCATCAAGAAAACTGCACCAAGGAGAGAGGGCGCTTTGAGGATGGCGCTTTGAGAGAGGGTGTATAAGGTGATCGGAAGGGGAGGCAAGAGCCTCAAAGCTAGAATGCCGTCACCGGTGTAGAAAACAAGCAGGGTGTCATGTGACCCAGTGACCCACCTCTAGGAGCCCCGGACACCAACCTTAGGGCTATAATCCCTAGAATGAGGCAATCAACAATGCCACTAAGCCATAGTACTCCTAAAGGAAGGACCAAAGGGTTCGACCATAACCATCTCTCATAAAGTACTGATGATCCCCGAAGAAAAATACGACCTCTCTCCTTGGAAAACATCTGAATGTAGGTTGGTACTGGTACCACGTAACACCTGTCCTTGTTTGTTTTTGGGGGTTTGAATTGGTCCTTCTTTTGAGTGTTGGCGAGGTTTCTTTGTAATATTTGTATCATACCCTGAAGTTGTTTGACTTGGTTGTTTAACGTAAACCTTGAGGGATCTTGGGTACATACTTGCCTTGCTTTTGTTGTTGTGTGTTCATATGGGGATTTTGTACTTTTGTCATTAATTGTAATACACCTTTCTTGAGAGCGGACCCTTCAATACCATATAATTTATAATGTTGGCCTTGCCAGTTAAACTCCATAAATTGTTCTTCAAGGTTGGTGGCATAAATCCCCAATTGTAACAACCATTCTACACCTAGCACCTTATCCATCCCATCGAGTGATAACGCATAGAATCTTGATTGTAGTTCTAGCTCTTGTATTTGAACATGTATTTCATGTCATTGTCCTATGCTGTCGACTTGATGTCCATCAAGAACCTTAACAATAAGATCCTCGGTGGGGTACATAAAAAGGTTTAACTGTTTAGCGACATGGATGTCTATATAGTTATGAATATTGCTAGAATCTATGAGGATTGTTAGTTCCCCATTTTTTACAATTCCCTTGAGCTTCAGTGTCAAAGGCTATGATTTTTTTATCTTAGTTGTAGGTGGAATTGTCATTTTCATGCCTCTTTCCTTGGAACCTTTATTTCATCAGTCTTCCTAAGATGAGGTGGGACATTTTGTGGGTACTTGTTTTTTTTTTGAGTAATATTTTCTCCTTGCGACACATCATCCTTATTCCTATTTGCTAGTATGCATGAAATAGATGATAGCAATACTTTTTTCGGTGTTTCGTCATTATTCGAATTTGAGTTGTATGCTACAATGATTTCATTTTCTGGGTTTGGTACTTCTACTTGCTTCTCATCCATTATTTTATAGTACTGCAATGACATGTCTTCACATCTATGATCAAGAATCTAGTTCATACCACACTGACGACAATTGTTTTCCTTCCTTTTATCCTTTTCTCTTCTCGAGTATTGATTTTGAGTGTTGTTGTAGTGATTTGATGCATTATACCTAGTTGTCTTTTTTTGGACTTTAGGGGCCACCTCATATCGAGTATCAAACTTTCTTTCAATCATCTTGCCAAGCTTCATTCCGCCAAATTCTCAGGTTTCGATGGTCTCAACTCACTATGAATGATGGGTTTTAATCCTGAAACATACGATTTTAATAATTGATCATCTATAAGATCCAAAAATTTGGTTGCCAATACTTCCCATTCATGTGTATACTCATTCAATGTTCCTGTTTGTAGTAAATGAGTGAACCTAGTGAAGGTGTCGTCTTCTTCATTGTCATGAAATCTATTAAGAAAATCATCGGTGAACATTTGCTAGTTAATGGATAGACCACTAGTTTTTTTGGACGACTAGGTGAACCAATCATAAGCATCACCTTCTAAATATAAAGATGCCATCAATATCTTCACCCATTCACTAGAAGGTGGGTTCAAACTTCATAGCAGAAATTCCTTTGGTTTTATTAATCCATATGATAGCGTTTCGGTCGTCCAACCCATCGTATTTAGGGATCTCAATTTTGATTCTATTTAAATAATTTGCGTTATTTGGGTATCTCTAATAATTTGTGTTTGGCAGTTCTAGGTTGGTTGGTGGACTTTGGTGGGCTAGGGGTTGTGCAAATAATGCATCTACCCTTTCAATTAGTTGATTAATCCTCTCACTATGATCACTCAAATATCTTCATTGCTTCATCCCTATCATCATTTCTTAATTGTACTAGGGTTTTCCATCGAGCGTCAGACTCTTCTATTATCTTGTTATGACATTTACAAGCAGTTCATCCAGATCACTTGGGTCAACCCTCATGGTGGGTTCCGCCCAAAGATGAGCTTCTACGCTGAGCACTTCTGGGAGCTAAGGGACGGGCTCATTGTTCGACCCCATTATACACTCCCTTCGCATTCCCCTATGCCAATTCATAGTGGGTTCTCATAGATTTCGGGAAGAAACAAACCACCAAATCAATTGATTGGACAAGATTTGCTAGCTATGCCATCTACAAGAGGTGGAGATTGAGGAGCACTTTATCTTTTGCTACCCCGTCTACTATGAGATCAAGGAGAGGTTCTATTGCTTATTTAGGGGGTCCCAGACCCTTGCTGGTTTCTTCAGATACTCAGAACATAGATGTTAGCCGTATATATGCAGGAGGTCCTTAAGCTTCGAGCCCATATTCTTTGGCCTCCTACTAGGCCAGGTACTGCCTAGTGGATCACTTCTTTCTTTACAGTGCTACCTCCCATAAGGGGCACCAAGCGACAGACTAATATCGGTAGAGATACAGACTCCAGATCGATGCGGACCTGTAGGTCTTGTTATCACAAAGATTGTAGTTGCTACTAAAGGTATCCTATCTGGGATGGTAGAGGTGGGCAACTAAACCCGTGACACTCGCAAGGGCCTCATTCACCACTTATTAAATGGTTGTCACACTGAATGGCTCTTGTCACTTCAGATCGAGCTAGGAGCAAGATCAAGCGGGAGACCCTAGCTAGCCAATGAGAGCTAGTGAACCAACTCAAGACACACTAAATGATACAGATGAAACAAAGCAATGAAATCTTGGGTTGATTGATCTAGATCTAGGAAATGGATGTGGGATAGAGGAGTTAGGGACTGGTTGAGAGAGTTTAAAGGTGGGATAAATGCTCAACCTCAAATATTTATCACCACAATGAGGGTTTATGAAGTAGATCTAGATAGATCTAGTACCAATGAAGAATACCCAAAATAGATCCATCTAGGGTTTAGGCAATAAAATGTAAGATGGTCAAAATGGGGGTAGTTTGGGAGTAAAAGGCACTTAGATTGGTTGCTTGGGGTTAGATCTAAGCTTTAGAGGACAATCAAGCAACAACCAAAATGTAGATTGGTGCAAATGATCAACTTCCCAAGGAGGGCGAATTTCCTAGAGGAGGACCAATGTTAGATCAAGGGCAAATGGAGTTGGTTTTGGTTCAAACTTGGTCTCTAAGGGTTTTTAATTATTTCCAACTTGGGTTTTGAATTAAAAGCCAAGAAAATCACCCGATCTACTAGATCTAACAAAATGAGGTTTAAACTTTGAAATTTTAATGACTAGTGGAATAGAAAATTGAAATTTACTCATAAAAAATTCAGAAATTTTTGTAATATTTTGTATGATATAACTAACATTGCCTAAGATTGATTTTGGGCATTTTCTATGACATTTTGCTTGCTGGTTTTTAGTAGGTCTGTACATTTAAAAGGTGTTATGCTACCCAAAGTTGACCATCATCAAGCATAAAGGGCATGCACAAGCTACTATTTTAGCCACTTGCAAGAATAGAATGGTAAAAAATATTCATTTCCTTCTAATTTTCTTTCAAATACTAAGTGCAGAAATCTATATCATTGTAACAAGTCGAAGAGAGTCTCTTGGGCTTGATTTCTTGTATTTTTTTTTAAGTTCAAGTTCTTAGTTTTTTTTGCCATCCATTGCATGCAAGTGAGGAGGCATTGCCACCCTTGCATTGTAATTGTTGAGTGGTTTGGGTTTAGCATAATTCCTTTTGTTTTAATTTACTTTTCCCGCACGTTACAAGTGAGAAGGCTTTGCCTCCATTGTAAAATCACGTTGTCTTGCATTTTAATTTGCCCACACCTTGCATGAGAAGAGGCTCTGTCAATCCATGCAAAATCGTGCTGGCTAGTGGTTTACTTTCTAACTCTTTTTGCTTTAAGTTATTTTGCCCGTACCTTACAAGTGAGAAGGCTTTGCCTCCTTTGTAAAATCGCGTTGGCTTGTGTTTTATTTTCCTCGCACCTTACAAGTGACAAGGCTTTGCCTCCCTTGTAAAATCACGTTGGCTTGCATTGTACTTTGGCTTTTGTTTATTCATTAAAGGTTAAAATAAACCGTGCCCTGATTTTTGCCCTGTATTCACTCCCCTTGCCAGTTCGACCGATCCTGGGCGACAAGAAAGGGAAAGGATTTGTGTTGGCTAGAATAATAGGCACTTGGAAATTCATCTTAACTAGATACTGAGAAAAAGGGATTTGACCTGTGGAGCTAGTGGGGTAGAGGTTGTTGGGAGCTTCGTGGCACTTTGTGTCCTCCAGTTGAGCACCTAACAAGTTTTGGGGTTGACCCGTGGAGCTAGTTGAGAACCTTGTGTTCTCTTGTTGAGCACCCGACAATCTCTCTCTAGTCGAAAGAGATAATTTCTTGGGGTAGACACATAGAGTAGCTTTAGTCTTCTTGCACAAACCATAATCCCCTAAGTTGAAGTGAGACTTAAAATAAACTAAAATTTCAGTACCGTTTGCAAAACACTACTGTTGTTATCTTGATTACAATACTTTACTTTGAAAGCATTTGGATTATTGGTTCTTGTTATCACATAACTTGTAGTTGTCCCAAAAGGTGATCCTATCAAGGATGGTAGAGGTGTTGGACAATTAAAGAGGTGACCGAAGAGAGCCACGATTCCCAATGATTGTTGGTTGTTACATTAATCGAGGCACTTTTCACTTTAGATCAAGACAAAGCATGACCAAGGGGGAGACCCTAGCTAACCAATGAAGGCTAGCGAACCTACTCAAGACCTTCTAGGGAAATGTGAAAGTGAAAGGAGAGAGGTCAAGAGTAAATGGATCTAGATCTAGGGAATGTAAGTGGACAAATGGAGTTAGGGCTTGGTTGAGGAGGCTTAAAGAATGGAATAATGCTCAACCAAGGAATGAATATGCAACTTATGAAATTAAGGAAGTAGATCTAGATGGTTCTAATGCCCCAATCAAAGAAGACCCAAATGGGGCCCACCCTTAAATTATGGACAATGTACAAATGGCACTAGAAGGTTGGCTAAGCAATGGATCTGAAGTTTAAAAGGAAAAATAACACAACCCAAGTGATAGATCTAGAAAAATGCATAAAACCCACTAGTGCATCCCCCTTAAGAGAAGACCAGTGCCTTAGATCGGGGGTCAAATGGAGTCGGATTCCAACCAAAATTTAGCTATGGGATTCTTTAATTAATTAAGAAGTGGGTTTTATGTTTTAATCCCAAATTATCGCCAGATCCATTAGATCTAAAAATCTAGGGTTTGAACAATTAGGATTTTAAGTGACCAATGGGTAAAATGCATGTAAATGAATACATACCTTGTAGATATTACCTCAAATGCTTGCGGCCTCTAAGAACATCGATGATCCTTGCATTTAGTTACAATTCCAAGCTAGATCCAAGTGATTCCAAGCAAATTGTCCTAGCCCAAGGAGGAAAAACGTCATTTTTTACCTGCAAAGCCAAACTACATACGTGAGATTTGATCCACAGATAAAACAAGATCTATGCATGGCATGTCAAAAGAAGCAAATCAATGGACAAAGCACAATTGAAAAACTCCCTTTAAGATGAAAACGTCATGCCCAAGGAGGATGTGGGAAACCCCTGCAATCTTTCCTCAAAGCAATTTGCACCCCTGCAACTAATGAATTCGACCTCCCTCTGTAGCTGTTGAGAATCACTTGTAAACAACTTGGATGTCTAAAGCAAAGATGTATAATCATGTACAAGAACATTCATCAAAGCATGAGAAGTAGATTTATAAAATAATATTTTATTCCAGTATTTTCAGAGCCCAAAAGGTGCCTTTACAATAGGGGGGTCTCTTCCTTAAATAGGAATGAGAGACACCAAAACCCTAGCCACTTTACAAACGAGTGGTGGAGATCAAAAGATAGATACAATATAATCAACGACTATGATGTGTCGGAACAATAATACATGGATCAACTCACTAAAAGGGGGTGCACACTCACTAGAGAGGCCCTAAGGGGGTCGCACCACATAATAGATGACTAGGACAAGTGTAGGAGCACATGGTGGGGCTACGAGGTATTAATGCCCTTCATTAGCATCACCCCATGGCACAATAACATAAGATATGACCAAATAACATGTCAAAGTGACCAAATGACCAAATCGTGCCCCACCCCTCAATTAGAGAATAATACATCAAATAAAAACCCGGAGAGTGTGTGGACCCCATTGAATGCTGCAAGCTGATCCGGAAGGAGTGGGATACATCACAAATGACCTCTAAACAAACCTCATGCCAAAACCTTGCCTCAATTGCCCAAATTGATTTCCTCAATGACCTTTTTATCCCATTTTTATTCCACCGGAAAATCATCAAAACTTGTAGCTCACTTCCTGTTGTCCCAGACACAAATCTGACTGCACCAACATGTTTGGAGATGGGGTAATATGGTAATAAAAAGTGGCGGGACCCCCCATCCCCTCTGTAGTGCCCTAGGAGAATGTGCTAGATCAATGCAACTGCTGGACAGGCCATTTCTGCATGGCAAAACTGGAGAAAAGTGGAAATCTGACTCTATCATCACTAGGAGTGCATGTAACTGCTAAATGAGTGTCTCAATGGACTCATAAGGTCCAAATCTACTAGAGATGAGTACCCATACACCTTGTGGCGACCTCTATGATCATCTGTAGCCTCAACCATACTCGGACTATATAAAAATAATGGTCTGGAAATAATAAAAACCATAAAAAAATACATCAACCATCATATGAAACCTGTGTTCATTGTATGGAATCATCAAAGGTGTATCACAGAACCATAAATCATCATCATATAACATCATTGGTCCAACTCATCACGGATCCCAAGGTTGACTTGGTCAAACTAAGTTTGACCAGGTCAAGGCTGATCAAAATATGACCCAGGCTAGAAATGCCTGATGCTGCAAGCAATGTTTTAAAAATCGGAACCGAGAATCAAACCGGTTAGGGGTCAACTTGGACTGGAACTGGAACCGGTAATGAACCGGACTATTAAAAAATACAAAAAAATATTACAATTTTAATCATAAAAATTATATTTAACATTCCAAGCTATATTTCAAACCATTAGACACATAATATGTATATTTAAAACCATTAGACACATAATATGTAAAGTCTACTCATATATATAAATTGGAAATCTATAAACCATGTATGGGTCACAAAATGGCACCAAGTGCACTACATAGTAAAGTCTCATAGCATATATCTCAAATTCTGAAACAAAATACAATATCAATGAGGCTCTATATCCTCTATAGTCCAAAAAACATGATCAATGTTGAGTCATGACTCATAACTAATCAATCATCAAACTCAGCACCACTGCTAGAAATGGAATGCTCAACATCAACATATGTCTCGGACTCCTCGGAGTCGGACTCCTCAGGGACATCTACGACCCTAGCAGTAGCACTAGCAGAAGCACGGGCTAGGTCGTCTACTGCCAATGCCACTATCACTGTCTGCAATGCCTAGATCTGGCTCTGCACCTGCATCCCCTACTCCTAATGGAACTGCATCCAAATTCAAGTCATCTGTGATTGCATCAATATGAAAATCGGGACCAAACTCTGGCTGTTGGCTCTCCTCTACCCATTCTGAGGTTGGATCAATATCATCCAACACAATGGGATCTGTATCAGGGCTTTTGTTTAGCAACTGGTTGCGCCTTAGTCGGAGGTTGTACTACACGAATACAAGATTATTCAACCGTTTTTGTTCCAAACGGTTTCTTTTCTTCGTGTGAATCTGCTCAAAGACAAACCAATTCCGCTCACACTCGGAAGCACTGCAATTCTAACTAATGACTCGAATTGCAAACTTTTGCAATTGACCACAATGGTTGCCAAATGATTCCCACCAATTTGCTGCATGGACAAATTTAATTTAGCAAATTAGATTGTGAATTGAACATAAACAACTTAAAAGCCTAAAGCTTAAATAATTGAACTTAAACAAAAAAACTTGAAATTTGAAAGTTGAACTTAAAGCTTAAACAATTGAACTTAATCAAACTTTGGATTCTTGGAAATTAGAAATTGTTTACCTGGTTGGCCGTCATCTCTTGCCTTTATTGCTAGGCTTTTTCCACAAGTGCTCGTGGCTCTTTTGAAAGAGGTAAGTTGTCGATGTACTTCCATCTGGTCATTCTCATCAAGGATCATGCGCTCTATGCAATCATACAAACCATCTTTCACCTCCCCCATTAGATCATCTCCTAGCCGAGTTCTATAATGATACTTTGGGTTCAAGAAATAACCAGCTGCATGTATAGGGCGATGGAGTTGATTGTTCCATCTGTTATCAATGATCTGCCAAATAGGCCCATACTTGGCTACTCTATCTTTGTATGCTGCCTTTATCTTCTCCTTTGCTTGATCCACAGCCTCATAAATGTAACCCATTGCTAATCTTTCCCCATCCACCAACCGCAACACCTTAACAAGGGGCTCAACAATTTTCACAACCTTTGCTGCTTTTTTCCAAAATGCACTATCATTAACTCTTTTTTTGGTGTCTTTTGTATCTTGCCTACGAGCCCATTTAGATGAATTCCGTTCATCACATGAAAACATCTTTTGCAAGTTTTGTTCTTGGGAAATGAGAGATTGCAATGTGAGGAAGTGTGTTGCAAATCTCGTGATGGCAGGCCTAATAAGTTCCCTATTCCCATTGTTTTTCCTCATTAGGTTCAAGACCCATGAGTGGTTGTAGATGTATTTTGTAATGCTCTTGCCATGCTCTACATCATTCTTGACCCAATCCAGTTTGCCTATATCCTCAAGCATGAGGTCTATGCAGTGTGCAGCTCATGGGGTCCAAAATATGGTTTTGTGTTTGTTCTCTAACATCTTACCGAAAAGAACATAATTAGATGCATTATCTGTGATGATTTGAACAACATTTTCCACCCCCACCTCCATAACAACTTCATCCAAGAGCTGAAATAATAGGTTTGTATCTTTCACCCTATTAGATGCATCAACTGATTTCAAAAACATGGTTCCTTGTGGGAAAGAGACAAGGAAATTGATGATAGTACGGTTCCTTATATCAGTCCATCCATCTGACATGATGGTACATCCTATAGTGGCCCATGACTCTTTAAAACCCTGCAAGTATTCATGTATGGACATAACTTCCTTATGCAAAAGTGATCCCCTCATGCATACTAGGGCCTTTGAAGCCCTTACCGTCTGCAATAACAGAATCCCACATGGGTTGATAATAAGCTGTGCAGGAAGCATTGAAGGGAATATCAGAATCATACCACCATCTAGCTATGTACTCATGAAAAACTTCTTTGCATTGCTTCTTCCAATGCTCATCAAAGGTGGGCTGAATATGGGTTGGTTGAGATTGAGAAGCAATGGCACTTGGAAAGGAGGGGGAAGGTGAAGAAAAATAGTGTTTGATGTTGAAAAGTTACCAAGGAAGTGTTTGTTCACCTAGTATTGCCTTGGGGTGGACATGACACTTTAATTGGTGACCCCTAGTCTCATTTAATTAATAAAGTGAGATGCACTTTATAACTTTAAAGTCACTTTATTAAAAGTTAAATTCATGGTTATCCTAAGTTCATATTTAATAAAAGTCAAGTGAGTGATTAATTAAAAAGGGGGTGCTCATACTTTATTAAATGACACGAGGTGCACTAAATGTCATTTATTAATTATTTAATTGAGCATTTAATGAGAACCCCTCATCTAATCTAATCTGGGCCATTAGATTGAAAGAGAAAGTTATCATGAACAAAAAGGACTAGGGCAAGGCATTCTATTTCATTATTCACTTTTCAAAGAGAAGTATTGGAGAGGAGGAGAAAGAGGAAAATGAGTGTTTGAAGAGAATTCAACCAGCAAGAGGAAGAAGACAAAACCTGGCACAGTTTTTGAGGAGGACAGGCTGGCCACACTTCCCAAGGAGTGAATCCGTAAAACAGGGTGCAACCATTAATTTGGCACAGATTTCGAGGAAGAAATCTATACAAGAATCCGTACATCAAGCAGGCACAGATTTCGAGAAGGCCGTATATCAGTATAGATTTGGCATAGATTTTGAGAAACAAGTACATAAATTAAATGTTGTTCGTACAGTGAAGGTACAACAATTTGTCACAGTTTTCGAGGCAGCAGATTGCACAGAAATTGAGGAATTCGTACGGCCCACACGTGTGAGCCGTACAACACAGTTTTTGAGGTTTCCGTACACCATTTCATTGGCACAGTTTTCGAGATGGAAAAATGATAAGTATTGCTGTTTTTTTATTTCTGTATTTTATACCTTGAAGAAATAAAATTCTCTCTGAGAAACAGGTTTTCCCTTCGGGGTTTTATCCTGGACTGATTGGTAAAAAATTCATGTGTTAAAATTTTATGTGGTTGGCTGATTTAAATTTCCGAGTATGAATTTGTTGGCTGAAAGTTAAATTTTCGGAGTTGTTTTGAAAAAGAAAAGAATCTCATGTGTTTAAGCTTAGTCATTTTTATGTTAAAAATGTGCATACTGGGGTTTGGGCATTAAACCATGTAGAGAAGCTATTAAGCTTGAAACCGGGTTGGGGTTAACAAAAACTTTCATGGTATCAGAGCGGAGTTAAAAATCAGAATTTAAAACATTTAGAAAAATAGGGGTTTGTGGATTTTTTTTTTCAGATTTGAAGAAAATAGGGGTTTTGAGAAAAATTTCAGATTTGAAGGAAGTTAGGGTTTTGAGAAAAATTTCCAGATTTGAGAAAAAGTTCTTGAACAGGTTGTTTGAGTAGTACAGGTTGTAGCCATGGTGTTTGGGCTTAGAGTAGAAGACAAATTGGATGGGGCTATTAATTTTAGCCCATGGAAGGTTAGAATTATGTTGATACTTGAAGAAAATGAGCTATGGGATATAGTGAACAGTACAACAGCAAATCCTGTGACAGTACCTACCGATGCTACTGATAAGGCAGCTTTCATGAAGAGAGATGTAAAGGCAAAGAGGATTATACTTGATGCCATGAAGGATCATGTAATCCCCCACATATCAACAAAGACACATGCTTTTCAGATGTGGACTTCTTTGACCAACCTTTACCAGAGTTCGAATGAGAATAGGAAAATGTTGTTAAGGGAGAAGTTGCAGAATGTACACATGAGCAAAGGGGAGGGCATGGCTTCCTACCTCACCAAGATTACACAGGCGAGGGATGAGCTTGCGTTGTAGGAGAGGTTATATAAGGCACTGATGTTAACAATAAAATAATAAATTAATATTAATATTAATTTATTATTAATTAAAGACTATTTAAGTCAATAGTCATGCCCTTTACGAAAAGGTGCATGACGGGCTTATATAAAGCCCAAACCTATGTAACTATTAATCATGTACCATACATTACATTTTTACATTACTATTGATCCATTTATGGACCACTTACGTTACTTACATTGGGTTTTTCCGTAAGAACAGTATTTTACCGCTCCAGTAGTATCATAACAATCTATTGGAGAACCAAGAAGCACAAATCCAGGAAAATGCATCCAAAAATCAAATCAAGGAAATGAAGACAGTCCTCACCGCAGTTCAAAAGAAAGAAAAAAAAACAACACATACGCCTTACAGACATCCCAATTATAATCGTCGTTTTGGCCAACGACAGGGTCATAACGAGCACTCACAGAAGAATTATGTTGATAGGCGAAAAGATCGACATACTAAGCAACAATTGAAACGACCCGTCCCACAAAATGATCTCAGAGCTTTGATAAAATTAGATCTGGGATAGACCACAACAGATACGATGCGACAATTCTCCTGGGGAATCTGTAACTTGTATCGTCTTATTTCATCAAGTGTCGCAGAGGATCAAGAGATGACAGTTCAAGCAAAATCAGAGATTGCTTTCAATGAAGCTTTGAGGACAAAGCTTCCCTTAAGGGGAAGGCAATGTAACAATAAAATAATAAATTAATATTAATATTAATTTATTATTAATTAAAGACTATTTAAGTCAATAGTCATGTCCTTTTACGAAAAGGTGCATGACGGGCTTATATAAAGCCCAAACCTATGTAACTATTAATCATCTACCAGACATTACATTTTTACATTACTATTGATCCATTTATGGACCACTTACATCACTTACATTGGGTTTTCCCGTAAGAACAGTATTTTACTGTTCCAACTGAGATGGTGCGCACAGCCTTGAATGGCGTGACTTAGCAGTGGGGTGTGTTTGTGCAGATTATTATTGGTCGAGAGAACATGCCTACATGGGATTGTCTTTGGGATGATCTTATACAGGAGGAGACACGTAGAGGATACTTACAAAGCAGTTCGTCACATCACACAGAGATGATGAGGAAAATGTGGCATTGGTAGTAAAGGGCAAAAAGAAGAAGTTCAAGAAGGGTCCCAAGGGTGGGGCCAAACAACATACAGGTGAGCAGAAGAAAGACTAGAGTAAAATCAAGTGTTTCGCATGTCAGAAGTTTGGACACTATGTTGGACACTGTCCGAACAAGAAGAAGAAAGGGCAGCAGACAGCAGCGACAATAGAAATGGATGACTTTTCCTCACGGTTTGAGGGAGAGTTCTCTCTATATGTTGGATGTACAAAGAGGACATCTTTCACCAGCAGTGATATGGAGAGTGACATGGAGGATCAGATTAAGTGTTCGTTATTGGTTGGCCATTCCTTTAGTGCTACCACTACTACTTCCACTTGGTACATTGATAGTGGGGCTTCGAGCCATATGATAGGTGTACGTGATGTATTCACAGAGATGACTGAGACGGGCTTGAGTCTTGAGGTAGTATTGGGAGATGACACAGTTGTGAGTGCAGTTGGGAGAGGGACTATCACCTTTGAGAGGGAGTCTATGTAGTCCATGACTTTGAGGGATGTTCTAATGTCCCCAGGCTGAAGAAGAATCTTGTTTCAGTTTCCACGATTGAGGACATAGACTTTGGAGTATGTGTTCTAGATGGGAAAGTTCATATCTTTCCTAGAGTAGTAGGACCATCTACTTCATGTGCCATTGGAGTGAGATGTGGGAAACTATACAAGCTTCTCTATCAGCCTCACCATGCATTAGCCCATACTAGCAGTAGCATCGAGACATGTGAGTTGTGGCACAGGAGGATGGGCCACCTTCATCATTCAACTTTGAGGTTGTTGAGGGAGATGTCTACAGGTTTGCCTCAGTTCAGCACAGAGTAGGGTGGTGTGTGCAGAGGGTGTGCTTTGGGAAAGTACACCAAGACTGCTTTTTCGAGCAGTGACACCAGAGCAGGTGGGATACTAGATTTGATTCATTCAGACTTATGTGGACCTATGTCTTCAGCTTCAGTGACAGTTTTTGAGTACTATATCAGTTTCATTGATGACCACTCCAGGAAGACCTGGATCTACTTTCTGAGAAGTAAACAATCTCAGGAAGTCTTGCGTAGGTTCCAAGAGTTCAAAACAGAGAGGAGGATTTAGGCACTCAGGTCAGAAAATGGGGGTGAGTATATCTCCAAGGAGTTTGATGAGTTTTGCAAACAGGAGGGCATCAGGAGGAAGTTGACAGTTCCATACACCCCCGAACAGAATGGAGTTGTGGCAAGGAAGAACAGAGCCATAGTGGGAGCAGCTAGAGCCATGCTGCATGATCAAAGTCTTCCTTTCTTTCTATGGGCAGAGGCCTGTAGCACTGCTGTTTATGTTCAGAATAAGAGTACACACCGAGCATTGGGGTGTAAAATTCCTGAGGAGATGTTCACCGGGAAGAGACTTGAGATAGGTCACTTCCGTATATTTGGATGCCTTACATACTCTCATGTCCCTTCTGAGAAGAGGACAAAGTTAGAGCCTACAGCGGAGAAAGGCATCTTTGTTGGATATGACAAGACTTCGAAGGCTTTTCGCATATACCTTCCTGCACAGAGGAAAGTTGTGGTGAGGAGGGACGTCAGATTTGAGGAGGAGAAAGCCTTCAGGAAGTCTTATGATTTAGAGATGGCGGAGCAATAGATTGTATCTCCACAGGTGATAGGATCACAGAGTCAGAGTACAGGGTCACAGGTTTCAGGAGTGACTAGGTCATAGGTTACAGGTTCATCAGTTTCAGGGGCTCAGTCTACAGGGACTTCTGGTACAAGGACAGGTTCACAGGTTTCACCTTCATGTGATTCGGATGGTACAGGTTCAGGATCACTAGGTATAGGATCTCAGGCCACAGGTACTTCTTCAGGTATACAGTTGTCAGATGAGGAGGTTATGGTGGAGCGCCTACAGGAGGAAGCTACTTCCAAGAAACGTAAGCCAAGTTGGCATAAGGATATTGTGAAGGAAGCTGAGCAGTCTGTGGGACCGCCCAAGAGAGAGGTCAGGGAGAGCAAAGCACTAGAGAGATTTTCCAGTTATATGGCGATGGTGACTAGCTTGAGTGATTCCGAGCCTACTACATTTGAGGAGTCTACCCCACACCAGGTTTGGAGAGATTCCATGATAGAAGAGTACAAATCCATCATGAAGAATGGAACTCAGTGGTGACTTCCAAGTGGCTCTATAAAATCAAGCATGCTGCGGATGGTAGCATCAACAAGTACAAAGCTCGTTTTGTTGCACGAGGGTTCTCAGAGGTAGAGGGAGTTGATTACTATGAGTCCTTTGCACCGGTTGCTAGATTTTCTTCGATCAGAGCAGTGATCTCCATTTTGGCAGAGATGGGTTGGAGGATTCATCAGATGGATGTGAAAATCGCTTTTCTGAACGGTTTTCTATAGGAGGAGGTATATCTAGAGCAGCCTCAGGGCTTTGAGATTCATGGGAGAGGTTTACATGTTTGCAGGCTGAAAAAGGCCTTGTATGGTTTGAAGCAAGCCCCCCGGGGTTGGTATTCTAGGATTGATACTTATTTGCTATCGATTGGGTTTCAGAAGAGTGAGGCGGATCCCAACCTATACTACATTGTGGTTGGTGGTGTTTTGCTCATTCTTCTGCTATATGTTAATGACTTGTTCATTATAGGAGGAGAGCACTTGATTGAAACATTAAGAAAAATCTTGCTTCAGATTTTGAGATGACTGACCTTGGACTGATGCATTACTATTTGGGGATGGAGATATGGCAGGAGGATGGACATGTTTTCTTGAGTCAGGGAAAATATGCTGCAGATATTCTGAGGAGATTTCAGATGGAGGATTGTAGACCCATGTCCACACCTATGACCACCAACTGGACGAAGCTTCATGCTTCTGAGGGAGAGTTGGTGGATCCTACTTTATATCTTCAGTTGATTGGTTCATTGATGTATTTGGTCAACACCAGACCAGATATGAGTTTTGCAGTTAACACTCTCAATCAGTTCATGGTGGAGTCCAGGAGAGTGCACTCGATAGCTGCAAAACATGTGTTGAGATACCTTGCAGGTACAGTAGATTTTGGTTTGGACTACAGGAGATCTGATGGAGTGGGATTGGTTGGCTTTACAGATTCAGATTGGGCAAGTAGTGTTTCGGACCGGAAGAGTACTTCCGGTTGTTGTTTCAGATTGGGCTCAATAGTTGTGTCTTGGTTTAGCCGGAAACAAAAGTCTGTAGCATTGAGTTCTACAGAGGCTAAGTACATGGTAGCCAGTCAGGCTAGTTGTGAATCCTTGTGGCTTCGCAAGTTGATGGTTGATTTATTTGGTCAGGAGATGGGACCCACAGTGATACATTGTGATAATCAGAGTTGCATCAAGCTCTCTGAGAATCCAGTATTTCATGACAGGTCTAAACACATTGAGATTAGATATCACTTCATCAGGGATTATGTTAAAAAAGGAGTAGTACAGTTGCAACACATTTCTACTGATGAGCAGGAGGCTGACATTCTCACGAAGTCTTTGGGTAGAGGGAAGCATGACTATTTCAGAGACAAGTTGGGAGTGCTGAAGAACACCTTCCTCGGTAAGACGGAGTGTTGAAAAGTTACCTAGGAAGTGCTTGTTCACCTAGTATTGCCTTGGGGTAGACAAGGACACTTTAATTGGTGACCTCTAGTCTCATTTAATTTGCATTTGCTTAAAAATTAAAAAAGCGGCCTCCTCCACAGTCAAATGGCTTCACTCCTTGCCAAAACGTGAACACTCAACACACTCAAACTTGGCGGCAACAATAAGACAAATGACACTCTTGGCGGCAACAATGAGACAAATGGGCACTTGATTGTGAGTGAAACTAGAATGTGGGGGCTGGGGCACTTATTTATTAATGTTTGGAGGGCAAATTAGGCTTAGGTTTTTTGTTTTTTTATTAAAAAAACCAATTAAAAAATCAAAAACCCTGTCCCGAGCCCACGGACGTGTTTTAGCAGCTGGCTGATTGGTTTATTACGGACTCGACCAGTTAGGTCCGGTTTGGTAACGAACCAATCGGTTCATGCATCGGGCTGGTCGGTTCATTACCAAACTGGACCCCGGTTCGAGTTAACCACCGGTTCGGATATCCTTTTCCATTGGCCAGTCAAACTGGCCGGTTTTGGTTCAAACTGGACCAATTTTCAAAACGTTGGGCTTGCAAGTGCAAATGGTTAAAGCATGCTCTATTAATCATTCTGATAGCAAGACTTAAAGTATTAAGCAACATTTCACTTGCAGTTAATAGATAATTATACCAAGTACAAGTTTAAATAATCATTTACTCAAAATAGAACCTCGGGGATATACTCATTCTGTAGACATGAACATTTTGCAAGCAAAGGGTGAGGGTGAAGAATGAAAAGCTAGGATAAGGGGATGACTTGACTGACTCAACACTGTGATACTTTGGCTAAGGGAAAGGGAAAACCACTTAAGCATATGTCGGATAATAAACACATAGGGAATGGCAGTGTCTCACAAATGGATTAAGTTGTTCAGAGAAGTGCTTATTCAACCTTGGCAAATGTCTACAACTCACATCCAAGCTGAAACAACTCCTTGAGGATCTTTTCTAGAATCGCCATGGTTGGGTGCCTGTCTAATCGTAACTTGAGGTTCTAGGGGACACTTAGAATTAGCTATCCCTTACTCCATCTCACATCACAACTCGTAGGCTTTGTGAGGAATTAATCATTACATTTAATTTCTGGCCAGCAGCCTTTGTTTGGATTTAGCATATATTTAACCACTGCTTTTTAGGCCTTTATGACCTGTTATCACATATATAGTAGCCGGGATACCATACATTATTTTTCTGATACCAGTACACTATTCAGCTAGTTCCCTTACATTTGAGATGCTGAGATGAGCATCTATATTGGATCACTATCAGATTGTGGACAACAGTATATATTCCCCATGCCATGACTGAGTCTCAGGACACTCAGAGAGATGACTGATGTAGCCATTATACCATTGGTACAGAGCAGTCAGTAGTGCCCAGAGTTACAGCAGCAGTTTCAGAGGACATATGATGGTACAGGTTGATGAGCATTCAGGTATATGACTCAGCAGGTATATCATTGTGTTATGGTTATATTGCTTTTATACTTATTCTTATAGCATGTCTTAGCACTTAGTATCATGATTTGGCGATCATATAGATATGTGGACTTGGTTGATTTTATTATATATATATATTATATTTGTCCCTACTCAGACTTAGAAGTTCACTATTCATACTCATTGGTTTTACCCTCCTTAGGGAGAATAGAGGTGATCATTCCACCATACCTTGGCTTGCTAGTGTTGGCTCCATGATTCATTGTCTTCATCCATCCATTACCTACCTTTTAGTTTATCACCCTGACTTACTACTTGACTAGTGGCATGGAGGACTTTTCCCCATTGTAGCCTCTGTATTGGATGAGCTTCCTTGTTTATTGTGTCTCGGCTCTGAGTTGGTGACAAAACTTGCCTATGGTGAGTTGGAGTTCCTTGTGAATTCCCCCTAGTCACTAAAGTTGTGTTGGCTAAACCTGAAACTTTTAGTGCTGCCATGAATACAAAATCTGGAAAAATGAAATGCTATATCTTGCATGAAAAGCCCATTCATGCAATGTGTTTCTAAACACACATGAATGAAAGGCATGCCAAATGAAAATGGCTATGAAAATAAAATGTTATACCTTTTGGAAAATAAATACCTAGGTAAACAAGCTGTCCATGACACACCTAGAAGTGCTCAGGTAAACAAGTGCCTTAAAAACACACCTGCAGCAGAAAGCCTAAAATAAATGTAAATCTATGCAATGTGTTTATAAACACACATAGATCAAGGCTATGGAAACTTCAGGCCCCAAAAGCAATGGAATTTAAATGCTATATCTAAACAATTGCTGGCCTTATTTGTATTATGGATTGTGTGCATCTGTGAAGGTGAATAAACCCTCTTTGAACAACTCATCCATTTGTGAGACACCGCCTTTCCCTATGTTATTGCTCATTCAGTATATACTATGGTGTGTATTCCCTTTCCCTTTGCCAAAGTGTCACAAAGTTAAGTCAGTCAAGTCATCCCTTAGCCTGGCCAGTTATTTTAGCCTTCACCCTTCACTAGCAAATTGATCACAGCTATGAAGTGAGTATGATCTTGAAAGTCTAGTCTGAGTAATAATAATAATTAATGACATTATATATTTGGATTTAGATCGCCAGTAATGATTGCTTTGTGCTATAATTGTTATTTGAATAAGTTGTAAAGCATGCATTAACCTTGGACACTTTGCAGCAGCTTATGATGATGGTCTGAGTTATATTGGGTCATGTTGACTTGGTTAGGCCTAGTCTGGCCATGGTCAACCAGAGGACATGAGATGGTTGGACCTTATGATGACATGGATAGATGATATATGGTCCATGTATACATACATGATGATTCTATGCAGCAGCTACAGGGTTATGATGATGATTCTTGGTTTACAGCAGTGTTTGGTCATTTACAGATTATTATTATTGGCCTTGTTCCGGTATATTGGATATATATTTTGATTATGCAGAGACTCATATGGTGTATGAGTACACATCTTGGATGGATTTGGACCTTCTGAGTCCAATGGGACAGTTTGTTTTCAGTTCCGGGCACTTACAGTGATGATTGAGCCTCAGTAGGCTATCCCAGTGCAGTTTTGGTCTATCGAAGGCCCTGTCAGAGCGGATGTGATTTTTATCCGGTTGACCTAGGGCGCTGTGCTTGGAGGGGGTGGTCCAGCCACTCGTTTTTACCATATTACCCCCCTCCCGGACACACTGGTGCCCTCACCTTGACAGCGCAGGCACTCCAGGAAGCAGTTTGGGGCAGTTTCACGCTTCCCGAGGCATTTCAGGATTGGTAGAAATGGCTAATGAGGAAATCGATTTGGGCTACTGAGGTAATGTTATGGCATCGGATGATCAGTGATGATAGATCGGGGTCCTCCACACCTTCTCCAGCAGTTTCAGCTTCGTCGGGGCCCGCATCCATCACTTATGGCACTTTTTGAGGATTTCTGAGGTCTTTTTGAGGCCTACGATTTGACTATGGAGGCACGATTTGGTACATTGAGGATTATTTTATGATTATTGTGCTATGGGGATTGACCAAGGAGGGATAAAATTACCCCTTGGACCCACCATAAGCCCCTTATTATATTTTGTCATCATGATTTGGTGGGATTCCCCTCTTCTAGGGCGATTTTGTCCACTTACATAATATTTTATTAGTGATCCATGTATTTTATTGTTGAGCTCATCTCAACCATTGATTAGACATTTGTATCTTTTAATCTTAGCCACTCATTCAAAAAGTGGTTAGGGTTTTGGTGCCTCTCCTTCTTATTTAAAGGAGAGAGCTTCTCATTGTAAGGGGTCTTTGGCTCTTGGATTATTGGTATTGAAAAACTTTCTTGTGGAAATTCTTGTGGTCTCCTTTGCATCTGGTGTTCTTAGATGGTGATTGGAAAGTCTATTGCAACCTAGCATTTGGAAATTGTGGTAAGATCTATCTATTTTGGAAATCATTGTTTGTCTACAGGAGGGCGACTTCAACAAGGGCGATTTTGCAAGGCTTCTTCAAATCGACTTTCTTGGCATTTGCTTGTATCAGGGGGTTATCATTAGCATCATTGTGATCTATGCTATCTTTCTGTTACTTCTCTTATGGCATTAGTCTTATCTCTTGATTACATCAAATCTGATATTGTTGACGTTTGTTGTGCAAGAGAGAGGGCGCATTGGCTTCTTCGACTAAATCGATTGCATAGAAAACTACCTCAAAGCTTCTCAAATTGATCGGGTTTGCATAGATCATCATCATCAAGGCATCTACAAGGTTACCCAGGTAAGATCCACAGGTTTGTTTCTCTTATCTTGATCCAATCCATTGACCTAACTCATAAATTGATAAAACCCTAATTATTTCAAAACCCCCATTTTACATTTTTTCAGATCTACTTAGATCTAGTGGGTTGTTGGGCATAATATTGAAAACCCACCTCTATAGCATCCACGGCATCCCGGATCTATAGTTTGGTGAGGATTGGCTTCCGTTTAAACCCCTTCCCAAGCCAACTTAGCTCTCCCAAGCAAGGGCACACTTCTTGGTGGTAGTGAGTTGACCTAGATCTAGGTAGTGGGTAGTTGAGATCCCGCTTGATTCATAATCTACACATCAGATAACCTACCCCCAGATTGTCACTTTTCTGATTTTCACCTTGTGGGTCCTATTCCACATTTTAAGGGATTTAATCCCCATTTTGGACCACTAGGTGTACTTAAACTCAGATCTAGTAAGATCTAGCCGTCGGATTGCCATAAAATTATAGATCCATACTCCTACTTGACTAACCTACCTGGATCTAAAGTTTGGATGTCATCGGACTTGTCTTGACCCACTTAACCCCACTTTTAGGCCTCCTTGGGTAAAGTCGCACCACCTTGGAGAAGTGAGTTGACTCACTTCTAGGACGTGGGTACTTGAGATTTTTGGAGATTTGGAACGTGAATAATTCAAAACCTAGTTCTAGGGTGTTTTCTTGTCAAATCTTGCCTTGGGGATAGCATTCCTTATTTTAAGGGATTGTGGTCCACTTTGGTCAAACCTAGATCTAGACCTATTCATCCATCAAGACCTTAATTTCCCACTTGTCTCATGCAATAGGAGTCCTTAACCACAAGTCAACCCTACTTTGACTCCATAATCCCAAATCCCTAGGCACTGGTTTCTCTCCAAGTCAATTCGACTTTCCTAGATTGTTGGATTAACTTGTGGTTTGACCCTTGCATGGTGAACCAAACCCTACAAGCCATCATGTATCATGGTCAAGCTTGCCACTTGTACTAGTTAGCCCCAATACAACCCTTAACTACCCTGCATGGGACACGGTTCCCAAGGCAGTGGATTTTCCAACATTGAACTAGTACTCCAATTCTAGATCTCATTCCAAACATTATAAGTCACTCTCACATCAACTGTGGAACAAAGCTATACCCATTGAACCCCTCACTTGGCTTGTGACTTCATCCTAAGGTCTAGGATAAACCATACACCTAACTTCACTTAGAAATACCCTGATTTGGTGTCTTGGTTTTGATCTCTCCTGTCGGGAGTAGAACGGGTCTCCCCCTTTGTTATCTGGGCTAGATAACATAAAGTGAAGGTGGCCTCGACTGGCGTGACAACCATATATTGGAGGTCGAGGTGATCGTGGTTGCACCTTTTGAGTTGCCCTTCCCTATTGCCATCCATGACTGGATACATCCATAGGGGTAACTACAGCTTAGGTGATAACATGACCCTTTTTGGATTTTGCATGTGCTTAGAAGCACAACTAATTGCAGCTGACATCCAGGGTGCTTTAACATTTGAGTTTCCAAAGGCCTCTTTCATTGTGCTAAGAAGCATAGTTTTATTTGTTTCCATGGGATTGCATAAAAGATAATATAATAGTTTCCATATGCATGTAATGATGGTAGTACAATTTGTTTCAGGTTTTAGCCAACACAACTCAAGCAACTAGGGGGATTCTCCACAATCGGGACCAAACATCGAGGCAACCGACTAGAGTGATCAAGGTATCGAATCCAACTCACCTAAGCTTAAGAACCAACACCAGCGGGTACTCCTGGCCCAGAAGGATCAAGTCTTTGGTAAGTTCTGTTGCCAACTCAGAGTCGAGACACAAACTAACATGGATGCTATCCAACACAGAGGCAAAAGTTGGGAGGTCCTCCATATCACAGGCTGAAGTGTAAGTCAAGGTGAAATCCAAAAAGGGAGAGATAACGGATGGATGGTGAAAGTGAAGGTGATGCCTCAGCTAGCAACCCATAAAGGTGGGAATCATCATGTCCACACTCCTAAGAGGGTAAAACTAATGAGTATGAAATGAGAGCTTCCAATTTTGAGTAATAAGACTATTTAGATAATCAATAATAAACATATCCATGTCATATATATATATACTTCCAGATCATGATCACTAGATACTAAGTCAAGCTACCAAAATGACCAAAAGAGCAAGATAATCAAAACCAATGCACATCATATACCTGCTGGGCCATATACTTGTACCTGCTATCTAGAACATCTATAACCACTGAATAAACTGCTGCTGAAACTATGAGCACTGCACTGCACTGCTCTGTATGGGATAAAAGGTCACCTTGGTCATCAAATCCGAGGTCAAGAGGCTCAGTCTTGTCATAAGGTTTACTGCATGTCTGATATGGGGCTGCTCTGATATGTGAGTGATCATAAAAGGTACTGCTCATCATAGGCTGATCTCATCAAGACTATGTAAAGGCCAAGCTCAAAAATATACAATGAACTGCTCTGCAATCATGGTAGCCCGGCTACTATGGATGTGATAACAGTTCTTTCTTGTTACATGCATCTTTGTTTATCAAATTGTCCATCTTCTGCAAATTGGTGTTTAATGTGATATTTTGATGGTTAGTAAATGATTTGATGCTATTAAAGAATCTATAATCTTGTTTTATTTTTGTGACTCCATAGCCCAAGTAAAGTAGGCACTGGTTTTGTTAATTAACTGTTTATTTTCTTTCTTGCATTTACATTTTTTTAATTGTTTAAGAAAGGTTTGCTTGTCATTGAAACTATTGCATCTCTGCACGTTTGCTTGTCATTTGAACATTGAACAATTTACAACTCTTAAAACAAACTTTAAAAAGTGTCTTAGTAAGTAGGGACTACCCCCCTTGACCTTTAGGAGTTGTGGTTTAACCGGAGGAGTTTAGGATCGATGTGACATTGGGTTCTACACTCATAGTTTCCCTCAAGAACACACATAGCGGTTGGGAGACTTACCCATGGTCAAGTGTGTTTTAGGCAGCAACAAGAAGCATGGCAAAAATGATCAAAATGAGGTTGATTAGTCAACAAGAGGTAGTTTTTTATTTTCCAAAGAAGGCAACTAATAACAACAATAATAAATATCACCATTCAAAAAAGGATAAAAGGAAGGAAAACAATTGTTGTTGATGTGGTAAGAATTGGATTCTAGGGCATAGATGTGAAGACATGTCTTTAGACTACTAAAGAATAGTGGATGGAAAGCAAGTAGATGTCTGGAACCTAGAAAACGAGATAACCATAGCTTACAACCCAGATTCCAGCCGTGATGAAACACTGCCAAAGTATCACTAGCATCAATCTCATGCACACTGCCAAATATGAATGACAAAGGATCTAATTCCTGAAAGGAACAAACACACAAACCACCTAGAAAGTATATTCGATCTCACCACTACTCTATGGAAAAGAGAAGAAGTCAGGAATAATGAAACTGGGTACTCTTTGAGATAGAAAGTGAGTTACTTGCTCTTTTGAAAATGTTGTATAGGTTTCAAGAGGAGGGACAGAGAGAAAAAGACCTTGCTTCAAGCTTAGGGAAGGAACTGCAACCTTCAAACTAAGAAGCATTTCTGTAGCAGCTTCAAGATATGGTTTGGAAGTCACCTAACACCAGGTGTTTTATTGTAAAACTGTATGCCTTGGTATGTTCTTAGATTGTACTATATAGCATTGGTCCCTTTTATATTGTTCCAATACTAGGCATTAAAGAGTTGTGGTTTTCTTTCCCAGGTTTTAACGCACAAGATCTAGCAACACTTGCAATGAAGCCCCATCAATCAGAATCACCGAAAATAAATTATTTATATACACCAAGACAGTTTGATTGGCTTCTTATGGACAAACTTGGCATTGGCAATATATAGATAATCAGGTTCGATCTAGTCAAAATTATGAAAGACTTCCCTATAAGGTAGGAAAGGCTGTTATGCAAAATACGTTTAAAGGGAATTATTTGATGAATCTTTATCCATCAAATAAGATTTATAGAAGAAAGGTTATATCACATCCAAATAGCAGTTAGAAGTTTAGAACCTCTGATTTTTGGGACAGTTTTGATGGAATTAGCTCGACTCCCGCATTTCTTGGGTTGCTTAGCTGAATCAGAAGCTCGAGATTCTTGGTTTATATTGGAACGAAATAGAGAGAATTCAATTCCTCTGGATAGATTCACTGAGAATGATTTCATTCTAGCTTCTAGTCTTTTAGGATTACTTCTGGTGGAGTTTCCACAATTAGGAATATTTGATTTGATTTTTTGTCAATCTGCATATTCTGCTAATGGCTGTCTTGCAATTGGTGTGGATTTCTCTAGTTGGTATAGTGTGGTTTGGCATGGAAATTCTTGATTGTGAGAGGATGAGAAGAGGAATTGACGAAACTTTGAAACATAAGGAGAAAAGATCTTGAAGTCAGAAAGGTAGAGGAGGAGGGAAATTGAAAGGATGAAAGAAGTTATCAAAAACCTGATTCACAATTCTTCAACAAGTTTTCACTGGTGTTGCCGCCTTCTTTTATTAAGGTACTAGTAACTAAATAGTAAATTTATCCTTGGAAATGTAAGAATATGTTTCATGTAAAGGATAACTGTAAAAGCATGTTTCCTGTAAATGATCTCTACGGTACCAGTTAATGTTTGGATGATTTCTGAAAGGCAGTTGCAATGTAGCGTACTCAACCCTAAAGTTAATTTCAAGTGACAACTATAGCTCCAAGTTAGATGAAGTACATAAAACTCAGAACTATGAAAATATGTTCCTTGTAGGTATATTTTTCTAGTTTTGGTTTTATATTTAAGTATATCTAATCATCTTGATTGTTGGTCAGCTTTCTTCTGGTTATATGTTGATAACCTGTGAGTCATTGTTCAACTCCTGGCTGACTAAAAGGTAACGTGTGTCCTAATTTGGTCTTGTTTTGGTTTATTTTGTTTATATAGAAGATACTGTGAAAGCACTGGAAGAGAGACCTCAAGAGGAGGAACCACTGCCTGAACCAGAATACGAGGTTGCTTTCCTCTGCAGAACTGAAGGTTGTGGACAGATTTTCACAGAGGCTACAGCTATGAGGAAGCATGCCCAACAACATATGGAGAAGCCATTAATCTGCAGCCATGAAGGACGTGGAAGGGTAAACATTTGCTGTGCCACATAGCAGTTTTAGTTAAAACCAAACTGTTAAAGGATTTATGCATCACTTCTTATGTATGAAATGAAAAACCCACTGAAGCTTGTGGTCTATGTCAAGACAATTTTGCAGATTACATCCTTTTCAATCTAAGTTCTGACATAGATCTCTTTATTCCAACACATTTGACCCCTTACAAACATTTTAAGCTGCCTTATGCTAACACATTTGATGGCTTACAGAAATTTCCAGATGCCACTAAGCTGAAAAGGCATTTACTATCACACTCTGGAGAAAAGCAATTCGTGTGCTCTTTTGAAGGTTGTGGTAAGGTGACTCTCTATTACTATATTTCTCACTACTTTGAATGAATTGATACTAGTGAGAAATTTGAATACATGATTGGTACAGAAGCACATTAGACAAGTGATTCAAAATAGTGTTTTGTCTGGATGCCTTCAATTTGAATGGGCCATGGATGTCTTGAAGATGCTTTATCTTTCTTCCTTGAGGAAAGAATAACAAAGTTTTCTTGTTTTTGTTTTTATTTTTATTTAAAGTCTTAATTTGAAATTACTATAAAAGTAATACATGCCACATTTGTGCTTATAAAATTGGCTGTTTTCCAGATTAACAATAGTCTGCTATTTCTATTTTTATGCCTCATTCATAGGTAAAACTTTAAAATAAAGATTTAAACCTATTGCTTCCTTTACTTTCCATAATTATCTATGGCACTGTGGTTGTGGTTGTTACAACCTTAATTAATATTTGCACACAATGCACAGAATGAAGGCACACAAAATGCACAAGAAATAACATAATTTCATGGTTATCAATATCACAAAACTGTTAGAATATAAGTCTTACATATGCAATAAAGTCACTCTAGGGACTTGGGTTATAAAAATGAGGGTTTTGGGTATTATTAGCTTTTAGAGTTTTCAACAAATAAGACCTCTCAAACTCTTTTTAAGGCAAGTGAAGCTCACTGTAATAAATGCACTCATTAATCATAGTAGCAATGAGTCTTCCGGCGCAATCTCTTTCATGTGCATTGTGATGTAACCCTATGTAGGTTTTTTAGCTCTCATTACATGGTATCAAAGCAGAAAGATCCACAACCCATGCCAATTAGGAGTCAAGCTGCCACAAGGAAAGGAGAAAGCAACCATTTGTCCAACAACAACCGCCAAATTGGGAGCCACCAAGTTTTGCTACTGCTCACCCTTAGATCGCCCCCATCATATGCCCATCCACAACCATTGTACAACAGACATTGTACACCGTAGATTTCAATCCAATGATGTTCTTGTTATCACATCCATAGTAGCCGGGCTACCATGATTGCCAATCAGTTTCCAGTATATTTTTGAGCCAGTCCTTTACACATTTTGATCAGATCAGTTGATGATGAGCAACATTTTGATGATCACTCCTATGCATTCAATGGATCCAGAGCTTGTACGTTTACAGTCTCATGCCAGGACTGAGCCCCATGACACCAGGTCGGTGACTGAGATAGCCTCTCCTCTATCATCCAGAGCAGATTGATGATAGTGCCCATATTATATTCAGATGCAGTGCTTCAGTATGATTCAGGTAGTTCAGATCAGGGACTCAGGTACATGATCCAGCAGGTATATTTTGGTAGATGTGGGTTGTTGATGTGCTCTTCCTCTTATCTAGGTAGTTTATGACTGGGTATATTACTATGTTGCACAAGTTTATGGAATGCGGGTACGGGTATCCGGTACGGCTAGAAGCTTCGCCCAAATTTGCAGGAAACGTTGAGTTGGGAGCAGTAATAATAAATATTAATTTTTTAAAATATATTTTAAAAAGTTAAAGAGTTCAAAAAAACATAATTGATTAATTTCATAGCTTAAACTATTTTAGTCTCTTAAACCTCTACTAGTGTCGTGAAATTCAATCCTTTTAAATTTGCTCACTACTCTAGGTCCGCATTATACAAAAATTGGTGTGTGACTTGAAGTAAACCCTAACCACGCATCACTCTAGTTCCATGGTATGTTTTGTAAATTTGGCCTGCAACTTTATCCCATTGTACGACTTTGTAAAGGAAAATTGCATATATACTTGTGTGTGCGCTCATGTGTACGAAGCACAAATAGCTTCATAAATCATAAGATTCAATCTTATTCTAATTCCTTGTTCCAACTCCAGCTCTATTATTGCTCCTAAGAGTGCTTAGTATCTGGGTGCCTATGCATTTTTTTGATGGTAACTACTACTTTCTTCTGATGTGAATGAACTTGATTGTTTGAAGTTCAACTAACAAACTTTCAAAGCCTTAGGTATTTAAAGTTTGATGTGATTTATGATCCTAAATTGTTATATCAATCAATATGAATAACGTAAGCTAGCTATAAACATTTGAGACATGAATTAAAGTTGTTCAATATCTTAGTATTGTAGAAAGATCCATGTTTATTCCCTTAAGTACACTAGCAGCTTATTTTTTGAGTGTGAATGGATCTAAACATTTAAGAGGTGTGAGCCCTCTTAATTTATATAACCTTGAAAATTTTAAAATTGACATTATTTGATAGATTCAATAGAAATTTGTAATATTGGTGATTTCTTGGCACAATAAACAACAATCTTTCAATTGATTTTCGACACTTTTTCTTATTATTTTGGGCTCCACATGGCCGGGTGATTGTAGAAGTCCCCTGTTTGCTTAGGAGCTTTTGGAAGTTTCTAAACAGACAGGGAGCTTCTACAAGCTCGCAATAAAAAGGGAGCCGCTAAAGCAAGTTCCCAAAAATCTCCCAAGTTCCCAGAGAAGCTCCCAACAAAAGGGGACGTTTCGTACCAGATCCCAAGCTCCTAGGAGCGGGGAAATGTCGGTTACGTGTTACCAAAATCCCGGGAGCGGTACCCTTGCAACTATGGTATATTATGATGGTTGATGGCTCTATCTTATTTGCTGCTTACTTGCTGTTTAGAATAGAAGTGGTTGGTTACTATTAATAGGATGTTCTTGAATATACTCGTTGGTCATACCCTTACTCCATGAAATACTGACTTGTCCATTCCCTTATTTTAGGGCCTTTGCTATCCATGGCACCATTAGTCATTTTCTCTGTCCATCCGCTATCTTCCAGTACTGGTTTTATCCCGACTCACACCTTAGCTAGTGATCTCGAAGACTTCCCTCACCTAGACCTCTGTGTTGGATAGATTCCCAGTTTGCATTGTGTCTCGGATCTGGAGTGTGTGATTTTAGTCACAGTGGTTGTTCTCCTCTAGTCCTCGAAACCAAGTATTCCTACAAACAGTTTTGCTAAATACTAGAGCATCAAATCTTAAATGCTATATCTAAGGGATACTTAGTTAGCAAAAACGGTGTTGCTAAACACTAACCATGCATATCTATATTAGCTAGTAAGTGGCCAAGGGACGCACAGTCATCCTTTGTATGGTGTAAGGTCGTTTTCCTCTACAGGGCAATAAGGTGGTCACTCCATTGCACCTATGGACGGTATCGGGTAATGGAGGTCATATCGAGTCATTATCTGTGGCTCAGCAGGCTATTTAGGGCACCTTCTCTTGGAGGCTGGCTAGTGAAAATCTATAAAGTGAAATAAATGTTAAATCTTAAATGTGAAATGCTGACAAATAATAAATTGCTAAAAGGTTGCTTGTCTAGAGTCTATTGGAAGCATTCTCATCATTCTACCCATTTGTGAGACACCACCATTCCTCGTGTTATTCTCTATCCAGTATATGTGCAGGTGGTCTCCCTGGTTCCTTCATCCGAGAGATTGCAGTGTTGAGGTTGTGGAGTCCTTTCCCTAGCCTAGCCTTTGTTTTCCACCTTCACCCATGGTTAGCAAATTGTTCAAGTCAGTAAACGAGTATACACTTGAAAATCCTCTTTTCTAGTTACTTTGATCTAGACTTATCTTATTTATATTATTTACATGATTACGCCAGTTAAACATCATTCTATGCTATAGTCTAGCTATTGATATAATTGAAGGATCATATCATAACCATTTGTACTTGCAGCAGCAGTTATTCATGGTCTGGTTCATTATTTTGATCATTCTTGATCTAGTCAACCCAGTTTAACCCAGTCAATCGCAGAGTCCAGGAAGAGTTTGGGAATGCAGTGTTCGAGATGCGTTATTCATGGCCCATATGTGTCCATTAGATGGTTCCATGCCTCAAACAACAATTTCAAATGATGGTTTGATGTTTTTTATGATTATTATTATTTGCGGATCATTATTTTTATTATTCCAGGCATGGATGAGCTTACAAAGGTATCTTTCATGGTCACATAGTGTATGAGTACTCATTCCTAGTGTATTTGAGCATTCTTAGCTCATTGGTGTACTCAGTTATCAGTTCCGGGCACTTACAGGTGATGATATGGTCAGATTGCCGCTTTTCTCTAGTTTGCCATGTAGAAATGGCCTGTCCAGCACTTGCATTTAGCTAGCACGTTCTACTAGGGAGATACAGAGGGAGATAGGGGTCCAACGAGTCATTACTACCATTTTACCTCATCTCCAGACATTTTGGTACAGTCAGATTTGTGTCTGGGACACTTGGCAGTGAGTTACAGGCATTTTTGTACTTTCAGAGGTGGTTTTCCGGAAGAGAAATGGCTCATTGAGGAAATGGATTTGGCTTAGTGGGGTCAGGGAATGGCATGAGATTGGTCCGAGATACTTTGATGATGATGTCCACACCTTCTAACACTTGTTTCGGCATCAGTGTGGTCCACACGTCCCAGTATTCGTCATTTTGGATATTTTATTGTCTTTGAGGGGGCTACGATTTGGTCATATGGTCACTTTATGATGTTATATTGTCATATTATTTGTTATTGTGCCATGGGGCCATGCTAGTGAAGGATATGTTACACCTCCCAGACCCACCATGTGCTTATGTCATGTATCTAGTCAATTATCATGTGGTGTGTCCCCCTTGGACGTTTTAGTGAGTGTGCCCCCCTCTATTTGTGAGTTGATCCTTGTATTGTATTTCTGGTTCATCTTAGCCGTTGATTATTATTGTTATATCTTTTGATCTCCACCACTCATTTAAAAAAGTGGTTAGGGTTTTGGTCTCTCTCATTCCTATTTAAGGAAGAGACCCCGCTCATTGTAAAGAGACTTTTGGCTCTTGGATTTTGGAATACAAAGAAATATCTTGTGAGAATTCTTGTGATCTTGGGTTGGATGCTTGGCTATGGTGATTGAAACTACTTTTCCATTGCACTGAAAGATCTTGGTAGCTATCTTGCATAGTTTGTTCCACTATTTCAATTTGAAGGTGAAAGAGGCGATTTGGGAGAGGGGCATATTGGTTGGGGAGACCCACCCTATTTCTCTTTGTCAGATCTTGGTTCACACAGGGAGTAATTTTGTCTTTGTACCAATTATTCTCTATCTTTTACTTCTTATTTGCATCTACCCTCATTTTTGTTTACTGATTGAGCTTTGTCTCCTTGGTTTTGTAAGAAGAGAGGGGCACACTTGTGGACTTGGGAAATTCGTTGGAGCAAGAGAAGTGACCAAGATTTCATTTGATCTTTGTGGGAGTAATCCTCGTCATATCGACATTCATTCTCAACATCCAGGTACGCTCACAAGGTATGTATTTGGCTACTTAGCTTACCCATCTGTCAAATTTCATACAAACCCTAACTCATAAAAATTATAAAAATTCCCTAGCTTTCTCAACTTGGAATTTGGGCAAAAGATTTCTGGGTTTTTCACTTAAGGCCTAGCCCCAAGTGGGTTCTCAAGGGCATCACTCTTGGGAGACTCCATCTACCCTAACCCCTAGGCATTGATCTTTAGCTATTGCGCCCTCCTTGATTTTGCCTCTTTTTCTTGATTGTTTGAGTCTCATTTTTTGCTTGTGAGCTTAAACTTTGTCATATCTATCATCAAGCCTTGCTAGGAAACCCTTATCCTTTTAGATCTACTCCTTGGAACCAATTTCTATCTTTAAAGTACACGTTTCCTAAGGCAGTCGATTTTGATCATTTACCTTAGCATCTCTTTACTAGATTCATTCTTAATCTCAAGTTACTATAATTGATATACTTGTATCTCATATCTCTTATCCACTAAGCCTCTACAGTAACTCATTTCCTTAAATCTAGGGTTCATCACTATTCACCATAAGATCCATCATTGAATATCTTGATCTAGTGATTGGTTTGGATCTCTCTCTATGAGAGTAGATCAGGGTATCCCCCTGTTATCACCTAACTCGTAGTTGCCCCTAGAGATAGATCCTAAAATGGATGGCAGAGGAGATAGGCAACCAAAGAGGTGCAACCAAGATAGCCTCGACTCCCAATGGATGGTTGTCACGCCAATCGAGGCAATCTTCATTTTATGTTATCTAGCCCAAGACAACAAAGGGGGAGACCTAGATCCACTCCCGATAGGAGAGATCAGATCAAAACACCCGACCAAATTAAGTATGGATGAAGTACGTAAGGTGTATGGTAAACCCTAGATCTATGGATGAAGTCACAAGATGTGTAATAGGTTGGATCAAGAGGTTTAAACAATGTAGATTTGGTCCAACATGGTTATGTGAGTGACTTATGAGATTTGAAACAAGATCCAGGATCAGGGTACTAGTCAAAGATGAGAAAATCCACTACCTTGGGAATCGTGTCCAATGCAGGGTAGTTAAGGACCAAATTAGGGCTAACCAGTACCAAAGATGAGCTTGATGAATGGATATAATAGTGTTTAGGTGTTCAAGAATGCAAGACAAAGATCAAACCACAAGCTAGCTCAACAATCCAAGAAAGTCGAATTGGCTTGGAGAAGATTAGTGCCTTGGGAAATGGGCCAAATGGAGTCGGATGTCCACCAAACTGTAGATCAGGGATGTTGAGGTGTAAAGCTAGGTGGTTCTTGAAGATCAAGATCATCCAATGGCTAGATCTTAGTAGATCTGAGATTGAAATGTATCACAAAGTGACCCAAGTGGGGCTCAACCCTCAAAATGAGGAATGGGGCCCACAAGTTGAAAATCACTGAAGTGACACACTAGGGGTAGGTTATCAACTGTGGAGATGAAGGATCAAGTGGGATCTCACCTACCGAGGTGCTAGATCTTAGTAAACTCACCCTCCTAGGAAGTGCGACCTCCCTTGGAGAGGCTACTTTGCCTTGGAAAATGGGTTGGATGAAGGCCAATCCACACCAAACTATAGATCCGAATTGCCGTGGATGCTATAGAGGTGGGTTTAAAATTTTATACCCAAAAGCCAAGTAGATCTTGCTAGATTTGAGAAAATGTAAAATGAGGGTTTTTAACTTATGAGGGTTTTCAGCATTTAGACAAATGGATAGATCATGGAATGCGAAATTACCTTGAGATCATACCTGAGTGATGGATGAAGATGTCTTGTTGATGAAGACTCCCACAGAGATCAAATGAGAAATTGTTGATTTTGCTTGTCGAAATGATGCCCTAGCCCACAAGTGCGACCTCCTCTTCCTGTCAACCAAGGAAAGCGATTTCAATCAGTTGAGCAACAATGGAGGAAATACAAGTGAAAAGCGAATGATAACATAAAATAGAAGGTCCTAGGATAGTAATACTCTTTGTTACCAACGAAGAAACCCAAAGAAGAAGCAGGGAGAATATTTCCCTACTAATGCGTCCTCCTTGAACGAATTCGGCCTCCACCCGAAGATGACAAAAACGTGGTACAAAAGATAGCAAGACAATATCTCCAAAAACCCAGTGCAAAGGAAGAATCAACGAACGAACTCCAAAAGCATTCACCACAACACAAGAGATAGATGCAATAGTATTTTTCTATTCCAATAATCCAGAGCCAAAAGTCCCTTTTACAATGAGAAGCTCTCTCCTTTAAATAGGATGGAGAGAGGCCACAACCCTAACCAATTTTTGAATGAGTGGCTAAGATTAAAAGATCAAATGATCTAATCAATGGTTGAGATGAGCTCAACAATAAAATACATGGATCAACTCAATAATACAATATAATAATGGACAAATCACCCATAATAAGGGGGTCCCACCAAATGTCAATGATAAAACATAAGAAATAGCTCATGGTGGGTCCAAGGGGTAATTTCTAACACCCTTGGTCAATCCCCATAGCACAATAATATGAAATAATCACTCTAGACACTAAATCGTGCCTCTCTGAGAAAGTCGTGTGCCTTAGGAGGCTCCAGAAATCATCATAAAATGCCAAAAGTGATGGGTGTGGGTCCCACTGAAAGCTGAAACTGCTGGAGAAGGTGTGGAAGACATCCCACTCATCATCAATCATCATCCCATGCCATAACCTTGCCTTAGTAACCCAAATCGAATTCCTCTGTAGCCATTTTTACCATTTCTGGACTGCCTCGGGAAGCGTGAAACTGCCCAAACTGCCTCCTGGAGTGCCTGCGCTGTCAAGGTAAGCTCACCAATGTGTCTGGGAGGGGGGTAAAATGGTAATAACAAGTGGCTGGACCGCCCCCTCCATGCATAGCGCCCTAGGTGAACCAATCAAATCTCATCACTGCTTTGACAGGGCCTTTGATAGGCCAAAACTGCACTAGGATAGCCAACTGAGGCTAAATCATCACTGTAACTGCCCGGAACTGAAAATAGACTGTCTCATTGGACTCGGAGAGCCCAAATCCATCTAAGATGTGTACTCATTCACCATATGGATCTCTGCATGATCATATAATATATCCAATATGCCCGGACAGATAAAATAATAATAATCTGTAAATGATCAAATAATGCTGAAAGCCACAAATCATCATCATAAACTTGTACCTCCTGCATAGGACCATCATGTACATAGACCATATACCATCTATCTGCATCATCATAAGGTCTAATCATCTCATATCCTGTGGTTGACCTTGGCCAAGTCAACATGACCAAAATATAACTCAACATATCATCAGAAGCTGCTGCAAGTGTTAGAAGTAAATGTATGCTCTACAGTTCATTCAAATAGCAATTATAACAAAAAGTAATCATTACTGGTGATCTAAATCCAAATATATAAAGTCATTAATTATTATTATTACTCAAACTAGACTTTCAAGACCATACTCACTTCATAGTTGTGACCATTTTGCTAGTGAAGGGTGAAGGCTAAAAGTAAAATGGCTAGGCTAAGGGCTTACTTACTGACCTAACACTGTGACACTTTGGATATGGAAAGGGAATACACACCATAGCATATACTGAATGAGCAGTAACACAGGGAATGGCGGTGTCTCACAAATGGGTAAGTTATTCAAAGAGTGTTTATTCACCTTGACAGATGCGCACAATCCATAATACAAATGAGGCTAGCAATCTTTTTGATATAGAGTTTAAGTTCCATTGCTTTTTTGGGCCTTTAGTTTCCATAGCCTTTGATCTATGTGTGTTTATAAACACATTGCATAGATTTACATTTCATTAGGCTTCTTGCTGCAGGTGTGTTTTTAAGGCACTTGTTTACCTGAGCACTTCTAGGTGTGTCTTTAGACAGCTTGTTTACCTAGGTATTTACATTTCACAATAGATATAACATTTGATATTTCATAGCCATTTTCATTTGGCTTGCCTTTCATTCATGTGTGTTGAGAAACACATTGCATGAATGGGCTTTCATACAAGATACAACATTTTATTTCCATACTTATTATTCATGGCAGCACTAAAAGTTTCAGGTTTAGCCAACAACATCTTTAGTGACTAGGGGGACTTCATGAGGAAGTCCAACTCACCAAAGGTAAGTTTTGTCACCAACTTAGAGCCGAGACACAAAAAACAAGGAAGCTCATCGAATACAGAGGCTACAACGGGGAAAGGTCCTCCATGCCACTAGTCAAGTAGTAAGTCAAGGTAAATAACAAACTGGGTAGGTAATGGATGGATGAAGATAGTGAATAATGAAACCAACACTAGCAAGCCAAAGTATGGTGGGAATGATCACCTCTAATCTCCCTAAGGAGGGTAAAACCGATGAGTATGGGACAAGAACTTCTAAGTCTGAGTAGGGACAAATATGATATATATATAAAAGTACAACTAGGTCCACATATCTATATGATCGCCAGATCATGATACTAAATGCTAAGACATGCTAAAAGAATGAGCATAAAAGCAATATAACCACAACACCATAATATACCTGCTGAGTCATATGCTTGAATGCTCATCATCTAAGCCATCATTTGTCCTCTGAAACTGCTGCTGTAACTCTGGGCACTACTGACTGCTCTGTACAAATGGCTAAATAGCTACATCGGTCATCTCTCTGAGTGTCTTGAAACTCAGTCATGGCATGAGGAATAAAACTGTTGTCCATAATCTGATAGTGATCCATAGTAGATGCTCATCTCAACATCTCAATGCAAGGGAACTGGCTGAATAGTGTACTGGAATCAGAAAAATATGTATGGTAGCCCGACTACTATATATGTGATAACACCCCCTTTGTTATCCGAGGCTTGGATAGCAAGAAGTGAAGAGTGCCTCAATTGGCGTGACAACCAACCCTTCTTCGGAATCAAGGCCCACTTGGGTCACATCTTTAGTTTCCTAACACCTCTATCGTCTTGGATAGGATCACCTTAAGGGCAACTACAAGTTGTGTGATAACAGTTCTCATGGGAAAATTTAGACAAACCACATGTAGCTAATGTAGTTGTTGTTGAAGATCCATTGTATATTGACAATGGTGATGACCTTGTTGAGGAAAGGGCCTTCTATGCATTTTAAGAAGTCCACATTTTGAACATAGGAAGGGATGTAATTTAGATACAACTTAGTATGGATGGTTACTTAGATAGTTCGAGAGATTTGTAATTCGAGAGTTCAAGGAGAGGGAATCTTGGAACTCAAGAATTGAACTCGAGAGATACACGTTTACGAGGCTTACAAGGCAACTTGATGGTACTCTACTTGGCCCAAAAAATCTTTTCCAAAGACGAATCTTTTGATGAGTGTTTCGTTTTGTTTACTCTGATATTTTATTTTTCAATGTGTTCAATTTTAGTAAATTTTGTTTCTAGCATTATAAGCCTTAAGAGGGGGTGTTAGAATATAAGGCTTACATACGTAACAAAGTCACTTTAGTGACTTATATCCTTCATGTGCTTTGTGATGTATCCTATGTAGGGTTTCTAGTTTTTGTTACAAAAACAACTAAACCTTTTTGTATACCTTGGGAAGGATCTCGTTGTCACTGTCGTTGATGGTCAACAAGTCAAGGGAATAGGAAGGTTAGTTGCCAAAGGACTTTCCCAAGTTGAAGGAGCTGACTACATTGCAACCTTTGCTCATGTTGCCAAAATGAACTCCATCCACCTTGTTCTTGCCCTTGCTGCATCACATAATTGGGAGGTCCATCAAATGGATGTCAAATCCGCCTTCTTACATGGGGATTTGCAAGGAGAAATTTCTTTGGAACGACCTCCTGACTATGTTCAAAATGACTCCACTTTTGTTTGTTGCCTTAAAAAATCATTTTATGGCCTTAAGTAAGCTCCACTTGCTTAGTATGCCAAAATGGATAGCTTTCTCTTTGACATCTGTTTTCTAGATATGTGAAACAAACAAAGTTCATTTCCCAACGAATATCCAACATAGGAACGATAGCACATAGTAATCCATAGAAGTCAAATAAAATATATATTGAATAGAGATGAGATAGATAAGAGATTACAATGAGAAGGCCTTGTTGACCACCAAGCCAGCTAGGTGGGAAACCGTGTACCATGTACCTTGAAGACAAGAAAGATGTACCTAAGAAAGTTTTTTAAGCGAGACAGTTTTTTTTTTCTTCTCTTAACTCTTCTCCATGAAATATTCGCACCCCTGCAAGGAATTTTGTAATGATATGTCAGCATTAGGGTCAATTTTTGTAAAAATTAGTTCCTAGGACTTTATCATTAGGGAAGTCCTTTCATCGAGTGTTTTTTCCCTTGGATAATTAAAATTCTTTTTTAGTGATTTTAATTATCTAAGTTTTTCACTCAAAAATTCCTCCAACTTGGTGAAAAGTGTTCTAATGATCGATTCCATGGGGTGATTAAGGCCTATGAATGTTTTATATTATCATTCTAGACATTATCCAAAGTCTTGCGAAATTTCATTAAGTTATGCTTAGTTTTTTTTAATTATTTGTAATTAAAAAATGTCCCTCAACATAAAAAATTTGTAATGAAAAGAGGGATAAGTGGCACCTAATTCCCATAAATAGGGGTATGGGCACTCAAAATCAATGGTATGAGACCCCCTACACCCTTGGACCAAGTTTAAAGTCAAGCCATTAAGTTTTGATAAGGTTTTGGGCATGTTTTCCTAAGTTAGTCTAAAATATTAGGAAAAATAACTATTAATTAGAATGACCAATTTTGGTGATGTGCCTAAAGAGTCACTTGGAGAGGGGAAATTAAGTTTCCTAAAGTCATATTATGTACCTAAAGTGATATTAGAGGAAAAAATGGGGCCCCCCATGTAAAGTATCAAGAGTTTGAAGTTATCTTCCTAAGGGGGAAACCTTCTCTCACCATGGAAAATGGGAAAAAATGAAATAAGCCAAAAGGGGGGGTCCCACCTTCATGATTCCCTCCCATTGGCCTAGCAATGAAATATAAAACATGGGTGGGGGGTTTCCCTCCCATTGTTTGTTATTTTGAACTCAAGGAAGTGCACCCCCTTTCATGGGCCCCCTTTATCTCCAAATGACAAGTGTCTCTCATGGAAAGGGGCTCTCTCCTCCCTCTTTTCTTTTAAAATGAGGCCTCTCCTTCTCATTTGGGTTACAATCTCTACAATCTCTTATGCTCTTGCTCTCTCTTCTTGCTCTTGCTTCCATTTGCTCCCATTTGCTCCCATTTTGGGCCATTGTAATTTTCAGCCATTCGGCTTTGTTAATAAAATTCTTTGGAGGAAATCTTGTGTCCTTTGGTGCTCTATGGTGATTTGCTTCCATGCTTCATAGCTGCTCAAGTTTGGGGAGGCCAAAGAAGCAAACTTCTTTGCTTTGGTAAGATTTATGGTATTTTTGCCATAGATATTATGAGTTTTCATTTTTGTAGTTGAGAACTTCATAGTTTTTATTGGTTGAAGTTTATGATTTCTTAGCTCATCATATGAATCTCAACTTCTTTTTAGTTGTGTAGCAAAGATCTCTCAAATTGCAGGTTACTTAAATTGGAGAGTGAGATTCTTCAGTTGGATACCCCATTCCATCAAACTTTGAAGAGCAAAGGACATCTTTCTCCATTTCTAATTAAAATTTCTGCATATTTATTTTATCTCATTAGCATTTTAAATCTGGTTTAACTACTTAGATTCACAAAATCTTTGAAGCTAGTTACTTGGCAAATTTTGTATATAATTGTTCCATAACATTCATAGTGCCCCAAAGTGATTTTGGGCATTTTTTACCATTGTTTTGCTTGTTGGTTTTTTGCAGGTTTATGACAGAATAAGGGGAAACTTTGTCAAATTTTGGTCACAAAAGAGTGCAACGGCTACCCAAAAGGAAGGACCTCAAGGCCATTGCCAAGAATGGGTGAAACCCCACTTTTCCTACCTCTTTACTCACATTTCTTGCTGAAAATTCTTTTGTTGTAACAAGTTCAAGAGAGTCTCTCAGACTTGGCTCTTTTATTGTTTTCAAAGTTATATTTGAATCTATTTTTTTCAGCCATCCCTTGCGTGCAAAGGAGGTTGGGTTTGTCCACCCTTGCATTGCAAGTGAAGAGGGGCTAGAGTTTGTTACTTAGTTTTATTTTCAGCATTTTGCTTCTATAGTTTGCCCCATCTTTTCCCTAGGAAGAGGATTGTGTGGCTAGATTAACTATTAATTTATTTTTTAAGTTGTCACCCATTGCTTGCATAGGAAGTTGGGTTTTCTCACCCTTGTAAACAAGAAAGGAAGGGATAGGATTTAATTTACTCTCTTTAAAGCATTTGTACATTTGTTTTTCCCACACCTTGCATGAGAAGTGGCTTTGCCCTCCTGCCAAATCGTGCCGTCTAGTTTAGTTTTGCTCTGAGTAACAATTCCATTGCTTGTTTAAAAATTAAGCTCGCCCCACTTTTGCCCCATATTCACTCCCCTTGCCGGTTCGTCCAATTCTGGGTGAAAAGAAAGGGCAAAAGCTTGAGTTGGCTAGAATAATAGGCACTTTAACAACTTATCTAGAAGTTGAGAAAATAAGGATTGATTCGTGGAGCTAGAGGGGTACAGGCTGTTGGGAGCCTCATGGCACTTCGTGTCCTCCTGTTGAGTACCCGACAATCTTTGGAACTGATTTATGGAGCTAGAAAGGAACCTTGTGTTCGCTTGTTGAGCACCCAACAGTTTTTCTCTGTTACCGTTCAAACTAGCAGGCTAGGCTTGCAAGTGAAAGGAAATAACATAAGAAACTTGGACTGCTGTCACTTTTGTCCAATCTCCTAACTTCTTCGGGATCCAATGTTGTCCCAACGGGAGAGCCCTGTTATCACACAACTTGTAGTTGCCCCTAGAGGTATCCCATCCGGGACGGTAGAGGAGTCAGGCAACTAAAGAGGTGACCCAAGAGATGCCACAGTTCCCAATGCAAGATGGGAGTCACGTCAACCGAGGCACTCTTCGCTTTAGGTCAAGGTGTAACTAGACCAAGGGGGAGACCCTATACCCCAATCACAGTTGATTGGACCCAAACAAAGGTTTCTAAGGGTAGGTAAGTAATGAGTTACGGAAACCAATGCAAGGCTAAGTGGACCTAAGGGTTAAGGTATGGTTGAGGGAGGTGTAAGATCTTGTTGATGTTTCAACCTATGTATGGTTTAGGCCACATGATGGGGTATGATAACTAGGTAAAGTACCATGTGTTTACACAAGTGGGTCTAGTTTCTTGGGAAGTGTGAAATGGTTCTAGGTGGACCCACAAGGTGAAGTTAGGTGTGAGGATGGTACTATAGGTTAGATATAGGCTAGATTTATGAGTTTGAGTTGGTTCTAGGAGTACCCATGTGCTAGATCTAGGGTTTGACACTAATCCCAAGAAGTGCGCCTTGCTTGGAGAAGGACTAGTGCCTTGTTGGATGGGCTAATGGGGTCAAGAAGGATGTCAAAGTGTAGATCGGGACACCTAGAAGCCAAGTCAAGTGGTTTGGATGAGATCCAATGGTTGAACCTTACTAGATCTAGGTTTTTGAGTGAAGACCAAAAGTGGACCACAATTCCTTAAAACAAGGAATACAATCCCCAAGGTAGATCGGGACAAAAGGACAGTCTAGACCTAGGTTTCAAGGCATGGGCATTCCAAATCTCTGAAAATCTCAAACACCCACTTCCTAGAAGTGGTCCAACTCAAAACCCCAAGGGGGTGCGACTTTCTCAAGGAAGGGCAAAAGATGGGTTTGGTGGACCAAACCAAGTCCAATGGCCACCAAAATGTAGATCCGGGATGTTAGTACCCCGATCTATGTTCCTTCAAAGTTTCAAGTGAAACAAGTGGCTAGATCTTAGTAGATCTAAGTTTTAAGGTACCAAGAAGATCAAAAGGGGGTTTCAACCCCTTAAAACATGGAGAGATGTCCACAAGGTAGTTTTCACCAAAGTAAAGATATGGGTATAGGTTATCAAATGTCTAGATGTCAAATCAAGTGGGATCTCACCTACCCATGTGCTAGATCTAACCCAACAAGCTTCTCTTAGGAAAATCGATTTAGGTTCAAGAAGGCTTTTTGCATTGAAAAGTGTGTCAATTTTTAGCCAATCACCACCAAACTATAGATCCAACTAGGGGTGGATCCTATAGAGGTGGGTTTTTAATATCTTTTCAATTGCAAGGCTAGATCTAAGTAGATCTAAGAAATACCAAATTTGGGGTTTTGATTTAATTAGGGTTTTATGACCAATGAAGATAGAATGGATGAAAGAGGCACATACCTTGTAGATCTTACCTCAATTGCTTATGGCCACCTTGCAAGTTGATAGCATTCTCCTATGTTTATATTCAAGAGTGAGATCCAAGTGCTCCAACCAAATCGCCCTTCTCCAAGATAGCCAAATCGTCCTCCTCCTACAAGACAAGATCAAAGAAACAAGTCAAGCAAGATGATTATGAAAATGGTAGAAAGATGTAATAGAAAGCATCAACTATGTCACGAAGATACAATAATGATACTCCCTGTCACAAGATCAACCCAAGAGAGAATATGTGGATCCCTCCAACAATAACCCTCAAAAAGTCGCCCTCCTCTCTCCAATTCGACTTTCCTGTCAAAAGGTTAGCAAAAGCACCAAAATCCACAATGATACATAGAAGAGATACTGTATATTCAATATGCAAGAGAATCCACAATGCAAGAGAGATGTGCTCCACAAAAAATCTTCTATTCCAATATTCCAGAGCTCCAAAGGTCAGCTTTACAATGGGGGGTCTCCTCCTTATATAGGATAATAAAGACCAAAACCCTATACCACTTCATAATACTACATCAAATGAGTGGTTGAGATTATAAGATCTCATCATACAATCAATGGCTAGGATGAATCCATAACATAATATCACATGGATCACTCAACATAACAATAGCGCCCTCACTAAATGGTACAATGGAGGGTGACGTCATCCCACTAGAGGGGTAAAAAGTACAATAATCCACCTCATGATGACTAGGACATGGTAAAATAAGCACATGGTGGGGCTAGGAGGTATAGATCCTTGCTAGCTCACCCCAAGGCACAATAAAATAATAAAATATGTCCAATATAATAATAATGACCAAAACTGTCCTCAGAATCCATGACAGTCAAGCAGTAAATGTCCTCCTGTGATCAATCTGGAGATACCCACATGGTGAAAACTGACTGGAAGATAGTGATGCCACCCTGGAAGACCTCTGTGAAAACCAAATGCCAAAACCTTGCCTCAATTGCCCAAATCGATTTCCTCAGTGACCACTTTATCCCATTTTTTAACCGCCTCGGGAACTGTGAAAGTGCCAAAACTGCCTCCTAGGGTGCTAGCGCTGTCCATCTGAGCCCACCAGGCTCTCCGGGAGGGGGGGTAAATGGTAATAACAAGTGGCTGGACCACCCCCTCCATCATCAGCGCCCTAGGTGAACTGGCCTCTCGGGGCCCCTGCTGCTCAGGCTGGGAAATCAGCCCCAAATCTGGTCAACAAGTGTAAAACTGCATCAATCACTGTCAGAAGTGCCCGGAACTGAAAGATAAGTGTCTCAATGGATCTAGAAGACCCAAATCCACTAGGAATGAGTACTCATACACCCTGGGTTGCCCTAATGGGCCAGCTGTAGGGTCCATCATATATGGACAATGTATAATCTGCTGATCTGAAATAATAATAAACCTGCTGAACTGGATCAAACATCATCTGCATCATATGTCCATCATATGATATCATCATCAAACATGTGGGCCCATAAATCATCATCAATAATCATCATACATGGTCCACATCATCACGGATCCCAAGAATATATATATAATCAAGGATAAATCACATCAGTAGACTAAGACAATGCTTCTCTAATCATTCCCATAGCTAAGCTCAAAGTATAAATTCCATTCAGTGGCATTAATCGAGTTAAAATATTTAGTTGTTATAATAAATTACTTGCACCATAGTTCAAATGACAAACTCACCCATTGGACATGGTCAAACTGCTAGTAAAGGATGAAGGCTAGGAGCAAGGTTGAGCCAAGGGTTTGACTTGTCTAACTCAACTCAAAAATACTTTGGACTGGGAGAAGGGGGAAGCTACAAACTCTGTGCTGGACAAAAGAACACGGGGGATGGCTGTGCCTCACAAATGGATAAGTTGTTTAGAGAGTGTTTATTCAACTTAGGCATCATGTCTACATCAAGTTGATCCAGGTTCATTAGGATCATTCAATTTTATTTCCATGGCCTTTTTGGCCTACATAACCCTTCGGATTTCAGATGTGCTGAGAAGCACAACTAGTTGCAGCTTGCATCCAAGGCATGTTTTTCATATATTTATACAAGGTCAGCAATTGTTTAGATATAGCTTTTAAGAACTATTGCTTTTTGGACCTTTCTTATACTCTTCGAGGAGTATATTTTTTTAGCTTTTCACTGCTCTTGCCCTTTTTTGTTTCCATGGGCGAATTTTTAGTTTCCATAGGTAGAACATGAGCTTTCAGTTTTAGCCAACAACATCTCAAGTGACTAGGGGGAGTTCGAGCCAAGGCCTACAATCCAACTCACCAAAGGCAAGTTCTGTCACCAACTCAGAGCCGAGACACTGAATAAACAGGGATGCGGTCCAAACACAGAGGTAGAAAAATGGGGAAGTCCTCAGTATCAGAAAGTCAAATGAGACATGTCAGGGTTTAAAGTCAAACAGGAAGGTCATGTATGGATGGAGGCAAGTGAATATGGAGCCTACACTAGCAGACAACTGGTGTCGGGGAAAGACCATGTCTATGTAAGGTAAAATACCAGTAAGTTTTGTTAAATGACCTAAAAAGTGTAAGCAATTGTCCATTTTAAGATTTACAGTTCATTTTAAATAGTTTGCCACATCAGGAATAATATACCAAGCACATGCCATGATCATGACTAAATCAACAAGATAATAATCCACAGTCAGTGAGAACATATCCATAGATCATACAACATCATCATAATAATCATCATCATGCATCATCTGAAACACTGCTGCAATATATCTCTAGGCACTGAACTGAAACTGTAATGGGATAAGTGGTCACATCAGTCATCAAATCTGAACTCTCAAGGCTCAGCCTTGACACAAGGTCATAAAATCTGAATAATGTACTGCTCTGATCATAAGTGATCCAAAATATATAGCCATGCTCTGGAATAAGGAAGCTCTGGAATGTGCAGATATCTGCTGTACAAGAATAGTAGCCCTGCTACTATGGTGTGATAACAAGCCCTTTAATGTACTTGCCAAGTGGATGCCAAATTCCTTTCAAACACCTTAAAGCATAGATTAATGCCTTTAATGGAGTCAAACACAGAGTAATAGAGAGAGTTACGATGGTTATTTTATAGTAGTTTTGGCAGTTTTGCAGGTCTGTTTAGGGTTAAAAAGGATAGGCCGAGGATTTCATGCTCGAAATTTTAGGGCCGCAAGAATTTAGGGCCAAAATTTTGGGGTCATGAGAATTTAGGGCCGCGAAAATTTAGGACTGAAATTTTGGGGTCACGAGAATTTAGGGCCGCGATAATTTAGGGTTGAGATTTTGGGGCCGCGAGAATTTAGGGCCGAAATTTTAGGGTCGCGAGAATTTAGGGCCATAAGAATTTAGGGGCGATATATTAGGGCCATGAGAATTTAGGGCCGAAATTTTGGGGTCGCGAGAATTTAGGGGCAAAATTTTAGGGCCGAAATTTTAGGGGTGCCAAAAAATGAAGATTTTTTTTTAATTTTTATTTTTAGGCTTTTTGTTATAAAATTGCAGACCTAATTCTACCATGAAAATGCAAAATTACCCAAAATCCTAGCCTTAGAGGAGGTAATTCTCCTTGCTACTAGGTTAGGGCTTCTTGAAACAACCTCTAGGGTTGGTTTCAAGAGTCTAAACTACGACAAAGTTGGAGCTCCAAGGCCAAACTTTGTAAAAACCTCATCTTGGGAGCATTTTTAGTATGCAATGAGGATAAAATAGTAGGCAAAAGCCTTATTCAAAGAGAATCTAGCCCTAAGGCTACCATTCAATCATTCAAGATGCTAAATTGACCTACCATTCATCAAGCAAACCTTAAAAATGTAAAAGGCTTATTTGAGCACGAGTTATTCCAACCATTCTAGCATCCACAAAGCATTAACAAGACAAAGAAGGCATCCAAATTCATCCAAGAGCAAGAAGAATCATCCCTCCAAGAGGTGCACATCACTTCATAAGGCCCTTCTAGGGTAAAATAGTAGCATAATGAATTTTATCCCATAAGTTGTGTGTAAAAATGAAGTGAGGAGATTGTATTTATATGATCTCACATTCACTTTTTACAAAATAACCAAGCTTACATGCTTTAAAATGTCAATTTAAAATTAAAACATGTCAACTTAAAATTATAACATAAAATAATATAAAATAATCAAATCTGTGGGTAACTTGGGGCATTCTCCCCAGAGCTTACCAAAAAATGACTAAAATAGCTACAAATGAGCAAAACACTCCGAACAGAAGGTTGGAATGGCGAGGGGGGGGGGTGTCATGCCCCATCTAACCTCAACAGTAGTGAAAATCCCTCAATGCCCGCCCCCTTAATCAAGCAATGTAGGCCTGGAAGAAGGATGACGTCATCATCAAAGGACAGCCAATGAGAGAGAGCGCTGTAGTACTAGAGGACTAGGAGGGTGTGGAAGGTGACCTAGAGGAGTGACATAAGCCTCAGTGCTGAAAGAAGTGCCAGCGAAATGATAAAACAAGGTGGGGGTCATGTGACCCAGTGACCCACCCCGGGAACCCCAGACACCAACTTCAGGGCTTCAAGCCCTTTTATGAGGCAGTCAACAATGCCACTAAGCCATAATACTCCTAGGGGAGAAAACAAAGGGTCTGGCGATAACCCCCACTTAGAAAAAGCTGGATAAAACCCCTCCTGGTCAGGAAAAAATGACCCTCTCTCCCTAGGGCACATCTACAGGTGTGCTGGTACTAGTACCACGCAACACTCTCAATTTGAAAAATAAGTGTTGGAGGTAGTCACATTAGTTTAGGACAAGCAATTTTCCATTTGTACTTTCAACACACACTAGTTCTCTAAGCTAAAGTGAGACCTTAAATCATTTAAAATTTACTGGACCACTTACAAAACATTTTGATCACTTGACAATTTACAAAGCATTTAATTTCAAGTTCTTCATTTCAAGTCATGCTATTTTACAAGCTAGTTTTCATTCATTGTTTATTTATTTAGCAGAAAGTTCTTTTCAATAATTTGAATGTGAATATTGATTACTTTTGGAGTGGGAATTGTTTAATTTTATTTTTATATCTTGTAATTCTACTTTTTTGGTGATCAAGTGCTATTTCTTAAATATTTGACTCCATAACCCAAATAGAATAGGCACTGGTTTAGTGAATAATTGATTATTTATTTATTGTAACTTTATTTGGTTAATTTTCAAAGCAATGTTTGCCTGTCATTGAATATTTTGCATTTTGCACGATTGCGTGTCATTTAACTTAAATAAGCCTAATTGAATTTAAACTCCTAAAACTAAACCCCTTTAAAACTTAGTGAATAGGGACTACCCCCTTGACCTTTCTGAGTTGGGTCTAAACGGAGGAGTTAGGAATCGAGATGACTGTGGGTCCTGTTATCACACAACTTGTAGTTGTCCCAACAGGTGATCCTATCCAGGATGGTAAAGGTGTTGGACAACTAAAGAGGTGACCAAAGAGATGCCACGGTGTTACGATGATGCTAGTACCAGCGCACCTATGGAGGTGCCCCAGGGAGAGGGGGTCATTTTTCTCACCAGGAGGGGTGTTTAGCCTGCTTTCTTTGAGTAGGGGTTATGGCCAGACCTTCTGGTTTCTCCTTTGGAAGTACTATGGCTTAGTGGCATTGTTGACTGCCTCATGAAAGGGCTTGAAGCCCTGAGGTTGGTGTCCGGGGCTTCCAGGGGTGGATCATTGGGTCACATGACCCCGACCTTGATTTAACACTCCGGTGGCAGAACTTTAAGTATTGAGGCATCTCTTTCTCTTATAGGTCACCTCCAACACCCTCCTGGCCCTCCAATTCACCAGCGCCCTCTCTCTGGGGCCCCATTTTGATGATGACGCTATCCTTCTTGGCAGACTGTTATGCTTGATAAGGGGGGGCGTTGAGGGATATTCACTTCTGTTGGGGTTAGTTGGGGCATGACGACAACCCCCTCTGCAGTCTGGCCTTCAGAACGGAACGATTTGCTCATTTTTAGCCTTTTTAGTCATATGTGGGTCAAATATGGGGAAAACACCCCAATTTACCTACTACTTTGATTATTTTACATATATTTTTTAAAAATTTTAAGTTGACATTTCTAATTTCAAATTGACATTTTAAAAGGCATGTCGGCCTGGATTTCATTTATTTTTGTAAAAGTGAGTGTGAAAAGTATAAATAACTTTTCCTCACTTCATTTTTACACATCAACTTTATGGGATTACACTTTTATTTCTGATTTTTGCTCTAACTAGGGCTCTTTGAGTGATGTGCACCTCTTGAGGATGATCATGCTTGCTAATTTGGGGACACAAATCTTTGAAGGTTTGCTCTTGTTTCTTTGCTAAAGTGATGCTAAGAGTTGTTTGCTTGACACATGCACAAGAAGGTATCTAAGTCTTTCTCTTGATGTCTTTTTGTTAAATGTTGGATGTATGCTTGTTTAAGGTTGAATGGTAGCCATTGGAGTTGCATTTTGCCCTTGAATAAGTCATTTTCTAACCTTTAGTTACTCTAGCATTGTAAACTTGAGTTTTAGGTCTCCAAAGTTTGTCTTAGCTAGGGCATCATCAACCAACTCTTGAAGTTGTTGAAGAAGCCCTAGCTTTCCAAACTTGGCAAGCACCATCTCAAGAGGAGGCCCATCCTCTTTGCTGGTCTAGGATTAGGTGAATTTCTCTAATAAAGCCCTAAGTTTGTTCATCTACTTTCTAAATCTAATTTTTGAGTCTTGTATATTTGTAAATATTATGTTAGATTAGTCTTATTTCTTTGATTTTTGAGTTAGTTTTCCAATTTTAAGTATTAAACCCTAAAATTCAGAGTTAGTTGTATTTTAAATTATTATAAAACCTAAAGATAAAACCTAATTTTTGTGTTTTTACCCTAAGAGCAGACCTTAAAACCCCCAGCGACCTACTCCTAACCTTCCCTAAAATATTTTCCCTCCTTTCCAATGAACTTGGCCTCCCCTCTTGCCTTGTTTCTCAGCCTTGGCCTCCCTTTGCTCCCATTCGCTGCCCCCTTTTTTGCTTCAGCTCTGCTCCACCGAACCCTGTTGCTCCTTCTCTGCTAGCCCCACTCCATCGAACCTTGCTGCAGCCCTACCATCTCCCTTCCTTCCATTCGCAGCTCCCTTTTCCTTCCCTTCCATATCCCTTCTTCACCCTCATGGCTACCCTTCATTCCACTTCCATTCCCTACCAAGGCTTGTGCACAGGTCTGCAATTACAAATTGCAGACCCTGTGTGCTATTTCCCTAACTACTTCCTCACCTGCAGTCAACACAGTAAGAAGAGTTAACACACAATTCAAAAGTTAATTTATTCCTTAAGTCTGATTTTTCTTATAAGCTGGAAGGTGGTACTTTTGGGCTCTAATTTTAATAAAACTGATACCTCATTGCCATACTATATTAAATGCAAACTTATTTACACATTGAATGATATGACTTTGAAATCCACGTGGTGAATTGGTCATCATATTTTTTATTGTTGGTTCAGTGGTGAAGGGTGATATTGATACACTTTGTTAATGATAGACATTGGTGAATGATATTCCTTGCATCATTTCAATCATTTATTTTTGCTGCTATAATTGTCATTACACACAGATCTGGAGGATAATTTACCATTCATTTGATCTCTAGTTATTTGTAATATACCAAAAGTATATTACAGCTACTAATTTATTATCTATTAGTTTAGTTATTATTAATATATGTAAATGTCGGCATTGGAAGGACATATGGTTTAATAGTGTCTCTTCATATGTATAAAGCCGCACTAATTCAATGTAATATTCATCAATTCAATTATAAAAATATATATATTATCAAATATGATAATCATGTAAGGCTTGAAGCCTTACAAGTGGTATCAGAGCTTTAAGCTCTTGCTTGCTCGCTCGCGCTCAAGCTCTCAGCATTCATCCTCGGCATCTTCAATCCACGCTCCGTCTACCACCCATCTCCTCATCAAGCCCCAACCTATACCCTTATTTCGCGCCAGCCCTCCACAAGCTCCTCCGCCCACGTGCCCCTCGCCCTTATCTACCTCAAGTCTTCCTGCCATCCTCCCATCTCCCCACTTTCCTCATCATCCTCATTCGCTGCTCTCATTTCCTTCCTCTCCTTCCAAGCCACGGCCACTCATCCTCCTCGCTTCTCCGCAACCCTAGCTCTCCTTCCCTCCTTCCATGCCCTCCACGCAACCCTCTCTCCCTCCTTCCCACCTCCACCTGTAACTCCCGCCAACTCGCAGCTCCCGCTACCTAGCCACCCCTACGCTACCTCCTCTCCCTCCCCAACCACAGCTCTCCTCCCATCTCTGCGCCCTCTCACATTTCCCATCGCTCTCCTCATCCGCACCTCGCATCCCCATTCCCTGCATTCCCCCACGCAACCTTCCCTCACATCCCTCCCACTCCACTCCCTCGTTTCTTCCCTTCGCGCCACTCCCGTATCCTCCATTCCCCCACGCTCTCCCCGCCAGTCCACGCACACTCCATCCACGTGTCCGTTTGATCCAACCTCGCGCCCTCCTGCTCCCCACCATAGTGCCTCGCCTCCCGACGCCCTCTCCACTCCCGCCATCCACCCCCTCACCTGCACTCCCTGCCTACTCCATTCACGTGGCCTCCCTCTGGCACTCGCCCTACACAGTCACCCTTCCATCCCGCCACAACACTGTGCATCAAACACTCCCACGTGGCTCTCCACGCCAGCTAACACTCCATTCCCCATTACGCAACCCTTCCATCCTCTCACTCGGGCTCCTCTCCACCTTCATCACCCATCGTTCCCCCACACACCGTCAACTCCATCTCCCTCCAACCATATTTCCATTCTCGTTACCAAATACCCTAATTTCATTCACTCCAAAAAAATAATTATAATAATATTGTTATTGTAAAATAATAATAATAATTATTATATCTAAATTTTCAAAAAAACTATATAAAAATTTATATATAGTTTTCATACATATTATTATTATTTTAATAATAATTTATTATTATAAAAATTCAAAAAAAAGGAAAAAGAAAATTTCACATTTTTTTCAAAAGAATTTTTTCCAAGGTGAATCATTATGTTCCCATCTTTCGACGAGCTCATGCATGGCCAGAAGCCAAGAAGGACTATTGAATCTAAACTCGAAGAAATCGAAAAGAGATGGCTTAAGGAAGAGGAAACGTACAGAAAATTGAAAATGGTCGTATTGGAAATAAAAGAAGAAATAGACAGGAAGAAAGTAAATGAAGAAGCTATTTCGACTCTTGAGTTCTCAGGTCAAGAAGAGTTGGGATCTAAACCCATGACAAAAGAAGTAACTATGACTCTCGAAGTACCAAGTAAAAATGAACAAGGGACTACTACAACCATAATGGAAGAAGCAACTACAACTACCGAGTTCTCAGGTCAATTAGAGCTGGGAATTGCATCTACACTCACGACAGAAGAAGGTACTGCGACCATAATGAAAGAAGCAACTGTGACTCCCAACTTCTCAAGTAATGAAGAACAAGGAACTACAACGAATCCTAAGTACTCAAGTAGGGAAGAATATAAGGTCGCTACCACCCCCGGGAAAGAAGGGAAACCATGTTGACCGCCTCCTTATATTCCTCCTCACAAAAGATCCAGAACGCTAGACACCAAGAGGGATAAGAAAATACATCCCAATGTCAAACCTCAAAATGTGATACTCAGTAAAAAATATGCAAGTCTACTAGAAATTCGTTGCAGCTTCTTACAAGGTAGGGAAGTAAGGCACATTACTATGCTAGTTGAAAAATCTATAAAATTGTCTAGTAAAACTCCAGAACAAGGACTTGTTAAGGAAGACAATAACAAGGACGATGAAACAAAAGAGGTAGAAGACAAGGATATGAAAGTTCAAGATGATATTGACAATCATGGTGTCAATATCAATTGTAAAGAAAATGACGATGTCGTAGAAGTCAATGAAGTCAACAAAGTCAATGATAACAACAATTATGAGAGAATTGAAGTTGTAGAAGAATGCAAAGATGAAAATAAAAGTGTCAAATATGACCTTAATCATGATAACGTAGAAGAACGAAACCCAGAAGATGCCGCGACAAATGAAGAGATGGACATTCTACCAGTAGTCACAACCCAAGATGATGTAGAATTTCAATATCAAAAGGTTCCCAGGGAACAACTAAAGACAAGTTCAACAGACAAGGAAGTAAGTACATTATTAGTAGTTGCCTCTACAGATAATAAAACCATATCAAAGCATGTAGAAATATCAGAAATCTACATCAAATTAGAAGATCAAATGAACACTAGTACATTATTAGTAGTTGCCTCTACATATAAGAAAGCCACATCAAAGCATGCAGAAATATTAGAAATCTGCATCAAATTAGAAGATCAAAAGAACAGCATCATATTAGAAGCTCAAAAAAATACTCCATATAGTTGTTATGCGTTTATCTACAGAATCATATGCATGAAAAGATTTGAATGGAAATGCGACCAAATATTTCAAGAATTGCTAAACCGTGGCACCATTATTTGTGGCAAGAATTCCAGTTGCAACACGCTCACAAGAAGATTCGTGGACGAATCTTTTCAGAGCAGGATGACTTGTAATATAACAAAAGTATATTACAACTACTAATTCATTATCTATTAGTTTAGTTATTATTAATATATGTAAATGTCGGCATTGGAAGGACACATGGTTTAATGGTGTCTCTTCATATGTATAAAGCTGCACTAATTCAATGTAATATTCATCAATTCAATTATAAAAATATATATATTATCAAATATGATAATCATGTAAGGCTTGAAGCCTTACATTATTTATGATAGTTAGTTATTGATCATTGGTGAGAGTTAATACTTCTTTCATAAATGCTAAACTGATTTGGATGTATGATAATAGACGTTGAACCTTTCTACTTTTTGTTATGATATATGCTTAGGTTATAAGTGGAACGACTTTGAGTTATATGATCTTTGGCTAAAGGGCAGCTAGTCTTTTATAGCTTGAATTGTTTGAATGATCTTCACACAAGGACTCTTATTGGTAGATGGTTTTGTTATTTGTGATCTCTTGAAGTATTCGTTACACATTTGCCATAATACATGATTAGGATCTCTGTATATTTACTTGCTATATCTTTTTCATACGATGAATGATGATCTTGGCTTGACCTTACATTTTCCTTGAATAGTCTATGTTGATTCCTTGATCATGTAAATTACCTGATTTGCATTGATGATTAATTGGTATTTTCGTATTGACTCCATCTAGGCACTGGTCTAACTACGAAATTGCATAGAGAATATAGTTCTGTGGTTGTGTTAGTGTACTATAGGTTGTCACAAGCATACTTCTCCTTGGAGGTTATTGGCTTCCGAAGAAGTTAGAACTGTGATCGAGGTGACATTGGGTCACTGTTCTTATTCTTGCTTATTGGGAACTAGCCCTGCTAGTTTGTCTGGTAACACCACGGTTCCCAATGCAATTGGTTGTCACGCTAACCGAGGCACTCTTCACTTTAGATCTAGCCTAAGCAAGACCAAGGGGGAGACCCTAGCCAACCAATGAAGGCTAGCGAACCTACTCAAGACCTCCTAGGGAAATGTGAAAGTGAAAAAGGAGAAGATCAAATCTGAGGTCATGAGGCTTAGTCTTGGCATAGGGTTCATCATGTTTGATCTGAGGCTGCTCTGATATGTGAGGGATCATCAAAATTACTACTCATCATAGTCTGATCTCATCAAAATGTGTAAAAGCATGGCTCAAAAATATACATGAAACTACTCTGCAATCATGGTAGCCCGACTACTATGGATGTGATAACAGAAACCAAACTGGAAAGCAACGGATGGACAAAGAAGTGACTGATGATGCCATGGATAGCAAAGGCCCAAAAATAGGGAATGAACAAGTCTATACTTCGTAAAGTAAGGGTTAAGGGTATGACCAACGAGTATACACAAGAACCTCCCACTCATAGTAACTGACTGCTTCTACTCTAAACAACAAGAAATCATCATAAGATATAGCCAACAAACAATCATCATATATCCAGTCATAAACTACCTAGATAAAGGAAAGAGCACATCAACAACCCAAATGCACCAATCATATATCTGATGGATCATATACCTGAGTCCCTAATCTGAACTACCTGAATCACACTGAAGCACTGCATCTGAATATACCATGGGCACTGACAATCAACCTGCTCTAGATGATAGAAGAAGAATGGCTAACTCAGTCACCGAATTGGGGTCATGGGGTTCAGTCCTGGCATGAGACTGTAAATGTACAAGAACTGGATCCACTGAATGTGTAAGAGTGATCACCAACATACTGCTCATCATTAGCTGATCTCATCAAAATGCACAAAGGACTAGCTCAAAAATATATTGGAAACTGATCGACAATCATGGTAGCCCGGCTACTATGGATGTGACAACAGGTCTAGTTAGTCCACTCGATCAAGGAGAATCATAGAACTTGTAAATTCCATCTTTGTGATTGAAAAATCCTGAAGCAACAGTTGCCTCCCCAAGCTTTAGATCCTTTATGATAAAGTGATCTAACCAAAACTCAACATTTTTCTTGGTATGTGTAAGTTGCGCAACCGACAACAAATTTGCGCTCAAGCTTGGCACATGATAGACATTGGATATTCAACCATGTTGGAATTCAACATCACCGCTTGTAGCAATCGTGAGAGTGTAATCATCAGCAATATAAATCTTCTGTTCCGGAGCTCCACTTGAGGAAGAGAACAAAGAAGCATCCTTAGCCATATGATGAGTACACCTAGAATCGACTATCCATTATGTTTGAATGGTAAAAGCATGTAATGCCTGGGAAGTGCTAAAAGAGAAGGTAAAATTTTCAGCAGGTCAATTAATCGACTGACCAGTCGACGTGTTATCCTCAAGGTGCTTAACCTTTTCCTCCAAGTCCTTCATCTTCTTGTAGTAGGTTTTCTCCATGTCCAACTTTTCCACAATAACAACAAGTTTTCTTCTCTTGATCCTTCTTCGTTGATGATGACTCTTCGGTCTTTCCCTTAGTAGGTTGGTCAATACATTATGGTCAATGGTCTGATCAACCACATTCTTTATAATTTTGCTTGACCTTGCCTTTGAGCAAGTGAGCCTAATGTTTAGTACCAAGCTTCCCTTCTTCAAGCAACTTTTGTTTGTTTTTAATCAACAAATCATAGAAGATATCAAATTTAATGTCCTGACCATCTTGCTTGCGTGACATCCAATTGGTGTGAAAGGAGGAGCAGAAGACATCATAAGGTGTCCTCAAATTAATCAGGACTAGTTCATTGAGATGTCCATCCTTCTTTGGAAAATCCTTACCACATTTGCCCAATTTCAATTGTAGCTCCTTGATGCGAGCTAAATAGTCCTCAATTCTATCAAAGGAAAGGGGTTCCAGAGAGATCAACTCTTTCTCTATCTGCATTACTTGACTTTCATTGACCTTGTTAAACAATGACTTCAGCTTACTCTAGACAGCATGAGGACAGTCAATCCCACTTGTATGAAAGTGAATTTCTCTCAAAATGTAGGTTGTGATGACCCCAACAATCTCATCCTTTTTTCTGTCGATGACAAACTTAGCCTGGTCATCCATTGGATCTAGAATAACGACTTTTGTATACTGCCACAGTGCTTTGCTCTTCAACAAAGTCTCCATATTTGGTGCTCATATTGCATAGTTCTGTCTATTCAAAACAATAGGTTCTATCTTGGAAGTCATCCTTCTGATCAAATAGATCTGATCCAAGTTCAAGGAGAGTTATCAGTCAGCAAATCTTCAGCCCGAAGTCAATCAATTCTAGATTCAACTCAACACGATTCGTAGACAACAAGCTAGGTCAAAACCAATCACTTTGACACCATGTTGGGGAACCTCTTCATATGAACCATAGAACATAAAAGAAAATAGCAGAAGAGGATTGTATTCCAAGAAGAGAGGTGATGTCTAAAGACACCGTTACAACACTTAAGCACAACGCATTGTGATCTAAACATTACAATGCATTATCAACATATGAACGAACACATCAAGCATTAGCATAAGCATGTCAACACAACCCATAGGGTCGTTCTTTTGTAGTCTCTGACTCTCTAGATCTAACAAACCCCCTTGAAGTGAGAAAGATCTGGTCCACAAATAGGGGTTGTTGGTTCTAACCGTTTCCATGAAATCCACAACATCCCTTAGTTTAGTCGGCTGTTGTAGTTGAGTCGACCATAGAGTTGTCATCTTAGTCAAGCCTTCAACTCTCTCAATCGATCCTCTAGTCGACTGCTTTGCTAGTCGACAGTTGTCTATCGACTCACTGTCTCCAGAAGATCCAAAGGTGTGATGAACCTGCATAACCTTAGGTTCCAACAATAATAAGGGGTACAATGATGGTAGTTACAATCACCTAGCAATCATTGTATCTTTTATCTTTTAGACATGATATGTTTTTATTGGGCCATGTGCCTATGAATCAATCTATTTATGAATTGCGAAAATTAATCTGAGAGCCTTCAATGAAATTTATATAAAAATTAAATATCTTGCTAACAGAAGGTAACCAAAGCTCCAACAATGCTTTGAGGATGGAGCATCTCAAGAGGGGAGGAACTATAATGAACCAAACAAAGACAATAATAATGTGTAGAATGATAGTAGTTACAGTCTCCTAGCAATCATTGTATCTTTTATCTTTTAGACATACTATGTTTTTATTGGGCCATGTGCCTATTAATCATCTATCACATTATTTTTGTTTATAAATTTAGTCCACTATTACAAAATCTTTTGTATCCTTAGCAATACTTTTTTAATACACTGCATTGGTATTACAGGTCAAACTTTTGTGAAAATATTAGCTCATTGTTTATTTGTCAAAAAATATTCTGAGTTTTTAATAATCATGTTAATTCGTTACTTCTGTTTCTTACCTCTCCATTGTTGTCCTGCTTTCTGTTAATTTTTCAGAATTTACTTCAATATGATCTAGGATCTTAACTGATAGAACAACATGTACAGCATATCTACAGCATATCAATCATGGACACAATAATGCAAGCATACAAGAGACACGGACTTTACTTGGGGAAAACCATAAAGGTGAAAAACCCCAATAAATTCCTCAGAGATAGATAGAGCAATGATACAACCCAAGCATAAGAGATAGATATCTCCTAGTAGCAGCTTCTCCTCCTCCACAAGTGCGCCACTCTCCAAAGAGTGTGTGTGAGAATAGAATGATCAAATAGAGTGCCTCCCGCACTCTATTTATACTTGACTTGACTTGCCTAATAACCTTTACTAGGTCGGCCTTAACTTAACCACATAACATAATGTTGACTGGGCGACCCCCAATAGGGTGGTCTAATAACCCTTTGACCCACATGACTTATACAGGGCTGACCCCAACAAGGTGGTCTAATAACCCATCAAGTATAAGATACAACACTTACAATATAAATGACGACACTTCTGTATAGAGGAATATTAACATCTCTATAGGAATACAATATACATATATGTGAAATACATTCCGAAGTTACATATACATCAACACTCCCTCTTAACTAGGAAGGTATTTCTCGACACAGGTCTTCTAGCACAAGTCTTCTTCTCTGGATCATCGTCATCGAATCATCATCATCGTCACTGCTGCTGTTATCTCAATCAATCTCCGAATCTACTCGTCATAAGAAGTTCTACAGAGCCAGTCCTTTTTCATACTAGATGTAGGCCCACCACCTGCAGGTCTTCATCATCACTGGCCATACTGTGGAATCCTCAGGACTTATTACGTGTGTCACAAAACCTAGTTGAAGCATCCCAGGCTGTTACGAGCACTCAGCTCTACTTGTCGGATCTCCCAAGAGCATATTACATGGCATAGGACAAAACCTGGCTGTAGCATCCCAAGCTGTTACGAGCACATGGCTCTACCTGTCGGATCTCCCAAGAGCATATTACATGTGATCATGGAAAAACCTGGCCGTAGCATCCCAGGCTGTTACGAGCACTCGGCGCTACCTGTCGGATCTCCCAGGAGCACATTACATGCCATAGGACAAAACCTCGAAAGAGCATCCCAGGCTGTTACGAGCACATAGCTCTACCTGTCGGATCTCTCAGGGATGGATTATATGTCCTCCCAAAGCAAAACCTCGAAAGAGCGTTTGACAGATATCCTAGGGCCACATTACATGCCATAAGCAAAACCTCGAAAGACTATCTGCAAACCTCCCAGGGCTGGATTATATGCTTATCTGCACAACCTGTCCATGGCCACAAAATATCATCCTGATACTCATGATCATCATTCACGAAGCACAACCCAGATGCACATCACACAACACTTACATCTACGCCATGGGAGAACACATCTACAACCATGCGAGAATGGAACAACACTTATATTGTAGCCATGGGAGAACACATCTACAACTATGCTCAAATGGCCCAACACTTATATCGCAGCCATGGGAGAACACATCTACAACCATGCTCGAATGGCCCCGGCACTTATATCGCAACCATGGGACAACACATCTACAACCATGCTCGAATGGCCCTAGCACTTATATTGCAACCATGGGAGAACAATCTACAACCATGCTCGAATGGCCCTGGCAATTACATCATGACCATGGGAGAACACATCTGCCACCATGTCGGAAAAACCCAGCAATTACATCGCGACCATGGGAGAACACATCTACAACCATGTCCGAAAAGCTCATGTGCATCTGTGTCTTCGGAACTCATCACACATAATCCAACTGATTATGTAATGTATCCACCTGATACATGTCATCACATATGATCATCTTGATCATCATCACTGCATCGTCCCGATGCATGTCATCTGGAGCAACATCCTGAAGCTCGTCATCCATGATCATCTTGATCATATAATGCATCCACCTGATGCATATCAAGTATCTACCTGATACATATCATCATACATGATCCACCTGATCATACAATGAATCCACTTGATACATACACAGATACATGATCCACCTAATCATACAATGTATCCACCTGATATATATCAACATACATGATCATCCTGATCATACAATGTATCCACTTGATACATATACAGATACATGGTCCAAGCATCCAACATGATACATATACATATACATGATCCAACTGATCATAACAAGCATCCAACATGATGCATACATACATACATATAAATGATCCAACTGATCATATCCAGCATCCAACATGATGCATACATACATACAGAGCAGTAACTGGAGCATCGTCCTGATGCTCATCATCCAACGTTTACATCCATAGCCATGTGAAGGATCCTCCTTCCACCATGCTTGGAGTGGCTTCAACAAATGTCTCCATCACTTCTTCCTCGAAGTGTCATCAATCTGAAGAACACCAAGCCTCTCTCTGAATATTCGAACTTCACTCTGGCTAGTGGCTTTGTCAGCACATCTGCAACCTGCTCATCTGTCGCAACATACAGGAGCTTCACTGCTCCTCTCTGCACCATATCCATGATATAGTGATATTTGATCTCTTTGTGCTTCGACCTGTCGTGGAACACCGGGTTCTCAGACAACTTCACACAACTCTGGTTGTCACAAAAGATACCAGTAGCCTCCAGCAGGAGATCAAATAACTCAGACAGTAGCTTCTGGAGCCATACTGCCTCGCAACTAGCCGAACAAGCTGCAACATACTCTGCTTCGGTTGTACTCAATGCTACGCAGGACTGCTTCCTGCTAAACCAGGAGATCACACCTGATCCCATACTGAAGTAGCACCCAGATGTGCTTTTCCTATCTGCAGCATTGCCTGCCCAATCTGAATCAACATAACCCTGTAGGTTAAACTTTTGATTCGCATCATACTTGAGCCCATAATCAATCCCTTCTTTCTGGGAGAAGCCACGAGCTACAAATATTGCTTTATATTTCTCCATGCTACCATCTGCAGCATGCTTGATCTTATAGATCCATTTGAAAGTCACAGCAGACATCCCTTCAGGTCTTGGGACTGCATCCCAAACATCATTCTTCATGATCGACTGGTACTCCTCGATCATGGCATTCTTCCCGAATCCTGGGAACTTCAATATATTCAATATCTTCAATAGATAACTTTGTTGCTGAAACAAATGTTGTAGTCCTTCTTTTGTAGGTGCTCGTATACGATCTTCCCTACAAAACAAGTTAAATTGCATGATTAGAAACATCTCATAGTTTTCAGAACAAATTCTTACACATAAAGAAATATGTCATACAGTCATGCAATTATCTTAGCCAATGCTTCAATACAACATTTATCCATCTCCCGTAACTTTCTAGATGTCTTCCAATCTCCACCAGAACATTGTTAAGAGTGTGCACAACTCCCAACATGTCAGCAAAGAGGTTTCATTCTAGATAAGTAGCAATGGAATGTTGTACAGTGCCATAGGCCACTTACCTATGTACATTAGTAGTATACTGTTCATCAATGCAACTATGCATAATACACAACCTAATTCTAGGAACATGAGTATATACATTATTGAACAGTGTTATTTAAAAAATAAAATATGCAAGGAATGATAATTCAAATACTTATCTTTGTTTGTTTGTTGGGTTGACTCCCTCTCAGTCTTTGCTTTCTTTCTGCAACTCCATTCTAATGTGGATTGTGAGAAGTGGTCAACTCCCTCTGAATATCTGCATCCTTGCAGAAACTACTGGAGTGTGCTCCCTCTTGATCTTTGCTTCCTGGATTACCTGTCCTTGAACTTATATTCATCCTCGATCACTATGCATGCTTACAAGTATCATTATTGTGATATCTTCTAGATCTCATACATAATCATACATTTATTAGTATATTCTCAATACTATCAAAACACAATAATCTTAAGCATGTATAGTCATGATCATTTCAAACAGAAATAATAAGCATTAGTATTCAAGGACTCTTATGGTTAGTCAAATCATCAATCAAGGTAAGAAGCATAATATGCCTAAACCCATGATTACTAAATTCAATGAATAACCATTATAGAACCAAGTTATACATACCTCGTAAGTAGATCTTCTATGTGATCCATGATAATGAATGAATCTTTGTCTTCATGTCTCCATGGTCATATGTTCTTGAAGTAGAACATGATTTATCTTTCTTGGTGTACCTTTCATGTTAGCGAACAACATAAACCTCATACAACATCACAATGCATTAGTACAATCATAAGTGTCAAAACCCTGATCAATGAATGTTTTCTATCATGCATTCATAATTTTATTAAGGTGATACGACAAGTCTAAAATTAATCAAGATTGTACTAACCGTAATAATATGAAGACAAACATACCATAAACTTAATCATGAACAAATCTCGAAACATACCTAGATAAGTCAACCTGTCGAGATTGCTTGTAATCTTCTTATGTAAGGCCTTAGCCTCATCTCCCTCTGAAACAGGAACTTCTTCACTTATGCAGGTGACCAATCCATTCTCTTCTAGGATTAACCCAATCCACTTGATTTGTAGGAACTGGATCTGGAGCTGGATTAGGGTTTGTCAGAGAAACCCTAAAAATTCAAACTTTGAATTTCAAACTTCCGAAAGGATAGAAATATGCGCCTTGATGAGCTGATCAAGTTGGTATACTCATAATTTGAAAACTGCAAAGTTTCACCCCTCAAATTTGCCTTTGAAACTTCCGGATTCATTGGACATGACCCCGAACTAGGGTTTGATAAAGCTCACCCTTCTACCCAATCAAAAGGTTCGATCCAAAGCTCTAAGCTTCTATTTTTCTGAGGAGCTTCCAGCCGTGGTCACAGATTTCAAAAATTTCCATGTTTGCAGAAGCCCTAATTTTCCACTTTTCTGATCAAAGTCCCGAACTAGGGTCTGATCAAGCCCGGCCTTCTGCCCAACCAAAAATTCTGATCTTGGTGTCTAAATTTCGATTTTGATGAGTAGCATTCAGCCGTAGTCTCCGATTACAAAAATTCCAACTTTCTCCGAAACCCTAAATTCCGGAAGCCATGAATGAAGGTGCTAAAAAAAATTCTGTTTTGACAGAAATATGTACCTGATTGTTTCTAGTGTAAATCCGAACGTTTCGATCCACAGGGTCTGAAAACTTTTCCTGTGATAGCCCGATCTGTCATCTTTCCAACCCCATAGGTCTGACCTCAAATGGATTCTCTGAGAGAGAGTTATGCCAAGTGTCGCAACGTAACCTGTTTATGGGATAAAACAGGAGAGTGAACTTGTACGGCGTGCCACGTGTCACTGGTTCAGTTTCGGCCTCTGAAAAAGTTACCTGAGAAAGTACAGTCCGTGCACTACCTGTCACTTTTTACGAAATTTCATTTGGAGCTTCCTAGCCCAAGTTATGACCTTTTTGCCAAGGTCACCTGTTTATGACTGAGATTTGGAAGAGGCAGAAACCCTATATTATATAGATCATAAATCACAAAGTACAACGAATTAGAGGTTTTCCTTTGGACACAAGGTAGATGGGGATCTTTGCTTCTCCCTGTACGATTTTTAGACCCTGAAACCTCGCCGAAATTTATTTATAGCGAAAGTGCTACGATGACTGGTTTTTGCTATATCAAGCCCTAGCTTCGCAATTGCAACAAGTGTCATACATGCCATACCATGTCTTCTTTCAGGCTAGCTCTGATACCATGTTAATTTTTCAGAATTTACTTCAATATGATCTAGGATCTTAACTGATAGAACAACATGTACAACATATCTACAGCATATCAATCATGGACACAATAATGTAAGCACACAAGAGACACAGAGTTTACTTGGGGAAAACCATAAAGGTGAAAAACCCCAATAACTTCCTTAGAGATAGATAGAGCAATGATACAACCCAAGCATAAGAGATAGACATCTCCTAGCAGCAACCTCTCCTCCTCCACAAGTGCGCCACTCTCCAAAGAGTGTGTGTGATAATAGAATGATCAAATAGAGTGCTTCCCGCACTCTATTTATACTTGACTTGACTTGCCTAATAACCTTTACTAGGTCGGCCTTAACTTAACCACATAACATAATGCTAACTGGGTCGACCCCCAATAGGGTGGTCTAATAACCCTTTGACCCACATGGCCGACTCCCAATAGGGTGGTTTAATAACCCTTTGACCCACATGACTTATACAGGGCCGACCCCGACAAGGTGGTCTAATAACCCTGTTATCACATATATAGTAGCCGAGCTACCATACATTATTTTTCTCATTCCAGTACACTATTCAGCCAGTTCCCTTACATTTGAGATGCTGAGATGAGCATCTAGATTGGATCACTATCAGATTGTGGACAGCAGTTGTATTCCCCATGCCATGACTGAGTCTCAGGACACTCAGAGAGATGACCGATATAGCCATTATACCATTTGTACAGAGCAGTCAGTAGTGTTCAGAGTTGCAGCAGCAGTTCCAGAGGACAGATGATGGTACAGGTTGATGAGCTTTCAGGTATATGACTCAGCAGGTATATCATGGTGTTATGGTTAGATTGCTTTTATACTTATTCTTATAGCATGTCTTAGCACTCAGTGTCATGATTTGGCGATCATATAGATATTTGGACCTGGTCGATCTATTATATATATTACATTGTCCCTACTCAGACTTAGAAGTTCACTATTCATACTCATTGGTTTTACCCTCCTTAGGGAGAATAGAGGTGATCATTCAACCATACCTTGGCTTGCTAGTCTTGGCTCCATTATTCATTGTCTTCATCCATCCACGGCCTACCTTTTAGATTATCACCCTGACTTACTACTTAACTAGTGGCATGGAGGACTTTTCCCCACTGTAGCCTCTGTATTGGATGAAATTCCCTGTTTATTGTGTCTCGGCTATGAGTTGGTGACAAAACTTACCTATGGTGAGTTGGAGTTCCTTGTGAATTCCCCCTAGTTACTAAAGTTGTGTTGGCTAAACCTGAAACTTTTAGTGCTGCCATGAATACAAAATCTGGAAAAATGAAATGTTATATCTTGTATGAAAAGCCCATTCATGCAATGTGTTTCTAAACACACATGAATGAGAGGCATGCCAAATGAACATGGTAATAAAAATAAAATGTTATATCTTTTGGAAAATAAATACCTAGGTAAACAAGCTGTCCATGACACACTTAGAAGTGCTCAGGTAAACAAGTGCCTTAAAAACACACCTGCAGCAGAAAGCCTAAAGAAAAAATGTAAATCTATGCAATGTGTTTATAAACACACATAGATCAAGGCTATGGAAACTTCAGGCCCAAAAGCAATAGAACTTAAATGCTATATCTAAACAATTGCTGGCCTTATTTGTATTATGGATTGTGTGCATCTGTGAAGGTGAATAAACCCTCTTTAAACGACTCATCCATTTGTGAGACACCGCCATTCCCTGTGTTATTGCTCATTCAGTATATACTATGGTGTATATTCCCTTTCCTTTGCCAAAGTGTCACAAAGTTAAGTCAGTCAAGTCATCCCTTAGCCTAGCCAATTATTTCAAGCCTTCACCCTTCACTAGCAAATTGATCACAGCTATGAAGTGAGTATGATCCTGAAAGTCTAGTCTGAGTAATAATAATAATTAACGACACTATATATTTGGATTTAGATTGCCAGTTATGATTACTCTGTGTTATAATTGTTATTTGAATAAGTTGTAGAGCATGTATTAACCTTGACACTTTGCAGCAGCCTTGGATGATGGTCTGAGTTATATTTGGTCTTGGTTAGACCCAGTTTGACCATGGAGGACCATGGGACATGAGATGTTGGACCTTATGATGATATGGATAGATGATATATGGTCTATGTATACATACATGATGATTCTATGCAGCAGCTACAGGGTTATGATGATGATTCTTGGTTTACAGCAGTGTTTGGTCATTTACAGATTATTATTATTGGCCCTGTTCCGGTATATTGGATATTTATTTTGATCATGCAGAGACTCATATGGTATATGAGTACACATCTTGGATGGATTTGGACTTTCTGAGTCCAATGGGACAGTTTGTTTTCAGTTCCGGGCACTTACAGTGATGATTGAGCCTCAGTAGGCTGTCCCAGTGCAGTTTTGGTCTGTCGGAGGCCCTGTCAGAGCAGATGAGATTTTTATCCGGTTGACCTAGGGCGCTGATGATGGAGGGGGTGGTCCAGCCACTTGTTTTTACCATATTACCCCCCTCCCGGACACACTGGTGCCCTCACCTTGACAGCGCAGGCACTCCAGGAGGCAGTTTGGGGCAGTTTCACGCTTCCCGAGGCATTTCAGGATTGGTAGAAATGGCTATTGAGGAAATCGATTTGGGCTACTGAGGCAATGTTATGGCATGGGATGATCAGTGATGATAGATCGGGGCCTTCCACACCTTCTCCAGTAGTTTCAGCTTCATCGGGGCCCGCATCCATCACTTATGGCACTTTCTGTGGATTTCTGAGGTCTTTTTGAGGCCTACGATTTGACTATGGTGGCACGATTTGGTACATTCATGATTATTTTATGGTTATTGTGCTATGGGGATTGACCAAGGAGGGATAAAAGTACCCCTTGGACCCACCATAAGCCTCCTATGATATTATGTCATCATGATTTGGTGGGATTCCCCTCTTCTAGGGCGATTTTGTCCACTTAGATAATATTTTATTTGTGATCCATGTATTTTATTGTTGAGCTCATCTCAACCATTGATTAGACATTTGTATCTTTTAATCTTAGCCACTCATTCAAAAAGTGGTTAGGGTTTGGTGCCTCTCCTTCCTATTTAAAGGAGAGAGCCTCTCATTGTAAGGGGTCTTTGGCTCTTGGATTATTGGTATAGAAAAATATTCTTGTGGTCTCCTTTGCATCTGGTGTTCTTAGATGGTGATTGGAAAGTCTATTGCAACCTAGCATTTGGAAATTGTGGTAAGATCTATCTTTTTTGGAAATCATTGTTTGTCTACAGGAGGGCGACTTCAACAAGGTCGATTTTGCAAGGCTTCTTCAAATCGACTTTCTTGGCATTCGCTTGTATCAGGGGGTTATCATTAGCTTCATTGTGATCTATGCTATCTTTCTGTTACTTCTCTTGTGGCATTAGTCTTATCTCTTGATGCATCAAATCTGATATTGTTGACTTTTGTTGTGCAGGAGAGAGGGCGCATTGGCTTCTTGGATCAAATCGACTTGCATAGAAACTACCTCAAGGCTTCTCAAATTGATCGGGTTTGCATAGATCATCATCATCAAGGCATCTACAAGGTTACCCAGGTAAGATCCATAGGTTTGTTTCTCTTTCCTTTATCCAATCCATTGACATAGCTCATAAATTGTTAAAACCCTAAATATCTTAAAACCCCCATTTTACGTTTTCTCAGATCTACTTAGATCTAGTGGGTTGTTGGGCATAATATTGAAAACCCACCTCTATAGCATCCACGGCATCCCGGATCTATAGTTTGGTGAGGATTGGCTTCCGTTTGACCCCTTCCCAAGCCGACTTAGCCTCTCCCAAGCAAAGCGCACTTCCTAGTTTGAGCAAGTTGACCTAGATCTAGTACATGGGTGTTTGAGATCCCGCTTGATCCATAATCTACACATCAAATAACATACACCCAGATTGTTACTTTTCTGAAATTCACCTTGTGGGCCCTATTCCACATTTTAAGGGATTTAATCCCCATTTTGGACCACTTGGAACACTTAAACTCAGATCTAGTAAGATCTAACCGTCGGATTGCCACGAAATTATAGATCCACACTCCTACTTGACTAACCTACCCGGATCTAAAGTTTGGATGCCATCAGACTTGTCTTGACCCACCTAACCCACCTTTTCAGCCTCCTTGGGTAAAGTCGCACCACCTTGGAGAAGTGAGTTCACTCACTTCTAGGAACTGGGTACTTGAGATTTTTGGAGATTTGGAACCGGAATAATTCAAAACCTAGGTCTAGTGTGTCACTTTGTCAGATCTTGCCTTGGGGACAACATTCCTTGTTTTAAGGGATTGTGGTCCACTTGGGTTAAACCTAGATCTAGACCTACTTATCCATCAAGACCTTAATTGCCCACTTGTCTCAAGTATTAGGAGTCCTCAACCACAAGTCAACCCTACTTTGACTCCATTATCCCAATTCCCAAGGCACTGGTTACTCTCCAAGTCAATTCGACTTTCCTAGATTGTTGGATTAACTTGTGGTTTGACCTTAGTGTGGTGAACCAAACCCTTGATGCCATCATGTATCATGGTCAAACTTGTCACTTGTACTAGTTAGCCCCAATACAACCCCTAAACTACCCTGCATTGGACACGGTTCCCAAGGCAGTGGGTCTTCCAACATTGAACTAGTACACTAATCCTAGATCTCACTTCAAACATTATAAGTCACTCTCACATCAACTATGAACCAAAGCTATACTCATTAAACCCCTCACTTGGCTTGTGACTTCATCCTTAGGTCTAGGATAAACCATACACCTAACTTCACTTAGAAATACCCTGATTTGGTGTCTTGGTTTTGATCTCTCCTGTCGGGAGTAGATCGGGTCTCCCCCTTTGTTGTCTGGGCTAGATAACATAAAGTGAAGGTTGCCTCGACTGGCGTGACAACCATATACTGGAGGTCGAGGTGATCGTGGTTGCACCTTTTGAGTTGCCCTTCCCTATTGCCATCCATGACTGGATACATCCATAGGGGTAACTACAGTTTAGGTGATAACAAACCCATCAAGTATAAGTTACAACACTTACAATATAAATGACGACACTTCCGTATAGAGGAATAATAACATCTCTATAGGAATACAATATACATATATGTGAAATACATTCCGAAGTTACATATACATCAACACTTTCTCAATTCTTCATTTTTTTTCTTATGAATATTATTTGATTCTCTTCCTCATGCCATGTATCCTGTTTCTGATCGTCATGAGTTTATTTTATATTTTCATTTCTAATATAATGTCACTCTGTAATGAACATAAACCAGTGTAGATCTATCTTAACTCCAGATCTATGAAATACTGATAGGGATAAAAAGGGTCCCAACTCCAAGTTAAGATGAATATGCACTGTTGTGTGTGTGCATTAGCGCTTGGTATTCTTTTTAGAAAAATTCTACATTATAGATTTTAATATTTTTTTCCATATTGACTTATGAGCACAAACATGAGCTATTATTATTATTATTTTTTAAATATTATATTGGGCCAACTCACTGCCACATGTCACATCAACATTAGGTACAGAAATTACATATATCTCTCACACTGGATTGTAGAATGCATCTCACTTCTCTCTGTGCAATAAAGATAATTAACCATAGTTAATCAAAGACGTGTCAATTTCCAACTGTCACTTTCACATGACCCTCCTTTTGAAATATTATTTATATACTTCACATTTGTATCATTTGAATCAACTTATATATTATTCCTTTATGGATTTCCTGTTTTATTTACATTGGTTGTTCTTAGTTATTAAACATTATCGTTCTTAGTTACTAAACAAACTCTACTTGCATATTTCCATAAAAACCATTATATTTTGTTTTGCATTCAGGTCATTACACATCCTTTCTATGTTCTGATTTGCTTAACAACTTTTGGAACATTTTTTCATTACATGTATGTTGCTTTTCTTTATTTCAGATTTACTTTTTGTAGCTATAATTCAAGGAACTGTTTGCAGTGATCTTCTTTCTTATTCTATATTATGATATCTATGAGAAGATAACTATATTAGCATCATCATATTGTATATCTTTTTAGTGTTTCATTTTCCATGTAAATTATAATAAAAGAGTTAAAAGTATCCCACCATCAAAGGATTCCTTGTTCACAGGAAATCCCATTTTTCAGTTTGTTAAGGAGAGCATTTCCATATGGACATCATATTGTTCTATGCTTACAGCCACGATTTTAGGGATATAAAATGGAATATAGAGAATTGGAGAACAAATGAGTATAATTGCATGTGTGGCCACCATGTTTGACTCTTTAATTTTGTTGAAATAAAAAGCACTGGCAGTAGTCAAAATTGGGTCTCTTCTCCCAGTATCTTTGACACTTCAGGTTGTCTATTAGATAATGTTGAATCACTTAATCCATTTTGCTTCACTGCCTTAAAAGTCGATAAATTATAATTTTTATGTTTTTCCAATCACAGTGATAATAGTTTTGTCTTTATTTCAACAATTTAGGAATTTGATACTTTTTTATGTATTTGATCAAACTGAGCAAAACAGGAATTTTCTCATCAGTGAAATGCTGCTATTGCATGCAGGTATTTCCCTCAGAGTTCAATTTGAACCAACATCTGAAAACACATTCAAAGGAGAACTATCACATGTGCCCATATGAAGGATGCGACAAACGATATGCACATGAGTCCAAATTAAAAGCACACATTAGGTCCCACCATGAAAAGGCAAGTAATCTCAAACTTTTCATTTTAGTGTCTGCTCCAATTAGGTCCGAAAATTATGAGGTTGGAATAGGGTGTTTTGTTATGGACTCATTAATTGGATGTAAGCATCCTTTGACTTTGAACTCACTATTTGAAGTGTTTGATCTCTTTTTGACCAGTTGCTTGGTCTACATTAGTCCATTTCAATTCAAATTCCTTTTTCAAGAAAAGCGTTCCTTGTGCTTTGACAGCTTATGGGTTTTCACCTGAAACATAATTTTTCATATAACCGTCTTGATATTGTTAGTCAGTTATGGAACCCATCTTTACAAGGCCCGTGAAAGGTTTAATTTGTGTTATACGCATGGTTTTAGGTTCCCAACTTTTCTAAACCTTCGCTGTTCAAATTTCTATCAAGGTACAAGCCTGTAGCATTTCTAGTTAATTTAAACATGTTTCAATTAGTTGCATAATTTTTCAATGTCAGATTCTCCAGATTCAGCATTCCAGTCTCATTAGATGATAGAATAATTTTTCATAATTATTGTCCCAGCATATTAGCAGAAGTTACCTATCTGTACCTTTTCCAGTGCGATATGCCTTAAACTCTAAGGTTTTTGTCCCAGCATATTAGCAGAAGTTACCTATCTGTACCTTTTCCAGTGCGATATGCCTTAAACTCTAAGGTTTTTGTGTTGTGTTGTTCTTTATTTTGGAGCACTTTAACTCTGTTTGAGTTCCCAGGGATAACCAGTTCAAATATTATTAGCCTATCAAAATGTTGAAAACATCATTGGCATTTGGATTTTGTTCTTCAGTGTTATTTGGGCAGTATTGATAGCCAGACTTAGTATTAACTGGTTCAATTGCACTCCCTTTGCTTGACATACTTCTTTAATACCTTGTAATTCTTTGGCTCTTCAGTTGTATTGTTTCTAGTTCTCTAGTGCTTGAACTTTTTTTAAATTCACAAGGACAACCGATTCAAATAATATAATGACACTTGAAAACATTATTAGTTCAACTTGCATTTAAATTTACTTATTTTTGTGATGGTTATTAATTGTTGCGATGCAGAATTGGGTTCCCGATATGAAGTCAACTCCTCTAGTTGAAAAGGAGAGTGCTAATCCAAGACTTCTTACTCCAAATGCTGGTGCTGCCACTTTAGATCGGCCATTTTCCTGTCCTTATGAAGGTTGCAACAAGTTCTACAAACACGAGTACAAGTTGAATCTTCATCTTAGAAGAGAGCATGCAGGCCTTGCTTATGAAGAAAATGAAAAGCAGGTACGGACTAGTGATGCGGAAGATGAGATGGATGAGGGAAGCGAACATGATGATAATGTAGGAAAAGTTGGGATCATAAGTAGTTCTGGTCGAGGGAAGCTTCGAATAATTTCAAAGCCGTCACCTGGATCAAGTTTGAAAAGAAAACATTCTAGTGTAGCTCCTGTTGATCTGAACATCAAAGCCAATCCCAACGTAGCTACAGTGAGAAGTGGGTTGTTTGCAAAGGAAGAATCTGAAGAAGACAGTGAAGAGACAGAAGAAGATAAAGAGGATACAGAGGATGAAGGATGGGGTAACAGAATGAATATGGAAACAGAAGACGATGAGGATGATGAAGAAACTGAGGATGAAAGGAGCTAGTCTTGCTTTCTACATGGTTAATGAAGACAACAAATATGAAGTGCCTTGTTCTATTTATGAAAAGCGCTTAAAATATCTTCTTTTAGTAATGTTTCCTGGATAACCCAGCCAATAAAAGCTGAAAGAGGAACAGGTGTCTGAAGCAAAGATTGCTGAAGTAAATCATTGCTCAGCATATTGCTCATTAGTATGTATTGTCTATGGTAATTATTTTGTAGAAGGCAATGAGCGAATTTTGCTTCAAATATGAGCATCTTTTTTTTCTGAGTAGTATCAATGCTTTGTATTTTAGTATCAATGATTGATAATGGATGAAGTACATGTTATAATAAAATGTTAATGGAAAAATATATTTTCACACAAAATGACCAGAGACCGTTCACCTTCCTATCAGAACACCCACGATGTTTCTTTCTCTGACATTGTTTGCCATTTCTTGGCTTATATGGTAACAGTAATCTACTCAAGTTTTAGATCCATCAGTTCCTACAAGTACTTAGTTTTAATGTTTTGCCAACTATTACTATTATTTTTATTTAGGTTATGGTAGAAGCTTTGTGAGTTAAACTAAAGGGGCTAGTTCAATCTTTATGTCCTCTCTTGATGATTTTCTTTGTTTATGCACCAAGAAGAATTAGGTTTCTAACTTTCTTCCATTTTAGCCCTTTTCTTGAATTCTTCCCTGCCCTATTTTTTATATTTGTTATTGTTAACAATGAAGTATTATTGTTAATCCAAAGCATGTGGTATGAAAATTAATATGAAAAACAATACATCTTTTGCTACAAGAGCCAACATTTTTTCTAGCCAATATTGCTTTATGGTGATGATGAAGAGGATTGTGGTATTGCATGCAGATAAAGTGAAATTCAGGGAAAATATACTGTAGTGTGACTTAGATGAAAAATATATCTTCATAAGACGATATCTCTTGTAACTGATGCTAACTAGTAGGCCGGTTTACAATGAATGCAAAAAACCTTCAAAGGTGTCATTTAATGCCGTGGACCCTCCTCAAACTGGTTGAGTGCTATTACTCCTGACAGAGTACAGTTGCATTGGATAAATGGAGATTGAGTCTGACAACATGATGCTCCAATTTCTCTAGGAAACTGCCTAATAGCACGTAGCTACGGGTTCTATGAAATGTGAACGCTTTGTTGCACGGAATTGGAGATATCGTTTCATGGCTTTGATTCCGTTGCTATTCGTACCTTGAAATCGCTAATATGAGTTTTCTTAAGATATCTTATAGTCACGAGAAGGGTAGTAATGAACATAAGCGTAGGGTTGCATTTTATTTTGGTATACATGTCTCTTTTGAGTCTCTCTCTCTATATACGAATGAGTCTTCTTCGACTCTTTGTCAACGAATCATTTTATCCTTCATTAGTAATAATAATAATCTATTTTTAAGGTTATAGCCAAGCTAGACACCAATATGGTGTATGAGACCCCCTTTGCGCAACGATGTAATTGCTAAAATTTACAAAGGTGTACATATCCTACCCCCTCTGGATTTGAACCTATGACGTTCTAAAGGAAATACATGTTCTTATATTTATGTTCTTTGGATATTGTATTTATAGGCATTGTCCCTCTTTTATATGGATACTTCATTAATGAACAATATGGCTCATTACATATGGTATCAATGGAGCTTTAAGTCGTGTTGATCAGTGTATAACCAAACTCATTGCCAACATAAACAAAACATTTGGGCATATGGCCCATCATACAAATCAAAGTTGGGTTACTGCTAGAGTAACAAAGAGAGAATATTGTTGTTGATACCACTATGTTTGTCTCTGTATTAAATAAAGAAGGTAACACAGTTAAATTCTTGATGTTTTCTCATAATAAGAAGGAAATATCACATGACCTTACGATGAAGTCATGTATAATGGGTACCATACCTCATTGGGAGATGTAATCAATGTGGCATGCGTCGTCATTAAAAAAAAGATCATGCACGATCACAAGGGAAATTTGCATAATTTTGGCAGTGTTAGTAAAATATAAGGGAATTGTTTTCCAAGAAATAAAAAAGAAAAAGGAAATATTGTCAACAATTGGTTTGTTGAGTTTGTGCACAAGGTGTTTTTAAATCCCATGCCACATTGCAAGTCTCACCTAGGAAACACTTGTGCTTGTGCTTGTGCTTGTTGTACACCAATAGTTGTAGCAACATGTTCAAGTCTTGGGAAAATTTGGTGGAATTGACACCCTTAATCATAGTACCTTAGGTAAAGGATTGTTGAAATAATGTAACTTCAAAGAATATTCTACTTGTATTATTCCTCCTTTGGGAGATGCCATTAATGTAAAAGGTCATGTAAAGTCATGAGGTAAAACCTCCATTGTAAGTCGGGTCATTAGTACCCAAAAGAATGTAATATAAATATTATTTGAGTCTTTCTAGAGAGGTCGGCCCAATTAAGTTAGTTAGGTCGACCTAGTTACGTTAAAAGTCAAGTAAAAGGTAAAGTATAAATAGAGAATATTATTCTCTCATTTGTACCATTCACTCACTCAAGCATTGCACACTAGAGGAGAGAGGAAGATTGTGAAGGAGGAGGAGGATTGTACTTGGCTCTAGAGTTTGGGTTTTGTCTCTCTTCTTTGTGAGACTTACTTTTGGGCATTATACTTTGGTAATCTATATTGAGGAAGTTCTTGCTGGGTTTTCTTCCCCTTGAGGGCTTCCCAGGATAAATTGTTGTGTACCTTGTGATTGTGTGTCTTTCAGATATCCTATTTATGATGTTATTGTGAAAATGTATTAAATGCTAATGAAGTAGGAATCTAAGTTATTGCAACATATAAAATTAATATGATATTAGAGCTAGACTGAAAAGAGCAACACTTGTTGGGTTCCAACCTACTGGTGTAAATTATACCTTAAGTTTATGTCAATCCAAAGTTTGTAAGACTTAGAGGCATATCCCAAATATAGAGACTCAGAGCTAGACTTAATTGGAAATTCAGTTTACTTGTGAAATAAATCTAGTGGATGTTAGAATGCTGTAACTTTGAAACACAAAACCTCCCTTACAGAAGTGACTTCATTTGATCTCTTAGTTTAATCAACAATTCATATATGGAATATTCTAAGATTAAAATGCTAAAACCTAAATCCTAAAAATGAATCACAGTGCCTAATACTTCACTGTTGATAAACAGACAACCATCGATTTCCTTTACAAGAAAACAATTCACAATGTTTAACTCTTCTCAACAGTTTAATATCAGATAAACAAATGAAATTGGAATTGCTCCTACAGTGTTTAACCATTTAACTAAAAGAGCTCATAACCCTATACTGTAATGAAATCCTGTGCATCCATGTAATCTAATTCGTTCTACAATGTATGAATTAATAATAAAAAACGACTTCTACAGAATTCAACTAAAACATACCACGCGCAATAATGCAGAAATATGTGTGCAGGCTTGGCAAAGGGGACCTTCCAATGCTTTGCTTACACATGCAAGGAAAATCACAGAACTTTAATACTCAATCGCATTCACCATATAGAGATGGACATACACAGTAATTTATCGAATCCTGAGTCTTTATTTCAAAATCATACGTCTATCATCCAAGAAGTTTTTCCTCTGTCAAATCAAATACTTATACAATTTAAAAAAAAACTAAAACGCTACAAATCTGGGAGATTGATAATGATATTCTCCTAATATCTCTCTCTACCCTCGATATCCTCCATTAGCTCCATCAAAATAGATCAAATCGAAATTGTCCTGCTTTTATGCTAAGTGGCAGCACAGGTGGTCGTCTTTGACCGGCGTTGACTCGACACCTGTGAGAGCCATATCATAAGTTTGTTAGAAATTTATCCATCCTTGGACATCGAGGATCTTTTCCCATCTCTCAGTTTGTGCCCAACTGGCCTGCAAATATCCAACCTAGGAGAAATTACGGGAAGTTAGCAAATTCTGCAATTTTGAATAAAACCTTAATTTAAATGCCTTAAAAATCTCATAATTCAATTTATTAAAAAGCAACGACATTTATACCTTTGACCAAGGTTTTGTGGATGAATTTAAGGTTTTATGGATCAAGTATGAAGGTTTATGGAGAAAACTGGAAGGTATTTATATGGCAAAATAGGTGAAAAATGGTGCCCAACATCTCCCCCAAGAGGAAGTTGTTGCATGTCCTCATGCATAAAAAGTATTTCAAAAATTTGACCCTGCTTATATCATGCACAAAAATTTGTTGCTTGAACCTTTGCTTCTAATTCTCTGATGTACCTCATGTCTGTGATGATGCATTTGTAGAAGCTCGAGATGCATAAAGGACTTTCATTTTTTCATACTTGGCTTTGTAAGTCTTCTTTTGTTTATGCCATTTATATGCATGCTTGGAGATCTGTGCCCTCTGAACTTGAAGCTTCTTGTACTTCTCTTTTAACTTTTCATTCCTCAGTTCTAATTCCCTCACTTCCAATTTCAACTTCTTAATCTTTTTACTAATTTTGGAAGATTTCTTCTTTTTCATCTTTATTGAAGGCTGATCAGAATCTGTGTCCATCCTCAATTCTTCATTCTCTTGCCCTGAATACTCCTTCTTTTCTTTTTGCTATCCAAAGAAAGGAGAATCTTCTGTATTTTCCTGTCCTGGATGCTTTTTCTCTTCTTTTTCTTGTCCAAAGAAAGGAGAAACTTCATTGCTCTGCTCTATTATTTCATCTGGAATCTTTTCAGTTTCTTGGGTCTTTCTTTCTTCATAGATCTGTCCTATCTCACTTGCTGGACTTCCCTCTTGACTTTCCAAGGATTGAATGTATGCATATTTTTTTTGCTGACTCTCATCATCTTCTTCTAGTGGTGGCTTTTTCTGAGCTTGCTGACGTTTCCTTGACTTTTTCTCATAAGTGCTGAAGATTTTATCTTGTTCTTGAAATTTTCTTTCTTCTTTCATCATGCTTCTGGTTTTTATCTTTCTCTGAGGTTGTTTTGAGCTTGTTGCCTCAGAGTCATCTTCATTATCGGTTATCATCAATACCTCATCTTCTTTCATTCTTCCCTTAAGCGGTTTTGAGCTTGTTGCTTCGGGGCTCTGTTCTTCATCCTTGGTGTATGTTATCATCAGTAGTTCGTTTTCTTTCAAGCTTTCTTCAGGTAGCTCCTCTGGTTCTTCAAACTGATTATGAATTATAAATTGTTGCCATGTCAGGTTTTGCCTTTGTAACTCATGTGTGATGATTATTTTGATGAGCCCACAATGAAAAATGCTTGTTAGCTTATCTTTTGCACGCTTTTGAACAGCCTTAGCCATCTTGGAAAGGCTTTGTAATAGAAAATGGGGCATGCTAATCTCACAATCACCTCTCAAATGCTACAATATCTTGATGTGATAAAGATATACAATACTAAATCGGCCTTCACAGGTGATGAATCTTTGGATGATATATACTATCTCATCCCAAGGATGAACCAACCAACTCCTTGGTACTCCCTTCTTCCATTTCACTGAGCCTGCCCTTGAACTGCATAAGAAGGGTGTCCATGCCTTCTCCTTGAATTGTTTTGTCTTAAAGAATCTCTCCCCCTGCTGTGGTAAGCCAATGATCTGTGCTAAAATATCTTCAGACAATTTGAAAGTCAAATTTCCTATTGTAGCCCTCTCTCCATCAAATGAACCAACAAAGGCTAGGCTAACATTGTCATTATGCCCATCAAACTTTTCAAAAAAAGACACCCACTGTTTCTTCTAAAAAATTTCCATGCATTTCTCATGAATAACAGTGGGATTGAATTTCTCTGGTTCCAATCTAGATACCATTTTGCAAATTTAACAGGAAAAGAAATATGATGCAGAAAACCCTAGCTTTGCAATCGGTTCTGTAAATGTTTTCCTATTTCAAAATGATCCTCTGAAACTTGGATTGTTGTTGGTCTAGCAAATTCTTTTGGAAAAAGTTTCGAGTTTTACCTCTCCTCAGGCGTTGTTACTTCACGATTTCTCCTGTGCGTATGCATTCTTCAGAAAGTAGTGCCCGCGTCCTTCCTCTGTGATACACGCCTTCTCTTCCTCACAGAGAAGTATTATCTATGTTCAAATATTGCAATGTACAACAATCATTTCTGTAGGTGGAAGAGTAAAGCTTGGGAAAAGATCAAGGCAGAATGACCATACTAATATTCAATCCCAATGTTATATTTCAAAACTTGCAATGCGACTTTCTATGCAGATTTTCGTGGGAGTATGCAACTATGATTCCCACCTCCTTTCCAATAATTATTTGAACATGCCACTTGATTCAACGTTAACTTGCCACTTAATCGATGTTCTATGATCCATTTTATATATTCCCTTTTTAAAACTTAATGCATACCATGCACTAGTATCTTTATAAAAGAAAATATAAAAACATTCGAATTCCATTGTTTTGAAAAGAATTTATTTGCTTCCTGTTGAAAAAGCCTGCTTGTAGAGTGTAGTTTAGGTTTTGATCAAATGAAAAATTGCTTCTAAGATTGATGTTGGCCACCATTTTGACACCTAGGGTAAAATAATGAGAAGTGAATGGGCTGTTGGCATGGATTGTGAAGGTGATAGAGTAGACAGTCAAGTTTATGAGGATAGGTAGGTATGTCATTACTTAAAAATAAAGAATCATGCAACTTTTAAAGCATAAAAATTAAAATCCTTACAAAATTTGTTTGATATTCCTTTGCGTTGTTCTTGCTGCTTGATGTAGTTGGTTTGCTTGTCTAGCGAGAAGAGAATTTTGCATGTTCCTGGTCCACACATGTTTTTCTGATGTATTTGTTTAAAAACTGTCTACTATCTCCGATTCTCGTGCAAAAATTCCAATAAAATGTACTTCTTTTCAGGTCCCTTCTGCTGTCTTCTCATACAATGTCTCAGATTCCTTTTGCAAGACTGGAAGTCAGGTCCCTCTGCTAGGATTGAGATATGTGAAAATAGAACTTTATGCCGGAATGAAATTCTAGCATTTGGAAAAGGCTTGGAGGGTTTAAAAAAAATAGAAAGCATGAAATGCTTATCCTTCGCAAGCCTATTTATTGACTTGTCCTCAATTCAAACAAAAATATTTATTGTGCTGATAGAAACTAAAAAAAAATTGCTTATGAGCCATGAAAGAACTGTTAGCAGAAAGTGGAAATTGTTTTTATGAATTTTCAATGGTCAAGTAAACTTGGTTTTCCAAGGAAAATTCGAGTTTATGTTGTGCCAGTTGCTTGGTTTTCACAACTAAACGCCTTTTTTTTATTTTATTTTATCAAATCAGAAAATGGCTAAGAAGAAAGTGAAGGAGAAACACCAGTGTGTTTATCCAGCACTTCCATCTCCCTTTGCTGTGAAATCTGCTGTATGAAATCTTCTTTGTTGACAAGCTTAGTGCATAGTTTTAACCTATGGCCATTGACCACAAATGTTCATGCTTCATCATCTATTGTTTGTATTTTGACGGAGCCATTGCCATATACCTCTGCAATCTCATATGGACCAAGCCAATGAGTTTTGAATTTGGCTTTGAAGTCTTTGAACTTTGAATCAAACAATAAGGCCCAGTCATCAATGTGAAATTGTTTCTTTTTGATGAACTTGTCATGCCATTGGGCTCTCTGTTGTTGTACCAAAATATTGTGTTCTACTGCAACCTGTCTCATCTCATCTAACTGATTTAACTGTAGTATCCTTTCTTGTTGTGCTTCATAAAGATGCATCCCTAAATCAGCTGCTAACTTGAAAGTATGAATTTGAAATTCTATTGGCAAGAGGACTTGCTTACCATAGACGAGCTGATAGGGAGAAAAACCAATACTGTTTTTCCAAGTGATTCGGTATGCCCATAAAGCTTGAGTAAGCTTAGATGACCAGTCTTTTCTATGCATCTGGACGGTTTTGGTGATGATTCCTTCCAAAGTTTTGTTTGTAGACTCCACCTGGCCATTAGCTTGTGGATGATAAGGTGTAGATTTTATGTGCTTTATCTTGTACTTGGTTGCTATCTCCTGCACCAGTTTAGAAGTAAACTGTGCACCTTGATCAGTAACAATCTCTCCAGGAACCCCAAATCTAACAAATATTTCTTCAAAAAGAAAGTTTACCACTGTTTGTTCTGTAGCTCTTGGTAATGGTTTGGATTCCACCCACTTTGTAACATAGTCAGTACATACTAAAATGTACTTCTTTCCTTGTGATGGTGGATTGATTGGACCAATGAAATCAAGAGCCCATTTTTCAAATGGTTCTATGAGGACTTGTGGCTGGAGTGGCATTTCATCAAATCATATTGGTTGTCCCATCCATTGACAAGTATCACAGCTCCTAACATACTTCTTAGAATCCTTGAAAATAGAAGGCCAGTAATACCCCAAATTGAGTATCTTGTATGTTGTTCTTTTCTCTGCAAAATGGCCACCACACGGTTCATCATGACATGCTTTCAAAATATCTAAAACCTCATATTGTCGTACACATCTCCTAATAATAAGATCATAGCCTGTGTAAAAGAGATCACCATTGACCCATATGTGTCTAGCACTTTGCTTAATAATCTTTTTCTTTTCTTTGGATGACATAGATGGAGGTAGTTGTCTTGATGATAAATAGTTGGCTATATCAGCATACCAAGGAGTGATAACAGAAATAGCAAACAAGTGTTCATCAAGGAAACTATCTAAAACAGGAACAACCTCACCAGAATTGTGTAAGCGAGACAGGAAATCTGCCACTTGATTTTCTCGTCTAGGTCTATCTAAAACAGTGATATTGAATTCCTGCATTAATAATAACCATCTGGTTATCCTACAATTAGTAATAGACTTGTTCATCAAATATCGTAAAGCAGAATGATCTGTGTGGACAAAAATTTCGTATCCAGTAATGTAATGACAAAATTTGTTCACAGCATGAACTACTGCCGACATCTCATTTTCAGTGACTGTATAATTCAATTCTGCAGGGGTTAGATTTTTGCTGATAAAATAAATAGCATAAATCATGGTATGCTCTTTTTGTCCCAAAGAGGCCCCTATTGCAGTATCGGATGCATCAGTAGAAATATGAAATGGCAGTGTCCAATTTGGTCCCCTTAGAATGGGAGCAGTTGAGAGCTTCTCTTTCAGTTTCTGAAATGCAGATTGACAGTTAGTATCCCAATTGAAATGTACATCCTTTGCTTTGAAAGTAATTTAAACAATGGCAGAGCTATCTTACTGAAATTTTCAATAAACCTACGATAATAGCTTGCATAGCCTAGAAAACTTCTCACATCTGTTTGAGTTGTTGGTTCATATAGATTCACAATAATTTGAGTTTTGGCAAGATCTACTTTTATTCTAGATGAGGAAATGTGATGTCCTAAAACTATCCCTTCAGTCAACATCATATAACACTTCTCATTGCTAAGGGAAAGATTTGATCCAACACACCTTTTTAAGATTTTCTCCAAGTTTTCCAAGGAATCCTCAAAGGCATTTCCATGCACAGAAAAATCATCCATATAGAATTCAACACATTCATGAATTAGATTTTCAAAAATGGCCAAGACTGTTCTCTGAAAGGTAGTTGGAGCGTTACATAAGCCAAAAGGTAAGACCCTATAGGCGTATGTACCCCAGGGACATGTAAAATTATTTTTGTCCTGGTCTTCTTTAGCAATGCTAATTTGATTATATCCGCTGAAACCATCTAAAAATGAAAAATATTTCTTCCCAGCTAAGGCATCTAACACTTGATCAATAAATGGCAATGGGAAATAATCTTTTAGTGTTGCTTTGTTTAATTCTCTGTAATCTACACATATCTGCCATTTGCCATTTTTCTTAGGAACAACAACTAACGGGGAAACCCATTGGCTGTCGGAGATAGGGTAGACAAATCCTACCTTTAATAACTTCTGCAATTCCTCCTTAACTATCTCTTTTAGTATGGGGTTCATTCCACGTTGAGGTTGTCTGAGAGGTCTGATTTTATCATCTATGTAAATGTGATGAGTGCATGTTTCGTGATGAATGCCTGGCATGTCAGTGTATTCCCAAGCAAATGCATGGGGATATTTATTCAGTAAGGCAATCAACTGTTCTTCTTGTGATATGGTAAGATGTGCATTGATATTCAAGTGTTTCCCTGGACTGATTTCAAATGTTTTGCTTTGGACATCAGTGATTGAATGAACATTAAAAATATCATGAAGTGCTAATGCTAGAGAATGCACTGTGCAATTTTCCTGAAAATTCTGTCCCAAAACTTGATCTGCGATAGCATACTGCATGTCTCTTAATTCCTCAGAAATATCAAGTTCAGCAATGAAGTAATCTAGCAAATCTTCGTTGTTTTCTTCTTGAAAATCAAAGAACTGATTGATACTTAAGGCAGGTTGAATTACTTCTTCTTCCTGTTCTTTTGTCTCATTAATCCATGATAACTGATCTGATACAATAGGTCATTGGGCAGACGGATAAAGTGTGATTTGTTTTCTCTCCGTCCCATGTGAAATGAGCATACTTCCTGATCTACACCCTATAAAAGCATCAGCTGTTTCCAACCAGGGTCTTCCAAGAATCAATGGGTGCCCTCCCAGATTAGACTTTGGTTGCAGCACTATGAAATCTACAGGATACTCCCAGGAATCTAAAGAAACTATGATATCTTCTAAGATCCCTTCAGGTGTGATTTTAGACCTGTCAGCTAGTTCTAAAACTGGAGTGGTTGGTCTGAGATTTTTCAAGTGAAGATATTCCATTGTTTCTAGTGTGATGACATTGATAGCAGTACCTAAGTCAATCAGTGTTTTGGGAATTGAAAAATTGTTGACAGTTATTGTGACCATTGGAATTCCTGGATCAATATATTTTTCAATAAAAACAGTGTTAGACATTAACCCTGCTAATTTGCCTATCACATGAATTTTTGGTGGATCCTTCCTCCTCTTATTGAGACATAATTCCCTAACTGCTTTTGTGTAGATTGGAATATCCTTTATAGCCTGCAGTAGGGGAATTTTGACACATACGTTGGTTAACTCATTCAAAACATCTAAATCAGGTAGGGAAATTGAAAGTTTTTCTTTGACCAACCTCTCTAGAAAGGGAGGTATATGAGGTACTAATGTTTTCCCTTTCTGACTGTGACTTTTCTATATTTTATTTTTTTGGATTTTTCTCATTTTCTACTTGTTCTTCTAAAATAACAGGAGATTCTTTTTGTAAAGTTTTTCTAGATCTTAAGTTGATATTTTGAAGTGGGAGGATTGAGTAGGGGAGTGCCATTCCTTCATCAACATTATACATGGATTTATCCATTTTATTATTAGGATTTGGTATTGGCTGGGTTGGAAATTGTGTTGGTCGAGGTGGAGGCTGGTTGGATGGCAATTGAAGCTGTTGAGGTTGTTAGCCTAGTTGGGGAGCAAGATTAGGCTGTTGGAAAAATGAGGCTTGATTCTCTTGGTATTGGGGATATACAAAAGGTTGTTGATAGGGCTGTGGATAGGCCTATTGATATGTCTGGTTACCATGAGTATACCCTCGCCAATTTGGAGTAGGTTGGGCTGGTTGTTATTGAGGAGACCAAGTTTTCCAGGGCATGGGTGCACTCCATGAATTTTGAACAGGAGTTCGATAATTTGAATGGAACTGATGCATAGGATCTTGAGACATACCTGAAAAACGTGGCTGCCAAGGTCTTCGTTGTCCCATAAGACAGAGAGACTCCATGCTTTGATTCTCCTCCACTCGAGCTGCCTGCAATTATTTCAATATGGGGCAATCATCAGTTTTATGATTTTCAGTACATAAGCCACAAATTTGAACAGTATTTAGAGGGCATTCTTTTAATTGATGTTTCTTTCTACATTTAGGGCATAAAATAGATAGGGCTTGATCTTGTTGTTCTTGTATTTTCTTTGTTTTTGATGTTTCGACCTGTGTTCCCAAGGTACTCAAAAGATCAGTCTTAAAATCTTCTAACAAGTTGCCAAGTTCAGCTCTAGATATGCCATTGGTTGCAGATTTGGTTACTTTGGAAGTTATATCCCTCTTTCCGTTTCTGGCCTTTCCCCTTGAATACTTCTGACATAAGTCTATAATATCATCAAATAGTAAGTAGGATATGTCACCTTTGCCCATAACATTCAAAATATCAAGGTATTCTTCTCTTATTCCTTTCAAAAAGATTGTCCGAGTGATCTTAGATGTCAAGGAATTGTATTTGGATTTCTGCAAGTTATATGAGAATCTTTCTAGATACTCTTCCAAGCTTTCATCCTTCTGCTGAGACATCTTAAAAATATCATCTTTTAAATCTTTTGACCTACAATATGCTTGATATTTCCTAAGAAAAATTTTCCTCATATCATCCCAACTAGTTATAGAATGCTCTCCTAATCCCATGAACCATTTCAATGCAGCTGTTTTAAGAGTAGTAGGGAAGAGACAAAGTTTGTGGGTGTCATCGGTATATCCATAGGTACGACATAAGATATCAAATTCGAATAAGAAAGAATCTGGATCTTCAGAAGTCATGCCATAGAAATTTGGTAGAACAGATGGTGGAATATTTTTCATCCTTACCTCTTCCCCTAGGATGATGCTAGTGTCCAAGATTGGGAATTTAAAGGTGGCTTACTAATCTTCTTCTACTCTTTCCTCCCTTCCATACCTTCTCTCTTCTTCCCTTTCATGTCTTCTCTCTTCTTCCCTTCTCTCTTCTCTTAGTTTATTTTCAATTTCTAACCTTCTCTCATACTCCCTTCATTGTTCTGCAGTTGGCCCTTTTAATGTTTCTCCTTCAGCCATTTCTCTTCATTTATTTTCAATCTCCATCCTACGTTCGTATTCGCTACGTTGCTCGAAGGTTAGTCCTCCTTTCTTAGATGTTTCCTCTTCAGTCATTTCAAAAGTATCAACAGTTTTAATGAATCCTTTTTTATCAGATAAAGAAGTTTCCGTTACTTCTATTTTTGGGGGGTTTTTGATAAATCTTCCTTTTTTGTCTCATTGTCTTGACATAAAACTAGAATATGCTCTGTGTTTTTGAATTTTTTTATTTTTTATAAGAGAACTAAATTTCTTAAGTCTGGTTCTAAAATTCCTCCCCGGCAGCGGCGCCAAAATGTTGGGTTCCAACCTATTGGTGTAAATTAGACCTTAAGTTTATGTCAATCTGGAGTTTGTAAAACTTAGAGGCATATCCCAAATATAGAGACTCAGAACTAGACTTAATTGGAAATTCAGTTTACTTGTGAAATAAATCTAGTGGATGCTAGAATGCTGTAACTTTGAAACACAAAACCTCCCTTACAGAAGTAACTTCATTTGATCGCTTAGTTTAATCAGCAATTCATATATGGAATGTTCTAAGATTAAAATGCTAAAACCTAAATCCTAAAAATGAATCACAGTGCCTAATACCTCACTGTTGATAAACAGACAACCATCGATTTCCTTTACAAGAAAACAATTCGCAATGTTTAACTCTTCTCAACAGTTTAATATCAGATAAATAAATGAAATTGGAATTGCTCCTACAGTGTTTCCATTTAACTAAAAGATCTCATAACCCTATACTGTAATGATATCCTGTGCATCCATGTAATCTAATTCGTTCTGCAACGTATGAATTAATAATAAAAAACGACTTCTACAGAATTCAACTAAAACATACCACGTGCAATAATGCAGAAATATGTGTGCAGGCTTGGCAAAGGGGGCCCTCCAATGCTTTGCTTACACACGTAGGGAAAATCACAAAACTTTAATACTCAATCGCATTCACCATATAGAGATGGACATACACAGTAATTTATCGAATCCTGAGTCTTTATTTCAAAATCATACGTCTATCATCCAAAAAGTTTTTCCTCTGTCAAATCAAATACTTATACAATTTAAAAAAAAACTAAAATGCTACAAATCTGGGAGATTCATAATGATATTCTCCTAATATCTCTCTCTACCCTCGAGATCTTCCATCAGCTCCATCAAAATAGATCAAATCGAAACTGTCATGTTTTTATGCTAAGTGGCAGCATAGATGGTCGTCTTTGACCGGCATTGACTCGACACCTGTGAGAGCCATATCATAAGTTTGTTAGAAATTTATCCATTCGTGGACATCGAGGATCTTTTCCCATATCTCAGTTTGTGCCCAGCTGGCCTGCAAGTATCCAACCTAGGAGAAATTACGAGAAGCTAGCAAATTCTGTAATTTTGAATAAAACCTTAATTTAAATGCCTTAAAAATCTCATAATTCAATTTATTAAAAAGCAATGACATTTATACCTTTGACCAAGGTTTTGTGGATGAATTTAAGGTTTTATGGATCAAGTATGAAGGTTTATGGAGAAAACTGGAAGGTATTTATATGGCAAAATAGGTGAAAAATGGTGCCCAACAGCTCTCACTAGGTAAATCTCTCTCTCCTTCTCCAGACAAGAAAAATTAGGGGTTTCTACTGAAGTGGAATTTTTGAGTGCAAGTGGCATAGGGAAGTGTACCCCTCCTAGGAGCATCTTTTGGCACCAAGATCGAAAATTTTCAGTGGCTAAATCTTCCAAAAAGTCAAACCCTAGTTTGACTTTGGACCAGAAAAACCAAAAACTAGAAATTGCAATCCAGAATTTCTCAAGTCCAGTTTCAAGGGTGAAATTTTGGATTTTTTAGAAATAGACTATACCAGCATACTCACCTCAGTCAAGCGCATCTTTTGGTGAGTTCAATTTTCAATTTTGAGAAATTTCAATTTTTGGTCATTTTCTGCTCTCCGGGATAAGATGGCCCCAAGCACTAAAATTGATGACAAGTTGGAAGGCATAGAAAATTTTCGTGCTTGGAAATACATAATTGGACTCATTCTAGAAGAGAATGATCTTGCGAAGTTTGTTAAGGAAGCTGTGCTAGAACTCGTAGAAGCTGAAGCAAAGGAAAAGCACAAGAAGGACATGATTAGGGCCAAGAGGATCATAGCAAATTCCATCAAGGATCACTTGATTCCTCAAGTGTCCTCCAAGAAAACACCTAAGGAAATGTTTGATTCCCTATCAAGGATGTATGAAGGAGAGAACATTAATCAGAAGATGAATTTGAGAACCCAACTCAAAAAGTACAAAGATGAATTGGGGTGAATCAATCCAAGAATACTTTAGAAGGGTTTCTCAATTCAAAGGACAACTAGAAGCAATTGGAGACAACCTTTATGATGATGAATTAGTGATGGAGAGAAACAAAGATATATCCATGAAGATGAATCTCACCCACTGCAACCATCCCATCTAGAGCTGAGGTGAGTGGAGTAGGATTTGGTGGAGAGGCTGGTAGGTCAACCTGTGGATGGATCATAGATGATGGTGGGTTGACTTGGTGTGGAAGAGTAAATAGTGGTCTAGTGGTCGGTCATCATGCTGAGGAGAAGGAGGAGAAGGTGTAGCATGAGATGTCAACACTCCCTCGTCATGGTGAGGATGAGGAGGAGGTGGAGGAGGATGAGGATCATTTCCCTCATCATATGACGTCTCTAATTCACATATAACATTGACCAGTCTCATAAATAGACATTAAAAAACATTAAATATTTCTTTAAATGAGCATGTTATTTATTAACTTCAAATAATATTTTTTTGCTCAAAATAAATGAATTTGACAAGCAGTGCGCCAAAATTACAGTCATGCATCAACTACAGTGCTCTTGTAACACAAGATCACTGCAACCGATGCATTACAACAACACAAATGCATTGGGTACATAAATAAAATAAAATAAAATAAAATCATGTAGATAATCGTTGCGTTACAACAATAGAACTGTCGCCAATGGTGTGCTACATTGACCCTAGCGCACTGTGTTACAATGTATCTTTTTTTGTACTAGGGTAATTTTACAACTGAGGTGGTGCACGTACTCGTGTTACACAAGGTCGATTCCCGTCCACTACCAATATACCCTAGGTGCACCCACACATCTCGCAAACATGGGGCATGGGTAAGCCGGGGTGATTTGAACTCATAACCTCTATATACACCATGACCTTTATTTCACTTCATTTTCCAATAGAGCTATACCCCTACGGGTTTTGTTACAATGTATCTTTTAAAACAAAGATGTGATTATTTTAAATTCAACACAACAGTGCATGTATTTTTGAGATGCATCAGCTATATTTTTTAAATATTAAGAATGATGCTTCCATCAATAGGAAGCACTGGTGTAGTGGTGACACATTAATGCACCGTCAATGGGGCACAAACCTTTTTAAAGTGCATCGTAACAGGAACACATCTTTTTTAGTTTTATAATTATTTTTCATCGGCATAATGGTGCACCTGCTACACATCAACGCACCGAATATGAGAACAAAGCACACTGTTAACCATGGCAAATTTTTAAAATAAATTTAGTTTTTTAGTGCGCTTTTAAAGTAAACACACCAGTGTGTGGGGTCTTTTTCGATACACCGGAAATATTTTGTAAATATGAGATATGGTGCTTCCATCAATAGCAAGCACTGGTGCAGTAGTGGCACATGCAAGAACTGAAAATGGTGCTTAACCATCTTTAAAGCACATCATAATAGGAGCACCTCTTTTTCAGTTTTAGAATAATTATTGGTTAGCAAAATTATGTGCCAGTTACACGTCAGCACACCGAAAATTCAATGCGTACATATTAGTAGTGCACATTGGTTAACATGGTGTTATTTTTTAATATTTTCATTGTGGCAGTGCATTCATGTTTAGAAAGTGCATCGATTAACATTCTGATTATTTTTTAAAATTTAGTTTACAAGTGGTGAGTCTGAAATTATGTTCAAATTTTGGCGATGCATTATGAAAAGTATAGCTCATTGTATCTGCGGTGCGCTACAAATATAAATGCACCGTTCATAGTGCAAACTATAAATTTATAGTGTGCACCATGTAGCAGTGTGAGCCGAACGACTCCAACGCACTGCGTAGGTTTTTTAAAGGAAAACTATACCTAAATTTTAATTTCCAATCTGCTAAAAAATTAAATTAAGAGGCAACAAAGATTTTACCTAGTCAATTGCATGTCAAGGAGGCATGGTTTCTATGTACACCAAATTTCAAAATTTTCCTACCATTTGGAAAAATCAAAATCCACTCAACAAGCAACAAAAACAAGCAATGCATTGTATGCAGGTGAGGACACAAGGCGGGATGATGTGGAGGCTCAGACACGTGGTAAATGTGGGTCGACGCGTGTGTAATTTATTATAGTTATGACAGGAGGTGATGCACTCTCGGTTAGTGGGGGGGAATTTATGTGGGACAATCCCTCAAGCGCGAAAGGTAAATGCAGAATGTAGAATTTATATGACACGATGGATGGAAGTATAGATCGTAGGGAGGATCAGATAGAGGGAATGATGGAAACAAATGCGGAAGACGTAAGCAACAAGGACCCTGGGGTAAATGTCTTGTTTTCCTTAATGGAAATTTCCATGATCTTTTCCATGTTTACCCCAGGTACCTCTAGCATTGTTGATAAACAGCGTGGTGAACAAGGAAGGTTCATAGTGAAAGGTGGCGTCCTGTTGTAGTTAAGAGGATTGCATAGTTACCAGCGATACATGATATAGAATAAGCAATTATATAGATAGAACAGAGATAAGTAATGGAGGTAGAGAAAACAAGTATTTATTACTCAGAACAAATACAGAGATGTGTTACAATGCCTTTATGCCCCTATGTATCCGGCTCTCCAACCTATATATATGGTTTACAAATAGTTACATAACGACCTGTCGGTTCACTAAACCGACATGTAATGACCAACACGGCGATTCGATATGTTCTATGGTGGTCGAACGGAGGACCTAGTCGGGCGGCCGGCCTAGGCTCCTCCAACATCTCACCCACAAACAAAACCTTTCTTCATCTCGAAGAGATCAGAAAGAGACTCGCATGAGATGAACAAGTGAAATTCGTTGTTGTTTGTCTTGTGTAAACTAAGTGTAAATAGTTGATGAAGCTGAGTTGATACAGACTACCACCATGGTTGGAATTGGGTCATCCAGTCATGACTGAAAACACGCCCATGTATGGGAATCCGACAACATGATCAGGTACTGAACAACATCCAACAACTCTGCAATCATGTAGAAGATCAACAGAAGAGTGGCATGTTGTTTTAGAGAAGAAAGCGTCCAAGAAAACAGTTACTCGGCTAGCTGATATTCTCACGCCCGCTCCAGTTTGTAACTCTATCGGCTATTGGAAGGAGAGTTACGTGATTGTGATTGGTGGAAAGGAAGATAATGATAAATCATGGTTTTGGGATTTCGAGAGTGCTCTAGATTCCCATATATCATGAGGTGGAGAGGAATTGTCAGGGGAGAACTGTCGAAATGCTCATATATCACGGAGAAAACTTCGAAACAATCATAGAACTCAAGCATTTCCGATAGAACAACAAAGGGAAAGGAACAGAGGTGGTGATGAGTAGTGCCATGGCTTCTGAATATTTCAGTGTGATGCTATATAGTGTATGGACAACCCTTTTATAGCGAAGGTTGTGACTGGTGAATTTTGGAAGGGATGAGATGGATGGGACAAGCTAGAAATTGCCAAATCATGGTGGGATGGTGGTCATAGATATCACATGTAGTAACAACAGATTTGTTGGGGTAATTGTATGTGTATCCATCAAATCGATGCTTTGAAGGTGGGTTATGTGCTGACATGGCGGTAGTTTAGATGATGATATATGAGTATTGATGATTCTAGCAGCAATAATGGTGAATGATGGCTTGTGTATCTCATGTGAAACAATAGTCTAATCATGATTCAGGTGACCATATGTATGTGAGCTATCATGATCAATCGTTCCAGTGATGAATCAGTCAACGTACTAGTGTTCGTTGGTACAATGTTGGTGTATTCCTCTATCCTTTGATGTGTCGTGTTTGGTCGGATTCGTGTCGGCTAGGTCGAGCAATTTATTTGAAAGCTTTTTTTTCATGCTCTGTAGCGTTTTAGCCGGGCGCCATTGAAAAGATTTTGGAACACACTCCCTTGTAGCGTTTTCAGTCAAATAACTCCATTATCATGGATTTCTTCAATGACATAGGGACCCAACCATGCAGTGTGTAACTTTTTAGGCTTCCCTTTTATGCGGCTATCGTATAGCAAGGCTAAATTGCCAACTGGTATGTTTTTTTTCTTTATATTTCGGTCATGCCAAGCTTTCTATTGTTTCTTTTGGATTTCCTGATGGTGGATTGCCAACTTTCGATGTTCTTCAAGTTTCGATAATTGAGAGAATCTTTCTTTTCTATCCTGTTAAATATGTAGTATTTCTGCAATTACTAGTGCTTGTTGTGTTGAAAATGTAGTGGAAGGACTGCTTCTTGTCCATATACGAGTTTAAATGGAGTATGTCCTGTCGATCTTTTGTATGTTGTTCTATATTCCCATAGTACAACAGGTATCTTGTCGTCCCAGTCATCCTTGTCGATATTGCACATTTTAGTCAATCTTGTAGTTAGTGTTTAATTGAATGCTTCTATTGCGCCATTAGATTGCGGATGATAGGTTGTGCTCCTTCTATGCTCGATAATAAATTATTTTGTTAATATAGCAATTGTTTTGTTGACGAAATGGGATCCTTGGTCGCTAATCAGGGTCAGTGGACATCCAAATCTTGTAACAATATTCTCATAGATAAACTTTGTAGCTATCTCACTTGATCAAGTCTCGATAGGTTCCGCTTTTTCTCACTTAGTAACATATTCAACAACAGTAATGATATATTTTGGGCTCGTTCGTCAACTAGGAGTCAGAAGTGGACCTATGAAATCGATTTCCCAGATTTCAAAATTTAGGCTTGGATTTACCAAGATAAGAGGCATTTTAGTACTTAGTAATGGTCGGCCAAGTCGCTGACATCTATCGCATTTATTTATAAATTCTCGACAATCTTTGTGGATTGTCAGCCACCATAATCCTGATTGCTGAATTTTTTTGGCCGTTGTGTTGGCTTGGAAATGTCTTCTTGCAGGTCCATTGTGTGCTTCATTAATTATATTTTGTCTTTAATGGTCAAGGATGCATCATCGTAGTACATCATCTGGTCCAATATTATAGAGAAATTCATTTATTATAGTATAGGGTGCAGCTTTCATTGCTAAAATTTTCTTTTTATTTTCATGCATTCCTTTTGGGGCTTGTCCTTCTAGGAACTGAGCAATTTATACTAAGTTTGATAGAACAAATTCAATTATAAATAAGTGAGCATCAGGTAAATCATCCTCAATTCCAATTGGTTCTTCTCCCATGTCTATTCTCGATAGGTGGTCGGGTCTGACATTTGCTCTACCTGGTAGAACTATAACTTTGAATTCAAAATATTGGAATAACAACAACCATCAACAAATTCTTCCATGGTGTAAGGGTTTATTGACTAAGTATTTCAATGCCTGATGATCTGTATAAAACACAAAAGGATTGGCAAGTAGATAATGTCAATATTTCTGAAGTGAAAATACCTTTCCCAATGCTTCTCTTTCAGTAGTTTAATAGTTACTTTATGTTTTATTTAATTTTATACTACTGCAGGTGTTGGGGTAATTCATCCCATTGTTTCCAGGTTGAGTTAGAATTGCGTTGATTGCTATCCCCGAAGCATCGATATATACATGAAACTCAATTGACCAGTTTGGAAATATGAGGATGGGAGCTTCGACTAGTTTTCTTTTTAAAATGTCGAACGATGTAGTGCATTTGTCTGTCCACTGATAGTCTTGATATTCTCTCAGCAACTCTTCTAACGAATATCTCAAGTCGGAGTAGTGACGAATAAACTTTCTATAATATCCTGTATGCCCTGGAAACACTCTGACTTGTTTAGAGTTAACTGGTGGTTTCAGGTCGATAATTACTTTTATTTTTGCAAAGTCAACTTTTATATACGACATGTCCAAGTAGGATTCCTATTGGAGTGGTGAATATACATTTCTTGATATTCAATGATAGTTGGATATGTCAACATCTTTCTAACATGAGTCTTGTCCATTTGCAATGGTATTTCAACATAGAATAGATCGTCCAATCGTCAAAATATACGGCCATGGTTTTGTAGATATATTCTTGAAACGCTTTGACAACTATTCTAGAAAATACAGCTGGTGCATTCTTCAATCTAAATGGCATTACTTTATAGGAAAATGATCCAAATTCACATACAAATGTGGTCTTCTTTGGCAATAGGTACTTGATTATACCCAAAAAATCCATCCGTGAACGAATAGCATTCATGTCCTACAACTTCATTAATAATTTCACCAGCAAATGGTGTCGGGAATGGATCTGCAAGCGTTAGCTTGTTGAGTTCTTTGAAGTTGACACAAATGCGTAGTTGTGTCGGGTCGCGCTTCTTCAGTTGAACAACCATTGGGCTTTCCCACTCTGATTGATCAATGGGATATATAATTATGGCAGCCAACGTGTTGTCTATTTCTTTCTTGACTATTTATTTGTATTTATGCGCAATCTTGTATGGTCTCTTCTTGATTGGTTTTGTTAGAAAAAAAGGATCACAGAGCAATAACAATACACAGAAATGAAAATATAATCACACATACACATTACAAGAGCGACACCAATATATCGTGGTTCACCCAAGATGGGCTACGTCCACACTGAAATTGTCAGTCCTTATTATTATACCATCCAGCAAAGTGAAGGGATACAACCTGCAGCACAGTCGCTGCACTTCCTCTTCACACTCTCTCACAGTCTCTCTTTTCCGATCTTAGAGATCTTTACAATGCATAAAACCTAATACATTTCTTATCCTAGTCATATTACAATGTCTTTATTTTATAGGGGAAATACAATGGGAAAATACCACGGGATACCCAAAACCATGGGCCTAAAATCTGTTGGCGAAACAACCCAAAATTTTTCTTGGGGCCTCTGCCCCCGAACCCCAAGGTTGGGGAACGAGTGTGCAGTCCTTTGGGGTACATGGCTGAGACAATATCATCTATGAAACTGGAAGATCTGGCTTCACAACCAACAATCTCCCACTTGGAAACTGATCACAACAACTCCACTGTTGTTGTACTTGCTGGACCTTGGACATGGCAAATTTCTCATCTTCACCTTCATGCTAGAAGGCCAACTGAAACCGAGCAGGAACTCAGTTTCTCTCTAGTCACTACCTTTGTAAGCATGTCTGCAAGATTCTATCTAGTATGTATCTTTTCCAGCTTCAATGGTTCATCTTCCAAAACAGAGCGTATGAAATGGTACTTGAGTTGTATATGTTTAGTCCTGGAATGGAATGCTGAGTTCTTTGCAAGATGAATGGCACTCTGGCTGTCACTATACAACTTTCTATCATTCTGTTTCTTACCCAATTCCTCCATAAACCTCTGCAACCAAATCATCTCTTTACTAGCCTCTGTAACAACAACATACTCTGCTTCTGTTGTTGAAAGTGCAACAACCTTTTGCAGTCTCGAAATCCAACTTACTGTTGTTCCACCTACAATAAACACATACCCTGTGGTGCTCCTCCTGCTATCCTTATCACCAGCCATATATGCATCAACATATCCCTGTAGAACAGTGTTTGAACCTCCAAAACATAATGCATGAGTGGTAGTACCTCTCATATATCTGAGAATCCACTGTATTGCCTTCCAATGTTCTTTACCTGGATTGTTCATATATCTACTCGCAACTCCCACTGCTTGTGCAATATCTGGTCTTGCGCACACCATGGCATACATCAAGCTGCCAATTATTGATTGATAAGGAATCTTGGACATGTAATATATCTCTTCCTGTGTCTTGGGACACATTTCCTTACTTAGTTTGAAATGGCTGGCCAAAGGTGTACTAACTGGTTTTACATTCTGCATTCTGAACCTCTCCAACACCTTTTGTATGTACTCACCCTGAGACAATGTCAATTTGCGATTTTTTCTGTCTCTTGTTATTCTCATACCAAGGATTTGCTTTGCAGCACCCAAATCCTTCATCGTAAATGAATTAGATAACTTCCTTTTGAGCACATTTATATACTGCATGTTAGACCCTGCAACAAGCATGTCATCCACATACAATAACAAGATAATATAACTTCCATTATCTAGCCTCTTGAAATAAACATAGTGGTCAGAATGACATCTACTATAACCTTGTTCTATCATAAACCTGTCAAATTTTAAATACCACTGCCTTGGAGCTTGCTTCAATCCATACAAGCTCTTCTTCAACCTGCATACCAAATCCTCCTTCCCTTTGACCTCATACCCTTGTGGATGCTGCATATATATATCTCTTCCTCCAAATCCCCATGGAGAAAGGTTGTTTTTACGTCTAACTGTTCAAGATGCAAATCTTCTACCGCCACTATACTTAAGATAGTCCTAATTGAAGTCATCTTAACAATAGGAGAAAATATTTCATCAAAATCTATACCTTTCTTCTGTGCAAAGCCCTTTACAACAAGTCTGGCCTTGTACCGCTTCTTACCTCCTTCTTCTTCCTTCAACCTGTAAATCCATTTGTTCTGCAATGCTCTTTTACCAACAGGAAACTGAACCAAATCACAAGTCTGGTTTCCTACCAATGAGTCCATCTCATCATTCATGCCTCGCTCCCACTTCTTTCTAGTTTCCACTTGCATTACTTTTTCATAACATTCTGGTTCACCAACATCAGTCATCAATAAATAATACATTGAAGGAGAGTATCGTTCAGGGATTCTACTTAACCTGGTATATCTTCTTACACTTGCAGGAGTTTCAAGTACTTGTTGTTGTTCTTGATTTTCTGGCACCTTTGGAACTTCATTTTTTTCAATTTCATCAAGTACTGTGTACTCTGTGTTTTCGTTTTCATGTTTCTTTCCCTGCAACTGATCTTTATACATGACCTTTTCATTGAATATCACATCTCTACTCCTAATTATTTTGTTATTTTCATAATCCCAAAAACAATAACCAAATTCATCAACCCCATATCCAATAAAGGTACATTTCTTGAATTTAGCTTCAAGCTTTGTTCTATTTTCTTTTTCAATATGGACAAATGCTTCACAACCAAAAGTTCTCAGAAATGAGTAGTTTACCTTTTTATCTGTCCATGCCTTTTCTGGAATACCACCATCCAAAGCACTTGAAGGCCCTCTGTTTATTAAATAAACAACAGTATTTACAACATCTACCCAAAAATGTAAGGGCAACCCTGCATGCAATCTCATACACCTTGCACGCTCCATGATCATTCTATTCATCCTTTCTGACACACCATTTTCTTGTGGTGTTCTTGGTAGTGTCTTCTCTCTACGAATCCCATGGTATGAACAGTATCTATCAAAATCCTTGCCGCAGTACTCACCTCCATTATCAGATCTGAGACACTTCAACCTTTTTCCTATCTCATTCTCAACCAAAGCTTTCCACTTCTTAAAAGTAGCAAACACATCATATTTATGTCTAATGCAATAAACCCAAGTTTTTCTAGTTGCATCATCCATAAATGTAACATAATAATGAGAGCCACTAAGAGATTGTACCTGAGTCGGTCCCCATACATCTGTATGCATAAGCTCTAACTTTTCATTCTTCTTATGTTTCCCAACCCTGACAAATCTGACTCTCTTTTGTTTTCCATAAAAACGGTTCTCATAGAATTCCAAACTTACCTACTTTAAATATGGCAGCAACTTCCTTGAGTGGAGAATCTACATCCCCTTCACACTCATGTGGCCAAGCCTATGATGCCACAATGCTGTATTTGTTCTTGTGGAAGTTAAAGAGATAGAATGGTCAGTATTATGAGGACATAAATACAACGTACCTACCCTGTCTCATTTTGCTATCACCATTGATCCTTTATTGATCTTCCACCATGTTTCTCCAAATGTAGATAGACAGACACCATCTCCCAACTGCCCTGTTGAGATCATATTTCTTTTCATAGCAGGAATATGCCTAACATCTTTCAGCATCCATTCAGTTCCATCCTTAAATTTTATCCATACCTTACCCATTCCAACAATTTTACATGGCTCATCATCACCCAATAAAACATGTCCAAAATCGCCTGGAACATAATCATGAAAATATTTCCTATGGGGTGTAGCATGGCATGAAGCCCCTAAATCTACTACCCAATAATCACTAGTATTATCTAATGCAAGAATCAAAGCATCTTGTAACACATCACCTACTACATTTGCTTCCTGGGTATTTTTCTGCTGTCCATCTCCTTTCTTCTTTAGAGATCTGCAGTCTTTCTTCAGATGTCCTTTCTTTCCACAGTTCCAACACTCTATTTTTTCCAGTCTAGACTAGGATTTGCCAATTTTAGACTTGCCATGATTACCTTGGCTCTTTCCTCTCTCCTTTTGTCTCCCCCTGCTCTCCATGGTCAACGCATTACCTGATATCTCACCTGTGCTTTTTCTTCGCATTTCCTCGCTAAGAATAACACCAATAACATCATCAAATTTCAGGGTGTTTGAACCAGAGACAAAGTTACTTACAGCCATGACCAAGCTATTCTAGTTTTCTAGTAATGAACATAAGATTAGAAGAGCCATAACCTCATCATCGAAGTTCACACTTACAGAACTTAGTTGATTTGTAACCGTATTAAATTCATTTAAATGATTAGTAACAGATCCACCTTCAGACATCTTCATATTAAATAAACGCTTCATTAGAAATACCTTGTTGGAGGACGAGGGTTTTTCATACAGGTTACCCAATGCGCTCATCAAACCCTCTGTTGTCTTTTCTTTTGAGATATTGAAAGCCACCGGCGAAGCCAGGGACAGCCATAATGTTCCTAGTGTCTTTCTATCAATAACCTCCCATTCTTCGTCCTTCATAGTCACCGAATGAGTTGCTCTTCCTCCCAACAGTAGGAATAGATCCTTCTGGTACAGATAGTCTTGCATTTGCATCTTCCATAATTGGTAGTGTTTTCCATTAAACTTCTCGACCTTAAACTTTCCTTCTTCCGCCATTGCTCTCACTCGAACCAGAAATCCTAGTTTCTTGCGGGTTTATCTGCCAAATAGACCTTTGGATCTGATACCAATTGTTAGAAAAACAGGATCGCAGAGCAATAACAATACACATAAATGCAAATATAATCACACATACACATTACAAGAGAGACACCAATATATCATGGATCACCCAAGATGGGCTACATCCACACTGAAATTGTCAGTCCTTATTATTATCCCATCCAGCAAAGTGAAGGGATACAACCTGCAGCACAGCCGCTGCACTTCCTCTTCACACTCTCTCATAGTCTCTCTTTTCCGATCTTATAGATATTTACAATGCATAAAACCTAATACATTTCTTACCCTAGCTGTATTACAATGTCTTTCTTTTATAGGGGAAATACAATGGAAAAATACCACGCGATACCCAAAACCATGGGCCTGAAATCTTTTGGCGAAACAACCCAAGGTTGGGGAATGAGTGTACAGTCCTCTGGGGTACACGGTTGAGCAATATCATCTATGAGACTGGAAGATATAGCTCCACAACCAACAGGTTTTGCATTTGATTTAATTTCGATCTTCATTTCTCCCATTTCTTGGACAAGTCCTTTCAAGTCTTTATAATCTCCTGCGAAGAAATCTTGGAATTATTTTAAGAGTTTTGTAATTTCCATTATTTGTTCTTTGTTCGAATAATCTCCTATATTATCCATTTTGGGTATGTCGTCGTTAGATATGTCTACTTCTTTGATATTAATCTGTGCGTCCATCCACTTAGGTGCTCTGGTTTCATTAATTCATCATTCACCTTCTTTGAATTGTGTAAATGTCGGGGGAAAATATGCTTTTGTCATCCTTTTGGGGTCATTTTTTCTAAAGATTCAACATTAAAAACTATTCTAACCAGTTTTGTTGTATCTGGATGTTCTCGTTTCCATCAGAAACTTTTCCCTTCTATTTTTTATGTTTCCGTTTGCACTCTTGTCGAATGTTGAGGTTCGATCGATTTGATATTGTTACATGTAGCAACTGGTCGGTCAAGTCGTTGATTATCAGGTGATATTTTGCTACTTGCTGGCTGCAGAAAATTCTTCACCTGAGTGCTTGCTTCTTTTAATAGATTTTCCTACGGGGAGAACATGAAATATTTGATGAAATTTTCTCTTAATTCTTTCCAAATAAATGTGTCTCCTCTTGCTTCTTCCATTTTGTACCACTTTTTTGGTAAATCGTCGAGTGTACTTGGGAAAAGGTGTGGCCAGTTTATTTCGTCTTTGTAGCCTAATATTTTCCATTCTTTTTCACAGTTGTGGATATGTTTTTCAGGATCTTGGCCTTCTATAAAAATTGGAATTTTCGCTTGGGCCGTGTTTTTTCTCCCTCCGAATCTTTCGACTAAGTATGTTGACACTATATTCCAAGTCTGAAGTCTCAACTTATGTGTGTCGCACCATCTTGTAGCTTGACCTGTGAAGGTTTCGACTAAACTCTGAAGTCGACCTTGTTCTCCAATATTCTTTGACACTTTCTCGACATGGAATGAAGGTGATTCTCATTCTTTATATCACAATGGTGGAATACCCGACGAATCGTTTCTCACCAGTGCGAGTGTCGGATGTTTTCTAATTTTTCTTTCAAAAAATTTCGGAATGATGGAGACAGAAAAATAGTGTTGAGTTTTCTTCTTGGGGATAACTTCAATCATCCGAAATTCTCGTGCCTTTAATTCATAGTTCTCCATTTGTCAATCATAGAGTTCAGCATCTGAATTATATCCGACTGATGCAGGGTTCCTGAGGTGGATCTCTCCTTGTGCGTTAGGTTCAATATAGTCTTCATTGTTTGTTACTTGGTATAATTGTTTAATGTCGACGTCGTCATCAATAAGATCTATCAAAGGCTGTCCTTGTGATGGGTGAAAGGGCACAATCACTTTCTTCCCATTTCCTTTAAGTTTTATTCTATATTTGTCAAGATATATTGAAGCTTTCATCTTTCTTCCCCATGGTAGGCCAACTAGGGCAGGAAAGGAACTGGCACCTTTCTTTGGATTGATAATTTCAAAGTCGACTTGTGTTATACCTTTGATGGATGTGGCGACATTTTTCCATACCCCAATTGGTTCAATTAGTCCTTGGTAAAATAATTTTAGATAGATTCCCGACTCGTGTAGTTGTGGTCGAGCAAGTTGTTCCCAAGTATCTCGAGTCATGATATTTGCTTGTGATCCGAAGTCGAGAACGACTTGTCGAATAGACTATCCTTCAATTTCTAAGTCGACAAGTGGGTATGCATCATTTTTTTTCTCTCTAAATTAGTCGACAGAGATTTATAGTCTGTTTTTCTTCGACAGAATTACTTCTAATGTTATGCATTACATCTATAAACTTTGCAATAGCTTCGTCTCTAGTTATTAAATTGACGAGTTCATTAATATTTCTTTGTCGAGGTTCATCATTGTCTTCTTGAGATGCTAATTCTTGAAATATTTTGGCTGCATTATTATATAAGTACTTCTACTCAATTGGATTAGGATAGTCATATTTACTTTTTATTTTACTAATTTCTGGATTATTAGCACCAATTTTAGTTACTTGACGAGTTACGATCTGAAGATTCTCAGTTCTAACAACATCATATTTTGGAACACTAAACAAGATGTTAACGTTCTTTTTATTAGTAATTTTTTCAAGTATGGTGGGACAACCCTCCAAGAAGTGATCACCCACCCCACACTTCATACAAAATTTGAGATCTGTCTGATCCTTGAAGGGGCAGTCTGTAAAAATATGATCTTCACTTAAGCATGTAAAGCATTTCAGTCATCGACGTGGTCGAGCACCCTAATTTCCAGTGTAGCGCCCACGACCTTGAAATCCTCCTCAATGATTGAAGTTGTTGTTACGTCGGCCTTCATTCCTTTGGTATCTTGTGTTCCCATTGTTTCTATTATTTCTTTGGTCGACAGTATTGGTCGTGTAACCTACGTGATAATTCTGTTTATTCTTTAAATTTAAGCTACATTCTGTAGTGGAATGAGTTCTTACGTCACATATGGCGCACCAGCGAGCTTGATCATTTTTCATGTTGTAGGGAAAACATTTTGTCTACTGTGTGTTGTGTTCTTGGCAGATGTCACACAAACATTTTGTTTGTACGAAATGGAAATCCTGACGGCAGTCATCTTGTCGACAATAATCTTTCGTATGGCCTACTGTGGAACATTTTGTACACCATAAATTGGCTCCTCACATACTAATTTCACAAATAGATTTTTGCATATTCTCTAGTTGTTATTATATTCGCCAGTCGAAAGGAACTGTAGGATAGTCATCATCCATTTCTATTTGCAATGCCTTTGTCAATGCATCTTCATATGTATTAAATTCATGTAAACGGATGTCCGTTCTAACCTTCTGTAGTAGACCGGCTACAAACCATTGGATCAGCAGAGGTTCTTAAATAACATACTCAATTTGGCTCAGTAAGTCTTTAAATCTTTTGTCGTGATCCCTGACAGTCTCGATTTTCTTTTGAGATGTAGTTTTCAATTTCTTAGTAGCTAGAAATTTTGAATCTGGGGTCTTGAAGAAAGATAGAAAGTGTTGCTTTATCTGAGCCTTTGACGTAGTAGGTATTTTTTCTTTATACGTGATGTACCATGTGAGCACTCTTTTCCGGACAGATCCAGCAAATTGTGCCATTGTCGATCTTCGCTGACAATGGCATTGGCTTCCCATATCGACTCACAAACGAACCAATGTCTTCTTGGGTATTCATCACCTTCATAGAAGGGAAGGTGTGTTGTAGTGTGTGCCATATCTACTGAACTTTCGAATTCCAAGTTAATTGGTGGTGATGGTGGATCACTTTCGGGGACATAAATGTTCTTGCAATTGTTTTCGACAAGTACTAGCTCTTGTTGTGTAGGATTTATTGCTTGTTCTTCGCTTCCGACAATAATATCACTAGCTTCAGTCAGTTCTTCGTTGGTTGTCGGGTGTTGAATTTGTTCTATAGCTTTTGTCGATACCCAGGTAAAGTTTTGTTCTATCTGGGTTGTATTTCATTTTGAAGATCTTGATTTACTCGATGAATCACTTAATGCTAGAAGTGATTGGGGGACCACTTTCTCACGATCTGAGTAGAGTAGATGAAAACTTATGTTGGAGAAATCGGGTTGAAAAGTAACCCAATTCCCTTATTGTGATCGATGTATCAATAATCTATCAACCTCATTACCTTCATCATTTCGTTGACTCCAAATTCTAGTTTGGATAGCATGAATTCCTAAGTCTTCTTCAACAATTTCTTCTACTTGGGCACTCTGAGTTAGATGTAATGGGGAATGCGGAGTGATAACTTCGGGTATACTCACCTAGAGAGTGCTACCATGCTCCATCCAGAGGTATTCATCCATTGGTGATAGGTCTTCATCAACTCCCTCGGTTTGTCAAGATCAAGTCGAATCCAATGGATTTCCTTATGCATCTGTCACTATACCCGACTTTCATTTTTTCTGGAGCACACTAGCTTTCTCCCTTAACTCCTTGCACCTCTTCCTCCTCTTTTCTCGTTCTATATTTTGGATATCTGGAGTGCTTTTATGGATCACTGATCTATCTTTGTTGAAATTTTGGGATTTTTCACTGCTGGCCATATTGTGTTTTCTTTTGTCGACCATTATTCATCTATTCAATCAAACCATGGTCAGCTACCCCCCATTGCTAACCCGAAGCTCTTTAGGGAATTCGGGTGATGCAGCAATTCATTTGTTGAGGAATTGTTCCCACTCTCGTTCTTTCACAAATTTCTCCCACTGTCTTTGCTTTTCTTCCCAGTTCGTATTTCGGAGAGGTGGTAGCAATAGTGGTTGAGGTTCGACAATATGTGTTTCTCCCTTGTCGATCAAGAATTTAAACAGAAGCGTTGGTAAGGAACATAGGAATTACTCAGTGATGTCGTTATAAAATATTTCCCTTATGTTATCGACTAATACTCATTCCTCAATTGCATACTCTTCGCAAAATTCGTCAGCAATTCTTTCACAGAACTCAGATATATTTGTACGACCTCCACTGGTTTGTTTGTCAAGTAGTTTTCGATCTTTTTCATCTACTGGCCTTTTCATCTAGGATCTTATTCAATGCGAACGGAACAGACTCAACAAACTTTTCATGTGTTTCATAAAAGAATTTCTCTCTTGCTCGAGCGATAGTCAACTTGTTTCTTTTGGCATAAGTTTGTAGGTAATTTGTTATCTTTATCACCCACCATTAATTTATCTCATGTTCTGTTATCATTTAATCATGCTCATTGTCGTCCTATTCATGTATCAACGACAATGGAACCAATGTTGTAGTAAAGTGGATTGCATAGTTACCAACGATACATGATATAGAATAAGCAATAATATAGATAGAACAGAGATAAGTAATGGAGGTAGAGAAAACAAGTATTTATTACTCAGAACAAATACAGAGATGCGTTACAATGCCTTCGTTCCCCTATGTATCCGGCTCTCCAGCCTATATATATGGTTTACATGGTTTACAAATAGTTACATAATGACATGTCGGTTCACTAACCGAACCAACATGTAGTCACCGACACGATGGTTTGACATGTTCTACGAAGTGGTCGAACAGAGGACCTAGTCGAGTGACCGGCCTAGGCTCCTCCAACACGACCCAGTGCTATGTTTCTATATGAGACGTCAACTGAAGCTTTCTAGGGTGGTGGGTGAAAGAATGGATTCGTAAGTGGAGTTTGGAGGGTCTAAGGAGAAGGTTAAGCTATGTGCAAGTAGGGAACAACTACGAGCTGCTCAAGCTGCATGGTTATATGAGGCATCCATTCCCCCCTCGATTTGGTCAGATATCGAGCTAATGGAACATAAGATGTGGTGAGAAGTGGAGGGAGGTTAATCATCGGTGGATTTTGTTGCTCTAGAGCAGTGGATCAAGGACCTGGGTTCATCACATGCTCACCAAGGGCAGTATGAGAATACCATGGTGCTTTACTGGGTAATTAAGGATTTCCTCAGGCGGGTTCTGCTAGAGTGGGAAGAGAAGCAGTGTGAGGATGAAATCCTAGTTGAGTTCTAGAGAGACATTTATGCGGATACCAAGATTCTTCACATGAAAATTGATGCAATTGGTAAATAATTGGGCATTCCTTTTCTCCCATGGCTTGGTGTGGCGGTGACTATAGATGCGGACATGCAACTGAGGTCGAACGATGCGACTGGAGGATCGGGGTCTACTTCTCCTTCTCTGAATTTTCAGTTGTTGTAATGTCATGGGTCTGTGTTTCTGTTTTCGTTGGAATAGGGTTGTATTCTCAAGTTTTGGAAGGTTCCTGTCGGTTTGTTGGTCAATGTTTTGGTTGATAGTATATGTAGCCTTCAAGGTTTAGGCTGACGTCTTAAGTATCACAGTCCTGTTTTGGTAAGGTTTATTGTTAAATGCTCAAAATTATGTAAAGCCCTATTTTCCTCTTCGAGGGAGAGGTTTTGTGGGTCAGTTATGTATTAAGAAAGACTGTTTTGGTTGATTTCTTAGAGGGCCATGAAGATAGTTTTTGATATTAACTTATGTAATAATTCTATGAAATGTTAATAATATGTGTTAAGCCCTAAATATGGGCACATTACCCCCTTTATTATGGTGCATTACATATTATATATGTCATCTTGGGTCTATTAGTGGGTCTATTAGTTGTTATTGTTCCCCTTTGATTCCTATATATAGGAAGGATAACTTTTCATTTTAGACATCATTGTATCTTGTCTTGTCTTATGTACTTAGTACATTGTGTAACGCGGTTCCTCCCTCGAAGAGGATTTTTCTTCATCTCAATTATTTATTATTAAGGTGTGGATTAATTTTTTATGGTCTATTTCTCCTTTTTTTCTGATATATCTCGGACTTGGTTGCATAACATTTGGTATCAAAACTCCTTCCTCGGGACTGGATTCTTCAAAATAATTCATCTTGGAATTTTCGCTATAATTTTTTTTCTAAAAGGATTCAGAGAGAGAGATTAAAAACCTACTTCTGTAATAGGCCAAAATATCTGTGGTCCATAATTCAGGTCTTGTAAAATCAAAGGTTCAGAGATATTGACCTCGAAATCTAGGGTCTTTTACTAGTCTAAAACAGGTGTTCTAGGGGGAAAGGTCATATCTAGAGCATGCGAGGTCCAAATTGAGTGAGGCTAGTTGAATAAGAAATAGTATGGAGTACAGTATCTGTGGTAGAAGTTTCAGACTCATATCCAAAATATTGGACACGTGGAATTCTGTAAAATTTTGATCTTCTAAAATGACCAAAAATAAGAAGTGTTGGGAGATTTGCAATAACTTTCTATTGGCATATCAGAATTGGGTCAGACCCACGAAATCAGAAAGAGGAAACCTAATTCTACAATAAGATGAAGTTTCAAACCTAGATGAGTTGAAATTTGAATTTTACCTTAGTTTCAAGTCATCCCTAAAACAGTATTCCAATCAGGGTTTGAAAAAAGGTACGCCATTTTAAATTTGAATAACTTTGAGTAGAAGGATCTAATTGTGGTGAAACGTAGGGTGTGATATCTATTTGTATTATTCATAATTCCACCAAAAGGAAGTGTAAGAACTCACACTCCACTCAAACCACCTGAGGACTCATCCAAAACATACGATGAAAGTGAAGACCTATCTTTTCGAGTGTCCCAATTGGAAGAGATGATTAAAGGATATGTGAAAGCAATGGATTTAGTTAATTTAGAGGGGAAGTTGATGAAACATGTGGATAATAATATTGAATAAAATATGAAATGGTTGATGTAACAAATGGAAAATATTGCTAATCTCATACAAAATTCAAAGGATACTCCTTCTCCAGGTGATGATGTGTTCCATGATACTCGGGAGGATAAAGATAAGGTCTATGTTGAAAGACATTCCATGAATAAGAATATTCCAAGAGGAAATGATTCTAATAATGGAAATAATCAGGGATGGTCACCAAGGGGTACCCAAATTCCCAAGATTGACATGATAAAGTTTGATGGCAATGATCCAATAACATGGATATTACAAATGGAGCATTTCTTTGATCTACACTAGGTTCCAACTTTGCAGAAGGTAACTATTGCATCCTTATATTTAGAGCCTAATAAATTTATATGGTACCAATGGCTTTGTGATCGTAAAAAGCACTCTATTATCTATTGGTCTATATTCACATAATAATTTATTACACAATATAGGGATATAAATAGCAACACCTTCTTTAGCCAGTTGGTAAATCTCAAGCAAAAAGGCCCAGTTAGTGAGCACATCATGCAATTTCAGAAGCCAAGTTTCAGAGTGAAGAATAATTCAGAAGATAATTTTTTGGATATCTTTATTGGAACTTTGAAGGATCACATCCAACATGAGGTTCTCCTTTAGGAACCTAAGTCCTTGTAGCATGCATTTAGGGTGGCAATAAAAGTTGAAAACAAAATTATGGCAACAAGGAAGTCTGCCACTTACAACTATAAAGAAGGAGGTGTGGTCTCCAGTCATCCACAACCTACAAGGTTGACACCAGAACAACTAGAGGGAAAATATCAAAAGGGATTCGTTACAGTTTTGATAGAAAATATAGTAAGGGCCATAAGTGCACTAAGAAGAAACTATTTTACATAGATTGTGAAGAAGAGAAAGAAAATGAACAAGAAGCACCAAAAGAATAGGAACTGTCTCAAGATGAGAAATAGAAGATACTACTACCGAAGAGATTACTCCCACCATATCCTGTCATGAATTGGTTGGAATTAACACTCCTCAAACTCTCAAGATCTAAGGATATATCAAAAAGAAAAAGGTAACAGTGCTGATTGATTATGGTAGTACTCATAATTTCATTCACTGTAAATTAGCCAAGGTTCTCAATTGCTTTGTATATCTAGCACTAGAGTTTCAAGTAATAATTGCAGGTGGAGGAACTGTGAAATTCCATAGGGGTAGATCACTGAGCTTGAACAAATCTCGCAATTTCACAATGTAATTACTAAGAAGAATTAGACAAAAACATGGATTAGTTCACTCATAAAACTGAAACACAAATGAAAAATTGTTGTTGATACATTAATCAGCTGTAAGGTGGAAACCAAAAAATGTTACAATGGAATGATTTTGATACACCTAGGAGGATTCGAATTCACCTCAAGCCTAGGCTTAGTTTGCATTGGAACCATATCCTGATAAGGTTCAATGGCCACAGATGATGAATAATTGGTTAACTGAGCATAACGGAATCATGTGGGAACCAAAATAGGGGAGAAGAGTCCAAGGAGGCGCATAAATAACTGTCAGTGGTCAAGGAGGGCGCTCCTATACTCAGTAGCAGTCAAACTAGGAGCTACAGTTAGTTAACAGAGCAATCAAGGGAACAAGGCACCCCAAATCATGGAACTGACTATGTAGTCTCCTAAATTTGTGCATGAGGGAGTATTGGAACTCCAGTGATGTAAACAAGGCACTCTAAGTGGATAGGAGGGCTAATGACGGCCAAAAACAAGCTTTGGGGGCCCAAAGTAAGGACTAGGTGCTAGGAGACTCAACTGCTAATGCATGGATGCATGGAGTGTTGCATAGAATGCATGCATGCAAGCAAAGCATGCAATACCAAGATAAGATGGTGAGAATATTCCAACACCCCCCCTTAAGCCGGACTATGAGGAAAAATATAAGTAAATAATGGAAATTAGGGCCCTAGTTACTGAGACCAAAGGTCACCCCATACAACAATCTAGAAAAATGAGGAAAGAGGGAAAACGCAGTGGGAAAAAACTCCCCCCTCAAGATAGAATGAAAAAAAATCTAATCAACCAAGGTAGCACTCACCCCGAGAAGGAATCGGAGATGAGTGATCTTTTTCACTGAAAAATCCTTGGTGGAAATATCTGCAATCTGCTCTTCTGAAGGACAATAGATCAGTGTGACGGTATGATCATGCACTAATCCTCAGATGTAATGCATGTATATCTCAATGTGTTTGGTTCTTTGTCTCAAAAATGGATCTATAGAAATCCTGATATCACTCTGATTATCAGAATAGATGATTGGTGGAGTACTGTAGCGAATCCCAAACTCTAACAAGATTCCCTACAACCAGAGGCATTGTGTGGCTGCATTCACTGCACCTCTGTACTCGGCCTTAGCTAATGAAAGAGAAAGAGGAGTCTACTTTTTTCTCGACTAACAGATAGGACCAGATCCAATCATGAAGAAAAAACCTGATGTAGATTTCCGGTCTGAGCTGTCTCCAGCCTAATCTGAATCTGTATACCCAACTAGGTTCAATGGATACCCAGTTGCATATTGAATACCATAGGTCTTCATCCCTTACACATAGTGCAAGATCCTTTTGGTTTCCTTCCAGTGAAGCTCATGAGGCTCTTGCATGTATATGGACTCAACATTCACTGCATAGGATATATCAGGGTGAGTATGTGTAAGAAACAAAAGACTCTTTTTCAGTTATCGATACAAAGTACTATCCACCAAAGGTGAAGAAGAACCATCCTCAAGATTGATACCTAAAATAAAATGAAATGTTGTTGGTTTTCATTATATCATGTGAAACCTGTCAAGTAGATCCGATGCATACTTGGATTGTGCAATCTTGATTTATGAATCACTCTGAGAGACTTCAAGACCAAGAAACTGCTTTAGCAGTCCCAAATCTGACACAGAGAAGGAATTGTGCAAGGTTGTTTTGATAGATCTAAGACATGAAGAGAGACTCCATGTAGTCAGTAAATCATCAACATAGAGGAAAATAAGGAGAAGAGATTTACCATCATGTCTCATGTAGACATTCGAATCATACTTGCATATCTGAAAATCTTGTGACAGTAGAAATGAGTCCATCTTATCATACCATGCTCGGGGAGCTTGCTTGAGCCCATACAAGGACTTCCTCAATCTACACACTAATGAAGGATCATCAATGTATCCTTCAGGTTGCTTCATGTAGATCTCCTCCTCTAGATCTCCATGAAGAAAAGCACTCTTCAAATCCATGCGATGCACCTCCCAGTGCTTGGACACAACAAGAGACAAAACAAGACAGATGGAGTCCATCTTTGCAACAGGAGCGAAGGTCTCTATATAGTCAATCCCTTGAACTTGTGAGAAACCTTTAGCAACCAAATGAGCCTTGTACTTGCTTGTGACTCCATCTGATCCCATCTTGGTTCTATATACCCACTTACATTGAACAAGCTTCCTTCCAAGAGGAAGAGAAACAAGCTCCCAAGTCTCATTCCTTTGAAGAGATTGGTACTCTTCATCCATAACTGATATCCATCTTGGATCTTGCGAGGCCTCAAAGATTTTTTTTGGATCTGACCCAATCATAAGAAAACATCTATCAGAAAGAAAGGGATCTGTATGAGATAGTGCAAATCTTGCATTTTGAAACTCAGATCTCGTTCTTCTTGGATCTTGTGTATCTCCAACAAGATAACTAGCAGATCCAATGGTCTTGGAAGCCCATCTTGGAAGAGGATGTGGATCTTCAGGTGTTATATCTTAAGTTTCTTGTGGATTTGGATCCAGCATTCGCTCATATTCACTTTCTGAGTCAAAATATGAACTATCATGAAAGGATGATTCACTATCTTGTTCAATATGTTGTGGTGGAGTAGTTGGCAAGTTGTCTACTTCGACATGGTGGGAATCATGCAATGGCCATTCTTCAAACTGGACACTTCTCTCAAGGAAGGTCTACATGGTAGAAATATCTAGCAATTTGTAGGCCTTTGCATTATGTGCATAACCAACCAGTATGCACTCTTTGTTTTGTGGATCTAAGTGTTGATGTATATGTAACTTCAGAATGTATTTCATCTATGTATTTCATATATATTTATTGTACCCTCATTAGAGATGTGTTATTCCTTTATAAGGAAGTGTCTTCATGTGGATTGACAAGTGTTGCAAGTGTTTGTACTTGCCGATGGGTTATTAGACCACCATGTGTGGGGTCGGCCCTGAAATATATATTATATTGTGGATGTATCTAGATAGACAAGTCGGCCCCATAGTGTAACTGGGCAAACAAGTTAAGTATAAATAGAGATCGGGAGATCTCTATTTGGATCATTCGAAAAGTCACACTTCTCTCACTCAGAAAGTGGCGCACTAGTGAGGAGGAGGATCATCTACTACTAGGAGATTATCTCAGTGTATTTTGGTTGTACTTTGGTTGAGCCATTGCTCTCTCTATCTCTGAGGAAGTTGTGGGGTTTTTCACCTTAGGGTTTTCCCCACGGAAACTCTGTGTCTCTTGTCTCTCATGCTTTTGATTCTTGTGATGCTTGTCATGCTTATTGTGATTGTTATGCATTGATATACTATATATGTTATTCTCTCAGTGAAGATCCTAGAGTATTGCGAATTAATGCTCAAAATTTAACATGGTATCAGAGCTAACCTGAGAAGAAGACATTTTGTAGTGACGGAAACTTGATTTTCTTGTTTATTGGGTTTATCTCCACAGTTTTTGGAAAATCAGTATAGTATATTGACTCTACTCATCAAGGAGAATCTATCTGTCCAATCAAAATTCAATTATGAGCATTTTCAGATTTGGCCCTAAAAATTAGGGTTTCCACAAAAATAGGAATTTCTAAAATCTGAAGACATAGTTGGAAGCTCAAAATCGAAGTGTAGAGCTTTGGATCAAGATTTTTGGCTGGGTAGATCTCCGGGAAACTCAAACCCTAATTCAGGGCTATCCCTAGTGAACCCGGGAGGACAAAAAGGCAAATATGAAGGGTAAAGCTTTGCTGATCTCAAATTCTGAATACACCAGGCTGATCAGCTCATCAAGGCGCATCTTTCTATCCTTTCAAAAAGTTGAAATTCACATTTTGAAATTTTAGGGTTTTTTCGACAAACCCTAATCCGAGACCAGATCCAGTTTTTAGCATTTCAAGTGGTAAGACCTAAATCTTTTCTATTTCCATTTGAAGTACTCTTTAAGATGTCTCACCACACCAAGCTTGAGGATAAGCTTGAAGGGGCTGACAACTTCCGAGCTTGGAAGTATAGGATTGGGTTAATCCTGGAAGAGAATGAGTTGGACTCATATATAAAAGAAGACATCCCTATCCCAGAGGATGAAGAGGCTAAAGTATTGCACAAGAAGAACTTGGTCAAGGCAAAGAGAATCATTGATGATTCTATCAAAGACCATCTCATACCCCATATTTCTTCTCTAAAGACACCCAAGGAGATGTTTGACTCTTTGACCAAGCTATTTGAAGGGAAGAACATAAATTGGAAGATGACCATGCGGAACCAATTGAAAGGAGTAAAGTTTCAAAATGGAGAAACCATTCAATCTTATTTTTCTAGGGTCTCCCAGATTAAGGAACAACTGGAAGCGGTAGATGAAATGGTGGAGAATGGTGAAGTTGTCATGACCACTCTAAATGGCCTACCCAGGTCATGGGATTCCTTTATTCAAGGAATTTGTGTAAGGAAGAAGTTGATCTCCTTCAACAGATTGTGGGAAGAATGCTCTCAAGAAGAAGCAAGGCTTGTGGCAAGAGAAGAAAATATGGGGAATGAATATCAAGCTCTCACATCTCACACTAAGAAGGGCAAGTTCAAGAGGGAGCCAACCCATCACAAGAATAAATCTTCTCATCATTATCACAAAGACAAGAAAGATCTAAGGTGTTTCACTTGTAATGAGAAGGGTCACTTTGCTTCAGAATGTCCCAAGAACAAAAGGGACAACCACAACAACAACAACTCTAGCAAGAAGAAGAAGGGTATCAAAAGAAGGTACCATGCTCATGCTGCCGAAGATGATGAACCTCCAAAGAAGAAATCTAGGGCAGAAAGTGATGATGACTCATCAAGTGAAGAAGAGTATGTCCTAATCTCTGCTCTCACAGGTACAATCTCCCATGGTTGTAATGATTGGTTAATTGACAGTGGGGCTTCTAAACACATGACTGGGTTTAAGGAATCTTTTGTAAACCTATCTGAACATGAGTCACCCCATAAGGTGAAACTTGGGGATTATTATCAATACCCTATCAAAGGAAGTGGTGAAGCCTTCTACAACCTAGATTCTGGAAAATATTTGAAGATGAAAGAAGTCCTTTATGTACCTGTGCTCAAGAATAACCTTCTCTCCATCTCTACATTGGATACAAAAGGCATGAGGGTTGCATTTGTAGATGGCCAAGTTCTAATGTGGCCAAAGGGTAAAACTATTGATGATGCAGTGGTGATTGGAGGATTGTACAAATTGAAGGGACAACCTGAACATGCCATGGTGACATAAAGACAAAGATTCATCCATAGTCATGGAACACATAGAGGTATGTATAATTTGTTTTTGCAAACGTTAACTAATGAGTTATGCAGGTCATTGAAGAGAACAAGAACACATTGCTAGACATAACTAGCAAATATGGTGACCAGGTATGTGTTTCTTATATCATAGGAGGTATTATATAAATATGCATGACATGATTGATGATGTTTATTCATGAAGTCATAGGTTTGAATAATCATGGGTATATGCATATTATGTGTCTTACCTTATTTAATATTATGACTAACCAAGAAGAGTCATAGGTTTGAGTGATCACAGGTTTAGACATGTTATGACTAACCATAAGAGTCCTATATAAACCCTGAATGCTAATGCTTATTATTTCTGTTTGAAATGATCATGACTATACATGCTTGATATTATTATGTTTTGATAGTATTGAGAATATACTAATGAATGTATGATTTTGTATGAGATCACAAGGATAACACAATCATGATACTAATAATCATGCTTAGGGACCAAGGATGAATATAAGTTCAAGGACAGGTGATCCAGGAAGCAAAGATCAAGAGGGAGCACACTCCAAGGAAGCAAAGATCAAGAGGGAGCACACTCCAAGGAAGCAAAGATCAAGAAGAAGCACACTCCAGTAGTTCCTGCAAGGATGCAGATATTCAAAGGGAGTTGACCATCTTTCTACATTTCACAACAGAAAGGTGTAGAAGAAGCTACTTCAGATTAGGACTCCAGCAGCTCTTGCAAGGAAGCAAAGACTTAGAGGGAGTTCACCCAACAAACAAACAAAGATAAGTATTTTACATATTTGTTTGTTTAAATAAAATTGTTCAATGATGTATATGCTCATGTTCCTAGACTTAGGATATGTATTGTGCATATTAGAATGATTGCATTAATGAACAGTATACTACTAATATGCATATGATGGGTAAGTGGCCTATGGAACTGTACAACATTCCATTGCTACTTATCTAGAATGAAACCTCTTTGCTGACATGTTGGGAGTAGTGCAAACTCTTAACAATGTTCTGGTAGAGACTGGAAGGCATCTAGAAAGTTATGGAACATGGATAAATGTTGTATTGAAGCACTGGCTTAAACAATTGCATGACTGTATGACATATTTCTTTATGTGAAAGAATTTGTTCTGAAAATTATGAGATGTTTCTAATCATGCAATTTAACTTGTTTTGTAGGAAAGACCGTATAACTTCACCTACAAAAGAAGGACTACAACATTTGTTCCAGCAACAAAGATATCTATTGAAGATATTGAAGTTCCCAGGATCTGGGATGAAGAAATAGAAGAATGCCATGATCCGTCGATCATGAAGAATGATGTTTGGGATGTAGTCCCAAGACCTAAAGGGAAGTTTGTTATGACTTACATATGGATCTATTAGATCAAGCATGCTGCAGATGGCAGCATAGAGAAATATAAAAGTGATGAAATAGAAGATACACTAGATGGATTTCAAGACAGCTTTCTTGAATGGTGCAATTGAAGAGGAAGTATATGTGGAGCAGCCACTTGGTTTCGAAACACATGATAGGGAGTCATATGTGTGCAGATTCAAGAAAGCCTTGTATGGCTTGAAGCAAGCTCCCAGAACTTGGTATGGTAGGATGGACAGTTTCCTATCTAGTTTGGGCTTTACCAAGAGTAAAGTGGATTCCAACCTTTACTACAAGGTTGAGGAAGGGAATCCTGTGATTCTGCTCCTGTATGTGGATGACTTATTTGTAACAGGAGATGACAGATTGATTGCAGATACAAAGAGGAATCTTGCTGCTGAGTTCGATATGAAGGACTTAGGGATGATGCATTATTTCCTAGGTATGGATATGTGGCAGAGTGTAGATGGGATCTTCCTTGGACAAGGGAAGTATACAGTAGATATCCTGAAGAGGTTCGGGATGATGGATTGCAAGGCCATGGCCACAGCTATGGAATCGAACCTGAAGCTTCTATGTGATGCTTCATTTGAGCTGGTTGATGTCTCTATGTATCGTTAGATGATTGGGTCCTTGATGTACCTGACGAACACGAGACCAAATATTTGCTTTGCTGTGAACACATTGAGTCAGTTCTTGACAGATCCGAGGAGTGTTCACTTGGTTGCTGTAAAGCATGTTCTGAGGTACCTGAAGGGTACAGTGGATTATGGGCTCAAGTATGAGGCAAATCAAAAGTTTAACCTACAGGGTTATGTTGATTCAAATTGGGTTGGCAGTGCTGCAGATAGGAAGAGCACATCTGGGTGTTGCTTCAGTATGGGATCAGGTGTGATCTCTTGGTTTAGCAGGAAGCAGTCTTGTGTAGCACTGAGTACAACTGAGGCAGAGTATGTTGCAGCCTATTCAGCTAGTTGTGAGGAAGTATGGCTACGGAAGCTACTGTCTGAGTTATTTGATCTCCTGTTGGATGCTACTGGTATCTTTTGTGATAACCAGAGTTGTGTGAAGCTGTCCGAGAATGCAGTGTTTCATGACAGGTCGAAACACATAGAGATCAAATATCACTATATCAGGGATATGGTGCAGAGAGGAGCTGTGAAGTTCCTGTACATTGCGATGGACGAGCAGATTGCAGATGTGCTGACAAAGCCACTAGCTAGGGTGAAGTTCGAGTACTTTAGGGAGAGGCTTGGCGTTCTTCAGATTGATGACACTTCGAGGAAGAAGTGATGGACACATTTGCTGAAGCCATTCCAAGCATGTTGGAAGGAGGATCCTTTACATGGCTGTGGATGTAAGCGCTGGATGATGAGCATCAGGATGTTGGATCATTTATATATGTATGTACGCATCATGTTGGATGTTGGATATGATCAGTTGGATCATTTATATGTATATGTATGTACACATCATGTTGGATGCTGGATATGATCAGTTGGATCATTTATATGTATGTATGCATCATGTTGGATGTTGGATATGAACAATAGGATCATTTATATGTATTTTGTATATGCATCATGTTGGATGCTTGGACCATGTATCTGTATATGTATCAGGTGGATACATTGTATGATCAAGTGGATCATGTATGGTGATATGTATCATGTGTTTGTATTTGTATCAGGTGGATACATTGTATGATCAGGTGGATCATGTATGATGATATGTATCAGGTAGATACTTGGTATGCATTAGGTAGATGCATTGTATGATCAGGATGATCATGGATGACGAGCTTCAAGATGTTGCTCCAGATGACATGCAGCAGGATGTTGCAGTGATGATGATCAGGATGATCATGTGTACATTAGGATGATGTATCGTGAGTATCAGGTTGATACTCTATGGCCATGGATCAGGTTGTGCAGATGAGCATATAATTTGGCCCTGGGAGATTTGCAGATAGTCTTTTGAGGTTTTGCATATGGCATGTAATCTGGCCCTGGGATATCTGGCAAATGCTCTTTCGAGGTTTTGCTCTGGGAGGATATATAATTTGGCCCTGGGAGATCTGCAGATAGTCTTTTGAGGTTTTTCCTATGGCATATAATCTGGCCCTGGGATATCTGGCAGATGCTCTTTCGAGGTTTTGTCCTACGGCATATAATCTATCCCTGGAAGATTCGATAGGTTGGGTTGTGTGCCCGTAATAAGTCCTGGGATGCTCTTGTGAGGTTTTGCCATGACCACATATAATCTGTCCCTGGGAGATCCTATAGGTAGAGCTGTGTGCTCATAACAGCCTGGGATGCTCTTGCGAGGTTTTGTGGTGACCACATATAATCTGTCCCTGGGAGATCCTATAGGTAGAGCTGTGTGCTTGTAATAGCCTGGGATGCTCTTGTGAGGTTTTGTGGTGAGGTCACATATAATATGGCCTTGGGAGATCCTATGGGTAGAGCCGGGTGCTCATAATAGCCTAGGATTCTCTTTCGAGGTTTTGTGACGCACGTAATAAGTCCTGAGGATTCCACAGTATGGCCAGTGATGACGAAGACCTGCAGGTGGTGGGCCTACATCCAGTATGAAAAAGAACTGGCTCTGTAGAACTTCCTATGACGAGTAGAGTCAGATATTGGTTGAGATAGCAGCAGCAGTGACGATGATGATGACAATGCATCGATGACGATGATCCTGAGAAGAAGACTTGTCTAGCAGATCTGTGTCGAGAAATACCTTCCTAGTTAAGAGGGAGTGTTGATGTATATGTAACTTTGGAATGTATTTCATCTATGTATTTCATATATATTTATTATACTCTTATTAGAGATGTGTTATTCCTCTATAAGTGTCGTCATGTGGATTGACAAGTGTCACAAGTGTGTGTACTTGCCGATGGGTTATTAAACCACCATGTGTGGGGTCGGCCCTGAAATATATATTATATTGTGGATGTATCTAGATAGACAAGTCGGCCCCATAGTGTAACTGGGAAAACAGGTTAAGTATAAATAGAGATTGGGAGATCTCTATTTGGATCATTCGGAAAGTCACACTTCTCTCACTTAGAAAGTGGCGCACTAGTGAGGAGGAGGATCATATGCTACTAGGAGATTATCTCAGTGTATTTTGGTTGTACTTTGGTTGAGCCATTGCTCTCTCTATCTCTGAGGAAGTTGTGGGGTTTTTCACCTTAGGGTTTTCCCCACAGAAACTCTGTGTCTCTTGTCTCTCATGCTTTTGATTCTTGTGATGCTTGTGATGCTTATTGTGATTGTTATGCATTGATATACTGTATATGTTATTCTCTCAGTGAAGATCCTAGAGTATTGTGAATTAATGCTCAAAATTTAACACTAAGGTTCTCCGGCTCTTCTCAAAAGGAATCCTTGCCCAAGCTTTAGATCCAAATACAGATGAGACACATCTGACTTGTATCCCATCCATGCTTCAAAAGTAGTTTTTCCTTGTAGGCCTTTGTGTGGAACTCTGTTATGGAGGTATGCAACACAGTTGACAGCTTCTACCCACAGTCTAGGAGCCAATGCTTTAGACTCAAGCATGCAAGTAGACATCTATTTCAAGGTTCTGTTCTTTCTCTCTGCTTTACCATTATGTTGTGGTGTGTAAGGAACAGTGTGTTGCATTTCAATACCTTCATCTGCACAAAATAACTGAAACTCATTCTTCACATACACTCCTCCATTTTTAGTACGAAGGACCTTGATCTTCTTATCAGTGAACGTTTCTACAGAAGCTTTAAAAAATTTGAAGTATTCAAAGACTTCTAACTTCAACTTTACAAAATATACCCAATTAAATCTTGACTAATCATCTATGAATTTTAAGATGTATCTTTCATTATTCAAAGATAGGTGAGGAAGAGGTCCTAATATGTCACTGTGAATCATCTCAAGAGGAGAAGAGGCTCTTTTTTCCTTTCC